>OY997266.1:326525528-327771778 GCA_963921465.1 Triticum timopheevii
TAATCCACAATTTCTTGCCACCATGTATAGATGAAAATTTGCCATGAACTTTCTCTTTAGTGACTTTTTCATAAAAAAATATCTTTTTGACCATGGAAATTTTTTCTTATAAAGACGAAGTCGTTTGGTTTGAACCATTGGGATTTAGTAGTAGCTTGTTTGTCACTCCATCTGTACCAAAAAAATTCATCTTTCGGTTTATTTTTTTGGACATTTGCAAAAAATTATAGCATGGCAAATCTAGGCATTATTAGTCACAACCAAAAACCGGGATTTCTAGTCACACTAAAAATTGGGCCAAACTAGGCCTTATTTAGTCACAGCCAAAAAATACCTATATGGGAGCTATACAAGGGTGTTCGCGCTGGGGCGGTCATGGCAGACTTTGGCGGCGGCGGACTGGACAATGTCCAAGTGGGGCGGCAAGCCCCAGCATGGGCGTGGAGGAGCGCCAGCAGATTCATCCTCCGGCGAGAAGATCGGACGGTGGCGAACGAGGGAGCTCTAAGGGCAGCTACAATTGGGGCACTAGGCACAAAACCCCGTCTGTTACACCAAAGATCCCACCCATTTTTTTCCTATTACGGGTCAAACCCAGGATTCATGCTTTCATCGACGCAACCTCTTGCGTCGGGCGCTAGACCTTTTTTCCTTCTGCGCTATGACTCAGACTCGGCCCTATAAGCGCCTCTATTTTGTCATTAGCGTTGGACGACAATATGCTAACAGCCGCTGCTACAAGATTATTTATTTTTATTTTCTTATCCGCCCATGCAAGCACGATGCATTGGACATGCCCTGATGAGCTGCGCACGAGAGGGCTCAGACGATGGCGGTAGCGGTGGGTTGTATGCTCGATTGGATTCGATGCATGAGAGAGAGAAAGAAAAGGCGAAGGAAGGACGCATCATGCAAGTCAATGATGTCTGGTCCTTAGACATGGCTTCCCAAAAATTCTTGTCCATGAAACTCTACAAGTCAATGATGGGGGAGAGCACATCACACAACATCTTCATGATGGTATGGAAATCTGCCTGCCGTCTCAGGCACAAAATCTTCTTCTAGCTACTATTGCATGACAGAATTAGCACAAGGAATATGATTAAACGAAGAAACATGCATTTGGAAGACTACAAATGTGCACTATGCGTTGATGCAACAGAGGAAACAATATCACATCTTTTCTGGAGCTGCCCATTCACTTGGTTCTGCTGGAGCTCGATTATCTCTCACAGAGGCAAAGGCATCTCCACTTTTGATGAAGTGCACCTCTTAAAGGACAGATTACCAGAAAGTATTGCGATGGAGATTATTATCATGGGATGTTGGAGCACATGGATGATCCTACCTCAAAGTGAGACTCCAGACTACATGGATTAGAGCTAAGCAGGCTAAGGCAGAATAGATGAATTCTTGGATAGAACAATACTTGTAATTTAATTTTTCATGTTTGATCAAACTGGTGTTGGGTGTAGGACTGCAAACGAGTCGAGCTCGAGCGAGTTGGAGTTGGCTCAGCTCAGCTCATGTGAAAATTCAAGCAAACTCGAACTGAGTGAAGTTCATGATCGAGCTGTAGAACATGACTCGTGCTCAACTTGTAACGATCTCGAGTCGATCTCGAGCTAGTTTCGAGCTAAATGAGATGGTAAAAATTATAAATCGATTGATGAAAAACAAAAAAAATTAAGGTGAATATACTGGGAACCTTTGCCACAAATAGAGGATATTTAACACATAGTCGACCACGTGCCATAATTAGGTCAAATCTTCTCAGCACTTAATTCAGTTTCCATATTCGTTGGTAAATAAAATGGAGACAAATTATGAACAACATATATGGTAATAAATTATCTTATTTTCATTTAATATATGGCATGATCATTTACCATAATAATATTCTGTCGAGCTATCGAGCTAAAATCGAGCGAGCCAACATTGGCTCAAGATTGGCTCGTTTCTCGGTCGATCTACATAAAGTGTTCAAACTCAGCTTGTTTCTTTTCGTATCGATCTCGAGTCGAGTCAAAAAACGAGTCGATCTCGAGCAACTCACGAGCCTCGAGCTTTTCTTGCAGCCCTAGTTGGGTGATCCTTGTTGGACTAGGTTTGTACATATTTTATATTAATGAAAATACCGTAAAACTATTGTTCTACGGTTCCGGCTAAAAAAAAGTGATGCAAGCATGGGCCTGGCTTCGAGATACGCCCGATTCCTGGGTATCCGCGAGCCTGGCTCGGAGGCCTCTTTTGCATCTGTCGGCCAGGCTGAAAAGGCCACCCATGCCACCAAACATGCTCGATTCTGCATGTCGTGTGCGAGCCAAGAAATCAAACACGCCCCTAGGAGCTATGTACGCGATGGATGAAGACTTACCTTACGTTCGTGTGTATGCTGTCTCCTACGGCCAGTCGATAGGGCACCAGAACGTGCACATAAGGATAAGGACCTCAGGTTTCGAACTTGCATCTTGCATGCACCCATATATAGAGATAATAAGAGTCTAAAATTAGTGCAGCGAGACAGCAAAGGTGAAAAATGAAACGGCCTCGTCATCAGAAGTTGAAAACGAGATCCCGACGGAAAGAATGGTCAGATCTCGTGGCCAAGCCACGCAACATGCAGAGCCACCGCCCCGCCCCCGAAGACCACGTCCGAGAAGAAAGCAGAAGCGCACGAGCCCAACCAACCACCAGGGCGCGCACGGCGGCGACGAGGACAACCGCCAGCCCTCCGAGACGCTCGGCATTCATGTCCGTCCCCTCCGACTCCGGCCAGGAGACACCGCCCTCGGCGACCGAGGGCGGTCGGGCGCGCCTCCAGGACGAGCAGCTGGGGCAGCTCCGGGAGCTCTTCCTCCGCTTCGACCTCGACGGCGACGGAAGTCTCACCAAGCTCGAGATAGCCGCGCTTCTCCGCTCGCTCGGTCTCCGCCCCGCCGCGGGGGACGAGATCCACACCCTCATTGCCTCCATGGACGTCGACGGCAACGGCACCGTGGAGTTCGACGACTTAACCTCTTCCCTCTCGCAGCTGCTCCTCGGGCCCGGCCGCTCCTCCGTCGCCGTTGACCACGAGCAGCTCGCCGAGGCCTTCCGCGCCTTCGACCGCGACGGCAACGGGTACATCTCCGCCGCCGAGCTCGCGCGCTCCATGGCGCAAATGGGGCACCCCATCTGCTACGCGGAGCTCACCGACATGATGCGCGAGGCCGACACCGACGGCGACGGCTCCATTAGCTTTGAGGAGTTCACCGCCATCATGGCCAAGTCCGCCGTCGAATTTCTCGGCCTCGCCGCGTTGTGAGCGAGGATGAAGGGATTCCTCCGCTCCCTCCGGTTAGAGCCTAGTGGGCTTGTCCTCTGTTTGTAAATTAGTCCATTCGCCTTTCTTTTTATCATTTCTGCAAATATAATACATACACATTTAAATCGCGTTGTATTGAATGTGTCAGTGTAAATAGATCTAATGTTTTTTTTAGAACGGAGGCACCTGCCTGGCCTTAGAAAGGTCCTTGCAGTTAAGGGGGTGACCGACAAGCAGTACTTACTCCATCGGTCCCAGACTAAGTGTGTGGACTTTGTACTAATTTTAGTACTACCTCCGTCCTGGTGTATAAGTCATTCGCGTAGTTCTAGGTCGATAATTTAACTATCTAAATATGTATTATATGTGACAAAAAATATATATTTAGAAACTACATCCGCGTGGAAATCTAGTGATATACTTTTCATGACATATAACACATATTTAATTCCTCAAATCGATGACCTAGAACTACGCGAATGACTTATACACCCGGACGGAGGGAGTACAAAGTTGTGCTAAAGACTTTATGCTAACTTTAGTATAAAGTTGTATTAAGCTTAAGACATTTATTTTGCGACGGATGAAGTATTTTCTCCGTCCGAATATACATGTCATTAAAATGGATAAAAAATATTTATTTAGAACTAAAATATGTCTAGAAACATGTATTTTTATCCATTTTGATGATAAGTATTTCCAGACGGAGGGAGTACTAAATAAACAGGAAGATAAAGATATTGGGGTACAAGGCCGCAGCCCAAGGACGCGGCGCAGCGCAAAGCCCAGACTAGACACCAAAGATGGCTGATGGCCTAGCCTAGAATAGATCTAATGTTGCTATAGTGAATATTGATTTGGAATTCGCATCCAGAAAATAAGAATGCAATTGTTGAGAAAATAGGAACATGAATTGCCCACATTGCTGTGTAGAAACTTTGATTTTGGAATAAGAATTGTTGTGTCTTCAGTAGTAAAATGGTCTCTTTAGGGTGGATCAACAACTGCTCGTTCGTTAAGCTTAACGAGCAAAAAAAGTCATTTTGCTAGTTTAAAACTAGTTAAGCTTGTAAGCGCCTCGTTAAGAGAGTACGATGTGTTACAGCATGCGGAATGAGAGTGCGGGTGTAAATTTTACGTGGGAATATAATGACTACAAAAGAGGTGCGCTAGTTTGCTCCCTTCTGTGGGTTGGGTGAGTCGGTTAAATAGATTAGATGGATTGAGATGCCACAAAATATTATCATCAAAGATAAGAAAATATCGGACGTGATGTACTAACAAGCTTAACGAACTGCTCGTGAAACTCGTTAGTTTGTTCATTAATACATAAGTTTAATGAACTAAAATCAATGATTGGCTCTATATATTACAACACGAGCTACAAGCTTAACGACCTGAGCTATCGAGCGCTCATTGAGCTCGCAAGCTACGAGCTTTTGGTCTCTTCAATAATATAAAGAATCATATGAACTTGATTTTTTTTCTCAAAGATATATAGTAGCAACACGAATATTTTTGCTTCAGTCACAAATCTATGCAAAACATTTGCATACTTACATGAAATAAATCTCTTAAAATAGTACTCCGTCTTTCACAAATATAAGATTTTTTGAGTATTTTAGTATGGACTACATACAAACTGAGTGAACAAACACATTAAAGCGTGTCTATATACGTTCTATTCACACAAAAAAGCACATCTTATATTTGTGAAAGGAGGGAGTACAACTATTGGAATTTGGACTTAAATTTGTTGTATATCGAACTTGGCGGCGAAAATGCAGAAGGGTTTTTCTGAGCTTCAGCTGACATATGCTCTTTATCTTTCTTGTCCGTTGGTTTTGAGATACTCAAGCAAGCATGAGACGCTCAAGTGTAATGATATTTTCCTAGCCTTTTTTTGCATGGACTCATGGCTCACTATTGATGCATGACCTAACTGGCATCATTGGCATGGCTCAGATGGTTGATCACGATCTGGGCCGTGGCAGGAGAGATCTGAGCTAACGGCAGAGACCGACCAACCCATTTATTGTATCCTGCCGTAGCTACCACCACTACCCCTTTCAAAGTCCACAAGCAAGGCATGCTTTTATCGACAGGTTCATTACCGAGCTTGATGTTCTGAAGGAAGTCGCAGGTGATTCTAAGGACTAGATCATCAAACTCCGCAGGAAGACAGACCCGGGTATGACCTAAGGCGCCTCCTCGAGGTTTTGGAAAAATTCATGTTGATGCAGGCATATCAAGACCGGCCAAGGCAGATCAAGAGCTGCAGTTTGTCGCGATGACAATGGCACTATCTTGGAAGCTCATCTCTTACGATAGATGGTATACATGATCCAGCTACATTTGGAGGCGATCGCTTGCTGGGAGGCCCTATGACTAGCAGAAGATCTTCTTATCCATAATTTCATCATTTCATTTAACTCCAAGCAGGTGTTGGGTGATACGTCTCCGCCGTATCTACTTTTTCAAACACTTTTGCCCTTGTTTTGGACTCTAACTTGTATGATTTGAATGGAACTAACCCGGACTGACGCTGTTTTCAGCAGAATTGCCATGGTGTTGTTTTATGTGCAGAAAATAAAAGTTCTCGGAATGACCTGAAACTCCACGGAACACCTTAGAAAAAATAAAGAAAAATCGTTGCCAAAGACGAAGGCCAGGGGGCCCACACCCTGTCCACGAGGGTGGGGGGCGCGGCCTCCCTGGGCGCGCCCCCTACCTCGTGGGCCCCCTGGTGGCCCTCTGACGCTAACTCCATATATTGGCTTTCGGGGAGAAAAAAAACCAGAGAGAAGAAATCATCACGTTTTACGATACGGAGCCGCTGCCAAGCCCTAATCTCTCTCGGGAGGGCTGATCTAGAGTCTGTTCGGGGCTCCGGAGAGGGGGATTCATCGCCGTCGTCATCATCAACCATCCTCCATCACCAATTTCATGATGCTCACCGCCGTGCGTGAGTAATTGCATCGTAGGCTTGCTGGACGGTGATGGGTTGGATGAGATTTATCATGTAATCGAGTTAGTTTTGTTAGGGTTTGATCCCTAGTATCCATTATGTTATGACATTGATGTTGCTATGACTTTGCTATGCTTAATGGTTGTCACTAGGGCCCGAGTGCCATGATTTCAGATCTGAACCTATTATGTTTTCATGAATATATGTGTGTTCTTGATCCTATCTTGCAAGTCTATAGTCACCTACTATGTGTTATGATCCGGCAACCCCGAAGTGACAATAATCGGGACCACTCCCGGTGAGGACCATAGTTTGAGGAGTTCATGTATTCACTATGTGCTAATGCTTTGTTCCAGTTTTCTATTAAAAGGAGGCCTTAATATCCCTTAGTTTCCAATAGGACCCCGCTGCCACAGGAGGGTAGGATAAAAGATGTCATGCAAGTTCTTTTCCATAAGCACGTATGACTATATACGGAATACATGCCTACATTACATTGATGAACTGGAGCTAGTTCTGTGTCACCCTATGTTATGACTGTTACATGACGAACCACTTCCGGCATAATTATCCATCACCAATCCGGTGCCTACGAGTTTTCCATATACTGGTTCTCGCTTTTTACTTTTCCGTTGCTACTGTTACAATCACTACAAAATACCAAAAATATTACTTTTGCTGTCTTTACTTTTGTTACTGTTACCACCACTATCATATTACTTTTCTACTAAACACTTTGCTGCAGATACTAAGTTTCCAAGTGTGGTTGAATTGACAACTCAGCTGCTAATACTTGAGAATATTCTTTGGCTCCCCTTGTGTCGAATCAACAAATTTGGGTTGAATACTCTACCCTCGAAAACTGTTGCGATCCCCTATACTTGTGGGTTATCAAGACCTTTTTCTGGCGCCGTTGCCGGGGAGCATAGCTCTATTCTTTTAGTCACTTGGGATTTATATCTGTTGGACACTATGAAGAACTTGAAAGATGATCGAACTACTATTTTGCCCTCAACTACGAGGGGAGGTAAGGGACTGCCATCTAGCCTTGCACTAGATTCTCCTTCTGTTATGAGTTCTCCTTCTGTTATGAGTAAGTTTGCGACACCTAAACCTACTACTGCTGTGAATTCTGATATGTCGCATGTTATTGATGATGCCACTTCTGCTATGCATGATACTTATGATGAAACTACTTCTATACTTGATACTACTGTGCCCCTTGGTGAATTTCTTGATGAGCAAATTGCTAGGTCTAGAGAAAGAGAAATTATTGAACGTGAACACGATGATGTTAGTGATGATGACACTATGTCTGCTATTCCTGAGGGTTATCTTTTTGATGCTGAATCTTCTGCAGCTATTTTTGCTTGCTAGGATAAACAGGAACTTAAGAGGTTGCTAGTTAAATGGAGTAAAGAATCTTTTAGAGATGGAATGAAACCCGACCCTGCTTTTGCTACTTCACCTATCTGTGTTCCTGATCAGGATTATTATGATTATTTTTGTTGATCCAGATATAATTACTTTGGTTGAATCTGATCCTTTTTATGGCTATGAATCTGAAACTGTTGTGGCACATCTTACTAAGTTAAATGATATAGCTGCCCTGTTTACTAATAATGAGAGATCGCGCTACCTTTATTTACTCAAAATATTTCCGTTCTCATTAAAGGGTGATGCTAAGATATGGTATAATTCTCTTGATCCTGGTTGTGTGCAAAGTCCCCAGGATATGATTTATTACTTCTCTGCTAAATATTTCCCTGCTCATAAGAAACAAGCTGCCTTGAGGGAAATATACAATTTTGTGCAAATTGAAGAAGAGAGTCTCCCACAAGCTTGGGGGAGGCTTCTCAAGTTACTTAATGCTTTGCCTGATCATCCTCTTAAGAAACCTAAAATATTTGATATATTTTATAATGGACTAACTGATGCTTCCAGAGATTTCCTGGATAGTTGTGCTGGTTCTCTTTTCAGGGAAAGAACACCGGATGATGCTGAAATTCTATTGAATAATATGTTGGCAAATGAAAATAATTGGGCACCTCCTGAGCCAGTTCCTGAGCCAATTGCCGAGCCTATTCCTAAACCAACTCCGAAGAAGAGAGGTGTTCTATTTCTCAGTCCCGAAGATATGCAAGAGGCAAAAAATCTATGAAAGAAAAAGGTATTAAAGCTGAAGATGTTAAGAATTTACCTCCTATTGAAGAAATACATGGTCTTAATTTACCACTTGTTGAAGAAGTATATGATCTCAACTACTTATTTAATGAAGAACCTCCCGATATCCCGACACAGGTAGTAAAGGTAAATTCTCTCTATAGATATGATAAAGTTGAAGTCCCTCCTACTAAAATTGCTAGTCAGTGCTTGGATGAGTTTGATGACTTTATGTTTAAACAAGATGACTTCAATGCTTATTTTGGTAGACAATTAAAATAGAATACCTTTATGATTAAACGCTTGGGTGATTTTATGGCTGATATTAGAGGTGAACTTAAACTTGTTAGCAAACATGCTTCTATGGTTACCACTCAAGTAGAACAAGTACTTAAAGCTCAGAAAGAAGTGCTTGATGAAATGAATAGTAAGAAAAATGATTATGTTGTTAGAGTGGCTACTAGAACTGGTAGAATGACTCAGGAACCTTTGTATCTCGAAGGCCACCCTAAGAGAATCGAGCAAGATTCTCAGAGAAATAATATTGATGTACCTAGTTCTTCTAAGAGGAAGAAAAAGAAAAATGATAGGACTTTGCAAACTTCTAGTGAACCTATTGCTGAACCACATGAGAATCCAAATGATATCTCTATTTCTGATGCTGAAACACAATCAGGTGATGAACATGGACCTAGTGATAATGTTAATGATAATGTTCATGTTGATGCTCAACCTAGTAATGATAATGATGTAGAAGTTGAACCTGCTGTTGATCTTGATAACGCATAATCAAAGAATCAATGTTATGATAAAATAGACTTTGTTTGTAGGAAAGATGGTAAAGAAAGGGAACCATGGGTTCAAAAACCCATGCCTTTTCCTCCGAAACCATCCAAGAAAAAGGATGATGAGGATTTTGAGCGCTTTGCTGAAATGATTAGACCCATCTTTTTGCGTATGCGATTAACTGATGTGCTCAAAACAAATCCTTATGCTAAGTATACGAAGGATATTATTACTAATAAAAGAAAAATAGCTGAAGCTGAAATTTCCACCATGCTTGCTAATTATACTTTTAAGGGTGGAATACCAAAGAAACTTGGAGATCCCGGAGTACCTACTATACCATGCTCCAATAAAAGAAATTATGTTAAAACTACTTTATGTGATCTTGGAGCCGGTGTCAGTGTTATGCCTCTCTCTTTATATCGTAGACTTGACTTGAATAAGTTGACACCTACTGAAATATCTTTGCAAATGGCTGATAAATTAACTGCTATACCTGTCGGTATTTGTGAGGATGTGCCTGTTGCTGTTGCAAACGTTACTATTTTAACGAACTTCGTTATTCTTGATATTCCCGAGGATGATAGTATGTCTATTATTCTTGGAAGACCTTTCCTTAATACTGCAGGGGCTGTTATTGATTGCAGCAAAGGCAATGTCACTTTTCATGTTAATGGCAATGAGCACACAGTACATTTTCCGAGGAAACAAGCTCAAGTTTATAGTATCAATTCTATTGGAAAAGTTCCATCGATTATATTTGGAGGTTTTGAATTTCCTCTCCCTACTGTCAAGAAAAAGTATGATATTCTTATTGTTGGGGACTTTCATATCCCCGTTGAGGTAACTTAGTGTTATTCAAAATTTCTCCGGTTCCGTGATTATTCGGAATGAGTTTGTTAACAAGACTTGATCAACCTTGTTAGTGGGTTCATTTTGATGATCACGAGATGGATGAAACTAGAAGCACAACCTTCTGTACCCTCTTTATATTTTCTGTTATTTAGTAGAAATAAAGTAAAATTGTATTTTTGTCTCTGTTTCCTGACTTATCCGTGCAATATAAAAATATCCCGAAAATAAAAGTCCTCAGAATGTCATGCCAATTTAATATGATTTTTTCGGGAATATTTGAGAGTTTACTATGCAAAAATTACCACGGGGGGAGCTGCCACCTGGAAACGAGGGTGGAGGGCGTGCCCTGCCCCCCTGGGCGTGCCCCTTGCCTTGTGGGCCCATGGTGGACCTCCTACACTTATCCCTGCACCCATCTTCTTCCTCTGCCTCACACAAGCATAAAAAACCAACTCAAGCACGAGTTCCAGCCCCCGTTGCTATGATTTTCGATCTCCTTGCTCAAAGCACCTCTTGCAAAATTGCTTGGGGAGATTGTTCCTTGGTATGTGACTCCTCCATTGGTCCAATTAGTTTTTGTTCTAGTGCTTTATTCATTGCAAATTTTTTCTGCATAGGTGACCATGTTCTTGAGCTTGCATGTCAAATTTATATGGTTCCAAGTAGTTCTAATGCTTGATATAGGCTCTAGGCACTTGTGGGAGTTGTTAGTATCAATTTTATTGAAGTTGGTTAACTTTTATTTGAAGTTATTAAAAATTTCATAAATTTTTCAGAGGAAACAATATGCTTAGGAGAATGTTCCAAGGTGGTTCTTCAAGGAAGCAAGGTCCTAGACTTGCAATACGTGATGCTGACGAGGAACCACCAAGAGACGCTCCTGTGAGGCCCTGTGAATGGCCATCGGAAAATTTTATGAATCAAGTGGGAATCAAAGAAGAATTTAGTGCATATTTGAGTAATGCCGGTCTTGAGGACTTTGAAGCTGACAAATGCCCCCAGTACCATGATCTCACAAGTTCATTTGTGAGGAGGTTTGAGTTTTCATCTTTGCGTAATTCTCCTTCAGTCATGTTTGACCTTTATGACAAATCTTATACCATGGACTTAGAGGATTTTACTTCTGCTTGCAAACTTCCATCTTGGGGTAATGTTAGGGATCCCCCAAAATCTGAATATAGAGACTTTCTTGCTAAAATAACTGTGGGGGAATCTAGAGATATAACACAAGCCACTATAGGGAGCGTTCACTTTCCTGCTATACATTATTTTGCTCTCTTCATAGGTAGATGTATTAATGCTAAGGATGAAGCATGTCACATGTGTGTCCCTGATCTCAGCATTCTCAGGAGTGCTGTGTTAGGAGACCAATCTTACCATATGGTAGCCATTGTAGCTCGCAGGTTGCATCAGAATAGACATAGTGGAGATTTCTTTGGAGAAATTTATGCAACCCGCTTAGCTAATTTTCTTGAGATAGACATTCGTGAGAGTGATATAGAGTTACCTCCCTCTTATTTAGATTTTGATTCTTGGTTTCCCACCAGTTTGTTGAGAGGACTGAACGACCTCTCCAGTATCGACTAATTTTTAACAGACGTCATGTAGTCCATATTGCTCTTCCTGCCCCTGCTTTCTTTGATTCACAGGCAAAAAGAAGATATATTATTACTAGAGAGGAGGCAGATGAGTATGAGAGGAGAGCGGAGGCTGCTCGACTCCACGCTACAGCCCAGGCAGCGATAGCCGCTGCATCACAGTATGACCCCAGCTTCACCTACGGGTATCCGCCAGGCTATCCCTGGCAATAGACCAACTTAGGCCAAAAGCCTAAGCTTGGGGGAGTACGTATTTCCCACCGACATTACATTTATGTTCACACACACTTATTGCTAGATGTCGGTGCTCATACTCTTTCACTGTAAAATCCATGCTAGTTTATTTTCTTTTTTTTCTGCTTTCTTCTTGTGTGTTTATTAAACCTTAAGAAAAAACAAAAAAATAGTTAGTTTATTTCTTTGTCGTAATAATTAAAAAGAAAAACCCAAAATTATTTCCCGTTCTTCTTTTGCTTGTTGGGAGCTTTCCCGTGTAAATAGTTTTTATTTCTTTTCTTTTCTTTGGGGGTTGAGAAGACCATATTGAAAATGCTTAGTGGCTCTTATATGCATGATTGATTATTTAAACTTAGAGCCCATATTACTTGTCTTCTCTCTTGAGTTGAATGCTTGCAGATTCCAGCTTAGTCCAATGCACGTGCACTCTTATTATTATACACACCGTTCGGTCGTGCAAGTGAAAGGCAATAATGATGATATATGATGGACTTATTGGGATGAGAAAAGCTGGTATGAACTCGACCTCTCTTGTTTTTGTAAATATGATGATTCATCGTTCCTGATTCAGCTATTGTTAAATAAACATATTTGCAATGACATTTAGAGATTATAGTTGCTTGTGCCATGCTTGATTAGCTATGAGTTATAATGGTTTTACCTTGCGTGCCAACATGCTATTAGAATGATTATGATGTGGTATGATGGAATGGTATCCTCCTTTAAATGTATTGAGTGACTCGACTTGGCACATGTTCACGCATGTAGTTGAATCAAATCAACATAGCCTTCATGATATTTATGTTCATGGTGGATTATATCCTACTCATGCTTGTATTTGGTGTAAATTAATTGTAATGCATGTTTACTACTGTTGTCGCTCTCTCAGTTGGTTGCTTCCCAGTCTTTTGCTAGCCTTCACCTGTAATAAGCGGGAATACTGCTTGTGCATCCAAACTCCTTAAAACCCAAAGTTATTCCATATGAGTCCACTATACCTACCTATATGCGGTATTTACCTGCCGTTCCAAGTAAATTTGTATGTGCCAAACTCTAAACCTTCAAATAAAAATTCTGTTTTGCATGCTCGAATAGCTCATATATCAACTAGAGCTGCCCTTATCTTCCGTGTTAGGCGGGTTATTCTCAAAAGGAGTGGACTCCGCTCCTCATTCACGAGAAAATGGCTGGTAACCGGGATGCCCAGTCCCATGCTTCGTGCAAACTAAATCAAAATAACTGCAAACAAAACTCCCCTTGGGACCCGTTGAATGTTGGAGGCACTCGTTGTTTCGAGCAAGCCATGGATTGATGCTTGTGGAGGAGGGGGAGTATAAACTTTACCATTCTGTTTGGGAACCGCCTATAATCTGTTTAGCATGGAAGATATCGTCGTCTTTTAGTTGTTATGTTGACAATGAAAGTATGCTGCTCAAAATATAATTTATCTCTATTTCAAAACTGAACTCTAGCACCTCTACAAATCCCTGCTTCCCTCTATGAAGGGCCTATCTATTTACTTTTATGTTGAGTCATCACCCTTCTTATTAAAAGCACCCGCTGGAGAGCACACTGTCGTTTGCATTATTTATTATTGGTTTATATTGGGTATGACTTGACTGGATCTCTTTTACCATGAATTACAATGTTTAGTCAGTCCATGATCTTTAAAGGTGCTCTGCATTTATGTTTTGTGGTCTTAGAAAGGGCTAGCGAGATACCATTTTGTTATATCATGTTATGATTATTCTGGGAAAGTGTTGTCATCCGAGTTTTATTATTATGGCTCGCTAGCTGATTATGTTATTGATATGAGTAATTGTGAGACCTACGTGTCATTGTGAGTATGGTTAGTTCATAATAATTGCTAAAACTTGAATGCTGGCTTTTCATGTTTACAACAACAAGAGCAAACAGACTTTGTAAAAGTTTTTCTTTTTCTCTTTCAGTTTGTCAACTGAATTGCTTGAGGACAAGGAAGGGTTTAAGCTTGGAGGAGTTGATACGTCTCCGCCGTATCTACTTTTCCAAACACTTTTGCCCTTGTTTTGGACTCTAACTTGTATGATTTGAATGGAACTAACCCGGATTGATGCTGTTTTCAGCAGAATTGACATGGTGTTGTTTTATGTGCAGAAAATAAAAGTTCTCGGAATGACCTGAAACTCCACGGAACACCTTAGAAAAAATAAAGAAAAATCGTCGCCAAAGATGAAGGCCAGGGGCCCCACACCCTATGCACGAGGGTGGGGCCCCCCCTGGGCGTGCTCCCCTACCTCGTGGGCCCCTTGGTGGCCCTTCGACGCCAACTCCAACTCCATATATTGGCTTTCGGGGAGAAAAAAACCAGAGAGAAGAAATCATCGCGTTTTATGATACGGAGCCGCCGCCAAGCCCTAATCTCTCTCGGGAGGGCTGATCTGGAGTGCGTTCGGGGCTCCGGAGAGGGGGATTCGTCGCCGTTGTCATCGTCAACCATCCTCCATCACCAATTTCATGATGCTCACCGCTGTGCGTGAGTAATTGCATCGTAGGCTTGCTGGACGGTGATGGGTTGGATGAGATTTATCATGTAATCGAGTTAGTTTTGTTAGGGTTTGATCCCTAGTATCCATTATGTTCTGAGATTGATGTTGCTATGACCTTGCTATGCTTAATGCTTGTCACTAGGGCCCGAGTGCCATGATTTCAGATCTGAACCTATTATGTTTTCATGAATATATATGTGTTCTTGATCCTATCTTGCAAGTCTATAGTCACCTACTATGTGTTATGATCCGGCAACCCCGAAGTGACAATAATCGGGACCACTCCCGGTGATGACCATAGTTTGAGGAGTTCATGTATTCACTATGTGCTAATGCTTTGTTCCGGTCCTCTATTAAAAGGAGGCCTTAATATCCGTTAGTTTCCAATAGGACCCCGCTGCCACGGGAGGGTAGGACAAAAGATGTCATACAAGTTCTTTTCCATAAGCACGTATGACTATATATGGAATACATGCCTACATTACATTGATGAACTGGAGCTAGTTCTGTGTCACCCTAAGTTATGACTGTTACATGACGAACCACATCCGGCATAATTATCCATCACCAATCCGGTGCCTACGAGTTTTCCATATACTGGTTCTCGCTTATTTACTTTTCCATTGCTACTGTTACAATCACTACAAAATACCAAAAACATTACTTTTGCTGTCTTTACTTTTGTTACTATTACCACCACTATCATATTACTTTGCTACTAAACACTTTGCTGCAGATACTAAGTTTCCAGGTGTGGTTGAATTGACAACTCAGCTGCTAATACTTGAGAATATTCTTTGGCTCCCCTTGTGTCGAATCAACAAATTTGGGTTGAATACTCTACCCTCGAAAACTGTTGCGATCCCCTATACTTGTGGGTTATCATTGGGTGACATCAACAATGTCAATCAAGGTCGTTATGGTTCAATCACTACTGAGATTAAGCTTGTCGTTAACCGCAATGTGCATATTCTAGCGAAGTACTCCAATTGTCTCGGCCCGGGATGTCACATGTTGCTCGCTCAACGCCATGATCAAATTGTATCCCATACATTGTGGTTTATTATCGGTAAAGCTTGGTGAGGGAGTCCAAGACTAGGGGGTGTCCGGATAGCCGAACTATCATCATTGGCCGGACTCCAAGACTATGAAGATACAAGATTGAAGATTTCGTCCCGTGTCCGGATGTGACTTTCCTTGGCGTGGAAGGCAAGCTTAGCAATACGGATATGTAGATCCCCTACCATTGTAACCAACTCTGTGTAACCCTAGCCCTCTCCGGTGTCTATATAAACCGGAGGGTTTTAGTCAGTAGGACGAACAACAATCATACCATAGGCTAGCTTCTAGGGTTTAGCCTCCTTGATCTCGTGGTAGATCCACTCTTGTACTACCCGTATCATCAATATTAATCAAGCAGGAGTAGGGTTTTACCTCCATCGAGAGGGCCCGAACCTGGGTAAAAACATCGTGTCCCTTGTCTCCTGTTACCATCCGCCTAGACGCACAGTTCGGGACCCCCTACCCGAGATCCGCCGGTTTTGACACCGACATTGGTGCTTTCATTGAGAGTTCCTCTGTGCCGTCGCAATCAGGAAGGATGCATCTTCCCGTCTTTAAAGACGGTACCGTTGCCAAAGGAGCTTTGGCCACCGGCCAAACTATCCGGCGGGGTGGTTTTCTTATGACCGCCTGTTCGGCCGCCGCTCCGACAATGACCTCTCGGGTCATCAAATGCGATCTTCACGTCAACTCGGAATTTGCCGAGCAGCTAGATCCGATGGAGCTCTCCTCCGTAAATGAGCTCTTGGATTGCATCACCGCCCTGGGAGTCACTTCAGACAACGATCAGATTGGGCTTAAAACCGATCTGAGAGAGATCAACTCTCCCCAGGCTACCCACCACGTTGCTGTGGTAGAGGAACAGCGCGGCGATTCTTCTTCTATATTAAAGACCAGTTATGTCCGGATTGCTGATCCCTCCATGCCGGATTCCCGCGGAGGAACAGACGTCGATCAAGCACTGAACCTAAAGTCAGGCAGTGGGCCAGATTCGTTGGACAAAAACCAGTAGTCTAAGCTTCCAAGTTCGGAAACTTTCCGGCCCTTGAGCCTTAGATTGGATGAGGTTCCGAATTTAATTCCACCTGCCCACCCAAACACAAGCGATCTATCTCGAATCCGACAAGAGCCCGCTGAAACAGTACATCATTACTGGGCCAGATTCCTCCTGGTTATGGACAGGATAAAGGACTGCCGTGAGGAAAGCGCAATCTCAATCTTCTACAACAATTGCACGGACAAGGGAATCATGAACGCCATAAGTCGTCGTGAAATTACATGCTTCGCCGACCTGGCATCCATAGTACGAAAGTACTGTGCGATGGAGAGTGCCTGGAAAACCGAAACCAAGTTTTGGGACAATTCGGCCCCGAACACAACCCTAGTCCGAAATAAAAGGGTGCATCATGCTCAGGCACCTGGGATAAAAACCAAAAAGCAAAAAACCCCTAAAGGGCACGGAACCGTACTGGAGGGATGGCTCAGCGGACCCTGTAAAATCCATAGTACAGAGGGCGCCACTCCAACACATAGCCTTCGAGCATGTTGGATACTACGGCAGGTGGCCAAAAGTGGCGAAGAGCTTCTAGCCCCAGAGAACCAGCCCAGCAGTACCAGTACAGTATTAATAGTCTTCGAGACTTTCGCATCAAATAATATGCGGAAATGAACACTCCGCAGCCTCGCCGAAGTCTACCAAGTAGCAACAATAAATTCATGGAGCGACACGGCTATTACCTTCAACGCCAGCGACGAACCTAAATTCCGAATAGCCCGAGCAACAGCCGCATTGGTCCTCAGTCCAATAGTGGACGGCTTTCGCCTTACTAAGGTACTCATGGATGGCGGTAGCGGATTAAACCTCATCTACGAGGAAACCCTTTGAAAAATGGAAATAAACTGGAGCCGCATTGAGCGAAGCAGCACAACCTTTCGAGGAATAATCCCTAGTCGGGAAGCACGCTGCACAGGAAAAATTACACTGGATGTGGTGTTCGGCTCGCCGGACAATTACAGGTCCGAGGAGGTCACGTTCCAAGTGGCCCCGTTCAGGAGAGGATATCACGCTTTATTAGGGTGAGAGGCATTCACAATTTTTCAAGCTATACCCCATTACGGGCACATGAAGCATAAAATGCCCGGGCCCAATGGAATCATCACACTTGTCAGTGATCCGGACATAGCACTCCGCGCCGAAAACAAGACAACCGCACTAGCCCTAGAGGCACTATCCGAAGCCCTAGAGGCAGAGGAACTCACTGCGCTGTGCTCCACGGTGAACAGGGACGATGTGATACTTAATAAGAGATCCAAGTCCACCTCTTTTAAGCCAGCGGACGAAATAGTCAAATTTCAAGTCCATCCAACGGACCCCACAAAGAAGGCCTCCATTGGGGCACAATTAAACCCTGATGTAGACGCCGCACTACGAGAATTCCTTCGGGAAAACTGGGACATCTTTGCCTGGCACCCATTAGACATGCCAGGAATCCCACGCAGGTTGGCAGAACATAGCCTAAATATCCTAAAAGGATTCAAGCCAGTCAAACAGGCTCTTCGGCGATTTTCCGAGCCCAAAAGACAGACAATGGGAGAGGAGCTAGCCAAACTATTAGAAGCCGGATTCATCAGAGACATAAAACATCCGGACTGGCTAGCAAACCTGGTAATGGTACCAAAGAAGGACAAATCCTGGCGCCTCTGTGTCGATTTCAAGGACCTTAACAAGGCTTGTCCAAAGGATCCTTTCCCACTCCCCCACAACGATCAAATCATCGATGCTACCGCAGGGCACGATTCATTGTGCTTCCTCGATGCATACTCCGGTTACCATCAAATCAAGATGGCGGAGACAGACCAAGCCACAACGGCATTCATTACTCCATACAGATCATTCTGCTTCAACACAATGCCCTTCGGGCGCAAAAACGCCGGCGCAACATATCAGCGCATGATTCAGACATGTCTGGCAACCCAGATCGGCAAAACAGTGGAGGCATACGTAGACGATGTGGTCGTCAAGACCAAACACGTCGAAACTCTAGTAGAAGATTTGAGGCTCACATTCGACAACCTCCGAGCATATGACATTAAGCTCAACCCGGAAAAATGCGTTTTCGGCGTACCAGCCGGAAAGCTCTTGGGCTTCATTGTATCCAGTAGAGGAATTGAAGCAAACCCAGCTAAGATCCGAGCTCTGTCACAGTTGGATATCCCAAAAGACCTCAAACAAATACAAAAATTGACTGGATGCGTGGCGGCTCTAAGACGCTTCATCTCCCGCTCTGGAGAAAAGGCATTACCCCTTTATTGCCTCCTCCGGCACACCGAACACTTCGAATGGACGGATGCCGCCACGGCCAGACTCGAAGAAATAAAGGCCATATTGGCAACAAATCCGGTCCTGGCCGCGCCCAACTTGGGCGAACCAATGTTATTATATATCGCGGCAACACATCAAGTTGTAAGCGCGGTCCTCGTCGTCGAACGAGAAACAGAAGGACACAAATTCCCTCTTCAAAAACCAGTGTACTACGTATCCACTGTCCTAACTCCATGCAAGTCCCGGTACCCACATTATCAAAAGATAGCGTACGCGGTGTTCGTGGCATCCCGGAAGCTGCGACACT
This sequence comes from Triticum timopheevii, assembly GCA_963921465.1. NCBI lineage: Eukaryota > Viridiplantae > Streptophyta > Magnoliopsida > Poales > Poaceae > Triticum > Triticum timopheevii. The sequence goes on from OY997266.1 coordinate 326,544,662, forward strand.
ACTATCAAGAGTGTTCGATAACAGTAGCCTCTGAAGTACCTCTTAACAACATTATAAACAACTGCGACGCGACGGGCAGGATTGCAAAATGGGCCATTGAGCTCCTACCATTCAACATAACCTACAAACCACGGCGAGCTATAAGTTGCAAGTTTTGGCCGACTTCATCGCCGAATGGACCGAAGCTGAACTCCCTAAAGAGTACGGCGGATACTCCAATTGGATCATGCACTTCGACGGCTCCAAAATGTTGGCCGGCTTAGGGGCTGGCGTCGTCTTGACGTCCCCAACCGGAGACACAGTCCAATACGTACTTCAGATAATGTACACGGACTCCAACAATGCAGCCGAATACGAGGCCCTTCTACATGGTCTCCGGATGGCAATCTCCATGGGCATTCAACGCCTAGAGGTCCATGGGGATTCAAACCTCGCAATATCCCAAATAAATGGAGACTTTGACGCCAAGGATCCGAAAATGGCAGCCTACCGTAACGCCGTCTTAAAAATGTCAACTCGGTTCGAAGGACTCGAATTCCACCATGTAGCCCGGGATAATAACCAGGCGACCAACGTGTTGGCGCGCATCAGCGCAAAGCGCGACGCCGTCCCTCCAAACATCTTCCTGGAGCGGCTTTTTAAGCCATCCGTATTATGGAAAGAGGAGTCCGGAAACAACAACCCGAAACCAACCGCACCGCCCAACACCGAACATCCTGACACAATCGGTGGCTCAGCCAATGAAATAACACCTTCAGCCCACGAAATAATGGCAGTCATTGCCCCGTGGATGGAACCATACCTAGCCTACTTAATTAGGCAGGAACTTCCCGAAGACCAAAACAAGGCCCGCTGCATAGTACGGCGATCTAAAGCCTATAAGGTCCATGAGGGAGAGCTTTATAAGAAAAGCACAACCGGAGTCCTTCAAAGGTGCATCTCCAAAGAGGAAGGGCGAAATCTTCTGGCTGAAATTCACGCCGGACTCGGCGGGCACCACGCCGCAGCCCGGGCCCTTGTAGGCAAGGCCTTCCGTACAAGATTTTATTGGCTGATGACCCGGGCAGATGCTCAGGACTTAGTCCAACGATGCATCGGTTGCCAGCTCTTTGCTAATCAAAGCCACAAGCCACCCACCGCCCTCAAAACTATACCCATCACCTGGCCGTTCACGGTCTGGGGGCTTGACATGGTTGGACCCCTTAAAGGGGGAACCCACAAGCAAAAATACCTATTGGTCATGGTGGACAAATTCACCAAATGGATAGAGGAAGCCAGTTAAAATGGCCGAATCCGGACCCGTGATAGACTTCATATCTGGGGTAGTTGTCACACCCAATATGCGACCCTATCCAAAAGGAACTCGAAGGTCCCACCAACGATAGACCCGCATATTGAAACGCTTTTGCAAGGTGGATATCATTACATCAACATTACATAATAGTGGGGATACATCCAATACATACAATGTCACATGAATACAACAATACAACATACAAGAACAACATCCGACTACGGATGAATCATAAACAGAAACTCAAACAATATCCACCCTGCTAGCCCAGGCTGCCGACCTGGAACCTATCACCTGATCGAAGAAGAAGCAGAAGAAGAACTCCAAACAAGCAAACATCACTCTCGCGTCATGATCATCGCACAACCTGTACCTGCAACTGTTGTTGTAGAAATCTGTGAGCCACGAGGACTCAGCAATCCCATTACCATGGGTATCAAGACTAGCAAAGCTTAATGGGAAAGGAAGGGGTAAAGTGGTGAGGTTGCAACAGCGACTAAGCATATATGGTGGCTAACATACGCAAATGAGAGCGAGAAGACAAAGGAATGGTCGTGAAGCTAGCAATGATCAAGAGGTGATCCTGAACACCTACTTACGTCAAACATAACACAAAGACCGTGTTCACTTCCCGGACTCCGCCGAAAAGAGACCATCACGGCTACACACTCGGTTGATGCGTTTTAATTCAGATCTGGTGTCAAGTTATCTACAACCGGACATTAACAAATTCCCATCTGCCACATAACCGCGGGCATGGCTCTCGAAAGTTTATACCCTGCAGGGGTGTCCCAACTTAGCCCATGACAAGCTCTTGCGATCAACGAAGGAATAGACCTTCTCCCAGGAAGACCAGATCAGTCTCGGAATCCCGGTTTACAAGACATTTCGACAATGGTAAAACAAGACCAGCAAAGCCGCCCGATGCGCCGACAATCCCGATAGGAGCTGCATATATCTCGTTCTCAGGGTAACACCAGATGAGCACTCCGTACAACTAAAACCAGACCTCAAGTTTCCCTGAGGGGGCGCTGCAAAGGACTCTAGTTCGGACCAGCACTTAGACAAGCACTGGCCCGGGGGGGCTAAAATAAAGATGACCCTCGGGTTGGCTGACCCAAGGGAAAAGGTATAGGTGGTGGTGAGGCAAATGGTAGAACCAAGGTTGGGCCTTGCTGGACAAGTTTTATTCAAAGCGAACTGTCAGGGGGGTCCCATAAATCACCCGACCGCGTAAGGAACGCAAAATCCGGGAACATAACACCGGTATGACGGAAACTAGGGCGACAAGAGTGGAACAAAACACCAGGCATAAGGCCGAGCCTTCCACCCTTTACCAAATATATAGATGCATTAATAATATAAGAGATATTGTGATATCCCAACATAAACCCTGTCCACCATGGAGAAATCTTCAACTTCACCTGCAACTAGCAACGCTATAAGAGGGGCTGAGCAAAGCGGTAACATAGCCAAGCAACGGTTTGCTAGGAGGGGTGTCAAAGATTAGAGGTTCATGGCAATTTGGGAGGCTTGATGAGCAAAAGATAGGTAACACAACATAGAGATAGAACGAAGCAACTAGCATAGCAATGATAGTAGTGAGATCCAGGGTAGCGGTCATCTTGCCTGAAATCCCGCAAGGAAGAAGAACGAGTCCATGAAGGAGATGAAGCCACGAAGTCGAACCACACGTAGACGAACGCATCCTCACGATCGCAACGAAACGGGAACTATCGAGAAGAAGCACACAACATGGTAAACACACCACACATGAACAAGGCATGATGCACAACAAGCATGATGCATGACAAAGCTACATGGAGCTACTCATGGCAAGAGATGATGCAAGCAAGAACAACACATCAAGGCAAGTTTAAATGAGGCCGGGAACAACATATAACAAATCCGGTAAGTCCTCATATGCATATTTCGAAATTGGTCCAGATCTGAATCAACCTTATGTTCAAGTTGTTAAAAAGAAAGTTAAGATGCACCAAGATGATCTACACAAAATTCTAGTCAAGTTACATATAAAGTTCATTAGATTTGGAGGTACGGCCTAAAAGATATGAGCAAAACAAGTTAAACATGGCATTGATGCAAAATGCATCCAAACATCAAGCAAACACACCAAAACAAGGATGCAACATGGTAATATAAAACTACATGCAAAATCAAGCAAGTTTCATATAAAGCACACTCAAAACGGAGCAACGGTTCAACACATACACTCTATACAAGTCATACCAACAATCTGTCCATAACAGCAACTAGACATCTTACAAGCATCAAAACAACATGCTACAGCACCCCAACATAATAACAAAAGGCATGGGCATGAAGTACAGGTAAATCACAACAAAACATGAACACTGAGCTATCTCCAGAAACCACTAGAACATGCTCCAAAACACATAGTAAGATTGAAAATAATAACAGTTTCAGACTTATCAGGAAATAACATCAGGTTGCAATGTTTAGAGCTATCAAACAACATGTTACAGGAACTTATCATGGCAAACAAAGGCATGGCATGAACCTACCAATAGCATAGATCAAAAGTCCCTTACTGACCATGAGCCAAAAAGGATCATAAAATATGATGGCACCCATGTAAACATGGCAAGTTATATTACAGATTCAAACATGGCAGGAACAACAATAAGTAGGCATGTTCGTGAGCCTGAACCACTCACCACAGAGCAATACATGGCATGGCAAGGCAACCAACAGTAAGAAGACATGTTTATGAAGCTAAGCATGGCAAGAACAAGTTCATAGGGTGCATGGATCACTAGTAAACCATCATGGAAACATTGAACTTAATGTTAACAGGCTGACAGCAACATTTCCAAGCAACTTTGGAGCAAAATAACAACATGTTCCAGCAGGCTATAATTGCAACCAAGGGCATGAATGGATAGAGCATGACATGTAGATCAAAATATGTTTATAGAACATCTCCAGATTATGCATAGAATGATTAGTAGAAGCATGTTAACATAGCAACAAAATATAACAGAATCTGCCTAGCAAAACAGCAACATCAAGTACACTACTTAACAAGCTCGAATCACTCACCACAAGTCATTGCATGACAAGATAAGCATAGCATCATCAAGAAGACATGTTTGTGAAACAAACCAAGTCAAGAACAAGTCCATAGCATGCAAGGATCAACTATAGCAAGCTTGGCCATATTGTATAACATGTAAACAATCTTCCAGGAAACATTTTGAAGCGAAAGTAGAGCACTCAAATGACATGCTAGACTACTCCATAATTGCAAACAAGGGCATTAATGGATATACAATAACCATATGTTCAAAACACCCTTACTGAAGTATCTCAAAATATGCATGGATCTCTCTGTAGCATCAAGTTTACATGGCATCAAAATAACAGCAGAACAGGGACTACAATCAGCAATATCACGAAGCCTAGTTTGCATGCTTGTGCTAGTCACCATATTGATCACAAAAATACATGGCATACACCCCTGGAAAGATGGCATGGCATAGATCAACACACATGAAGACATCAACCTCATAGGATGCACACATCAATCATGGCAAAAATGATAAATGAGCAAGTTATAACAGTTTCAGCAGATTAACATCAACATGCACTCTTCCAACAGCATTTCGGGCATCAAGATGAGCTCAAATGAAAATGATGCAATGGAATGAAATGAATTACTCGTTGAGACGAACAATTTGACATATTACACGCACGAAACGGAACTACGGATGCAGAGATACAGCATGATGAACATGGCATGATAATGTATGAAATCTGGGACTTAGTGGAATTTATACCTCCGGGAAAAGTCAACCCGGGACGGAGGCGTTCCGGGACGGAGGGATCCGGGCGTGGGGAAGGCGTTTGGATGGGCGAGGTGGTGGATCTGATCCCGATCCACGGACCTCGCCGGAGTGGCTCGTCGGAGACGGCGGGGACGGCGCCGGAGAGGCGGAGACGCGCGGCGGAGGCGGGTACCGGCGGGCATGGCTGGCGAGGCGCCGACGGCAGGGGGCGGCGGACCCGGCGGAAGGCGGGGCGCGCGGGGTTGCGGGCGGCCGGCGAGGTGGCAGGGCCGCGCCGGCGGCGCCCGAGGCGGCGGGGAGCGGGGAACGGCGGCGGGGCGCGGGGCGCCAGGCGCGGGAGGCACCAGAGGGCGGCCTCGGGTCGGCGACGCCGGGCGCCGGCGGAGTGGCGGCCGGGCGGCGGCGCGCGGGCAGGCCACGCGGTCGACGGCGGCAGAGAGGCGGGGCGGCGCGCGGGCCGGCGGCGGCGCGGGACGGGCCACGGGGCCGGAGGCGGGCCCGAGCGGGCCGGCGGCGGCGCGGGCGACGGGGTGCCACGTGGCACGACCGGATTCGCCGGGGGCGCAGCGGCGGACGTGTCCGGCGTGGACAGACATGTCCGGCGCGGCGCGGAGGGGAATTTGCTAGGGTTTGGACCGGGATTTCGGGAGAGGTGCACATATATATAGGTAGAGGGAGCTAGGAGTGTCCAAATGAGGTGCGGTTTTTGGCCACGCGATCATGATCGAACGACCGAGAGCATGGGGGGAGTTAGATGGGTTTTGGGCCACTTTGGAAGGAGTGTTGGGCTGCAAACAAATGAGGCTTTGCGGTTACCCGGTTAACCATTGGAGTATCAAACGACCTCCAAATGGCACGAAACTTGACAGGCGGTCTACCGGTGCTATACCAAGGCCGCTTGGCAAGACTCGGTCCATTTAGAGAAAGTTTAATACCCGCACACGCAAAGAGGCAAAAAGGGGAACACCGGAGGGCATAGGAGTGCCGGATTGCAAAACGGACAACGGGGGAAAAGCTCGGATGCATGAGACGAACACGTATGCAAAATGAAATGCACATGATGACATGATAAAATGCAACACGTAAGCAAATGACATGGCAACGACGGTGAATAACTGGTGGACAACTGGCGCATCGAATCCGGGGCGTTACAACACTCCTCCACTAACAAGAGATCTCGTCCCGAGATCTTAGGACCGAGACGGAAGGGAAAAGGGATGAGGTGAAACAAGAACTCAAGAGCAGAAGCAAAGAATCGAGAGCACTCAAGAAGAAGAGAGGAACGACGAGAATGACGAGAATCGAAAGCTCACGGAAACAGATAGACTATGAAACCACTCGTTCTAACCGGAGTGGTTAGAATGAGAAAAGAAATGAATAAGTCTGAAAGGATTTAGGCAGCACTCCGGCTAAACAAGGGGAAATAGAACACGAGCTTGAGAGGATGTTATGATACTTGATGAAATTTTGAAAAATGAATTAAATCGTGAAGAACCATCACGAAGAATTCCGGTGACAAAAAGGATGATGGGATAGAAATGAAGGATGAAAGAATAAGATGAGTCTTGCGATGATTTAGATGGAGGTTCCGACGAGATGGCCGAGGAAAAAATTTGAACTCCGGAAAAGAAAAGATGAAAACACTTGGAACTAGAATTTATTCATCAAGAACAAACTCCGAAGGAAGGGATTACTCGCTTGGATGAAATAAGAATAAGATTTATGGTATGTTTATCCTTCATCAAATTAAATTGATGACAAGCAATGGATTTTACATACTACTTATTCTTCTTGAAAAGGATTAAGGAGAGAATAGCACAAAACATGAAAAAAGTCTTCATGAACCACCGGTATGATTGACAGAACGAATGGATTAATATGATAAACAAGGAAAAAGAATCTTGAATGAACCACCGTAAGAATTCAAAAATGACTGATGAAAGAGTATGAATCACCGGGAATAATTAGAAGAACCAATATGCTTGAGGTACACCACCAAAAAAAACTCTTCTTCGGTCTTCAAACGACGACGAGAAACACCACCAAAATTACTGAGGTACTCCGGGAGAATGAAAAGCGAAGAGGTTGAGCCAACAATGAAAAGAATTTGAAATCGATCTTGGAGAAGGCAAGTGACTGATGAAATCCATTCTTACGTCACACTTCGAAGGAATTTGAGAATAACTCCGGGAGAATTAGAAGAGTCAGGTAAGATCCTGGAAAAAGACCTGTGGGTTGCGGCCCACTGAAGAGAAAAACACCGTTGGGAAAAGGATGTTGAAAAGATAGATGATGCACCGGAACAATTGAAATATTTGCATGAGGTGACAACCTCGAAGTAATTGGAATATAGACGAATCTCCTGAGATGTCTTGAGCACTCTGGAAGGATAAACTGGCGAGAGGCGAACGAGCAAGGGGAAAACACTTGATCCAAGTAAAAGAATGTGATGAACCCGAAAAACTTGAATTGAGTCCACCGGAAATGAAAAGAGATGAAGTCTGACGAACGAGACGAGAATTCACCGGTTGAGATAATTAAGGGAAGACTGAAGAGACCCCGTACGAATGAAATAGATGGTCGAAAGAGACTCAGACTCCGGGAAGAAGAAAGGGTGGGAGGGCGGGAAAAACAAAGGCAACTTGGAAGGGGAAACCGACGAATATCTTGGAGAGAAAAACACCGGTTGAAATCATTGAGGAAAAGAAAACAAAGACTTCGCACACGTAGTACGGATACTCGATTATGGACTCCGGCTCCGAGAAGAAGAAGGGAGGGCGGGTGGGAAAAGAAAACAACTGAGGATTGAACTTGCAAAGATGAAGAGGTTCGAGTCAACATGACGAGAAATGCACCGGATAAAAGAGCTGAGGAGCAACGATCAGAAAACCAACTGCGTGAACCTAAAGAAAATTTGAAGGGGAAGAGGGGTAATTCAAAACACCTACGTCAAGATTCCTCACCAGAGCGACAAAGGGGCTGAGGAGTAAAAAGAATTCCTACTCTCCGATATAACTAGACTCCGAAAATAGTTTTTCTTCTAGACTCAACAACGGCCAAGCTACACGATCAATCAAGGGGGCTCCTAGGGTCGGTCGAGGCTCTGATACCAACTTGTCACGCCCAATATGCGACCCTATCCAAAAGGAACTCGAAGGTCCCACCAAGGATAGACCCGCATATTGAAACGCTTTTGCAAGGTGGATATCATTACATCAACATTACATAATAGTGGGGATACATCCAATACATACAATGTCACATGAATACAACAATACAACATACAAGAACAACATCCGACTACGGATGAATCATAAATAGAAACTCAAACAATATCCACCCTGCTAGCCCAGGCTGCCGACCTGGAACCTATACCCTGATCGAAGAAGAAGTAGAAGAAGAACTCCAAACAAGCAAACATCGCTCTCGCGTCATGATCATCGCACAACCTGTACCTGCAACTGTTGTTGTAGTAATCTGTGAGTCACAAGGATTCAGCAATCCCATTACCATGGGTATCAAGACTAGCAAAGCTTAATGGGAAAGGAAGGGGTAAAGTGGTGAGGTTGCAGCAGCGACTAAGCATATATGGTGGCTAACATACGCAAATGAGAGCGAGAAGAGAAACAAAGGAACGATCGTGAAGCTAGCAATGATCAAGAGGTGATCCTGAACACCTACTTACGTCAAACATAACACAAAGACCGTGTTCACTTCCCGGACTCTGCCGAAAAGAGACCATCACGGCTACACACTCGGTTGATGTGTTTTAATTCGGATCTGGTGTCAAGTTATCTACAACCGGACATTAACAAATTCCCATCTGCCACATAACCGCGGGCACGGCTCTCGAAAGTTTATACCCTGCAGGGGTGTCCCAACTTAGCCCATGACAAGCTCTCGCGATCAACGAAGGAATAGACCTTCTCCCAGGAAGACCCGATCAGTCTCGGAATCCCGTTTTACAAGAAATTTCGACAATGGTAAAACAAGACCAGCAAAGCCGCCCGATGCGCCAACAATCCCGATAGGAGCTGCACATATCTCGTTCTCAGGGCAACACCGGATGAGCACTCTGTACAACTAAAACCAGACCTCAAGTTTCCCTGAGGGGGCGCTGCAAAGGACTCTAGTTCGGACCAGCACTTAGACAAGCACTGGCCCGGGGGGGCTAAAATAAAGATGACCCTCGGGTTGGCCGACCCAAGGGAAAAGGTATAGGTGGTGGTGAGGCAAATGGTAAAACCAAGGTTGGGCATTGCTGGACAAGTTTTATTCAAAGCGAACTGTGAGGGGGGTCCCATAAATCACCCGACCGCGTAAGGAACGCAAAATCCGGGAACATAACACCGGTATGACAGAAACTAGGGCGGCAAGAGTGGAACAAAACACCAGGCATAAGGCCGAGCCTTCCACCCTTTACCAAATATATAGATGCATTAATAATATAGGAGGTATTGTGATATCCCAACATAAACCCTGTCCACCATGGAGAAATCTTCAACTTCACCTACAACTAGCAACGCTATAAGAGGGGCTGAGCAAAGCGGTAACATAGCCAAGCAACAGTTTGCTAGGAGGGGTGTCAAAGATTAGAGGTTCATGGCAATTTGGGAGGCTTGATGAGCAAAAGATAGGTAACGCAGCATAGCGATAGAACGAAGCAACTAGCATAGCAATGATAGTAGTGAGATCTAGGGTAGCGGTCATCTTGCCTGAAATCCCGCAATGAAGAAGAACGAGTCCATGAAGGAGATGAAGCCACGAAGTCGAACCACACGTAGACGAACGCATCCTCACGATCGCAACGAAACGGGAACTATCGAGAAGAAGCACACAACATGGTAAACACACCACACATGAACAAGGCATGATGCACAACAAGCATGATGCATGACAAAGCTACATGGAGCTACTCATGGCAAGAGATGATGCAAACAAGAACAACACATCAAGGCAAGTTTAAATGAGGCCGGGAACAACATATAACAAATTCGGTAAGTCCTCATATGCATATTTCGAAATTGGTCCAGATCTGAATCAACCTTATGTTCAAGTTGTTAAACAGCAAGTTAAGATGCACCAAGATGATCTACACGAAATTCTAGTCAAGTTACATATAAAGTTCATTAGATTTGGAGCTACGGCCTAGAAGATATGAGCAAAACAAGTTAAACATGGCATTGATGCTAAATGCATCCAAACATCAAGCAAACACACCAAAACAAGGATGCAACATGGTATTATAAAACTACATGCAAAATCAAGCAAGTTTCATATAAAGCACACTCAAAACGGAGCAACGGTTCAACACATCCACTCTATACAAGTCATACCAACAATCTGTCCATAACAACAACTAGGCATCTTACAAGCATCAAAACAACATGCTACAGCACCCCAACATAATAACAAAAGGCATGGGCATGAAGTACAGGTAAAGCACAACAAAACATGAACACTGAGCTATCTCCAGAAACCACTAGAACATGCTCCAAAACACATGGTAAGATTGCAAATAATAACAGTTTCAGACTTATCAGGAAATAACATCAGGTTGCAATGTTTAGTGCTATCAAACAACATGTTACAGGAACTTATCATGGCAAACAAAGGCATGGCATGAACCTACCAATAGCATAGATCAAAAGTCCCTTACTGACCATGAGCCAAAAAGGATCATAAAATATGATGGCACCCATGTAAACATGGCAAGTTATATTACAGATTCAAACATGGCAGGAACAACAATAAGTAGGCATGTTCGTGAGCTTGAACCACTCACCACAGAACAATACATGGCATGGCAAGGCAACCTACAGTAAGAAGACATGTTTATGAAGCTAAGCATGGCAATAACAAGTTCATAGGGTGCATGGATCACTAGTAAACCATCATGGAAACATTGAACTTAATGTTAACAGGCTGACAGCAACATTTCCAAGCAACTTTGGAGCAAGATAACAACATGTTCCAGCAGGCTATAATTGCAACCAAGGGCATGAATGGATAGAGCATGACATGTAGATCAAAACATGTTTGTAGAACATCTCCAGATTATGCATAGAATGATTAGTAGAAGCATGTTAACATAGCAACAAAATATAACAGAATCTGCCTAGCAAAACAGCAACATCAAGTACACTACTTAACAAGCTCGAATCACTCACCACAAGTCATTGCATGACAAGATAAGCATAGCATCATCAAGAAGACATGTTTGTGAAACAAACCAAGTCAAGAACAAGTCCATAGCATGCAAGGATCAACTATAGCAAGCTTGGCCATATTGTATAACATGTAAACAATCTGCCAGGAAACATTTTGAAGCGAAAGTAGAGCACTCAAATGACATGCTAAACTACTCCATAGTTGCAAACAAGGGCATTAATGGATAGACAATAACCATATGTTCAAAAAACCCTTACTGAAGTATCTCAAAATATGCATGGATCTCTCTGTAACATCAAGTTTACATGGCATCAAAATAACAGCAGAACAGGGACTACAATCAGCAATATCACGAAGCCTAGTTTGCATGCTTGTGCTAGTCACCATATTGATCACAAAAATACATGGCATACACCCCTGGAAAGATGGCATGGCATAGATCCAAACACATGAAGACATCAACCTCATAGGATGCACACATCAATCATGGCAAAAATGATAAATGAGCAAGTTATAACGGTTTCAGCAGATTAACATCAACATGCCCTCTTCCAACAGCATTTCGGTCATCAAGATTAGCTCAAATGAAAATGACAGAATGGAATGAAATGAAGTACACGTTGAGACGAACAATTTGACATATTACACGCACGAAACGGAGCTACGGATGGAGAGATGCAGCATGATGAACATGGCATGATAATGTATGAAATCTGGGACTTAGTGGAATTTATACCTCCGGCAAAAGTCGACCCGGGACGGAGGCGTTCCGGGACGGAGGGATCCGGGCGTGGGGAAGGCGTTTGGATGGGCGAGGTGGTGGATCTGCTCCCGATCCACGGACCTCGCTGGAGTGGCTCGTCGGAGACGGCGGGGACGGCGCCGGAGAGGCGGAGACGCGCGGCGGAGGCGGTACCAGCAGGCACGGCCGGCGAGGCGCCGACGGCAGGGAGCGGCGGACCCGGCGGAAGACGGGGCGCGCGGGGTCGCGGGCGGCTGGCGAGGTGGCGGGGCCGCGCCGGCGGCGCCCGAGGCGGGCGGGAGCGGGGAACGGCGGCGGGGCACGGGGCGCCAGGCGTGGGAGGCGCCGGAGGGCGGCCTCGGGTCGGCGACGCCAGGCGCCGGCGGAGCGGCGGCCGGGCGGCGGCATGCGGGCAGGCCACGCGGCCGACGGCAGCGGAGAGGCGGGGCGGCGCGCGGGCCGGCGGCGGCGCGGGACGGGCCGCGGGGCCGGAGGCGGGCCCGAGCGGGCCGGCGGCGGCGCGGGCGACGGGGTGCCACGTGGCATGACCGGAATCGCCGGGGCACGGTGGCGGACGTGTCCGGCGCGGACGGACATGTCCGGCGCAGCGCGGAGGGGAATTTGCTAGGGTTTGGACCAGGATTTCAGGAGAGGTGCACATATATATAGGTAGAGGGAGCTAGGAGTGTCCAAATGAGGTGCGGTTTTCGGCCACGCGATCGTGATCGAACAACCGAGAGCATGGAGGGGAGTTAGATGGGTTTTGGGCCACTTTGGAAGGGGTGTTGGGCTGCAAAAAAAAGAGGCTTTGCGGTCACCCGGTTAACCGTTGGAGTATCAAACGACCTCCAAATGGCACGAAACTTGACAGGCGGTCTACCGGTGCTATACCAAGGCCGCTTGGCAAGACTCGGTCCATTTCGAAAAAGTTTAATACCCGCACACGCAAAGAGGCAAAAAGGGGAAGGCCGGAGGGCATAGGAGTGCCGGATTGCAAAACCGACAACGGGGGAAAAGCTCGGATGCATGAGACTTACACGTATGCAAAATGAAATGCACATGATGACATGATAAAATGCAACACACAAGCAAATGACATGGCAACGACGGTGAATAACTGGCGGACAACTGGGGCATCGAATCCGGAGCGTTACAGTAGTACACCGTTATGGCGCCCCCCATAGCATCATCACCGATAGCGGCACGAACTTCACGGCCGACGAGGTTAAACTCTGGTGCAAAAATATGGGCATCAAGCTCGACTATGCTTCAGTCTATCACCCTCAAACTAACGGTCAAGTCGAGCAAGCAAATGGTCTAATCATGAGCGGCATCAAACCCAGGTTAGTGCGGTCCCTCACGGAATCTAACACGCACTGGGTAGAGGAGCTCGACTCCGTACTCTGGGGTCGCGGACCACGCCAAACCGCACTACCGGATTCACACCATTTTTTATGGTATACGGCGCAGAGGCAGTTTTGCCCTGCGATATAATTCATGACTCACCTCGCGTGCGCATGTACGAAGAAAGAGAAGCCGAGATGGATCGGTAGGACAGTTTGGACGCCTTAGAAGAGGAGCGCGACGTGGCAAAAGCTCGTTCCGCATTCTATCAACAGCAAGCTCGAAGATATCAAAGCAGAGAAGTACGGGCCAAAACTTATAATGTTGGCGAACTAGTTCTACGCCTGCTGGACAAGAAAAAGGACAAGCTCAAACCCAAATGGGAAGGTCCCTTCATCATCGACCAGGTCCTGACCGGCGGAGCGTACCGTCTGCGGAATGCATCGAATAACCGACTCGAGCCAAATCCATGGAACGCAGCCCGTCTCTGCAGATTCTACGCCTAGCGCCGGACTTTGAGTTCGTCTCCCTCCCCGTCTATATTTTATAATTTAACTATCTTTTATTTGCCCCTCTCTTCTTTCTCCTTTTTTTCTCTTTCCTTCTTTCACGAGCCTTCGGTGGCTCGACTGCGCTTTGTTGGCACACACTTGACGTGCTATCCGCACTCATTATACCTGGGGACTCCTTTAACAGAAGCTTATTTATACGGGCCTTATACCCAACACATGTGTCACACTTCTGCATGTACCTTTTATCCACCATTATATGCATCAATATGACTTAAGTTTTGGCCAAGCTGGGTTGCCTGGCTCCTGTGCTTACCCCTACGTTCCCGATTGTTCGGCTAGGAGGTAAAGGGAGCACCTCTGTGATTGTTACTGTCGGGTCAGCCAGATGTGTACCTCAGACTGGGTGAAGCCGAAAGCTAGCGTTCTTAAGGGAATATTCGGTCGGTGAATTGAAAGATGATTTCTTACCTATTTATTTATCTGCCCCCAGATGTTTTCCTGCTTTTTTTCACAGTCCGGACATGCACTTTAGGGCATGCCTCCCAGGGAAAGGAACCCCTAACGGAACTATTCTCCCTGGAAGATGTTTCTTACTAACCATGTAATATAACATAACTAGTTGGGCACTTGTCTGATAAAGCACTAATGACCCCTACGCCTGGTCTCCATGCATGCCCCGGTTCTTATATAACCGTGAGGGTATTCGGATACACTCCGGACTGTCGGGTCCCGAGGTTGAAGCGAAAAGGTCCGCAATGACAAACGATCTACAATCCGGCTAGAAGGCATTTTTCATGTCATTTCAAAATTACACAGTCAAGTTGACTGATGGTATTCCTCTTCGATACCATCTAATAAACTGTCTAGTTTACAGTCCCGCTGTGAGTACTTTGCGGCCAACTCTACTTGGTCGTATACTAAGCTCACAGGGATCTCCTTCCCATCGGGCCCTACAGGTCCGACCTCGGCCATGTGGTTGGGGTCAGCCTTCGCATGCCGCGTCTTCACCATGGCCCAGGCCTCCCTGGCGCCTTGACGACAGGCCGGTATCTTCCACAACTGGAAGCGCTGCCGTGCTCCCTGAAGCTTCTCCGCAAGCTCTCCAAGAACTCCAGGCAAGGACAAGAAAGGCCACAAGGCCTGGGCGACTCCGCCCATTGCCTGCCAAACACGTTCGTACAGTTGCAGCAGCTTGAGAAGTAGGTCACCCGTTGAACCGGGCATTTCCTCCGCAGGACGACCTGTGAGCACACCTACAGACATATTTCTGTCAATCGACTTCCTCGCCGAACTCTTCTTTTCAAAAGGGTTTGCTCAAGCACTTACTGTAAATGCCACGACGAAGCCGCCGATTCTCCTTCACGGAGTCAGATAGCTGGGCCCGAACATCTTTTAGTTCTTCGCCCAGCTGGTGTTGGCACCTTGGAGTTTGTTCCTCTCTTGCTGCACCCTCATAAGCACCTTCTCGCCGGCCTTCAGCTGGCGCAGTAGCTGTTGCTTGTCCGGATCTAGTCCGGCGCCATCTGCAATATTATTGTCAGACTTATACACACGCCGCACTTCATAAACTACTTATCTTTTCGAAGTATGTATTACCAGAGGGGGTCTCTGTGGCTCCCCTGCGGCGGCTAGTGCAGCCTCAAGTTGGGCCTTGCACTCTTGAAGCTCCTGGGATAGGTGGGTATTCTTCTCCGGAAGATCATGCATAACAAATGATCCTTAAATCAGTTATTCTAACTATTTTAAGTCTCGGGGGCTACTAGCATATATAACTATCAAAATTCCTCACCCGTATGTCTTTCACATACTGCTCCGTGGCTCTGGTTAGACCATCTCGAGCGGCACGGAGGTGCGCATCTCCCGCATTAAAGGCATTCAACGCCTCCAGGGAGAAACACGCGTCACGAAGAACTGTCCGGTGGCGCCTATGATTCATGGCACTCTCCACCTCAGACCTGGTGGCGGACAGCCTGTCGGCATCCTCCGTTGGAGGAGCATCCGGCGCATGCCTTGTGTTCGCCCCCCTCCGGACCAGGCGTTGGAGCCTGGCTGGCGGAGACTCGGTTGGCAACCTCTCCGGACATAGTCCGGCGAGCGATCTTTCTCCTAGAAAAATCATGAGCGTTAATATACCTCCCAGGAATCTTTCCTTTAAACACGGTGGTGCGTCATACCGTTGCGGCAACGTTTCGATTCGCGCCGCACTCTTCTTCCGCCTGCTGGGCCGAACTGACCCTTGTTGGTTAGCCGCCGCGGGTTCGGCTTCCCGCCTTAAAGGCACCTCCTGCGGAGCACCGTTAGTATACGGTGGTCAGAGATAAGCATGGATGAGTAATGATGTCCGGACTCCAGTCACAGTTACCGGGGAAGCCGGAGATAAACCGGGGTAGTCGGCCGTAATGGCGACCAAAGCATTGTCCATGCTAAGTTGGTGGAACACCCCATCGATCAGCTCCACCTTTATGTCCGGATCCTCTTCCGAGGCCGGATCAAGGGATCGTTCCGGATCCTCGGGCTGTGGAGTCAGGCTGTGTATGCCCTCTACGTCCCGACGCAGTTCCTGCGTCGAAGTCACAAAGTGAGACACTTAACTTTGGGGATATGGATCGGATAGATAAACGTCCGCTTACCCAGCTCCGAGGGTTGTTCATGGAGAATCCATTCAATGGACTCGCGCGGAGGAAGTCCTCCTTCTCCCCCTTGTACAAGCCGGACAGGATCTTCACCAGATCCGTAACCGATCCCGGCCCCTTGCGGCCATGACGGGTGGCATCATCCTCCCCGTTGAAATCCCACATGGGGTGGTCCCTATATTGGAGCGGATGCACCCCTCGCATGATGCACGTGGCCATGACTCCAATCATGGTCAATCCGGAATGAGCCAGTAACCTTATTCGGCCCATCAGATATTGAACGTCCCTATCATTCTCCCGTTGAGGACTCCGCGGGTGCCAACTCAGGCGTTTCTTCAAAGGAGCGTTGCTGAACTCTGGGAGGCCGATCCGAACTGGGTCCGGCAGCGGGGCGTCTTCCATATAGAACCATTCCGAAGGCCAGTCTTCGGATGCTTCTTCGGGGTTCCGGATAGATATCCGGTCCCGGCGATGCGCCATATTTCGGCTTCGCCCACTTGATATATCGACCCCTCATGAGAACGGGGTACGAGGCAAAACAATCTCTTCCATAGTGCAAAGTGGGCCTCGATGCCCAAGAACAGGTCGCAAAGGGCTACAAAACCCGCGATGTGCAAGATGGAGGCAGGCGTAAGGTGGTGAAGCTGGAGCCCATAGAACTCCAGAAGCCCCCGGAGAAACGGATGTATGGGAAATCCGAGTCCCCTTATTAGATAAGGGATGAAGCATACCCGCTCTCCTTTGGAGGGATTGGGGACACTCTCCGCCTACTTTCTGCCCTTGTAGGTGGTCAGTCCGGCCCGAACCGGAACCATAAAGGCCGGGGGAAGATATCCCTCTGCTTGGAGCGTCACCAGCTCGCTATGCGGGACTGAACATCTCCCCCAATCTCCTGGCTGAGGGCTGGGAGCGCGAGAAGAGGAGCCGCGTCGACTGTCCATGATGGAGTGGATTTTTGTCAGAGGCGCTTCGATGAATACTCGCGGAAGGAGGATGGTGTGATTTGGATCTAGATCCTCGCCTCTCTTATAGACAGTTTATTCGCGCAACTAGGGGGTAATACATAAAAATACCCTGGCTTTTCGCATTCATACGACACGTGGAAGTGGGCCATAATTGGACGTGGAAGCCAAGGAGCGCAACATTTATAAGGAAGCCGGACACTATTCGGCAAGCACATGGAATTTGGAGGAGAACCCGCCTTGCAATGCCGAAGATAATATACGCGCTGGACTCATCGTCATTGAAGCCTGGTTCGGGGGCTACTGAGGGAGTCCTGGACTAGGGGGTGTCCGGATAGCCGAACTATCATCATTGGCCAGACTCCAAGACTATGAAGATACAAGATTGAAGACTTTGTCCCGTGTCCGGATGGGACTTTCCTTGGCGTGGAAGGCAAGCTTGGCAATACGGATATGTAGATCTCCTACCATTCTAACCGACTCTGTGTAACCCTAGACCTCTCTGGTGTCTATATAAACCGGAGGGTTTTAGTCGTAGGATGAACAACAATCATACCATAGGCTAGCTTCTAGGGTTTAGCCTCCTTGATCTCGTGGTAGATCCACTCTTGTACTACCCGTATCATCAATATCAATCAAGCAGGAGTAGGGTTTTACCTCCATCGAGAGGGCCCGAACCTGGGTAAAAACATCGTGTCCCTTGTCTCCTGTTACCATCCGCCTAGACGCATAGTTCGGGACCCCCTACCCGAGATCCGCCGGTTTTGACACCAACACTTGGCTTTACCCCCAAGAAAGGTTTCATGGTGGTTAAAGTATACTTTTCCGCCCCATCTCAATCCACCTCCATTAAACTTCATCGTGAGAACAATGTAATTGATGGAAATATGCCCTAGAGGCAATAATAAAATGGTTATTATTATATTTCCTTAATCATGATAAAGGTTTGTTATTCATGCTAGAATTGTACTGACCGGAAACTTAAATATACATGTGGATACATGAACAAATGCCATGTCCCTAGCAAACCTCTACTAGACTAGCTCGTTGATCAAAGATAATTAAGGTTTCCTAACAATAGATATGAGTTGTCATTTGATAACGGGATCACATCATTAGGAGAATGGTGTGATGGGCAAGACCCATCCGTTAGCTTAGCATATGATCGTTCAGTTTATTGCTACTGCTTTCTTAATGTCAAATACATATTCCTTCGACCATGAGATCATTGAACTCCCGTATACCAGAGGAATACCTTGTGTGTTATCAAATGTCACAACATAACTGGCTGATCATAAAGATGCTCTACAGATATCTCTGAAGGTGTCTGTTGAGTTGGCATGGATCGATATTGGGATTTGTCACTCTGTGTATTGGATAGGTATCTCTGGGCCCTCTCGACAATACAACATCACAAGAAGCTTGCAAGCAAAGTGACTAAGGAGTTAGTTACGAGATAATGTATTACAAAATGAGTAAGGAGACTTGCCTGTAACAGATTGAACTAGGTATGGAGATACCGATGATCGAATCTTGGGCAAGTAACATACCGACAGACAAAGGGAATTACATATCTTGTCATAAAGGTTCGATTGATAAAGATCTTTGTAGAATATGTAGGAACCAATATGGACATCCAGGTCCCGCTATTGGTTATTGACCGGAGAAGCGTCTCGGTCATGTCTACATCATTCTCGTACCCGTAGGGTCCGCACACTGAACGTTCGTTGACGATATAGTATTATACGAGTTATGTGAGTTGGTGACCAAATGTTGTTCAGAGTCCCGGATGAGATCACAGACATGACGAGGAGCTTCAGAATGGTCCATATGTAAATATCAATATATAGGACGGTACTATTTGGTCATCAGAAAGGTTTCAGAATGCACCTCATATTTATCGGATAATCAGAAGGGGTTTTGGGAAGGCCACGGGAGTTATTGGGCTTATTGGAGCAACGAGGGAAGCACACCATTCCACAAGGGGCTAGTGCACCCCACCACTAGTCGAACGTCTTTGCGATCCAATCACGATCCGTCTCACGAACTTCGGATCCAAGTGTCGAACGGACGGCACCTCCGCATTCACCACACAAACGGCTTGATGACGCCTTCATCTCATCGACCCAGCGAGCGATGGTGAAGTAGTAGCTCGAGTCCTCTGGTAGCACGTTGGCGTGGTGGCAGTGGTGGTAGTGGAATCTCAGCAGAGCTTCGCTAAGCACTACGGAGGGGAACAGGGCTACGAGGGAGTGGGAGGGCAGTGTCGTGGCATAGAAGGGTGTGGTTGCCCTAACTCTACCCCTCTATATATAGGGGGAAGGGGGAGGAGGAGGCACCCTAGGGTTTCCCTAGGGACGCCGGCGGCCACAAGGGGCAACCCTAGATGGGTTTTGGGTGCCCCCCTTAGGACGCTTGGCCCCCAAGGCAAAAGGGTTTGGCAGTCCTACGGGGCGCCCCCACCTCCTCTGGCCATGTGGGATGCGGTGAGGGGTGCACACAACCCCTTAGTGGGCTGGTGTGCCCCTCCCATTGGCCCATGAGGCCCCCCAACACTTGTCGGGGGCCCCGAAACCCCTTTTAAGTCCTCCTGGTCATCACCCGGTAACCCCGAAACACTTATCCTATATATCAATCTTCACCTCTAGACCACTCCGGAGTTCCTCGTAAGGTCCGAGATCTCATCCGGGACTCTGAATAACCTTCGTTACCACCATAACAACTCAACTATACTTATATCGTCACCAAACATTAAGTGTGTAGACCCTGCGGGTTCGAGAACTATGCAGACACGGCCTTGACACCTCTATGGTCAATAACCATTAGCGGGGCCTGGATGTCCATATTGGTTCCTACATATTCTACGAAGATCTTTATCGGTCCAATCTCGATGTCAAGGATTCATACAATCCTGTATGCAGTTCCCTTTGTCTATCGGTATGTTACTTGCCCGAGATTTGATCGTCGGTATCACCATACCTAGTTCAATCTCGTTACTGGAAAGTCTCTTTACTCGTTCCATAATACAAAATCCCATGGCTAACCCATTAGTCACATTGCTTGCATGCTCATTTTGATGATGTATTACCGAGAGGGCACAGAGATACCTCTTCATCATACGAAGTGACAAATCCCAGTCTTGATCCATGCCAACTGAACAGATACCCTCAGAGATACCTGTGGAGCACCTTTATAGTCACCTAGTTATGTTGCGACATTTGGTACACACAAGGTATTCCTCCAATGTCAGTGAGTTGCATGATCTCATGGTCATAGGAACATATAATTGACATGCAGAAAACGATAGGAATAAACTTGATACGATCACATGCCACGTTCATAGTTTGGGTCTTGTCCATCACATCATTCTCCTAATGATGTGATCCCATTATCAAATGACAACTCATATCAATGACTAGGAAACCATAGCCATCGTTGATCAACGAGCCAGTCCGGTAGAGGCTTACTAGCACTACAAAAAAAAGACACAACCGTGACATTTTGGGCCGAACGAAATTTTTTCTGTCATACTTATGACACTTCTATGATGATAATTATGAAGAAACCCGGTATCATCATAGATGTGGTGGGCTCCTACTTCTATGACAAAAAATCATGACAGAAAATGGGCTTTTCGTCCTGGGCGGGCCTGAGACGCACCTGCATGACATTCTTTGGATCATCCATGACGGAAAAAATCATGGTAGAAGCGAGGGCGAGGAAAATTTCGGGGAGTTCCCGGTTACGATGGGTGGTCGGGGCCGAGTGATGCACGGAGGTTTGCACGTTTCTCTCATACACCTACACGCGTGTGTGCGAGGTGTTGCGCTCTAACTGAACCCAAGCGAGGCATTTGCCTACTGAACCCGAGCGATTGCACTAGCTATGTTACTGAACCCCGATCTATACCTTGCTGTTAACTAAACCTGATCGAGCGATTCCTTTGCTACTGCTGCTAACTGAAGCCAATCGAACCTGCTACCTCTTGATGAACAGTGAGCATTTTTGGGGGTTGGATGAATAGTTCCTAGTGGGTGTTGGATGAATAGGACCCCGTGCGGGTGTAGAGGCCGTTGCCGCTGGATGAACAGGACCCCGATCGAGCCGGTTGGGGCTCGATGAACAGGACGACCCCGTGGAGGGCTGGTCGAACAGTAGCCGGTGGTGGGCTGGATGAATTGTAGCCCATGGAGGGGTGGTTGAACAAGACCCCGTGGAGAGGGCTGGTTGAATAGTAGCCGGTGGAGGAGCGGTGCAGGCTGGATGAACAGAAGCCCGTGGATGAACAGTCGCAGGTGGAGGCTGGAGGAGGTCGACGGTGGATGAACAGTAGCCCGTGGAGGCTGGAGGACGTCAATGGTAGAGATGAACAGTAGCCCATGGAGTCCCGTTTTGCGGTACGCCACACCCCTCCCGATGAACAGGACCCCCGTTTCGACCGTAGCACTCCAACACAAGTATGTTTCCTCCGTTTTGTGGTACGCCACACCCCTCCCGATCAATAGGACCCCGTTTCGACCGAGGCACTTGAACACAAGTCTGTTTCCTCCGTTTTGCGGTACGCCACACCCCTCCTGATGAATAGGATCCCATTTCAACTGTAGGCGGTCGAACACAAGGCCGTTTCCTCTGTTCTGCAGTACGCCAGGCCTCGTTTCGATCGGCTGTTTTGTCCAAGCTAGTTTCCTCCCGATGAATACGATTCATTCCGACCCAGTCTGTTGCCTCCCGGTGAATAGGATGCGTTCCGACCCAGTCACTTGGCTCCTGGGAATACGACACTGTTTCCTCCATTCTGACCCAGTCGGTTAGCTAAATATGAACAGGACAACGTCGCTACCGTCCATTGCCTCTCCATGTACACGAGCCTTGGTCATCTGTATGTGTGAGTATGCGTTTCGAGACCCCTCTCATATGTATGTATGTGGCCGTATTTTTTGGTGTGTGGTTGTATGTACGTGTACACGGTTTAGACGGGACAGCCTAAACTGCTACGTGGGGTGCTCTACTATGACATGTGCCACTACTTACTCGGCCACGGTTAATCGTTGCAGAGCGACCGATCTACCAGTATGTACATACACCTTCGCGACAAGACAGACAACGCTACGTATGCTTCGATCGGGTGGGTCCCAGCTATCAGGGAGGATAAGGACACACTTCCTTGCGTGCGAAGATATAGCTGCTGGGTCCCAGCTATAAGGGGGAATCAATTTTTTGCCCGTAATAAGGATGCACTTCCTTGCGTGCGAAGATGTAGCTGGTGGGTCCCAGCTGTCAGGGGGAGAAAACATTATTTTTCAGGGTAAAAATGATGCAGTTGAATGCATGCATCCATGGGCATGGTGCGTCCCCACTGTCAGCCTCTCACGTATAGTCATCTTCCGATGACTCTCGTTTTTTGACCACGTTGACCACACCGTACCGAGCGCACCAAGGCCGGTGGACGACGACGAGGCCCCAGACTGGAATGGCCCGAAGATGGGGAAGATGCGACAGTCGAGACGCAGATGGAGAGGAGTGGGGAAACTTGACTGATTCGGGTGCGAAATAGCACTGCCGCCCACGGGAGACAGGAGCAAGAACAAAGGTTGAAGAAGCAGCACGGCCGGCCACGGGAGGCGGTAGCAGGCAGTACCGCCGGCGGTGGTTTGGGCGGCTGAAGCATGAATATCCGAGATTGAAGAAGCGCCACAGCCGTTAGATGGACACCCAACGACCACTGCTAATAGAATCGTGTGTTAACGATAAGTTTTTTTAGGGATGTGTGTTGACTATAAGTTGACAAAGCTTTGCGTACGCGTGAACTTAGTAGGCCCACAAGTGACCATCACATCTGTGGCAGAGAACATATAGCCCATTTGTGACTTGTATTTTTAATTATAATGGAATTTACTCAGCCCATTTACTGTTTGTTAAAATTACAGACCATTTTCTAGCCAAGACTTTGTTAATAATTTCAGCCAACCACTCAAAAAAAATCAACAAAAATTCCAACATGTTGATGGGATCCGAAATATTTATTAACCTAAAATTTAGAGTCAGATTAAATAAAATTTCAAAATAAATTTGTATTAGGTAAAAATCCAATGAAATTTTGCGCGTGTAACAAGTAATGAAATTAAAAAAATTACCTTTTTGAGAAGAATAAAAAAATGTACCTGTTCGGTGCGTTTTTTTATTTACAACCAATTTTTTAATTACATCCCATTTATTATTTGTTAAAGCCTATTTTCTTGGCAAGTCTAATGCGGCCCGGAGAATAACAAGTTGACCTCGGTTGGGTATTCCGCAAAAAAAGAATAGCTGGGCTAGCCATTTTCACATTTAAATATTAATATCTTGGCTGGATATTTGGTCGACATAAAATAATAGTCTAGGCCAGACGGGCCACAGCCTGCCTAGTTGATACCCTGCTCCTCTGAACAACGACAAAAACATCGCTGAATAAAAACTCTGTTCACACCTCAAAAATAGAAATACCGCTGGAGCTGCTTGGTCCCAGTTGTCGGCCGCTCCTTATGTTCTCTCGTTTATTTACTATATATGTTGACAAAGGTGTGGGACCAAAATGTTAGGAAAGCAGGATGAAGAAAAAATTTTATAGTTGTATATACTAATAAGGAGGCACTTGCGTATGTGTATGGCCCTGGTGGGATCCATTGTCATCCTCTCCAATTAAAGTCGTCTCCTAATTCCTCTTGTTCGTTGACCATGTTGACAATGCAAGACGGCGGCGCCATGGCGAGCGCAACATCTCGAAGGACCACATGTTACAGCGCCTGCTACTCATTCAGGAAGCCACCATCATAGGGCCACATGTCTGCGATGACATTGTCGTTCGCTTGTTCGCCGGTGATTCGTCCTTCCAGAGTCAGTGCTCGTTGAGGAGACGGAGGTTGCATCACAGGTCCTCCTGCGCCGGTAGCTCTTCCGCCATAAGGGCATCGACGTGCGGCCGCACCTGCTCTATGGTGAACTCGGCATGAATCGGCTTGGGCGGTGCTGCCAGCTCCTGGTTTGAAGCCACGTCATGTCCGGCTGCTGGAAGCCTGGACCGCTACCAAGCACGAGTCTGACCGCCCTGTCCCACCCAGACCGCCTCCCTCGCCCGCGCGCGCTTTCTGCCCGAAACGGTCAGCGCTACCAGCGCCGCTTCCCTGTGCAGGCGATTGCTCCGTGTTCAAACGACACAAGTGTCGTCCGTCCGTCCGTCTGCCGCCCACATTAATGATACGCGGCTGCCGAGGTGGCTACTCCGGCGCCACCCGCCCGTCCCTCTGCAGCCCACCATTGCTATATAAACTGTTGTGCCGGCCATAGCCGTAGTCATCCGCCTCCGTTCCCTTTCTCCTGTCCACACCACTAATGCCCACCATGGCTTCCTAGAGCTCCCACGCTCTTTGGGATGGGCGGACGACGGACCATAAGGAGATGGCAGCCATTGTTGCCGAGTAGCTGGCCGACAGGCAGCTGGAGGACGACGACGTCCCAATGGAGAATGTGGTAGTCAATGATCCGGTGCCAACCCCCTCCTCCGCGCCATCCTCGCTGGTGCATTGCACCATGACCATCGGCGAGGCCCGTGCCCAATACATGGACATAGTGAGGCAGAAGCGTGAGGAGCAGTTCCGGGAGACGCAGGCCGACGCCGCCTACAGCCACCATCTCCTCCAGGAGCACCTACAGGCGGAGGAGTAGATTGCCGTGGAGCGGGCGGAGCAGGAGGCACTGCTCGAGTCGTACTTCCGCCTGCGAGAGCAGCCTCGCGCGCTGGCGGTACCGCATGCGGGTGGCGGAGTTTGCGGCCACCTACAAAGAGGATAATGAAGCGGGCGAGGCGATGTTTGGCGAGATCGACAATGAGGCGGAGGACAATGCCGGCTCTGCCGAGGCCCCGCCCTGCCAGCACCGAGGCGGAGGACTTCATCGGCTTCGGCGAGGCCCTACTCGACCGAGGCCCCTCCCTGCCAGCAGCGAGGCAAAGGACATCACCGGTTCTGTCAAGGCCCCGCCCCTCCGGCACCGAGGCAGAGGACTTCGCCGTCTTCGGCGAGGCCCTGCTCCGCCGAAGCCCCGCCTGCCAGAAACGAGGCAGCGGACCTGGCTGTCTCCGCCGAGGCCCCACCCTGCCGGCAATGAGGGGGAGGATTTCCCCTGCTGCGCCAAGGCGCCGCCCCGCTGGCAACGAGATAGAGGACATCGCCAACATCGTCGAGGCCCCGCCCCGCTACCAACAAGGCGGCACCACATAGAAAACGAAGAAGAGTAGAACACGGTAGGTCGCCACCGCTCGGGTCCAAGTAAGGCCACCACTACTACCCTCCGGTTGAATCCAAGCTGGGCGGGTTGAGCATTGACGGTCGATTAGCTTCTTGGTAGCGTGTGCTGGAAAATAAGCTTGTGTACGGCTCAACCGTCCGAATACGGGAAATGGGCGTCGGAGATCATAGATTAGGTTAATTAATTATACCTCGAGCACACCCTGAGCGAGTCCTGGACTAGGGGGTGTCCGGATAGCCGAACTATCATCATCGGCCGGACTCCAAGACTATGAAGATACAAGATTGAAGACTTCGTCCCGTGTATGGGACTTTCCTTGGCGTGGAAGGCAAGCTTGGCAATACGGATATGTAGATCTCCTACCATTGTAACCGACTCTGTGTAACCCTAGCCCTCTCCGGTGTCTATATAAACCGGAGGGATTTAGTCCATAGGACGAACAACAATCATACCATAGGCTAGCTTCTAGGGTTTAGCCTCCTTGATCTCGTGGTAGATCCACTCTTGTACTACCCATATCATCAATATCAATCAAGCAAGAGTAGGGTTTTACCTCCATCGAGAGGGCCCAAACCTGGGTAAAAACATCGTGTCCCTTGTCTCCTGTTACCATCCACCTAGACGAACAGTTCGGGACCCCCTACCCGAGATCCGCCGGTTTTGACACCGACATTGGTGCTTTCATTGAGAGTTCCTCTGTGTCGTCACCGATAGGCTTGATGGCTCCTTTGATCATCGACAACGACGCAGTCCAGGGTGAGACTTTCCTCCCGGGACAGATCTTCGTATTCTGCGGCTTTGCACTGCGGGCCAATTCCCTTGGCCATCTGGAGCAGATCAAAAGCTATGCCCCTGGCCATCAGGTCAGATTTGGAAGTCTAAACTTCACGGCTGACATCCGCGGAGACTTGATCTTCGATGGATTCGAGCCACAGCCGAGCACGCCGCACTGTCACGATGGGCATGATGTAGCTCTGCTGCCGGACAGTGCCCTGGAGGCCGCACACGAGTCCGCTCCGATCCTCAATTCGGAGCCGGCTGCCCAGATCGAGGACGGGTGGCTAGACACCTTGTCCCTTGTGATGCTCGTGACTCCGAGGTGCCGGACTCCTCGCCGGACTCCGAACCTCATGCGCCCCCTCCAATCGAATCCAACCGGGCGCCAATCATGGAGTTCACCGCCGCGGACATCTTTCAACACCCACCTTTTGGCGACATCCTGAATTCGCTAAAGTATCTCTCGCTATCAAGAGAGCCCTGGCCGAAATGCAGTCAGGATGGTTGGGATGCGGATGATGAAGAAATTCAAAGCCCACCCACCACCCACTATGTAGCCACTGTCGACGATCTAACCAACATGCTAGACTACGACTCCGAAGACATCGACGGTATGGACGACGATGCCGGAGACGACCAAGAACCAGCGCCTACGGGGCACCGGAAGACCACCTCGTCATACGACATATATATGGTGGACATCCCAAAGGATGAGAATGGTGAGGAAGCAGTGGAGGAAGACTCCTCCAAGAAACAGCCCAAGCGCCGGTGTCAGCGGCGCCGCTTTAAATCCCGCCACAGCAAGAATGGAGATTCTGGCACCGGAGATAATAACACCCCAGAGAGTGCCGAAGAGAACCCCCTCCAGCAAGATTCAGCACAGGAGGACGGAGAAGCCAGCCCTCATGAGAGAGCGGCAGACGAAGAGGTAGAGGATGATAATTACATGCCTCCCTCGGGAGACGAGGCAAGCCTCAACGACGACGAATTCGTCGTGCCCGAGGATCCCGTTGAACAAGAGCGTTTCAAACGCAGGCTAATGGCCACGGTGAACAGCCTAAAGAAAAAGCAGCAACAGCTTAGAGCTGATCAAGACCCGCTAGCCGACAGATGGACTGAAGTCCTTGCGGCCGAAGAGTATGAACTCGAACGACCCTCCAAAAGCTACCCCAAACGCAAGTTTCTCCCCCGATTAGAGGAGGAGGCATATAAACCTGCATCACCAGCACACAATACGGCTGACCGACCACCTCGTGGCCGCGACAGAGAGGCTCCTAGGTCCTCCACCAAAACCGTACCCCGACACTGCTCGAAAAGTACGAAGCCACGGGGGAATGCGCCGGACTTGCGGGACATATTGGAGGATAAGGAAAGACAATCAAGATCGATCTACGGATCGCGTGGGCGCCCCACGATGCGCGACGACGACCGTCGCGCCGGATACAGCAACTCCGGCCGGGCCGAACACAGCAGACAAAGCTCATTGGAGCTACGTCGTGATATAGCCCAATATAGAGGCGCCGCACACCCACTATGCTTCACAGATGAAGTAATGGATCATCAAATCCCCGAAGGGTTTAAACCCATGAACATTGAATCCTACGATAGCACAACAGACCCCGTGGTTTGGATCGAAGACTATCTCCTTCATATCCACATGGCCCGCGGTGACGATCTTCACGCCATCAAATATCTCCCACTCAAGCTTAAAGGACCATCCCGGCATTGGCTTAACAACTTGCCAGCAGAATCAATTGGGTGTTGGGAAGACCTGGAAGCCGCATTCCTTGACAACTTCTAGGGCACATATGTGCGACCACCAGACGCAGATGACCTAAGCCACATCATTCAGCAGCCAGACGAATCGGCCAGACAGTTCTGGACACGGTTCTTAACAAAGAAAAATCAAATCGTTGACTGTCCGGATGCAGAGGCCCTCGCAGCCTTCAAACATAACATCCGCGACGAGTGGCTTGCCCGGCACCTAGGACAGGAAAAGCCGAAATCCATGGCAGCCCTCACATCACTTATGACCCACTTCTGCACGGGAGAGGACAGCTGCCTAGCCCGCAGTAACAACCTCAGCAAAAATTCCTGCAGTCCGGATAACAAGGACCGCAATGGCAGGTCGCGTCACAACAAAAACAAACGCCGCGTTAACGGCGACAACACTGAGGATACGACAGTAAACGCCGGATTCAGAGGCTCCAAACCCGGTCAGCGGAAAAAGCCATTCAAAAGAACTACTCCGGGCCCGTCCAATTTGGACCGAATACTCGACCGCTCTTGCCAGATACATGGCACCCCCGAAAAGCCAGCTAATCACACCAACAGGAATTATTGGGTATTCAAGCAGGCAGGCAAGTTAATTGCCGAAAACAATGACGAGGGGCTGCATAGCAATGACGAGGAAGAGACCCGGCCGCCGAACAATAGAGGACAGAAGGGTTTCCCCCAATAAGTGCGAATGATAAACATGATATACGCAACCCACATACCCAAGAGGGAGCGGAAGCGTGCACTCAGGGACGTATATGCGATGGAGCCAGTCGCCCCAAAGTTCAACCCATGGTCCTCCTGCCGGATCACTTTTGATCGAAGGGACCACCCCACCAGTATCCGCCATGGCGGATTCGCCGCTTTGGTTTTAGACCCAATCATCGATGGATTTCACCTCACCAGAGTCCTGATGGACGGCGGCAGCAGCCTAAACCTGCTTTATCAGGATACAGTGCGCAAGATGGGCATAGACCCCTCAAGGACTAAACCCACAAGAGACGACCTTCAAAGGCGTCATACCAGGTGTAGAGGCCAATTGCACAGGCTCAGTCACACTTGAAATGGTCTTCGGATCCCCGGATAACTTCCGAAGCGAGGAGTTAATCTTCGACATAGTTCCGTTCCGCAGCGGCTATCACGCTCTGCTCGGACGGACCGCGTTTGCAAAGTTCAACGCGGTGCCGCACTACACATACCTCAAGCTCAAGATGCCAGGCCCTCGAGGAGTCATCACGGTCAACGGAAATAATGAACGCTCCCTCCGAACGGAGGAACACACAGCGGCTCTTGCGGCAGAAGTACAGAGCAGCCTCTTAAGGCAATTCTCGAGTCCGGCCATTAAGCGACCGGACACGGCTAAACGCGCCCGGAGTAACATACAACAAGACCACCTGGCACGTTCCGAGCATGCGTAGCAATGCGGCCCCAACCCCTACCCTTGCAAAATTGCAAGACTAGTCCTTCGCGTACATCACTACGCTCTAGAGATACCATGGGCATAGGGGGAGGGGCACGACCACCACAGGCCCAGAATGCGGCTCAACTGCACCAGGGGCTCCTAAGTGTGTCACTCTTTTTCTTTTTTTCTTTTTTCTTACCCACAGGATTCCGTTCACCAGAGGCCCTGTCCGGTAGTAGAACTGCCGAACTCACGATGCAACAGCCAGGGAAGGAGAAAGGCTACGACGAGTATCCAGGTGGTCTCCATTACGAGCATTAAATCCGTTTTCATACACTATTCCGCAGCCTACCCCTGAAGGGGACATGTTTAATAGTCCTACCCCTTGCTTACCGCACAATTTGTATCGTTCTACATTCATGGCAGTATTCCTTGAATAAACAATGCATTGCTTTTTGCTTATAATTGCATTTCTTTCTTATATATATGTTCATTTATGACATGTTGCATCCGTACACTTTGGTACAGCTAAACACACCAGGGGCTTAAGTTCCCCACATTATGATGTGATAAGTCCGAACACTTTCACAAGTGCGGCACCCCGAACTTATAACATTATATGCATCGGCTCCGAATCATGTCTTGGGTCAATAGTTGGGTTTGCCCGGCTCCCATGTTTTGGTACCTTACGTTCCGTTGTATCGGCTAAGGTAGCACTGGGAGAACCACTGCGATTGCGCCCCGGTTGAGCTAGGCGAGCGCCTCAGTGGAGAAAGCTAAAACTAACCGTCATGATAAGGCAAGAGCTGGTCGCTATTCGAGAGGTTTTTTCGAGTCCCTAAAGACTTATGCCACTTAGAGCGAGGAACCGGCTTTGTCCGGCCCAGGCGTGGATAACGCCCCGAACTCGGTCTTCTGAACACTAGGGGCTTCACCGAAATTTAAAATTATAGAATTCTATGGCTAAGTGAGAGTGTTCAAGCATTATAAGTCCAGTTGCCTCAAGTTTATTCCGAACACACCAGCACTTGTGGCATGGGGGATGAAGCCGACGACTTGCCATCTCTCAGATTTGATAAACGGCCGCACAGAAGGTAATATTTTAAATTAACAAGCGTTGCTTAGCGCATATGAACAATGTTTTCAGCGCACAAGATAACAAAATGCGAGTCTACTCAAATATTACATCTTTGGAGCACTCACCCGCAATCATGCGGTCACCCTTCAGGACACTCTTATAATACATTTCGGGCATGCGATACTACTTGCCCGTCGGTGGCGCGTCCATCACAAGCTTCTCAGCGTCCATCCTGCCCCAGTGCACCTTTGCACGGGCAAGGGCCCGACGGGTACCTTCAATGCAGGCGGAGTGCTTGACGACTTCAGCCCAAGGACACGCGTCCACCAGCCGCCGCACCAGGCCGAACTAGCTCCCAGGCATAGCCTCCTTGGGCTACAACCAAACTATGAGGCCCTTCATGGCCTGTTTGGCTACCTTGTGGAGCTCGACCAGCTGCTTCAGCTGGTCGCTAATGGGCACCGGATGTCCGGCCTCAGCATACTGAGACCAGAAGACCTTCTCCGTCGAGCTCCCCTCCTCGGCCCGGTAGAAAGCGGCAGCATCGGACACACTGCAGGGTAGATCTACGAACGCTCCTGGAGAGCTCTGAATTCGGGTAAGTAATAGGTAATTCACATTCACATGCTTGCTTTGCACGAAAAATGCCTTACCCGCCGCTATCTTCTTCAATGCCTCGATTTCCTGGAGGGCCTCGTGGGCTTCGGCCTTAGCGGCTTTGGCACTGTCAAGAGCCGACGCAAGCTCGGACTCTCGTGTCTTTGAGTCGCGCTCCAAACTCTCATGTTTTTCCATGAGAGCCTGGAGCTCTTGCTGCACCTCCGCCACCTGCGCCTCCTGCTTCTCTCGCTCGGCTCGCTCCGCAGCCGCATTGCATTCGGCCGCGGACACCGCCTCCTTCAGGGTCGCCACCTCGTTCGTGCCCCTGGAGTACCCACGTTATCCTTGTTATTTCTCTTGCAATCAAAATCCTTTTCTGTAAGGTACAAATTTAATACGGTGTTACTCACCTTCCTTGTCCTCGAGCTGCTTCTTGGCACGGCCGAGCTCGCTCTCGGACCGCTCGAGGTTCTGCTTCGAAGCATTGACCTCCGCAGTCAGTGCGGCAGAGGTCAGCAGCGCAGCGTGCAATCCCTATTGACATATTTTTTAGAACTCCTGCGTATATCTTTTTAGATCCTCAGTCCGGCTTTTCTTTCCGAACACCGAACCGAGCATCAGGGGCTACTGTCTATGCGGTATTATATTACACATCTTAAAATTCTTACCTCAAAGCCTGTTAGAAGGCTACTGCAGGCTTCGGTCAGCCCGCTCTTGGCGAGCTGAACCTTCTGAATAACCGCACCCATGACTGTGTGGTGTGATTCTTTGATGGAAGCTCCGTTGAGCGCCTCCAGCAAGTTATCCGGCGCCTCTGGTTGGACGGAGGCCGCCGGTGTCACAGTCTTGCCCTTCTTACGAAGGGGCCGCTCGCCGGACTCTGGAACCACTTCAGGTTTCGGTGCGGAGTCCGGCGCAAAGTCCGGGAGGTTGCCCTGCGGCAACTCCGGGGCCCCCTCCTCCTGGAGGGTCCCTTCCTGGCATCCCACCTCGACGTCGTCAGCGTCACGAGGGGTGGAGGCGGTCGGAAGAGAATCCATATCCGACGTGCCCAAGGACCCGCTCGACGAAGCGGGAAGATCGTCCTTGGCCGGACTACAGGTTGTATGCGGCATTAGAAAGACACCGCATGGCGAAAAGACAAATTATAAATCATCCAGGAGTCCGGATACTTACGATCTCGCCAGGGGCTTGGCCCTTGAGGGCCACTCCTCGTCACCGTTGCCGACGTTGGCGGAGCAGTCCAGGGGAAGGGTCCTTCCCTTCTTGGACCCTTCGGCCTCCCTCGTTGGGGAGGCCTTCCTCTTCTTCTCTCCCGCCACTAGGGGAGAGGCCTCTTTCTTCTCCTCCTCGTCCTCAGGGGAGGAGTTCGCCTCAGAGTCATTGGACGATGAGTCCGATACCACCTGACGCCGGGAACTCCTTTGGGTTCCCATGGCCTTCTTCTTGGCCTTCTTCTCCGGCACCACGTAAAGTGCCGGGACCAGCAGCCCCGTCAAACAGGTGTCCGCTGGGTCTTCTGGGAGGGGGGCCGGACAGTTAACCTGTCCGGACGTCTTCTGCCAGTCCTGTTAAAGGCATTGGGAGTTTAGATCCCGCATAGAGTCAAACTATGAAAAGCAAATGTCCCATAAAGGATAACATAGCTTACCCAGCCAGCCGGACGCTGCGTGCTGAATCCGCGATCTTCGGTAGCGGATGCGGGAGCTTCGGTGCCCTTGAACAGCACCCTCCAGGCAGCTTCGTATGTAGTGTCGAAGAGCCTGCTCAAAGTCTGGTGCTGTGCCGGATCAAACTCCCACAAATTGAAGTCCCGTTGCTGGCAGGGGAGAATTCGGCGGACGAGCATGATCTCGATCACGTTGACAAGCTTGAGCTTTTTGTTCACCAGGGTCTAGAGACAGGACTAGAGTCCGGCCAGCTCCTCCGAACTACCCCAAAGCAATCCCTTCTCTTTCCAGGAGGTGAGCTGCATGGGGATGCCAGATCTGAACTCGGGGGCCGCTGCCATTTAGGGTCACGCGGCTCGGTGATGTAGAACCACCCCGATTGCCACCCTTTGATGGATTCCACGAAGGCACCCTCGAGCCAAGTGACGTTGGGCATTTTGCCCACCATGGCGCCTCCGCGCTCTGCTTGGCTGCCCTTCACAACCTTCGGCTTAACATTGAAGGTCTTTAGCCACAAGCCGAAGTGGGGCTGGATGCATAGGAAGGCCTCGCACACGACGATAAACGCCGAGATATTGAGGATGAAATTTGGGGCC
This sequence comes from Triticum timopheevii, assembly GCA_963921465.1. Lineage (NCBI taxonomy): Eukaryota > Viridiplantae > Streptophyta > Magnoliopsida > Poales > Poaceae > Triticum > Triticum timopheevii. The sequence goes on from OY997266.1 coordinate 326,578,332, forward strand.
AGATCGTGGAAATCCGGGCCGTAGTAGTACATGAGCCCCCAGACGAAGGGGTGGAGTGGGAAGCCCAGTCCGCGGAGGAAGTCAGGAAGGAATACGACCCTCTCATGGGGCCTGGGGGTGGGGATGAGCTGCCCCTCGTCGGGCAGCCGGTGCGCGATGTCGCTAGATAGGTATCCGGCGCTGCGCAGCTTCTCGATGTGCCCCTCCGTAATGGAGGAGGCCATCCACTTGCCTCCCGCTCCGGACATGGCTGGAAAGGGCCGAGGTGAGATGTGCGGACTTGGGTGCTGGAGCTCGAGTGCGCGGAGATGGATAAGCAAAGGAGGAAGAAGGCGTAGGTAAAGGAGGTGGATCCTTGTCCCCTTATATATGGGCAGATGAAACTATGCGTCCCTACTAGCCTGGTAAAACTCGCTTATCTCCCAAGCGCCGTAATCAATGGCGCGGTTGGGTTACCCACGTCCGTATTGATGGGAATCCAGGAATAAGGGGAACACGATCTCTTCTTTGACAAGATGTGCCAAGGAAACCGCTTCGTTAAACGCGCTGAGGTGGTATAATAAAAACGATTCAAGTAAAGGCTTGGTACTGGCGTGACGTCACGCCACAAAACACGTCAGCAGATTGAACTTGTGTAAATATTATTCTCTCTACGGTGGTATGTGGAATTTATTTTACAGAGCCGGACACTATCCTGGCGTTCACAATCTTCTATGAATTATTCGGAGGAGGAACCCGCCTTGCAATGCCGAAGACAATATGCGCGCCGGACTCGTCGTCATTGAAGCCTGGTTCAGGGGCTACTGAGGGAGTCCTGGACTAGGGGGTGCCCGGATAGCCGAACTATCATCATCGGCCGAACTCCAAGACTATGAAGATACAAGATTGAAGACTTCGTCCCGTGTCCGGATGGGACTTTCCTTGACATGGAAGGCAAGCTTGGCAATACGGATATGTAGATCTCCTACCATTGTAACCGACTCTGTGTGACCCTAGCCCCCTCCGGTGTCTATATAAACCGGAGGGATTTAGTCCATAGGACGAACAACAATCATACCATAGGCTAGCTTCTAGGGTTTAGCCTCCTTCATCTCGTGGTAGATCCACTCTTGTACTACCCATATCATCAATATCAATCAAGCAGGAGTAGGGTTTTACCTCCATCGAGAGGGCCCGAACCTGGGTAAAAACATCGTGTCCCTTGTCTCATGTTACCATCCGCCTAGACGCACAGTTCGGGATCCCCTACCCGGGATCCGCCGGTTTTGACACCGACACACCCCTTTTTAGTTGAAGAATATATGAAATGTAATGAAATCCGGCATGTTTATATGAAATCCGGTAGTGTATGAATGAATTTAGTTCGATTAGTTTGAATTCTTGTATCACTGGCATTGGATGAACATGCAAAAGAATACGTACTAGCATTATTCCCAGGGTGATCACCTCGTTTGCAGCAGTTTCACACGTACTCCCTCCGGTGCTTTTTAGTCTGCATATAAGTTTTGTCTGAAGTCAAAGTATCTCTACTTTGACCAATCTTATATAAAAAACTATCAACATTCACAATGTAAAATCGACTTGAAACAAATCTAATATGAGAAGTAAAAAGGAATAGAGGGAGTACAAAAAGTTTGAGCAGCTTTTTAGTGTTCCTGTACATTGCAATCAAACACACATGCCTGGCAAGTCATAGAGCATTCAAAACAATCGACTATTATGCATCTTAGTGATTCACATGTTAGAGCCAATATTTACTTCACAACTAAAGAATAAAGAAAAATCGATTGATGCTGCTGATAACAAAGGGCGTCCCATTCGAAAATATCAAACGCATGTATTATTGCTAACATTAATGAGCAAAATTTGACAAGGTTTTCGCATTCCAAAATGTCAAATGTGTGTTGTTTTGCGTACATCAATGAGAAAACTTTGACATGGTTTTCCCATTCCAAAATATAAAATGCCTATGATTGTGGAATGGGAAGGGTTTGCCGTGAGTTCAGACATTGACATGGCACCTATAAATAAACCACCTATTCTTTTTGTGTAGTTCCACCAAAATCAACCAAATTCACGCGTAGCTTGTATGGTTTTGCCTTTATATGTTGCAACGCTTTGAACATATCGACACCTCCTTTCTTGTGGTGGAAATGAATGATTCGAGAATATTTGATGTATTCGTGAACATTTTGTGCAGTTCCCATTGAAATCAAGCTAAGCACCCCTATTTGCATAAATACAAAAAAAGTGATTAGTATAAAGAAAAATGTACAATGAATTGCAGTTTAAACAGGCAACCTACATGATCCACGCAGAGCACACATTTTAAAAAATGGAACTCATCGGTAGGAATCCTAAAACAACATTGTATTGGCCATCACAGCAACAAAGATGGAGATCCGTGAATGCTTCTGAGCTGAAGTTAATTAGTTTGTTCTTGTGGGCAATAAAACCATCCTTCAACTGCTCCCTTCTGATAAGACGAGAGGCTTGGCTTCTTCATCCTGGCATAATCGGACCAGGCAGTTCAGGTTCTCCATATTCTTCTTCAGAGGTGGATGATCCTATTGTGCAATGCTCAAAAAAAGGGGAAGGAATTATTCAAAATAGCACAGATGAAGCACTTCATGACAGTAGCTAAATAGTAGCACAACACCAATAGAGATGACAAAGCTGAATCATATGGATGAAATTTGTGGGCCAGTACCAACCTTTGTCAGGAGGCTTATTGTGTAGACCATACAGATGAAGCACTTCTCCGGAACCATCTGTTGTTATCTATTGTGGTTGCCATGCTTACTATATACTCCTTGATTAGTTTAATGTTTCCAACATCTTCTTGTGCAGTTCCACTAAAATAAATGTGATCTTCTAAGAAGATCCCTGTTTGCACAAGTAGAGATAATTACATATTACATTAAGAGTGGCATCAAATCAGTGGCAAAACAATTGCTCGTTCCAGCCATAGCAATAAATTAAGATGCAAAACTAGATCATTACTTGTGTCATCACAGTTCCAGTGCTTCATTATAGCACCAAGAGTTGATTTTTGTTTTTCTTCAGATTGTTCTTCCCCTTCATCACTTGGTTCAATAACAGACAAGCTTCGCCTTCAATGTAAGATTTGGCATGTCAATTAGGGAGCACAAGTATAGCACTAAACAATGACATTAATTTTCTGATGACAGTAGCAAAATACAGGAGAACAGTTGTGAAATATCATTCTCTTACCTTAATGGGATATTACGGTGCACATACTGATTGGAAGTCTTGTCTCCATTTGTGCAGTTCACTAAAATCAAGCAACATTGCTGTATAAGTAGCACAACATATGAAAGCAGACTGCACAATCATGTGAAAGAAGGCCAGTACTAACCTCTCATGACGCGGAATTCAAACAACTCACAAGAAGAAGATCTGAAACAAATTTGCCAACAAGGATAGGAAGTCAGATCTCCTCTTGTGCAGTTCCACTAAGATCAAGCAATCAAGCAACATTGTCGGTGTGACATTTTGTTGAGCTGCACAAAACACTCTTAAAACAAAAGTGTTTTGTGCAGTTCAACAAATGGTCGCAATAGCAACGAGGTGAAGATAACCATGTTTAGAGAGGTGTACAGGAAATAAGTACTGGTCAATAACGGTGGATGACATAGAAACCCACAAAAAGAAGGATCTAACTTATCTAAATGGGAAAAAAAGCAAGACAGTAGCATTTCTCAAACAGTGGCACTGATTCATATTAACAGAGAGATTGTATTAACAATAAAATTCATTAAACATGTAATTTGCTTTTAACTGTGGCATTGCTTCAATTTTCCAGCAGCATTATTAGAGGGTTTTTGTTTACATGGACTTTTTGGTGTAGGGACTGAAAAGAGTCCCTTTTAGTCCCATCTAAACCAAACAGGAGGGACTTTTAGGGGCTAAAAGTGGGCATTTGGGTCTAAAGAAAGAAGACCCCGAGGGAGAGTCTTTTGGGACTTTTTCCAACAGTTGCCCCTGCCCTGCATCACACCTTATCTCTATTAGTTCATTACTAGGGGTAACATGGTCTTTTAGCATGTCATTTAATAACATCTAGTCCATGTTTAGTCCCTGGAACCAAACATGTAGGGACTAGGGACTTTTTAGTTGGGACTAAAAAAAGTCCTAGGACTTTTAAAACAAACATGGGCTTAGATTAAAAAAAGCTAAAGAGTTGTACAGGACAGTGGATGCACCAACACCATGTGCATCTACCGATGTATACATGGGTGATGCACAGTCTGTTGCAACAAATAACAAACAACCAAGGAGCATATTTTTGTTGGTCCTAGTTTTGTCATCTTTAGAAACCTTTCCCTATGTGAGGGCAGAAAATCTAGTCCTGCTCAAACTCTACAGCCTTGTCGCCCAAAATAGAAAGATCACTTTGTTACAGATGTGAGTACTGCGTTTATCATTGTTTTCCCTTTTCGACCAACGTAGGTGCTGGATAGCCAGTCTGTACTACTTTCCCCCTTCCTTTCCTCTTTGAACCACATCCTAGATTCATGCTACACAACTTTCCCCACTACTTTCCTATTTGATCCAACACCAAGATTCGAGTGCACAAGTGGAAAAATCCCACATGCAGCTAGAGCAATGCATGTGGAATAAGTAAATTATACCTTAAGGTTCTCGGGGTGTGGCTCAGTGGGCGGCCAGAGGCCGATCTGCCCACACTATGTACGGCAGTGAGGAAGAAGGGGTCGGAGGCCCTCCCGCGCTGTCGCTAGGTGAAAGAGAACATTTGCGCCGGTAGTGGATTCCCTCCCTCGCCGACGGCGACAGCGTTAAGCGTCATTCCCTTCCCGACAGACGGATCCTGCAGGCTGTTTGACCAGCAGTGAGTGAGGGAGAGAGAGAGAGAGAGAGAGAGAGAGAGAGAGAGAGGGTCTAACGAAGTCTTGTTTAGATCTGCAGAGGGTGAGAGAGTGTGAAGAGAGCAACTACAAAAGCTGAGGCTCCAGCGTGTGTATATATAGTGGAGAGAGAGTGTGAAGAGAGCAAACCCTAGAAAACAAGCGCCGAGGCTGCAGCGTATATAGATGGAGTGGTTTTCTTTTTCTCTCCATAAAAATTGTTTTAAATTGTGCACGAAATGGAACTCTTTATTTAACGTAGTGAAGAAAAACACTAGGGGCAATGCTAATACGTGAAGAAAATTTAACGCTCGAAGGTGTCAACTCGCAATTAACGCTGCACGCCTCCCGGTCGCGCTTACTAACGTTCACGTGTGGTACACGACCCTCCGAAGTGGTGAACAACAACTAGACCACACACGGTCAAAATATTTGAAAGGTGGGCTGCAGCATCCTCTAATTTTAAATATTTTGAGTTTCAAAAAAATATTAAATATTTTGGGCACTTGTATTTGGCCTAAGTTGGTGTGCCACCGTATGTACTAAGGGTTACAGTGGGTGCTAAGAAACTAGGGCGTATTCAGAGTAATTGCCATGCCGTTTTTTTGTAGGGTCACTTGCAAATTGTGAAACTCTATTCACCTCTTATTTAGTGGATGAGGAAAATCTTTTGCCTCCGTTTAAAAAAACCAAGAAATTCAATTTTAATTATTTGGTTTGTACACTTTGCTCTCTTCCAATAATTTTTGGCACTTGTATTCGACCTAAGTCAGTGTGCCACCGTATATCGTACTACTCCCTCCGTCTAGGGTTATAAGTCATGTTAGAAGGTGCAGCTGGACCAAGGTGCAAGCAGATTGGAGGAGAAGGAGAAATTTGACCGGTCCTTACTCCAATCAAAGCCCTGATTTCTGTCTCTAAACGCAACTATTAATCACAACAATTAAGAGATGTCGTTTTAGCTACCATGCAGGGCCACGTATTAACTCGCATGCAAGCCGACTTTGATTCCTTGACTGATCAACGCGTAGTTGCGCTCCATGCATTGGGTTTCCGGGGGAGATAACAAGGCAGAGTAAGTAACGACGCTCGCTAGCAACGAGGCTACGAGGGGATTGAGATGGGAATTTAATGGACGACACCTAAACATTTTGGGAATATCTGATCTTTGTAAGATGACTTAACTCCTAGACAGAGGCAGTACTACTCTACTCCTCAGTCTAGGTTTGATGTAATATTCGTCACCTCTTCTCTTCTTGTACATGCTCCATTTATCTCACTTCCTATGGCTTCCCACTCGCATGATATTCCTATTCTATGAACATGTGTGTGTGTGTGTGTTTTAACAGCGTGTGTGTTAGAGAGAGCGACACATTGACCTACTCCTACAGAGAGATGGTGCATAGTGTACGATTTAGCCGCGAGACTCGATCCATCCTCTCGTTTCCGAACGTTCGGTTGGGACAGCTGCCACGCCTGCTCCCGACCAACCTGGCCCACTCAAAGCCCCTCCATCGCCCGTGCGCGCTTCCTGCCCGAAACGGTCAGCGTCGCTCCAGAGAATCAGTGCCGCATTCATGCCCGGGAAGAGCAGACGCGATCTCTCACTGGCACCTGCATTGAAGAAAGCAGACTCCAGAGTGATGGTTGCTCCGTCCGTCCAACTTACTGCTGGTTCTATGTGATTTGACGGCTCATTGGTCATCATTACTGAGGTGTACCACGTCTTGAGCTTGCGTTGGTTTTTCCTTGAAGAGGAAAGGGTGATGCAGCAATAGTAGCATAAGTATTTCCCTCAGTTTTTGAGAACCAAGGTATCAATCCAGTAGGAGGCTCCTCAAAAGTACCACGCACGTAAACAAACAGACAAGAACTCACAACCAACGCAATAAAGGGGTAGTCAATCCCTTCAAGGCCACTTGCGAAAGTGAGATCTGATAGAGATAATATGATAAGATAAATATATTTTTGGTATTTTTATGATATAGATTGGAAAAGTAAAGATGCAAATAGAAGTAGATTGAAAGCTTATATGATAAAAGATAGACTCGGGGGCCATAGGTTTCACTAGTGGCTTCTCTCAAGATAGCATACGTATTACGGTGGGTGAACGAATTACTGTAGAGCAATTGATAGAAAAGCGAATAATTATGAGATTATCTAGGCATGATCATGTATATAGGCATCACGTCCGTGACAAGTAGACCTACTCCTCCCTGCATCTACTACTATTACTCCACACATCGACCGCTATCCAGCATGCATCTAGAGTATTAAGTTCATAAAGAATAGAGTAACGCGTTAAGAAAGATGACATGATGTAGAGGTATAAACTCATGCAATATGATGTAAACCCCATATATTTATCCTCCATGGGAACAATACAATACGTGCCTTGATGCCCCTACTGTCACTAGGAAAGGACACCGCAAGATTCAACCCAAAGCTAAGCACTTCTCCCATTACAAGAAAGATCAATCTAGTAGGCCAAACCAAACTGATAATTCGAAGTGACTTGCAAAGATAACTTAATCACACATAAAAGAATCCAGAGGATATTCAAATATTTCTCATAGATAAACTTGATCATAAACCCACAATTCATCAGATCTCAACAAACACACAGCAAAAAGATTTACATCGAATAGATCTCCAAGAAGATCAAGGAGAACCTTGTATTGAGATTCAAAGAGAGAGAAGAAGCCATCTAGCTAATAACTATGGACCTGAAGGTCTGTGGTAAACTACTCACAACTCATCGGAGAGGCCTTGGAGATGATGGAGAGGCCCTCCATGATCGATTCCCCCTCCGGCGGAGCACTGGCAAAGGCTCCAAGATGGGATCTCGCGAATACAGAAGGTTATGGCGGTGGAAATAGTTTTTCGTGGTCGCTTCTGATGTTTTCGGGGTACATGGGTATATATAGGAGGAAGAAGTAGGTCGGTGGATGCCCGAGGGGCCCACGAGGATGGGGGGCGTGCCCAGCCCTAGGGGGCGTGCTAGGCACCCTCGTGGCCGCCTCCCTTGTTTCTTGACTTCCACTCCAAGTCCTCTGGATCATGTTTGTTCCAAAAATCATGCTCCCGAAGGTTTCATTCCGTTTGGACTCTGTTTGATATTCCTTTTCTTCGAAACACTGAAATAGGCAAAAAACAACAATATGGGCTGGGCCTCCGGTTAGTAGGTTAGTCCCAAAAATGATATAAATGTGTAAAGTAAAGCCCATAAACATCCAAAACGGGTAATATAATAGCATGGAACAATCAAAAATTATAGATACGTTGGAGACATATCAAGCATTGCCAAGCTTAATTCCTGCTCGTCCTCGAGTAGGTAAATGATAGAAACAGAATTTTTGATGTGGAATGCTACCTAGCATAATTCTCAATGTAATTTTCTTTATTGTGACATGAATGTTCAGATCCAAATGATTCAAAATAAAAGTTCATATTGACATAAGAAATAGTAATACTTCAAGCATACTAATCAAAGTAATCATCTCTTCTCAAAATAACATGGCTAAAGAAAGTTATCCCTGCAAAATCATATAGTCTGGCTGTTGCTTGATAACCCACAAGTGTAGGGGATCGCAACAGCTTTCAAGGGTAGAGTATTCAACCCAAATTTATTGATTCGGCACAAGGGGAGCCAAAGAATATTCTTAAGTATTAGCAGTTGAGTTGTCAATTCAACCACACCTGGGTAACTTAGTATCTGCAATAAGGTAATTAGTAGCAAAGTAGTATGATAGTAACGGTAACAGTGGCAAAAGTAAACATAATAGTTTTGTAGGAATTGTAACAGTAGCAACAGAAAAGTAAATAAGTGAAGCACAATATGTGAAAAGGCCGTAGGCATTGGATCAGTGATGGATGATTATGTCGGATGCGATTCCTCATGTAATAGCTATAACATAGGGTGACACAGAACTAGCTCCAATTCATCAATGTAATGGAGGCATATATTCCAAATATAGTCATGCGTGCTTATGGAAAAGAACTTGCATGACATCTTTTGTCCTACCCTCCCTTGGCAGCGGGGTCCTAGTGGAAACTAAGGGATATTAAGGCCTCCTTTTAATAGACAACCGGGACAAAGCATTAGCACATAGTGAATACATGAACTCCTCAAACTATGGTCATCACCGAGAAGTATCCCGATTATTGTCACTTCGGGGTTGTCGGATCATAACACATAATAGGTGACTATAGACTTGCAAGATAGGATCAAGAACTCACAAATATTCATGAAAACATAATAGGTTCAGATCTGAAATCATTGCACTCGGGCCCTAGTGACAAGCATTAAGCATAACAAAGTCATAGCAACATCAATCTCAGAACATAGTGGATACTAGGGATCAAACCCTAACAAAACTAACTTGATTACATGGTAAATCTCATCCAACCCATCACCGTCCAGCAAGCCTACAATGGAATTACTCACACACGGCGGTGAGCATCATGAAATTGGTGATGGAGGATGGTTGATGATGACGATGGCGACGAATCCCCCTCTCCGGAGCCCCGAACGGACTTCAGATCAACCCTCCCGACAGAGATTAGGGCTTGGCGGCATCTCCGTATCGTAAAACACGATGAAACTTTCTCTCTGATTTTTTTCTCCGCGAAACAGAATTTATGGAGTTGGAGTTGAGGTCGGTGGGGCATCAGGGGCCCCACGAGACAGGGGGCGTGCCCAGGGGGAGGGCGCGCCCCCACCCTCGTGGACAGGGTGTGGGCCCCCTGGCCTTGATTCTTACGCCATTATTTTTTATATTTTCCAAAACTTATCTCCGTGGATTTTTAGGTCATTCCGAGAACTTCTGTTTTCTGCACAGTAAACAACATCATGGCAGTTCTGCTGAAAACAGCATCAGTCCGGGTTAGTTTCATCAAATCATGCAAGTTAGAGTCCAAAACAAGGGCAAAAGTGTTTGGAAAAGTAGATACGTTGGAGACGTATCGTTGCTCTATCTTCATCACACAAAGTATTTAATCATGCACAACCCTGATGACAATCCAAGCAATTGTTTCATACATTAGTAATCTCAAACTTTTTCAACTTTCACGCAATACATGAGCGTGAGCCATGGACATAGCACTATATGTGGAATAGAATGGTGGTTGTGGAGAAGAAAAAAAGGAGAAGAGTCTCACATCAACTAGGCGTATCAAAGGGCTATGAAGATGCCCATTAATAGATATCAATGTGAGTGAGTAGGGATTGCCATGCAACGGATGCACTAGAGCTATAAATGTATGAAAGCTCAACAAAAGAAACTAAGTGGGTGTGCATCCAACTCGCTTGCTCGAGAAGACCTAGGGCATTTTGAGGAAATTCATCATTGGAATATACAAGCCAAGTTCTATAATGAAAAATTCCCACTAGTATATGAAAGTGACAATATAGGAGACTCTCTATCATGAAGATCATGGTGCTACTTTGAAGCACAAGTGTGGTAAAAAGGATAGTAGCATTGTCCCTTCTCTCTTTTTCTCTCATTTTATTTTTTTTATTTTTTTATTTTTTCTTTTTCTTTTTCTTCTTTTTTTCTTTTTCTCTCTCTTTTTTTCTTTTGGGCCTCTTTTTTTCTTTTTTCTTTTTTTTCCTTCTTTTTGCAAAGTCCGAAGTCTCATCCCGACTTGTGGGGGAATCATAGTCTCCATCATCCTTTCCTCACTGGGACAATGCTCTAATAATGAAGATCATCACACTTTTATTTACTTACAACTCAAGATTACAACTCAATACTTAAAACAAGATATGACTCTATATGAATGCCTCTAGCGGTGTACCGGGATATGCAATGAATCAAGAGTGCCATAATAGGTAGGTATGGTGTCTGTTTTGAGGAAGGTATGTGGTGGGTGTATGTTACCGGCGAAAGTTGCGCGGCACAAGAGAGGCTAGCAATGGTGGAAGGTGAGAGTGCGTATAATCCATGGACTCAACATTAGTTATAAAGAACTCATATACTTATTGCAAAAATCTACAAGTCATCAAAAACAAAGTACTACGCGCATGCTCCTAGGGGGATAGATTGGTAGGAAAAGACCATCGCTCATCCCCAACCGCCACTCATAAGGAAGACAATCAATAAATAAAATTGTGCTCCAACTTCATCACAAAGCGGTTCACCATACATGCATGCTACGACAATCACAAACTTCAACACAAGTATTATTTAAATTCATAATCACACAACTAGCATGACTCTAATATCACCATCCTAATATCTCAAAACAATCATTAAGCATCAAATTGATCATAGCATCCAATTCACTTCTATGATAGTTTTTATTATACCCAACTTGGATGCCCATCATTCTAGGACCAATTTTATAACCATAGCAAATACCATGATTTTCCAAGAGACTCTCAAAATAATATAAGTGAAGCATGAGAGATCAACAATTTCTACAAAATTAAGCTACCGCCGTGCTCTGAAAGATATAAGTGAAGCACATAGAGCAAAAATTATCTAGCTCAAAAGATATAAGTGAAGCACATAGACTATTCTCATAAATTCTAATCAAGTGGGTTTCTCCCAAAAGGTGTGTACAGCAAGGATTATTGTGGTAAACTAGAAAGCAAAGACTAATATCATACAAGACCTTCCAAGCAAAACACATATCATGTGGCGAATAAGAATATAGCTCCAAGTAAAGTTACCGATAGACGAAGATGAAAGAGGGGATGCCTTCCCGGGGCATCACCAAGCTTAGGCTTTTGTCTATTCTTAAATATCTTGGGGTGCCTTGGGCATCCCCAAGATTATACTCTTTCCACTCCTTATTCCATAGTCCATCAAATTTTTACCCAAAACATGAAAACTTCACAACACAAAACTCAACAGGAAATCTCATAAGCTCCGTTAGTGCAAGAAAGAAAAACTACCACATAAGGTACTGTAATGAACCAATTATTTATTTATATTGGTGTTAAACCTACTGTATTCCAACTTCTCTATGGTTCATACCCCTACATACTAGCCATAGATGCATCAAAATAAGCAAACAACACACGAAAAGCAGAATCTGTCAAAAACAGAACAGTATGTAGCAATCTGTAACTCTCGAATACTTATGGAACTCTAAAATCCTACCAAAATAGGAAGTCCTGTAAAATTTGTCTATTTATCTATAGAAAAAAGAATCAATGCAAAAGAATGTTTAGGTTAATTACTAAAATTATTTTTGTGCGCGCAAAGTTTCTGTTTTTCAGCAGAATCAAATTAAGTATCACCATAGGTTATCCTATAGGTTCTACTTTGCACAAACATTAATTAAAACATGAGAACACATCTGAACAGAAGGTAGATGATAAATTTATTACTAAACAGAAGCAAAAACAAAAAACAAAGATAAAATTGGGTTGCCTCCCAACTAGCGCTATCGTTTAACGACCCAAGCTAGGCATAAAAGTGAGGATAGATCTAAGTAGTGCCATCTTTGGCATCCAATTCATAAGTAGCTCGCATGATAGATTCATAAGGTAATTTAACCTTCTTTCTTGGAAAGTGCTCCATGCATTTCCTTAATGGAAATTGGAATCTAATATTCCCTTCCTTCATATCAATAATCGCACCAATCGTTCTAAGGAAAGGTCTACCAAGAATAATAGGACATGAAAGATTGCAATCTATATCAAGAACGATAAAATCTACGGGCACCAAATTCCTATTTGCAATAATGAAAACATCATTTATCCTTCCCATTGGCTTTCTAATGGTGGAATCCGCAAGGTGCAAATTTAAAGAGCAATCATCAAGATCATGGAAACCTAGAATATCACATAAAGTTTTTGGAATCGTGGAAACACTAGCACCCAAATCACACAAAGCATAACACTCATGATCTTTAATTTTAATCTTTATAGTAGGTTACCACTCATCATTAAGTTTTCTAGGTATAGGAACTTCCAAATTAAGTCTTTCATCATAAGATTGCATCAAGGCATCAACAATATGTTTGGTAAAGGCTTTATTTTGACTATAAGCATGAGGAGAATTTAACACGGATTGCAACAAGGAAATACAATCTACTAAAGAACAATTATCATAATTAAATTCCTTGAAATCCAAGATAGTGGGTTCAATGCTATTTAATGTCTTGACCTCTCCAATCCCACTTTTACCAAATTTAGCATCAAGTTCTAAGAACTCCGAATCATTGGGACGCCTTTTAAATAAAGTTGACTCATCTCCAGTCCCATCATTATCAAGATTCATATTGAAAAACAAAGATTTAATAGGGGAAACATCAATAACTTTTAGATCTTCATCATTATTTTCGTGGAAACTAGAAGAACACGCCTTTACAAAGCAATCTTTCTTAGCACGCAATCTAGCGGTACTTTCTTTGCACTCATCAATGGAAATTCTCATAGCTTTGAGAGACTCATTGATATCATGCTTAGGAGGAGTAGATCTAAGTTTCAAAGAATCAACATCAAGCGAAAGTCTATCAACGTTCCTAGCCAAATCATCAACTTTAAGCAATTTCTCTTCAAGCATGGTATTAAAATTCTTTTGAGAGATCATAAATTCTTTCACACTATTTTAAAAATCAGAGGGCATCTTATTAAAATTACCATAAGAATTATTGTAGGAATTTCCATAATTATTAGAGGAATTACTAGGTAACGGTCTAGGATTAAAGTTTCCTCTATAAGCATTGTTACCAAAATTATTCCTACCAACAAAATTCACATCCATAGATTCATTATTATTCTCAATCAAATTAGACAAAGGCATATCATTGGGATCAATAGAAGCACTCTTAGTAGCAAACAATTTCATAAGTTCATCCATCTTTCCACTCAAAACATTAATTTCTTCTATAGCATGAACTTTTTTACTAGTAGATCTTTCGGTGTGCCATTGAGAATAATTAGACATAATGTTATCAAGGAGCTTAGTAGCTTCTCCTAAGGTGATTTCCATAAACGTGCCTCCCGCGGCCGAATCTAAAAGATTTCTAGAAGAAAAATTCAATCCGGCATAAATTTTTTGTATGATCATACATAAATTCAAACCATGAGTAGGGCAATTGCGAATCATCAGTTTCATTCTTTCCCAAGATTGGGTGAGGGAGTCCTGGACTAGGGGGTGTCCGGATAGTTGAACTATCATCATCAGTCGGACTCCAAGACTATGAAGATACAAGATTGAAGACTTCGTCCAGTGTCCGGATGGGACTTTCCTTGGCGTGGAAGGCAAGCTTGGCAATACGGATATGTAGATCTCCTACGATTGTAACCGACTCTGTGTAACCCTAGCCCTCTCCGGTGTCTATATAAACCGGAGGGATTTAGTCCATAGGACGAACAACAATCATACCATAGGCTAGCTTCTAGGATTTAGCCTCCTTGATCTCGTGGTAGATCCACTCTTGTACTACCCATATCATCAATATCAATCAAGCAGGAGTAGGGTTTTACCTCCATCGACAGGGCCCGAACCTGGGTAAAAACATCGTGTCCCTTGTCTCTTGTTACCATCCTCCTAGACGCACACTTCGGGACCCCCTACCCGAGATCCGCCGGTTTTGACACCGACATTGGTGCTTTCATTGAGAGTTCCTCTGTGTCGTCACCGATAGGCTTGATGGCTCCTTTGATCATCGACAACGACGCAGTCCAGGGTGAGACTTTCCTCCCCGAACAGATCTTCGTATTAGGCGGCTTTGCACTGCGGGCCAATTTGCTTGGCCATCTAGAGCAGATCAAAAGCTACGCCCCTGGCCATCAGGTCAGATTTGGAAGTCTAAATTCACGGCTGACATCCGCGGAGACTTGATCTTCGATGAATTCGAGCCACAGCCGAGCGCGCCGCACTGTCATGATGGGCATGATGTAGCTCTGCTGCCGGACAGTGCCCTGGAGGCCGCACACAAGTCCACTCCGATCCTCAATTCGGAGCCGGCTGCCCAGATCGAGGACGGGTGGCTAGACACCGCCTCAGGGGCTGCTACCCCTACGGCGATGGAGCCGAATACTGACCTTGTCCCTTGTGACGCTTGTGACTCCGAGGTGCCTGACTCCTCGCCGGACTCCGAACCTCCTGCGCCCCCTCCAATCAAATCCGACTGGGCGCCGATCATGGAGTTCACCGCCGCGGCCATCTTTCAACACCCACCTTTTGGCGACATCCTGAATTCGCTAAAGTATCTCTCGCTATCAGGAGAGCCCTGGCCGAATTGCAGTCAGGATGGTTGGGATGCGGACGACGAAGAAATTCAATGCCCACCCACCACCCACTATGTAGCCACTGTCGACGATCTAACCGACATGCTAGACTACGACTCCGAAGACATCGACGGTATGGATGACGATGCCGAAGACGACCAAGAACCAGCACCTACGGGGCACTGGAAGACCACCTCGTCATACGACATATATATGGTGGACATCCCAAAGGACGGGAATGGCGAGGAAGCAGCGGAGGAAGACTCCTCCAAGAAATAGCCCAAGCGCCGGCGTCAGCGGCGCCGCTCTAAATCCCGCCACAGCAAGAATGGAGATTCCGGCACCGGAGATAATAACACCCCGGAGAGTGCCGAAGAGAATACCCTCCAGCAATATTCAGCACAGGAGGACGGGGAAGCCAGCCCTCATGAGAGAGCGGCAGACGAAGAGGTAGAGGATGATAATTACATGCCTCCCTCCGGAGACGAGGCAAGCCTCAACGATGACGAATTCGTCGTGCCCGAGGATCCCGTCGAACAAGAGTGTTTAAAACTCAGGCTAATGGCCACGGCGAACAGCCTAAAGAATAAGCAGCAACAGCTCAGAGCTGATCAAGACCTGCTAGCCGACAGATGGACTGAAGTCCTTGCGGCCGAAGAGTATGAACTCGAACGACCCTCCAAAAGCTACCCGAAATGCAAGTTTCTCCCCCGATTAGAGGAGGAGGCATATAAACCTGCATCACCAGCGCACAATATGGCTGACCGACCACCTCGTGGCCGCGACAGAGAGGCCCCTAGGCCCTCCACCAGAACCGTACCCCAGCACCGCTTGAAAAGTACGAAGCCACAGGAGAATGCGCCGGACTTGCGAGACATATTGGAGGATAAGGCAAGACAATCAAGATCGATCTACGGATCGCGTGGGCGCCCCACGATGCGCGACGACGACCATCGCGCCGGATACAGCAACTCCGGCCGGGCCGAACACAGCAGACAGAGCTCACTGGAGCTACGTCGTGATATAGCCCAATATAGAGGCGCCGCACATCCACTATGCTTCACAGATGAAGTAATGGATCATCAAATCCCCGAAAGGTTTAAACCCATGAACATTGAATCCTACGATGGCACAACAGACCCCGCGGTTTGGATCGAAGACTATCTCCTTCATATCCACATGGCCCGCGGTGACGATCTTCACGCCATCAAATATCTCCCACTCAAGCTTAAAGGACCAGCCAGGCATTGGCTTAACAGCTTGCCAGCAGAATCAATTGGGTGTTGGGAAGACCTGGAAGCCGCATTCCTTGATAACTTCTAGGGCACATATGTGTGACCACCAGATGCCGATGACCTAAGCCACATCATTCAGCAGCCAGACGAATCAGCCAGACAGTTCTGGACACGGTTCTTAACAAAGAAAAATCAAATCGTCGACTGTCCGGATGCAGAGGCCCTCGCAGCCTTCAAACATAACATCCGCGACGAGTGGCTTGCCCGGCACCTAGGACAGGAAAAGCCGAAATCCATGGCAGCCCTCACATCACTTATGACCTGCTTGTGCGCGGGAGAGGACAGCTGGCTATCCTGCAGTAACAACTCAGCAAAAATTCTGGCAGTCCGGATAACAAGGACCGCAATGGCAGGTCGCGTCGCAACAAAAACAAACGCCGCATTAACGGCGACAACACTGAGGATACGGCAGTCAACGCCGGATTCAGAGGCTCCAAACCCGGTCAGCGGAAAAGCCATTCAAAAGAACTACTCCGGGTCCGTCCAATTTGGACCGAATACTCGACCGCTCTTGCCAGATACATGGCACCCCCGAAAAGCCAGCTAATCACACCAACAGGGATTGTTGGGTATTCAAGCAGGCAGGCAAGTTAATTGCCGAAAACAATGACAAGGGGCTGCATAGCGATGACGAGGAAGAGACCCGGTAGCCGAACAATAGAGGACAGAAGGGTTTCCCCCCACAAGTGCGGACGGTAAACATGATATACGCAACCCACATACCCAAGAGGAAGCGGAAGCATGCACTCAGGGACATATATGCGATGGAGCCAGTCGCCCAGAAGTTCAACCCATGGTCCTCCTGCCCGATCACTTTTGATCGAAGGGACCACCCCACCAGTATCCGCCATGGCGGATTCGCCGCATTGGTTTTAGACCCAATCGTCGATGGATTTCACCTCACTAGAGTCCTGATGGACGGCGGCAGCAGCCTAAACCTGCTTTATCAGGATACAGTGCGCAAGATGGGCATAGACCCCTCAAGGATTAAACCCACAAAGACGACCTTCAAAGGCGTCATACCAGGTGTAGAGGCCAATTGTACAGGCTCAGTCACACTTGAAGTGGTCTTCGGATCCCCGGATAACTTACGAAGCGAGGAGTTAATCTTCGACATAGTTCCATTCCGCAGCGGCTATCACGCTCTGCTCGGGCGGACCGCGTTTGCAAAGTTCAACGCGGTGCCGCACTACGCATACCTCAAGCTCAAGATGCCAGGCCCTCGAGGAGTCATCACGGTCAACGGAAACACTGAACACTCCCTCCGAACGGAGGAACACACAGCGGCTCTCGCGGCAGAATTACAGAGCAGCCTCTTAAGGCAATTCTCGAGTCCGGCCGTTAAGCGACCGGACACGGCTAAACGCGCCGGAGTAACATACAACAAGACCACCTGGCACGTTCTGAGCACGCGTAGCAATGCGGCCCCAACCCCTGCCCTTGCAAAATCGCAAGACTAGTCCTTCGCGTACATCACTATGCTCTAGAGATACCATGGGCATAGGGGGAGGGGCACGACCACCACAGGCCCAGAATGCGGCTCAACCGCACCAGGGGCTCCCAAGTGTGTCACTCTTTTTCTTTTTCCTTTTTTTTACCCACAGGACTCCGTTCACCAGAGGCCCTGTCCGGCAGTAGACCTGCTGAACTCACGATGCAACAGCCAGGGAAGGAGAAAGGCTACGACGAGTATCCAGGTGGTCTCCATTACGAGCATTAAATCCGTTTTCATACACTATTCCGCAGCCTACCCCTGGAGGGGGACATGTTTAATAGTCCTACCCCTTGCTTACCACACTATTTGTATCGTTCTGCATTCATGGCAGTATTCCTTGAATAAACAATGCATCACTTTTTGCTTATAATTGCATTTCTTTCTTATATATATGTTCATTTATGACATGTTCCATCCGTACACTTTGGTACGGCTAAACACACCAGGGGCTTAAGTTCCCCACATTATGGTGTGTTAAGTCCAAACACTTTCACAAGTGCGGCACCCCGAACTTATAGCATTATATGCATCGGCTCTGAATCATGTCTTGGGTCAATAGTTGGGTTTGCCCGGCTCCCATGTTTTGGTACCTCACGTTCCATTGTATCGGCTAAGGTAGCACTGGGAGAACCACTGCGATTGTGCCCCGGTTGAGCTGGGTGAGCGCCTCAGTGGAGAAAGCTAAAACTGACCATCATGATAAGGCGAGAGCTGGTCGCTGTTCGAGAGGTATTTTCGATTCCCTAAAGACTTATGCCGCTTAGAGCGAGGAATCGGCTTTGTCCGGCCCAGGCGTGGATAGCGCCCCAAACTCGGTCTTCCGAACACTAGGGGCTTCACTGAAATTTAAAATTATAGAATTCTATGGCTAAGTGAGAGTGTTCAAGCATTATAAGTCCAGCTGCCTCGTTCGTTGTGTTGAACGCCTCCCTAGATGGACCCAAAAATGGGAACAAGAGCGCTCAAGTTTATCCCGAACACCCCAGCACTTGTGGCATGGGGGCTGAAGCCGACGACTTGCCATCTGTCAGATTTGATAAACGGCCGCACAGAAGGTAATATTTTAAATTAACAAGCGTTGCTTAGCGCATATGAACAACGTTTTCAGCGCACAAGATAACAAAATGCGAGTCTACTCAAATATTACATCTTTGGAGCACTCACCCGCAATCATGCGGGCACCCTTCAGGACACTCTTATAATACATTTCGGGCATGTGATACTCCTTGCCCGTCGGTGGCGCGTCTGTCACAAGCTTCTCAGCGTCCATCCTGCCCCAGTGCACCTTTGCACGGGCAAGGGCCCGACGGGCACCTTCAATGCAGGCGGAGTGCTTGACGACTTCAACCCAAGGACACACGTCCACCAGCCGCCGCACCAGGCCAAAGTAGCTCCCAGGCATGGCCTCCTTGGGCCACAGACGAACTATGAGGCCCTTCATGGCCTGTTCGGCTACCTTGTGGAGCTCGACCAGCTGCTTCAGCTGGTCGCTAAGGGGCACCGGATGTCTGGCCTCAGCATACTGAGACCAGAAGACCTTCTCCGTCGAGCTCCCCTCCTCGGCCCGGTAGAAAGCGTCAGCATCGGACACGCTGCGGGGCAGATCTGCGAACGCTCCTGGAGAGCTCCGAATTCGGGTAAGTAATAGGTAATTCACATTCACATGCTTGCTTTGCATGAAAAATGCCTTACCCGCTGCTATCTTCTTCAATGCCTCGATTTCCTAGAGGGCTTTGTGGGCTTCGGCCTTAGCGGCTTTGGCACTGTCAAGAGCCGACGCAAGCTCGGACTCTCGAGTCTTTGAGTCGCGCTCCAAACTCTCATGTTTTTCCATGAGAGCCTAGAGCTCTTGCTGCACCTCCGCCACCCGCGCCTCCTGCTTCTCTCGCTCGGCTCGCTCCGTGGCCGCATTGCGTTCGGCCGCATACACCACCTCCTTCAGGGTCGCCATCTCGTTCGTGGCCCCTGGAGTACCCACGTTATCCTTGTTATTTCTCTTGCAACCAAAATCCTTTTCTGTAAGGTACAAATTTAATACGGTGTTACTCACCTTCGTTGTCCTCGAGCTGCTTCTTGGCACGGCCGAGCTCGCTCTCAGACTGCTCGAGGTTCTGCTTCAAAGCATTGACCTCCGCAGTCAGTGCGGCAGAGGTCAGCAGCGCAGCCTGCAATCCCATATTGACATATTTTTTAGAACTCCTGCGTATATCTTTTTAGATCCTCAGTCCGGCTTTTCTTTCCGAACACCGAACTGAGCATCAGGGGCTACTGTCTATGCGGTATTATATTACACATCTTTAAATTCTTACCTCAAAGCCTGTTAGAAGGCTACTGCAGGCTTCGGTCAGCCCGCTCTTGGCGAGCTGAACCTTCTGAATCACCGCACCCATGACTGTGCGGTGTTCTTCTTCGATGGAAGCGCCGTTGAGCGCCTACAGCAAGTTATCCGGCGCCTCCGGTTGGATGGAGGATGCCGGTGTCACAGTCTTGCCCTTCTTACGAAGGGGCCGCTCGCCGGACTCCGGAACCACTGTAGGTTCCGGTGCGGAGTCCGGCGCAAAGTCTGGGAGGTTGCCCTGCGGCACCTCCGGGGTCCCCTCCTCTTGGCGGGTCCCTTCCTGGGATCCCACCTCGACATCGTCAGCGTCACGAGGGGTGGAGGCGGTCGGAAGAAAATCCATATCCGACGTGCCCAAGGACCCGCTCGACGAAGCGGGAAGATCGTCCTTGGCCGGACTACAGGTTGTATGCGGCATTAGACAAACACCATGTGGCGAAAAGACAAATTATAAATCATCCAGGAGTCCGGATACTTATGATCTCGCCAGGGGCTTGGCCCTTGAGGGACACTCCTCGTCACCGTCGCCGACGTTGGCGGAGCAGTCTGGGGGAAGGGTCCTTCCCTTCTTGGACCCTTCAGCCTCCCTTATTGGGGAGGCCTTCCTCTTCTTCTCTCCCCTCGCTGGGGGAGAGGCCTCTTTCTTCTCCTCCTCGTCCTTAAGGGAGGAGTCTGCCTCAGAGTCATCGGACGATGAGTCCGATACCACCTGACGCCGGGAACTCCTTCGGGTTCTCGTGGCCTTCTTCTTGGCCTTCTTCTCCGGCACCACGTAAAGTGCCGGGACCAGCAGCCCCGTCAAACGGGTGTCCGCTGGGCTTTCTGGGAGGGGGGCCAGACAGTTAACCTGTCCAGACGTCTTCTGCCAGTCCTGTTAAAGGCATTGGGAATTTAGATCCCGCATAGAGTCAAACTATGAAAAGCAAATATCCCATAAAGGATAACATAGCTTACCTCGCCAGCCGGACGTTGCGTGCTGAATCAGCGATCTTCGGTAGCGGATGCGGGAGCTTCGGCGCCCTTGAACAGCACCCTCCAGGCATCTTCATACGTAGTGTTGAAGAGCCTGCTCAAAGTCCGGTGCTGTGCCGGATCAAACTCAAACAAATTGAAGTCCCGTTGCTGGCAGGGGAGAATCCGGCAGACGAGCATGACCAGGATCACGTTGACAAGCTTGAGCTTCTTGTTCACCAGGGTCTGGAGACAGGACTGGAGTCCGATCAGCTCCTCCGAACTACCCCAAATCAAGCCCTTCTCTTTCCAGGAGGTGAGCTGCATGGGGATGCCAGATCTGAACTCAGGGGCCGCTGCCCATTTAGGGTCACGCGGCTCGGTGATATAGAACCACCCCGATTGCCACCCTTTCATGGATTCCACGAAGGCACCCTCGAGCCAAGTGATGTTGGGCATTTTGCCCACCATGGCGCCTCCGCACTCTGCTTGGCTGCCCTTCACAACCTTCGGCTTGACATTGAAGGTCTTTAGCCACAAGCCGAAGTGGGGCTGGATGCAGAGGAAGGCCTCGCACACGACGATAAACGCCGAGATATTGAGGATGAAATTTGGGGCCAGATCGTGGAAATCCAGGCCGTAGTAGTACATGAGCCCCCGGACGAAGGGGTGGTGTGGGAAGACCAGTCCGCGGAGGAAGTGGGGAAGGAATACGACCCTCTCATGGGGCCTGGGGGTGGGGATGAGCTGCCCCTCGTCGGGAAGCCGGTGCGCGATGTCGCTGGACAGGTATCCGGCGCTGTGCAGTTCTCGATGTGCCCCTCCGTAATGGAGGAGGCCATCCACTTGCCCCCCGCTCCGGACATGGCTGGAAAGGGCTGAGGTGAGATGTGCGGACTTGGGCGCTGGAGCTCGAGTCCGCGGAGATGGATAAGCAAAGGAGGAAGAAGGCGTAGGTAAAGGAGGTGGATCCTTGTCCCCTTATATATGGGCGGATGAAACTATGCGTCCCTACTAGCCTGGTAAAACTCGCTTATCTCCCAAGCGCCGTAATGAATGGCGCGGTTGGGTTACCCACGTCCGTATTGATGGGAATCCCGGAATAAGGGGAACACGATCTCTGCTTCGACAAGACATGCCAAGGAAACCGCTTCGCTAAACGTGATGAGGTGGTATAATAAAAACGATTCAAGTAAAGGCTTGGTAGTGGCGTGACGTCACGCCACAAAACACGTCAGTAGATTGAACTCGTGTAAATATTATTCTCTCTACGGTGGTATGTGGAATTTATTTTACAGAGCCGGACACTATCCTGACGTTCACAATCTTCTATGAATTATTCGGAGGAGGAACCCTCCTTGCAATGCCGAAGACAATATGCGCGCCGGACTCGTCGTCATTGAAGCCTGGTTCAGGGGCTACTGAGGGAGTCCTGGACTAGGGGGTGTCCGGATAGCCGAACTATCATCATCGGCCGGACTCCAAGACTATGAAGATACAAGATTGAAGACTTCGTCCCGTGTCCGGATGGGACTTTCCTTGGCGTGGAAGGCAAGCTTGGCAATACGGATATGTAGATCTCCTACCATTGTAACCGACTCTTTGTAACCCTAGCCCTCTTTGGTGTCTATATAAACCGGAGGGATTTAATCCATAGGACGAACAACAATCATACCATAGGCTAGCTTCTAGGGTTTAGCCTCCTTGATCTCGTGGTAGATCCACTCTTGTACTACCCATATCATCAATATCAATCAAGCAGGAGTAGGGTTTTACCTCCATCGAGAGGGCCCGAACCTGGGTAAAAACATCGTGTCCCTTGTCTCTTGTTACCATCCACCTAGACACACAGTTTGGGACCCCCTATCCGAGATCCGCCGGTTTTGACACCGACATTGGGCAACATGCTCATTATCAAGTTGTTTAAAATTCATAATAACGTTCCTAAGAGAGATGATCTTAGCGGGAGGAAAATACTTAGAGATAAAAGCATATTTGCACTTATTCCACGAATCAATACTATTCTTAGGCAAAGACAAAAACCAAACTTTAGCACGATCTCTAAGTGAAAGCGGAAATAACTTCAATTTAACAATATCATTATCCGTATCTTTCTTCTTTTGCATCTCACACAAATCAACAAAGTTGTTTAGATGGGTAGCAGCATCTTCACTAGGAAGGCCAGAGAATTGATCTTCCATAACAAGATTCAGCAAAGCAGCATTGATTTCACAAGACTCAACACCATTAAGAGGAGCAATCAGAGTACTAAGGAAATCATTATTATTGGTATTGGAAAAGTCACACAATTTGGTATTATCTTGCACCAGCGCGACAAGTAATCCAACACACAAGCAAGCAAAAAGGCAAGTGAACGAGAGAGAGGAGATTGGGAAAGAGAGGGCGAATAAAATGACAAGGGTGAAGTGGGGGAGAGAAAACGAGAGGCAAATGGCAAATAATGTAAATGCGAGGGAGATGACTTTGTGATGGGTACTTAGTATGTCTTGACTTGAGCGAAGACCTCCCCGGCAACGGCGCCAGAAATCCTTCTTACTACGTCTTGTGCTTGCATTGGTTTTCCTTGAAGAGGAATGGGTGATGCAGCAATAGTAGCATAAGTATTTCCCTCAGTTTTTGAGAACCAAGGTATCAATCCAGTAGGAGGCTCAAAAGTCCCACGCACCTACACAAACAAACAAGAACTCGCAACCAACGCAATAAATGGATTGTCAATCCCTTCAAGGCCACTTGAGAAAGTGAGATCTGATAGAGATAATATGATAAGATAAATATATTTTCGGTATTTTATGATATAGATTGGAAAAGTAAAGATGCAAATAAAAGTAGATTGAAAGCTTATATGATAAGAGATAGACCCGGGGGCCATAGGTTTCACTAGTGGCTTCTCTCAAGATAGCATAAGTATTACGGTGGGTGAACGAATTACTGTCGAGGAATTGATAGAAAAGTGAATAATTATGAGATTATCTAGGCATGATCATGTATATAGGCATCATGTCCGTGACAAGTAGACCGACTCTTGCCTGCATCTACGACTATTACTCCACACATCGACCGCTATCCAACATGCATCTAGAGTATTAAGTTCATAAAGAAGATAGTAACGCATTAAGAAAGATGACATGATGTAGAGGGATAAACTCATGCAATATGATGTAAACCCCATCTTTTTATCCTCCATGGCAACAATACAATACGTGCCTTGCTGCCCCTGCTGTCACTGGGAAAGGACACTGCAAGATTGAACCCAAAGCTAAGCACTTCTCCCATTGCAAGAAAGATCAATCTAGTAGGCCAAACCAAACTGATAATTCGAAGAGACTTGCAAAGATAACTTAATCACACATAAAAGAATTCGGAGGAGATTCAAATATTTCTCATAGATAAACTTGATCATAAACCCACAATTCATCGGATCTCGACAAACACACCGCAAAAAGAGTTATATCGAATAGATCTCCAAGAAGATCAAGGAGAACCTTGTATTGAGATTCAAAGAGAGAGAAGAAGCCATCTTGCTAATAACTATGGACCCGAAGGTCTGTGGTAAACTACTCACAACTCATCGGAGAGGCCTTGGAGATGATGTAGAGGCCCTCCATGATCGATTCCCCCTCCGGCGGAGCACCGGCGAAGGCTCCAAGATGGGATCTCGCGGATATAGAAGGTTACGGTGGTGGAAATAGTTTTTCGTGGTTGCTTCTGATGTTTTCGGGGTACATGGGTATATATAGGAGGAAGAAGTAGGTCGGTGGACGTCCGAGGAGCCCGTGAGGGTGGGGGCGCACCCAGCCCTAGGGGGCGTGCTGGGCACCCTCGTGGCCGCCTCCCTTGTTTCTTCACTTCCACTCCAAGTCTTCTGGATCACGTTTGTTCCAAAAATCACGCTCCCGAAGGTTTCATTCCGTTTGGACTCCGTTTGATATTCCTTTTCTTTGAAACACGGAAATAGGCAAAAAAAACAACAATACGGGTTGGGCCTCCGGTTAGTAGGTTAGGCCCAAAAATGATATAAATGTGTAAAGTAAAGCCCATAAACATCCAAAACGGGTAATATAATAGCATGCAACAATAAAAAAATTATAGATACGTTGGAGACGTATCAAGGTGGTACGACTGCTGGATGTCCCACGTTTTGGCAGAAGGAGGAGATTACAATTTTCTCCATTCTTACAGTGGAGGAGTGTGAAAGTAGTGAAAACACGCAAGCTCAATGATTACATGGCCCACCTCACACTATCACCATATTTTCTGGACACTGTGCGACACCTAACTCTTTACATAGTAGTATAGTACGTACTGTAATTTCTCAGCAAGATAAATTTGTACAATTCTATGAAGCTTCCAGCTTCCGTTTCATGTATCTTGCGTCCAAGGTTGCCCCATTGCAACATTTCATCAAATACAAAGGAGACTAACATGCATGCTATTGCATCTCAATGATTGAGAGATCATAGCCAATATGTACTCCCTCCGTTCCGAAGTAAGTGTCTCAACTTTATTTGATGAGACATAAACTCATCACAAATACAGTAGAAGCCAGTAGAGGTACATGTGGGGCAAAGAAGTAGAGAAATATCCACATGGAGCAATCTGGGCAGCTGGGCTAGTGGTTCCAGCCGGCTGTAAAGGAAGTTGTACCTGAGGGATGTCGGGACGTACCTCAACCTAGAGGAGGGCGGCGGGAGGCGGCAGCTGCCCATGTCGCAGCAGTGAGCAAGGGATGAAGGCAACCGCACCGGATTTGTGAGAGAGAACGGCAGGGACCCTGATCGTGACGTGCCGACAGTGGGATTTCGTCGGCGGCGACTGCGACCGCGTCTACACAAAGCATCCACCCCTTCCCCCGGCGGACGTGATCTGCCCAGATGTTAGAGATGTGGCCACAGTCGTTTTGTGCGAGAGAGTGTGAAGAGAGCAACCCCAGCAAACAACCACGTAGGCTCGTCCTGGCTATGTATATAGTGGAGCGGTTTATTTTTCTCTCCGGCACCGTTCATGCAGGGTTCCCAACCCTCCATTATTTATAAGTGAGTAACTACTACTAGACGCGTCAAATTATCACATGGGCTGAATCATTGTACATAATTGAGCTCCACCGTGTCACGTGTGTCGTTGGGGAAGACGAAAAGAGTGCTACATAGTACTAGTACTATGTGCATGGGTGCGTGCACCTCTTCTCTTCGAGCATGGTTATTAAAAGTATAGCCCACTACTCTACCACGCGGTTATTATATGGGCAAAGAGTATCGGCAGTAATAATGACTAATAAGCCATCAAATCACGAGGCCCACCTTTCTCTATGTTTGACCGAGGAAGCAACCATCATATCACTCCTCGTTGAATATCCATCCGCTGCTACCTCCGGAAATAAATTAAAATCCGCTTCTACCTCCACAACATGGTTAATAATATAGCATGTCAATCACGACGAAAAATATCATTCACTAATACAATAGGGCTGGCTCTAAGGCTGGAGATTTTTTTACTTTGTCTCTTTCTCTTTTTGTCTCATTTACTCATTTTACATAGGAGCACGTGTAGAGGATGGCTATTCCTTTTGATGGGACTTATTCATGGGGTTTAAGACTAAGCATCTCCGGATTATCCCCGCTACCCACCACTCTGAATCGTGCCATCTATGATAGTACTCCCATTGCAACCACCAGGTCCACTAGGTCTAGCACGTCCTTTAAGAAGAGACTGTCACGCAAAACATACATCTTGTTGCCTTCTTCCTCATACAGTATGTACCACTGGTACGTACTACTAGTACTACTACTCGTTCTCCTATAAACCTTGCACTTGGCATCTAAAAATTATTAACCTTGCGCTTGGCTCTTCGCCTCTTGGGGAAGTCGAGCAATAATGGTACTACAGTATACGTTTTGGCTATCTGAGACCGAATGAATTGTTGCACGTCCACCACGTAGGCGAGGGTCGAGGGGCGAGGAGAGTGCGTAATAGTACGTTCGTTTCAATATGGAATACATACGGAGCAAAATGAGTGAATCTACACTCTAAAATACGTCTATATACATCAGTGTTTGGAGTATGTACTAGTAGTTCATATTGAAATCTACTACTCCCTCCGTCCCATAATACTAGTGTCAAAAATGCTCTTACATTATGGGACAGAGGGAGTAAAACTAGATACATCCGTATCTAGACAAATTTAAGACAGAATTTTTGTGACGAAGGTAGTATATTTCAAACAATATGATAATCTCTCTAACCAAGGTAGGGACGAGGAGTAACGGAGGGAGTAGTAAAATTTTCTCCTCGTCCTGCGAGCCACTGCGCGCGTGGGTGAGGGAGCGGGCGTAGGCGTTGTAAGCAAGATTCTCCTCGTCCTATGACTCTGCGAGCCACCACACCCGTTGGCGGGGGAGACGACGTACTAAGCAAGCTTCTCCTTGTTCTGCGAGTTGACGGGACACATCAAAAGTAATATGTACAGGGCATCTCCAGTGTATAGAGCCTTGCCTCTAAGGTAGGCCCCACATGGTTTGCCTCTTTTTTAACATAACACATCAATTCATAATTTGTTTGTTCACCCGTGGTACACGATCATCCATCAAGTGGACAACCAGCTCACATGTCAAATTACGACGTGGGCTGCCTTTTCGTACATAATGAGCTCCACCGTGTACCCGCGCGGGTGTGGTTGGGAATGAGATGGGAGGAGGTGCGCATGCAGTGCGTACACCTCTTCTCTTCATGCATGTCCCCCACCTACGCGTGTGTGTGTGAGAGAGAGAGAGTTACAAACCTAGACAGATGGCATGCGTTTATGAGTGTTTTTTGTTGGGGGTGATGTCGTGAATGTATTTGTGGGAATATGTGTTGATGATATCTCAAACAAAAATTGACACATCCAATGTGTGTGAAATAGAGGCCTATCTATATCATATATAGAGGGGGCGATCCACGAGAAGAGAGGGAGGAGTCATAGATGTCGATAGAGTCGAAGAGAGGATAAAGTAGGCGGGTGCGAGATCAATGAAGAGAGTCATCAAAATTATGTGTGTGCAAGTCAAAGATATAGGGCGACTGGCCTACTGGAACGTCAGAGGGCATAGGGAAAGTTTGTGTGTGGCAGGGACACATGACTAGAGCGCTCGATGTATCGGTGTGTGTGGGGGGGAGGGGGAGGCAGATACCTAACTAGAGAGGTAGATCGACTCGTATATGTGTTGACAAGGAGAGACCCAGGTATGTCATGAGGGAGATTGGTCGACATCCGTACATAAGTGAAGGACGGGAAATAGGTTGGGACAGAGAGAGAGAGGGGAGAGAGAGGGGGGAGGGGTAGAGTGTCGGATAGGTGGTGGAGTTGCTTCTCGAAGATGGTGGGAGAGGCCTAATAGACAAACTGAGGGTAGAACTGCAATATTATCAATAAGAGTGAGGATGTGTATCTGTGTGTGCGTGTGCATGGTAAATGTGTCCGGAGGCATGCATGGATGATGAAGGGAGGGCATGTGTTTGGTAACCAGACCTAACTAGATCGGTAAATCAATTGTTGTGTGTCGGAGGAAGGGAGAGGCATAACGAATGAGGTAGATCAATCAGCACTTGGGGAAAACAAGTTATAACGACCTAGCTAGCTATATATATAGCGGGAGATCGATCGGTGTACATCCGTTTGTTAGAGGCAAATAAGGCCCAACTAGACGGATAGACAGAGATAATGGAGCTAGGAGGTGGTGCGAGAGGCCTACTAGCTAGATAGGGGGAGGAGTGTGTGATTGTGAGATCGATGAAAAGAGGGGCGAGAATTTACACGTGTGTGGGGCCATATGAGAGACACGAGGCATGAACATAGAAAGGAGGAGATGGAAGGTGTGTGTGTATATGTGGTAGGCAGATATTGCTGGAGAGGTTTATCAATTGGTGTGTGTCGGAAAGGAGTTGTGGAGACCGTGGGAGAATGACCTAAAGAAAAAAATGAATGTGTGTGATGGATAGAATGATGAGGGAGGGGGCGAGAAGGGCATGTGCATGCACGAGAGAAAGTTAGTGCTCGCTACGAAGGTTAGAGGATTTTGTGGCTGTAAGAGACTAACAAAGATCATAATTCAATATGAAAGTGGATTCATATGTTTGAATAGGAGATCATAGTGTTATAAACATGTGCATGCATGAATATAGCGGTGATACGCATGGTGTGGTTTTGGACATGTTATACCATAATGTGATAATGCGTGGTGTTGGCAACACACAGCTAAATATCGAACAATCGAAACCATACTATACATCGAACAATCTCACGTTTTATTTGAATTTGTGATAATGTGTGGCGTTTGCAGCTCACAACTAAATATCGAACAATCTAAACCATACGATATATCAAACAGTCTCACATTTTATTTGAATTTGTGATAATGTGTGGCGTTTGCACCTCACATCTAAATACTTGTAGGCGTAGGGGGTGGGGCACAATACAGTATGTGATAAACACATCATATATACGAGACATGGTTTAGATTATGAAGATCTAGCTAGAGCTTGAAATGTACTGTGATTTGAAATCGACATAAAGTGGATTCAAAAAATCTAGTTCAAGTTCATATAGTACACATAGTTCATATCTAACTCGGCAGTAATCATGTGGTGTGCTGTGAAGATAATATACAAACGATGCTTTAACTTGAGAATATTGTAGGTCTTGGGGACTACGGACACAACTAGGAGCAAGAGTATTGTACCAAGATTTAGCATCACCCTTTAATGAGAACGGAAATAACTTGAGAATATAGAATAGCGAATCTTCTCATCATGAGAAAAAAGGGTACCTATATCATTCAACTTAGTAAGATGTGCGACACCAGTTTCAGTTTCATAACCATGAAAAGGATCAAATCCAACCAAAGTAATTAACTCTGGGTCGACAGAAAATTCATAATCCTTATCAGCAATAACAATAGGTGAAGTAGCAAATTCAGGATCACATTTCATTTTAGCATTCAAAGATCTTTCTTTATACTTGCATAGTAATTTCTCTAGATCATCTCTATCCTTACAAGCAAGAATATCTCTAGCTGCCTCCTCACTCATAGTATAACCTTCCGGTACCTTTGGCAATTCATATCTAGGAGGACTAGTTCTAGTAAGTGTTTCAGTATTTTCAGTTTCAAGTTCATCATCAGATTCAACAATATCATGTTGTCTTACTCTAGCAATTTGTTCATCAAGAAATTCACCTAGTGGCACATCATCATGAAGCAAGGTACTAGCATCATCATGAGTAGCATTCATAGCAGAAGTAGCATTATCAATAACTTGTGACATATCAGAATTAATAGCATGTTGTGGTGTTGCAAGTTTACTTATAACAGAAGGTGAATCTAAAGCAGAACTGGATGGCAGTTCCTTACCTCCCCTCGTCTTTGAGGGAAAAATCGCAGTCTTAGCATCCTTCAGATTCTTCATAGTGATAATATGATAATAATCCCAAGTGACTCAACAAATATAGCTATGCTCCCCGGCAACGGCGCCAGAAAAGTACAGGGGATCGCAACAGTTTTCGAGGGTAGAGTATTCAACCCAAATTTATAGATTCGACACATGGGGAGCCAAAGAATATTTGAAGGTGTTAGCAGCTGAGTTGTGAATTAACCACTCCTGGAGATTAATTATCTGGGGAAAGTGATTAGTAACACAATAGTATGATAGTTTTGATGATAGCAGCAATAGTAACGGTAACAGTAACAGTGATAGCAGTTATATTGTAGCAGTAACGATCGCAGTAGCAACCGTAGTAACTTAGCAAGAGCAGTATATGATAAATTCGTAGGCACTGGATCAGTGACTCGTTGGATGATATTCATCATGAGACAATTATATCCTAGGGCGATATAGCACTAGCTCCAGTTCATAAATATGATGTAGGCATGTATTCCGTAAATAGTCATACGTGCTTATGGAAAGAACTTGCATGAAATCTTTTGTCCTACCCAGTGGGGTCCTATTGGAAACTAAGGGATATTAAGGCCTCCTTTTAATAGAGAGCTGGAATAAAGCATTTACACACGGTGAATATATGAACTCCTCAATCTACGATGGGTTGTGCCCACCCAGGTGCCCCCCCCCCTCACGTACCTCCTGGCTCCAGAAATTCTCTTATTTCATATAAAAATCCTCGCAAAGTTTTGTTCCATTCCGAGAACTTTTATTTCTGCACAAAAATAACACCATGGTAGTTCTGCTGAAAACAGCATCAGTCCGGGGTTAGTTTCATTCAAATCATGCAAATTAGAGTCCAAAACAAGAGGAAAAGCATTAGTAAAAGTAGATACGTTGGATATGTATCAGTGGGGATCGCCGGAGTAAAAGCTCGGTGGGGGGCCAAGAGGGATGGCCGGGGCGGCGGCGGACCAGCGGTGGGGAGTGGTTTCGGGGCGAGTGGGGCGGCGAGGCGGCGAGGAAGCGCCGTCGGCCAGCGGTTTGGCCGGTGGTGGTTGGTGGCTCAGGGGGGTGGAGGTTGAAGATGAACTGCAGGCCCTTGATTTTGTATCCAACGTCTAGAAAATTGACTGACCAGAGATGAAAAAGTCAGTCGACTCTACCTGTTGCTATACTCTTGCGCACGCTGCTGCTGCACGAGGAGCAGATACTGCTCTCGCTCGAGCCCCTGCAGCTGCTACCCGAGATGCTGCTACACGACCAACTACCCCGGCTTTCGCACGCGCTGCTGCTCCTGGCACTGCTGCTGCTACTGCTTTTCTGTTACTAGTGTGTTTAGATTCGATTGTAAAATTTAGTTTCAACAGCAAAATTCAGTTTCGATAGTTAAATTCAGTTTTGATAGTTAAGTTCAGAGATGAGTGGCTGATGTATTTTACATCTAGCACTTTGTGATTATGTATTTTACATCATCTATTGGAGATGCTATTAGAATTCCACTCAGGTTAACGTTGTCTCTCTTGGCCTGCTTCTGCCTTGCTGTCGTACAACTCACCTGAGCTGCTCCAATGACGAAACCCTCCATCACAGCGGAGCAGTACCCCGGGCTCCTTCTCCAAACGCCTAAGATCTTCTTCCCCTCCTCCGATAGCCAAATCAGCCGGAGCGTCCTCACCGACCAACCCAATCACGCTGAGATCGACATAGCTTTGCCAAAGAGGTTGTACACTTGTTGCATCGCTTTTTTATTCTACACGTTATCTATATTGTACACTGAGTACACGTAGTAATGTGAAATACGATTAGTTTCTCCTACTATATGACCAGCAGTGAGGTACCAGGCAACTTAGCTATCCATGATGGACTCTGTTGAATGCCATCATTATTTATCTCTGTGCGTTTGAGCTGTGCATTTGTAGATGGGCCTGGGAGTTGAGCTAGTAGGGCAGTGGCCTGGGTCCTAAGTAGTAGAAGTAGCACAAAAACATTTTTTGAGTGTAGGCTTTTCCCTGCTCAAGCCTGGGTACTAGGATCGCCACTACTTGAAAGGAACAGTGAAGGAAAAACAAAGAATTGGAAAGTTTCATATGGTACTACTATTCATGCATTTGGTACAAAGGAATGGAGCAAAAGAAAACTGTAGGATTTGTTCCTTTAGTGTCTCCTTGAAAGAAAAACCATAGGAATTTTAATATCCACTTGTCCTCCTTTTCAAATTCCTATTCATGAAGCACAGGACTAAGAGATAGTAGCATAATAGCATTATAACCGTACATATTCTTGTGGTTTGACTTAATCTCACCATGCTTCTTTGCATCCTGTGATCTTCCAATTCTTGTGAACCAAACACCCAGATTGGCAGAAATCCAGTGTTTTTAAATTCTCTATTTTGCATGTGCATTCCTGTCCTATTCCTGTGTATTTCCAATCCATGCATTGTTAGAATCCTCAAATTTAAACAAGCCCTTACCGAATTACTTCTGTTACAGATATGTGTCAAAGAAAATCTTGTGTGGTTTGTCCCGCTCCTGCTGCGCTGTGGTCCACCACAACCCAGCTGCTCCAACGACGGAAGGGTTCACCACAGCAGGGATCCGCCCTTCAGACTGTCTTTCCCCTCCTCAGATGTTCTTTCCTGCCGCCGTCAGCCACGGCAACTTCATTACCATCATCAACCGAGCAGATGACCTCGAGGTCTACACGGGTCTGCAAGAGAGGTCGCACTCTTTCGTGTCTGCTTACATTATGCGTCGCTTAATATTACATGCTACTTTATCATCCTGTTCACCGATTAGACTCTGAGTCAGCTCCAAACTAATGCTCAAACTTGATTTTTTAAATGGTTGTGGGGTACATATCGGGGCCGCAATCAATATTATCTATCTACTATCTGGTTAATCTCTGGTGTCTACTATGAGTTTCATGTCGGGTGGAAAACAAACAGTAAAGAAGCCATTATCTATATTTTTAACTGAATGCATTACATGCCTGCTATCATTGGTTTTGGGTCTATCCCCAGGTTGCTACCATCACTCTGGATTTTTGCATGCACTCCTTACATAATCTCACTATGTTTTATTCCTATGCATGTTAGTTATTGTACACAATGGAACTGAACATGTAGAGAAAAAGAGACAAGTCTTGTGTGGCAATAAAATTTCATCCAGGCGTCGCTCCATGGTGGGCGTAAAGGCAGCCCCCCTCCATCCATTTCGGATTGTAATCAAGAGGAAGACAACTGTTCTGAGGGGGATTCAGAAGGAGAAGACCACTCCTATTTAACCCATGAGGTCTTCGCTCTAACTTGGCATGCTGATGTTGGTAATATCATGCATATGGTGCCTTGCATTGCTTACTTTATACATCAAATATGTCATCTGCTTAGTTTAGACATGCTTTGTGTGAATGCCACCTGTTTAGTGTCTAGTTACCATATATGTGAATTATGCAATGCCATCTTGTTGCAAGACATTACAAATGTGAATTATGCAATGCTATCTTGTTGCAAGGCATTATATATGTGAATTATCCAATGCCATGCTGTTTAGCCAATCATCATATATGTGAATTATATCATGCTATCCTTTTTTTCTAGTACGTGTTCCATTTGTCGACAACGTTTGTATATTCAACTACTCTTCCTGTGCATCAGCCATTTGAAGCGGTGATGGAAGTATCTAGAGTGAAAACAAGGTATTCAGAGCATACAATGCTACCTGCTGAAGCAGACATCTTGCTGGTTACAGATAGCTCCTCGGAGGAGGATTCAGAGACAAATGACCAGTCCTATTTCCCCCCTGAGGTCTATGCTCAAACATGGTAGGATTATATTACTCATGTCATGCATGTTGTCTTGCATTCTTTGTTTTTACATCATATATGTGATTGCCATCTGCTTACTTGCTTATTATATAAATCATATATTTGAATTATATCCTGCCATCATGTTTACATAGACAACATCTATCTGAATTTTGGCGTGCGAACCCATTTGATAAAGACATCATATAGGCGGCATGTATGTGAATTATGGCATGCCAACGTATTTAATAAATACATTATATAGTTATATCATGTCATCCTGTTTACATAGTCATCATATTTTGAACTATGTCTTTCCATCCTTTTTAGTTAGCCATCATATATGTGAAATTTTGTCATGCTATCATGTTTAGTTAGCCATCATATATGTGAAATTGTGTCATGCTATCCTGTTTGGTTAGACAACATAAATGTGAATTATTTCATGCCCTCTTTTATTCCCC
Source organism: Triticum timopheevii (assembly GCA_963921465.1). Taxonomy (NCBI): domain Eukaryota; kingdom Viridiplantae; phylum Streptophyta; class Magnoliopsida; order Poales; family Poaceae; genus Triticum; species Triticum timopheevii. Next base: position 326,613,189 of record OY997266.1, read on the forward strand.
ACTATCCATTGCACCTGTCTATCATACAATGTCTGTACATTCAATTACTTTTCTTGTTTATCAGCATTGGAATTGGATAGGGTGGTGGCAGTATCTAAGGGAGTAACAACACGATCTTCAGAAAAGATAGTGCTACCAGTCGATGCTGATAGAACCACGGTTGTACTTGTCCAAGAACCAGCCCCACCACACATAACCCAGACTCTCGCAGATTGTGCCCCGACCCAGTTAGACAGAGAACCAGCTACACCCCTTATAACCCCAACACCAGCAGATAGTAACCCAGTTCTAGTTGACACAACATTGTCTCCACCACAGAGCACCCAAACACAAGCAGTTAGTAAGGGAACTGCAGTGCCCAAAGCACGAGGACCACCACTCCGAATCCCAACTCTACACTTTAAGCAGCAGAAGAATTGTTCTCAGTTCAAGTTCTGTAGCTATGGTTCATACTCCTTTGCTCTTGCATCACTGTATTTACTCATACCAACTATTTTCAAATTTGAAGGATGGAATTGAAACTCCAATGGTGCAACAGGTATGTTTTAAACCTGTTTCTTTAAATGGCTTGCTGTTGTAACTTTCTCTATGTTGATTTTAGTTTCAATTGAATAAATAGTTATGTTCTCATGTCGTGCACATTACAAGTGTTTTTTTGAGCAAACACAGTGGGGAAAGGCTCCCCACTGTAACTCTATTTTCTATTAATAATGGGTGGTGTTACATGGGTCTATACAGAAAAAGGTACAGGAGATTACAAGTGTTGTTATTGCTCTGTAGTTTCCCACACTTATATTCTGTCTATTCTGCTTTGTCTTAAACATATATTATTTGAACTGTGTCTCTATCTTGATTTGGCAACGAAAGCTAGAATGATATAGACCATACATTGACCATGGTACACAGATATATGTTTGTTTCATGCTATTATCCTGTCCACTTTACTACTGAACTGATTTACCAAAATGAGTTTCATATACAACATGGTAAACCTGTGATGTGTCTGCTTGTTTCTTCTTTAGAATGTGGACGAAATATTGGATAAGAGTACCCCTCTATGCAATGGTAAAGGAAGTAATGAAGATAAGGTTCAAGATAGCGAGACATCCCTGTTGGTCTCCAAGAAAGCTGATAAAAACTATCTTGACGACAGTAAGACAACCCAAAAGTCTTGTCTTGATGTAGTGTTCGAGTTACTGGCCACTACCGCTAGCACAAGCTCTTCGAACTCGCTGCCTGAATCACTTCGACTTCTTCAGTCTCGGCTACAAGCTGAAAAGCATCAGTCGACTGTGCTGCGGCAAGAAACCGAAGGACTGAGGAAGTCCCTGCAGAATTCCGCTGCATACTTTCTGGTGCAACAGCAAGCGCTGGAGGATTTAAGCGCCAAACAAGAGAAAGTTAATAAGCTTGCTAAGCATCTTGCCAGCATTAAGGGTACCCATGATATTGTTTCTTAAGCTCTTCTGAAGTGGTTTCAGTTCTGGACTTGTTTTGCTGCGGAGTGTATTTGCACTAGTCACCAACTTTGACAACTAGTGTATGTGATATGTTGCTTTGTTCCCTATATTTGCACTGGTAGCGAACTTTGATGCCCAGTGGATGTAATATGTGTAATAGCCGTGATAGCCTAGCGTAAGTTGCTTGCTTATTTATTTGCTTGTTGTCTTATTTATTTGTTTGCTTGTAGTCATGTAACATCCCAATTTTCAATTAAGATGTTATACATAGATCATCCATATCCATTTCATATTTTATTGCATTCTGGTTTTTATTTGGTTGTGATCCAAGAAATCTTAAGAAACTCAAGGACCCCAGGAGAGAGTTGGAGGTTTCATTTAAAATTTTCATTTCTAAATTTATTAAAATTTGAAAAAAGGATCAATTTGATTTCAACAAATTCTTTCCAATTATTTCAAAACAATAAAAATAATGAGAGAAGATAAAATGACTTCTTCAAAACGGAGGAGAAATATTGGAAAAGAAAATTAAAAGTCAAATAATTTTATTTGAATTTTTATTTGCAATTTTATTCGGTTGAATTAGGAAAAACATGGATTTTTAAAAATTGCATTTCGTCTAGAAAAATGTTTACTTTGCCCCAAATATTAGGCAGGGATGGTGAAAATAGTTTTTGAAATTTTTAGGAATTTTATTTTATTTTATTAGAATTTTTCCTCGCGGCACTGTTTTTTTTTTAAAAGTCGCACGCGCCGACTGGGTCGAAGCTCACTCGTGCCAAACCGCCTCGCCGTCGTAACCCCGCCAGACTCCGGTGGAGTCCGGATCGGAGCCACGCCCCGCCGCCTCCTTCTCCAAGTCGGGATCCCCCCCGATGCTTTTATAAGCCGCCGCCGCCGCCCCCCTCTCCTCCCCAACTCGCAGCTGCCGCCGCCCTCGCCTAAAGCCACCGCTGAGCTGCTAGTCCCCGCCGCCCGCGCTGCCACTTGCCACCCCGCGAAGTCGCCGAAGTCGCCGCCGAGCCTCCGCCATCGGGCCTCGCCCCGCCGTTGACCTCGCCATTGAACGCTGCCGGCCGAACTCGAACCGGTATAAAACCAATCTGTTTTCTTTGATTTATTTACTGTTTATTTTTATTAGTTCGGTTTAGTTAGATCGACCGGTTTATTTTTATTAGAACGATTAAATAGAGAACATTCACCCGTTAGAATCTGTTAACAAACCAATTCGTTCGTTAGTCTCTGTTAACAGACGTTCTTCTGATAGATTTTTCTTTTTCTGTTTATTTTCATCCAGGGACCTATCTATGAATAGTTTATCGTGATTTAGCCCCTGATCTTCAAACTAGCGTAACTTTTAGCTCATTTATACAAATTAGGTGAAACCAACGCCTAATTCTTTGTAACGATCCCTTCTTTCCAGTAAACCAACTTGAACATGATTTTGACAAATTAAAATTTGAGTTTAGTTCAGATTAGTATTCGATCTTATTTCGTTTGTATGTCAAGTTTCATAGCTCCGTTTGAGTTGATTCTTTTTGCAAATCGTAGCTAATCACATGTACCTACTGTTAAGATCTAATCCACATGAAAATAATGCTGCTAGGTTTTGTTTTCTGTTTAGTTTAGTTGTTTGCTTGTTTTCAAGTTTTATTTGGATCTTTTCTCGATTTCTCTTTGCCTTGTTTGATTGTTTGCTTATGTATGCTATTGTTTGTCTACGCTAGATTTTTCGGAGTGCGAAGCTTGTTACTATGAATCTCTAGAGTTTTTCGATCATCGGCAAGGCAAGTTACACTTTGATCATACTCTTCTATACCCAGTTTTTACTATGCATTAGTTTTGCCCCTCAAATATTTGCATGAGTAGGATTGGGAACATGTGGTTTTGTTGTAGTACTTGAGGTAGGAACCTAATACCTTTGATCACCCCGGGAATTTACGTTATGCTCAATTATTGCTTAGCAATGCTCGTAGACGTGGATTGGATCGTGATACACATGGAAGTTGTGAGAGAGATTAATCTTGGATAACATTAAGGTGGCAATTTTAATACACTTCTGGGTGGATTGGTTGGGGCACCTGGAGAAACCAGTGCTTTCCCGTTTAGGAAATCCCGGAGTGCCCATGTGATTTTTCCTCGGTTCGCCACCCAGGCTCAAAGGGATCATATGATATTTTATGCCTAGAAACTTCCGTGTGCAGCCACAAGCCATTATGGGCTCTGGTGTAGTTGTGTAAGTTGTGTGACCTCTTGAAGAGGTGGACTAGCAGATGTAGGGAAAGTAGGTGTACCGGTCTACCCAGAGTAGAGAGCTAATGCTTTAGAAAGACTATGTCTCGATCTTCCGATCATGAATGCAGTCGAGTCTTGTGGGGAAAAGTGTGCAACCTCTGCAGAGTGTATAAACTAATCATGGTTAGCCGTGTCCCCGGTTATGGACATCTTGAGTATCTAGAAGTGGATATTATTATTGATCTCATCACTCTTTAATTAATTGGGTTTAATGATGATACTTGTTTAATGATGGGATTTGAGTTGGAGGAACCTTCTCAAATATTGGTTTAACTTTGTAGTAAATAAAAATTACTCCTTTGTTGTAGGAAAAAATTAGCTTTATGCAAAACATTAAACTTAGAGCCTCCACCAGCCAAATATGCATGTAGATATAGTTCTTCCATTCATTGCTTTACAGTGTAACTCTGCCAGCATATTCCATGTGCTGACCTACAGGGCTGCAATGTCTCATTTTGCAGTCTTCTCACACAACGAATAAGGTGCGATAGGTCGTTGTCATGCACTCAGCTATGCCGTTGGAGTTGATGGACTCATTTAACTTCAAAGCTTTTGTAGTTATTTAGTTTAGATGACCTTCAGCCATTTTATTTGTGTAGCAGATACTTTTTATGAGGACCTCGATGTAATAAGTTTGTGATTGAAACTCTGTTATAATTCCTCGAGTACTCTGTGTGTCAGCATTACCGATCTAGGGATGACACTAAAGCACAGAGACTTCGGTCCATTGGGATCGTGTTCGCTACAAGATGGTATCAGAGCACATGCTGACTGTAGGACATGACCATGCCCTAGAGGCAATAATAAAGTTATTATTTATTTCCTTATGTCCTGATAAATGTTTATTATTCATGCTAGAATTGTATTAACCGGAAACTTAGTACATGTGTGAATCCATAGACAAAACATATTGTCCCTAGTATGCCTCTACTTGACTAGCTCGTTTATCAAAGATGGGTATGTTTCCTAACCATAGAAATGTGTTGTCATTTGATGAACGGGATCACATCATTAGGAGAATGATTTGATGGACATGACCCATCCGTTAGCTTAGCATTATGATCATGTTAGTTTCATTGCTACTCCTTTCTTCATGACTTATACATGTTCCTCAGACTATGAGATTGTGCAACTCCCGAATACCGGAGGAACACCTTGTGTGCTATCAAACATCACAATGTAACTGGGTGATTATAAAGATGCTCTACAGGTGTTTCTGAAGGTGTTTGTTTTAGCATAGATCGAGATTAGGATTTGTCACTCCATGTATCGGAGAGGTATCTCTGGGCCCTCTCGGTGATGCACATCACTATAAGCCTTGCAAGCAATGTGACTAATAAGTTCGTTGCGGGATGATGCATTACGGAACGAGTAAATAGACTTTCCGGTAACGAGATTGAACTAGGTATGATGATACCGACGATTGAATCTCGGGCAAGTAACATACCGATGACAAAGGGAACAACGTATGTTGTTATGCGGTTTGACTGATAAAGATCTTCGTAGAATATGTAGGAGCCAATATGAGCATCCAGGTTCCGCTATTGGTTATTGACCGGAGATGTGTCTCGGTCATGTCTACATAGTTCTCGAACCCGTAGGGTCCGCACGCTTAACGTTCGATGACGATTTGTATTATGAGTTATGTGATTGGATGTACCGAAGTTTGTTCAGAGTCTCGGATGAGATCACAGACATGACGAGGAGTCTCGAAATGGTTGAGAGGTAAAGATTCATATATTGGAAGGTTGCATTTGGACATCGGAATTGTTCCGAGTGGTTTGGGCATTTTTCCGGAGTACCGGGAGGTTACCGGAACCCCTCGGGAGAAGTATTGAGCCTAGTGGGCCTTATTGGAGGAGAGGAGAAAGGGCCACATGAGAGGGGCTCCCTTCCCCTTTCCCAAAATGAATTGGACTAGGGGAGGGGGCCAGCCCCCCTCTTTTCTTCCCCCTCTCTCTCCCTTACCTTTCCCTCCGGTGGAAGAAAGGAAAAGGGGGGGCGAATCCTACTTGGACTAGGAGTCCAAGTAGGACTCCCCCCTGGCGCGCCCAAACCTGGCCAGCCTCCTCCCTCCCTCCCTCCTTTATATACATGGCTAGGGGCACCCCAATAGCATAACAGACAACACAAGTTGACATTGTTTAGCCGTGTGCGGTGCCCCCCTCCACAGTTACACACATCGGTCATATCGTCGTAGTGCTTAGGCGAAGCCCTGCGCTGGTAACTTCATCATCACCGTCGCCACGCCGTCGTGCTGAAGAAACTCTCCCTCGGCCTCAACTGCATCAAGTGTACGAGGGACGTCCCCGAGCTGAACGTGTGCTGATCGCGGAGGTGCCGTACGTTTGGTACTAAGATCGGTCGGATCGTGAAGACGTACGACTACATCAACCGCGTTGTCATAACGCTTCTGCTTTCGGTCTACGATGGTATGTGGACACACTCTCCCCTCTCGTTGCTATGCATCACATAGATAGATCTTGCATGATCGTTGGAAATGTTTTGAAATTACTGTGTTCCCCAACAGTGGCATCCGAGCCAGGTTTATGCGTAGATGTTATATGCACGAGTAGAACACAAAGTGTTGTGGGCGATAATAGTCATACTGCTTACCATCATATCAAACTTTGATTCGGCAGTATTGTTGGATGAAGCGGCTCAAACCGACATTATGCGTGCGCTTTGATAACCCACAAGTGTAGGCGATCGCAACAACTTTCGAGGGTAAAGTATTCAAACCAAATTTATTGATTCGACACAAGGGGAGCCAAAGAATATTCTTGAGTATTAGCAATTGAGTTGTCAATACAACCACACCTGCATAACTTAGTATCCGCAGCAAAGTATTTAGTAGCAAAAGTGGTATGATAATAAAGATAACAGTGGCACTAGTAAAGATAATAGTTTTGGGGTTGTTGTAGTAGTCGTAACAGTAGCAACGGAAAAGTAAATAAGCGAAGAACAATATATGAAAAGCTCGTAGGCAATGGATCAGTGATGGATAATTATGCCGGATGCGATTCCTCATGTAATAGCTATAACATAGGGTGACACAGAACTAGCTCCAGTTCATCAATGTAATGTAGGCATGTATTCCGTAAATAGTCATACGTGCTTATGGAAAAGAACTTGCATGACATCTTTTGTCCTACCCTCCCGTGGCAGCGGGGTCCTAGCGGAAACTAAGGGATATTAAGGCCTCCTTTTAATAGATAACCGGAACAAATTATTAGCACATAGTGAATACATGAACTCCTCAAACTACGGTCATCACCGAGAAGTATCCCGATTATTGTCACTTCGGGGTTGTCGGATCATAACATATAATAGGTGACTATAGACTTGTAAGATAGGATCAAGAACACACATATATTCATGAAAACATAATATGTTCAGATATAAATCATGGCACTTGGGCCCTATTGTCAAGCATTAAGCATAGCAAAGTCATAGCAACATCAATCTCAGAACACAATGGATACTAGGGATCAAACCCTAACAAAACTAACTTGATTACATGGTAAATCTCATCCAACCCATCACCGTCCAGCAAGCCTACGATGGAATTACTCACGCACGGTGGTGAGAATCACTAAATTGGTGATGGAGGATGGTTGATGATGACGACGGCGATGAATCCCCCTCTCCGGAGCCCTGAACGGACTCCAGATCAGCCCTCCCGAGAGAGATTAGGCTTGGCGGTGGCTCCGTGTCGTAAAACCCGATGAAACTTTCTCTCTGATTTGTTTCTCCCCGAACATGAATATATGGAGTTGGAGTTGAGGTCGGCGGAGGTCCAGGGGACCCACGAGACAGGGGGCGCGCCCAGGTGGAGGGGGCGCGCCCCCACCCTCGTGGATAGGGTGTGGGCCCCTGGTCTTGATTCTTTTGCCAGTATTTTTTATATTTTCCAAAAAGTGCCTCCGTGGGTTTTCAGGACATTCCGAGAACTTTTGTTTTCTACACATAAAACAACATCATGGCAGTTCTGCTGAAAACAGCGTCAGTCCGGGTTAGTTTCATTCAAATCATGCAAGTTAGAGTCCAAAACAAGGGCAAAAGTGTTTGGAAAAGTAGATACGTTGGAGACGTATCAACTGCCCCAAGCTTAAAACTTTGCTTGTCCTCAAGCAATTCAGTTGATAAACTGAAAGTGATAAAGAAAAACTTTTACAAACTCTGTTTGCTCTTGTTGTTGTAAACATGAAAAGCCAGCATTCAAGTTTCAGCAAATATTATGAATTAACCATACTCACAATAACACTTAGGTCTCACAATCACTTATATCAATAGCATAATCAGCTAGCGAGCCATAATAATAAAACTCAGATGACAACACTTTCTCAAAATAATCATAACATGATATAACAAAATGGTATCTCGCTAGCCCTTTCTGAGACCGCAAAACATAAATGCAGAGCACCTTTAAAGATCAAGGACTGACTAAACATTGTAATTCATGGTAAAAGAGATCCAGTCAAGTCATACCCAATATAAACCAATAGTAATGAATGCAAATAACAGTGTGCTCTCCAGCGGGTGCTTTTAATAAGAAGGGTGATGACTCAACATAAAAGTAAATAGATAGGCCCTTCACAGAGGGGAGCAGGGATTTATAGAGGTGCCAGAGCTCGATTTTAAAATAGTGATAGAATAATATTTTGAGCAGCATACTTTCGATGTCAATGCAACAACTATGAGATGGCTGTATCTTCCATACTACATGCATTATAGACAGTTCCCAAATAGAATGGTAAAGGTTTATACTCACCCAACCACCAACAAACATCAATCCATGGCTTGCTCGAAACAACGAGTGCCTCCAACTAACAATAGCCATGGGGGAGTTTTGTTTAATTATTTTGATTTGCTTTGATATTTTTGGATCATGGGATTGGGCATCCCGGTTACCGGCCCTTCCTCGTGAATGAGGAGCGGAGTCCACTCCTCTTGAGAATAACCCACCTAGCATGGAAGATATAGGTAGCCCTAGTTAAAACATGAGCTGCTCGAGCATACAAAACAAAATTTCATTTGAAGGTTTGGAGTTTGGCACATACAAATTTACTTGGAACGGCAGGTAAATACCGCATATAGGAAGGTATGGTGGACTCATATGGAACAACTTTGGGGTTTAAGGAGTTTGGATGCACAAGAAGTATTCCCGCTTAGTACAGGTGAAGGCTAGAAAAAGACTGGGAAGCGACCAACTGAGAGAGCGACAACAGTCATAAACATGCATTAAAATCAATTCACACCGAATACAAACATGAGTAGGATATAATCCACCATGAACATAAATATCATGAAGGCTATGTAGATTTGATTCAACTACATGCGTGAACATGTGCCAAGTCGATTCACTCAATTCATTCAAAGGAGGATACCATCCCATCATATCACATCATAATCATTCTAATAGCATGTTGGCACGCAAGGTAAACCATTATGACTCATAGCTAATCAAGCATGGCACAAGCAACTATAATCTCTAACTGTCATTGCAAATATGTTTACCTCATAATAAGCTGACTCAGAAATGATGAACTCATCATATTTACAAAAACAAGAGAGGTCGAGTTCATACCAGCTTTTCTCATCTCAATAAGTTCATCATATGTCGTCATTATTGCCTTTCACTTGCACGACCGAATGATGTGTATAATAATAAGAGTGCACGTGCATTGGACTAAGATGGAATCTGCAAGCATTCAAATCAAGAGAGAAGACAAGTAATATGGGCTCTAGATTAAATAAACAATCATGCATATGAGAGCCACTAAGCATTTTCAATATGGTCTTCTCGACCCCCAAAGGAAAGAAAAGAAAATAAAACTATTTACACGGGAAAGCTCCCAACAAGTAAGAAGAAGAACAAGAAATATTTTTGGTTTTTCATTTTAATTCTACTACAAGCATGGAAATTAAACTAACTAATTTTTTTGGTTTTTCTTAAAGTTAATCAAACACACAAGAAGAAAACTAGAAAAAAAAATTTAAACTAGCATGGAAAATACAGTGAAAGAGTATGAGCACCGACGACTAGTGTGTGAACATGAATGTAAAGTCGGTGAGAAATACGTACTCCCCCAAGCTTAGGCTTTTGGCCTAAGTTGGTCTAATACCAAGGACCGCCTGGCTGATATCCATAAGTGATACTGGGGTCGTACTGAGATGCAGCGGCAACCACCTCCTGAGCTGCAGCATGTTTGCGAGCTACCTCCGCTCCCCTCTCGTGTTCAGCTGCTTCTTCCCTGGTGACAACATATCTTCCTTTTGCCTGATAATCAAAAATGTAGGGAGCAGGAAGAGTAACATGGACGACGTTGCGTCTATCATAGATTAGTCGATAATGGAGGAATTGTTCATTCCTTGAAGGAAATTGATGATTGAACATAGCTTCTTTATCCAAATAAATAGGAGGTAAAATCATATCCCCCTCTCGTGGGGCTATATTAAGATAATTAGCCACACGGGTTGCATAAATTCCTCCAAATAAATCCCCCTTTCTACTATTATTCTGCAACCTACGTGCAACTATTGCCCCCAAGTTATAACCTTTATAACCTGACACAGCACTCTTGAGGACACAAAGATCAGGGACACGCATGTGACATGCTTCATCCTTACCGTTAATGCATCTGCCGATAAAGAGAGCAAAATAATGTATAGCAGGAAAATGAATGCTCCCTATGGTAGCCTGTGCTATGTCCCTAGATTCTCCCACAGTAATACTAGCAAGAAAATCCCTAAATTCGTATTTGCGAGGATCATTAATATTACCCCACTGCGGGAGTTTGCAAGCAGTTGTGAAATCCTCTAAATCCATGGTATAAGATGTATCATAAATATCAAACATGACACTAGGGGAATTACGCGCATAGTTATATTGGAACCTCCGCACAAAAGAATCAGTCAATTGATAGTACTGCGGACACTTATCTTGTAAGAAGTCCTCCAGCTCCGCATCACGCACATACGCGTCAAATTCCTCCTTGAAGCCTGCTTCGACCATAAAATCATCGGATGGCCACTCACAAGCTCGTACATCCGCGTCCCTCGGCAATTCAACATCTTGCTCACGTATAGCAATCCTTGGCCCTTTCTTTGCCGAGGAACCACCTTGGTACATTCTTCTAAGCATAATTCTTTTTCTGAAAATTTCTGAAATTTTAGTAACTTCAAAATAAAAGTGAATAAAACTAAACAAGATTGGTAGCAACTACTCCTACAAGTGCCTAGGGCCTATATCATGCATTAGAATTGCTTGGGACCTCATAAATTTAACATGCAAGCTCAAGAACATGGTCACCTATGTAGCAAAAATTTGCAATGAATAAAGCACTAGAACAAAAACTAATTAGACCAATGGAGGAGTCACATACCAAGCAATAATCTCCCAAAGCAGTTTTATGAATGGAGCTTTGAGCAAGGAGATCGAAAATCGCAGCAAAACGAGCTACAACTCGTGCTTGAGCGGGATGGGGATTTTTTTTTGTAGAAGATGAAGTGTGTGGGTGCTGGCATAAGTGGAGGGGGGCCACCAGGGGCCCACGAGACCGGGGGCGCGCCCTATAGGGGGGGCGCGCCCTCCACTCTCGTGGCCTGGTGCTTGCCCCTCCTTCAGTGTCTTCAGTGCCTAAAATCCTAAAATATTCCATAACAGATAATACTATTTTTGCAGGGCATTTGGAGCACTTTTATTTCCGGGATATTTTTAATGCACGGATAATTCAGAAAATAGACAGATAATACTATTTTTGCTTTATTTATTCTAAATAACAGAGACTAAAAAGAGGGCACAGAAGGTTGTGCCTTCTAGTTTCATCCATCTCGCGATCATCAAAATGAATCCACTAACAAGGTTGATCAAGTCTTGTTAACAAACTCATTCCGAATAACACGGAATCGGAGAAATTTCGAATAACACTAAGTTACCTCAACGGGGATATGAAAATCCCCAACAGTATTAAGAAAAGGTCTACCAAGGATAATAGACATACTATCGTCCTCAGGAATATCAAGAATAACAAAGTCCGTTAAGATAGTGACATTTGCAACCACAACGGGCACATCCTCACAAATACCGACAGGTATAGCAGTTGATTTATCAGCCATTTGCAAAGATATTTCAGTAGGTGTCAACATATTCAATTCAAGTCTACGATATAAAGAGAGAGGCATAACGCTAACACCGGCTCCAAGATCACATAAAGCAGTTCTAACATAATTTCTTTTAATAGAGCATGGTATAGTTGGTACACCCGGATCTCCAAGTTTCTTTAGTATTCCACCCTTAAAAGTGTAATTAGCAAGCATGGTGGAAATTTCAGCTTCCGGTATCTTTCTTTTATTTGTGATGATATCCTTCATATACTTAGCATAAGGATTTAGTTTCAGCATATCAGTTAAGCGCATACGTAAGAAAATAGGTCTAATCATTTCAGCAAGGTGCTCAAAATCCTCATCATCCTTTGACTTGGATGGTTTAGGAGGAAAGGGCATGGGTTTCTGAACCCATGGTTCTCTTTCTCTACCGTGCTTCCTAGCAACAAAATCTCTCTTATCATAACGTTGATTCTTTGATTGTGGGTTATCAAGATCAACAGCAGGTTCAATCTCTACATCATTGTTTTTGCTAGGTTGAGCATCAACACGAACATTATCATTAACATTATCACTAGGTTCATGTTCATCACCTGATTGTGTTTCAGCATCAGAAATAGAAATATCATTGGGATTCTAGAGTGTGTCTACAGTAGGTTCACTAGAAGCATGCAAAGTCCTATCGTTTTTATTTTTCTTCTTTTTGGAAGAACTAGGTGCCTCTAAATTGTTTCTCTGAGAATCTTGCTCGATTCTCTTAGGGTGGCCTTCAGGATAGAAAGGTTCCTGAGTCATTCTACCAGTTCTAGTAGCCACTCTAATAGCAAAGTCATTTTTATTATTTAATTCCTCAAGCAAATCGTTTTGAGCTTTAAGTACTTGCTTAGCTTGAGTAGCAACCATAGAAGCATATTTGCTAACGAGTTGGAGTTCACCTTTAACTCGAGCCATATTATTGCTCACGCATCCTATCTCGAAAGCATTATTCTTTAACTCTCTACCAACATAAGCATTAAAACTTTCTTGTCTTGCCATAAAGTCATCAAATTCATCTAAGCATGGGCTATGAAATTTAGTAGAGGGGATTTCAATTTTATCATATCTATAGAGAGAATTTACCTTTTCTACCTGTGTCGGGTTATCAAGACAATATGGTTCTTCAACAGGCGGTATATCAAGACCATATATTTCTTCAATAGGAGGTAAATTCTTAACATCTTCAGCTTTAATACCTTTTTCTTTCATTGATTTCTTTGCCTCTTGCATATCTTCAGGACTGAGAAATAAAACACCTCTCTTCTTCGAAGTGGGTTTAGCAATAGGTTCAGGAGTTGGCTCAATTAGTTCAGGAATTGCTTCAGGAATTGGCTCAGGAAGAGTCCAATTATTTTCATTAGTCAACATATTATTCAATAATATTTCAGCTTCGTCGACGGTTCTTTCCCTGAAAACACAACCAGCACAACTATCCAAGTAGTCCTTGGAAGCACCAGTTAGTCTATTATAAAAGATATCAAGTATTTCATTTTTCTTGAGAGGATGATCAGGCAAAGCATTAAGTAACTGGAGAAGCCTCCCCCAAGCTTGTGGGAGACTCTCTTCTTTGATTTGCACAAAATTATATATTTCCCGCAAGGCAGCTTGTTTCTTATGAGCAGGGAAATATTTAGCAGAGAAGTAATAAATCATATCCCGGGGACTACGCACACAACCAGGAGCAAGAGAATTATACACAGTCTTAGCATCACCCTTCAACAAGAACGGAAATATCTTAAGGATATAATAATAGCGAGACTTCTCGTCATGAGTAAACAGGGTAGCTATATCATTCAACTTGGTAAGATGTGCCACAACAGTTTCAGATTCAAGGCCATAAAAAGGATCAGATTCAACTAAAGTAATAATCTCAGGATCAACAGAGAATTCATAATCCTTATCAGTAACACAAATAGGTGAAGTAGCAAAAGCAGGGTCGGGTTTCATTCTAGCATTAAGAGACTGCTGCTTCCCTAGAAGCTTCTTCATTCATAACATAATCCTTAGGAACAACAGGCAATACATAATCATTGGGAGAACCTTCATCATCACTATCATCAATAATAGCATCGTCAATATTTTCATTCCCCCTAACTCTAGCAAGTTGTTCATCAAGAAATTCACCTAATGGAAAGTAGTATTACGCACAGAAGTAGTTTCATCATGCATAGCAGAAGTGGCATCATCAACAACATGCGACATATCAGAGTTCATAGCAGTAGCAGGTTTAGGTGTCGCAAGCTTACTAATAGCGGAAGGAGAATCTAGTGCAGAGCTAGATGGCAGTTCCTTACCTCCCCTCGTAGTTGAGGGCAATATAGTAGTTCGGTCATCTTTCAAATTCTTCATAATGATCAACAGATATAAATCCCAAGTGACTCAGAGAATAGAGCTATACTCCCCGGCAACGGCGCCAGAAATTAGTCTTGATAACCCACAAGTGTAGGGGATCGCAACAGCTTTCGAGGGTAAAGTATTCAACCCAAATTTATTGATTTGACACAAGGGGAGCCAAAGAATATTCTTGAGTATTAGCAGTTGAGTTGTCAATTCAACCACACCTGGACAACTTCATATCGGCAGCAAAGTATTTTGTAGCAAAAGTGGTATGACAATAAAGATAATAGTGGCAAAAGTAAAGATAATAGTTTTTGGGTTTTTGTAGTAGTCGTAACAGTAGCAACGGAAAAGTAAATAAGCGAAGAACAATATATGAAAAGCTCATAGGCAATGGATCAGTGATGGATAATTATGCCGGATGCGATTCCTCGTGTAATAGCTATAACATAGGGTGACACAGAACTAGCTCCAGTTCATCAATGTAATGTAGGCATGTATTCCGTAAATAGTCATACGTGCTTATGGAAAAGAACTTGCATGACATCCTTTGTCCTACCCTCCCGTGGCAGCGGGGTCCTAGCGGAAACTAAGGGATATTAAGGCCTCCTTTTAATAGAGAACCGGAACAAAGCATTAGCACATAGTGAATACATGAACTCCTCAAACTACGGTCATCACCAAGAAGTATCCCGATTATTGTCACTTCGGGGTTGTCGGATCATAACACATAATAGGTGACTACAGACTTGCAAGATAGGATCAAGAACACACATATATTCATGAAAACATAATAGGTTCAGATCTGAAATCATGGCACTCGGGCCCTAGTGACAAGCATTAAGCATAGCAAAGTCATAGCAACATCAATCTCAGAACATAGTGGATACTAGGGATCAAACCCTAACAAAACTAACTTGACTACATGGTAAATCTCATCCAACCCATCACCGTCCAGCAAGCCTATGATGGAATTACTCACGCACGGCGGTGAGCATCACGAAATTGGTGATGGACGATGGTTGATGATGACGATGGGGACGAATCCCCCTCTACGGAGCCCCGAACGGACTCCAGATCAGCCCTCCCAAGAGAGATTAGGGCTTGGCGGCGGCTCTGTGTCGTAAAACGCGTTGAAACTTTCTCTCTGATTTTTTCTCCCCGAACATGAATATATGGAGTTGGAGTTGAGGTCGGTGGAGATCCACGGGGCCCACGAGATAGGAGGGTGTGCCCTACAGGTGGGGGGGCGCCCCCCTGTCTCATGGACAGGCCCTGGTCCCCCTGATGTATTTCTTTCGCCCAGAAATTCTTATTAATTCCAAAAAGTGCCTCCGTGGATTTTCAGGACATTCCAAGAACTTTTGTTTTCTACACATAAAACAACATCATGGCAGTTCTGCTGAAAACAACGTCAGTCCGGATTAGTTTCATTCAAATCATGCAAGTTAGAGTCCAAAACAAGGGCAAAAGTGTTTGGAAAAGTAGATACATTGGAGATGTATCACGCTTACATGAGACTGGTTCTACTGACGTGCTTTGCACATAGGTGGCTGGTGAGTGTATGTTTTTCCAACTTTAGTTGAATCAAGTATGGCTACGCCCAATCCTTGTTGAAGGTTAAAATAGCAAACTTGACAAAAAATCGTTGTGGTTTTGATGCGTAGGAAAGAACAGTTCTTGCTAGAAGCCTGTAGCAGCCACGTAAAGCTTGCAACAACAAAGTAGAGGACGTCTAACTTGTTTTTGCAGGGCTTGCTGTGATGTGATATCGTCAAGCATGATATGATATAAATTGTTGTATGAGATGATCATGTTTTGTAACAAAGTTATCGGCAATTGGAAGGAGCCATATGGTTGTCGCTTTATTGTATGCAATGCAATCACCATGTAATTGTTTTACTTTATCACTAAGCGGTAGCGATAGTCGTAATAACAATAGGTGGCGAGACGACAACGATGCTACGGCCTACGATGGAGATCAAGGTGTCGCGCCGGTGACGTTGGAGATCATGACGATGCTTCGGTGATGGAGATCATGAGCACAAGATGATGATGACCATATCATGTCACATATTTTGATTGCATGTGATGTTTATCATTTATGCATCTTATTTTGCTTAGAACGTTGGTAGCATTATAAGATGATCCCTTACTAAATTTCAAGGTACAAGTGTTCTCCCTGAGTATGCACCGTTGCTACAGTTCGTCATGCCGAGACACCACGTGATGATCGGGTGTGATAAGCTCTACGTTCACATACAACGGGTGCAAGGCAGTTTTGCACACGCAGAATACTCGGGTTAAACTTGATGAACCTAGCATATGCAGATATGGCCTGGGAACACCGAGACCGAAAGGTCAAGCGTGAATCATATAGTAGATATGATCAACATAGTGATGTTCACCATTGAAAACTACTCCATCTCACGTGATGATCGGACATGGTTTAGTTAATTTGGATCACGTGATCACTTAGATGATTAGAGGGATGTCTATCAAAGTGGGAGTTCTTAAGTAATATGATTAATTGAACTTTAATTTATCATGAACTTAGTCCTGATAGTACTTTGCAAATTATGTTGTAGATCAATAGCTCACGTTGTTACTTCCCTATGTTTTATATGTGTTCCTAGAGAAAACTAAGTTGAAAGATGATAGTAGCAATGATGCGGACTGGGTCCGTGATCTGAGGTTTATCCTCATTGCTGCAGAGAAGAATTATGTCCTTGATGCACCGCTAGGTGACAGACCTATTGCAGGAGCAGATGCAGACATTATGAACGTTTGGCTAGCTCAATATGATGACTACTTGATAGTTTAGTGCACCATGCTTTATGGCTTAGAACCGGGACTTCAAAAATGTTTTGAACGCCATGGAACATATGAGATGTTCCAAGAACTGAAATTGGTATTTCAGATTCATGCCCGTGTCAAGAGGTATGAGACCTCTGACAAGTACTTTGCCTAAAAGATGGAGGAGAATTGCTCAACTAGTGAGCATGTGCTCAGATTGTCTGGGTACTACAATCGCTTGAATCAAGTGGGAGTTAATCTTCCAGATAAAATAGTGATTGACAGGGTTCTCTAGTCACCATCACCAAGTTACTGGAACTTCGTGATGAACTATAGTATGCAAGGGATGACAAAAACGATTCCTGAGCTCTTCGTGATGCTGAAATCGACGAAGGTAGAAATCAAGAAAGAGCATCAAGTGTTGATTATTGACAAGACCACTAGTTTCAAGAAAAGAGCAAAGGGAAAGAAAGGGAACTTCAAGCAGAATGGCAAGCAAGTTGGCACTCCCGTGAAGAATCCCAAAGCTAGACCAAAGCCTGAAACCGAGTGCTTCTGCTGCAAAGGAAATGGTCACTGCAAGCAGAAATGCCCAGAATATTTGCTGGATAAGATGGATGGCAAAGTGAAAAAGAGTATATTTGATATACAGGTTATTGATGTGTACCTTACTAGTGTTTATAGTAGCCCCTGGGTATTCGATACTTGTTCTGTTACAAAGATTATTACTTTAAACAGGAGTTACAAAATAAACAGAAACTAGTTGAGGGTGAAGTGACGATGTATGTTGGAAGTAGTTCCAAGATTGATATGATCATCATGACACACTCCTTATACTTTCGAGATTAGTGTTGAACCTAAATAAATGTTATTTGGTGTTTGCATTGAGCACAAATATGATTAGATCATGTTTATTGCGATACAATTATTCATATAAGACAAAGAATAAATTGTTATTCTGTTTACATGAATAAAACCTTCTATGGTCATACACCCAATGTTGATGGTCTATTGAATTTTGATCGTAGTGATATACATATTCATAATATTGACGCCAAAAGATGCAAAATTGATAATGATAGTGCAACATATTTGTGGCACTGCCGTTTGGGTCATATCGGTGTAAAGCGCATGAAGAAACTCCATAAAGATGGACTTTTGGAATCACTTGATGCTTGCGAACCGTGCCTTATGGGCAAGATGACTAAAACTCCGTTCTCCAGAACAAGGGAACGAGCTAGTGACTTATTGGAAATAATACATACTGATGTATGCGGTCCAATGAGTATTGATGCTTGTGGCGGGTATCGTTATTTTCTGACCTTCACAGATGATTTGAGCAGATATGGGTATATCTACTTAATGAAACACAAGTCTGAAATATTTCAAAAGTTCAAAGAATTTCAGAGTGAAGTGGAGAATCATCGTAACGGGAAAATAAAGTTTCTACGATCTGATCGTAGAGGAGAATATTTGAGTTACGAGTTTGGCCTTCATTTAAAACAATGTGGAATAGTTTCATAGCTCACGCCACCTGGAACACCGAAGCGTAATGGTGTGTCCGAACGTCATAACCACACTTTATTGGATATGGTGTGATCAATGATGTCTTTTACCTATTTACCACTATCATTTTGGGGTTATGCATTAGAGACAGATGCATTCACTTTAAATAGGGCACCATCAAAATCCGTTGAGATGATGGCTTATGAACTATGGTTTGGCAAGAAACCAAAGTTGTCATTTCTTAAAGTTTAGGGCTGTGATGCTTATGTGAAAAAGCTTCAACCTGATAAGCTCGAACCCAAATTGGAGAAATGCGTCTTCATAGGATACCCAAAGAAAACTATTGGGTACACCTTCTATCACAGATCTGAAGGCAAGATCGTTGCTAAGAATGGATCATTTCTAGAGAGGGAGTTTCTCTCGAAATAAGTGAGTGGGAGGAAAGTAGAGCTTGATGAGGTAATTGTACCTTCTCACGAATTGGAAAGCAGTTCATTACAGAAATCAGTTCCAGTGATTCCTACACCAATTAGTGAGGAAGCTAATGATGATGATCATGAAACTCCAGATCAAGTTACTACAGAATCTCGTAGGTCTTCCAGAGTACGGTCCGCACCAGAGTGGTACAGTAATCCTATTCTGGAAGTCATGTTACTAGACCATGATGAACCTATGAACTATGAGGAAGCGATGATGAGCCTAGATTCCGCGAAATGGCTTGAGGCCATGAAATCATAGATGAGATCCATGTATGAGAACAAAGTGTGGACTTTGGTGGACTTGCCCGATAATCGGCAAGCCATATTAAATAAATGGATCTTCAAGAGGAAGACGGATACTGATAGTAGTGTTACTATCTGCAAAGCTCGAATTGTCGCAAAAAGGTTTTTCGAGAAGTTCAAGGTGTTGACTACAATGAGATTTTCTCAACTGTAGCAATGCTTAAATCTGTCCGAATCATGTTAGCAGTTGCCATATTTTATGAAATCTGGCAAATGGATGTCAAAACTGCATTCCTTAAATGGATATTTCTTAAAGAAGAGTTGTATATGATGCAACCAGAAGGTTTTGTCAATCCTAAAGATACTAACAAGGTGTGCAAGCTCCAGCAATCCATCTATGGACTGGTGCAAGCATCTCGGAGTTGGAATATACGCTTTGATGAGTTGATCAAAGCATATAGTTTTATACAGACTTGCGGTGAAGCTTGTATTTACAAGAAAGTGAGTGGGAGCTCTGTAGCATTTATGATGTTATATGTGGATGACATATTGTTGATTAGTAATGATATAGAATTTCTGGATAGCATAAAGGGATACCTGAATAAGAGTTTTTTCTATGAAAGACCTCGGTGAAGTTGCTTATATAATGGGCATCAAGATCTATAGAGATAGTTCAAGACGCTTGATAAGATTTTTCAATGAATACATACCTTGACAAGTTTTTTGAATGAGTTTAAAATGGATCAGTCAAAGAACAAGTTCTTGCCTGTACTACAAGGTGTAAAGTTGAGTAAGACTCAAAGCCCGACCACGGCAGAAGATAGAAAGAGAATGAAAGTCATTCCCTATGCCACAGTCATAGGTTCTATAAAGTATGCTATGTACCAGACCAATTGTGCACCTTGCAATGAATTTGGCAAGGGGGTACAATAGTGATCTAAGAGTAGATCACTAGACGACGGTCAAAATTATCCTTAGTGAGGACTAAGGAAATATTTCTCGGTTATGGCGGTGATAAAAAGTTCGTCGTAAAGAGTTACGTTGATGCAAGCTTTTACACCGATCCAGATGACTCTAAGTCTCAATCTGGATACATATTGAAAGTGGCAGCAATTAGCTAGAGTAGCTCCATGAATAGCATTGTAGACATAGAATATTTGCAAAATACATACGGCTCTGAATTTGATAGACCCGTTGACTAAACTTCTCTCACGAGCAAAACATGATCACACCTTAGTAATCTTTGGGTGTTAATCACATAGCGATGTGAACTAGATTATTGACTCTAGTAAACCCTTTGGGTGTTGGTCACATGGCGATGTGAACTATCGGCGTTAATCACATACAGATGTGAACTATTGGTGTTAAATCACATGGCGATGTGAACTAGATTATTGACTCTGGAAATATGCCCTAGAGGCAATAATAAAGTTATTATTTATTTCCTTATTTCATGATAAATGTTTATTATTCATGCTACAATTGTATTAACCGAAAACTTAGTACATGTGTGAATACATAGACAAAACATAATGTCCCTAGTATGCCTCTACTTGACTAACTCGTTTATCAAAGATGGTTATGTTTCCTAACCATAGACATGTGTTGTCATTTGATGAACGGGATCACATCATTAGGAGAATGATGTGATGGACATGACCCATCCGTTAGCTTAGCATTATGATAGTGTTAGTTTTATTGCTACTGCTTTCTTCATGACTTATACATGTTCCTCAGACTATGAGATTATGCAACTCCTGGATACTGGAGGAACACCTTGTGTGCTATAAAACGTCATAACGTAACTGGGTGATTATAAAGATGCTCTACAGGTGTTTCCGAAGGTGTTTGTTGGGTTGGCATAGATCGAGATTAGGAATTGTCACTCCATGTATCGGAGAGGTATCTCTGGCCCTCTCGGTAATGCACATCACTATAAGCCTTGCAAGCAATGTGACTAATAAGTTAGTTGCAGGATGATGCATTACCGAATGAGTAAACAGACTTGTCGGTAACGATATTGAACTAGGTATGATGATACCGACGATTGAATCAAGGGCAAGTAACATATTGATGACACAGGGAACAACGTATGTTGTTATGCGATTTGACCGATAAAGATCTTCATAGAATATATAGGAGCCAATATGAGCATCCAGGTTCCGCTATTTCTTATTGACCAGAGATGTGTCTCGGTCATGTCTACATAGTTCTTGAACCCGTAGGGTCCGCACGCTTAGCGTTTGATGATGATTTGTATTATGAGTTATGTGATTTGATGTACTGAAGTTTGTTCGGTGTCCCGAATGAGATCATGGACATGACGAGGAGTGTCAAAATGGTCGAGAGGTAACGATTCATATATTGGAAGGTTGCATTTGGACATCAGGATGGTTCCAAGTGGTTCGGGCATTTTTTCGGAGTACCGGGAGGTTACCGGAACCCCTGACAGAAGTATTGGGCCTAGTGGGCCTTATTGGAGGAGAGGAGAAAGGGCCACGTGAGAGGGGCGCCCCTCCCCCCTTGCCCAAACCGAATTGGACTAGGGGAAGGGGCCGGCCTTGCTCTTTCCTTCCCCCTCTCTCTCCCTTACTTTTCCCTCCAGTGGAAGAAAGGAAAAGGGGGCCAAATCCTACTTGGACTAGGAGTCCAAGTAGGACTCCCCCTGGCGCGCCCAAACCTGGCCGACCTCGTCTCTCCCTCCCTCCTTTATATACATGGCCAGGGGGCACCTAATAGCACAACAGACAACACAAGTTGGCATTGTTTAGCCTTGTGCGGTGCCCCCCTCCACATTTACACACCTCGATCATATGATCATAGTGCATAGGCAAAGCCCTGCGCCGGTAACTTCATCATCACCGTCACCACGCCGTCGTGCTGACGAAACTCTCCCTCGGCCTCAACTGGATCAAGAGTATGAGGGACGTCCCCGAGCTGAACGTGTGCTGATCGCGGAGGTGTCGTACGTTCGGTACTAAGATCGGTCGGATCATGAAGACGTATGACTACATCAACTGTGTTGTCATAATGCTTCCGCTTTCAGTCTACGAGGGTACGTGTACACACTCTCCCCTCTCGTTGCTATGCATCACATAGATAGATCTTGCGTGATCGGAGGAATTTTTTTGAAATTACCGCGTTCCCCAACAATTACTCTTCTTGCTCATTTCTAATTCTCCCCTATTTCTACTCTATAGATGGCGGACCCCAGGAACAAGTTCACTCAGCCGGATGACGACACCCCTTTCGGACGACACTTGAAGGAAGTCACGAAGTACCTGAACATTAGACTACCAAGCTTCATTGGAACTTTCTCTGAAACTTTACCGGAAGAGGAGTGTTGGAGGATCAAAGTTCGTGTACCTGGGAGAACGTTTGCGCCAACGACAGAACCCGTTGACTTTACTTTGGATGCACCAAGTTGGAACTTTGGAAAGAGCATGATAGCCCACATCACTTTTGGATGCATTTGTGAGGTGTACCACAAGGAGCTTGAAGACACCATCTATCAGATATGTGGACGTCGAGACGAGGAATGGGAGATGATTCGTACTAGGAAGGATGGATCAATTGCAACTTACATTCAGGAGAAGCACATTCGCCAATATGAGAACCAGATGTGCTCTATCATGAAGAAGACCGAGAAGCTGATGAAGTGGAATATCGATCTAGAAGAGGCACTCAAGTCAACATGTGACATATATGAAGAAGAAATTGTTGTACTACTGGAGAAGCATGAAGACTTGAAGAGGAACCTAGGAATACCCATGGAGAACCAGAGGCGATAACCTGAAGTGGAGATCCGTTCGGAGGACTACATCATCTTGGACGACACCGACACAGACAGTGATGACAACTATGTAGACGAAGCTGGAGCAGATATCATGGAGTCTTCCACCGATCAAATTTTCTAGACGACCACCATGTTACTAGTAGTATTCTTAAAGTAGTTAGCATCGATCGATTTGTAATCGTAGATTAGATTGTTTGTGTGAACCTTGTTTGATACTGAATGAAGTGAATTGATTGTATTTGCCTCATATGAATATGGGTAGTGAAATCTCTCTTAGACCTTATTATATTCTGTTTTCTCACCCCCTTTAACCCATCAGATGCCTCCGAGACGTGACACTGGATTCATGTTCCCACCGGAGCTCACTCAGTTGATCCAGCAACAGAATGTCTTTATGCAAATGCTAGTCCAGAACCAGAATCAGAACCAAGACAACAACAACAACAACCCACCGCCACCACCCCCTGTTGACAACCTAGCCCATTTTTTGAGATTGAATCTGTCGGTGTTCTCTAGCAGCACCGAGCCGATTGTTGCAGATGATTGGATCCGCAAGATTGGAAGAGAGCTGACCACTGTCGGATGCACAGACGCGGAGAGAGTGCGCTCTGCCGCACATCAGCTTGATGGACCTGCAGCATCTTGGTGGGAGAATTTCACCACCACTTATCCCATTGCTACAGTTACATGGGATCAGTTTCAGCAGGCCCTCCGCACCGCACATGTTTCAACTGGAGCTATGAGTTTGAAGAAGCGCGAGATTCACAACTTGCACCAGGGGAGTCCTAAAGTGGGACAGTATGTGGATGAGTTCAGCAAGTTAGCATGCTATGCTCCGGATGATGTGGGACAGTATGTGGAGAAGTTTCTTGAGGGACTCAATGATGATATACGCATGAAGTTGATGGTGACAACTTTCAACAACTACCCGGAGTTGGTAGACAAGGCCCTCATGATAGAAGGCAAGCAACGACAAATTTACAGTCGCAAGAGGAAGTATGGACAGGGGACGTAGACTTCTGGAGCTCTGTAAAAACCCCGCTATTCCCCGTACTCGGGAGGACATACCCATAACCATGGAGGTCATAACCATGGAGGACATACACACAATGGAGGAAGTTCACACAACCAAAGTGGCCCTAAGAATGGCAATGGGAATGGAGGAAGCAATAGTCAGAACCGTTCCAACCCCGCGACACCCGCCAAGAAGGACCTAAGTCACATTACTTGTTTCAAGTGCGGGAACACCGGACACTAGGCCACGGAATGTTCTAAAGCAAAGAATGGGAATGGCAACGGAAGTTCTGGAAAGAAGCCCAACCCCTTCACCAGAGGTCAGGTGAACCATCTCAGTGTGGGGGAGATCAGAAGTTTTCTTGGACTTGCAGGATATTACCGGAGATTCATTGAGAATTTTTCCAAGATTGAGAAGCCCATGAAAGAGCTATTGAAGAAGGACACCAAGTTTAAATGGACTAAGGATTGTGAGGCCAGTTTCTGGTGGACAGGAATGAAGAAAGATATTGCAGAATATGTAGCAGTATGCGATGTATGTTAGAGAGTTAAGGCAGAGCATCAGAAACCAGCAGGGTTACTTCAGACTTTGCCAATACCCGAATGGAAGTGGGATAAACTTGGCATGGATCCCACTTGGCGTGGATTTTATGACTGGATTACCCAAGACCTGTTCAGGCTATGACTCTATCTGGGTTGTAGTTGATCGCTTGACGAAGGTATCCCATTTCATCCCTATGAAGACAACTTATATGAGTGCCAAGTTGGTGAAGATATACATGACCAGGGTCGTATATCTGCATGGAGTTCTGAGGACCATCGTATCAGATAGAGGAACACAGTTTACTTCAAAGTTTTGGAATCGGTTGCATGAAACATTGGGTACCAGGCTAGAGTTCAGTACAGCCTTTCATCCATAGAAAGATGGACAGACGGAGAGAGTCAATCTGATTCTGGAGGACATGTTGAGAGCTTGTGCGCTAGATTATGGATCTAGTTGGGATGACAATTTGCCCTATGCAGAGTTCTCCTATAACAACAGTTATCAAGCCAGTTTGAAGATGGCCCCTTTCGAAGCCTTGTACGGAAGGAGGTGCAGGACACCATTATCATGGGATGAAGTTGGAGATAGACAGTTGTTCGGATCAGACTTATTCAGAGATTTAGAGGAGAAGGTTAAGTTGATTCGAGACTGACTCAAGATAGCCCAGTCCAGGCAGAAGAGTTATGCGGATACTAAACGTAGGAGGTAGCCTACGAAGTCGGAGACAGAGCATATCTTTGTGTATCCCCACTTCGAGGAGTTAAGCAATTTGGAGTAAAAGGGAAGCTAGCACCACGATTTGTGGGACCCTACAACGTTTTGGAACGCATGGGAGAAGTTGCCTACAGGTTGGAATTTCCCGAAGGATTGTCAGGAGTTCATGATGTGTTTCACGTTTCCCAATTGAAGAAGTGCCACACAGAGATGGCTGACATTCCTATGAGAGATACGTTGCCATTGAAAGCGATTAAGTTGGATAGCGATTTGACCTATGAAGAGAAGCCAGTCAAGATTCTCGAGTTTTCCAGCCGAGTTACTCGCATTAAGGTCATCAAGTTTTGCAAAGTTCAGTGGAGCCACCATACCGAGGACGAAGCTACCTGGGAGCAAGGAGAAGACCTTTGCAAGGACCACCCACACCTTTTTGCTGACCAACCCGAATCTTGAGGGCGGGATTCATCTTAAGGAGTGTAGGTTTGTAACATCCCAATTTTCAATTTGGATGTTATACATAGATCATCCATATGCATTTCATATTTTATTGCATTCTCGTTTTCATTTGGTTGTGATCCAAGAAATCTTAAGCAACTCAAGGACCCAGGGAGAGAGTTGGAGGTTTCATTTAAAATTTTCATTTTTGAATTTATTCAAATTTGAAAAGAGGATCAATTTGATTTCAACAAATTCTTTCCAGTTATTTCAAAACAATAAAAATAATGAGAGAAGATAAAAATGACTTCTTCAAAACAGAGGAGAAATATTGTAAAAGAAATTTGAAAGTCAAATTATTTTATTTGCAATTTTATTCGGTTGAATTAGGAAAAACATGCATTTTGAAAAATTGCATTTAGTCCAGAAAAATGTTCACTTTGTCCCAAATATTAGGCACTGATGGTGAAAATTGTTTCTGGAATTTTTAGGATTTTTATTTTATTTTGTTAGGATTTTTCCTCGTGGCACTGTTTTTTTTAAAACAAAGTCGCACGTGCCGACTGGGTCGGCCCAGCTGAGCTAGGCCAAAGCCCACTCGCGCCAAACCGCCTCACCGTCGTAACCCCGCCGGACACCGATGGAGTCCGGATCGGAGTCACGCCCCGCCGCCTCCTTCTCCAAGTCAGGATCCCCCCGAGGCCTTTATAAGCCGCCGCCGCCGCCCCGTCTCCTCCCCAACTCACAGCCGCCGCCGCCCTCGCCTAATGCCACCGCCGAGCTGCTAGTCGCAGCCGCCCGCACTGCCGCTCGCCGCCGCCCCGCGAAGCCGCCGGAGTCGCCGCCGAAGCCGCCGAGCCACAACCGTCGTGCCTCACCCCAC
This sequence comes from Triticum timopheevii, assembly GCA_963921465.1. Classification (NCBI taxonomy): domain Eukaryota; kingdom Viridiplantae; phylum Streptophyta; class Magnoliopsida; order Poales; family Poaceae; genus Triticum; species Triticum timopheevii. Next base: position 326,639,836 of record OY997266.1, read on the forward strand.
CGTTGACCTTGCCGTTGACCGCCGCCAGCCAACTCGAACCGATATAAAACCGATCGGTTTATTTTCGGTTTATTTTTATTAGTTCGAATTAGTTAGATAGACCGGTTTATTTTTATTTGATCGGTTAAATAGCGAACGTTCACCCTTTAGAATCTGTTAACGAACCAAATCATTCGTTAGTCTCTGTTAGCGGACGTTCGTCGATAGATTTTTCTTTTTCTGTTTATTTTTGTCCAGGGACCTATCCCTGAATAGTTTTATCGCGATTTAGCCCCTGATTTTCAAACTAGCGTAACTTTTAGTTCGTTTATCCAACTTAGGTGAAACCAACGCCTAGTTCTTCGTAACGATCCCCTCTTTCCAGTAAACCAACTTGAACATGATTTTCACAAATTAAATTTTGAGTTTAGTTCATATTAGTATTCGATCTTGTTTCGTTTGTATCTCGAGTTTTGTACCTCCATTTGAGTTGATTCTTTTTGCAAATCATAGCTAATCACGTCTACCTACTGTTAAGATCTAATCTACATGAAAATAATGTTGTTAGTTTTTTTTTCTGTTTTGTTTAGTTGTTTGCTTGTTTTCGAGTTTTATTTTGATCTTTTCTCGATTTCTCTTTGCCTCGTTTGATTGTTTGCTTATGTATGCTATTGTTTGTCTACGTTGATTTTTCTACAAATCTCTAGAGCTTTCCGATCGTTAGCAAGGAAAGTTAAACTTTGATCATACTCTTCTATACCCAGTTTTTACTATGCATTAGTTTTGCCCCTTAAATATTTGCATTAGTAGGATTGGGAACATGTGGTTTGGTTGTAGTACTTGAGGTAGGAACCTAATACCTTTGATCACCCCGGGAAGTTGTGAGAGATATTAATCTTGGGTAACATTAAGGTGGCAACTTTAATACACATCTGGGTGGATTGGTTGGGGCACCTAGAGAAAACAGTGCTTGCCTGTTTGGGAAATCCTGGAGTACCCGTGTGATTTTTCCTCGGTTCGCCACCCAGGCTCAAAGGGATCATATGATATTTCATGCCTAGAAACTTTTGTGTGCAGCCACAAGCCATTATGGGCTTTGGTGTAGTTGTGTAAGTTGTGTGACCTCTTGAAGAGGTGGACTAGCAGATGTAGGGAAAGTAGGTGTACTGGTCTACCCAGAGTAGAGAGTTAATGCTTTAGAAAGACTATGTCTCGATCTTCCGATGTGGATGCGATCGAGTCTTGTGGGGAAAAGTGTGCAACCTCTGCAGAGTGTATAAACTAATCATGGTTAGCCGTGTACCCCGTTATGGACATCTTAAGTATCTAGAAGTGGATATTATTGTTGATCTCATCACTCTTTAATTAATTGGGTTTATTGATGATACTTGTTTAATGATAGGATTTGAGTTGGAGGAACCTTCTCAAATATTGGTTTAACTTTGTAGTAAATAAAATTTACTCCTTTGTTGTAGGGAAAAATCATCTTTATGCAAAACATTAAACTTAGAGCCTCCACCAGCCAAATATGCATGTAGATATAGTTCTTGCATTCATTGCTTTACAGTGTAACTCTGCCAGCATATTCCATGTGCTGACCTACACGGCTGCAACATCTCATGTTGTAGACTTCTCAAACGATGAATAAGGTGCGATAGGTCGTTGTCATGCACTCAGTTATGCCATTGGAGTTTATGGACTCATTTACCTTCGAAGCTTCTGCAGTTATTTAGTTTAGATGACCTTCAGCCATTTTATTTGTGTAACAGATACTCTTTATGAGGACCTCGATGTAATAAGTGTGTGATTGAAACTCTGTTATAATTCCTCGAGTACTGTGTGTGGCAGCATTACCGATCTAGGGATGACACTTAAGCATAGAGACTTCGGTCCATTGGGATCGTGGTCGCTACAAGTCAGTGCAGTTGTTTTTCCGCGGTTTGCTAGTGGCCGCAATAACCTATTATTTTAAAACTAGGCCACAAACCATGGGCTACATATTTACTGTAGTGACCATGGGCCTCTTACGGGTCGTTGAAATAATGGGCCTTCTACGGGTCGTAGAAACAATGGGCCCTCTATGGGCCGTAGAGATAATGGGCCTTATACTAGCCGTATCATCAATGGGCCTTCTACGGGCCGTATGATCGATTGGCCAAACATGGGCCAATAACAGACTGCATTATGGTCTGTAAATGGGCTAGAGTTGGAATCGTCCATTCATGGGCCGACCGTAATGGGACGTCATTAATCAGCCGTATTTGATCACGCTATGAAAATGTCCCAACGGATTAACGGGCCACAAACGGGCTGACTGTAACCACGGGCTGAATTTCGCCCCCAAAGCAGAAAAGGCCAGTAGCAGGCCATAAGTAAGTGAATGCTATAAATGTGCCAAAGAATAAATGGGCCCTATGAAGGCTGAAAGATAACACGGGCTGGAAACTTCCCAACAGAATAATGGGCCGTTAATGGGTATAAAGCGATACATTGTTCATTATGGGCCAGTTTCACCATGGGTCGTCAATGGGCCAAGAGTTACAATAGGCCTCATATGGGCCGAAAGACGTCATGGGCTAGAAGTTACAACGGGGTGGAATCATATTGGATGGCCCAAATGACGCTACTGGGCCTAATTCGGATAGGCCGTAATGGGTCGTGACTTCACGGGTTGTAAAAGGGCTATATGCGAATAGGCCGTTAACATGCTTTCCATGGCCAGCCCGGTCCCTTTTGACCAAGTCAAACGGGCTGGCCTTTTCACCGGAATGGGCCTTTGTTGGGCCGTGCCATGTGTCAACGTATCATAGCCACCTTCTGTCCAATGAGTGGACGACATCTGTCCCAATGGTGAGCTGACACGTGGTTCCTTTGGCCAATCAGAAATTTACACCTGGAAAATCCCCATTGGTCGTGGCTTTTAGCGGGTTATCAGATCCAAAATCGGACCCGATAGCTTAACGACGACCCGTCGGTGGATGCCACGTGTCGGTCACCCTTGACGAAAGCACTTCCGTGACGCGCAATTTATCGTCATGGAAGTGGACACTTCTGTGATGATAATTTTGGTAATGTCATTGAACACTTCTACGACAGCATAGGTATGCTTGATTCTGTCATAACATCGCCATGACAGAAAACGTGACCTACTGTGACAAACACGTATCACCACAGAAGTGTATATTTTTTGTAGTGTAGGGACATGTTGTTGTCTATGTATCCACACATGAACTTGAGTTTCCGGTCAATACAATTATAGCATGGATAATAAACGATTATCATGAACAAGGAAATATAATAATAACCACTTTACTATTGCCTTTAGGGCATATTTCCAACAGTCTTCCACTTGCACTAGAGTCAATAATCTAGTATTACATGGTAATACATCTAACACCCTTAGAGTTCTGGCGTTGATCATGTTTTGCCCGTGGAAGAGGTTTAGTCAACGGATCTGCAACATTTAGATCCATATGTACTTTGCAAATGTTTATGTCCACCTCCTTGACTGCATCACGGATGGAGTTGAAGCATCGCTTTATGTGTTTGGTCCTCTTGTGAAACCTTGGTTCCTTGGCTAGAGCAATGACACCAGTATTGTCATAGAATAGAGTCATTGGGTTCAGTACACTGGGAACAAATCCAAGATCTGTCATGAACTGCTTCATCCGGACACCTTCCTTTGCTGCCTCCAAGGCAGCTATGTACTCCGCTTCACATGTAGAATCAGCTACGACGCTTTGCTTGGAACTGCACCAGCTTACCCCTCCCCCATTTAGAATATATATGTATCGGGTTTGGGACTTGGAGTCGTCCGGATCAGTGTCAAAGCTTGCATCAATGTGACCCTTTACGACGAGCTCTTGATCACCTCCATAAATGAGAAACATTTACTTATTCATTTTATGGTACTTAAGGATATTCTTCACCGATGTCCAGTGATCCATTCCTGGATTACTTTGAAACCTTCCAGCCATACTTATGGCAAGGCTGACATCCGGTCTTGTGCACAGGATCACTTGCATGATAGATCCTATGGCAGAAGCATAAGGGATGACACTCATGTTTTCTCTATCCTCTGTAGTCGCTGGGCATTGAGTCTGACTCAACTTCACACCTTGCAAAACAGGCAACAACCCCTTTTTGGACTGATCCATTTTGAAATTCTTCAAAATCTTATCAAGGTATGTGTTTTGTGAAAGTCCTACTAAGCGTCTCGATCTATCTCTATAGATCTTGATGCCCAGTATGAAAATAGCTTCTCCTAGGTCCTTCATTGAAAAACTCTTGTTCAAATATTCCTTCACGTTTTCCAGAAGTTCTATATTGTTTCCAATCAGCAATATGTCATCCACATATATTATTAGAAATGTTATAGAGCTCCCACTCACTTTCTTGTAAATACAAGATTCTCCGAAAACTTGTATAAACCAAAACGCTTTGATCACCTCATCAAAGCAAAGATTCCAACTCCGAGATGCTTGCACCAGTCCATAAATGGATCGCTGGAGTTTGCACACTTTGTCAGCATTCCCTGGATCAACAGAACCTTCTGGTTGCATCATATACAACTCTTCCTTCAGGAAACCATTAAGGAACGCTGTTTTGACATCCATCTACCAGATTTCATAATCGGAAAATGCAGCTATTGCCAACATGAATCTGACGGACTTAAGCATCGCTACGGGTGAGAAAGTCTCATCATAGTCAACCCCTGGAACTTATGAAAAACCCTTTTCCACAAGTTGAGCTTTATAGACGGTGACATTATCGTCCGCGTCCGTCTTCTTTTTTAAGATCCATTTATTCCGAATGGCCTTTAGCCCTTCAGGTAATACTTCCAAAGTCCATATACTTTGTTTTCATACATGGACCCTGATGTAGGGCGGAACCCTATGGGGCCGATCTTTCATGTTTGGAGAGGATCCCTACGAGGAACACGAAGAATGCACGAAAGGAAACGAGGGAAAACACTGTGGAACACAAGAGAAACACTCAACCAACACGAATATGATCAAACAGGTGCTAGATCATCGAGTCACTAAGTAACACGGGATCCAAAGTCAATAAGGGACGATACAAAGGTAGCCATTCTTCTCCGTGAGGAGGTCTTGATTGTCTTCTCCGGGTGGAGGCCTTGAATCCGGGTGGATCTTCTCCGAAGAGGTGCGGTCCCTCATGAGGAGTAGATCCGATACGGATGAGCAATGCTCTATCTCAATTGAGCTAAACCAATGCTAACCCTAAAACATAGGTGGAGATGGAGTATTTATAGTCTAAGGGGCGAAGGGATACATGGGCCTTGGCCCGGAGACGCTGCACGCGGGTAGAAGGGGGCCGGATGTCCGGGCGCTCGTGAGGGGCCGGATGTCCGGGCTGGTGGAGTCGGCCTTGCAGCTCTCTGGATAGACGGGGCCGGATGTCCAGGCGGAGGGGCCAGATGTCCGGGGCTTCAGGAGGGGCCGGATGTCCGGGGCGATGGCCGGATGTCCGGGCCGTCGGGGCAGCCTTCTGTGCTCCCTGGATGGCGTGTCCGGATGTCCAGGCGGGAGGCCGGATTTCCGGGGCAGAGGGCCGGATGTCCGGGCTGGACGTCGGATGTCCGGGCCCTGTAGCTTCTGCTGCAGACTCCTGACTATGGTGTAGATCTCCAGGGGCCAGATGTCCGGGGCCATGGCCGGATGTCCGGTGCCTGGAAGCTGTTCTCGCCTTCTTACATTGGTTCTCTTCTACCGTGGACTTGGGGTCTTGACCATCTTCATGTGCATCCTCGGGAGGGTCCTCTTGGTACCTAATCATGCACAACATTCCAGACTTAGGTAGTATCCATGTCTCGTGAGGATCATATGAGATGTCACTAAGGAGAGAAGTCACCTCGGTCTCGAGAGCTCTAGCTCGTGCTCTTATCATGGGTCCTCTTGGTGCTTGGTGAGACAATGGTAGGTCCATGGGGATGACCGTAGGATGCTCCGCATCATCTCCCCTCCCTTGGGAAAGATCCGACCTCGGATCAAAATCCTCATCACCATGGTATGGGGAAAGATGGGTGACGTTGAAGATGTCGCTCACGTTCTACTTGTCGTGTGGGAGATCGATCTTGTAAGCGTTGTTGTTGTAGCGTTCTAGCACCTTGAAGGGTCCATCGGCTCGAGGTAGAAGTTTGGACTTGTGTTCGTTGGGGAAGCGGTCCTTGCGAAGGTGTAGCCACACGAAGTCTCCAATGTTGAATATCATGGGATGCTTGTTGACGTTGAGCTTGGTCGCGAGTCGTTGTACTTGGCGCTTGATGGTGTGCCTTGTATCCTCATGCATCTTCTTGATGTAGCTTGCTCGTGCACTCGCATCCATGTTGGTGCGTGTAACGCCCCAGATTCGATGCGCCAGGTGTCCGCCAGTTATTCGTCGTCTTTGCCATGTCATTTGCTTGCGTGTTGCACTTTGCCATGTCATCATATGCATTTCATATCATGTCATCATGTGCATCTCATTTTGCATACGTGTTCGTCTCATGCATCTGAGCTTTTTCCCCGTTGTCCGTTTTGCAATCCGGCACTCCTATGTTCCCCGGCGTCCCCCTTTTGCCTCTTTTCGTGTGCGGGTGTTAAACTTTCTCGGAATGGACCGATGTTTTCCAAGCGGCCTTGGTATAGCACCGGTAGACCGCCTGTCAAGTTTCGTGCCATTTGGAGTTCGTTTGGTACTCCAACGTTTAACCGGGAAACCGCAAAGCCCTCTTTTGTTGCAGCCCAACACCCCCTCCATAGTGGCCCAAAACCCAGCAAACTCCCCTCCATGCTCTCGGTCGTTCGATCACGATCGTGTGGGCGAAAATCGCACTCCATTTGGAGTCTCCTAGCTCCCTCTACCTATATAAACTCCTCCTCCCCCGAAATTCCGGATCAAATCCACCCTAACCCTAGCTTTTTCCTCTCTCTCCGCACCGGACATGTCCGTCCAGCCGCCGGACATGTCCAGCCGCCGCTCGCCGGCGAACCAGGAACCGCCACATCAGCCCGCGCCTTCTCTCTCTCCTCCCGCGCCGCCGCGGCCCGCGGGGCCCAGGGCAGGCCCGCCCGGGCCCGCGCTCGCCTCCGGCCCCATCGCGCCGCCCGCCCTCGCCGGCCGCCGCCGCCGCCCTCCGCCTGCAGGCGCCCGCCTCCGCGCCGGAGCCCCTCCGCCGCCCAGCCTGCTGCCAGTCGCCGCCGGGCGCCGCCAGCCTCGGCCGCGCCTCCCCGCGCCCGGGAGCCGCCGCCCGGATCTGGCCGGCCCAGCTCCCTCCGGTCTTCCCCGACCTCCTCCGGCGCCACCCCACCCCTCCGGCCGCCGTTGCCGGCCGCCTCGCCGTCGGATCCGGCGGGTGGGATGAGATCCACCCGCCCGGCCATCCAATCGCCTCGCCCGCGCCGGATCCCTCCGTCCCGGGTCTTCCTCGTCCACGTTTTCGCGAGGTTGAATTTTCTGCCAAGTCCCGAATATTTTTGCATAATTATGCCATGTTCGTCGCATCATATCTCTGCATCCATAGCTCCGTTTCGTGCGTGTAATATGTCAAATTGTTCGCCTCGACGATTACTTTATTTCATTTCGTTGCATCATTTTCATTAGACCTCTCTTGATGCCCGAAATGCTGTTGGAAGAGTGCATGTTGATGTTAATCTGCTGGAACTGTTATAACTTGCTCATTTGTCATTTTTCCCATGTTTGATGTGTGCATCCTATGAACATGAGCTCTACATGTGTTTTGATCTATGCCATGCCATCTTTCCAGGGGTGCCATCCATGTATTTTTGTGACTTATATAGTGAGTGCATCGAGCTCGTGAAGTAGGGTACTTGCTAATGCTATTTTGCTAGGCTGATTCTGTTATTTCGTGATGCTATGTTAACCTGCTGCTACTAGTCATTCTATGCATAATCTGGAGATGTTCACTAAGGATGTTTTGTTATACATGTCATGCTCTATCCATTTGTGCCCCTGGTTGCATTTATAGCCTGATGTATCATGTCGTTATCTTGCTCCAAAGTTTGCTAAATAATGTTGTTGTCAACCTGTTAACATGAAGTTCAGTTTTGGCCATGTGCTTTTCTAGTGATCCATGTACCCTATGAACTTGCTCTTGCCATGCTTAGCTTCATAAACATGTATTATTACTGTTGGTTGCCTTGCCATGCCATGTATTGCTCTTTGGTGAGTGGTTCAAGCTCACCAGCATGCCTACTTATTGTTGTTCCTGCCATGTATGAATCTGTCATATTATTTGCCATGTTTACATGGGTGCCATCGTATCTTCTGTGCCTTTTTGGCTCATGGTCATTAAGGGACTTTTGTTCTATGCATTTAGTAGTATCATGCCATTCCTTTGTTTGCCATGTTAAGTTCCTGTAACATGTTTTTTAATAGCTCTAAACATTGCAACCTGATGTTATTTCTGCCAAGTCTGAAACTGTTAATATTTGCAATCTTTCCATGTCCTTTTGAGCATGTACTAGTTGTTTCTGGAGATAGCTCAGTGTTCATGTTTTGTTATGCTTTACCTGTACTTCATGCCCATGCCTTTTGTTCTTATGTTGTGGTAATGTAGCATGTTGTTTTGATGCTTGCAATATGCCTAGTTGCTGTTTTGGATAGATTGTTGTTATGTCTTGTATAGAGTGTATGTGTTGAACTGTTGCTCCGTTTTGAGTGTGCTCTATATGAAACTTGCTTGATTTTGCATGTAGTTCCATATTACCATGTTGCATCCTTGTTTTGGTGTGTTTGCTTGATGTTTGGGTGCATTTTGCATCAATGCCATGTTTAACTTGTTTTGCTCATATCTTCTATGTCGTAGCTCTGAATTAAATGAACTTTATATGTAACTTGACTAGAATCTCGTGTAGATCATCTTGGTGCTTCTTAACTTGCTGTTTAACAACTTGAACATAAGGTTTATTCAGTTCTGGACCAACTTCTAAACTTGCATATGAGGACTTACCGGAATTGTTATATGTTGTTCCCGGCCTCATTTAAACTTGCCTTGATGTGTTGTTCTTTTTTGCATCATCTCTTGCCATGAGTAGCCTCATCTAGCTTTCTCATGCATCATCCTTGTTGTGCATCATGTCTTGTCTACGTGTGGTGTGTTTACTATGTTGTGTGCTTCTTCTCGATAGTTCCCGTTTCGTTGCGATCGTGAGGATTCGTTCGTCTACGCTTGGTTCGTCTTCGTGGCTTCATCTTCTTCATGGACTCGTTCTTCTTCCTTGCGGGATTTTAGGCAAGATGACCGCTACCCTGGATCTCACTACTATCATTGCTATGCTAGTTGCTTCGTTCTATCGCTATGCTGCGCTTCCTATAACTTGTTCTTCAAGCCTCCCCAAATTGCCATGAACCTCTAACCTTTGACACCCTTCCTAGCAAACCGTTGTTTTGGCTATGTTACCGCTTTGCTCAGCCCCTCTTATAGCGTTGTTAGTTGTAGGTGAAGTTGAAGATTGCTCCTTGGTGGACAGGATTTTGGTTGGGATATCACAATATCTCTTATATTATTAATGCATCTATATACTTGGTAAAGGGTGGAAGGCTCGGACTTATGCCTGGTGTTTTGTTCCACTCTTGCCGCCCTAGTTTCCGTCATACCGGTGTTATGTTCCCGGATTTTGCGTTCCTTACGCGGTCGGGTGATTTATGGGACCCCCTCGACAGTTCGCTTTCAATAAAACTCCTCCAGCACGGCCCAACCTTGGTTTTACCATTTGCCTCACCACCACCTACTTTTCCCTTGGGAGTAATTAACCCAAGGGTCATCTTTATTATAGCCCCCCCCCCCCCCCCGGGGCCAATGCTTGTCTAAGTGTTGTTCCAAACTAGAGCACCGTGTGGGACCATCCCTTGGCAACTTGGGTTACGTCGGTACCTGTACGCTTAGCTTACCCGGTGTTGCCCTGAGAACGAGATATGTGCAACTCCTATCGGGATGTCGGCGCATCGGGCGGTCTTGCTGGTCTTGTTTTAGCATTGTCGAAATGTCTTGTAAACCGGGATTCCGAGACTGATCGGGTCTTCCTGGGAGAAGGAATATCCTTCGTTGATCGCGAGAGCTTATCATGGGCTAAGTTGGGACACCCCTGCAGGGTTTAAACTTTCGAGAGCCATGCCCGCGGTTATGTGGCAGATGGGAATTTGTTAATGTCCGGTTCTAGATAACTTGACACCAGATCCGAATTAAAATGCATCAACCGCGTGTCTAGCCGTGATGGTCTCTTCTCGACGGAGTCCGGGAAGTGAACACGGTTTTTGTGTTATGTTTGACGTAAGTAGGAGTTCAAGATCACCTCTTGATCATTGCTAGCTTCACGACCGTTCCTTTGCTTCTCTTCTCGCTCTTATTTGCGTATGTTAGCCACCATATCAGGCTTAGTCGCTGCTGCAACCTCACCACTTTACCCCTTCCTTTCCCATTAAGCTTTGCTAGTCTTGATACCCATGGTAATGGGATTGCTGAGTCCTCCTGGCTCACAGATTACTACAACAACAGTTGCAGGTACAGGTTATGTGATGATCATGACGCGAGAGCGATGTTTGCTTGTTTGGAGTTCTTCTTCTTCTTCTTCTTTCGATCAGGGGATAGGTTCCAGGTCGGCAGCCTGGGCTAGCAGGGTGGATGTCGTTTGAGTTTCTATTTGTGTTCCATCCGTAGTCGGATGTTGATCTCTTGTAAGATGATGTTGTATTCGTGTGGCATTGTATGCCTTTTGTATGTATCCCCATCTATTATGTAATGTTGATGTACTGATATCCACCTTGCAAAAGCGTTTCAATATGCGGGTCTATCCATGGTGGGACCTTCGAGTTCCTTTTGGATAGGGTCGCATATTGGGCGTGACAGTGCGCTCTTGTAGTGGAAGAGGTAGAATGTCCAATGGGGACAACGGGTTGAAGCCATAGATGACCTCGAAAGGGGACTTGCCGGTCGTCGAATGTCTTGCATGGTTGTAGGCGTACTCGGCGATGGGTAGACACTCCTCCCACTCCTTGATGTTCTTCTTGATCAACACACAAATTAGAGTGGAGAGCATACGGTTCGTCACCTCCGTTTGGCCGTCGGTTTGAGGATGTATGCGGATGAGAACAGGAGTTTGATTCTGAGCTTGGCGCATAGCGTCTTCCAAAAGTAACTCGAGAACTTGACGTCGCGGTCAGAGACGATTGTCTTTCGTACTCCATGTAGACGCAATATTTCCCTACAAAAGAGATTGGCAACATGTGAAGCATCGTCTATCTTGTTGCATGGGATGAAATGTGCCATCTTAGAAAATCGGTCCACAACAACAAAGACGGAATCCTTTCCATTTTGAGTTCTAGGCAAACCAAGTACAAGATCCATGCTAATGTCTTCCCAAGGTTGATAAGGAATAGGAAGAGGCATGTAAAGACCATGGGATTGAGCTTTAGACTTAGCTTTGCGACATGTAGAGCATCGGTTGGTGAAGCGTGAGACGTCGTGGAACATTTGGGCCAAAAGTAGTTCTTGGAGAGCATGGCGAATGTCTTGTCGCGTCCAAAGTGTCCCATGAGTCTGCATCCGTGAGCCCCTTGCAAAAGGAGCAAACGAAGAGAAGACTCGGGAATGCAAAGTTTGTTAGCTCTCATAACATAATCATCCTTGATGTAATATCGTTCCCAAGAAGTATGCGTCAAACACTTAGTATAATGAGTAGCAAAAGATGGATCATTAGCATACAAGTCTTTGATGTGCTCAAAGCCAACAACATTCAACTCAAGTTTAGTGACAAGCGTGCATATGCGTGAAAGTGCATCCGCAACTACATTTTCCTTACCCTTAATGTACTTGATCACATAGGGGAGAGATTCACTGAATTCACTCCATTTGGCATGACGCTTGTTCAACTTAGTTTGGCCTTCTAAGTACTTAAGCGTTTCATGATCGGTATGGATGACAAACTCATGAGGTCTAAGATAATGTTCCCAAACATGTAGCACACCCACTAAAGCATACAATTCTTTGTCATAATGGGATAGTTAAGTTGAGCACCGGAGAGTTTTTCACTAAAATATGCAATGGCTCGTTTTTCTTGCATCAAAACGCCACCAATTCCGGTACCACTTGCATCACAATGAACCTCAAAAGTTTTGTCAAAGTTGGGCAAAGCAAGAATCGGAGCATGAGTAAGCAAAGACTTGAGCTCATCAAAATTGGTGGATTGCAAAGATCCCCAAACAAAAGGAGCATTCTTCTTACTCAAGGCATGCAAAGGAGCGGCAATAGTGCTAAAATCTTTCACAAAGCAACGATAAAACCCGCAAGGCCAAGAAAACTACGCACTGGTTGCAAATTGGTGGGTTGGGGCCAAGTTTTAATTGCCTCAATTTTAGATTCATCAACATGGGCACCGTTGGAAGAGAAAACGAAACCCAAGAAAACAAGTTTGTCAACACCAATCGTGCACTTTTTCATGTTGGCATAAAGACGTTCCTTGCGAAGCGTTTGCAAAACATCCCTAACATGCTTTAGATGCTCTTTCATGGATTTGCTAAAAACAAGAATGTCATCAAAGTAAACCACAACAAACACTCCAATGTACAGTCGAAGCACAAAATGCATAAGACGCATGAAAGTATCGGGAGCTTCAATAAACCCATAGGCATAACCAACCACTCGTACAAGCCAAATTTGGTTTTGAAAGCAGTTTTCCATTCATCACCTTCTTGTATGCGGATTTGATAATAACCACTTTTAGATCATTTTTTGAGAAAATGGTGGCACCGCTAAGTTCATCAAGCATATCGTCTAAGCGAGGAATGGGATGTCTATAGCGAATGGTAATAGCATTGATAGGTATACAATCCGAGCACATGCGAAAACTACCGTCTTGCTTGGGCACAAGTATAATGGGAACGACAAAAGAGCTTAAGCTTTCACGTACATGACCGTTGTCGATTAGTTGTTGTACTTGCCATTGGATCTTATTAGTTTCTTCAGGGTTGACGCGGTATGGAGCTTTGTTTGGTAGGGGTGCTCCGGGGATGAGGTCGATTCGATGCTCAATGCCTCGTAGAGGAGGTAGTCTCAGAGGTAGCTCATCGGGGAAAACATCTTGGAATTCCTGCAAAAGAGATTGAAACACTAAAGGTAGATCGTGAGAGGTGTTAGTTTTTGGTTCCCCATCCTTGCACACAAGGACAAAGTGCATAACACTCGATGGGTTCTCACACACTTCTCTCATCTCACTTTTGGTGGCAAATAGGACGAAGTTTTTCTTGTCGCTCATCGTGGAGGCACTCGGTTTTGTCTTGTGGCTCTCACTCTCTTTTGGGTGGATCACTCTCTCACTCTTCTCTCCACGATGGGTGGCTTGCTTGTCGGCTATCACTTGACTAGGAGACATAGGTTGTAGTACATATTCCTTCCCTTTCATCTTGAGGCTATAGTGATTGGTACGCCTGTTGTGGATGACGCAGCGGTCGAATTGCCATGATCGACCAAGAAGGAGGTGGCAAACGGACATCGGGACGACATCACACTCCAAAGTGTCCTCATATGCACCAATTTTGAAAGAGACTTGGACCGTATGCTCAAATCATACAGTGCCGGAGTCACTGAGCCATTGGACTTTGTAGGGGTGCGGGTGCTTCATCTTGACCAATTGTAACTTGGAGCATAGTTCTTCACTTGCCAAGTTGTGGCAACTACCTCCATCGATGATGACCTTGACGGACCTTCCATTGATGCTGGCCTTTGTGTGAAAGATGTGGCATCTTTGGTCTTCTTCTTGTTGATGTTGAAAAGTCAAGACTTTGGAGACAACGAGAGTGGGGCTCAATCCTCATCACAAAAGAATTGATCATATTCATCCTCGTTCACTCGCCGGTGCATGGCCACTTGCTCAAGGGCTTCCATCTCCTCTTGACTCATGGAGTCATAGGTTCCATCATCGTTGAGGATCATGGTGCGCTTGTTGGTGCATTGGAAAGACTTGTGGCATCGGTCGCCGCAAGTGAAACACTTGAAAGAGCTTGTCTTGACGGTCTCATCGGTTGAAGTAGATGATGAAGCGCGTGGCTTGAAGTTGCTTGTAGTAGGAGGAAGACGACTTGAGCTTGTCGAAGTTTTCTTGTAACTTGACTTGTCGTCGTTGCTTGTAGATGGTTTGGTTGAGGTAGAAGTTGTAGGACTCGTTGAAGCTTGGTTGTTGGAGAAGCCATAGGTCTTGGATGAGTACTTGGCGTACTTGAAGTCATCTTGTACTTGACGTTCCTCCTTGGTAGCTTGGTTCACGAGCTCAATGAGGTTGGAGTAGGGCTGGAAGTCGGCAATCTTCTTGATGGGATGATTGAGGCCATTCAAGAAGCGTGCCATATTTTGCTCATCATCTTCCATGACATTGGCTCGAATCATGGCTATCTCCATTTCCTTGTAGTATTCTTCAACACTCTTTGTTCCTTGCTTGTGGAGTTGGATCTTCTTGAAGAGATCGCGGTTGTAGTAGGTGGGCACAAAACGTGCTCGCATGACATCCTTCATTTGAGCCCCAAGTGGTGATTGGTGGTTCACTTCTTGCTTCTCGGCGCTCAAGGACTTGTTCCCACCATATGAGCACATAGTCTTGGAACTCAAGTGATGCCATAGCGATCATCTTCTCTTCCTCATAGTTGTGCAATCGAAAAAATTTGTCGACCTTCAATGCCCATGATAGGTACTCTTCGGGATCATTGTTTCCATTGAACTTGGGCATTGTGAATTTTAGCTTGCCATAGTGTTGCTCTTCATTGTGTTGTTGGTGATGGTGATGATTACGCCCTTGACATGGAGGATAATCAACCTCATGTTGCTCTTGGCATGGAGGAAGTCCATCGTCTTCTTGCTCATGTTGAACTTGAGGTTGTGGAGGAGCTTGTCGAGCTTGTGGAGGAGCTTGTCGATCTTGAAGAGGAGCTTGAGGAACTTGACGTTGCACTCTTGGTTGGTAGTTACGCTCTTGGATTTCTTCTCGAAGTGCTTACTCTTGGTTGCGCCTATCACGGTTGCGCTTGGCAATGGATCGACTTGATTCTTGAAGGGCACGGTGCGCCTCAAGAGATTGTGCTTCACGGTGTTGTTGTTGAAGTCGTTGAGCCTCGGCGTCTTGTTCCTCTTGATGTAGATGCGCTCATACTTCCTCTTGGTGCCGTTGACGTTGTCCTTCTTGAGCTTGTGCAAAAGCAACTTGGTGGGGTTGAGGACAAAGTACTTGCTCGTCGATTTGCTCTTGTGAATGCTTGTCGTGTAGAGGATTGCGAGATGCATGACGGTCTTGACACGCGGCTCGTCGAAGAGTGTTTGTTGTCGGCGAGGGCTACGATGCCTGCGGTTGCCAGCACCATTTGGAAACGCTACGCAGTGCGGGTCCGCAGGCTGGCACCTTGGATGATTTGGCACATCCGACTGGCACTCGCGTCCATCGCCTCCATAGGTGCTTGTGGCTTCTGGTCACTTGGTCTTGGATTGGAGTGAGCAGTGTTGCGCAGAGACTTGGGAGTAGATGGATTGGAGTGGTGGTGCGCCTTTATTATATGAGAGTCCAAACTCTGTTGCATTCACATCGTGCTGGCCCTATTCTATTTCTCCAATTAATTCCCTCTACATGTAATTGAGGATGCATCATTGACCGTTCAATGTCTCGGGAACCGCTACCCTCTCCCTCCTTGGCATTCAAGCACCTATGGACCCATCGACGACGAGGTGCCTATGGTGACTTCCTAAATTTCAATATGATAGTGCCGTGCGTGTGTGTGTTCATAGGGGTGAGCGTATGTGCGTGTATATGAGCGCTTGCGTCTGTACCGTGTAAAAAAACGTAAATGCGTGTCAAAAAGAGACTAGTCAGTATACTCAATATTGTGCACCTCGATGAGGAAAACGATAGAACTAGTATGTATTTATTGACGGTGCAGATTCACTCATTTTGCTCCATATGTACTCCGTCTCGGTGTAGTCTAGTCACTTATTGAAATCTCTAGAAGGGCAAATACTCCTTTCTGGTTTACAGGGCTATACTAGCAAGTGGTTGTACGTACTAGTACAATAGTGGGCTCACATAGCAATTTTGTCTCATGCAAGAGCCTAGCTATATGCGTGATCCAATGTTTGCAACTACAACGTTCGGTTTGCGCTTGTCTCTTCGCCTCTTCGAGAATACGAACAATGATGTTACTACTACTGCTTCTACAGTGTCGAATCCACTACTGCATATTCGTCCACCGCGAGCGGGAGGGATAGCTTGTTGTAGAAGTACTACTAAGCAAAAGCCTGTCCTCGTTTGCGAGCAACCGCGCACATGGGTGAGGGAGAAGGCGTGTAGTAAAATCAAGCTTCTCCTCGTTGTATGAGTTGATGCGACACATCATAGCACTGGCCCCACATGCTTGCCTCTAAACTTGGCTGAAAGACCCGCAGTGTACAATATATTTGCTGCAACCTCTAACATTTACCCACCACAAATTAAAATATATGTGGTCGTATGCATCATTCTTATGCAGAGGCCGGGGAGTCCCCCCTTTTTGAAAAAAAACAAATTAAAATATATATTCCTATCTTGACCAGATGAGCGTGCAAACTACAATCACCAGGGTGACAGGTAGGGCCAGAAGACTATTTTAATTTTTTAAAAAAACTTCGAGACGGCCACATAGCATGGAGCCGACCCCAACGATTTTAAGCTTACAGGCACGGTACACGCTATCCTAGACTACTCTACACATGAAAATGCCACACGAGCGTCCGGGCTGTGCTTGGCTCTTCGCCTCTTCGGGAAGTCGAACAATGATAGAGTACTACTGCACTGGAGGAGTACTACAGTATGCTTCTGGCCATCTGACACTGATTGAACTGTTGCATGTTCACCGCGTGCGGGAGGGAGAGCGTGTAGCAAAAGCTTCTCCTAGTCTTGCCAACCACCACGCTCATGGGCGAGGGAGGGACGCTCTTGCCTTTGCGTGTATGACAGGTGGGCCCGACAGGTGTGTGGCCAACCTGTCATACAGCCAAAGGCAGGTGCAGTTAAGTCCGCGAGGGAGAGGATAATCAAACTTCTCGTTGATGTACGAGTTGACGCGACACATCAAAGCACTGCACTCGATATATTTCAATAATTTGCGTTTACCGATGCATTAATTACAACGCATGCATGCATGCCGTGACTCTCCTTTTGATACTTGCATGTGTTGATTTAATGCACCTTGAAGTAGTATAAAATATGTGATGGTAAAACTTTGTAATGCCCCGGCCCAAGTCGAGAGATGGTTGTGCACGAGGAGGGCGAGATCATGCAGACCGAACAGGAGCCGACGATGGAGCTCTCTAAGGTCTCGATGGACCTCACCGTGCTCCACTGCCCCTTGTGCCTCCGCCCCTTGACGCCTCCAGTGTATGAGGTTCGAATACACCTCGTCCGTTCGGCTGATTGAGCAAGGTGCAGGTTTCTTGATTGATGTGTTGTTCGATTGATTTCTGCAGTGCAAGGGATCACACCTGGCCTACGCGGACTGCCGCATCGAGCGCCCCGGGAACCAGCGGCAGTGCCAGAAGTGCGAGCGCGGCGGTGGCTTCGACGTGCGAAACACGGTAGTGGACTTTGTCCTTTCATCGGTGAGGGTGGAGTGCCTGCACGAAGGCTGTGGGCTCTATGTCACTTACCACAAGCTCGCCGATCACCAGAGCATGTGTCCGCTCGCGCCCTGCAAATGCCCCGTGCCCGTCTACGGCTACGAAGGCCCGCCGCCGGTGCTCTACCACCACATCAGCACCGCGCATCCCATGCCCGTGCACAGGATCCAGTATGGCAAGGTGCTCCAGCTGCAAGTGCCACTGTCGGAGCCATGGCTCTTGCTGTTCACGGAGGAGGACGGCCACGCATTTTTCTTGGTCAGCGGCGTGCTCGACATCGGCGCGCCTATCGCCATGTTGGTCGTCTGCATCAGAGCGGGGGCGTCCCCACTGCCGCACTACGTGGCCAAGCTGTGGGCGAATGGCCCGCCGGGGGAGCCCAAAGGCATGACCTACGCCGTCAAGGTGGAAATGGAGGTGACAAGCAGCAAGGATCCCGGCGATGTCGACGTGCAGGAGCTGACCTTCTTCACAGTTCCGCCCAAGCTGTTGGTCGGGGCTAACCTGGTGTCCCTCCGCATTCAGATTGACAAGCTCACATCCTAAATGTTTCTACAGTGCCTTCTGTTTATCTTAGTAATATGCTAATATAGGGATTACCTTGGTCTACTTTAGCTTAAGAAATGGTGGGTTTTGGTGGCGATGCAGCAATTACTTCGACATCAGATCAGTAATTTCCAACAGTCGAACGGATATTTTGTGTCTGTTGGATATAAAGTTCCTTTGGGTAAGAAGTACTACTTGTCATCAAAATGGATAAAAGGAGATGTATGTAGACGTATTTTAGTTCTAGATACCTCCCTTTTTATCCATTTTGATGACAAGCACTCCCTCCGTTCCACAATACATGCCTTCCATTTGTCAAAATATAGATGTATCTAGACATGTTTTAGTATATAGGTACATCCATGATAGAGCCAATCACATGGTTGAGAACACTACAATTCGTAGATACAGATGCGTGTGTGACTCCCAGATGCAGAGGCCGGGGGTCATCATCCTCCTTTTCGAGAAAAAACAGACACGTGTGTGAGAGGACGAGGGCGTGCGTGCACCTCTTCTCTTCCTGTATAACATACTAAACTCAGAGTACAAGTTTTTGTGGGTATCACGATTGTGCGTGCGAGAAGTCCCGAGAGATAGGTTTAATGCATCTGAAAAAAAGACTAGCCTAGAGCTCGCCACGCGGCTATTCCTGTAGAACGACCCATTAACCGTAAGATATGTATACGACGGCGCCAGTTATTGCACGTACACAACAGTACTCCCTCCATTCCGGTTTATAGGGCTTAATTCAAAAATCTCACCAACCAAGATGGTGAGTGGTGGAATATTTTTTGTTGTTTGCAAAAGCACCTAATTAATGCTCTTGTTTTTCTCAAAAAAATTATGATTATCAATGCATTAGTTGCAATGCATGCATGCATAAAGTACATGCATTGGTCAATTTTCTCTTAATACTTGCATGCAATGATTTATGCACCTTGGAATCTGAACATGTGTTGGGGAACAACCAAATTGAGCCTTATAAAATGGAAAAACTAAAATTTTGAGATAAGCCCTATAAAACCGGAAAGGAGGGAGTAGAAAAAGAACTACTCCATCCGGGAATAGTGCCGCACTTCGAAACTAGAACCGTCAATAAATTTTGAGCTTGCGTCTCGTCACATTCCAAATTACTCCACACTATATTGAATTGCAAACCTGTTCACACCGATCACAACCAAAATGGTTACCCACTTAGGAGCGTATTAATACCACGCTATATTGAATTGCAAACCTGTTCACACCGATCACAACCTAAATGGTTTCCCACTTAGGAGCGTATTAGTACTCTGTTATAAATACTAGTATGCCAAGATGACTGCACATTCCTCCTTAACTCCTCATCCACAAAAACAAACAAAGTCATTCAGCATCCTTCCCTTGCGTCTGCCATGGCCAGCGTGAGTTCTGGGTCGAGAGATTGCCACCAGGGAGAGGCGAGCATGGAAGCGGAAGCACGAGAGATGTCCCGCCTCGCTGCGAGAGCAGCCGACATGTCCCGCCACATGGAAGTAGCAGCACAGAGGTCTCGCCGCGCCGCTAAAGCAGCACGGAGGTCCCGCCGCGCCGTCGATGCAGCAGACTGGTCCGGTCGCGCCGCGGAAGTAGCAGAGATGTCCCGCCGAGCCGCAAATGAAGTAGAGATGTCCCTCCGTGCTGCGGCGGCCTGGGAAAATTTCTCTCGGGCAGGCGACGACTGTGACAGGCGCATGCATGCGATTGTCCATAGCCAGATGGATCAGATCTCTGGCTAGGCGAGGTTGCAGGACGACATGAAAGCCTCGTTTGAACAGGCTACCGGCGTCATCCAGCAACTAAGGGAGGGCAATGAGAGGCTCCGGGCCGAGCGCGACCTGCTGAGCGAGAAGATCGTCCGAAGTGCAGACTAGCAGGAGGAGACCAGTGCCTTGTTGAAGAGGACTGGCGTCATCGTCAAGAAACTTATGGACGAGAATGACATGCTCCACAACGAGCGCCAAAGGCTGGTGGAGGAATCCGTGGATGTTCTCAAGCAGCGTCCTGAGGACACAAAAGAGCTCATCGCCGCTCGCCGCGGAGACTAGTTCGCGCGGCCTGCAGCAACGCATCAAGAAAGTAGAGATCAGCGAGCCAGATCCTTGTCTTCCTTCTTCTTTTGCCCTTGTGTATTTCGGGCATAGCCGCATGTGTCTTTTTTAATTATCTTTCTAATTATGTAAGACAATTAATCGTCCTTATATATTCATCAGTCTTGCTATAAGTCGCAGTAGATGCTATATAGGTCCGTCGGATCTTACATCAAGAACCGTGCTTTTAGATTTTCTTTTTTCTCTCTTAAATCTCAGTCGAGTGAGACATAGCCACGCCATTAAACAGAGGCTCGGGCGCCATTAATGGAGACCTTGGGAGAGAGGTGGACGGAAGATGGAGGTCAAAGGGCTCTCCTCCCGATAAGCACGCGCAGAGGTCTGATCGCACGCCTCTCGTACTCAAATAGCTACCCTGCACGGCACCTCCTAGCTAATAAAAAATGGGGATGCGTGGCGGCACGTAAATGGTACTAGTAAGTAGAACGCCCACGGTTTCAATAATACTTGTGTTTCCGATTGTAACGTGACAGCGCTTGTTCCAAAATGACTTTGTTGATTATTAATGTGTGCGCCTTCGCAAATCGGACTGCAAAATTACCACAGCATGTTGGTGCCATGTCATGGCACCAAGCCAAGTTTCATTATTTTCATGCGTGTTTTGGATTTACACGAATTAAAAAACTAAGTTTCTCAATGTTTCCAACCCAGCCACAACGCCCAGAATTTTGAATTTCATTCCCATTTCTTGCATGGAACCTAGAAATTTACCCGAGGACACACATGTGATTTTTCAACCAACTTTGGTGCACTGGAACATGTGCTTGTATTTCAAATTTGAATTATGCACACAAAGGTGACACGTTCCCTCCCAAAACCAAGAGCATTCTTGAGAGAAGCTCCGATTTGCAAGAAGCTTAGGGGGTGTTTGGTTTAGGGACTTTTTAGTCCCAGAGACTAGAAAAAGTCCCTAAAAAGTCCCTAGGAACCAAACGGGAGGGACTTTTTCTACAGGGACTAGAAAAAGACTCTACTAGAGAGTCTTTTTTGATTAGACCCTCGGACTAGAAAAGTCCTAGGACTTCTGAACCAAACACCCCCTTATACCAAAATTTGTTCCTATTTGGCCAATTTTTTTTACCACGGCATGGTACTACCATGACATGACACCATGCCAAGTTTCATGATTTTAAAACCAAGTTTCTCAATGTTCTCCCCCGAGCCACGATGCCCAGATGTTTGAATTTTATTCTCATTTTTTGCATGGGACCTAGAAATGCACCTGAGGACACAAATGTGATTTTTCAACCAACTTTGGTGCACGGGAGCATGTGCTTGTAGTTCAACTTTTGAATTATGCACATTAAATGACCAAAAACTCAATTAATGTGTAAATAAGGCCAAACGAAGCCGGAATAATTCCAAAATTTAACAGGGCACTCATGTAGTTCTATGTTGCCTTTGTAAATAAACTCAAGGGGGACAGCGTATATCGTTTCGCACTCAAAGGTGGCACATTCCCTCTCAGAACCACGAGCCTTCTTGAGAGAAGCTTCGGTTCGCAAGAAGCTTATACCAAAATATGTTCCTATTCGGCCGATTTTTTTACCACAGCATGGTAGTACCATGATATGACACTGATACGTCTCCGCCGTATCTACTTTTCCAAACACTTTTGCCCTTGTTTTGGACTCTAACTTGTATGATTTGAATGGAACTAACCCGGACTAACGCTGTTTTCAGCAGAATTGCCATGATGTTGTTTTATGTGCAGAAAACGAAAGTTCTCGGAATGACCTGAAACTCCACGGAACATCTTAGAAAAAAACAATAAAAAATCCTCACCAAAGATGAAGACTAGGGGGGCCACACCCTGTCCACGAGGGTGGGGCGCGCGCCCTCCCTAGGGCACGCCCCCTACCTCGTGGGCCCCCTGGTGGCCCTCCGACGCCAACTCCAACTCCATATATTGGCTTTTGGGGAGAAAAAAATCAGAGAGAAGAAATCATCGCGTTTTACGATACGAAGCCGCCGCCAAGTCCTATCTCTCTCGGGAGCGCTGATCTGGAGTCTGTTCGGGGCTCCGGAGAGGGGGATTCGTCGTCGTCATCATCATCAACCATCCTCCATCACCAATTTCATGATGCTCACCGCCGTGCGTGAGTAATTTCATCGTAGGCTTGTTGGACGGTGATGGGTTGGATGAGATTTATCATGTAATCGAGTTAGTTTTGTTAGGGTTTGATCCCTAGTATCCACTATGTTCTGAGATTGATGTTGCTATGACTTTGCTATGCTTAATGCTTGTCACTAGGGCCCGAATGCCATGATTTCAGATCTGAACCTATTATGTTTTCATGAATATATGTGTGTTCTTGATCCTATCTTGCAAGTCTATAGTCACCTACTATGTGTTATGATCCGGCAACCCCGAAGTGACAATAATCGGGACCACTCTCAGTGATGACCATAGTTTGAGGAGTTCATGTATTCACTATGTGCTAATGCTTTGTTCCGGTTCTCTGTTAAAAGGAGGCTGTAATATCCCTTAGTTTCCAATAGGACCCCGCTGCCACAGGAGGGTAGGACAAAAGATGTCATGCAAATTCTTTTCCATAAGCACGTATGACTATATACGGAATACATGCCTACATTACATTGATGAATTGGAGCTAGTTCTGTGTCACCCTATGTTATGACTGTTACATGACGAACCGCATCCGGCATAATTATCCATCACTAATCCGGTGCCTACGAGTTTTCCATATATTGGTTCTCGCTTATTTACTTTTCCGTTGCTACTGTTACAATCACTACAAAATACCAAAAACATTACTTTTGTTGTCTTTACTTTTGTTATCGTTACCACCACTATCATATTACTTTCCTACTAAACACTTTGCTGCAGATACTAAGTTTCCAGGTGTGGTTGAATTGACAACTCAGCTGCTAATACTTGAGAATTTTCTTTGGCTCTCCTTGTGTTGAATCAATAAATTTGGGTTGAATACTCTACCCTCGAAAACTGTTGCGATCCCCTATACTTGTGGGATATCAAGACCTTTTTCTGTCGCCATTGCCGGGGAGCATAGCTCTATTCTTTGAGTCACTTGGGATTGATATCTGCTGGACACTATGAAGTACTTGAAAGACGATTGAACTACTATTTTGCCCTCAACTACGAGGGGAGGTAAGGAACTGCCATCTAGCTCTGCACTTGATTCACCTTCTGTTATAAGTAAGCTTGCGACACCTAAACCTGCTACTGCTATGAATTCTGATATGTCGCATGTTATTGATGATGCCACTTCTGCTATGCATGATACTTATGATGAAACTGCTTCTATGCTTGATACTATTGTGCCCCTTGGTGAATTTCTTGATGAACAAATTGCTAGGTCTAGAGAAAGAGAAATTATTGAATCAGAATACGATGATGATAGTGATGATGAGAATATGCCTGCTATTCCTGAGGGTTATCTTTTTGATGCTGAATCTTCTGCAGTTATTTTTGCCTGCCAGGATAGATACGAACTTAAGAGGCTGCTAGTTAAATGGAGTAAAGAATCTCTTAGAGATAGGATGAGACCCGACCCTGCTTTTGCTACTTCACCTATCTGTGTTCCCGATAAGGATTATTATGAATTTTCTGTTGATCCAGATATAATTACTTTGGTTGAATCTGATCCTTTCTATGGCTATGAATCTGAAACTATTGTAGCACATCTTACTAAGTTAAATGATATAGCTGCCCTGTTTCCTAATGATGAGAGATCGCGCTACCTTTATTTACTCAAAATATTTTTGTTCTCATTAAACGGTGATGCAAAGATATGGTTTAATTCTCTTGATCCTGGTTGTGTGCGTAGTCCCCAGGATATGATTTATTACTTCTCTGCTAAATATTTCCCTGCTCATAAGAAACAAGCTGCTTTGAGGGAAATATACAACTTCGTGCAAATTGAAGAAGAGAGTCTCCCACAAGCTTGGGGGAGGCTTCTCAAGTTACTTAATGCTTTGCCTGATCATCCTCTTAAGAAACCTGAAATACTTGATATCTTTTATAATGGACTAACTGATGCTTCCGGAGATTACCTGGATAGTTGTGCTGGTTCTCTTTTCAAGGAAAGAACACCGGATGAAGCTGAAATTCTATTGAATAATATGTTGACAAATGAAAGTAATTGGGCACCTCCCGAGCCACCTCCTGAGCCAGCTCTAGAGCCAATTACTGAGCCTATTTCTAAACCAACTCCGAAAAAGAGGGGTGTTCTATTTCTCAGTCCCGAAGATATGCAAGAGGCAAAGAAATCTATGAAAGAAAAAGGTATTAAAGCTGAAGATGTTAAGAATTTACCTCCTATTGAAGAAATACAGGGTCTTAATTTACCGCCTGCTGAAGAAGTATATGATCTCAATTCCTTATTCACTGAAGAACCTCCTGATCCCGATATCCCGACACAGGTAGTAAAGGTAAATTCTCTCCATAGATATGATAAAGTTGAAATTCCTCCTACTAAAATTGCTAGTCAGTGCTTGGATGAGTTTGATGACTTTACGTTTAAGCAAGTTGACTTTAATGCTTATTTTGGTAGACAATTAAAACAGAATACCTTTATGATTAAACGCTTGGGTGATTTTATGGCTAATATTAGAGGTGAACTTAAACTTGTTAGCAAACATGCTTCTATGGTTACCACTCAAGTAGAACAAGTACTTAAAGCTCAGAAAGAATTGCTTGATGAAATGAATAGTAAGAAAAATGATTATGCTGTTAGAGTGGCTACTAGAACTAGTAGAATGACTCAGGAACCTTTGTATCCTGAAGGCCACCCTAAGAGAATCGAGCAAGATTCTCAGAGAAATAATAATTATGTACCTAGTTCTTCTAAAAGGAAGAAAAAGAAAAATGATAGGACTTTGCAAACTTGTAGCGAACCTATTGCTGAACCACCTGAGAATACAAATGATATCTCTATGTCTGATGCTGAAACACAATCTGGTAATGAACATGAACCTAGTGAAAATGTTAATGATGTTGTTCATGATGATGCTCAACCTAGTAATGATAATGATGTAGAAGTTGAACCTGCTATTGATCTTGATAACCCACAATCAAGGAATCAATGTTATGATAAAAGAGACTTCGTTGCTAGGAAACATGGTAAAGAAAGGGAACCATGGGTTCAGAAACCCATGCCTTTTCCTCCGAAACCATCCAAGAAAAGGATGATGAGGATTTTGAGCGCTTTGCTGAAATGATTAGACCCATCTTTTTGCGTATGCGATTAACTGATGTGCTCAAAACAAATCCTTATGCTAAGTATATGAAGGATATCATTACTAATAAAAGAAAGATACCGGAAGCTGAAATTTCCACCATGCTTGCTAATTATACTTTTAAGGGTGGAATACCAAAGAAACTTGGAGATCCAGGAGTACCTACTATACCGTGCTCCATTAAGAGAAATTATGTTAAAACTGCTTTATGTGATCTTGGAGCCGGTGTTAGTGTTATGCCTCTCTCTTTATATCGCAGACTTGACTTAAATAAGTTGACACCTACTGAAATATCTTTGCAAATGGCTGATAAATCAACTGTTATACCTGTCGGTATTTGTGAGGATGTGCCTGTTGTAGTTGCGAACGTTACTATTTTAACGGACTTTGTTATTCTTGATATTCCCGAGGATGATAGTATGTCTATTATTCTTGGAAGACCTTTCCTTAATAGTGCAGGGGTTGTTATTGATTGCAACAAAGGCAATCTCACTTTTCATGTTAATGGCAATGAGCACACGGTACATTTTCCGAGGAAACAACCTCAAGTTTATAGTATCAACTCTATTGGAAAAATTCCATCAATTATATGTGGAGGTTTTGAATTTCCTCTCCCTACTGTCAAGAAA
The DNA here is from genome assembly GCA_963921465.1 of Triticum timopheevii. NCBI lineage: Eukaryota > Viridiplantae > Streptophyta > Magnoliopsida > Poales > Poaceae > Triticum > Triticum timopheevii. The sequence goes on from OY997266.1 coordinate 326,665,983, forward strand.
AAGTATGATATTCTTATTGTTGGGGATTTTCATATCCCCGTTGAGGTAACTTAGTGTTCTTCGAAATTTCTCCGGTTCCGTGATTATTCGGAATGAGTTTGTTAACAAGACTTGATCAACCTTGTTAGTGGGTTCATTTTGATGATCACGAGATGGATGAAACTAGAAGCACAACCTTCTGTACCCTCTTTATATTTTCTGTTATTTAGTAGAAATAAAGTAAAATAGAATTTTTTCTGTCTGTTTCCTGACTTATCTGTGCAATATAAAAATTTCTTGAAAATAAAAGTCCTCAGAATGCCATGCCAATTTAATATGATTTTTTCGGGAATATTTGAGGATTTACTATGCAAAAATTACCGCGGGGGGAGCTTCCACCTGGCCACGAGGGTGGAGGGCGCGCCCTACCCCCTAGGCGCGCCCCCCGTGCCTCATGGGCCCACGGTGGCCCTCCTCCACTTATCCCTGCACCCATCTTCTTCCTCTGCCTCACACAAACACGAAAAACCAACTCAAGCACGAGTTCCAGCCCCCGTTGCTGTGATTTTTTATCTCCTTGCTCAAAGCACCTCTTGCAGAACTACTTGGGGAGATTGTTCCTTGGTATGTGACTCCTCCATTGGTCCGATTAGTTTTTGTTCTAGTGCTTTATTCATTGCAAATTTGTGCTGCATAGGTGACCATGTTCTTGAGCTTGCATGTCAAATTTATATGGTTCCAAGTAGTTCTAATGCTTGATATAGGATCTAGGCACTTGTGGGAGTTGTTGCTATCAAATTTATTGAGGTTGGTTCACTTTTATTTGAGGTTACTAAAAATTTCAGATTGTTTCAGAAAATAATGAAGAGACTCTTGAGGGGCTCGTCGAGCCGAAGCTCGAAGGAAAAACAAAAGGAAGAAGAGCAGAAGCCCAAATTTAATTTGCCTCGCACCGCGGAGGTCCGGCCGTGTGAACGGCCTTCCGATGACTTCTTGAGGAGAGCAGGGATTTATGAGGATTTCTTTTTATTGATTGAGAATGCTGGCCTCACCGACTTCCTCCGCGACCAACATCATCAGTATCTCTTACTCACAAATACTTTTGTGCAAAACTTCTACTTTTTCCCTAAGAAATCACCTCCAACAGTAGAGTTTCATTTATATGACGTTGTTAAAGAAATGACATTAGCTGAATTTTCTGAGGTTTGCAAAATACCCTCTTAGGGCACCTTAGATGAACCACACCGTAATGAAGTGGAAGCTTTTATTAACACTATCACTGTGGGAGAAACCAGGAAGGTTTCTGATGCAAGGATTACTAGCATACATTTTCCTGTCTTATGCTACTTTGCTTTATTTGCTAGTCGTTGCTTGATAGGTCGCGGGAACTGTGGAAACCTTAGTGTCCCTGATATTATTATTTTGTTCCATGGTTTACACCGCAATAAATCTGTTAGTATGGGTGGAATTGTTGCTAGACGGTTAAGTCTGAACCGTACTAAGGGCCCCATCTTTGGAGGCATTTACGCTTCATGCCTAGCTGAATATTTTGAAATACCTATTAGGCATGAGGAGAAGGAAGAAACATCGTTGCCCCGTGCTTATTTAGATTATAAGAGTATGCTAGCGCATGACTTCCTTGTTAAGAGTCGTGAAGGGGAGCTCAAATATAAATTATACTTTGATAAACATCACCCTAAGACTATTACTTTGCCTGCTCCCTCTTTGTTTAACTTGTCTGCAGGTCCTCACATCGTTCTGTGGGCAGCTGTTCAAGCCTGTCGGAATCCTACACCAGCCCCGGAACCGGAACCACAAGATGAGCCTCCACGACAATCTGTTTATTCTTGGGATCCAGAAGTGGTTGCCAGCCAGTGGCAGTCAGAGTCTTCTTCATCGCAGTATGACCTCAGCTTCACCTACGGGTATCCGCCAGGCTATCCCTGGCAATAGACCAACTTAGGCCAAAAGCCTAAGCTTGGGGGAGTACGTATTTCCCACTGACATTACATTCATGTTCACACACACTCATTGCTAGATGTCGGTGCTCATACTCTTTCACTGTAATGTCCATGCTAGTTTATTTTCTTTTTCCTTCTTGTGCGTTTAATAAACCTTAAAAAAATTATTAGTAGTTTATTTCTTTGCTGTAGTAATTAAAAAGAAAACCCAAAAAGATTTCCTGTTCTTCTTTTGTTTGTTGGGAGCTTTCCCGTGTAAATAGTTTTATTTTCTTTTCCTTTCTTTTGGGGGTTGAGAAGACTATATTGAAAATGCTTAGTGGCTCTTATATGCATGATTGTTTATTTAACTTAGAGCCCATATTACTTGTCTTCTCTCTTGAGTTGAATGCTTGCAGATTCCAGCTTAGTCCAATGCACATGCACTCTTATTATTATACACATCGTTCGGTCGTGCAAGTGAAAGGCAATAATGATGATATATGATGGACTTATTGGGATGAGAAAAGATGGTATGAACTTGACCTCTCTTGTTTTTGTAAATATGATGATTCATCGTTCCTGAGTCAGCTATTATGAAGTAAACATATTTGCAATGACATTTAGAGATTATAGTTGCTTGTGCCATGCTTGCTTAGCAATGAGTTATAATGGTTTACCTTGCGTGCCAACATGCTATTAGAATGATTATGATGTGGTATGATGGGATGGTATCCTCCTTTGAATGTATTAAGTGACTCGACTTGGCACATGTTCACGCATGTAGTTGAATCAAATCAACATAGCCTTCATGATATTTATGTTCGTGGTAGATTATATCCTACTCATGCTTGTATTCGGTGTAAATTAATTTTAATGCATGTTTACGACTGTTGTCGCTCTCTCAGTTGGTCGCTTCCCAGTCTTTTGCTAGCCTTCACCTATACTAAGCGGGAATATTGCGTGTGCATCCAAACTCCTTAAACCCCAAAGTTGTTCCATATGAGTCCACTATACCTACCTATATGCGGTATTTACCTGTCGTTCCAAGTAAATTTGTATGTGCTAAACTCTAAACCTTCAAATAAACATTCTATTTTGCATGCTCGAATAGCTCATGTATCAACTAGGGCTGCCCTTATCTTCCGTGTTAGGCGGGTTATTTTCAAGAGGAGTGGACTCCGCTCCTCATTCACGAGAAAATGGTTGGTCGCCGGGATGCCCAGTTCCATGCTTTATGCAAACTAAATCAAAATAATTGCAAAGAAAACTCCCCTGGGACCCGTTGAATGTTGGAGGCACTCGTTGTTTCGAGCAAGCCATGGATTGATGCTTGTCGAGGAGGGGGAGTATAAACTTTACCATTCTGTTTGGGAACCGCCTATAATTTGTTTAGCATGGAAGATATCGTCGTCTCTTAGTTGTTATGTTGACAATGAAAGTATGCCGCTCAAAATATAATTTATCTCTATTTCAAAATCGAGCTCTGGCACCTCTACAAATCCCTGCTTCCCTCTGCGAAGGGCCTATCCATTTACTTTTATGTTGAGTCATCATTCCTTCTTATTAAAAAGCACCCGCTGGAGAGCACACTGTCATTTGCATTCATTATAATTGGTTTATATTGGGTATGACTTGACTGGATCTCTTTTACCATGAATTATAATGTTTAGTCAGTCCTTGATCTTTAAAGGTGCTCTGCATTTATGTTTTGCGGTCTCAGAAAGGGCTAGCGAGATACCATTTTGTTATATCATGTTATGATTATTTTGAGAAAGTGTTGTCATCCGAGTTTTTTTATTATGGCTCACTAGCTGATTATGCTATTGATATGAGTAATTGTGAGACCTATGTGTTATTGTGAGTGTGGTTAGTTCGTAATATTTGCTGAAACTTGAATGCTGGCTTTTCATGTTTACAACAACAAGAGCAAACAGAGTTTGTAAAAGTTTTTCTTTTTCTCTTTCAGTTTGTCAACTGAATTGCTTGAGGACAAGCAAGGGTTTAAGCTTGGGGGAGTTGATACGTCTCCATCGTATCTACTTTTCCAAACACTTTTGCCCTTGTTTGGACTCTAACTTGTATGATTTGAATGTAACTAACCCGTACTGACGCTGTTTTCAGCAGAATTGCCATGATGTTGTTTTATGTGCAGAAAACGGAAGTTCTCGGAATGACCTGAAACTCCAGGGAACATCTTAGAAAAAACAATAAAAAATCCTCGCCAAAGATGAAGACCAGGGGGCCCACACCCTGTCCACGAGGGTGGGGGCGCCCCCCCCCCCCCAGGGCGTGCCCCCTACCTCGTGGGCCCCCTGGTGGCCCTCCGACGCCAACTCCAACTCCATATATTGGCTTTCGGGGAGAAAAAAATCAGAGAGAAGAAATCATCGCGTTTTACGATACGGAGCCGCCGCCAAGCCCTAATCTCTCTCGGGAGGGCTGGTCTGGAGTCCGTTCGGGGCTCCGGAGAGGGGGATTCGTCGCCGTCGTCATCATCAACCATCCTCCATCACCAATTTCAAGATGCTCACCGCCGTGCGTGAGTAATTTCATCGTAGGCTTGCTAGACGGTGATGGGTTGCATGAGATTTATCATGTAATCGAGTTAGTTTTGTTAGGGTTTGATCCCTAGTATCCACTATATTCTGAGATTGATGTTGCTATGACTTTGCTATGCTTAATGCTTGTCACTAGGGCCCGAGTGCCATGATTTCAGATCTGAACCTATTATGTTTTCATGAATATATGTGTGTTCTTGATCCTATCTTGCAAGTCTATATTCACCTACTATGTGTTATGATCCGGCAACCCCGAAGTGACAATAATCGGGACCACTCCCGGTGATGACCATAATTTGAGGAGTTCATGTATTCACTATGTGCTAATGCTTTGTTCCGGTTCTCTATTAAAAGGAGGCCTTAATATCCCTTAGTTTCCAATAGGACCCCGCTGCCACGGGAGGGTAGGACAAAAGATGTCATGCAAGTTATTTTCCATAAGCACGTATGACTATATACGGAATACATGCCTACATTACATTGATGAATTGGAGATAGTTCTGTGTCACCCTATGTTATGACTTTACATGACGAACCGCATCCGGCATAATTATCCATCACTAATCCGGTGCCAACGAGTTTTCCATATACTGGTTCTCGCTTATTTACTTTTCCGTTGCTACTGTTACAATCACTACAAAATACCAAAAACATTACTTTTGCTGTCTTTAATTTTGTTATCGTTACCACCACTATCATATTACTTTGCTACTAAACACTTTGCTGCAGATACTAAGTTTCTAGGTGTGGTTGAATTGACAACTCAGCTGCTAATACTTGAGAATATTCTTTGGCTCCCCTTGTGTCGAATCGATAAATTTGGGTTGAATACTCTACCCTCGAAAACTGTTGCGATCCCCTATACTTGTGGGATATCAGACACCCATGCCAGGTTTCATGATTTTCAGACGTGTTTTGGATTTACAAGAATTTTAAAACCAAGTTTCTCAATGTTCACTGCCGAGCCACGATGCCTAGATGTTTTAATTTTATTCTCATTTCTTGCAACCTAGAAATTCACCCGAGGACACAAATGTGATTTTTCAACCAACTTTAGTGCACGAGAACATGTGCTTGTAGTTCAAATTTGACTTATGAACATTAAATGACCAGAAACTCAATTAATGTATAAAAACGACAAACGAACCTGGAATAATCCCAAAATTTAACAGGGCACTAATGTAGTTCTATCTTGCCTTTGTTAAGAAACTCAAGGGGGGCAGCGTATATTGTTTCACACTCAAAGGTGGCACATTCCCTCTTAGAACCACGAGCTTCCAAATCGACCCAATTTTTTACCACAACATGTTAGTGCCATGACATGACACCATGCCAAGTTTCATGATTTCCTGGCGAGTTTGGATTTACATGAATTTAAAATCTAAGTTTCTCGATGTTCTCGGCCAAGTCATAATGCCCAGATGTTTGAATTTCATTCTCATTTCTTCCATGGGACCTAGAAATTCAACCAAGGACACACATGTGATTTTTCCACCCACTTTGGTGCACCGGAGCATGTGCATGCAATTCATATTTTGATTATGCACATTAAAAGTCCAAAAACTCAATTAATGTATAAAAAGGCCAAATGAACCCAAAATAATTCCAAAATTTAACAGGGCACTCATATAGTTCTATGTTGCCTCTGTAAAGAAAATCAGGGGGGAGGCAACGTATATCATTTCGCACACAAAGGTGACACGTTCCCTCTTGGAACCACGAGGCTTGTTGAGAGAATCTCCGGTTTTGCAAGAAGCATATACCAAAACTTGTCCCAATTCGGCCAATAATTATACATATGAAAACAGGGTTTAGATTATCCCGAACATCTCGCTACCTAGACCAATAATGTACTATGATTTGAATTCAACATAAATTGGATACAAATATTTGAATTGGAGAGCATATGGTACATGTAGTTCATAGTGAAATATGATTATTGCTATATGCATGTTTTTTGTTATCAAGATAATATTTAAATTATTGTATAACTTGACAACAATCGTATTCAAAAAAGGAAAATTGATTCAAATTTAGTCCATATGGTAGATGACAATATATATGCTCACATGGTGGAGTAAAATGTTCATATATGATGGAAGCTCAAAATGTACGACTACATCAATTATAAACCGCAAGGTCACCTAACGATATATTCAAATTCAACATAACGTGGATTAAAAAATTGAAATTAGAGATCCTGGCATCTGTAATCATATAAAAAGGGACATTACTCTTTCTTTGGTGGGAATTGATTTGTTTTTTGTTGTTGTTGAGGGAAGTGCGAATCGATTTGGTAATGTGCAGGGTAATCTTGTTCTCCTGATTTTTTTTACATTTTTCTTATAGTTTTTTCAATGGCATCTATAGCAATATAGTAAAAGGGGACATGACTCTCTTGTGTCTTGTATGAATTGCTTTTTTACACGTTAAGTTTGTTCTGCCGAACAAGCAATCCGCACCTTGTTATCCCGAAATTTTCAAGCTCGAATATCTTTTGTCTCACCTGCTTTGAAACTCCCGCCTCTTCAACCCGCACCACGCCTTGTTATCCCGAAATTTGGATGCGCGTGAGAACTCCCTCCTCATCCGAAATCGTTCCCGCAGCCTAGACACGCGAAATCCCCATTCTACCCCTCAGCCGGAAATGAAGCTCCACGTCACGGTGTCAAAACCGGTGGGGGTACGCTGGTAACTTACCCTACATTTCGGACAAGCGCGTCCCTAAGCTTGGCTCCCCCCTCCCCTTTTGCCCCCCCCCCCCCCCCATTCGTACACCGAGGCCGCCAAAACCCGCGAAACCCCACGCTCCTCTGTCGGCCTCCCGACCGCCGCCCAGCCGGAGACTCTTCCCCGACAACGTCGTCCACCGCAACAGCTCACCCTCCCTCATCCAACGCACCGGATGAGGATCCATTGTCGATCTCGTCGTCTCGCCGGATTAGCCGCCCCGTCCTCCACCTCCAAGGAGATGCCCTGATGTTTGCCTCGTCTATCGCGCCACCTCAATCCCCACAGCGTCGTCTTGACCTGCCCCACCGGAACCGCAGCACCCTCACCAATTCCTCCGATGGAGCCGAGGCCAACTCAGCGCCACCAAGGAGGTTCTGCACTCACTGCTGCATTTTATATTTTATTCGATCGCACGGGGCTGCCGGTGCTCGATACCAAGAAGACATGGCGGGTCTCCATCGATGGCGCCGTCGCTGGCCACATCATCCATGGCGTCTCTCCCCCATGTCGTTGCTTCCTCGGCGGCGACTTCCACAACAGCACTAGCTGCAGCTGCTCTGGCTCTCGCTCGTGCTGTGCTCTGTTCTTGCTGCCAGTTGCGCTGCTGCACTTCTCCTGCTTTCGTTCGTGCTGCTGCTCTTCTCTTGCTCTCGCTTGCGCTGCTGCTGCTGCTGCACGACCTCCGGCAGCTACAGGAGTTGCTGCTTTAGCACTCGCTCGCGGTGCTACTGCAGGACTTGCTCTCTACTAGTGCGTACCCTGCTCGAGTGTCTGCTGATTTAGATCACTGCTTCTCTGCTACTAGTGCTCGAACGCCCTAAACATCTATTGCAATGCTATGTTACTAGTTCAATCAGTTTCGATAGTAAAATTCAGTTTCGACTGTAAAGTTCATTTTCTTCAGTTAAGTTCAGAGTGAACAGTACTTACAACATCTGTCGGAGCGGCCGTGGCGCGGTTGATGCTTTTTACATGTAGAACTTTTTGGTGATGTATTTTACATCATCTATTCCAGATGATATTAGGGTCCCACTTCAGATTAATGTTGTATGTCTTGTCCTGCTTCAGCCTTGTTGCCGTACACCTTAGCGGAGCTGCTCCAACGACGGAATAGTCCATCACAGCGGAACAGTACCCTCGGCGCCATTTCCAGAGGCCTCGGATCTTCTTCCCCGCCTCCGACAGTCACACCAGCATCATCACCATCCTCCACGTCCAACCCAATGATGCTGAGGTCCACAAGGCTATGCCAAAGAGGTTGTACACTCGTTGCATCACTTTGTTACTCTGCATTCATGTCGATCCCTCAGGGATCCTTTGCTATGGAACTACTATTCGTGAAAATCTGTTAGAAGGAGTGGAGCAAAGCAAAACTAGTGGATTTTTTTCCTTTGGTGTCTCTTTCAAAGAAAAAACGTAGGAATTTTATTCACTTGGATGTCCTTCTCAAATTAATATGCACGAAGAACAGGACTAATTGCATTACTGGCATAATGAGATTCTTATTTTTTTTCATTTTCACGTGGTTTGACTTTAATTTGACCACGTTTCTCCATTCCTGTGTTCTTCCAATTCATGTGAGTCAAACACCCAGGTTGACTGAAATCCTATGTTTCCAAATGCTCTGTTTTGCACGTGCATTCCTATCCTATTCCTGTGTTTTTCCTGTCCCTGCGTTTATAGAATCCTCCAATTCTAAGGAGCCCTTACAGATTTACTTCATTTTTAGATAGGCATCAAAGAAAACTATGTGTGTTATGTCCTGCTCCTGCCGTGCCGTCATCCACCCCACCTGAGGTGCACCATCGACAGAAGCATTCACTGCAACAGAGATCCCCCCTGCAGACTTTCTTTTGCCGCCTCAGCTCATCTTCCCCGTTGCCGGCAGCCACGCCAACTGCATTACCATCATCAACTGAGCAGATGAACTTGAGGACTACACAGTTCCGAAAGAGAGGTCGCAGTCTTTTGTGTTTGCTTACGTTATACATCGGTTATTATTACCTGCTACTTTATCGTTCAAACTTGAGTTTTGAATTTTCCATGGGTCTTATATCGAGCCAGCAACGAATAGTATCTGTCTACTATCTGGTTTATCTGGGGTCTTCTATGTGGTTCATGTTGGGTGGGCAACAAACAATAGATGATCCATTGTCTATCTTTTTAAACTGAAGCTATAATGTACCTGCTATCATTAGTTTTGGATCCATCCACTCGTTTGCTACCATCGGTCTTGATTTTTGCATGCACCCCTTAGGCCTTACAAAATCTAACTATTTTTTTATTATGCATGTCAGATATTGTACACAATCGTACTGAACATGTAGAGAAAAAGAGAAGACCGTTGCGTGGGAATATAATGTCATGTAGACGCCGCTCCATGGTGGGCGAAGTGCCCCCCCCCCCCCTCCTGCATTTCCAAATTGTATTCCAGAGGAAGATAACTGTTCAGGTGGAGATTCAGAAGGAGCCGACCAAGCCTGTTTACCACCTGAGGTGTTTGCTCTAACCTGGCATGCTGATGTTGGTCATATCATGCATATGGCGCCTTGCATTGCTTACATTATACATCTTATATGTCATCAGCTTAGTTTAGATTTGCTTTTTGTGAATGCCACCTATTTGGTTTCTATATCATACTCCCACCATTCCTAAATATTTGTCTTTTTAGAGATTTCAACAAGTGACTACATACGGAACAAAATGAGTGAATCTACACTCTAAAATATGTCTATATACATCCGTATGTGGTAGTCCATTTGAAATCTCTAAAAAGACAAATATTTAGGAACAGATGGAGTAAACGGGAATTATGCAATGCCATCTTCTTTAGCCAAGCATCATATACGTGAATCATGCAATGCCATCCTGTTTAGCCAGTCATCGTATATGTGAATTGTATCGTGCCATATTTTTTCCATAATGTATTCCATTTGTCAAAAATATTTATACGTTCATCTACTCTTCCTGTACATCAGCCATTTGAGTCGGTCATCGGAAAATCTGGAGTGAAAACAAGGTCTTCTGAGCAGTCAGTGCTACCTATCGATGCAGATTTCTTGTTGGTTACAGATAGCTCCTCAGAGGAGGATTCAGAGACAGATGACCAGTCGTATTCCCCCCCCCCCCCCCGAGGTGCATGCTCTAACTTGGCTGGGTTATATTGCTGATATCATGCATATGGTGTCTTGCATTGCCATGCCATCTGCTTAGATTAGACATGCTTTGTGTGAATGCCTCCTGTTTGCTTTCTATATCAGATATGTGAATTATGCAATGCCATGTTTTTCAGCCAGTTATCATATATGTGAATTATGCACCGCCATGGAGCCAGGCATCATATATGTGAATTATATCATGCCATCTTTTTTTCATTACGTATTCCATTTGTCGACAATCTGTGTATATTGAACTACTCTTCATGTGTATCAGCCATTTGAGCCGGTTATGGAAATATCTGGAGTGAAAAAAAGGTCTTTAGAGCGGGCAATGGTACCTGTTGAAGGATATATCTCGATGGTTATAGGGAGCTCCTCAGAGGAGGATTCAGAGACAGATGACCAGTCCTATATCCCACCTGAGGTGTATGCTCTAAGTTGCAATGTTTATATTTCTCATATGATGCATATGGTGTCTTGCATTGCTTAGTTTAGACATCATATGCACAATATTGAATTCTATCTGCTTAGTTTAGAGATCATACATGCGAGTGACAGCTGCTTAGTATATGAATCAATTATGTCAATTATATCATGCCATCCTGTATACTTAGATAACATGTATGTGAATTATTTCATCCCAACCTATTTTAGAAAGACATCATGTAGTTTTGTCATGTCATCCTGTTTAGGTACTCATCATATGTTGAATTATGCCATTATATCCTGTTAAGTTATCCATCATATATCTGAAACTGTGTCATGCTATCCTATTTAGTTAGGCATCATATATGTGAAATTGTGTCATGTTGTCCTATTTGGTTAGACAACATATATGTGAATTACCACATCTGTCTATCATACAATGTATGTACGTTCAATTTCTTTTCTTGTTTATCAGCCATTTGAATTGGAGGGGGTGATGGCAGTATCTAAGGGAGCAAAAACCCGTTCTTCACAAAAGACAGTGCTACCCATCGATGCAGATAGAACCATGGTTGTACTGGCCCACAAACTAGCCCCACCACACATAATCGAGACTCTTCCGGATTGCACACTTACACCATTGGGCAGAGAACCAGCTTCAACCCATCTAACCGCAACCCCAGCGGATAGTAACCCACTTCTAGTTGACAAAGCACCATGTCCACCACAGAGGACCGCCACACGAGCAATTTGTAAAGCTACTGCAGTGCCCAAAGCACGAAGACCACCACAGCTAACCCAAACTCCACGTTTAAAGCAGAAGAGCAACTGTTCTCAGGTCAGTTTCCGTAGCTATGGTCCATACTCCTTTGCTGTTGCATCACTGTATTTACTCATACCAACTACTTGCGAATTTGAAGGATCCAATTGAAACTCAAATGGCGCAACAGGTATGTTTTAAACCTATTTCTTTAACTGGATTGTTGTTCTAACTTCTTGCTCTATGTTGATTTCAGTTTAAGTTGTATAAACAGCTATGTTCTCATGTGATGCACATTACAAGTGCTGCCAATGCTGTGTAGTTTCTCACACTTATATTCTGTCTATGCTGTTGTGTCTTAAAAATATATGAGTTGAACCGTGTCTCTATCTTGATTAGGGAACATAAACTAGAATGATATGGACAATACAGTGACCATAGTACATTGATATAAGTTTGTTTCATGTTGTTTTCCTGTCCACCTTACTACTGAACCGGTTTACCAAAATGAGTTTCGTATACTACAAACTAAACCTGTGATGTGTCTGCTTGTTTCTCTTGTAGTATGCAAACAGAATATTGGAGAAGAGCACCCCACTATGCAATGGTAGAGAAAGTAATGCAGATAAGGTTCAAGATAGTGAGACAATCCTGTTGGTCTCCAAGAAAGGTGATAAAAACAATCTTGTAGATAGTGAGAAAACTCCACAGTCCTGCATTGATGTAGTGTTCGAGTTACTGGCCAGTACCGCTGGCACAAGCTCTTCGAACTCGCTGCCTGAATCACTTCGGCTTTTCAGTCTCAGCTACAAGCTGAAAGGCATCAGTCAGCTGTGCTGCGCCAAGAAGCCGAAGGACTGAGGAAGTCCCTGCAGAATTCAGATGCGTACTTTCTTGTGCAACAGCAAGCGTTGGAGGATTTAAGCGCCAAACAAGAGAAAGTTGATAAGCTTGCTAGCATCTTGCCATCATTATGGGTACCCGGGATATTGTTTCTTGAACTCTTCAGAAGTGGTTTCAGTTCTGGACTTGTTTTGCTGCGGCGTTTATATGCTGCTTTGTTCCCTATATTTGCACTGGTGGTGAACTTTGATGTCCAGTGGATGTAACATGTGTAATAGCCGTGATAGCCTAGCATAAGTTGCTTGCTTATTTATTTCCTTATTGTCTTGTTTATTTGTTTGCTTGTAGTCAGTGCAGTTCTTTTTCCGCGGTTTGCTAGTGGCTGCAATAACCTATTTTTTAAAACTAGGCCACAATAACCATGGGCTAATATTTACTGTAGTGACACTGGGCCTCCTACGGGCCGTAGAAACAGTGGGCCTTCTATGGGCCGTAGAAATAGTGGGCCTTCTATGGGCCATAGAAACAATGGGCCTTCTACGGGCCGTAGAAAAAATGGGCCTTCTACGGGCTGTATCATCAATGGGCCTTATATGGGCCGTATGATCGATTGGCCAAACATGGGCCAATAACAGGCCGCATTATGGCCGTAAATGGGCTAGAGTTGGAATCGTCCGTTCATGGGTCAACCATAACGGGCCATCGTTAATAGGCCGTATTTGATGACGCTATGAAAATGGCCCAACATATTAACGGACCAAAAATGGGCCGACTGTAACCACGGGCTGAATTTGGCCCACAAGCAGAAAATGACAGTAACGGGCCGTAAGTAAACGAATGCTGGAAATGAGCCCAAGAATAAATGGGCTCTGAGAAGGTCGAAAGATAACATGGTCTAGAAACGGCCCAACGGAATAATGGGCCGTTAATGGGTATAAAGTGATACACTGTTCATTACAGGCCAGTTTCACCACGGGCCGTTAATGGGTGTAAAGTGATACACTGTTCATTACGGGCCAGTTTCACCACAGGTCGTTAATAGGCCAAGAGTTACATAGGGCCTCATATGGGCCGAAAGATGTCATGGGCCATACATGGGCCAGATGTGAAAACGGGCTGGAATCATATTGGATGGCCCAGATGATGCTACTGGGCCTAATTCGAATAGGGTGTAACGGGCCTTGGGTTAGCGGGCTGTAAATGGGCTATATGCGAACAGGCCATTAACAGGCTTTCCATGGGCCGACCCGCCACCTTTTGACCAAGTCAAACGGGCCAGTCTTTTCATAGGAATGGGCCTCTGTTGGGACGTGCCACATGTTGACGTATCATAGGCACCTTCTGTCCAATGAGTGGATGACACCTATCCCAACGATGAGCCGACATGTGTTTCCTCCAGCCAATGATGATTTTACACGTTGAAAATCCCCATTGGTCGGGGCTGTTAACGGGTTATCGGATCCAAAACCCGACCCGATAGCTGAACGGTGTTCCGTTACGGTGGATGCCACGTGTCGGTCACCCTTGACGAAAGCACTTCTGTGACGCGCGATTTATCGTCATGGAAGTGGACACTTCCATGATGATAATTTTGGTAATGTCATGGAACACTTCTACGATAGCACAGGTATGACTATCTTGATTCTGTCATAAAATCGTCATGGATGTACATGCATGACAGAAAACGCGACCTACAGTGACAAACACGTATCATCACGGAAGTGTATTTTTTTATAGTGAGGTCTTGAATCCAGGTGGATCTTCTCCGAAGAGGTGCGATCCCTCACGAGGAGTACATCCGATACGGACGAGCAATGCTCTATCTCAAATGAGCTAAACCAATGCTAACCCTAAAACGTAGGTGCAGATGGAGTATTTATAGTCTAAGGGGCGAAGGGATATATGGGCCTCGGCCCGGAGACGCTGCACACAGGCAGAAGGGGGTGGATGTCCGGGCGTCGGGCCGGATGTCAGGGCTCTCATGAGGGGCCAGATGTCCGGGCTGTCGGGTCGGATGTCCGGGCTGGTGGAGTCGGCCTTGCAGCTCTCTGGATAGGCGGGGCCGGATGTCCGGGGCTTCAGGAGGGGCCGGATGTCCAGGGCGATGGCCGGATGTCTGGGCCGTCGGGGCAGCCTTCTGTGCTCCCTGGATGGCGTGTCCGGATGTCCAGGCGGGAGGCCAGATTTCTGGGGCGGAGGGCCGGATGTCCAGGCCCTGTAGCTTCTGCTGCAGACTCCTGGCTATGGTGTAGATCTCCAGGGGCGGGATGTCCGGGGCCATGGTCGGATGTCCGGTGCCTAGAAGCTGTTCTCGCCTTGTTCCGTTGGTTCTCTTCTTCCGTGGACTTGGGGTCTTGACAATCTTCATGTGCATCCTCGGGAGGGTCCTCTTTGTACTTAATCATGCACAACATTTCGGAGTTAGGTAGTAGCCATGTCTCGTGAGGATCATATGAGATGTCACTAAGGAGAGAAGTCACCTCGGTCTTGAGAGCTCTAGCTCGTGCTCTTCTCATGGGTGCTCTTGGTGCTTGGTGAGACATGGTAGGTCCATCAGGATGACCGTAGGATGCTCCGCATCAGATCCCATATCGAATTTCATGGCCTCTAACCATTTTTCGGAATCTGGGCCCACCGTCGCTTCTCCATAGCTTGGAGGATCACCGTTGTCCAACAACATGACCTCTAAGACAGGCTTACCGTACCACTCAGGAGTTGTATGTACCCTTGTCGACCTACGAGGTTCGATAGTAACTTGATCCGAAGCTTCATGATCATCATCATTAGCTTCCTCTTCAACTGACGTAGGAACCACATAAACATCTTTCTGTGTTGCGCTATTCTTTGATTGAAGTAAAGGTTCAACAACATCATCATGTTCTATCTTCCTCCCACTCAATTCTTTTGAGAGAAATTCTTTCTCAAGAAAGGACCCATTCTTAGCGACAAGCACTTTGCCTTCGGATATGAGATAGAAGGTATACCCAACCATCTCTTTTGGGTATCCTATGAAGACGCATTTGTCTTCTTTGGGTTCGAGCTTTTCCGGCTGAAGCCTTTTGACATAAGCATCGCAGCCCCAAACCTTAAGAAACGACAAATTAGGTTTCTTGCCAAACCACAGTTCATACAGTGTCGTCTCCACGGACTTAGATGGTGCCCTATTTAAAGTGAATGCGGCTATCTCTAATGCATAACCCCAAAACGATAGTGGCAGATCGGCAAGAGACATCATAGAACGCACCATATCCAACAAGGTACGATTACAACGTTTGGACACACCATTACACTGTGGTGTTCTAGGTGGCATCAACTATGAACGATTCCACATTGTATTAAGTGATTGAAAAAATCATAACTCAGATATTCTCCCCCTCGATCAGAATGTAGGAATTTAATCTTCTTGTTATGATGATTCTCAACTTCACTCCAAAATTGCTTGAACTTTTCAAACGTTTCAGACTTATGCTTCATTAAGTAAATATACCAATATCTACTCAAGTCATCGGTGAAGGTGGGAAAGTAACGATATTCACCGTGCTCGTCAACATTCATCGGACCGCACACATCAGTATGTATGATTTCCAACAAGTCACTTGCTTGTTCCATTGTTCCGAAAAACGGGGTTTCGGTCATCTTACCCATGAGGCATGCTTCGCATGTGTCAAGAGATTCAAAATCAAGCGACTCCAAAAGTCCATCAGCATGGAGTTTCTTCATGCGTTTTACACCAATATGACCTAAGCGCAGTGCCACAAAAAAGTGGTACTATCATTATCAACTCTACATCTTTTGGCATCAATGTTATGAACATGTGTATCATCACTATCAAGATTCAATAAGAATAAACCCCTCACAATGGGTGCATGACCATAAAAGATATTACCCATACACACCATTGTTCTCCGATTTAAATGAGTAACCGTCTTGCATTAAACAAGATCTAGATATAATGTTCATGCTCAACGCAAGCACTAAATAACAAGTATTCAGGTTCATCACTAATCCTGATGGTAATCGAACAGAGAACGTGTCGGCGGCGATCACATCAACCTTGGAACCATTTCCCACGTGCATCATCACTTCATCCTTCGCCAGCCTCCTGCTATTCTGTAATTCCTGCTTTGAGTTACAAATGTGAGCAACCGAACCAGTATCAAATAACCAGGCACTACAATGAGAGTTGGTAAGGTACACATGAATAACATGTATATCATATATATACCTTTGTTGACGTTGGCCCCCTTCTTGTCGGCCAGATACTTGGGGCAGTTCTGCTTCCACTAGCCAGTTCACTTCCAATAGAAGCACTCAGTCTCCAGCTTGGGTCCAGCCATGGGTTTCTTCATGGGAGGAGCACCTACTTCGCTACCTTTCTTGAAGTTTCCCTTCTTTCCCTTGCCTTTCTTGAAACTAGTGGTTTTATTCACCATCAAAACTTGATGCTCCTTCTGGATGTGTGACTCATGGACTTTCAGCATCACGAATAGCTCGGAGACTGACTTGTTCATCCCTTCCATGTTATATTTCAACACAAAGCTCTTGTAGCTAGGTGGTAGCGATTGAAGAACCCTGTCAGTGACAGCCTCTGGCGGGAGCTCAACTCCCAACTCAGCCAGACGGTTGTAGTACCCATACAATCTGAGTATGTGCTCACTGACAGACCCGTTCTCCTCCATCTTGCAAGCATAGAACTTATCAGAGGTCTCATACCTCTCGATCAAGGAATTCTTCTCAAAGATAAACTTCAACTCTTAGAACATCTCATATGCTCCATGATGTTCAAAATGCCTTTGAAGTCTCGGCTCTAAGCTATACAGCATGGCGCACTGAACTATTGAGTAGTCCTTAATACGAGACTGCCAAGCGTTCACAACGTCCACAGTCGATGGAGGGGGTGACGCACCAAGCGGTGTATCAAGGACATAAGCCTTTTGGGCAGCCGTGAGGATAATCCTTAGATTACGGGCCCAGTCCACAAAGTTACTTCCATCATCTTTTAGCTTAACTTTCTCTAGGAACGCATTGAAATTCAGGGGAGCTACAGCGCGAGCCATTGATCTACAATATAAATTTGCAAAGGCAACTTTAGACTATTGTTCATGATAATGAGTTCAATTAATCATATTACTTAAGAACTCCCACACAAATAAACATCACTCCGGTTGTCCGAGTGTAACACGATCCAAATTCACCAACCCAAGTCCGATCATCACGTGAGATGAGGTGGTTTCAATGGTGAACATCTCCATGTTGATCATATCTACTATATGACTCATGTTCGACCTTTCGATCTCTTGTGTTCTGAGGCCATGTATGTACATGCTAGGCTCGTCAAGTTTGACCCAAGTGTTCCGCATGTGCAAAACTGGCTTGCACCCATTGTATGTGAACATAGAGTCTATCACACTCGATCATCACGTGGTGCTTGGAAACGACGAACTTTCGCAACGGTACACACTTGGGAAGAACACAATTTTATCTTGAAATTTTAGTGAGGGATCACATTATAATGCCACCGTCATCCTAAGAAAAATAAGAAGCATCTCTACTCCTAATGGAGCATTTGGTAGTCTCGCTTCCTGGTTTTTTTTTCGTCCCACCACTTTCGTCCGGGTTTTTTTCGTAGGTTAACCGTCGTAGATTTTTTTCGATGCTGGTTTCTTATTCACCGGTTTATTTACCCCTCAGCTCTTTCCTTGCAAATAAGCACTTTCCAAACGTGCACGCAATCACGGATCTAAATTTACTAACTTATCCAAATCAACCGATACCTTCCATTATTGCAAATTTCTTTAGGAAACAAATAATAGATTTTAAGGAAACAAATAAAAGATTTTAAAGACGCATCATACTTTACTAACAATCACTAAAAATCAAATCTAAATTAATTAACCTTACCTTAAATCACTCAATCACTTTAATTAGAAAACATTTTCTTTCCTAATTGCACCCCGCTTAGTGTGCACATAACAATCCGAAGTAATTAGAGTCACATGATTGAATCCATTTATTTAGAGCGACATGATTGAATTCATTTATTAACAATAATCCTCATCAAAAGTGCGTTTAGCAATTTTAGAGGGCGGATCAAAACTCTGCCATCCGCTCGCCCGCATTTGTTTAGGTACAAGAAAAAATGGCATAATATATGGAAACAACACGACCGGGGCGGCGGCGCAATCTTCGGGGATAGGGGATCGGAGGAGAAGGATTGGCTTGGCAGCATGATCGGGGTGCTTCCCCGCGGCTGCGGCCGTCCTCGCGATGCCACCTACCCGAAATCAACGCTGCTCCCTGCCGTCAGCCAAGGCGACGCCGCCTGCCCTCCTACCCACGGTCCGCTGCCGCGTGCGGCTACGGCGGGAGGAGTAGCGACGGGGCCGAGGTCCTTCATGCGTTCTGGGATGGAGGCCATGATTTCGTCGAGGTCGTTGCTGCCTCCTACACTCAGGGTGTGTCGCCGAGATCGAGGCGAGCATGAGGAGCTGTGGCCACCGCCATGGTCACCCCATCGCAGGGGATGGAGCACACCGTCGGCCTACAGCTTGTGGAGATCACTGTTGCTCTTCAGGTTGCATGGTGACCGGATCTTGCCGATGTGTCCCTCCCCGATGACCTCCTCTTCGCCCGGTTGGCCGGCATGGATCTCGCCACTGCTGCCCTCAACTTCTCTGCCTCGAGCTCGACGGTCAGCCACCATGGATCCCCCAGCTGGAGGGCCACGTGAACCAGCCGTCCTCCCATGCTGCAGCGGCGAGAAGGTGACATGGCTCTCCGTACACGAAGAGTGGAGTTTAGTCAAGTACTTATATACTTGGCCTCTACTGCTGATCCATGTACATGGAGAAGAACAGACAACCGCTCATTCATGCTTCATTCCACTCCTTTGCGCTACATTACTGGAGGTGACATCTTCTTATCTCTCTATGTTGTAACAAGCCTGCTGCTTGCATATTTAATGGATTTTTTATTTAAATTTATCGCTGCTTAGTGCTTTGTTGCACTTGTTCACCCAAGATTCTTATATATAATCTGAGCGTATGTAGGCATACTTAGCTTTGCTATTCCATTTTTTCTGGCGCATAGAAATAAGAGTATTGTCCAGGTTAGGTATTCAATTGAGTATGGCATTTGGATTGCTATCAGAATGTCTTTTCTATGCATGCGATTTCTCACATCTGGTTATAATATTTGTGAAGACGTGCATTGCACGTGCACTTGGAAGAGGGCCCGTGGCCCGCGCTGGACGGCGCCAACGCCGACCCGAGCCACCTCGTCCGCGTATTCTTGGAGCTGTGGCTGGTCGATTTACATGAAATTAATTCCCTCAGTTCTGGTGGCAAATATAATACACATAATCCATATTGTTATGCACTAGCGTGTATGTGTGAAATAGATGGATTATGGTCCCGTACCCAATAAGATGGATATATGTGTGTGTTAGAGAGAGAGGGAGAGGGGGATAGAGAGTGAGGAAGAGGGAGGGAGAGTGTGTGTCTGTGTGTGTGTGAGGATTTGATGGTAAAAAAGGTCGCCAATGTTGTAATATTGAACTCTAAAAGTTAATGTGGCCCTGTTGCAACGCACGGGCGTTCTTCTAGTAAAAGGATTAACATCACATGCAAATCATAAGTGACATGATATGGCCATCAACTTGTGCTTTTGATCTCCATCTCCAATGCACCGGCATGATCTCCATCGTCACCGGCATGACATCATGATCTCCATAATCGTGTCGTGCTACCTCTTGAGCTTGCGTTGGTTTTTCCCTTGAGGAGGAAAGGGTGATGTAGCAAAGTAGAGTAAGTATTTCCCTCAGTTTTGAGAACCAAGGTATCAATCCAGTAGGAGACAACGCACAAGTCACCGAATACCTGCACAAACAATCAAACAAACTTGCACCCAACGCGACAAAGGGGTTGTCAATCCCTTCACAGTTACTTGCAAAAGTGAGATCTAATAAAGATAGATAAACGGTATGGCAAATAATTTTGGTATTTTTGGTTTGTAGATCGGAAAGTAAAAGATTGCAAAATAGTAGATCGGAAACTTATATGATGGAAAAGAGAACTTATATGATGGAAAAGAGACCTGGCGACCATAGGTTTCACTAGTGGCTTCTCTCAAGATAGCAAATAATACGGTGGGTGAACAAATTACTGTCGAGAAATTCATAGAAGAGCGCATAATTATGACGATATCTAAGGCAATGATCATGAACATAGGCATCACGTCAGTGTCAAGTAGACCGACTCCTGCCTGCATCTACTACTATTACTCCATACATTGACCGCTATCCAGCATGCATCTAGAGTGTTAAGTTCATAAATAACCTAGTAATGCATTAAGATGACATGATGTAGAGGAATTAACTCAAGCAATATGATGAAAACCCCATCTTTTTATCCTCGATGGCAATAATACAATACGTGCCTTGCTTCTCCTACTATCACTAGGAAAGGACACCGCAAGATTGAACCCAAAGCTAAGCACTTCTCCCATTGCAAGAAAAACCAATCTAGTAGGCCAAACTAAACCGATAATTCGAAGAGACTTGCAAAGGTATCAAATCATGCATATAAGAATTCAGAGAAGATTCAAATAATATGCATAGATAATCTGATCATAAATCCACAATTCATCAGATCTCGGCAAACACATCGCGAAAGAGTCTTACATCAAATAGATCTCCAAGAACATCGAGGAGAACACGGTATTGGGAATCAAAGAGAGAGAAGAAGCCATCTAGCTACTAGCTATGGACCCGTAGGTCTGTGGTAAACTACTCACGCTTCATCAGACGGGCAATGGTGTTGATGTAGAAGCCTTCCATGCTTGAAACCCCCTTCGGCAGGACGCCAGAAAAGGTCCCTAGATGGGATCTCACAGGTATAGAAGGTTGCGGCGGCGGGAAAGTGTTTTCGTGGCTCCGCCTGATGGTTATGGGGTATAAGAGTATATATGGGCGAAAGAATTAGGTCAGGAGACCCACAAGAGGCCCACAAGACAGAGGGGCGCGCCCTCCACCCTTGTGGCCGCCTCGTGACTCCTCCGACTTCATCGCCAAGTTTACTGGTTTTCTTCTGGTCCAAGATAGATGATCGTGAAAGTTTTATTCCGTTTGGACTCCGTTTGGTATTCCTTTTCTGCGAAACTCAAAAACAGGCAAAAAACAGAAACTGGCACTGGGCTCTAGGTTAATAGGTTAGTCCCAAAAATAATATAAAATAGCATATTAATGCATATAAAACATCCAAATTAGATAATATAATAGCATGGAACAATCAAAAATTATAGAAATGTTGGAGACTTATCATGCCGCCATCGGGGTTGTCATGCCTACCATGCTTGTACTACTATTGCTACCGCTTAGTGATAAAGTAAAGCATTACATAGCGCTTAATGGTTGACACATAGGTCATACAATAATTAAAGACAACCCTATGGCTCATGCCCATTGCCGTATGCATCGACATGCAAGTCGATATAAACTATTGCAAACATGATCATCTCATACATAAAATATATTTAATCATGTCTTTGGCCATATCATATCACAACATACCTGTAAAAACAAGTTAGACGTCCTCTAATTGTTGTTGCATGTTTTACGTGCCTATTATGGGTATCTAGAAAGAACGATTCTGACATACGCAAAGCCACAACAGTGATATGCAAGTTGCTATTTAACCTTCTACAAGGACCGCCTTTGTCAAATCCGATTCAACTAAGGTGGGAGAGACAGACACCCGCCAGCCATCTTTATGAAACAAAGTCACAAGTCAGTCGATGGGACTGGTCTCATGTACATGGACATGTAAAGTTGGTCCTGGCTGGTTCATCCCACAATACCGCTGAATAAAGAAAAGACCAAGGAAGGAAGCAATCTAAATATCAATGCCCACAAACTCCTTTGTGTTCTACTCGTGATGTCATCTACGCATAGACCTAGCTCTGATACCACCATTGGGGAACGTTGCATGGGAAGCAAAAGGATTACTATACTCACCAATATCAATCTAGGAGATGAAATCTATGAGAGGAGAGATTGCATCTACATACCCTTGTAGATCGCTATGCGAAAGCGTTAAGAAATGTGGTTGATGTAGTTGAACGACTTCGCGATCCAATCACGATCTGTCATGTGAACTCCCGATCCAAGTGCCGAACGGACGGCACCTCCGGGTTCAACACACGTACGGCTTGATGATGCATTCACCTCCTCGATCCAGCGAGTGATGGTGAAGTAGTAGCTCGAGTCCTCTGACAGCACTACGGAGAGGAAGAGGGCAGCGTCGTGGCATAGATGGGTGTGGCTGCCCTCCCTCTACCCCTCTATGTATATGGGGAAGGGGAGGAGGAGGCGCCCTAGGGTTTCCCTAGGGAGGGCTGGCGGCCACAAGGGGCAATCCTAGATGGGTTTTGGGTGCCCCCCTTAGGAGGCTTGGCCCCCAAGGCAAAAGGGTTTGGCAGCCCTAGGGGGCTCCCCCACCTCCTCTGGCTATGTGGGATGGGGTGTGGGGGTGCGCACAGCCCCTTAGTGCGCTGGTGTGCCCTCTTCCCTTGACCCATGAAGCCCCCCAAAACTTGTCGGGCCCCCCGAAACCCCTTTCAGTCCTCCTGGTCATCACCCGGTAACCCTGAAACACTTCCGGACTCCGATGCCCTTCATCCAATATATCAATATTCACCTTTGGACCCCTTCAGAGTTCCTCGTCACTTCCAAGATCTCATCTGGGACTCCAAACAACCTTTGGTTACCACCATAACAACTCAACTATACTTATATCGTCACCAAACGTTAAGTGTGTAGACCCTGCAGGTTCGAGAACTATGCATACATGACCGAGACACCTCTACGATAATAACCAATAGCGAGACCTGGATGTCCATATTGGTTCCTACATATTCTACGAAGATCTTCATCGGTCGACCCTCGATGTCAAGGATTCACACAATCCTGTATGTAGTTCTCTTTGTCTATCGGTATGTTACTTGCCCGAGATTCGATTGTCGGTATCACCATACCTAGTTCAATCTTGTTACCGCCAAGTCTCTTTACTCGTTATGTAATACAAGATCCCATGGCTAACCCATTAGTCACATTGCTTGCAAGCTCATTGTGATACTGTATTACTGAGAGGGCCCAGAGATACCCCTCCGTCATATGGAGTGACAAATCCTAGTCTTGATCCATGCCAACTTAACAGATACCCTCGGAGATACTTGTAGAGCACCTTTATAGTCGCCCACTTACATTGCGATGTTTGGTACACACAAGGTATTCCTTCGGTGTCAGTGATTTGCATGATCTCATGGTCATAGGAACATATACTTGACATGCAGAAAACGATAGCAATAAACTTGATACAATCATATGCTAGGTTCATAGTTTGGGTCTTGTCCATCACATCATTCCCCTAATGATGTGATCCCATTACCAAATGACAACTCATGTCTATGACTAGGAAACCATATCCATCTTTGATCAACGAGCCAGTCTGGTAGAGACTTACTAGGGACATGTTCTTGTCTATGTATCCACACATGCATTAGAGTTTCCGGTTAATACAATTATATGATGGATAATAAACGATTATCATGAATAAGGAAATATAATAATAAGAACTTTATTATTGCCTCTAGGGCATATTTCCAACACTCCCCAACCTATATATATGAGAGGAGGGAGAGGGGCAACACACATCATGATTCCCAAGCCGTGTGCGGCGCCCCGTCTCCCTCTAGTTCTAGTTCCTCTTCCATCCACACCCGTTGTGCTTGGCGAAGCCCTGCGGATAGTTTCACCGCCTACGTCACCATGTCGTATGATGCCCGAACTCATCTACTACTTCGCCTCTCTTGCTGGATCGAGAAGGCGAGTACGTCATCGAGCTAAACGTGTGCTGAACGTGGAGGTGTCGTACGTTCGGTACGTGATCAGGACGGATCTGAAGGTGTACGTGAAGGAAATATGACCTAGAGGCAATAATAAAGTTGTTATTTTATATTTCCTTATTCATGATAAAGGTTTATTATTCATGCTAGAATTGTATTGATCGGAAACTTAAATACATGTGTGAATACATAAACAAATACGTGTCCCTAGTAAGCCTCTACTAGACTAGCTCATTTATCAAAGATGGTTAAGGTTTCCTAACCATGGACATGTGTTGTCATTTGATAATGGGATCACATCATTAGGAGAATGATGTGATGGACAAGACCCACCCGTTAGCTTAGCATATTGATCGTTCAGTTTTATTGCTATTTCTTTCTTCATGTCAGATACATATTCCTTCGACTATGATATTATGCAACTCCTGGGTACCGGAGGAATACCTTATGTGCTATCAAATGTCACAACGTAACTGGGCGATCATAAAGATGCCCTACAGGTATCTCCGAAGGTGTTTGCTGAGTTGTCATAGATCGAGATTAGGATTTGTCACTCTGAGTATGGAGAGGTATCTTTGGGCCCTCTCGGTAATACACATCATAATCTTGCAAGCAAATAACTAAGGAGTTAGTTACGAGGTGATGTGTTATGGAAATTTCCCGTAACGAGATTGAACTAGGTATAGAGATACCGACGATCAAATCTCGGGCAAGTAACATAACGATGGACAAAGAGAATTACGTATGTTGTCATAACGGTTCGATCAATAAAGATCTTCGTAGAATATGTAGGAGCCAATATGGACATCTAGGTTCCGCTATTGGTTATTGACCGGAGAGGTGTCTCGGTCATGTCTACATAGTTCTCGAACTCGTAGGGTCCGCACACTTAATGTTTGATGACGAGATAGTATTATATGAGTTATGTGATTTGGTGACCAAAAGTTGTTCGGAATCCCGGATGAGATCACAGACAAGATGAAGAGTCTCTAAAAGGTCGAGAGGAAAAGATTGATATATAGGACGATGGTATTCGGACACCGGAAGTGTTTCAGAGAGTATCGGGTACTTATCGGGTCACCGGAAAGGAGTTTCGGGCACCCCCGGCAAAGATATGGGCCTAATGGGGCAAAGGGGGAACAGACCAGCCCCTGGTGCGCCCCTTCTTTGGACAACATGCCCTAAGGGAAGGAAAGGGGGAGGGCTAGCCCCTCCTACCTTTCCTTCTCATGGGAGAAAGGAAAGGGGGCGCCACCCTCCCGTGCCTTTCCCCCGCACCTATATAAGGCAGGGGGCGGCTTGGGAGGGACTCCAAGTAGGATTCCTCCTACTTGGGCGCCTCCTTTGGCTTCTCCTCCCTTCCTCCCACCTATATATATGTGGGAGGGGGCGCCTAGCACACAACAGACAATTGCCTAGCCGTGTGCGGCACCCCCCTCCGTCGTTTACACCCTCGGTCATATTTTCATAGTGCTTAGGAGAAGCCCTGCGAAGATCACTTCACCATCACTATCACCACACTGTCGTGCTGTCAGAACTCATCCACTACCTCCCTGTCTTGCTGGATCAAGAAGGTGCGAACAACCGATATGAACGTGTGCTGAACGAGGAGGTGTCATACGTTCGATTCTCGATCGGTTGGATCACGAAGAAAGTTCGACTACATCAACCGCATTGTGAAACGCTTTCGCTTACGGTCTACGAGGGTACGTAGACACTTTCTTCCCTCTCGTAGCTATGCATCTCCTTTATAGATCTTGCATGGGCATAGGAAATTTTTTTGTTTTCATGCAACATTACCCAACAGTGGCATCTGAGCCAGGTCTATGCGTAGATGATATGCACGAGTAAAACACAAAGAGTGTTGGCGGTGATAGTCATACTGCTTAGCACCAACGTCTTATTTTGATTCAGCGGCATTGTGGGTTGAAGTGGCCCGGACCAACCTTACATGTCCACGCACATGAGACCGGCTCCACCGACTGACATGCAACTAGTTTTGCATAAAGTTGGCTGGCAGGTGTCTGTTTCTCCTACTTTAGTTGAATCGAATTTGACAATAGTCGGTCCTTGAAGAAGGTTAAAATAGCAAACTTCATGAATCACCATTGTGGTTTTTTTCGTAGGTAAGAACGGTTCTTGCTAGAAGCCCGTAGCAGCCACGTAAAACTTGCAACAACAAAGTAGAGGACATCTAACTTGTTTTTGCAGGGTATGTTGTGATATGATATGGTCAAGACATAATGTGATATACGTTATTGTATGAGATGATCGTGTCTTGTAATTTATCGGCAACCGGTAGGAGCATTATGGTTGTCTCTTTATTGTATTAAATGCAAATGCCATGTAATTGCTTTACTTTATCGCTATGCGTTAGCAATAGCTGTAGAAGCAATAGTTGGCGAGATGACCATGACGTGACGATGGAGATGACGATGGAGATCAAGGTGTCAAGCCGGTGATGATGGAGATCATGATGATGCTTTGAAGATGGAGATCAAAAGCATGAGATGATGATGGCCATATAATGTCACATATTTTTATTGCATGTGGTGTTTATCTTTTATGCATCTTATTTTTCTTAGAACGACGGTAGCATTATAAGATGATCCCTTCACTAAATTTCAAGATATAAGTGTTCTCCCCGAGTGTTCTCCCCGAGTATGCACCATTGCGAAAGTTCATTGTTTCGAGACACCACGTGATGATCGGGTCTGATAGACACTATGTTCACATACAACAGGTGTAAGACAGTTTTGCACATGCAGAATACTTGGGTTAAACTTGACGAGCCTAGCATGTACAGACATGGTCTCGGAACACTAGAGATCGAAAGGTTGAACGTGAGTCATATAGTAGATATGATCAACATAGAGATGTTCACCGTTGATGACTACCCCATCTCACGTGTTGATCGGGCATGGGTTAGTTGATTTGGATCATGTATCACTAAGATAACTTGAGGGATGCTTACTTAAGTGGGAGTTCATTAGTAATTTGATTAATTAAACTTAATTTATCATGAACTTAGTCCTGATAGTATCTGCAAATCTATGTTGTAGATCAATAGCTCACGATATAGTTCCCCTATTATTTGATATGTTCCTAGAGAAAACTAAGTTGAAAGATGATATTAGCAATGATGTGGACTAGGTCCGTGATTTGAGTATTATCCTCATTGTTGCACAGAAGAATTATGTTCTTAATGCACCGCTAGGTGACGGACCTATTGCAGGAGCAGATTCAGACGTTATGAACGTTTGGCAAGCTCAATATGATGACTACTTTATAGTTTAGTGTGCCATGATTTATGGCTTAGAACCGGGACTTCAAAAATGTTTTGAACGCCACGAAGCATATGAGATGTTCCAAGAGTTGAAATTGTTATTTCAGACTCATGCCCGTGTTGAGAGGTATGAGACCTCTGACAAGTACTTTGCCTACAATATGGAGGAGAATATCTCAACCAGTGAGCATGTGCTCAGAATGTCTGGTTACTACAACCGCATGAATCAAGTGGGAGTTAATCTTCCAGATAAGATAGTTATTGACAGAGTTGTCTAGTTACTATCACCAAGCTACTAGAACTTTGTGATTAACTATAAATGCAAGGGATGATGGAAAAGATTCCTGAGCTCTTCGCGATGCTAAAATCAGCGAAGGTGGTAATCAAGAAGGAGCATCAAGTGTTGATGGTTAACAAGACCACTAGTTTCAAGAAAAAGGGCAAAGGGAAAGAAAGGGAACTTCAAGAAGAATGCAAGCAAGTTGCCACTCCCATGAAGAAGCCCAAAGCTAGAACCAAGCCTGAAACTGAGTGCCTCTACTGCAAAGGAAATGGTCACTGGAAGCGGAACTGCCCCAAATACTTGGCGGATAAGAAGGATGGCAAAGTGAACAAAGGTATATTTGATATACATGTTATTGATGTGTACCTTACTAGTAATCATAGCAGCCCCTAGGTATTTGATACTGGTTTAGTTGCTAAGATTAGTAACTCGAAACAGGAGTTGCAGAATAAATAGAGAGTAGTTAAGGGCGAGGTGATGACGTGTGTTGGAAGTGATTCCAAGGTTGATACGATCACCATCACACACACCCTCTACCTTCGGGATTAGTGTTGAACCTAAATAAATGGTGTTTGGTGTTTGCGTTGAGCATGAATATGATTTGATCATGTTTATTGCAATACGGTTATTCATTTAAGTGAAATAATAATTGTTGGTCTATTTACATGAATAAAACCTTCTATGGTCGTACACCCAATGTGAATGGTTTATTGAATCTCGATCGTAGTGATACACATATACATAATTTTGATGCTAAAAGATACAAAGTTGATAATGATAGTGCAACATACTTGTGGCACTGCCGTTTAGGTCATATTGGTGTAAAGCACATGAAGAAACTCCATGTGGATGGACTTTTGGAATCACTTGATTATGAATAATTTGATACTTGTGAACCATGCCTCATGACTAAAACTCCATTCTCCGAAACAATGGAGCGAGCTAATGACTTATTGGAAACAATACCTATCGATGTATGCGGTCCGATGAGTGTTGAAGCACGCGGCGGGTATCATTATTTTCTCACATTCACAGATGTTTGAGTAGGTATGGGTATATCTACTTGATGAAACACAAGTCTGAACTGTTTCAGAAGTTCAAAGAATTTCATAGTGAAGTGGAGAATCATCGTAACAAGATAATAAAAAGTTTCTACGATCTTATCGTGGAGGTGAATATTTGAGTTACGAGTTTGGCCTTCATTTAAAACAACGTGGAATAGTTTCACAACTCACGCCACCTGGAACACCAGAGTGTAATGGTGTGTCTGAATGTTGTAACCATACTTTCTTAGATATAGTGCATTCTATGATGTCTCTTACCGATTTTCCACTATCGTTTTGGGGTTATGCATTAGAGACAGCTGCATTCACATTAAATAGGGCACCATCTAAATCCGTTGAGACGACACCGTATGAACTGTGATTTGGCACAAACCTAAGCTGTCGCTTCTTAAAGTTGGGGATGTGATGCTTATGTCAAAAGGCTTCAGCCAGATAAGCTCGAACCCAAATTGGAGAAGTGCGTCTTCATAGGATACCCTAAAGAAACTATAGGGTGCACCTTCTACCACAGATCCAAAGGCAAGATCTTTGTTGCTAAGTTTGGGTCCTTTCTAGAGAAGGAGTTTCTGTCGAAAGAAGTGAGTGGGAGGAAAGTAGAACTTGATGAGGTAATTGTACCTTATCTCAAATTGGAAAGTAGCACATCACAGAAAACCATTCCCATGATACCAACACCAACTAGAGAGGAAGATAATGATAATGATCATGAAACTTAAAATCAAGTTGCTACTGAACCTCATAGGTTAACCAGAGCACGATCCGCACCAGAGTAGTATGGTAATCCTGTCTTGGAAGTCATGTTACTAGACCAAGGAGAACCTACGAACTATGAAGAAGCTATGATGAGCCCAGATTCCGATAGATGGCTTGAGGCCATGAAATCTGAGATAGGATCCATGTATGAGAACAAAGTGTGGACTTTGGTGGACTTTCCCGATGATAGGCAAGCCATAGAGAATAAATAGATCTTCAAGAAGAAGACTGACGTTGAT
Source organism: Triticum timopheevii (assembly GCA_963921465.1). NCBI lineage: Eukaryota > Viridiplantae > Streptophyta > Magnoliopsida > Poales > Poaceae > Triticum > Triticum timopheevii. Next base: position 326,695,909 of record OY997266.1, read on the forward strand.
GGTAATGTTACTGTCTACAAAGCTCAACTTATCGCAAAAGGTTTTCGACAAGTTCAACGGGTTGACTACGATGAGACTTTCTCACCCGTAGCGATGCTTAAGTCCGGCCGAATCATGTTAGCAATTGCCACATTTTATAATTATGAAATCTGGCAAATGGATGTCAAATAATTGCATTCCTTAATGGATATTAAAGAAGAGTTGTATATGATGCAACCAGAAGTTATTTTTTCTATGGACGGTGCAAGCATCTTGGAGTTGGAATATACGCTTTGATGAGGTGATCAAAGCATATGGATTTATATAGACTTACGGTGAAGCCTGCATTTACAAGAAAGTGAGTGGGAGCTCTGTAGCATTTCTGATATTATATGTGGATGACATATTATTGAATGGAAATGATATAGAAATTTCTGAATAGCATAAAAGTACTAGAATAAGAATTTTTCAATGAAAAACCTCAGTGAATCTACTTATATTTGGGGGTGATGCATTAGAGAGAGTTGCATTCATGTTAAATAGGACACTGTCTAAATCCGTTGAGGACACCACATGAACTGTGAACTTGGCAAGAAACCTAAGCTATTGTTTCTTAAAGTTGGGGATGTGATTCTTATGTCAAAGGCTTCAGCCAAATAAGCTCAAACCCAAATTGGAGAAGTGCGTCTTCATAGGATACCCTGAAGAAACTATGGGGTACACCTTCTACCATAGATCCAAAGGCAAGATCTTTGTTACTAAGTTTGGGTCCTTTCTAGAGAAGGAGTTTCCCTCAAAAGAAGTGAGTGGGAGGAAAGTAGAACTTGATGAGGTAATTGTACCTTATCTCAAATTGGAAAGTAGCACATCATAGAAAACCGTTCCCATGATACCTACACCAACTAGAGTGGAAGATAATGATAATGATCATGAAACTTCAGATCAAGTTGCTACTGAACCTCATAGGTTAACCAGAACACGATCCGCACCAGAGTTGTAAGGTAATCCTGTCATGGAAGTCATGTTGCTAGACCAAGGCGAACCTATGAACATGAAGAAGCTATGATGAGCCCAGATTCCGACAGATGGCTTGAGGCCATGAAATCTGAGATAGGATCCATGTATGAGAACAAAGTGTGGACTTTGGTGGACTTGCCCAATGATCGGCAAGCCACAGAGAATAAATGGATCTTCAAGAAGAAGACTGACGCTGGTGGTAATGTTACTGTCTCACCCGTAGGTTTTTGACAAGTTCAAGGGGTTGACTACGATGGGACTTTCTCACCCGTAGGTTTTTGACAAGTTCAAGGGGTTGACTACGATGAGACTTTTTGAAGATACATTTATTCTCTATGGCTTGCGGATCATCGGGCAAGTCCACCGAAGTCCATACTTTGTTCTCATACATGGATCCTATCTCAGATTTCATGGCCTCAAACCATTTATCAGAATCTGGGCTCATCATAGCTTCTTCATAGTTCGTAGGTTCGCCATGGTCTAATAACATGACTTCCAAGACAGGATTACCGTATGATAATCCCCAGGTGCAAGGAATCATCGTAGCAATTCCCAAAGGTGGAAGTGATAAGTATGGAGTGTCGAACCCACAAGGAGCTAAAGGTAAGATCAATATTCTCTCAAGTCCTATGTGCCACTGATACGACTCTATGTACACCAAACGTTTGCTTCCATCTAGAAACGAGAAATAAAATGACGTTGTGCGTATGAAGATGATAGCTTTGCATGATATCAGAGAACTAAAATATGAAAGTAGGTGCTGTTAACATAAAGTTAGAATACATTCATATATATTATAAATAGCGAGTGTGGAATAATGATGGGTCGGTGTGCGGAATTGTCCTAGGCAATTGTTAACAAGATCGATAATCATTATTCCACTTTCATATGAGGGAGAGGCATAAGCTGACATACTTTATCTTCTCGAATTGTATGCACTTATGATTGGAACTCTAGTAAGCATCCGCAACTACTAAAGATCATTAAGGTAAAACCCAACCATATCATTAAAGTATCAAGTCCCCTTTATCCCATACGCAACAACCCCATTACTCAGGTTTAAGCTTAGGTCGCTCTAGCAACCCACTATAAGTGAATCATGAACCTATTGCAACACACTACAGCGGGAATCCTTCACCTGTGCGCGGCATGGAAGGCACCATAGGATAGCACCGAAATAAAACATACAACTCAAACCAATCTAGATCATTAGTCAACCCAAAAGACAGAAGAAATCTACTCAAAATATCATAGGATGGCAACACATCATTGGATCATAATATGCGGCATAAAGCACCATGTTCAAGTAGGGGATTACAGCGGGGTGAGGGAGAGTGGACGGCATAAAAGAGATGAGGATGGTGATATTGATGAAGGCGATCACCTCGGCGATGGTTCCCCCGGTGGCACTCCGGCGCCACCAAAAGAGAGGGAGAGAGAGTCTTCCCCTTGTGATTCCTCCTCCATGGCCTCCCACTAGATTGGGAGAGGTTCCCCCTCTGGTCCTTGGCCTCCATGGCGATAATGGCCCCCTCTGGGATCCTCCTCCATGGCCTTCGGTGATGATGGCCCCCTCCAGCAGGGTGCCGGAGAGGGCCTAGATTGATTTTTCGTGGCTACAAAGGCTTGCAGCGGCGAAAATCCCGATCTAGGTTTCATTCTGGGGTTTTCTGTATTTATAGGAGTTTTTGGCGTCGGGGACAAGTTAGGGGGGTCCACGAGGCAAAGACGGGGCAGGGGGTGCGCCCCCAACCCTTGTGGAGGCCTCGTGGCTCTCCGATACTCCGTGGGCTTATTTTGGTCCATAAAATATCATTGTAAAGTTTCAGCTCGTTTGGACTCCGTTTGATATTCCTTTTCTGTAAAACTCAAAACCAAGGGGGAAAATAGAAACTAGCACTGGACTCTAGGTTAATAGGTTAGTCCCGAAAATAATGTAAAATAGCATATAAATGCATATAAAACATCCAAGATGGATAATATAATAGCATGGAACAATAAAAAATTATAGATACATTGGAGATGTATCAAGCATCCCCAAGCTTAATTCCTACTCGTTCTCGAGTAGGTAAATAATAAAAACTAAATTTTTGACATGGAATGCTAGCAAGTGCACAATTTTGATCAAAGATAATTTCGATCACTTTTCTAGAATCATTCTATATCATAACAGTAGCTCATATCATAAAGCTTCTCATGATTAAGTAACAAGCTATTCACATATTAAATGATAAACCATAAACTTTCTTCAAAACTAACAAACTATGCTCTCGGTCATCAAACAATTGCAATTCATCTTATTTTCAGGAAGGTTCTATGTAAGAGCTTTTATTTAGCAAATCCCACATGCTCAACTATCATATAGTCTTCCATGATTGCTACCACTCAAAGCATATTTTTAGAACAAATAGCATCCATTGGACACACAGAAAGATAGGGGCTTAATGTTTCGCATCCAAACTTATTTATCATATAGATAATTGTCAACAATAATAATTCATGGTCAAATATATTTGAATGGAAATATATGCTTAGATATTACCCCATCACATGATGCTTGCCAACTAAAGAGTAGGTTGGAATGAGAGGGAGTACTACTGACTCTTGCATAAAAGTAAAAGATAGGCCCTTCGTAGAGGGAAGCGGGGATTTGCAGAGGTGCCAGAGCTCGAAGCTTATAAAACAGAGATAAAAATAATTTTGAGAGGTATGCTTTCATTGTCAGCATAACAACCAAGAGTTCTCACTATCTTCCATGCTAGACACATTATAGGCAGTTCCCAAACAGAATGGTAAAGCTTTTACTCCCCCACCACCAACAAGCAAATTCCACGGCTGGTCCGAAACAACAGGTACCGTCCAACTATCAACAATCCTGGGGGAGTTTTGTTTGCAATTATATTTGATTTGATTTGGGCATGGAACTGGGCATCCCGGTTACCAGCCATTTTCTCGTGAATGATGAGCGGAGTCCACTCATCGTGAGAATAACCCACCTAGCTTGGAAGATACTGACAGCCCCTAGTCGCTACATGAGCGTTTCGGGCATACAAAATAGATTATTATTTGAAGATTTAGAGTTTGACACGTGCAAATTTACTTGGAACGGCAGGCAAATACCGCATATAGGTAGATATGATGGACACTCATGGAAGAAACTTGGTTCAAGGATTTTGGATGCACAAGCAGTATTCCCGCTTAGTACAGAAATTTTGGCTAGCAAAAGATTCTAAAAAGCAAGCACCACATGTTGGAGGATCTATAACAATATAACTTCTATACAAATATACCCAAACATAACTCATTAAGTTGTCTTCCTTGTCCAACTTCAACTAATCTGATCAAGTTTGAAAATAATTAATGGGGCTCACAATCATAGAAGATGTCCAAGACAGTATATTTATATGTGGAATCTCTCTTCCTTCAATATTCTTTCATGAATTGTTCAAGTGACCAATATTATGTTTGTTAACTTTCAATAAATTAACCACCTCCACTTCTTATATGTGAAGTCATTACTCCCCATGGTATAAGCATATGAAACATATTTAAATTCAGATTTATGACATTTAATTCATTCAACTATTTACTCATGGGATATAAATGAAGCACAAGAGTAAAGGACAAACTACTCCAAAAGGATATAAGTGAAGATCAATGAGTAGTCAAATAGTTAAATAGCCATGAGAGGACTCTATCTCATTCAAGATTTCAGATCCAATGATTTTATTCAAACAACAAGTAAAATGAAAATACGCTCCAAGCAAAACACATATCATATGACGAATAAAAATATAGCTCCGACTAAGGTATACCGGTGGTTTTGAAGACGAAAGAGGGGATGCCTTCCGGGGTATCCTCAAGCTTAGGTGCTTGAGTATTCCTTTATTATTACCTTGGGATGCCTTCGGCATACCCAAGCTTATGGTCTTTCCACTCCTTATTCTCCTCGTATCGATATCTCACCCAAAACTTGAAAACTTCAATCACACAAACCTTAACGGAACTTCGTGAGATGGGTTAGTATGATAAAGAGTATATCATTCACTTTGGTGCTGTCAAGATAAGATTCATAATTTTTCTCACACAATTCCTACTGTACCATATCAGTTCTACAATTTATATTGAGCAATATAAGCCATAGAAACTAGAAAACAAGCAAACTATGCATTGAAAACAGAATCTGTCAGAAACAGAACGGTCCGTAATGATCTAAACAACAACCATACTTCTGCTACTCCAAAAATCCTGAAAACATAGGACGACCTAGGCAATTTGTATATCAATCTTGTGTAAAAATTTCAGATCAAAAACTTTCTTCTGTGATTTTCGAAAATTATTTTATTGGGCGCAAAAGTTTATGTTTTTCAACAAGATCAAATCAACTATCACCGTAAGCCATCCCAAAGGTCTCACTTGGCCCAAACACTAACTAAATAACCACAACACAACTACTACAGAGGTAATAATGTGTATTTATTGAAAAACAGAACCAAAAACCAAAAACATAAAAATAAAATTGGTTGCCTCCCAGCAAGCGCAATTGTTTAACGCCCCTAGCTAGGCATGATATTTTAATGATACTCCTCCAAGCCCAATTTCGATGGTAGTATTATTCATACTCTAAAAGATATAAGTGAAGATCATAGAGCATTCTACAATTAATATATATATATATTTACCAACATCCAAGATCAAAATATATAAGTGAAGCACACAAAGCATTCTATAAAGCCATACTCGAAAGATTTAAGTGAAGCACAAAGAGCATTCTATAAAGCCATACTCAAAAGATTTAAGTGAAGCGCATGAAGAATTCTATAAATCAATGAAGGACTATCTCATACTAGCATGGTGCATAAAGGAAAAAGAAAGGAAAAATAAACTCAAAAGACACATATCATGTGAACAAAACAAAAACCGAGGTATACCGTTAATTGTTGAGGAATAAAGATGGGATGCCAACCGGGGCATCCCCAAGCTTAGATGCTTGAATATCCTTGAAATATTTACTTGTGGTGCCTTGGGCATCCCCAAGCATTAACTCTTGCCTCTCCTTATTCTTCTCATATCGATAACTCCTCGATCTTCGAACACTTCATCCACAAAAAACTTAACAAAAAACCTTGTGAGATCCGTTAGTATAATAAAGCAAATCACTACCTTTAGGTACTGTTCTAAACTCATTACAATTTCATATTTGAATTATATCTACTATATTCCAACTTCGTCATGGTTCATACCCCCCAATACTACCCATAGATTCATCACATAAGTGAACAACACATAGAAAACAGAATCTGTCAAAAACAGGACAGTCTGTAGCAATCTGGAAACTTCATATACTTCTGTAACTCCAAAAATTCTAAACAATTAGGAACATCTAAACAAATTTTCTAGAAGTATTGTGCAAAGAGTTTTATAATCATTTGACATTCCAGTAAAAAAATTAAATTCACGCACTATAGCCAAAGTTTCTGTTCTTGCACTGCACATATCAAACAAACAATCTAATCATCCTAAAACCAAAACTTGGCACATTATTTTTATAATACAATGGATATATACAAGGGGATAACTATTTTTGAGAAACTTCCATGAAAAATTCTACATTGTTTCCATGAGCATGAACACAAGTGTTCAAGGTCGACCCTCACTTCTCCAATGCATAACCGTCCAATCACTTCTCTTTTTAAAAAAGTTTTTAGGCATAAGAGGCAAGTAATTTTTTTATTTTGCTTTTTTCATTTTTTTTGTTTTTTTAACCCACAACTAAACAAAAACAAAAGGGAAAACAAAAACTACTTAGTGAAGAAAGCAAACAAGCATACACGAAAATATCAACTCCACGCTATTGCTCCCCGGCAACGGCACTAGAAAAGAGCTTGATAATCGCCAAGTGCAAGGAATCATCATAGCAATTTACAAAGGTGGAAGTCATAAGTATGGAGTGTCAAACCCACAAGGAGCTAAAGGTAAGATTAATATTCTCCCAAGTCCTATCTACCACTGATACGACTCTATGTACACCGAACGTTTGCTTCCATCTAGAAACAAGAAATAAAACTACGTTGTGGGTATGAAGATGATAGCTTTGCATCATATCAGAGAACTAAAATATAAAAGTAGATGATGTTAACATAAAGTTAGAATACATTACTATATATTATAAATAGCGAGTGTGGAATAATGATGGGTCGGTGTGCGGAATTATCCTAGGCGATTGTTAACAAGATCGGTAATCATTATTGCACTTTCATATGAGGGAGAGGCATAAGCTAACATACTTTCTCTTCTTGGATCTTATGAACTTATGGTTGGAACTCTAGCAAGCATCCGCAACTACTAAAGATCATTAAGGTAAACCCAACCATAGCATTAAAGTATCAAGTCCCCTTTATCCCATACGCAACAACCCCCTTACTCTGGTTTAAGCTTCTATCACTATAGCAACCCACTATAAGTGAGTCATGAACGTATTGCAACACCCTACATCGGGAATCCTTCACGTGTGCGCGGCACAGAAGGCACCATAGGACAGCACCAAAATAAAACATACAACTCAAACCAATCTAGATCATCAATCAACCCAAAAGAGAAAAGAAATCTACTCAAAACATCATAGGATGGCAACACATCATTGGATCATAATATGTGGCATAAAGCACCATGTTCAAGTAGGGGATTACAGCAGGGTGCGGGAGAGTGGACCGCGTAAAAGAAATGAGGATGGTGATGTTGATGAAGACGATATCCGCGTCGATGGTTCCCTAGGTGGTACTCCAGCGCCACCGAAAGAGAGGGGGGAGAGTCTCCCCCTTGTGCTTCCTCCTCCATGGCCTCCCCCCTAGATGGGGAGAGGTTCTCCCTCTAGTCCTTGGCCTCCACGGCGATGATGGCCCCCTCCGGGATCCTCATCCATGGCCTACGATGATGATGGCCCCCTTCGGCAAGGTGCCGGAGAGGACCTAGATTGATTTTTCGTGGCAACAGAGGATTGCAGCGGCGAAACTCCCGATCTAGGTTTCTTTCTGGGGTTTTCTGTATTTGTAGGAGTTTTTGGCGTCAGGGACAAGTCAGGGGGGTCCATGAGGCGACGACAAGGCAGGGGGCGCGCCCTAGGGGGACGCCCCCATCCCTTGTGGAGGCCTCGTCGCTCTTCTGGTCCATCTACGATACTTCGTGGGATTCTTCTGGTCCACAAAAAATCATCACAAAGTTTCAGCTCATTTGGACTCCTTTGATATTCCTTTTCTGCAAAACTCAAAAACAATGAAAAAACAGAAACTGGCACTGAGCTCTAGGTTAATAGGTTAGTCCTGAAAAAAATATAAAATAGCATATAAATGCATATAAAACATCCAAGATGGATAATATAATAGGATGGAACAATCAAAAATTATAGATACGTTGGAGACGTATCACCGTACCACACTGGTGCAGAATGTGCTTCGTTCAACCTACTAGGTACAGTAGTAACTTAATCCGAAGTTTCATGATCATTATCATTAGCTTCCTCTCCAGTTGGTGTAGGTATCACGTGAACGGTATTCTTTGATGTGCTACTTTCCAATTTGAGAGAAGGTACAATTACCTCATCAAGTTCTGCTTTCCTCCCACTCCCTTCTTTCGAGAGAAACTCCTTCTCTAGAAAGGACTCATTCTTTGCAACAAAGATCTTGCCTTTGGATCTGCGGTAGAAGGTGTACCCAATAGTTTCCTTAGGGTATCCTATGAATACGCACTTCTCCAATTTGGGTTCGATCTTATCAGGCTGAAGCCTTTTGACATAAGTGTCGCATCCCCAAACTTTAAGAAATGACAGCTAGTTTCTTGCCAAACCATAGTTCATACAGTGTCATCTCAACGGATTTAGACGGTGCCCTATTTAACGTGAATGATGTTGTCTCTAATGCATACCCCAAAACTATAGTGGTAAATCGGTAAGAGACATCATGGAACACACCATATCTAATAAAGTATGGTTACGACGTTCGGACAAACCCTTACGCTGTGGTGTTCCAGGTGGCGTGAGTTGTGAAACAATTCCAAATTGTTTTAAATGAAGGCCAAACTCGTAACTCAAATATTCACCTCCACGATCAGATCGTAGAAATTTTATTTTTCTTGTTACGATGATTCTCCACTTCACTCTGAAATTCCTTGAACTTTTCAAATATTTCATACGTGTGTTTCATCAAATAGATATATCCATACCCACTCAAATCATCTGTGGAGGTCAGAAAATAACGATACCCGTCGCGTGCTTCAATACTCATCGGACCGCATACATCGGTATATATTATTTCCAATAGGTCATTAGCTCGCTCCATTGTTCCCAAGAACGGAGTTTTAGTCATCTTGCCCATGAGGCATGGTTTGCAAGTATCAAATGATTCATAATCAATGCTTCCAAAAGTCCATCCGCGTGGAGTTTCTTCATGCGTGTTACACCAATATGACCTAAACGGTAGTGCCACAAGTACGTTGCACTATCATTATCAATTTTGCATCTTTTGGCATCAATATTATGAATATGTGTATCACTATGATCGAGATTCAATAAGAAGAGACCATTCATCAAAGGTGCATGACCATAAAAGATATTACTCATATAAATAGAACAACCATTATTCTCTAACTTAACCATCTCGCAATAAACAAGATCCAGATATAATGTTCATGCTCAACGCTAGCACCAAATAACAATTACTGACGTCTAAAACTAATCCCAAAGGTAGATGTAGAGGTAGCATGCCGACGGCGATCACATCGACCTTTGGAACCATTCCTGACTTGCATCGTCACCTCGTCCTTAGCCAATCTTCGTTTATTCCGCAGCTCCTGTTTCGAATTACAAGAGCAACAGAACCAGTATCAAATGCTCAGGCGCTACTACGAGCATTAGTAAGGTACACATCAATAACATGTATATCAAATATACCTTTGTTCACTTTGCCATCCTTCTTATCCGCCAAGTATTTGGGGCAGTTCTGCTTCCAGTGACCATTCCCTTTGCAGTAGAAGCACTCAGTTTCAGGCTTGGGTCTAGCTTTGGGCTTCTTCACGGGAGCGGCAACTTGCTTGCCATTCTTCTTGAAGTTCCCTTTCTTTCCCTTGCCTTTTTTCTTGAAACCGGTGGTCTTGTGAACCATCAACACTTGATGCTCCTTCTTGATTTCTACCTCCGCGGCCTTAAGCATTGTGAAAAGCTCGGGAATTGTTTTCATCATCCCTTGCATATTATAGTTCATCATGAAGCCTTTGTATCTTGGTGGCAGTGACTGAAGAACTCTATCAATAACACTCTCAACTGGAAGATCAATCCCTGGCTGAGTCAAGTGGTTATGATACCCGGACATTTTGAGTATGTGTTCACTGACAGAACTGTTCTCCTCCATCTTGCAGCTATAAAACTTGTTGGAGACTTCATATCTCTCAACCCGAGCATCAGCTTGAAATATCAACTTCAGCTCTTGAAACATCTCATATGCTTCGTGACGTTCAAAACGTATTTGAAGTCTCGGTTCTAAGTCGTAAAGCATGGCACACTGAACTATTGAGTAGTCATCAGATCGAGCCTGCCAGGCATTCATAACATCTGCAGTAGCTCCTGCAGTAGGTCTATCACCTAGCGGTGCATCAATGACATAATTCTTCTGTGCAGCAATGAGGATAATCCTCAAGTTACGGACCCAGTCCGTGTAGTTGCTACCATCATCTTTCAACTTAGCTTTCTCTAGGAATGCATTAAAATTCAGGGGAATAGTAGCACGGGCCATTGATCTACAACATAGGTATGCAAAAACTATTAAGACTAAGTTCATGATAAATTAAGATCAATTGATCAAATTACTAATGAACTCCCACTTAAATAAACATCTCTCAAGTTATCTAAGTGATACATGATCCAAATCAACTAACCCATGTCCAATCATCACGTGAGATGGGGTAGTCTTCAATGGTGAACATCTCTATGTTGATCATATCTACTATATGACTCACGTTCGACCTTTCGGTCTCTAGTGTTCCGAGACCATGTCTGTACATGCTAGGCTTGTCAAGTTTAACCCAAGTATTCTGCATGTGCAAAACTGTCTTACACCTGTTGTATGTGAACGTAGAGTCTATCACACCTGATCATCACGTGGTGTCTCGAAACAACAAACTTCCGCAATGGTGCATACTCGGGGAGAACACTTTTATCTTGAATTTAGTGAAGGGATCATCTTATAATGCTATCGTCATTCTAAGAGAAATAAGATGCATAAAGGATAAACATCACACCAAATCAAAATATGTGAGATGATATGGCCATCATCATCTTGTGCTTTTGATCTCCATCTCCAAAGCATCGTCATGATCTCCGTCGTCATCGGCTCGACAACTTGATCTCCATCGTTGCGTCGGGGTCATCTCGCCAACTATTGCTTCTACAACTATGCTAGCGCATAGCGATAGAGTAAAGCAATTACATGGTGCTTGCATTGCATACAATAATTAATAGACAACCCTAAGTCTCCTGCCGGTTGTCGATATTACAAAACATGATCATCTCATACATCAACATATATCACATCATATCTTGACCATATGACATCACAACATGCCATGTAAAAACAAGTTAGACATCCTCTACTTTGTTGTTGCAAGTTTTACGTGGAAGCTACGGGCTTCTAGCAAGAACCGTTCTTAACTACGCAAAAAAGCACAACGGTGATTGTCAAGTTTGCTGTTTTAACCTTCTTCAAGGGCTGGCCGTAGTCAAATTTGATTCAAGTAAAGTAGGAGAAACATACACCCGCCATCCACCTTTATGCAAAACGAGTTGCATGTCAGTCGGTCGAACCGATCTCATGTACGTGGACATGTAAGGTTGGTCCGGGCCGATTCATCCCACAATACCACCGAATAAAAATAAGACGTTGGTGGTAAGCAGTATGACCATCACCGCACACAACTTCTTTGTGTTCTACTCGTGCATATCATCTACGCATAGACCTGACTCTGATGCCAGTGTTGGGGAACGTTGCATGGAAAACAGAAAATTTCTACGCACACGCAAGATCTATGTAACATTCCAAAATTCTAAATTTTGGAATGTTAATTATTTAAATAGGATTAATTAAAAACTCGCTTGTGTTGCTTGTTGTTAGATAATTTTGACTAGTGAAACTTTTGGAGTTTAAATGAATAATCAACGAGAGGATTTAAAAGGACTTTCCCAATTATTCATTTGATTCTTATTTTGGGTTCATTGAATATTCAGATGAGAGGGAATAAAATGACTTCCCGAATATTCCTTTCGGCCTTATTTCGAACTTTGAGAATATTCATAATGTTTCCAATTCAAAATATGAGAGAGGATGACATGACTTCCTCAAATGATAATATTGATGAATAATTGAATATTCTCTTATTTGGAATTTTTTTTATATTTAAAACAATCCAACTCAAAACTAAAATCAATTGAGAGAAGGTAATATGACTCCTTCAAGGTTGAAAAGAGTTGGGAGTTGTTTCATTAAAATTTGATATTTGTCGGAGTTAAAAAATATTTTATGGAACAGTTTATAAGTGTTAAAGTAAAGTTTACAAAAATATTATATGTATTTCTATAAGTACTTTGGACTGGAAAAATGTTCACTATTCTCTATATTACTATATGTGTAATTCTGTGAGTTTTATGGTATTTTAGAATTCAATTTGGACAAGTATTTGAGCCAAATTTATTTTATGCATACAAAACAAATAGGAATCCTATAGATCAATTCTAACCCAGCAGCACCAACAACCTGTTTCTTCTTTTCACCGCCGCAGTGCACAGCACAGCAGCTGGCAGGCCAGCCGGCCCAGCAACACAGCCGAGCCGCAGCCCCACCTTGCGGGCGCACCCCTCTCTATTTTTTCTTTTCTTTTTTCCTTTTTCCGCTGACTGCTGGGGCTCCTTCGTCATCTCCTTGGTCCAGCCGGAGAACTGGGTGCACACGACAGCTGCACTGAGCCAGATCCAAACCCATGCAATTTGCACGATCCCGAGCCCCTCTCTCCAATCCATGGGCACTGACCAACTCCCCTAGATCCTCTCATCCGATTCCACAACCCCCACCCGAGATCCCCCTTGATTTCGTTCTCACGGACTTCCCGAAGTCCCGCCGGTCAAGCGTACTTTTCTGGTCGATGTCGTCGTCAGTAAGACAAGCCAGAGTGGGAGTAACTTTAGCAGTAACATCGAGTCCAACTCAGCAAATTTGCTTATGTGGCAATGAGTTAATGAGGAAAGAGGTAGTTATAGTAACTTAGCTAGTTACTGTGACATCACATGTCCCAATGCAATATGAGTCTATAATCTAATAAATGAAGTTTTGCATATTACCACACTTATGTTACTACCCACTATGAAGGTAGTAATATAGTCTAGGAATATGTGTATGTTACTACTGTATGTTACTCACCATTGTGGCTAGTCTAAGCCACCCCCTGCCCCCTTTGTTTGTTAGAGGAATCTTCTTGATGTGCCTCCTATCCCTGACCATCTTCCACCATCACAGACGCTTGCATTCGAGCTCCGTGGCAAAACCGATCTCGCTGGAGCGTTGCCCGATTCTGCCCGTGCACGGCCGACGCTACAGGGCATACTGGAGCGCCCAGACGATCCCCTTGGCTTCACCGAGTCCTCATGCTCCTCCTTCGCCTCCTTTTATGCTTAGCACACTGCTGGTTCGAGCGCCCACATCCACCTGAAGATCACCGCCGATGCCGGAGCTCCAATGCCACTGCAACGCCAGCAGAGGACGCTCCCATCTCTGTTGAAGCCACCATCGTCTCTACCATCGCAAGCCGCATCCTCCCGTCACCTCATCTTCACCGGAGAGCCACCGGAGGAGTGGCACCACCTATGCCCGAAGCCGCTGCCATTTTCCCCTACTGGTGAGCACGCACGCAGAGGAAGCCCCTTGCAGCCAATCCTAGTGCGACATGTCGCCTATAATAGCCTCAGTTCAAAATCATGTTTTGGACAGATTTTCACCAATTTTTCGTTTAGCTATATCTCTTGATTTGTTTAGTCAAATTAGGTGATTATTTTTCCTATGAACTCATAGCGACCAGGAGAATATAGCATGGCCAAATTTTCACACGTTTGCAACGTTCAAATTTGAATTTAATCAATTTACAATTGAACCTTACGGAGGCCATATCGTGGAAACCGTATATCCTATTCAATTGATTCCTTTTGGCCGTTGACACTTGTATCAAATACTTGATGAAAATATTCTTTACATTCATATTCAAATACTTTTGACATGTTTGAATTTAGTTTTAATTCAAACTCTAATTCGCTATAACTTGAGTTGTAGTGCCCCTATTCCGTTCATTCTTTTTGCAAATGAACCCTATGCCATATGCAATCTTTACACCACTTCTATGTTGTTTTCCCCTCACTTTGACTCTGATTCACATTATATCAAATATAAGCTTATAAAACCACATTACATTCTCCTTGACTCTTTCGAGCTCAACCCTTCACCCTGTCACATTATAGCACGTAAGAACCATATATTATATATTAAGCCTATTATATTGATGTTGTTTTTGAATAACCTTGCCATATTTGTTTTGTTGTTCTTTTGGTTCTTCTATATGGCATGGTTATTGATTTGGATTCTTTCATTTGTGATAGATTGCTCGGAGCGTGATGAGTAGAATTATCAGGAATTGTGAACGCGAAGAACTTCATCAAACTTATAGGCAAGTTACACCTTGATCATCCTTTATCCTATTACTTTTCTATGCATGTAGTCCTATATCACAATACCATATTATGCATGTGTAGGAATATTATGGTAGTATGCTATTGCTATTGAGATCCCGTTAGTGTGGACTTATTGTAGATCGTGGTAGCGTATTCTTGCTATGCTATGTAGACGGGGACTGGTTCCTGTATCCATTGAGATTATGTGAGGATATATATATATATATATATATATATATATATATATATATATATATATATATATATATATATATATATATATATTGAGTATTGAGTAGTAACTAAGGATTTAATTCACCTCTGGGGGGAAGTGGTATTGCTTGCTGTTGAGGGTAGGCATCATGGGGTCTTGCACCTTTTCTATGGCCATGCGCCCATGAGAGTGCACCCTAAGTGGAAAGTTGTCCAGGTTCAAAAAGATCAGATAGACTTAGTGACTAGTAGATTCCATGTGCAGCCACTGGCTATATGGGCTCTGGCTTAGTTGATCAGTTGTTGGAACCCTTGCCTAGACAGTGTCGACAAATGTAGCATATATAGGTGGGATGTGGCCGTCAGGTGGTTAAGGGAACCTCTTCTGAAAGACTTCGTCTCAATGTTCGGACTGGTTCAGCGGGTAAAGCGTACTAAACTCTGCAGAGTATTAAAACTAATCATGATTAGTCGTGCCCCGGTAATGGGCAAATTTGAGCCACTATGCCATTACAGTTGTTGGATGATCTTAACAGATGATACTTTAATAAAAATTGAGTGGGAAACTTAATAATGGGTAGCTTGGAGTTGAAGTTGCCAATCCAACCATGTGTACTTAATTTTAGTAACAAGATTAAATTAAAATGACTACTATATGTAGTTATCAGGGAAAAAATAGCTTTTCTGCAAAACAACCACAAGCCATTCCTTTGTTACACTTGCATATAGACATAGGTCTGTTATATCTTTCCACTTTCCAGTACATTCAACGTACTGACCCTTGTGGCTGAAACTTATCATGTTGCAGATGTTATACGACGAGTGAGTGATACGATGTAGGCTTACGATGTCTATACTCGACATTTGCCTGTGGTGTTGGATTCCATGAAGATTTAATTTTCTTTTCTGATGCATTTTACTTGTATGCTAGCCTTGAGCTATGCAGGTATGTATTATATTAGATTCTGGATCTACGATGTAATATTATGACATGTGGTTTATTCTTGATATTACATCTTGTATTGTGTGTGCTAGCTATTGATCCAGGGACTAGCATAGTGAGCAAAGAGACATCGAATCTTATCAGGTTCGGGTCATACAATCTATCCATGAAGATGCATAGCAATGAGAGGGGAGAGAGTGTCTACGTACCCTCGTAGACCGAAAGCGGAAGCGTTTATTAACGCGGTTGATGTAGTCAAACTTCTTCATGATCCAACCGATCAAGTACTGAACGTACGACACCTCCGCGTTCCGCACATGTTCAGCTCAATGACGTCCTCGCCTTCTTGATCCAGCAAGACGATCGAAGTAGTAGATGAGTTCCGGCAGCACGATGGCATGATGACGGTGATGGTGAACTTGTTCCCGCAGGGCTTCGCCGAGCACTGCGGAGAAACTAGACGGAGGACTAAACTGTGGAGAGGGAAGCCGCACACGGCTAAAAGATTGTCGTGGGTCTTGTGTGGCGCCCCCTCCCTCATATATATATATATATATATATATATATATATATATATATATATATATATATATATATATATATATATATATATATATATATATATTGGCGCCCCTCTTTCCTTGTTTGCACAAGGGAGGAAGGAAAGGGGGAGGAGAGGAAGGCAGGGGGAGGCCGACTCCCCCCTTTCCTTTTCTCCCCCAAGGCTTGCGGGACCATTAGCCTCCCGGGGCTTCCCGGAACCCCTTCCGGTGATCCGATGATTACCCGGTTCACTGCGAAACATTTCCGGTGTCCAAACAGCATCATCCTATATATCAATCTTTATCTCCGGACCATTCCGGAGCTCCTCGTCATGTCCATGATCTCATCCGGGACTCCGAACAACATTCGGTCACCAAATCACACAACTCATATAACACATATCATCGACAAACATTAAGCGTGCGGACCCTGCGGGTTCGAGAATGATGTAGACATGACCGAGACGCCTCTCCGGTCAATAACCAACAGCGGAACCTGATGCCCATATCTTTCCCTAATAATAAAGCACGGATTGACTCCGTGGGTTTACCGTCACAATACGCTTCTGCCAGTCGTAATACGCTTTTACAATTATGTTTTGGAATTAACCGATGTGGTACTAACGAAACAGTTTGTTTTCGCCTCCGTGGTAGCACGATGGCACCGACGTAATCTTGCTCCCCCTCCTTGTCCGATTTTTACCCCCATCAATCTTAAAACCGAAAGGTGCCCCTCCCGCAGCATTGTTTCCTCCAAATCAAAGGGAGATCACGGCAAAATCCACGCACGCACGACTGCCACACTAGAGCTGGTCTCTTTGACCTCCTCCCCTCGCGATCTCCCCGCTGGCTGCCTCGGCGCCCTACGGCCGCGCGCCAGGAGTCCACCTTCGCACCAGAGGTGGTCTCTTTGACCTCCACTCGCGATCTCCCCGCTGGCTGCCTCGGCGCCCTACGACCGCGCGCCAGGAGTCCACCTTCAAGAAGGAAGATCAGCCGGGGCTGTAGCGCGCTCGTCAAGTTCTATGCTAGCTGGCTGTGGCCATCGGTGGTGGGCGAAGGGATCGAGGGAGCCAGCAAGTGCGTTCTCAAGTCGTAAGGTGTTTGAGCCGGCCTTGCCGCCCTGCCGTGGGATATTGAGGTCGCCCTCATCATTGTCTTCTCCCTGTGCGGCCGCTTGTACAAGCACGACTCCACGCAAGAGTAGAGTACACATGTTCCTCTTCATTTGGAGATCGATGTGGTTATCAAAAGCAGCAATTCGTTTGTATGGATGGATGTGGAGCTTATTAGCTGAGGCAACGATCAGCCTGTTCCCGTATGCTGACAAAACAATTTTTATCTATTTTTTGGACGAGTGTGCTATAATCATAGGCTATAATTGCTATTAGCCTATTGATGAGGATTTTGCTAAAGCTTTGATCTTTCTTTAAATAATTCTGGGTAGGAGAGTCGAAACAATATCTCTACTCATATGGAGTCATGGTACGTGTTAGATGGTTGCTTTGGCAGGAAACATATATTGCCTCGCCTTCATTGTTGTTTTGTTTCTGAGCTTCAGGAGACTCGCTGTGATATGGATGCAGATGAAAAGAAGAGTTCAGAGAAGTAATTTGAAGCAGATTCATTGGCCTTAATTTTCAGGGATGGAAATTTGAAGCAGATTGATCGGCCGTAATTTTCAGTGAGGCTGCGGACGGGATGAACCAAACTCCTGCACCCACTATGCAGGCAAGTAATCTCTTATCCTTAAATTCCCTGCATTGTTTTACAGTTCATTAAATCCATTATCCAAGAAAACAATTATTTATGTTTCTATATCTAGAATAATATTCTCAACTATGAGAAAAAAGAAGGGAAGGTGATTAGGACTGCATCTTCAAGCGGCACCACAAAATCCTTGCATTAGGTCTATGTTTCATGCATCAGAGTCAAACCTTAGACAATAGGCAATAGTGAATTTTTTTTGTTTGCCAATGAAATCAGATGATGTTTCTCACGAAGATGGTACACATAGTGTGTTGTCTGTTGTTTCTTCATACCACATGCTAAATATCGGATTATCTTCATTGTACAGCTAATCCTTCTGCCCTCTGCATGAGGCGAAGGCATAAGCCTAGGTTCAGAATATATTATAATATGTTGGACAGTTTAGTATTTACCGTCTTCCTAGATTCTTCTATTATTGTTGAATGTATAATCGTTCCTCAATCAGAATTAAGAAATCTTTCCGACCAAAATAATTAAGCATGTATGAAGTACTCCAGACTAATGATTTTTATATTTAAATAAAAACGTATGAAAATTTTCATGTAACTGTTATCGTGTAACTAATCTTCATTTCTAACAAAATACGTATGATCCTTCCTTTCAAAATATAAGGAGAAATTTTTAGCTAGGACAAACGTAAGTGTAGTTTTACATGATACAAAAGGAAATTATTGTGTGCCAAGTATATACATGTTTAGCATTTCGTACATCGAATTGGTCACACACACAATTGTTTCTGGTAACTGTTCTATGCAAGGGATATTTGAGGTCACCGAGCAGATCCTTACTGCAATCCCATGCCTCAATGCCCAATGGTCCTATAATTTAGGATGTCAGGTAGCATAAGTAGTACCCTATTAGTTGTTCACTGAAAAACATTCATGCTGGGATGATGCAATCTTTTACTTAATTTAGGATTTCTAGACTGCAATAAAACAAACTGATAAAGTTCGCTGTGAATAGGAATGTGGCTACGCTCTACGACGGTGATGTAAGGGAGAAGTGGCAACACAAACGAGTTGTTAGGAGAGTTCAAGCATTTGTTACTCCCGTTGCAACGCACGGGCATGTTTCCTAGTTGGTTCCTACATATTCTACGAAGATCTTTGTTGGCCGAACCTTATGACAACATATGTAATTCCCTTTGTCTATCACTATGTTACTTGCCCAAGATTCGATCGTCGGTATCTTCATACCTAGCTCAGTCTCATTACCAGCAAGTCTCTTTACTCGTTCCGTAATACATCATCTCGTAACTAACTCCTTAGTCACTTTGTTTGCAACCTTCTTGTGACGTGTATTACCGAGAGGGCCCAGAGATACCTCTCCGCTCGGAGTTACAAATCCTAATCTCGATCTATGCCAACTCAACAGACACCTTTGGAGATACCTGTAGAGCATCTTTGTGATCACCCAGTTACGTTGTGATGTTTGATAGCACACAAGGTATTCGTTCGGTATTCGGGAGTTGCATGATCTCATAATCGAAGGAATATGTATTTGACTTTAAGAAAACAATAGCAATAAACTGAACGATCATATGCTAAGCTAACGGATGATGCTTGTCCATCACATCATTCTCCTAATGATGTAATTCCGTTATCAAGTGACAACACATGTCTACGGTTAGGAAACCTTAACCATCTTTGATCAACGAACTAGTCTAGTAGAGGCTTACTAGGGACAACGGTATTTTTTATGTATCCACGCATGTATTTAAGTTTCCGATCAATACAATTCTAGCATGAATAATAAACCTTTATCATGAATAAGAAAATATAATAATAACAACTTTATTATTGCCTCTAGGGCATATTTCCATCACACTTTAACTGCCAACCAATTTTACTAATTTTGCTTTAGAGATGTCGTGGTGGATGAGGCTTTTGGTTGGATTTGGAAATCCAAGTGCACTATGAAATGGAAAATGTTTTGCCGGTTGCTTCTGGCTGACATGTTGAACATGAGAAATATGCTGAGAAGGAGGCACTTTATGATTGTCAATGATGGTTATACTTAGTTGCTCTATGCATCACCCCCCAAGGAAACAGTTGAGCACTTGTTCTTCTACTATCCTTTTGCTAGTAGATGTTGGAACATTTTGGGGTGAGATGGAACTCTAGTGTCTAACGCATTAGACGTATTGCATGCTGGGAGAAGTGGCTCGACCAAACCCATCTTTATGGAGATATCGTTGTGGTAGCCGGGGCATTTGTAAGTAGAGAAACAATAAGCATTATAGATGGGTGCCTCCAACTTTTGACTCTTGGCTAGCCAATTTCAAGAAAAACTTCTCTCTAATGGAACATAGGTGCAAGGAAAGCCAAGGGCCTTTTATCAATGCCTTTTTCTTGGGTCTTTGATGGCTCTACTATTTTCGATTGAAGCTTCCTCCTTTCAAAGCTTTCTTGTATTCCGACTAAGACTTATTTGTTGCTTTCAACCTTGGTCCTTGTAGTTATGTAACTTTTATAATTAATATTTGATTCAAGATAGTGGGTGGTGCCCCAACTGTCATTCATTAGTCAAAATATTAATTTAAAATCGAATTTAAAAAATGTTAACATAGTGTAAACTTTTTGTTAGCATAACTTAAAAAATGTTTGTGATATTTGAAAAACTGTTCACATCTTTCACAAACCTGTACATGGATTTTTTTTAAAAAAAAAAGTAGGTATGTGCCCGTGCGTTGCCATGGGGACCAATATTTTTTATAACACAATATGAGGACTATATGAGCCAAATCTTGACACAAAGAAAATAGACAAAATAAGATTATGTTATGTTTATGAAGTATAGATTTTCTAGCTATTTCTTAATTTGATAAATAGGTATGTGCCCGTGATTAATCTGCTTTATTGGGTTAACAAATACAAAACATTGTTTTTTATTTATTTGTTTCTGGGTTGAATTTATTGCTAGTTATTTGGGTTAACAAAGATGTATTGGGTGCCAGGTTTTACCATACGAAATAATATATTTAAGGACAATGAATTTATTGTTATATCATAGGTTGTTCTAGTTTATTGGCTTACTAGATAAAGTTGTATTAAAAAATGTTTTAGATGTATACAAAATATATAATGTATGTGAAAACAATAGACATAAAAAAACAATATCTGATTTTTTAATAATGTTTTAAATGTGTATAAGATATGTTTAGGTTATATACTAAATATGTACAATGTGTACAAAAACAATAGACATCAAAACATATAAAATATGTTACTGATGTAACTGGAAAATGTTAAAAGTGGATTACAAATATTCTTGACGTACACGAAAAATTTACAATGTGTAAGAAAAACATATAAATGTGTTAAAAAACAAATAAAGAAATAAAGAAAGCTGAAGAAAACCAATGTAAACCGATAAAAGTACAAAATGAAAAGTGAAGAAAAATAAAAAAATTCAAGAAGGAAAAAAAGAAACCAATGTATAAAGAAGAAAATAGATGAAAGCATGTGGAAAAAGAAAGGAAACTGAATTATAATGAATAAAAGAGCAAAACCATAGAAAACCTATGAAGAAATAAAAAACCAAAGAAAACTGAAAGAAACAAAAAAAAAAAACAAACACATCAGTGATCGATCGATCGAACGCATGCACAACCGAGAAAACGCGCTATTGGGTCGGCCCATACGTGTAGATGCATCGGGCTAGGGGTGCTACCATCTCTCTATAAGCCAGATATAGCCCTAGTGCGACCGGGAGGTCCTGTAAAGCGCCCTCAATTCTACTCGGTGTAGTAGTTCGTGCTTGAAGGCGAGGGGTAGTGGGCCGGCCCAGCATTGCTCTCATCACCCTAACACATCGCTCGCTAGCATGCATAGCTTCTTCGATCGCTCACACGCATCTCGCCGGTTGACTGGTCGCAAGTTGACCAATTGACCAGTCACATTTTGAAAAGGTTCATCAAAATAAAAAAAACATAAATATGAAAAGTCTTCACAAATTTTTTGAAGGCAGTTGCGAATTTGAGGAAAGTTCACAAAGAAAAGTACAAGAAAAATGAAACAGTTCGTTAAAAATTAAAAAGTTCACGGATTTGAAAAAGCAGAACGTGAAATTTAAAAACGTTCATGAAGTTTGAAACAAGTTTCATGAATTTTGGAAAAATTCATCAATTTTGAAAAACAAATATGGGTTTTAAAAAAGTTCATTGATTTTCAAAAATTAAAGTCCAAGAATTAGAAGAAAGCTCGTGGATTTTCAAAAACAAAATCACTAATTTGAAAAAAGTTCACGAATTTGAAGAAATGCCTGAATTGGAAGAAGTTCTCGCATTTTAACAATAAAAAAAGAAACGGAAAAGGAATAATAAAAATAAAAATAAAATAAACAACAAAACAGTAAGAAAAGACCTAAACGAAAAAATAGAAAAAACCCTACTGGGAACAGTTCTCTCCCGCTGTAAATCATAGATGGGCCGGCCCACGCATAACTCTTTCAGGCGACAGTTAATCTAATACGCGCAAAACGCTGGCGACGAATAGGAACAAGCAATGCGACCTCTTTGGGGTGCTCCTAGTTGGCGCTTCAGGCGCCAGCTAAGGGACCATGTGGTGACCATGCCCGGACGCTGGCTAGACTCGCCCTGTCTGGTCCCTCGCTCGATCGAGAGCCTCAATGGATATTCGTATGGTCGCGGTTGACCAGTTGACTGACAGGTCGACCATTGACTTTAGAAAAAGATGAAAAAATAAAACGTACAAAATCACAAAAAAGGAAACAAATCGAGATTTCAAAAAAGTTCACAAATTTGGAAACCTTCATCCATTTTTTGAAATCATCAAATTTGGGAAAACATTCACAAAAATTAAAAAAAAGTTCATCAAAAATGAAAACTTCATCGACTTGAAGAACAAAAATCATAAATTTTGAAAAAGTTCATCGAAATTGAAAAAAGGTTCACCAAATTTTTAAAAAGTTCATCGGATTTGAAAAAACTTCATCAATATTCACTAAAAGCTTATTGGATTTGAAAAAAGTTCATCATATTTTAAAAAATCTCATCGATTTTGGTAATAGTACATTAGATTGTAAAAGGAATTCATAGAAATTGAAAAAAGTTCATGGGCTTCTTAAAAAAGGCTGTCGTTTTTGGAAAAAGTTCATCGACTACAAAAGAAGGTCAGCGAATTTCAAAAAAAGTTCATCAATTTGAAGAAAAAGTTCACCTTTTTATAAAAGCAATTCATCCAACCAGGAGGAAGAAAAAAGAAACAGAAAAGGAAAAGGAAAATGAAAAACGATAAAAGCAAAAAAACGAAAAAGGTGAAAAAAGGAAAACGAAGGAATAAAAAAAGAAAATAGTTGCTAGTTATCAGAAACCGCTTTGTGGCATGTTGGTTAGGCAAGCGTACTTTGTGATGGAGGTTGCGGGTTTGATACATGAAGCGATCAATGTTTTTGCCGATTAAAAACACTGTATATGGGCCGAGCCGGACTAACATAGCTGCAGGCGCCACTTTGCATAAAACGGCTATAACTGGCGCCTGCAGCGCCAAATAGGATTCGCGAGCTCCAGTAGGGAGCCCTCACGAATTCCTATTTTCTGCTCGTTGCGTTGAACTGTCGATACAACGCATAGACGAACCACCCAACTGCAGAATCTGGACCGACCCGTCTCAGAGCATGACCATAGTGGGAGCCAACCGGCTTGGCGACCTTCTAGAGGGTTCCCAGAACCCGCTTCTTCTGTTTTATTTTCTTCTACTACTTTTTCGGTGTTTTTTCTCAGCGTTTTTTTTTTCTTTTCTTTGTTTCTTTTCTGTTTTCTCTATTTCTTTTTTTATTCTTTTCGTTTATCCTTTTTTTCCCTTTGGAAGTGTATTTTAATTTTAAAGATTTATGAATTTTCAAATATTTATATGGAATTTCAATAAAGTATTCTTATTTTTTTAAAAAAATCACATTTTTCAAACAAATTCATAATATCAAAATTTTGTCCACATATTCAAAATTTGTTCCTGTTTTCTCACTTCTGTTTGCAGTTCAAAAATAAATTTCAAAATACAAATTTTGTGCGCATTTTCAAAATTTCTTTGCAATTTCCAAAAATATTTGAAATTTAAAAATTTATGCAGGTTTTCAAAAAATGTTTGGAGTTTTCTATTTTTTTCATGTTTTCAAAAGTTATTTGCAATTTCAGAAAAATGTTCGCAAATTTGTGCGTGTTTTCAAAAAAGTTAAGTGTTTAATTTTTTTTTGGTTTTCTAAAAATTGTTCAATTTCTCAATTATTTATTGGCATTTCATTATTTGTTTGTGTTTTCAAAATTTGTTCGAATTCGTTATTTTCGAAAGATGTTCCCATTTCCAAAATTTCGTATCAAATTTGAAAATGTTCATGTTGTCAAAATTTCTTCAAAAATTCGAAAATTTGCGCTTTTTTGAAAACTTGTTCACAAATTCAAAAATTATTTGCATTTTGTCAAAACTTGTTTGTGATTGTCAAAAAAAATCATAATTTTAAAAAATGTTCCTTTTTTCCAGATTTGTTCACAAATTCACTAATTTACGCTTTTAAATTATGTTCACGACTAGGAACTTGTTCACATTTTTGAAATGCTGGTTCGTGTTTATCAAAATTGATCGGAAGTTAGTTTTTTTCCTGTCTTTTCAGAATTTGTCTACATGTTTAAAAATTGATTATGTTTTCCAAATTTGGTTACAGATTCGAAAAATTGCTCAATTTTCTTTAAATCAGTATGTGTTTTGTCAAAAATGTTCGATTTTTCAAAAAAGTTAGTCAGAATTGGCAAGAAATGATTGAAAACAGGACAAATATTCTATCTACCGATGTGACAAGTAGTTGAAAAATGTTGAAAATATAGTTAAAAAATGCTGCACAAGTATTTGAATAAATGTTGACAATGCATATAAAAATGTTAATCAAACATTTGAAAAAAAAAGTTGAACAAGTATTTGAAAAAATGTTGATCATGTATACAAAAAAGTTAATCAAGAATTTGAAAAAAATGTTGAACAAATATTCAAAAAATGTTAATCAAGCATTCGAAAAATGTTAAATGTGTATATAAAACTAACAAGATGCCCGTGCATTGCATGAAACATCAAGATGCATTTTTTTTTACAAAACACATGTTGTGGTTGACTCATGCGGAGAAAACTAATGATATCTTGAGAAAGAGGAGAGATTAGGCGAGGAGGAGTGGGCGTGATGGCGATTGGTGGTCGGACTGAACGGAGGGATGAGATGGACAACACCGGTAGCGGCCACCATGCCAGATTGTTTCAGAGGCTTCCTTTTTTTAATTGCTCAACAATGAGGTTGTGGAAGATAAGGTTGAATGAGGGAAGGCCTTATCTGCAAATGTGGAGAGAGGTGTGGTTATCTTTTTTCGAAATTGTCATAGTTTGCTTTCTATCCGTCGGATATAGATCGGATAGTCTATATTGAAAGATGACACGCACACCTTCATCACCAACTCAGTTTTTTATAAGAATAGAGATATGTTGAACATGTATTAAAAAATGATGAATATTTTTAGTCTTGTATATGATAATGTTAATCAAGCATTTGGAAAAAAATGTTGATCAAGTATTTGTGAAATGTTGATCAAGCATTTGACAAATGTTAAAGCGTATATAGAAAAAATGTTGACAATTATTAAAAAATAACGATTTTTCTGTTGATGCATATAAAAATATTCATAAATCATTTGAAAAAATGTTGATAAATATTTGAAAAATGTTAATCAAGCATTTGAAAAATGTTAAATGTGTACAGAAAAAATGTTGACCATGTGTTAATAAAATGTAAATATTATTTTTAGAAATTTTTTAATCAAGCATTTGATTTTTTTTAAATAGTATAAAAAATGTTGATAATGTATTAAAAGAATGTTAAATTTCCATTGAATTTTTCTAAAATTTATATTAGAAAATGTTGCTTATGAAAAATGTAGAAATGAAAAACAAAAGAAACAAAAAATTAAGCAAAATAAACCAAAGGAAAAAGAAAAAAACTAAAGAAACAAATTAAAAAGAATGAAAACTGGAGTAGAAAAAAATAAAACATAGAAAAGAAACAAAATGGAGAAATATGAAGAAATCCGAAGAATAAAAAAAAACCCTATAAAATATAAAAACACCAGTGAAAACAAAAGAAGAAGAAAAAGGAAAAAAAATCTAGAAAACGCATTGAAAAACCAGGAAAACCTGCTCTGTTCGCTTTAAGTAGAAAACGCCTAACTTACTTAGCAGGAACGGGTTGTTAGCCGAGTGGCAAGCAGTGTTGCCCGTCACCCGGCAGACCAGGTTTAGATCATGTTCCCCCTTTTCCTTCCCCTTCTTTTAAAGTTGGGCAACACAAGACACAAGCGGGCCTCTAGCAGAAGCTCCACTTATTTCTCTATTTTTTTGCACCACTCATAGCTTGTGTGGACCGGCGCAGCTGGGCGACTACCCTGTGCGAAGTCCCGACATTTTGCCGCGGAATGCAGCAGATAGGACTTTTTTAGAAACACCTGTAATTTCTTTCATGCTCATAACAATTACAGGTACATTTATTTGGATCTAAGATCCAAAAAAAATACAAAGTAAATCCTATGACTAAGAATTACAATGAAATCTCTTGGAAACACCATTTTCGCCGCATCAATCTCTGTAAGAAGAAATACTCCAAAGACTTTGGTAAAAAGGCTGCAATTGGACTGGAGCAATGATATTGTCACTCTTTTACCCGCACAGACATTAATAATGATTTTTGAAACCGCCTTCAGTGGCCCATCCAAAGATATGGGAAGCCTCGATCGATGAAGGTACTTGGGCCGGGGATGATCCCCTAGAAGTGTAGGACGTTGGATCACAATATTTTCACCATGGTGTCGATGAAATATTTCAACTTCGCAAAGAATCAAACCAACAAAGAAAGTTTGATTCCACAACATAAACTCATTATATCCGACTTGGATCCGTGAGGACAGAAAACTCTCTAATCTCATGGCACCGCCAAAAGAACGAGAGTAAATTTATTCTCACAAAATATGATGATCACTAGACGATGACGAAAAATGTAGAACTCTCGAAGATGCGAGGCTCCCTCCTCTCAGCGTCAAGATGGCTGCTGGAGGTGAGGGGACCAAAAATTTCCTTGCGGCCGCAACGGTGGTGGCGGTAGCAAACTAACGAAACCAGCGCATTGGTTGGGCAAGAGCTGGGATAGGAAGTCCGGCGCCCTCTGTGCCGTGGAACCAACTGGCGCTCACTGCAAAGCTTAGTTGGCCTGGCCCACGAAAACGTGAGCCCGGCGAACATACATCATAGGAAAAGTGCTAAAAAGTCGCTTCGTCCATAATTCGAACTCGCACTGTTGGACTCTCGTACAAGTATTGCTAACCACTGGAGCAACTCAATTGCACTGACTGAAAAGAACACCAATAATATAACAACTATTGTGGACACGCTATTTATATTGTATCACTTAGATTTTGGAATAATTTTGAAAAAAAGAACTGCATTTTAAAAGTTCATCCATTTGGAAAAGGTTTATTTATGAAGAAAAAGTTCATCAATTTAAAAAAAGTTCACAAAAATTGGAAAAAATCATTGATTTTGAAAATAGTTTGTTCGATTTTGAAAAAAAGATCATCGATTCTGCAAAAAGTTCATAGATTTTGAAACAAGTTCATCATTTTTTTTAAATCATCGATTTTAGAAAAAGGTCAGTGATTCTTTTTAGAAAAAATTGATTTGAAAAAAGTCCGTTCATTTATAAAAGTTCACCATTTTAAAAAAATTTAATCGATTTTGAAGAAAGTTCATTCAATTTTGAAAAAAGTTCAGTCAATTTAGCAAAAATAAAAAAGAGAAAAGAACAGAAATAACAAAACCATTCCAATAAAAAAGAACAAGAAAAAAGAAAAAATGAAAAAAGAAAAAAAGAAAAAAGAAAAAAAGAGAAGAAGAAAAGAAGGAAAAAGATGGAACTGAACACATTAGGTGTGGGTAGTGTGTGCACATTAGTGTCGGTTCTGTTACAAACCGGGACTAATGTGATTCACATTAGGCCCTTTTTCTACTAGTGGTGGTTGGAGTGCAGCTTATGCAAGAGGCGGAGGTCACCTGTTCAAAACTCACCCGTCGATAGTCTTGGTTTTCTGTTAAAAATAGAAGAAGAAAAAAGAGAAGATGGGCCGACCCAGCGCGGAGGAACGGGTGTGCGCCCGTTTGCGAGAAAGGAAGAAACAGGCGCTTCAGGCGCCGTTTAGATTTGCCGACACACAAGCTGCTACGGGTCCAACACGTTGTGCCCAACCCGTGGTTGCACAGCAGGTTAGCAGCAACACAAGCTGCTGGACCGAGAGAGAATTTCTGAAGTCTTCTTGCCAATCGATGCCCAGGTGATCCTATCTATCCCGCTATGCACAAGACAACTTGACGATTTTTGGTCTTGGGTGCATGAATGAAATGGCGTCTTCTCGGTGCTTTCGGCGCATCGCATGTTGATTTCCACAAAGCTCCGTCGAGAAGCATGGTTGGAAGGACGCGCTGACAACTCTAATGCTGATGGGGAGATGAAAACATGGACAAAAATGTGGAAAATCGATGTCCCTTCCAAGATAAAAATCTTTCTTTGGAGGCTAGCTCAGCAATCATTGCCTACGGCAGGTTTGTTACACCACCGAAACATGGCGACTCAAGTAGTATGCGGACTATGTGGGATACCGGATTCTTGGCGACACTCTTTGATTGAGTGTAACATGGCATGTTGAGTTTGGGCGCTTGAGCACAAAGACTTGGTGGAAGTAATGTTGCAGAACAGAAAACCTGATGCAAAGCTATTTATATTTTCTCTCATGGATGCCCTACTACATGCGGATTTCACCAAGCTACTTGTGACACTTTGGGCAATTTGGCACGCACGCAGAAAGGCTCTACATGAGCAAATATTACAGGGGCCTTTTGCCACGAGTGGTTTTGTCAAAAGGTATATAATGAAACTTGAGTTGAGTAAACTGAAGAAACAGTTGGGATAGCCCCATGTAGCTCATGTTCAACGCCAAAGATGGATCCCGCCGGCTGATGAAGTAGCTAAAATTTGAGTGAATGGTGTTGTGGCTCGTGAATGGTCTGAAGGGTCCTTTAGTGCTGTTTGCAGAGACTCTACAGGCAAGTATTTGGGTGCTTTAGCGATTAAGTGCTCCGGTGTCACCGACCCCTCTAACTTGGAGGCGTTGGCATGCCGGGAAGCGCTAGCTTTAGTTCTAGACCTTTCTTTAACAAATGTACAAGTTGCCTCCGATTGCAAAGGTGTGGTGAATGACATTCTAAGAAGCACGGGCGGTATGCATGTATTATCAAGGAGATCAACCTTACGTCTACATAGATACCTCGGTGTTCCTTCATCTTTGAAGGAAGAGAGACAAATATTGAGGCACATAACCTCGCTAAACATATTTTGGGCCTTTCCTAGTTCCAAATATGTTTGGAAAGTCAAAGTTTCTTTGAAAATTAAAGTGTTTATGTGATTTGTACATAAACAAGTCATTTTAACAAAGGATAACTTGGTAACACGCAACTGGACAGGATCTACTAGGTGTAGTTTTTGTGATCGGGATGAAACCATCAAACACCTGTTCTTTGATTGCCCGCTGGCCAAAGTTTTGTGGCAGACGGTGCACATTGCCTTTAACATTTCTCCACCGAATTCTGTCAGTACGTTATTTGGAACATGGCTTGTTAGCATAGAGTCCGAAACAGCTAGACACATTCGCGTTGGAGTATGTACTTTGTTGTAGGCAATTTGGAATTGCAGAAATGATTTGGCTTTTAACAAAACAACAAATATTCATTTTTTGCAGGTTATTTTCCGAGCCACTGCGCTGATCCGTTTGTGGTCGTTACTCACTCCGACGGAGGCCAGGAAGCGTTTGGTTACTGGATCTATCCGGTGGGAGATGGTAGCACGGGATATTTTCAACCGGTTTAGATGACGGTCATGTAATAGGATAGGTAATTAGTTTTCCTATCTTTGTTTTGCTAGCCGGTGTGGCCTCTTGGCCTTTTTGTCTTTGGCGGTTGTGGCTCTTTGTGAGCTTGCCGTCACTTTATTTTCAGACTGTAAGACATTGTTGAACTTATTTGCTTTATATAACGGTGGCCGTATGCATCGTTCTGATGCAGAGGCCGGGAGCCCCCTTTAAAAAAAACATATTTTGGGCCTTTCTTTAGGACACCATACGTGGCTCCTTAATATTCCAGACTTAAGTTGTATTCCTATGTATTTGTTTAATGATCAATAAAGTGGAGTGTGTTTAGACTAAAAGAAAAAAAACAAGCTGCTGGACCTGCTTCTGGTCACGCTCTAGCTGCTGCATGATCGCGGCTTGCCGCTGAGCCGCAACGGGAGCAGACTCATCAGCAGCCAACGCATTAGGCCACACCTGCAGGTCAGTGGACACAGCTATAGCGGCATCAGTTTGCATGGGAACCGAGGTGTCCACCGTGCTAGCCGGGGAGGCACGTCCACCATTGTTCGTGACCTTTTCTGCTTTCTTGTTGGCATCGTCATCCGGAAAATTCTTACTACTCCGTTGGACCTGGAGTACATGATTAGCTCAATGGTACGGTTCATCATCGTGGTGATCTCAAATATGGGGAATAAAATCACCATCAGGAACAAATCCATTCTCTTCCAGCACACGACGGAACTCAAACCCATCGAACTTGACAAAGGCACCAATACCGTCTTTCTTCTTGAATACAGTATGTTTTTGACAGAAATGCTATCTGGACCCGGACCAAGATGTACTTTTATAATTGTTACGTTTTAGTTTCTTTTAGTGGCGCGCTAATTATTATTACTGAGGCATGTCAGTTCGAAGGAGGTTGAGTAGATTGGACCAGCTTCAGAGTCCAGACAGAGTAGAGGACCTACAGTACATCGATGGAGGATTGCATCTCAGATACGACAAAAAGCAACGGGAAACACGTACGCAGTGGGGTTTCAAATACTAGCATCTCTCTCCTCTGCTGAATAACATTCAAGCATTGGGCAGTGGAGAAGACCAGCCCGGTGTCGCTCCCCCGCGGGCGACCCGGGTGCTCAAACCCTAGCCGCCGGCCCTCGATCCCCCCTCTCCCTTCCCTCCCTGCCGCCGCCGCCGGCGGGCGCCGCCGGGCAAAGCCCGCGCAGTGCCGGCGGCGGCGGGATCTGCTCGCACTCGCCTGGAGGAGGGGCCGCGGGGGGCTTTCTTCCTCGTCTGGCGGCGGTGCTCGGAGGCCGGCGCGTCGTGGCCAATGGGGGCGCGCAGGCAGGAGTTGGAGCAGGGCTGCGCGGCGAGTTGGTCGGTCGCGACGCGCGTGCGGGCTGGGGCGGCGCGCCCCGACGCACCTCCTTCGCGCAGGGTTGCTCTGTCCGGCGGGCGGCCCGGAGGCCAACGGCGTTCGGTCTTGGCGCGCGAGGGGTGGCGGAGCGCGTGCAAGGCGCGGGCGTGGTCTTGCGCAGCGTTCTTCTCGCGGGCGGCGCTTGGGCTCGCTGTTCGGTTGGAGGCACAGCGGGGGCAAGGCGAGGGCTTTCGCCGGATCCTGGCGAGGAGCACTTCCGGTTGGTGGCTGCAGCTGGCGCGCCAGCTTCGGCGGCGGCGTTGGATCAGCCATGGGGGCGGCGGCGGCGCCGAGATGGCCCTGCCAGGAAGGTGTCCTGGCGTGCAGCGGGCGTCCGGCCGCCTCCGTGTGAGGGATCGCGGCGATGCCCCGGTGGAGTTGGCGCCGGAGTGAGGTTGGAGGGGCGGGCCATATCCAATCTGGCGGTAGTCTCTTGGTGTCGATGAAGGACATTGGAGCGGATCTGGCTTTTGCTCTGCTTCGAGGTTGTGGTTGCTCCTCGATGGCGATGTTAGTGGAGGTCTGGTTCATGCTCTCTCGGCAGTGTGGGTGGTGTGGGACCTCGGCTTGGCGGCTTCGACGGATTTGCTTCGGTGACGGCGGTGCGAGGCTTCAGGAACGGTGCTGCCTACCTCGTCGGAGTGGAGATGTGCAACGTCACGGATGAAAATCATGTCCGGTTTTTGTCCGGCCGGCGTCGACCGCACCCGTGGGTGTCGTTCCCCTCCCTGGAGGCGATGTCGAGTGTGTCGCCATCTCCCTCGTGATTGGTGTTGGCAGTTGTCTCCGGGCGAAAGCCTTGGTCCTCTGGAGCGGCATGTTGGCGGCGTCTGCGACGTCGTTTCTCTGTTGGGAGCATCATGCAAGGAGACTGAGCTTCCTGTTGGCACTCCTCCGGTGTTCGTCGTGGTCCTGACCGCTCTCCTCCGGCGCTATATTTGGTCGTCGCGGATGAATCCAAAGAAAGCTGGAGTTGCTGTTCTTCGGAGGTGTTCGGTGTCGATCAAGACGCGGCGAGGTGTTTCGGTGTTGGGCAGGTCTTTCCGTGTTGTAGTTGTGATGTCGTGTGTGGCTGTCCTGAGGATAGCCGGATGTGTTGTTGTGCTACGCTCGTTGTTCGCAGCGAGGGGTAGATGTCATGTACTAATTTTCTCTCCTTCTATAAAGCTATGGTACGCAATTTGCGTACCCTCGAAAAAAAAACACGTATGCAGTAAATACCGTATATCGGCGGGTAGTGAGCCGAGGCGTCTGATCTGAAAATCCAGAGGATATTCATAGCCACCGCAAGAATTAAGAATATCCGCAGGAAGAAACTGATAGACTAGTGTGTGTGTGTGTGGCATCCACACGAGTGCGGAAAACATCCATCCATCTGGCTTGCCTCCCCCTACGCCTTTGCCTCCGGGCAGTATGTGGCTATGAAGCCCACAACATGTCGTGGAAATGTCAACACTCGATCGGCATATGGACGAGCGATATGCTGCTACGAATGGACCAGTGGGCGCGCGCGCGACAAGCCAAGCTACACGACAAATGGGGTCGCTGACGCGTCGCCGTAGGCCAAAAGGCGCCATGAGCAGCTCGCGCGCATCCAATACCCCCATCGTCCCCAGGGCGCAGGGTCGGATGCCGGATGCCAGACAAATGTGTGACTCGGCCAACGCCATGGCAAAGCTACTCCTGTCCTCTTGTACCGTTCTCCATCCAGAGCTAGATGACGGACGACAGTGCCGGCGCACATGCCGCATCGATCGAGGGTCTCGCCGAGGCTCGTTTAATGTTTATTTAGGAAATAGGATAGGGTAGGATTTATTCTCCGACCTGGCGCCCTCGCGCGGCAGGCGGCCGTCACAACCGTCGTCCACACCTCTACGCGCCTGTCATTATGCGCCGGCCGTAGTCGCCCTACTCCGACCAGGATTTCTGTATCACCACCCCGCTTCTGCCGCGTATGTACAGCCGCCTCCACACGACGTTGCGTTCACCGCTCAGGGCTGGCCGCTCGGGCGCCGCTGCGTTAGCCACCCGGGCGCCGACGCTGACGCGCTCGTCCGCGCGTCGTCACATGCCGTTCGTTATCGCCGGTTTCAGCTCGGACTCCTCCACCAGCCCACCTCCATCGAGCAGCGTCCACGATCTCCGGCGCGATTGGATTGATCACCCCCCCCCCTCCCCCGCCCCACGATCCGCACAATCCGCGTCGTGCGATTGATCGGGCCCGTCGGTTGCGCGCGCCTCCGCAGGTCCCGTGAAGATTGTCCCGAATACAACGCGCCCCTCCACCGATCGAGCATCGGGCTACCGCTACGTCGCCTCGTCAGGCCGCAGTGCCGCCGCCCCGTGGTTCTCCCTGCGGCTGCATCGACCCGCGTGTTGCCGCTGCTTCGCCCCTTTGGGCCGTAGTGCCGCGGCCTGCTGTCTACCGCTGCCTCGAGGATGTCCGTTCCAGGTCGTCTTCATGGTTGCGCCGACCCTCGCGTTGCCGTTGCGTCGCCCAATCGGGTCGTAGCGAGTGTGGCACGCGGTCTCCACCGCCACCCGAGGCCGTCCCCGAGGTTGCACCGTCCCGCGCACCGTCGCTGCGCCACCCCTTTGGGCCGTAACGTTGCGGCCTGCGGTCACCGCCGCCGCCCCAAGGTCGCCCCGACCCGCCTGCTGTCGCTGCGTCGCCCCTTCGGGCCAAAGCGCCGCGGCCCGCGGTCCACTCCGTCGTCCTCGCACGTCGACTTCCCGTGGTATGCGCCACACCGCCTCCCTCGGCGCGGGAACGCTACCGTCCGTGCTGGTCTTCGTCACGTTGTCGGGTTCCTCGCCTACATCGAGCACCGCCGTCGCGCTCCTAGCCAAGCCGTTGTCGGTGCTCTTCTTCGGCCGCCGCCGCCCGTCCATGCCCTTCGTCTTCGTCCTGCACCAGCCCGCCGCCAGCGTCGCCGTTATCTACCTC
Organism: Triticum timopheevii; assembly: GCA_963921465.1. Classification (NCBI taxonomy): domain Eukaryota; kingdom Viridiplantae; phylum Streptophyta; class Magnoliopsida; order Poales; family Poaceae; genus Triticum; species Triticum timopheevii. The sequence goes on from OY997266.1 coordinate 326,730,428, forward strand.
AACCACTTCGTCTACTCCGACCACCCTTGGTGACATCGGCCCCATGCCGATGGGCGCCACAAAATCGTCAAGACTCCTTCTCTGCTGGCCCCTCCGACTCCTTGACATGACGTACAGCTCGTGCAGGTCCCTCATCTATGCATGCCTGGTGCTGGCAAAGCCAATGCGTGCCTTCGTCCACGACTTGTCCCCGGGCTTGGCAAAGCCGGCGCGGCGCGTTGTCAACAACATCTTCTTCCTGACGCACTACTACTTCGACACCACTGCGCCCATGACTAACTCGGATCCTCTTTGTGCCCGTGGCTCCACGGCGACTTCCTCGACACCAGCCACCCCGACTCGACATCGACCACGACGTTCTTCACATGGCTACCTCGACCACGGCTACACCATCCTACGCTCTTGGCTACATCGACATCGGCACAAAGGGCTATCTCCTTGCTTGAGCAGCCTCGTTGGTTTCCACTCCATCCACGACTTCCACGATGCATCGACCATTACGACTGTGGGGGGTGTCCGTTGGCTTACCTTTGGATTCTTCTCCAGTCTCACCGTCTGCGTAGCTACCATTGTGACTGTGGGGGGATGTTGACTATAATGTTTATTTAGGAAACATAGGATAGCGTAGGATTCATTCTACCTTCCTTGTACTCCAAGATGACCATGTACTCCTATATATATGCCCACGAGGCTCAAGCAAAATATCAACGATTCCACCAATCCCTCTCTACCCCTTCTAACAATACGGTCATTCTTTTACTCGCCGAGAGTACGCAAGACATCTAAAGCCGTCCGCCTCAAACACCCATCATAAGTCCTTGTGAACGGTCCGATCATTGGCTGGTCAAAAAATTCTGACACCGACGATGCCTCAAACCGGCCTCAAACATCCGAGTTGACCGACACCCCTCATATCTAACTCAAATATGGAATGCATATGGGCAGCCCGGGAGTGACTGGGCGCCTTCGTCACATCAAATTCGGCCCACGTTGGCCCATCCGACCCCACAAATATTAGTCCCCATCTGCTCCTCGGACCAAATCCTTCCGCTCCATTTCACTCCCTCCACTCCACTCCGTGATCCAAGCTCATGTCCGGCGATCTTTGGCCTTCTCTAGCATGGCAGGCAGCGGATCTGCGTCCTACACCTCCAGATCCGTCGACTCCAAGCTCATCTCATGCGGCCCCAAGGAGGAGATGACCGTCCGGCTTGCGCTCTGTCGCTCCCGGGAGGAGGCCGCTCGATGGTAGCGCTCGGACTCTTCCGTCAGAACTCTATTGCGTCCTCCCAAATGGTGCATGGATCCTCCATGAGGTGTGTCGCCACTGCCTCACCAGATGTGGTGCAGTCCGTTCCGGCTTCCGAACATGGTGGCGGACGCGCAACCCCTCCATCGGCGCGTCGAGGTGGAGGTGAACGCATGGGCATCGTCCGACACAAACATGGTGTGGCATGCTCGCCGTGCGAGGCAGCGGGCGCGGGAGACGGCAGTAGCCCTCCCGGCCGTGGACGTTGGCGAGGTGGAGTCACATTCCCTGGCACCCCATATGGTGCACCAGTCCGGGCACCGCAACCATGTCATGGTGGATGTCGCCAGCTCCTCCTAGCATGGATCCATCATCGATCTCACATCCACCGTAAGGGTTCCGGGCTCCGACGAGGAAGAGTAGGGAATGGGAGTCGATGGCGCCTTGAGTCCGGCGAGCCGGTCCGTGTCTCATGTCCTATTTTACCTCGCCGGCGATCAGACCAGCACTCTGAGGGGCGCAGCCGACCGCCGGACATGGGCACAAAGGAGTCGGACGAGTTATGCTTAGATTAGGTTTTACATTGCATGTAATAGTATGGATTTGAGATTTCTAAATCGAGGTATTCGGTTGTGGAAGAGATTATTTGAGGATTGACCGGTCACTATCCGCGGACTCGCCCATGCACGACCATGGGCGTTTGAGGGGTCGGTCCAATTGTGATGCTCTAAGTATTTTGAGGAATACCAAGCTTTGTTGATCAAGCATAATCAAGAGAGAGTGCCTCCAAGATATAACCGGGGTTACATGAAAAATAGTCACTAGAGGACTCGAAAGATCTAGCTAGAATACGTGCGGCAACATTCGACAAATGATTTACATGACTAAAGTGAACGGACGAGAAGGATGGTGCCAACTATTGATATCAGCCGGGATGAGCCCCACCGGCGTGTAGTCAACCATCAAAGCATTGGTTCTCTGGATAACAGACATATAGTTTGACTACAAAATGTCCTTTGAAAAGCCATCTTGGAGGGTGAGAGCCACGGCACGCGGTAGCGCGAGTGCTTCAGCTAGTTCTGGGGAGGTAATCTCGTCAACGTGCTCGCGGCAAGCCAACAAGCAATCTTCGACGTGGTTCCTAGTTACCACGCCAATTTCCATCTGTCGAGACTCCATGAAGAGATGCTCTAAGTTCGGCTTGTGTAGTGATCATTCTCCCACGACAAGGAGACTTAGGGGCAGTTCTTTCCAGCCTCTTTAGCAGAATGTGAGGCTTAGACATGAAATCCAAAACTAACTGAATTTTGGCCATTAACTTTTCAAAGAATTAAACTAGAACCGACATGCAAACAAAAATCAGCCCAACCCCTCACTCTAATGATTTCCACTGAAGAAGCATTCTGTTTTAGCACAATACCTCCAATGCAGGAGGTATTTGATGGGGAACGAAGCATGAAAATCAAAAAAATTCCTAGGAAACACCCAAGATTTGATCTAGGTGATGCATATCAACGAGAGGGAAGTGTGTCTACATACCCTTGTTGAAAGGATCGATATGGTTGACTAGAGGGGGTGGGGTGGGGGTGAATAGGTAACTACCAATTTTTGGATTTTCTTCACAAATTAGGTTTAGCAACAAATAGGTTGTCTAGATGTGCAACTAGGTGAGCAACCTATATGATGCTAACAACAACAACAAGCACAAGCAAAGGATACAATACAACAATAGCTTCATAAAGTAAAGGTAAGAGATAACCACAAGTGGATTCGGTGAAGACGTGGATGTGTTACCGAAGTTCCTTCCCTTTGAGGGGAAAGTATGTCTTCGTTGGAGCAGCGTGAAGGCACAATGCTCCCCAAGAAGCCACTAGGGCCACCATATTCTCCTGATGCCCTCACACAATGCGAGATGCCGTGATTCCACTAGTGGTGCCCTTGAAGGCGGCAACTGGACTTTACAAATGAGGTTGGGGCTCCCAACGAAACCACGGAGCCTCACCACAATGGAATGCGGCCCCGAGGTAACCTCAACTATCTAGAGTGCTCAAACACCCAAGAGTAACAAAATCCACACAAGAAAGTATGGGGGAATCAAATTTCCTTTGGTGGAAGTGTAGATCTAGATCCCCTCCTTCAATCCCTAGCAAATAAACGAGTTTGAGTGGCTAGAGAGAGAGAGATCGGGCAAGAAAGCTTGAAGGGCATCAATGGAGGGGAGAGAGAGGCAAGAGGTAAAGAGGTAGGTGGAAGAAGCCCCCTTTATATAGGCATCCCCAAATTCCAACCGTTACATCAATTTTTACACTGTAGCGGTACAACCGCTCCTGACACCGATACAACCGGGATTCACGGGTAAGCTGCAGAAACCCTAACAAGTGGTACAACTGGTAGCACGAGCGGTATTACTGGTTAATAAGAATAACCAGACTAACCGCTCGCCTACCGCTCGTCAACCGCCTTGAACTAGAAGGGAGTCACCCCTATGGGCGGTGGTCAAGCGATAGTTGCACCGGAACTACCACCCGACCATACAACCGGAGGTGGCTAAGGCCCTGTTTGGTTCATAAGTCCTAGGACTTTTTTTAGTCCCAACTTATAAGTTCCAAGTCCCTAAAAAGTCCCTACCTGTTTGGTTCCTGGACTTATAAGTGCCTATAAGACCATATTACAACTATAAGTCCCTATAAGTCCCTCCTTGAGAGTCTTATTTCATAAGTCCCAAATGCCCACTTTAAGTCCCTATAAGTCCCTCCTGTTTGGTTTAGATGGGACTAATAGGGACTTTTTTAAGTCCCTAAACCAATAAGTCCCTGAAAACAAACACCCTCTAAGTCCCGGGCGGTAGAACCACTCAGGACACCGGTAGTACCTGTTAGCAGAGCATAACCGGGCCGCCACCTTGCAAGGACCGCCCCATCACAGAAGCAAATCTGGTGGTTGGGCGGTACCTAGCCAGTACAACCGCCCGTGAAGCAGCTCCTGGGTTTTCCCAGAGTAGAGGCGGTACCATCACCCGGGGGGCAGCGGTACAACCACTGGGAAAGTACCTAGGATGTGCAACCCTAGGGTATCACCCCTAGGGCGGTGGTTTAGCTGGTATAACAGGGCAGGCGGTACATCCGGCCTTAACAGCGGTACAACCGCTAGAAGGGGAAAACAATGATTCAGAAGGGAACAAGGGGACCTCTCTCTACTCAAACGTAAGGGAATGGTGGGTGGAGGGAAGTGTGTATGTGCATTGATTCACCCAATATCTTCCTATGTGGATTCTCTCTTAATAGTACGAGTTTCCTACGACCAAAGAAATAAACACGCAGAACACGCCGTCTTCGATCTTTTTCGTCCAGAGGAAATGCCTAACCGACTTGTACCTAACCAAAGAGTACCTGAAAAACTTGGCACACGATAAGACAACCAGGAGAGTTGTCATCATCACCCAAAACACAAAGATTGGAAATGCCCTAACAATCTCCCCCTTTTTGGTGGATGATGACAACCACAAGATTTGCATTGAAGGTTTAGAAAATGTAGACGGGCTCCCCCTAGATGTGCACACTATTTGGATTTTGCTTTAGGAATGCAAAGTTACACATTAGTATGAAAGCTCCCCCTAGATTTTATAGACCAACCAACCACTACAAACAAGCATATAGGATAGACAATAATCATACTACAAATAAGCATATAGGATAAGATAGACAATAAGCACAAATACCATGCATGTCTCACACCATGCAGTAGTCTCACACCACAAGGTTCACACACTGAAGGAAAGCAACAGAAAACCAAGTTCAACTCTCAACACGAAGAAAATAACCAACCCATGCAAATTCCAAACCTAGTAGACCTCTCTCCCCCTTTGGCATCAAGACACCAAAAAGGAAAAGTGCGATGCTAATGCCCCAGAGCTCAGTAGATCTCGTCTGACCCCTCAGTCGCATCTAAATCATGATCTCCAGACTCCTCATCGTCCTCCATTGTATTATCAACAACAACCGAAGTGGAGGTAGTAGGATGGCCAGATGCCTCAGCCTCATCATCCGTCCAGGTGCTATACGCAGAAATCAACTTGTCCTCTGGAGTGACGCTGATACGTCTCCAACGTATCTATAATTTTTGATTTCACCATGCTACTTTATCTACTGTTTTGGACTATATTGGGCTTTATTTTCCACTTTTATATTATTTTTGGGACTAACCTATTAACCAGAGGCCCAGCCCAGAATTGCTGTTTTTTTTGCCTATTTCAGTGTTTCAAAGAAACAGAATATCAAACAGAGTCCAAACGGAATGAAACCTTCGGGAACGTGATTTTCTCACCGAACGTGATCCAGGAGACTTGGACCCTACGTCAAGCAACCAACATGGAAGGCACGAGGTAGGGGGGCGCGCCCTCCCCCCCACCCCAGGCGCGCCCTCCACCCTCGTGGGCCCCCTGTTGCTCCAACGACGTACTCCTTCCTCCTATATATACCTACGTACCCCCAAATGATCACCAGAGGAGCCAAAAACCTAATTCCACCACCGCAACCTTCTGTATCCACGAGATCCCATCTTGGGGCCTGTTTTGGAGCTCCACCGGAGGGGGCATCCACCACGGAGGGCTTCTACATCAACACCATAGCCCCTGCGATGAAGTGTGAGTAGTTTACTTCAGACCTTCGGGTCCATAGCTAGTAGCTAGATGGCTTCTTCTCTCTTTTTGGATCTCAATACAATATTCTCCCCCTCTCTCGTGGAGATCTATTAGATGTAATCTTCTTCTTTTTGCAGTGTGTTTGTTGAGACCGATGAATTGTGGGTTTATGATCTAGTATTATCTATGGAAAATATTTGAATCTTCTCTGAATTCTTTTATGTATGATTGAGTTATCTTTGCAAGTCTCTTCGAATTATCCTTTTGGTTTGGCCAACTAGATTGGTAGTTCTTGCAATGGGAGAAGTGCTTAGCTTTGGGTTCAATCTTGCGGTGACCTTTCCCAGTGACAGAAGGGGCAGCAAGGCACGTATTGTATTGTTGCCATCGAGGATAACAATATGGGTTTTTTATCATATTGCATGAATTTATCCCTCTACATCATGTCATCTTGCTTAAGGCGTTACTCTGTTTTTAACTTAATACTCTAGATGCATGCTGGATAGCGATCGATGAGTGGAGTAATAGTAGTAGATGCAGAATCGTTTCGATCTACTTGTCTCAGACGTGATGCCTATATACATGATCATAACCTAGATATACTCATAACTATGCTCAATTCTTTCAATTGCTCAACAGTAATTTGTTCACCCACCGTAGAATATCTGTGCTCTTGAGAGAAGCCACTAGTGAAACCTATGGCCCTCGGGTCTATTCTCATCATATCAATCTCTATCGCTTTATTTACTTGCTTTGTTTTTACTTTGCCTTTCACTTTTTACTTTGCATCTATCTATCAAAAATACCAAAAATATTATTTATCATCTCTATCAGATCTCACTCTCGTAAGTTACCGTGAAGGGATAGAAAACCCCTAATCGCGTTGGTTGCGAGTTGCTATCGTTTTGTGTAGGTAGGAGGGACTTGTGCATGGTCTCCTACTGAATTGATACCTTGGTTCTCAAAAACTGAGGGAAATACTTATGCTACTTTGCTACATCATCCTCTCCTCTTCGGGGAAATCCAACGCAGTGCTCAAGAGGTAGCAAGAAGAATTTCTGGTGCCGTTGCCGGGGAGGCTCACGCAAGCAAGTCAACAAAACCAAGTACCCATCACAATCCCTATCTCTCGCATTACATTATTTGCCATTTGCCTCTCGTTTTTCTCTCTCCCACTTCACCCTTGCCGTTTTATTCGCGCTCTCTTTCCCAATCCCCTCTCTTTCCCGTTTGCCTTTTCTTGTTGCCTTTCTGTTTGCTTGTGTGTTGGATTACTTGTTGCCATGGCGCAAGATAATACCAAATTGTGTGACTTCTCGAATACCAATAATAATGATTTCCTTAGTACTCCGATTGCTCCTCTTAATAATGATGAGTCTTGTGAAATCAATACCGCTTTGCTGAATCTTGTTATGAAAGATCAATTCGCCGGCCTTCCTAGTGAAGATGCCGCTACTCATCTAAACAATTTTGTTGATTTGTGTGATATGCAAAAGAAGAAAGATACGGATAACAATATTGTCAAATTGAAGTTATTTCCGTTTTCACTTAGAGATCGTGCTAAAGTTTGGTTTTCGTCTTTGCCTAAAAATAGTATTGATTCTTGGAACAAGTGCAAAGATGCTTTTATCTCTAAGTATTTTCCTCCCGCTAAGATCATCACTCTTAGGAACGATATTATGAATTTTAAACAACTTGATCATGAGCATGTTGCCCAACCTTGGGAAAGAATGAAATTGATGCTTCGCAATTGCCCTACTCATAGTTTGAATTTATGGATGATCATACAAAAATTTTATGCCGGATTGAATTTTGCTTCTAGAAATCTTTTAGATTTGGCCGCGGGAGGAATGTTTATGGAAATTACGTTAGGAGATGCTACAAAATTGCTTGACAATATTATGGCTAATTATTCTCAATGGCACACCGAAAGATCTTCTAGTAAAAAAGTGCATGCTATGGAAGACATCAATGTTTTGAGTGAAAAGATGGATGAACTTATGAAGATGTTTGCTCCTAAAAATACTCCTCTTGATCCCAATGATATGCCTTTATCTACCTTGCTTGAGAATAATAATGAATCTATGGATGTGAATTTTGTTGGTAGGAATAGTTTTGGAAACAATGCTTATAGAGGGAATTTTAATCCTAGGCCTTATCCTAGTAATCCTTCTAATAATTATGAGAATTCCTACAGCAACTCTTATGGAAATTTTAATAAGATGTCCTCTGAATTTGAGAGTATTGTTAAAGAGTTTATGAATTCACAAAAGAATTTTAATGCTTTGCTTGAAGAGAAATTGCTTAAAGTTGATGATTTGGCTAGGAACGTTGATAGAATTTCTCTTGAAATTGATTATTTAAAGCTTAGATCTATTCCTCCTAAGCATGATATCAATGAGTCTCTCAAAGCCATGAGAATTTCCATTGATGAGTTCAAAGAAAGAACCGCTAGGATTCGTGCTTCCAAAGATGCCTTTATTAAAGCGTGTTCTTCCAATTCCTATGAAAATCAAGATGAAGATCTAAAAGTTATTGATGTGTCCCCCATTAAATCTTTGTTTTTCAATATGAATCTTGATGAAACTGAATATGATCTTCCTTTACCTAGAAGGCGATCTAAGAATTCAGAGTTTCTAGATCTTGATGATGAAATTGATGAAAGTGGGATTGAAAGAAATAAAAACCTAGATGTTGCTAAACCCACTATTTTGGATCTCAAGGAATTTAATTATAAAAATTGCTCTTTAACTGGTTGTATTTCCTTGTTGCAATCTGTGCTAGATTCTCCTCATGCTTATAGTCAAAATAAGGCCTTTACCGAACACATTGTTGATGAATTGATGCAATCTTATGAAGAAAAACTTGAGTTGAAATTTTCTATCCCTAGAAAACTCTATGATGAGTGGGAACCCACTATCAAAATTTAAATTAAAGATTATGAGTTTCATGCTTTGTGTGATTTGGGTGCTAGTGTCTCTACTATTCCCAAAACTTTCTGTGATTTGCTAGATTTCCGTGACTTTGATGATTGCTCTCTAAACTTGCATCTTGCGGATTCCACTATTAAAAAGCCTATGAGAAGAATTAATTATGTTCTTATTGTTGCCAATAGGAATTATGTGCCCATAGATTTTATCATTCTTGATATAGATTGCAATCCTTCATGTCCTATTATTCTTGGTAGACCTTTCCTTAGAACGATTGGTGCAATTATTGATATGAAGGAAGGGAATATTAGATTCCAATTTCCCTTAAAGAAGGGCATGGAGCACTTCCCTAGAAAGAAAATAAAATTACCATATGAATCTATCATGAGAGCCACTTATGGATTGCCTACCAAAGATGGCAATACCTAGATCTATCCTTGCTTTTATGCCTAGCTAGGGGCGTTAAACGATAGCGCTTGTTGGGAGGCAACCCAATTTTATTTTTGTGTTTTTTGTTTTTGCTTCTGTTTAGGAATAAATAATCCATCTAGCCTCTTATTAGATGTGGTTTAATGTTTTAATTAGTGTTTGTGCCAAGTAGAACCTATAGGATAACCTACGATGATAGTTGATTTGATTCTGCTGAAAAACAGAAACTTTGCGCGCACGAATATAATTTTGTTAAATCACAGAAACGTGCTTTTGCGTTGATTAGTTTTGCTGCTGTTCAATAAACAAATTGAAGAGGACTTCCTATTTTGGTAGAATTTTTAGAGTTCTAGAAGTTTGCGTTAGTTACAGATTGCTACAGACTGTTCTGTTTTTGACAGATTCTATTTTACGGGTGTTGTTTGCTTATTTTAATGAATCTATGGCTAATAAAATAGTTTATAATCCATAGAGAAGTTGGAATACAGTAGGTTTAACACCAATATAAATAAAGAATGAGTTAATTACAGTACCTTGAAGTAGTCTTTTGTTTTCTTTCTCTAACGAAGCTCACGAGATTTCTGTTGAGTTTTGTGTTGTGAAGTTTTCAAGTTTTGGGTGAATTCTTTTGACGGATTATGGAACAAGGAGTGGCAAGAGCCTAAGCTTGGGGATGCCGATGGCACCCCCGAGATAATCCAAGGACACCAAAAAGTCAAAGCTTGGGGATGCCCCGGAAGGCATCCCCTCTTTCGTCCACTTCCATCGGTAATTTACTTGGAGCTATAATTTTATTCACCACATGATATGTGTTTTGCTTGGAGCGTCTTGTATTATTTGCGTCTTTGCTTGTTAGTCTACCACAATCATCCTTGCTGTACACACCTTTTGAGAGAGCCATACATGAATTGGAATTTGATAGAATACTCTATGTGCTTCACTTATATCTTTTGAGCTTGATAGTTTTGCTCATAGTGCTTCACACTTATATCTTTTGAGCTTGATAGTTTTGCTCATTGTGCTTCACTTATATCTTTTGAGCTTGATATTTTTTCTCATAGTGCTTCACTTATAACTTGAGCGTGATAATTTTTGCTCTAGTGCTTCACTTAGATCCTTTAGAGCACGGTGGTGGATTTGTTTTAAAGAAACTATTGATCTCTCATGCTTCACTTAGATTATTTTGAGAGTCGTTAATAGCATGGTAATTTGCTTAATGTTAATATACTTGGTATTCAAGATATGTGAAACTTTCTTTTGAGTGCGTTGCATACTAAGATAAGTTTGATGCTTGATAATTGTTTTGAGACATGAAGATGGTGATATTAGAGTCATGCTAGTTAAGTAGTTATGAATTCAAAGAATACTTGTGTTGAAGTTTGTGATTCCCATAGCATGTACGTATGGTGAACCGTTATGTGATGAACTTGGAGCATGATTTATTTATTGATTGTCTTCCTTATGAGTGGCGGTCGGGGACGAGCGATGGTCTTTTCCTACCAATCTATCCCCCTAGGAGCATGCGCGTAATACTTTGCTTTGATAACTTCTAGATTTTTGCAATAAGTATATGAGTTCTTTATGACTAATGTTGAGTCCATGGATTATACACACTTTTTCCCATCCTTCCACCTTTGCTAGCCTCTCTAATATCGCGCACTTTTCGCCGGTATCATGCACCCACCATATAACTTCCTCAAAACAGCCACCATACCTACCTATTATGGCATTTCCATAGCCATTCCGAGATATATTGCCATGCAACTTTCCACCGTTCTGTTTATTATGACACGCTCCATCATTGTCATATTGCTAGCATAATCATGTAGTTGACATTGTATTTGTGGCAAAGCCACCGTTCATAATTCTTTCATACATGTCACTCATGATTCATTGCATATCCCAGTACACTGCCGGAGGCATTCATATAGAGTCATACTTTGTTCTAAGTATCGAGTTGTAATTGTTGAGTTGTAAGAAGAATAAAAGTGTGATGATCATCATTATTAGAGCATTGTCCCAAGTGAGGAAAGGATGATGGAGACTATGATTCCCCCACAAGTCGGGATGAGACTCCGAACGAAAGAAAAAAAAAGAGGCCATAAAAAAAAGAGAAAGGCCCAAATAAAAAAATGAGAGAAAAAGAGAGAAGGGACAATGTTACTATCCTTTTACCACACTTGTGCTTCAAAGTAGCACCAAGATCTTCATGATAGAGAGTCTCTCATTTTGTCACTTTCATATACTAGTGGGAACTTTTCATTATAGAACTTGGCTTGTATATTCCAATGATGGGCTTCCTCAAAATGCCCTAGGTCTTCGTGAGCAAGCGAGTTGGATGCACACCCACTTAGTTTCTTTTGTAGAGCTTTCATATACTTATAGCTCTAGTGCATCCGTTGCATGGCAATCCCTACTCACTCACATTGATATCTATTGATGGGCATCTCCATAGCCCATTGATACACCTAGTTGATGTGAGACTATCTTCCCTCTTTTTGTCTTCTCCACAACCACCCTTCTATTCCACCTATAAGTGCTATATCCATGACTCACGCTCATGTATTGCGTGAAGATCGAAAAAGTTTTGAGAATGTTAAAGTATGAAACAATTGCTTGGCTTGTCATCGGGGTTGTGCATGATTTAAATATTTTGTGTGGGGAAGATGGAGCATAGCCAGACTATATGATTTTGTAGGATAACTTTCTTTGGCCATGTTATTTTGAGAAGACATGATTGCTTTGATTAGTATGCTTGAAGTATTATTATTTTTTATGTCAATATGAACTTTTGTCTTGAATCTTTCGGATCTGAATATTCATATCACAATTAAGAAGATTTACATTGAAATTATGCCAAAGTATCACTCCGCATCAAAAATTCTTTTTTTTTCATTTACCTACTCGAGGACGAGCAGGAATTAAGCTTGGGGATGCCTGATACGTCTCCAACGTATCTATAATTTTTGATTGCTCCATGCTACTTTATCTACTGTTTTGGACTATATTGGGCTTTATTTTCCACTTTTATATTATTTTTGGGACTAACCTATTAACTGGAGGCCCAGCCCAGAATTGCTGTTTTTTTGCCTATTTCAGTGTTTCGAAGAAACGGAATATCAAACGGAGTCCAAACGGAACGAAACCTTCGGGAACGTGATTTTCTCACCGAACGTGATCCAGGAGACTTGGACCCTACGTCAAGCAACCAACAGGGAAGGCACGAGGTAGGGGGCGCGCCCTCCCCCCCAGGCGCGCCCTCCACCCTCGTGGGCCCCCTGTTGCTCCACCGACGTACTCCTTCCTCCTATATATACCTACGTACCCCCAAACGATCACCAGAGGAGCCAAAAAACTAATTCCACCACCGCAACCTTCTGTATCCACGAGATCCCATCTTGGGGCCTGTTCCGGAGCTTCGCCGGAGGGGCCATCCACCACGGAGGGCTTCTGCATCAACACCATAGCCCCTCCGATGAAGTGTGAGTAGTTTACTTCAGACCTTCAGGTCCATAGCTAGTAGCTAGATGGCTTCTTATCTCTTTTTGGATCTCAATACAGTGTTCTCCTCCTCTCTCGTGGAGATCTATTCGATGTAATCTTCTTCTTTTTGCGGTGTGTTTGTTGAGATCGATGAATTGTGGGTTTATGATCCAGTATTATCTATGGAAAATATTTGAATCTTCTCTGAATTCTTTTATGTATGATTGAGTTATCTTTGCAAGTCTCTTCGAATTATCCTTTTGGTTTGGCCAACTAGATTGGTAGTTCTTGCAATGGGAGAAGTGCTTAGCTTTGGGTTCAATCTTGCGGTGACCTTTCCCAGTGACAGAAGGGGCAGCAAGGCACGTATGTTATTGTTGCCATCGAGGATAACAAGATGGTTTTTTTATCATATTGCATGAATTTATCCCTCTACATCATGTTATCTTGCTTAAGGCGTTAATCTGTTTTTAACTTAATACTCTAGATGCATGCTGGATAGCGGTCGATGAGTGGAGTAATAGTAGTAGATGCAGAATCATTTCGATCTACTTGTCTCGGACGTGATGCCTATATACATGATCATAACCTAGATATACTCATAACTATGCTCAATTCTGTCAATTGCTCAACAGTAATTTGTTCACCCACCGTAGAATATGTGTGCTCTTGAGAGAAGCCACTAGTGAAACCTATGGCCCCCGGGTCTATTCTCATCATATCAATCTCTATCGCTTTATTTACTTGCTTTGTTTTTACTTTGCCTTTTACTTTTTACTTTGCATCTATTTATCAAAAATACCAAAAATATTATTTATCATCTCTATCAGATCTCACTCTCGTAAGTGATCGTGAAGGGATTGACAACCCCTAATCGCGTTGGTTGCGAGTTGCTATCGTTTTGTGTAGGTACGAGGGACTTGTGCGTGGTCTCCTACTGGATTTATACCTTGGTTCTCAAAAACTGAGGGAAATACTTACGCTACTTTGTTGCATCATCCTCTCCTCTTCGGGGAAATCCAACGCAGTGCTCAAGAGGTAGCAACGCTCTTCTCAGATTCACTCTTCATAGGCATGTTGAGGTGCTTCATCATGGCAATCTGACGGCACCGAGCAAGCTTCTCATTAACATGTGCCTCATACATCTTCTTCTGAATTTGAGACTGAAGGCAAAAGGTCTTCTTTACTTTAGCTGTGAGCTTGGTCACCCAGGAAGGCTTGGCACCAGGCTCCATCTCAAAATCCTCATCATCTGAAGTGGCATAGACATCCTCGGGATCATCACTAGGAAAGCGGGACTCGACATGCTTCTTCTTCTTAAGCTTCTTGACCTCATGCACGGTGAGGTTATCTGGTGAAGTGAGAAGCTCTCCAGGGCGGCAAACAGCCCAAACAAAATTCAGAAAGCACATGACAAAGGGTGCATAGGTGGGAACTTTTTTGTAGATGACCGTGCTATACATCTCCTCCCAAAACCACTTGGACACATCAAACGTGGCACCGGACCCTACTTTAGTCTTCATAACAACCATCAAGTCAACTAGACACCCATGGATCTCATCCTGATTTCCAACCTTGGGCAGGAGCACATTGCGAAACACACGATGCATGATATCATAAACCTTCTCAAGGTCCTTGGACTCACAAATAATGCCTCGCCCACGAATGTAGAGAGGGGCTAGCTTCTCCTTAGGCATAGAGTGGGGACGGTCGTGAGGACGAATGCCACCATTCCCATCGAGTCTGGTATCATCATAGCCAAGAGCATTGCAGAAAGCTCTCCATGGCACTTGAAAGAACTCACCACGGCACATAAATGAGAGAGTGCGAGCATCATCATCACCAAAATGAATGGTTGCATAAAGCTGATGGATGACATGAACATCGAAGTCACAGTTGATAGACATGAGCTTGACCAAATCAAACTCCTCACAGAGAGCCAGAGCCTCTCCAAAGTACTCCAAGTTGTTCCTCCAGTGATGAAGATCAATGGTCCATTGCTTGGTATACCTATTCTTGTGATGCTAGAACAGCTCATGGACAATCCTCACCTACATCTCATTCCGAAACTGAACGGTGGTCCAACGGGCCTCAACTGGCACCTCATATGAATTCCTCTTTCGAAAGGCTTCCCAGTCCTTGGCCTTCCACTTGTGCATAGGAAGAGCAACCTTTTGTTTGGCAGCAGCAGACTTCTCACGGCGGGTGGGTTTAGTGGGAACCACAACCTCCTCTTCGTCTTCAGACTCAGTAGGACGCTTGCATCTTTGAGCTTGCTTCATGGTCTTGGTACGAGGAGCAGAACAAGACCCAGAGCCACCTACACGCACACACGGGAAGCACACAAGAGACCCAACAAAGATGAGAGGATCGCACACAAGATAAAAATAATATATTGCTTGTGAATCAGAGAATGTAAAACAGTGCCACTTGGTTTAGGAATCCCAGTTGTATTGGTTCTTCAACAGGTGGAACCGCTCAAGCGATTGTTCAGCCCCCAAAAGGGCGGTAGAACTGCAGGAAACAAGCAGTACCACCAAGTGAGAACAAATACCTACACGATTTGAATCAAACTAGTAATATTCTAAGTTCTAAAAATCACAAACAATAACAGGAGCATATATAGATCTCTTCCACCCAAAACTTTGGTCAATAAACGGAGGATACCAAGCAATTCCCTAAGGAGAAGTAATCAAAGAATGACCCTAGAACAAGGAAGTGAGGCATTACCAGTATCCATGGGAAGAGATCGGGAGGGAGGGGGCCTCCACGGAGCAGATCCATAGAGGGCCCACGGATCCGGAGTGATACGTCTCCAACGTATCTACTTTTACAAACTCTTTTCCGCTTGTTCTAGACTCTAATTTGCATGATTTGAATGGAACTAACCCGGATTGACGCTGTTTTCAGCAGAACTGCCATGGTGTTATTTTTGTGCAGAAATAAAAGTTCTCGGAATGACCTGAAACTTCACGGAGATAAATTTTGGAATAAATAAAAAAGATTGGCGAAATAATCAACCGAAGGGGACCCACACCCTAGACACAAGGGTGGAGGCGCGCCCTCTTGTCTTGTGGGCCCCCTGGACCTCCACCGACCTGAACTCCAACTCCATATATTCACGTTCGGGAAGAAAAAAAATCAGAGAGAAGGATTCATCGCATTTTATGATACGGAGCCGCCGCCAAGCCCTGTTCTTCCTCGGGAGGGCAGATCTGGAGTCTGTTAGGGGCTCCGGAGAGGGGAATCCATCGCCATCGTCATCATCAACCATCCTCCATCACAAATTTCATGATGCTCACCGCCGTGCATGTAGGATCTTGAAGTATGTCTAGAGGCGGGGGGGGGGGGTGATTAGACTACTTGACCAATTAAAAACTTAACCTTTTCCCAATTTTAGAGTTTGCCAGATTTTAGCTATCTTAGGACAAGTCAAGCAATCATCACACAATTCAAGCAAGCATGCAAAGAGTATACATGCATCGGAAATTAAAGCATGCAACTTGCAAGAAAGTAAAGGGAAGGGTTTGGAGGATTCAAACGCAATTGGAGACACAGATGTTTTTGGCGTGGTTCCGATAGGTGGTGCTATCGTACATCCACGTTGATGGAGACTTCAAGTCACGAAGGGTAACGGTTGCGCGAGTCCATGGAGGGCTTCACCCGCGAAGGATCCACGAAGAAGCAACCTTGTCTATCCCACCATGGCCATCGCCCACGAAGGACTTGCCTCACTACCGGTAGATCTTCACGAAGTAGGCGATCTCCTTGCCCTTACAAACTCCTTGGTTCAACTCCACAATCTTGTCGGAGGCTCCCACGTGACACCTAGCCAATCTAGGAGACACCACTCTCCAAGAAGTAACAAATGGTGCGTTGATGATGAACTCCTTGCTCTTGTGCTTCAAATGATAGTCTCCCCAACACTCAACTCTCTCTCATAGGATTTGGATCTGGTGGAAAGAAGATTTGAGTGGAAAGCAACTTGGGGAAGACTAGAGATCAAGATTCATATGGTAGGAATGGAATATCTTGGCCTCAACACATGAGTAGGTGGTTCTCTCTTAGAAATGGTAAGTTGGAAGTGTAGGTTTGTTCTGATGGCTCTCTCCATGAATGAAGAGGAGGTGGAGGGGTATATATAGCCTCCACACAAAATCTAACCGTTACACACAATTTACCAAACTCGGTGGGACCGATTCAACAGACTCGGTCGGACCGATTTAGTAAACCTAGTGACCGTTAGGACTTTCGGTGGGACTGACATGCAACTTGGTAGGACCGATTCGGTTAGGGTTAGGGCATAACGTAATCTTGGTAAGACGGATTACACAAACTCGATGATATCGATTTTGGTAATAAGCTTTCCAGAGAGTTAGTCAGGTAAACTTGGTGGGACCGATTTGCTCTTTTCGGTGACACCGAAATGTTACAAAAGGGAAACAGAGAATTTACATTGCAATCTCGGTGGAACCGATCACTCACTTTGGTTAGACCGAAACGTTACGAAGGGAAACAGAGAGATTACAATCCCATCTCGGTGAGACCGAGATCCCTATCGGTAAGACCGATTTGCCTAGGGTTTGTGGCAGTGGCTATGACATTTGAACTCGGTGGCGCCGGATAGGAAGAATCGGTGTGACCGATTTTGGCTTTAGGTTTAGGTCATTTGTGGATGTGAGAAAGTAGCTGAGGGTTTTGGAGCATATCACTAAGCACATGAAGCAAGAGGCTCATTAAGCAACACCTCATCCCTCCTTGATAGTGTTGGCTTTTCCTATAGACTCAATGTGATCTTGGATCACTTAAATATAAAATGAAGAGCCTTGAGATTTTGAGCTTGAGCCAATCCTTTGTCATTAGTATTTTGAGGGATCCACTTTCATCATCCTTGCCATGCCATTGATTGAGCTTTCCTGAAATAATAGTCTTGGAATAGCATTAGCTCAGTGAGCTATATGTTGTTATGAATTACCAAAACCACCTAGGGATAGTTGCACTTTCAATCTCCCCCTTTTTGGTAATTAATGACAACATATAGATCAAAGCTTCGACAAATGATAATAAGATTGAAAAACATCGTCGCTTTGAGAAGTATGTGATAAGCAAGAGCTCCCCCTAAATTTGTGCATAGTTTTAAGATTTGCTTTAGACTGCAAATGCACAAGGAATTAGGCTCAAGGGTTACTCTTCCATGTCACATACATATTGGTGGAGCGCTCAAAATGATAAAGATTAAATACATCTACTCATCACCAAGCAAAGTGAATGATCACATAGGATAGATAAGATAATATCATCAAACATGCATAAGTGTAGCTTATGATCAAACACATGATCATCAATGTCTCACAAAAAATAGCATAGTATCTCAAAAAATCAAAAGCAAACAAGTTTAACCACCAAAGCAAGAGAGAATAAAAGCAACACACTCTCTCTCGAAGCCTATGTTCTATACATTTTTCTCCCCCTTTGGCAACAAGTTACCAAAAATTTCATAGAAAATGCATAGTGCTAGATCGTCTCTCAGGCTTGATCTTCAGGTGGTAGTGTCCGGATAACTCCAAGAACGAAGGCTTTAGTTGAAGTAGATGGAGCTGGAGGAGTTGGTGCTGGAGCTGGTTGCACTGGAGCTGTAGGAGCTGTAGCTGGTGCAGATGATGTGGCTCTGGTGTCTGTCACAGGCACTGTAGCTGACCTCTGAGCTCTAGGCACTCAGGCAAATACATTAGTGGTAGTATTGCCCTGCCTCTCCTGCATGTCATCCTGTAGCTGCTCCACAACTGACTGAATCTCAGTTACTTTGACATCTAGATCATGGAATTTTAGTTCCATGATTCTTTCCAAGCTCTCCTGATTTCGAGTGAGGGTGGCCAATCCCTTCTCAATCCTCAGAGTTGATGCTATCAAGTAACCAAGCTACTCCTGCTTGTTCTTCAAGAGATACTCAGATGCCTCCTCTTCAGTTGGCATCTTGGCAGCCTTCTCTTTCCTTGCCTTCTCCTTCTTCTCTTGAGCTTGTACTGATGATGGTTCATTCTCAGTCATGACAACCTGATTGTCTTCAAAGTCTGGATAGAGAGGAAAATGTTCCTTATCCAATAGATATTTGCTTGTGCCCATCTTTGAGTTAATCAACTCCTCAATCTGAGGGGCATATCCACAGCTCCTCTTCTGGTCTGCTGCAGTCCTCTTAATGGTCTCTACCATAAGGCTCATGACCTTGAATTTCCGTGGCACATCAAACAAATGCAACATGTTGATTGCATGCCCTCTGATCATGTTGTGGTCACCAGACTTAGGCAACAGAGTGTGCCTTAGGATCCAGTTGATAGTTGGCAGCCCTGACAGAAGAAAGTGGACTGATCCAAACTTATGTGTCTCAATGGCTTTGTCTGGGATCTCCTTGTACATGTGTGCCATGGAATTGTGGTCCATCTGCTTCTTGGCATAGACATCTAAGTCATCTTCACTCTCCTTTGGGGCATTGATCAGTTTTGCCCACTCCTCAACAGTTGACTGGTACCTTGTACCTTCAGACATCCAAACTATCCTCCCATCTAGATAGAAATGTGCTGTGGAGTAGAATTGCATAATGAGTTCATCATTCCAGTTGGTGAGCTTTTGCCCAACAAAATCTGCAACTCCACAAGCAACAAAACTGTCTTGCACTCCAGGATAGTGTTCTTCATTTTCTTTCATGTAGGTCTAGTCGACCCACCTCATATCACACACTATGGGCTTCTTGTCCAACAAGATTGTCTCATAGAAGTCCTGCTGTTCCTTTGTATGGAACCTGTAATCAACAACAGCTCTTCTCCTTGCGGCATATGGATCTGTCATCCTCCATAGCCTCAACCCTGAGTCTCTTCTGATATTCATGTCCTCAGCCACAGGATGGGCATCATTGTGGTCTGGTATCT
Source organism: Triticum timopheevii (assembly GCA_963921465.1). NCBI lineage: Eukaryota > Viridiplantae > Streptophyta > Magnoliopsida > Poales > Poaceae > Triticum > Triticum timopheevii. The sequence continues at coordinate 326,750,081 of OY997266.1, forward strand.
TGGGCTTGAGGTTCCTCAGAATTTGTCCTTCATCTTCCTCATCAGCAACTTCAGGCACTAGAGCCTTGTTCTTCTCAGCAGCTGGAATACTCCTGGTATTCCTCTTTGGTGCAAGCTTGGCCTTGGGGGCAGCCTTGGGTGCTTCCTTGGGCTTTGATGTTGCAGCCCCTCATCTAATAGCATCACCCATAAGCTTTTGTGCCTTGGGTGCTGGTGCAGCAACCTCTTCTTCCTCTTCAGAGTCTCTCCTCATTGAGGGTTTTCCAAGAACCCGGGCTGTAGTGGTTCTGGCTCTCTTCTTCTTCTTATCCTGAGCAGCTTCATCCTCTGATTCAATTGTAAACTTCATAGTTTCTCCAGTGGGAACTTTCTTGGGTTTGGAAGTTGTGACTCTCTTTGCAGGTGCCTATTTGGGTCCAGACTTCTCAGGCACTTGAGTAGATCCTCTGACCTTCAGCATAGGTGTCCTCTTGGCAGGAACTTTCCTATTGAGTCCAGGTTTAGTGTTCTGTGCTGAGGCATACTCCTTTTTGAGCACTACCTTCTTGGAGGTAGCCTCATCCTCTTCTGCTCTATAATCCTCATCCTCAGAATCTGAGGTTCTCTTCTTCCTTTGCCTAGTGGCAGCTTTAGGCAGATTGCTTGGAGTGCTTATGCTGCCACCATCTGAAGAACTTGAGGTACTAGTGCCCTCACTCATGTGAATCTGCTCTTCTGACCTGTTCTGGCTGTCACTTTGGTCTGACATGCTGCAAACACTGACTGCTGACCCTGTGAAGAGTTATAGATGAGATAGAGTGGATGAGCACACAAAATGCAGAGATTTTTGGAAAAGAATGATCCAAAAATTCAGTTTTAGTTTTCCACAGAAAGCATTTCGGATCAACCGATTTTCAAACTCGGTGATACCGAAGCAGTTTTCGAACCTAAACTGATAAACTCGGTTGGACCGAGTCACAGTTCGGTGGCACCGAGACTGCTAGGGTTTCACAAAGTCCTAAAATCGGTCTCACCGATTAGCAATTCTCGGTCAGACCGAGAGTTACTAGTGCAATGGCGTTAGCCAAATCGGTGGGACCGAGTTTTTCAACTCGGTGGGTCCGAGATGGTTTCGGCGGAAACCTAACTCTAAAATTTCGAATCTCAACTAATCTACGGATTGCATTGACTGGATAGGAGTGTTTCAATCGTGGCAAGAATCATTAAGAACACAATGTGCAAGGAATCGGACGAGGATAGCACAGTGATCGAGTCCATACCCTAGCTTGGCGATGAACTCGCTACGGCGGCAACGGCGGGGGTGAAATCCGTTGACGGCGGCGGAGACCAGCGACAGGAGGCGGCTGGCGACGAGGAGACGATCCGGAGAGCCTGATGGCAGAGTGAGCTATTGCGCAGGCGAAGAGGTTTCGGAGAAATTTCCAAATTTTTGCCCGTGACTATATATAGCCCGACCCTGTCGGTGTGACCGAGTGGAACAACTCGGTGGCACCGAGATGCATAACTGTGTACAGTTACAGCAACTCGGTGTGACCGAAAAGTTCAAATCGGTTGCACCGAGATTGAAAACCTAGATCGACTTAGTGATCTCGGTAGGACCGGAATGGAGGAATCGGTCAGACCGAGAATCACAAAGAAGTTTTGGAAGTTTAAGTCTATGACGAATCGGGGACTCTGAGTGCTCCTCACACAGAGTGGTTCGAATCTGACTTGATCAAATTTTGTGATGTAGCATGAACAGAGTTTGAGATGAGAAAAGCATAGATAGCTAGACAAGGTTCTTAGGCATTCTTGTCCATCCACTTGGCAAAAAGAAAAAGAAGCCAATCAATCAAAAGAACAAGTGGGTGTCCTTGAATGAGTAAAATATGCATCAGCATGCTCACACAATAAGATGGCAAATGAAAAATGTGTCAAAACATGCACAACCAATTCTAGCATCTATCAAACAATTGGCGATGACTAGGTCATCTATATATGAGTATATTGACTTAGGAGTCAAATGAAAACATTTGATCATAGGTCATACTCATCGTTTAAGCTCAAGTGGGGTTACCACTTTTACATAATGCATTGATGTGTTCACACCATTAGAGTTGCTTTGACTCAATTCTTAGAGTTAAGCTCCGCCTAGATGTGAGATCCCCTTTTAGAGGGATGAACTAACCTTGGGTTTTGTCGATGATGACTTCATGTAGGTGTTGAAGATGTGGATGCTTAATGTTGATGTAGATCATTTGGAGCAATCCTTTGGAGTGAGTTGCACTTTCAACTTGCCTACATGGGTTAGTCCCACAAGGAACAAACAAGAATATCCATAGACATAGAGTGAAGCATACACAAGATGATGTCCATGAAATCATTAGGTTACCTTGTCCCTTGCCTTACCAACATGAGGGTTTGTGACTCCTTGAACTAGTGCAAGATGTGGAAGTTGATTGCACTTGTTCTTGCCATAATGATATGAGTGAATAATGTTGGCGGAGTCACCCTCAAGAACTCTCTAGTTCTTCTTTTTCGGAATCCACATCATCTTGATGGGAATCCTTGGAGTTGTAGTTGTACTTGATGAAGTAGAACTTGACGTAGTCTTGGGAACCCACTTGACCGAGGCCTTAGGTGCTTCTTCAAATGCATCAATCTCTTCTTGAAGCTTGTCCTTGCCTTTGTTCTTGTGGTCTTGTGGTGGAAGATCATCTTGTGCTTCTGTTCCTTTGAAGGAATTAGGATCATACTTCTCTTGTTGAGGAACAAACTTCGTCTTGGGGTATTGATCTTCTTCCCACTCAACTCCATTGGCATTGAACTTTCATTCAAAACCAACACCTTGATTCTTCCGGTGCCTTCCTTGCTTGCGTACAATTTCCTCAAATTGCCTACTCCCGGCAAGGCTCTTGTAAACACCTTTCTCTATAATTCCCTTCAGTAAGCTATTTTCTTGCTCAAGTGTAACTTGGCTAAGAGAATCATTAGTGGAATCAAGAGAACTACTAGAAGCAACAATATTGGATTCGATATTATTATTGTTACTATTAGAGGAAGGATCTTTCTTGTACTTGTTACTAGACTTGACTTGAGGCATGTAAGTAGATAAGAGTAAACGCTTGGCAATGTAAGAAGAACTTTTCTTACAGAGATCATCATTGATTGCCTTTAATAACTCATGCTCTTGCTCAAGATTGAGATTTTCAAAGCGTAACTTCTCATGTGCCCTTAAAAGTTCTCGATGATCTTCGAAGATAGTTTGATGAGCTAACTTAAGAGTGTTTAGTCCTTTAGTTAGAAGCTCAATCTTCTTCTTATCATTGTCATTCGTTTTATATTTATTAGCATGATTAATTGATGTTTCATCATAGTATTCATCACTAGAGTTGTCAACAAGTAAATCATCATCCACAAGCAAGTCATCTTCATCACTATCGAAATCAACATACTCAGGATGTGTTACCTTTGGACCTTTGGCCATGAAGCATCTTCCAACTCCTTCATTTGATGAATCAAATATGTCGTAGGAGTTGGTTGACACAAGTGCTAGACCGGCAACACCTTCATCTTGAGAATATTCGGAGTCGGAGTGATAGCTTCTCTCGGAGTGATTGTCGGAGTCGGAGCCGGATACCCATTCACCAACATGAGCTTGATGTCTTCGTTTTGTGTAGCTCCTTGATGACTTGTCCTTCCTTTCTGAATCCTTGCTTCTCCGTGAGGATCTTCGTTCATAACGATCATCTCTACTCCTTCTCTCTCTCGATGGTGGTTCTTCTCTTTTGCTTCTTCTTTTTGGGGAATCTTCTCTTCTTTTGTAGGGTGCCTTACACTCATTGGAATAGTGTCTGGGTCTCCCACAATTATAGCAATTGCGCTCTCGACTAGAAGATCTTTTGTCATTGTAAGACCTTGACTTGGAGCTTCTTGCTTTGCTTCTACTCTTGTAGAATTTGTTGAAGCTCTTCACCATTAAGCTCAATTCTTCATTGAAGGTTTGTTTCTCACTTGATGATGTGGGGGCTTCACTTGAGGCTTTGTAAGCACCACTTGACTTGTTGTGAAGTTCCTCCTTATCCTTGAGTGACATCTCATGAGCAAAAATTCTCCCAATGACTTCCGTTGGCTTGAGATCTTTGTAGTTTGGCATCATTTGGATCAATGTGCACACGGTATCATACTTTCCATCCAAGGCTCTTAGGATCTTCTTGATGATGAATCTGTCGGTCATCTCTTCACTCCCTAAGCCGGCAATCTCATTTGTGATAAGTGCAAGCCTAGAGTACATTTCAGCGACACCTTCGCCATCCTTCATTTTGAACTTGTCAAGCTAACTTTGGAGCACATCCAACTTGGATTCCTTGACAAAGTCGGTACCTTCATGCATATCAATCAAAGTATCCCAAATTTCCTTTGCATTCTCAAGACGGCTGATTTTGTTGAATTCTTCGGGGCACAATCCGTTGAAGATGATATCACAAGCTTGAGCGTGGTATTGCAGCATCTTCAATTCTTCCGCATTAGCTTCACGGTTCGGTTCTCTCCCATCAAAGGATTCACCTTGCAAGCCAATACAAATAATTTCCCAAACGGCGGGGTTATGTCCGAGAATATGCAGTTTCATCTTATGCTTCCAACTAGCAAAATTAGTACCATCAAAGTAAGGACCTCTACGATGATAATTTCCCTCGCTAGACGCCATACTCTCCTAGATTGTGAAACCAAGGCTATGACCACCAAAAGCTATGGAAATCAAAGCAAATGGAGACTGAGGGAGTCCTGGACTAGGGGGTGTCCGGACAGCCGGACTATCATTATCCGCCGGACTCCAAGACTACGAAGATACAAGATTGAAGACTCCGTCCCGTGTCCGGATGGGACTTTCCTTGGCGTGGAAGGCAAGCTTGGCGATACGGATATGTAAATCTCCTACCATTGTAACCGACTCTGTGTAACCCTAGCCCTCTCCGGTGTCTATATAAACCGGAGGGCTTTAGTCCGTAGGACAACATACATTACAACAATCATACCATAGGCTAGCTTCTAGGGTTTAGCCTCCTTGATCTCGTGGTAGATCCACTCTTGTACTACCCATATAATCAATATTAATCAAGCATGACGTAGGGTTTTACCTCCATCGAGAGGGCCCGAACCTGGGTAAAAACATCGTGTCCCTCGTCTCCTGTTACCATCCGCCTAGACGCACAGTTCGGGACCCCCTACCCGAGATCCGCCAGTTTTGACACCGACATTGGTGCTTTCATTGAGAGTTCCTTTGTGTCGTCACCGACAGGCTTGATGGCATCTTCAACCAACAACGCTGTCCAGGGTGAGACTTTTCTCCCCGCACAGGTCTTCGTATTCGGCGGCTTCGCACTGCGGGCTAATTCGCTTGGCCGTCTGGAGCAGATCTAAAGCTACGCCCCTGGCCGTCAGGTCAGATTCGGAAGCCTAAACTTCACGACCGATGTCCACGGAGACTTGATCTTCGACGGACCCGAGCCACAGCCAAGCGCGCCGCACTGTTGCGATGGGCATGATCTAGCTCTACCGCCAAACAGTGCCTTGGTGGCCGCACACGAATCCGTTCCGGCCATTAGTCCGGAGCCGATCGCCCAGATCGAGGGCCGGTGGATAGACGCCTCCCTTGGGGCTTCAACATCCACGGCGATGGAGCCGAACACTAATCTTGTCCCCTGCGAAACTCGTGATTCCGAGGCGCCGGACTCCTTGCCGGACTCCGAACCTCCTGCGCCCCTACCAATCAATTCGGATTGGGCGCCGGTTATGGGATTCACCGCCGCGGACATCTTCCAACACTCGCCCTTTGCCGATATCCTAAATTCGCTAAAGCAGCTCTCGTTATCAGGAGAGTCCTGGCCGGACTATGGCCAGGATGGCTGGGGTACGGACGACGAAGAAATTCAGAATCCACCCACCACCCACTTTGTAGCCACTGTCGACGACCTAACCGACATGCTAGACTATGACTCCGAAGACATCGACGGAATGGACGACGATGCCGGAGACGAACAAGAAACAGAGCCTATAAGGCACGGGAGGACCACCTCGTCTCATGACATATATATGGTGGACACCCCAAAGGAGAGCGATAACGAGGACCAACGGGCCGCGGCAGAAGATGACCCCGCCGATAAATGACCAAAACAGCGGCGCAGACGCCGCCCTAAGTCCCGCCTCGATGACAACAATGCTCCAAAGGAGCCCGTAATACAGCAGGGCTCACAAATGGACGATGAACATGCAGATAAGCAACCGTCCGAACATGACGAGTCAGATAATCAGTCCAGGCCCGGCGAAAACGACAGTCCGGACGATCTCATGTCGGACACACCACCGGAGAGCAAGAACCTTCGGAAAAGACTCGTCAGCACTGCAAGAAGCCTGAAGAAGGAAAAACAGAGACTCAAAACAGCGGAAGACACACTCAGAATGAGATGGAGCAAAGTGCTCAAAACCGCAGATAAATACGGCAATGGCCACCAATCAAAGAGCTACCCGAAGCGCAAGCTGCTACCAGAATTCGACGAGGAGGCCATAGAGCCTCCACCGCCAAAAAATAAAGAGGCTGCCTGGTTGGATAGACGGCCAGATGATAGGCCAAATTCTGAAAGCGGCGCCACACATAAACCAACTAATGAACCTGGAAAGACAAATGGCCCAGCCAGGTCCATCTACGGGCCAAAGAAGAGGGCCCCAGGAAGCAAGGCAACACGTCAAGTGTCCGAAGATAGTGGCACACCCAAATATAGGGGCGCCGCACACCCACTATGTTTCACCAATGAGGTGCTGGAACATGCATTCCCAGCAGGATTTAAACCCATAAACATAGAGGCCTATGATGGAACAACAGACCCTGGAGTCTGGATAGAAGATTATATACTACATATACACATGGCCAGAGGAGATGATCTCCACGCCATAAAATACCTACCCCTCAAGCTCAAAGGGCCAGCCCGTCATTGGCTTAAAAGCCTCCCAGAAAACACCGTGGGAAGTTGGGAAGAGCTCGAGGATGCGTTTAGAGCAAATTTTCAAGGGACTTATGTCCGCCCTACGGACGCAGATGATCTAAGTCATATAACTCAACAGCCCGGAGAGTCAGCGCGGAAATTCTGGAACATGTTTCTTACCATAAAGAACCAAATAGTCGACTGTCCGGACGCCGAGGCCTTAGCAGCTTTCAAGCACAATGTCCGAGACGAATGGCTTGCCAGGCACCTCGGTCAAGAGAAACCGAGGACAATGTCCGCACTAACAAGCCTCATGACCCGCTTCTGCGCGGGAGAGGACAACTGGCTAGCAAGATGCAGCACCAGCGACCCAAGTACATCCGAGATAAGGGATGGAAACGGAAAATCACGGCGCAGAAAAGAACAACGCCGAAATAAAGAGAAAAGCCCAAAGAGCACGACAGTCAACGCCGGATTCAAACGCTCGCGGCCAAACAATAAAACAACGCCTCTTAAGGATGACAGCGACGATCTGTCCAGCTTAAATAAGATTCTGGGTCGGATATGTCAAATCCACAGTACCCTCGGAAAGCCTGCAAACCATACCCATCGGGATTGTTGGGTTTTTAAACAGTCCGGCCGACTAAACGCCGAACACAAGGGGCTCGACGCGTCAAGCGAAGACGATAAACCCCACCATCAGAGCACCGGAAAACAAAAGACTTTCCCACAAGGGGTCAAAGCAGTAAACTCACTTCATGTGATAATACGGAAAAATAGTGTGGCACTTTCTAAAAAGAGCTTCGCGCGGTCCAACCCTGCAGACCATAGAGATTGGATGTCAAAACGAATCACCTTCGACCACCTGGACTATTCCAGAAGAGTTCGAAACGCGGGACAGACTCCCCTGATATTGAATCCCATAATAGACGGATTACAATTTACTAACGTACTAATGGACGGAGGCAGCGACTTAAACCTGCTGTATTCAAACACAATCGGTAGGATGGGGATAGACCCTACCAAAATCCGACACAGCCGCACTTCCTTCAAAGGAGTGACGCCAGGCCCTTACGCCAAGTGCACAGGCTCCATATTACTAGAAGTCGTGTTTGGATCGCCGAACACTTTTCGACGCGAAAAATTAATTTTTCACATCGTCCCATTTGAAAGTGGATATCAAGCACTCTTGGGACGAAAGGATTTTGTCCGCTTCAACGCCATACCGCATTACGCGTCTCTTACACTCAAGACGTGGCGTCATTTCAGTGCGAGGGTCACTTAAAGACCCCGGACTCGGATAGACGAATCCAGCTTCAGCAGGCTAGGGGCTCCCTAGCCGCATACCTCTTCACAGGGGGCTGCGCGCACAAACAACCGCGGGTTCATACAAACCCCGCTTTAATTATTTATATTTCTTCTTTTACACATATTTTTCGCACGAATTGTTTTCAAACTAAACGTTCCTCTCTTTTTACAGATGAACAACGTGCATACCCGTCAAGGATAACGGCGCAACGGAGACACAGGCACAGACGTGCAGTAGGGACCCGTTGTGAGGATTCTTTTCAGATTAAGACCCTGCGTAAACCTTTTTTACTGTCTCTTGTTGTTATTCTCCCTTGGTTTCTTCCTATAGCCAAAGCGGAGCCTGACGTTTTGGCATCGGCCGCGTCAGAAGACCATGCCCGTACCTGGACACTAGGGGCTTAGGGCATCGTTCTGCCCATTATTATAAAGACCGAACACCTTAGGGAGTGTTCGGCGTCTCGAGTTAGGCATTATATGCATCAGCTCCGAATCATGTCTTTGGTCAAATGTTGGGTTTGCCCGGCTCCTGTGTTTTGCTGCCTTACATTCCATATCATCGGCTAACGCGGCACCAGGAGAACTACTGCGATTGTGCCCCAGTTCTGCTGGGCGAGCACCTCAGTAGAGAAAGCCGAAAACTGACTGTCATGATACAGCGAGAGACTGGTCAACCACTCAATCGACTACCGGAATGTTTAGAATTCCCCGCTTTGACGAAGGACCGTTTCCCGGTCAGGCACATACACGCTCCGAATTCGGAGAAGTGCGGTGCCACCAGGGGCTATATTGTAGCCCCACCCTCGAGCTCCACTGGCTAAGTGAAAGTGATAAAGCATTATAGTCCGGATTGCCTCGTTCGCTACGCTACCACCTCCTTAAACAGGACCGGGACATCGGATTAAGTGTGAAAACGCGCTATTTTTGCGAACACCCCCGCACCCTGTGCGTGGGGGCTGAAGCCGAAGACTGCAATCTTTCAAGTTATACAAATGTATACGTAAACGGCCGCACAGGAGAAGTTTTACTACTTGGGACGCACAAGTATAAAAAGCAGTTATAGCATAATCATCATTTTACAAGCTAATACGTTCATTTGAACGTGACATTTTTCGAGCACTGCGACTCTATTACACGAGCGCCACACATAACTTCCCCGAAATAGTGCTCGGCGGGGAGCCGGCTTTCATCCGAACCCTGGGCGGCAACAGCGGTGGCATCCATCTCCGGACAATGCGCCTTCACACGGGCAAGAGCCATCCGCGCGCCCTCGATGCAGGCCGACTGCTTCATCTCCTTTATATGCGGCACCGCTCCAAGGAATTGCTGCAGTAAGCCGAAGTAGCTCGTCGCCTTGGGCCTCTCTGGCCAGACATGGGCCATGATGTCAGTCATGGCAAGTCCGGACAATCTATTTAGCTCGGCCCATTCGGCCAACCGGTCTGTCAATGGAAGTGAGCGATCCGGACTATGGAATTGAGACCAATATAGCTCTTCCGTCTTGTGATCCTTCTGGCTCCGGAAGTGCTCAACGGCATCAGCCGCACTTGCCGCTAAGTCCATATACGGATCCTCCGGACTCCATAGCCGCTCAAATTGAGCATACTTTTGATCCATAAACCGGCGACGCAGCAGAAAAGGCTTGCCAGCCACGATATCTCCGGCCTGGCGCAGTTCCTCCTTCATAGCCCGCATTGCAGAGCGGGCATCCTTGGCTTCGGCGGTGGCCTTCTTCAGGTCTTCCCGCTCTGATAAGCGCTCCTTTTCAAGAGCCTCATTGCGGTCGGCAGCATCTTTTACTTTCATGGCCAATTCGGCCACCTCTGCCCTGCTTAGGCAGTGCGCAGCCCTTTCGGCTTTCAACTCCTCGGCCGCCCTCGAGGCAGCCGCGTCACTCCTTCGGGCTTGCTCCTTCGCTCGAGCAAATTCGGCCCGAAGGCTGTCCACAGCAGCAGCACCGTCTGTACAACAGCATATAATTTATCAGAGGAGGGCTTCGACCCCCTTAATAAAGTGACTGCGGAGAACTCATTTACCTTGCGACTCGTCAAGTCGCCGGTTGACAAGTGCGATGTCCGCATCCGCCACGTCAAGTTGCCGCATCAACTGAGCAACCCCATTAGTCCAGCTAGCCCTCGGACTATCCGCCACCTGCATAGGAACGGCGGCATTCATTACTTGCGATTTTGATCCTCGGCACGCTGTCGTTTCCGACAACCTACCGAGTCCCAGGGGCTACTATCTATACAGGGCGCATTTTTATGTGCAAAACTGCTAAAAGACAAAAGGGTGCGTCATTCTCGTGTACCTCAAATCCCGCCAGCAAACTCATGGCGGCATTACGCAATCCGCTCTCGGCGGACGAAATCCTTCCAATCACCATACGCATCAATGCACAGTGATCTTCTGAAATGGACGCCCTCTCAAGCAGATTCTTCAGTTCTCCCGGCCGGATACTAGTGGGTGCCGAACTCTCTGGCCCCTCTGGACTCGGGGATACCCTCCATGACGATACTTCAGGCTCGCCTGCCTTATCTGACGGCGCTGCAGACGGAGGCGTTTCACTCTCCATCATCTCCGGAAGAAGGTCCCCCGAAGATGAACTCATTTGAGAAGGCTGCAGATCCGAACTGCAATATAAATATTTCGGTTACCCACAGAAGCACAAATGAAGGTATTTCCTTACTAATTAACTCCCTTTTTCATACTCACGGCTCGCTGGAGGGCTGATCCTTTGGCGATGATTGTGCGTCCGGATTCTCTCCGGACGCCGGACCCCCCGGTGAAGATCTCTTCCCACGCTTAGGGGCTTTGGCCTCCGGATCTTCGGAGGCGGTCCTCTTCTCCCCCTGGATGGAGGGGTTTTTGATTCCCCCCTCTTCAGACGCCCCTTTGGGCGAAATATTAGCTCCTCTATTTTCCCCTTCGCTCCCTTCTGTGGGCGCGACCTCCAACATTCTGACCAGCATGGGCTCCAGTGCGGTCTCTGGGAGGGGGGCCGGACACCTTATCAGCCTTGATCGCGCCACCCATTCCTGTGAAGAGTAATGGGTCAGGAGGCGAACTCCAGAAAGGCATATAAACAGAATGTCCGGACTCTGAGCTATTTACCTGAGTATCCAGGCGATTGCGGCTTAGGCCTGCGTCCTCGGCTAATTCCGGACACGCCACCTGCGGTCCGAAGAACAACTTGTACATCTCCACGGGTGTCGCACCCATAAAGTGTTGGAGAATCCGAGGTCCCTCCGGGTTGAACTCCCATAGACGGAGAGGACGGCGTTTGCAGGGCAGAAGATGCCTGATTAGCATAACCTGCATCACCACGATCAGGTCGATCTCCCTCGCTTGGAGGTCTCGAATCCGGCCCTGCAGTGAGGGCACGTCTTCGGACGGCCCCCAATTGAGCCCTTGGTTGACCCACGACATCAGTTGGCGTGGAGGTCCCGGGCGGAATGAAGGCGGCGGCTTTTGCCTGCTGCCCTTCGGAGCGGTGATATAGAACCACTCGTGCTGCCACAGTCCGAGTTCCTCTTGAAAGGAACCCTCGGGCCACGGGACATCGGCCTTTTTGATTATGGCCGCCCCGCCGCACTCCGCTTGACGCCCCCCGATCATCTTCGGCTCCACCTTGAAGGTCTTCAGCCACAGGCCGAAGTGGGGAGTGACGCGGAGGAAGGCTTCGCAGACGATAATGAATGCGGAGATGTGGAGGATGGACTCCGGAGCCAAGTCGTGAAATTCCAGCCCATAGTAGAACATGAGTCCTCTCACGAAGGGGTCCGTCGGGAAGCCTAAACCCCGACGGAGGTGGGATACAAAGACAATGAACTCACCAGGCTCGGGGACGGGCACGGCCTGCCCTTGGGCGGGCAACCTGTGCGAAACCTCGTAGGCCAGGTACTTGGCCTCACGTAGCTTCAATATGTCCTCCTCCGTGACGGAGGAGGGCATCCACCGGCCCTGGAGGTCGGAGCCGGACATGATTAAGAATCCGAAGCACTCGAATCTGAGGCTCTGGGTGTTGGAACTAGGAGCGAGGAGGAGATTCGATGCGAGATTGAAGAACAAAGAACGAGCCTTGGTCCTCTTATAAAGGGGGAAAATACCAAGAGCCGTCTCCGTGACCGTTTGGGATTCACCTTCGATAGAGGAGGCGTGGCGACGGGAACGGTTGGGTTACCCACGCACGTATTGATGAGAATCCAGGAATAAGGGGAACACGATCTCTGCTTCGACAAGACGTGCCAAAGAAACCGCTTCGCTAAACGTGCTGAGGTGGTATAGTAAAAAACGATTCGAACAATGGCTTGGTAGCGGTGTGATGTCATGCCGCACAATACGTCAGCAGATTGAACTGGTGTACATTTTATTCTCTCTACGGTGGAATGTGGAATTTATTTTGCAAAGCCGGACACTATCCTGGTGTTCATGATCTTCTCTGGATTATTCAAGGGAGGAACCCGCCTTGCAATGCCAAACATTATGCGTGCCGGACTAATCGTCATTGAAGCCTGGTTCAGGGGCTACTGAGGGAGTCCTGGACTAGGGGGTGTCCGGACAGCCGGACTATCATTATCCGCCGGACTCCAAGACTACGAAGATATAAGATTGAAGACTCCGTCCCGTGTCCGGATGGGACTTTCCTTGGCGTGGAAGGCAAGCTTGGTGATACGGATATGTAAATCTCCTACCATTGTAACCGACTCTGTGTAACCCTAGCCCTCTCCGGTGTCTATATAAACCGGAGGGCTTTAGTCCGTAGGACAACATACATTACAACAATCATACCATAGGCTAGCTTCTAGGGTTTAGCCTCCTTGATCTCGTGGTAGATCCACTCTTGTACTACCCATATCATCAATATTAATCAAGCATGACGTAGGGTTTTAACTCCATCGAGAGGGCCCGAACCTGGGTAAAAACATCGTGTCCCTCGTCTCCTGTTACCATCCGCCTAGACGCACAGTTCGGGACCCCCTACCCGAGATCCGCCGGTTTTGACACCGACAGAGACCAAAGCTCTGATACCACTTGTAGGACCTTGAAGTATGTCTATAGGGGGGGGGGGTGATTAGACTACTTGACCAATTAAAAACTTAACCTTTTTCCAGTTTTAGAGTTTGGCAGATTTTAGCTATCTTAGGACAAGTCAAGCAATCATCACACAATTCAAGCAAGCATGCAAAGAGTATAGAGGAATCGAAAATTAAAGCATGCAACTTGCAAGAAAGTAAAGGGAAGGGTTTGGAGGATTCAAACGCAATTGGAGACACGGATGTTTTTGGCGTGGTTCCGATAGGTGGTGCTATCGTACATCCACGTTGATGGAGACTTCAACCCACGAAGGGTAACCGTTGCGCGAGTCCACGGAGGGCTTCACCCACGAAGGGTCCACGAAGAAGCAACCTTGTCTATCCCACCATGGCCATCGCCCACGAAGGACTTGTCTCACTAGCGGTAGATCTTCACGAAGTAGGCGATCTCCTTGCCCTTACAAACTCCTTGGTTCAACTCCACAATCTTGTCGGAGGCTCCCAAGTGACACCTAGCCAATCTAGGAGATACCACTCTCCAAGAAGTAACAAATGGTGCATTGATGATGAACTCCTTGCTCTTGTGCTTCAAATGATAGTCTCCCGAACACTCAACTCTCTCCCATAGGATTTGGATCTGGTGGAAAGTAGATTTGAGTGGAAAGCAACTAGGGGAAGGCTAGAGATCAAGATTCATATGGTAGGAATGGAATATCTTGGCCTCAACACATGAGTAGGTGGTTCTCTCTCAGAAATGGTAAGTTGGAAGTGTAGGTTTGTTCTGATGGCTCTCTCCACGAATGAAGAGGAGGTGGAGGGGTATATATAGCCTCCACACAAAATCTAACTGTTACACCCAATTTACCAAACTCGGTGGGACCAATTCAACAGACTCGGTCGGACCGATTTAGTAAACCTAGTGACCGTTAGGACTTTCGATGGGACTGACATGCAACTCGGTAGGACCAATTCGGTTAGGGTTAGGGCATGACGTAATCTCGGTAAGACCGATTACACAAACTCGGTGAGACCGATTTTGGTAATAAGCTTTCCAGAGAGTTAGTGAGGTAAACTCGGTGGGACCGATTTGCTCTTTTCGGTGAGACCGAAATGTTACAAAAGGGAAACAGAGAATTTACATTGCAATCTCGGTGGAACCGATCACTCACTTTGGTTAGACCGAAACGTTACGAAGGGAAACAGAGAGATTACAATCCCATCTCGGTGAGACCGAGATCCCTATCGGTAAGACCGATTTGCCTAGGGTTTGTGGCAGTGGCTATGACATTTGAACTCGGTGGCGCCGGATAGGAAGAATCGGTGTGACCGATTTTGGCTTTAGGTTTAGGTCATTTGTGCATGTGAGAAAGTAGCTAAGTGTTTTGGAGCATATCACTAAGCACATGAAGCAAGAGGCTCATTAAGCAACACCTCATCCCTCCTTGATAGTATTGGCTTTTCCTATAGACTCAATGTGATCTTGGATCACAAAAATATAAAATGAAGAGCCTTGAGCTTTTGAGCTTGAGCCAATCCTTTGTCATTAGTATTTTGAGGGATCCACTTTCATCATCCATGCCATGCCATTCATTGAGCTTTCCTGAAATAATAGTCTTGGAATAGCATTAGCTCAATAAGCTATATGTTGTTATGAATTACCAAAACCACCTAGGGATAGTTGCACTTTCAGTGCGTGATTAATCCCATCGTAGGTTTGTTGGACGGTGATGGGTTGGATGAGACTTACCATGTAATTGAGTTAGTTTTGTTAGGGTTTGATCCCTATTATCCATTATGTTCTAAGATTGATGTTGCTATGACTTTGCCATGCTTAATGCTTGTCACTAGGGCCCGAGTGCCATGATTTTAGATCTGAACCTATTATGTTTTCATGAATATATGAGTGTTCATGATCCTATCTTGCAAGTTATAGTCACCTACTACGTGTTATGATCCGGCAACCCCGGAGTGACAATAGTCGGGACACTTCCCGGTGATGACCGTAGTTTGAGGAGTTCATGTATTCACTAAGTGCTAATGCTTTGGTCCGGTACTCTATTAAAAGGAGGCCTTAATATCCCTTAGTTTCCAATAGGACTCCGCTGCCATGGGAGGGTAGGACAAAAGATGTCATGCAAGTTCTTTTCCATAAGCATGTATGACTATATTTGGAATACATGCCTACATTATATTGATGAATTGGAGCTAGTTCTGTGTCACCCTATGTTATAACTGTTGCATGATGAATGCCATCGAAATAATTATCCATCATTGATCCATTGCCTACGAGCTCGTTTCATATTGATCTTTGCTTAGTTACTTTTCCATTCCACTGTCACGATTACTACAAAACTGTTACTATTACCTTTGCCTCTGTTACCGTTACTTCCATACTACTTTTCTATTAAATACTTTGTTGCATATATTAAGTCTTTCAGGTGTGGTTGAATTGACAACTCAGCTTCTAATACTTGAGAATATTCTTTGGCTCCCCTTGTGTCGAATCAATAAATTTGGGTTGAATACTCTACCCTTGAAAACTGTTGCGATCCCCTATACTTGTGGGTTATCAAGACCTTTTTCTGGCACTGTTGCCGGGTGGCATAGCTCTATTCTTTGATTCACGTGGGATTTATATTTGTTGATCATTATGAGGAATTTGAAAGATCAAAGAATCAAGATTTTTCCCTCAACTACGAGGGGAGGTAAGGCACTGCCATCTAGCTCTGCACTTGATTCACCTTCTGTTTTCAGTAAACTTGCGACACCTAGACCTGTTATTGATTCCGATATGTCACATGTTATTGATGATGTCACTTCTACTTTGCATGATGCTTATGATGATACTACTTCTCTGCTTGATAATACTGTGCCACTAGGTGAATTTCTTGATGAATGTAACATCCCAAATTTCCAATTTGGTATGTTATACATTAGATCATCATTGCACATCATATTTTATTGCATTTTTTGGCTGATCCTAGAAATTCTACGCAACTCAAGGATCCACGGAGAGAGTTGGGGATTTCGACATTTTCATATTTGAGTTTTCTCAGATTTTGAAAAGAGGATCATTTGGTTTTAGTTATTTTTCTCTCCTAATATTTCTAATATGAAAATAAAAGAGAGGGGATAAAATGACTTTCCCAAAATAAAGAAATATTGGAGGTTAAATATTAAAATCAAATAAGAATTTTATTCGGAGTTTTATTGCTATTTTATTTGAATTAGAAAAAAAATGCGTTTTTCAAAATTGCATTAGAGGCCCAAATAAATGTTCACTTTGTCCGCTATATTTTTAGAGGACGGGGTAAATTTATTTCAGGATTTTTTGGAGTCCGTTTAGTATTTATTTTAATCGTTTTTATGTGCGTCAGATTATTTAAAAAAAAGGAACCGACTTAGCCGGGCCGTACTTGACCCGGACTTCTCCGGTCGGCCTTTATAAGGCCCGACCCCGGGACCCCGCCAACCCAAGCCGCCGCCCCCGCTAACCCTAGCCGCCACCGCCGCCAGTCGCCGTCGCCGCCGCGTCGCTGCCTTGCCATCGCCCCGCCGTCGCCCCGTTTCGCCGTCCCGCTGCTGTATCCGCTCGCCGCCGTCGAACCAGTTGTTTTTTTAAAACCCTAGGTTTTTTATATAGATCGATTTTTTCCCGGTTTAGTTATTTAGCGAACGCTCGTTCATACGTTCGTTTTATCGAACGGTGTTCACCCGTTAGCCGCAGACAGCGAACGTTCGTTCGTTAGTCTGTTCGTCAGTTTTTCTTTTTCCAGGGTTTTTCCGCGATTATTTTCGATCGCGATTTCTGCCCTGATTTTCGTTTTAGTTTATCTTTTCGCTCGTTTATCGGAATCAGGTGATTCAAGCGCCCAGATCTTCATCTCGAAGCCCTCTTTCTATTGAAACAACTTGAACAAGATTTTGGTACTGTAAAATTTGACTCTAGTCCAGATTAGTAAACGGATCTTGTTTCTTTTGCAATTTGAGTTTCGTTGCTTTGTTTGATTTGATTCTTTTTGCAAACCGGAGTTCTTAAGTTGAACTTTCTGGTTAGATCTCTTATTTGAGTTTTACTCGTGCTTCTAGTTGAGTGCTTATTGTATGTTTGTTTGTTTGCGATAGAGTACCCGGAGTGCGAAGCGTGCTACTACGAGTCTCTATGTTTCACGGATCATTAGCAAGGCAAGTAACACTTTGATAGTACCTCTTTACTACCCAGTTTTATTGCATTAGATCAACCCTCAAACAGTTGCATGGTTAGGATCTATTTAACATGTGGGTTTTGGGAAGTAGATTGAGGTAGTACCTATTGTCCTGTTTATTATCAAACCGTTGGAAGTTACTTCTACGTTATGCTTATATTGCTATGCTATGCTCGTAGACGTGGTTTGGGTGAGTGTATCCATGACAGATGTGAGTATTGTTAATTATTGGTTAACTTAAGGTGGCTATTTAAATACACAACTGGGTGGATTGCTCGATGCACCCTGGAGTACTCGGTGGTTGTCAGGGCACCTGGAGAATCCAGTGTTGTCCTAGGATATCTCGGAGTACCCGTGTGATCATCCTATGGTCCGCCACCCAGGCTCAAAGGGATCGTAAGATTATTCATGCTAGAAACTTCCGCATGCAGCCACAAGCCAATATGGGCTCTGGCATAGTTGAGTAAGTTGTGTGAAGCTCTTGAAGAGGTAGACTAGTAGATGTAGTGGGTTGTAGGTGGTACTGTCTATCCAGAGTAGAGAGTTAATGCTTCAGAAAGATTGTGTCTCGAATCTCCGACCATGGATGTATTCGAGTCTTGTGGGGAAAAGTGCATAAACCTCTGCAGAGTGTACAAACTAATCATGGTTAGCCGTGTCCCTGATTATGGACATTTTGAGTATCTGGTTCTTGGATTATCATGTTGATCTCATCACTCTAAATATAATTTGATTGGGTTAATGATGATGTTTAATTGGGATTGAGTTGGAGGAACCTTCTCAATGTTTAACAACCATCATGATAGTGAAACAGAAATTTATTCCTTTGTTGTAGGAAAAAATTGGCTTTATGCAAAACTATAACCATAGAGCTTTCCACCAGCCATATATGCATGTAGCTATAGCATTTATTCTGTTCATTACTCTATGGGTTACATTGCCAACATATTCCATGTGCTGACCCATTTCGGGCTATAACGTTCATGTTGCAGACTTTCCAAACGACGAGTAAGGTGCCATAGGTTGTTATCTTACACTCAGCTATGCCATTGGAGTTGATGGACTCACTTTATCTTCCAAACCTTCCACTGTTATCGTTTTTAGATGGCCTTAAGCCATACTATTGTAATAAGTTCTCTTTTGAGACATTCGATGTAATAAGTCTGTGATTGATACCCTGTTATAAATCCTTAAGTACTATGCGTGTCAGCATTACTGATCCAGGGATGACACTGATGCACAGAGATCGGACTGTTTGAGGTCTGGTCGCTACAATGAACAACTTGCTAGGGTTAGAGAGAATGAAATTACTGAAACCGATGATATTAATGAAAGTGATGATGAAGATTCTCCCCCTAGATATGAATTGCCTGCTGTACCTGAGGGTTATATTATGGATGAAGAAACTGCTAGAGACTTTTTTCTTGCAACGATAGATATGATCTCAAGAAATTGTTAGCTAAGCTGAAAGAAAAGTCTTTGAATGCTAGAATGCAATATGATCTTGCGTTTGCTACTTCACCTATCTGTGTTTCTGATAAGGATTATGAATTCTCTGTCGATCCTGAGTTAATTACTTTGGTTGAATCTGATCCTTTCCATGGTTACAAATCTGAAACTGTTGTGGCACATCTTACTAAACTGAATGATATAGCCACCCTATTTACTCATGAGGAAAAAATTCGCTATTATTATATTCTTAAGTTGTTTCCTTTCTAATTAAATAGTGATGCTAAGATATGATTTAATTCTCTTGCTCCTGGTTGTGTGCAAAGTCCCCAGGATATGATTTATTACTTCTCTGCAAAATATTTCCCTGCTCACAAGAAGCAAGCTGCCGAGAAATATTTAACTTTGTGCAAATTGAAGAAGAGAGTCTCCCACAAGCTTGGGGGAGGCTTCTCCAATTACTTAATGCTTTGCCTGATCATCCTCTCAAGAAAAATGAAATACTTGATATCTTTTATAATGGACTAACCGATGCTTCTAGGGACCACCTAGATAGTTGTGTTGGTTGTGTTTTCAGGGAACAAACTGTTAAGAAAGCTAAATTGCTATTGAATAATATATTGAGTAATTATAATGATTGGACACTTCCTGAACCAACTCCTAAGCCAACTCCAAACAAAAGGGGTATTCTATTTCTCAGTCCTGAAGATATAAACGAGGCAAAGAAATCTATGAAAGAAAAAGGTATTAAAGCTGAAGATGTTAAGAATTTACCACCTATTGAAGAAATACATGGTCTTAATAACCCGACACAGGTAGTAAAGGTAAATTCTCTCTACAGATTTGATGAAGGTGATATCCCTCATAATAAGTGTGCTAGTCAATGCTTGGATGAATTTGATAATTTTATTGTTAAACAAGAGAACTTCAATGCTTATGTTGGTAGACAATTGAAACGTAATGCTTACATGGTTGAACACTTGAGTAATTATATGTCTAGAGTTAAAAGTGATCTTAAGCTTATTAGTAAAATGCTTCCATGGTTACAACTCAAGTAGAACAAGTACTTAAGGCACAAGATGATTTGCTCAAAGAGTTAAATAATAAGAACAATGATAATGCTGTTAGAGTTATGACTAGAGGTGGTAAAATGACCTAGAAACCTTTGTATCCTGAGGGCCATCCTAAGAGAGATAAGCAAGATTCTCAGAGAAATTAATACTGATGCACCTAGTCCTACTAATAAAAAGAGAAAGAACACTGATAGGACTTTGCATGCTTCTAGTGAACCTATTATTGACACACCTGAGAATCCCAATGATATCTCTATTTCTGATGCTGAGACACATTCTGTTGATGAACATGAACCCAGTGATAATGTTAATGATGATGTTCAACCTAGTAATGGTAATGATGTAGAGATTGAACCTGCTGTTGATCTTGATAACCCACAATCAAGGAAGCAACATTATAATAAGAGAGACTTTGTTGCTAGGAAGCACGGTAAAGAAAGAGAACCATGGGTTCAGAAACCCATACCTTTTCCTCCTAAGCCATCCAAGAAAAAGGATGATGAGAATTTTGAGTGCTTTGCTGAAATGATTAGACCTATCTTTTTACGTATGCGTTTGACTGATATGCTTAAAATGCCTTCTTATGCTAAGTATATGAAAGATATTGTTACAAATAAAGAAAGATACCGGAAGCTAAAATTTCCACCATTCTTGCTAATTATACTTTTAAGGGTGAATACCAAAGAAACTTGGAGATCCAGGAGTACCAACTATACCATGCTCCATTAAAAGAAACTATGTTAAAACTGCTTTATGTGATCTTGGAGCCGGTGTTATGCCTTTCTCTTTATATCGTAGACTTGATTTGAATAAGTTGACACCTACTGAAATCTCTTTGCACATGGCTGATAAATCAACTGCTATACCCATCGGTATTCGTGAGGATGTGCCTGTTGTGGTTGCAAACGTTACTATTTTAACGGACTTTGTTATTCTTGATATTCCTGAGGACAATAGTATGACGATCATCCTTGGTAGACCCTTTTAGAATACTGCAGGGGATATTATTGATTGCAACAAAGGTAATGTCACTTTTCATGTTAATGGTAATCAGCATACGGGACACTTCCAAAGAAACAACCTCAAGTTCATAGTATCAATTCTATTGGAAAAAATTCAACTATTACTATTGGAGGTTTTGAATTCCCTCTTCCTAATGTCAAAAAGAAATATTATACTCTTATTGTTGGGGACATGCATATCCCTGTTGAGGTAACTTAGTGTTATTCTAAAATTCTCCGGTTTCATGTTATTAGAAAGAGGTTTGTTAACAAGACTTGATCAACCTTGTTAGTGGATTCCTTTTGATGAGCATGAGATGGACGAATTTAGAAGGCACAACTTTCTGCACCATCCTTTTACTTTCTATTATTTAGAGTAAATAAAGCAAAATTAGTATTTTCTGTCTGTTTTCTGAATTATCCTTGCAATAAAAAAATACCCCGAAAATAAAAGTTCTCCAAATGCCCTGAAAATTTACTATGTTTTTTTGTAGAATATTTGAGAATTTCTGGCACACAGAACACACCAAGGGGCCACACCAGCTAGCCACAAGGGTGAAGGGCGCGCTCCCTATCTTGTGGGCCCCATGTGGCCCCCCTCCACTTATTCCAGCACCCATCCACTTTGTCTTCCTTCAAAAAAAAACATCCCGTAGCTCAAACTCGTGTTCTTGCTCATTTTGCTACCATTTTTTATCTCCTTGCTCAAAGCTCCACTCACAAAACTGCTTTGGGGGATTGTTCTTTCACTACAAAAAAAAGACACATCCGTGACATTTTGGGTCGAACAATTTTTTTTCTGTCATACATATGACACTTCTATGACGATAATTGTGACAAAACCCGATATCATCATAGATGTGGTGGGCTCCTACTTCTATGACAAAAAATCATGACAGAAAATGGGCTTTTCGTCCTGGGCGGGCCGGAGACGCAGCTGCATGACATTCTTTGGGCCGTCCATGACGGAAAAAACCGTGGTAGACGTGAGGGGAAGGAAAATTTCGGGGAGTTGCCGGTTATGGTGGGAGGTCGGGGGCGGAGCGATGCGCGTTTCTCTCGTACATACGCGCGTGTGTGCGAGGCGTTGGCTCTAACTGAAGCCGAGCGAGGCGTTGGGCTCTAACTGAACCCGAGGGATTGCACTGCAGGCTACGTGTTACTGAACCCGAGCGATCGATCGATGGCTGTTAACTGAACCCGATGGAGCGATTCCTTCGCTACTGCTGCTAACTGAAGCCGATCGATTGGATGAACAGTGAGCGTTGCGGGGGGTGGGGGGATTGGATGAACAGTGAGCGGTGGCGTTGCCTCTGGATGAACAGGAACCTGTGGTGTGGAGGGCTAGATGAACAGTAGATGGTTGAGGGGTGGCCGTGGAGGGGTGGTTGAACAGGACCCTGTGGTGTGGAGGGCTGGATGAACAGTAGACGGTGAAGGGGTGGCCGTGGAGGGGTGGTTGAACATGACCCCGTGGTGTGGAGGGCTGGATGAACAGTAGACGGTGGAGGGGTGTCCGTGGAGGGGTGGTTGAACAGGACCCCGTGGTGTGGAGGGCTGGATGAACATTAGACGGTGGAGGGGTGCCCGTGGAGGGGTGGTTGAACAGTAGCTGGTGGAGTAGCGCGCGGTGGAGGCTAGATGAACAGGAGCCCGTGGAGGCTGGAGGAGGTCGACGGTAGACCATGGATGTTGGGGAACGTAGTAATTTCAAAAAAATTCCTACGCACACGCAAGATCATTGTGATGCATAGCAACAAGAGGGGAGAATGTTGTCCACGTACCCTCATAGACCGAAAGCTGAAGCGTTAGAACAACGCGGTTGATGTAGTCGTACGTCTTCACGGCCTGACCGATCAAGCACCGAAACTACAGCACCTCCGAGTTCTAGCACATGTTCAGCTCGATGACGATCCCCGGACTCCGATCCAGAAGGGTGTCGGGGAAGAGTTCCATCAGCACGATGGCGTGGTGACGATCTTGATGTTCTACCGTCGCAGGGCTTCGCCTAAGCACCGCTACAATATTATCAAGGACTATGGTGGAGGGGGGCACCGCACACGGCTAAGAGATCAAGAGATCAATTGTTGTTGTGTCTAGAGGTGCCCCCTGCCCCCGTATATAAAGGAGCAACGGGGGGGGGGGGGGGGGGGGGGGGAGGCGGCCGGCCAAGAGGAGGGCGCGCCAAGGGGGGAGTCCTACGCCCACCGGGAGTAGGACTCCTCCTTTCCTTGTTGGAGTAGGACAGAAGGAAAGAGGAGGAGAGGGAAAAGGAAAAGGGGGCTGCACCCCTTGTCCAATTCGGACCAAAGGAGGGGCGCATGCCTCCTTCCTTTTGGCCTCTCTCCTCTATTCCCGTATGGCCCAGTAAGGCCCATATACTCCATGGCGAATTCCCGTAACTCTCCGGTACTCCAAAAAATACCCGAATCACTCGGAACCTTTCCGAAGTCCGAATATAGTCGTCCAATATATCGATCTTTATGTCTCGACCATTTCGAGACTCCTCAGCATGTCCCCGATCTCATACGGGACTCCGAACTCCTTCGGTACATCAAAACTCATAAACTCATAATAAAAATATCATCGAAACCTTAAGCGTGCGGACCCTACGGGCTCGAGAACTATGTAGACATGACCGAGACACGTTTCCGGTCAATAACCAATAGAGGAACCTGGATGCTCATATTGGCTCCTAC
Organism: Triticum timopheevii; assembly: GCA_963921465.1. NCBI lineage: Eukaryota > Viridiplantae > Streptophyta > Magnoliopsida > Poales > Poaceae > Triticum > Triticum timopheevii. The sequence goes on from OY997266.1 coordinate 326,773,808, forward strand.
ATATTCTACGAAGATCTTTATCGGTCAAACCGCATAACAACATACGTTGTTCCCTTTGTCATCAGTATGTTACTTGCCCGAGATTCGATCGTCGGTATCTCAATACCTAGTTCAATCTCGTTAACGGCAATTCTCTTTACTCGTTATGTAATGCATCATAATGTAACTAACTCATTAGTTACATTGCTTGCAAGGCTTATAGTGATGTGCATTACCGAGAGGGCCCAGAGATACCTCTCCGACAATCGGAGTGACAAAACCTAATCTCGAAATACGCCAACTCAACATGTACCTTTGGAGACACCTGTAGAGCTCCTTTATAATCACCCAGTTACGTTGTGACGTTTGGTAGTACATAAAGTGTTCCTCCGGTAAACGGGAGTTGCATAATCTCATAGTTGTAGGAACATGTATAAGTCATGAAGAAAGCAATAGCAACATACTAAACAATCAAGTGCTAAGCTAACGGAATGGGTCAAGTCAATCACATCATTCTTCTAATGATGTGATCCCGTTAATCAAATGACAACTCATGTCTATGGCTAGGAAACACAACCATCTTTGATCAACAAGCTAGTCAAGTAGAGGCATACTAGTGACACTATATTTGTCCATGTATTCACACATGTATTATGTTCCGGTTAATAGAATTCTAGCATGAATAATAAACATTTATCATGAAATAAGGAAATAAATAATAACTTTATTATTGCCTCTAGGGCATATTTCCTTCAGTGGAGGCTGGAGGAGGTCAACGGTGGAGACGAACAGTATCCCGTGGAGTCCCGTTTTGCGGTACGCCACACCCCTCCCCCCCGTTTCAACCGTAGCGCTCCAACACAAGTCCGTTTCATCCGTTTTGCGGTATTGCCACACCCCTCCCGATCAACAGGACCCCGTTTCGATCGTAGGAGGTCCATTTCATCCGTTTTGCGGTATGCCACCCCTCCCGATCAACAAGACCCCTATTTTGACCGTACGAGGTCCGTTTCCTCCGTTTTGCGGTACGCTAGGCCCCTCCCAATCAACAGGACCCTGTTTCGAACGTGGCCGGTCGAACACAATGCCGTTTCCTCCGTTGTGCGGTACGCCAAGCCTCGTTTCCATCGCTTGTTCCGTCCGAGCCCTCCCGATGAACACAACCACGCATTCCGTTCCGACCCAGCCGGTTGGCTCCCCATGAACACGACGACGACGCTGTTTCTCCATTTCGACCCAATCATGTACGTATGCGCGAGTAGGCGTTCGAGACCCTGCCCGTATGTACGTACGTGGCCGTATTTTCTTTCTTGCACCCTCGCCGATGTACGTACGTGTACATGCGCGCCTCTACTATGACCAGTATGTACGTACATGTTCGCGACCAGAATGACAACGCTACGTACGCTTCGACCAGGTGTGTCCCGACTATCAGGCACTTCCTTGCCTATGAAGATGTAGCTGGTGGGTCCCAGCAGTCAGGGGGGTGAATCGTTTTTTTTGCCCGGACGCACTTCCTTGCGTGCGAAGATGTAGCTGGTGGGTCCCAGTAGTTAGGGGGGCGAATCATTTTTTTTGCCCGGACGCACTTGCTTGCGTGCGAAGATGTAGCTGGTGGGTCCCAGCAGTCAGGGGGAAACGTTTTTTTCGCGAAATACGGTGGCCCGTCCGGTGGGTCCCCGCTGTCAGGTGGAGGAATAATTATTTTGCGCGTAATAAGGAGGCACTTCCTTGCGGCCGCCGTGGACCCAGTGTCAGCCTCTCCACGCACAGTACTCTTCCGATGGAAGTCGGTCATTGACCACATTGACCACGCCGCGCCGAGAGCACCACGGCGGTGGATGACGGCGAGGCCTAGGAAGTGGACGACGCGGAGCTGGGGAAGACGCAGCAGTGGATGCCCACGCGAAGAGGAGTACGAGGGTGAGGCTGCCATCGCCGTAGAATAACAGGGGGTGTGGGTGAGTAGAGGAATGGTCTGGCCAGCGGTGGGAGTAGTATGGGGCAGTGAGGCCTCCGCGGCATCACAGCTGGCCACGGGAGACAGGAGCACGCGGCACGACCGGCGCTGCTTTGGATGGCTGGAGCACGAAGACCAAAGGTTCAAGAAGCACTATGGCCGTTGTATGGACATCGTACGGTCACTGGAGCTAGAGTCATTCATATTGACTGAGTTGACAAAGCCCTCCATCCCCGTAAACTTAGTAGGCCCACAAGTCAGCCTCCCACCAAGGTGAGTCCCCGCTAGCAAGGGGAGTATTCTTTTTTTTGTGCGTAACAAGGAGGCATTTCCGGTGGGTCCGAGCTGACAGCGGGGGGGAACGTTTTCTTCGCGAAATACAGAGACCCTTCCGGTGGGTCCCAGTTATCAGGTGGAGGAATCATTATTTTGCGCGTAATAAGGAGGCATTTTCCTGTGTGGGCCCCTACTGTCAGCCTCTTCCGATGGCTGTTGTTTGTTGACCATGTTGACCTCACCGCGCCGAGAGCACAAACATAGTGGACGAGGGCGGGGCCCAGGAAGAGAACCACCCGGAGCCGGTGAAGCCACCGCAGCGGATGCCCACACTGAGGGGAGAACGAGCGCTGACTGGTCGGCTGCGGGGTGAGGCTGACGTCGCCGGAAAATAACAGGATGTGTGGGTGGTTAGAGGGATGGCCTGGCGGCAGCACAGCCAGCCACGGGAGGAGGGAGCAGGCAGTCCCGCTGGTGCTGGTTTGGGCGGCTGGAGTAGGAAGATCTGAGATTGAAGAAGCACGGCGACCGTTGGATGGACATCCAACAGTCAATGCTGTGTGTTGACTAAGTTGACAAAGCCTTGCGCACGCGTCAAAAAAAATTAGGACAGCGTCATCGTCAACCTAGTAGGCCCAGAAGTCAGCCTCCAAATCTGTGGAAAACAACATACAACCCATTAGCCATTATTTTCAATAATTTACAGCCCATTTGCTAATTCTTAAGTATATTTGAAGCTCATATTCTTTTTATTAGCATTACAGACCATATATTCTGGGCACTGCTAAAAAATTCAACAAAATTTTTCATATTTCGGTGGGGTCCGAACTCTTTTAATCACGAAATTTCGAGTCACGTTAAAAATAGTTTTCAAAAAATTATATCAAAATAAAATTCAAAAAACAATTCTCCGCAAAAAATATGAAATTTAGAATCTTAACTAGCAAGATGCCCGTTCGTTGCACGGAACATGAAGATGCATTTGTATGAGTAGTTTATCTTGTGGGTGAAAAGATGATATTTTAATGTAATTGCCAGTTGGCTTTGGTTTTTATAAGAGTAGAGAGTAGAGAAATCCTGAAAAAATGATATTTTAATGCAATTGCCGGTTGGCTTTGGTTTAAAAATTTACAGCCCATTTCTTACAACTTATAGCCCGTTTTCTGGGGAAGCCCATTTCTTATCCCTCCTCGTCTTGAAAGATTTGCAGCCCAGCAGGGCTGAGAAAAGCAAGTAGGCCTCGGTTTTGGTATTCTCCAAAAAAAAGAACTCAGCTAGCCAATTTCAGAAAGAAAAAAAAAATATCAATTGGGCTCGTCATGTGCTTAATAAAAGCGTAAGCGTGGGCTAGACGGGCCACAGCCCCCGCACAGCGCGCAGTTGAGCTCCGTCTCTGAAACTGAAAAACAACTGGGCGAGCTGCTGGGTCCCTGGTGTTATCCGCTCGTTGTGTAATTTTCTCATTTATTGACTACATTGACAATGGCGTGGAACCTAGTTGTCCAACAATTAGGAGGAAGTATTCTTTTGGCTTGTAATAACGAGGCACCTGGTGGGTCCCTACTGTCAGCCTCTCCGCGTACAGTCATCTCCTGATTCCTCTTGGTTGTTGACCATGTTGACAACACCAGATGGCGGCGAGCACAGCGAGCTAACCAAGGCGGAGAACGACGGCAAGGCCTCGGACGGGAACGAACAGCAGCCATGGAAGATGAGGCAGTGTAGTGGCAGGTCGAGGGCAGTACGAGGGCAACAACATGCAAGTCAAGCATACAAATGGTACAAAAAGCCCAAGGATTAATTGTTCATCAAATTTTTAGACAAAACCCAGATTGAACATGACAGTAACATCTAACCCAACCACTCTTTTTTGCAGCCACAAACAAATGGATCGGTCTGATCCATAAAATCAACATCCTGTGCAAAAAAATTTATTTCAGGATGTCTACAACTTATTGTAAATATAAGCCGAGCACGTTTAGAAGCCCATTTGTCCACCTGAAACTTCTTTTTTTGCTGTTCAACATGTTCGTCCGTGAGAAATCTCTTGCTGTAAAAATTAAGCCTCATGGACAATAGTAACCTTGCATTCAACAAGAAGAATGTGACAAAGCTTCTGTTTTCCTGGTTGGATGCATATCATCCCATCGTTATTGTCCTTAAACGAATGTCATGAGAATTGAGAAAATCCTTGTGCTTATTACGCCAACGATTGGTTATATGTTTTTCTCCATGTGGTTCTCCCTAAGTAGACATGAAGATTGAAAACAGTTAAGGTCTGAAAAAAGAATATGTCGAAAGAACGACAGCTGAACAGTTAATTCTAGTACAATATATACGGGCTTTCAATGTGCATGAAATCATCACCTCTATGTATAAATTCTCCAGAGATCGAAAGCATCGCAGCAAGCCAATAATTATGTCCAGATCAAAACTATACATTCTGATATATATGATCTTGACAGAATCCAGCAGCATTGATAGGCTATCAATGGACGAACTCTTCATTGAGCATATAACATAATATTAGTACCCTAAGTGTACTCCAAGATGATATAAAACTTATGCGCACAAATGAAAAATGCAGCATATGATGACAAATGTGTAGATGAAAATATACGGTACCTGAAAAAGTGAGGAGCCAAACACCAACTCCTTGTGATTATTAAACGGGTCACGAATTACACCCAAGGTCTCCAGTTTGGGCGCATAGACGACAGTTATTTCTGAAGGTGTATAACAACTATGAAGGAGCAACCTTTCAAGTGAAGGGGCATCTTCAATGATGAGCTGCTGTCCTTTAAAACAAATTCCAATGCTTTTAAGGTGAGGCGACTTTATTTGGAGACAACTGATACCAATTTCTATTCCCAAAACAATCGACAAGCACTCCAGGGCAGGGCAACTGGAGTGGATGATGCTGTGCAGTGAGGCCTCCGACTGATAAATCACCACAAGCGAAAGTTTATTTAGCAGTGGGAGTCGAAGCATTTGTACCAGATCGTCTGGTAGATGGCACCAGGCGAAGGTGGCGGTGTGGAGAGAGGAGGAAAACCGCGAGATGGACAACGGTGGTGTGGGCATGAATTCTTGGTATGTTCGTGGTATGAAACTTTCGTGGTAATGGTGAACTCAAACTGCTGGAGTTTTCTGAATTCAGGGGATGTCAGCCAAGCGTCCACCTTGCCGGGTATGGACAGCAGGTAGCTTGTCGGGATGTAGAGGCATTGAACGGGGCCCTGCTGGTGAGATGAGACGATGGCTCTGATGAGATCAAATTCAGGAAGGACAGATATCTGACGACAGTCGAGATTGAGGGGCACGGTGCGCCATAGAGGGCGCCACCGAGTTGAGAGGACTTGTGTGCGGCAACAATCCTTGGTGGGGAGAAGCAAGATGATCTCCTCAAGGATGACGTCCGGGAGATCGCTGATGCGGTCCACCGGAGATTCTACCGGTTCCTCAGATCCGGGTGGGAGGGCTCGCCGCTTCTCCCCGCGCTACCGGGTGCGGGATCTACAACCGGCGTCGCCGCTGGCGGGAGCCTCATCTTCTTGGCGCTGGGGCCAGCCGACTCCAATTTCCTTGTGGCCGTCGCGCCGAGCTCACGGGTTTGAGTAGAGTAGCCAGAGACGAGCCTAGTGGCAGTGCGAGTGGGGAAGAAGGATGGCTGGGGATTTCTGTAGGAGTGGAAGAAGAGGAGCAGGCGTTGTCTGTACGAGTGAGGAAGAAGGTGAGCGGGATTTTCTGGACGAGTGAGGAAGATTGGGGTGCGGGGGGAATTGGGTGGGGAGACGGAAGCGGGAGAGCGAGCTGTTCGTGTTTATAAGGCACGCTGCACTAACTACTGGCCTTTTCCCAAGAACCGCTCTCTTCTTTTGCGTTGCTGCATGACTAGCCATGCATGCAGGATGCATGTGCCCGTCGGCCACTGCATGCGCCTGGTTTGTTACTAGGCCTATTTAATAGGGTGGTTATGGAGTAAATTAAGGAGATTTATTTTCTCTGTGTGCATCCACCAAATTAGAGGATGCGGTACTGGATGCAGACACTCACATTAAACTAACATTCAGAAGAACAAAAGTTCAGTATGTCTATGCATCTCAATGATTCACCATACTATAACCAATATACAAAACTGTGAGAAGGTGTGGAAATAAAGAAAATCGGTTGATGCTTCTCTGAGCAAAGGGCCTCCCTGCGCAAGCATTAATTTCCTGGGCATGCTTGTTTCTTCTCAATGTTGCGTGCACTTTGAGCATGTTGGCAACTCCACAGCTATCTAGCTGCTCATCTTGCAATTGATGCTGACACATTTGCAGCAAACACATGAGGCAATAGAGATGACTCAACATGGGTCCATATTGTGCAGTTCCCCTGATATCCTATTCATTGTCCTGAATCTGAAAAGATAGGAAAACAGTAGCTATACTTAAATGGTGTTGCAAAACAGTAGCACATATCAATAGCTCGGCATGACAAAACACGATCATCTGGATGAAGGGGATACTGACCTGTCTGAGGAAGATTACATATAATTTCGTAAGTCCTTGGTTGATTTCCACCTTCGCCTGCACTGCTTGTTTGCTCCTCCAGACATGACAGGATCGTTCTGCCCTGCATTCAGCAAGTCAACGTACGAATAAGCTAATTTCATCTTGTGGTGGTCATTGTACCTAGTTACGAATGTAGGAATACCTGGAGCACCATGAGGTTAGCTGACAGCAGGTAGATGCAGCCATATAAATTTTGTGCAGTGCTACCAAAATTGAAGTTTGTATCCCTTCCCGTTATGAGAATTCTTCTTGAAGTTGGTAGAATGTGATGGCTTGTTCTTTGCATCAAACTTGCCTTTCCCCTGAGATTTGTTCTTGTTGTTTTGGGGCTGGTTGGGCTGGAAGTTCTTCTCGTGTACCATGTGGGCACTAGAAGCTCCCTCGCCGACCCGAGCACGTGTGTCTTTTTCTCTCGCCTTCTCCTACAAATCAAGAGTGCTAATGAGATCCAAAACAGAAAACTCATGTCTCTTGTTTTTCATAGAAGTAGCAAAATCGTTCCACGAAGGTGGAAGCTTGGCAATGATGGTCCCAGCAACAAATTTGTCCGGCAACACACACTTAAAGTACTCAAGTTCCTTAGAGAGTGACTTTATCTCATGAGTCTGCTGAAGAACAGAGCGCTCATCAGTCATCTTGTAGTCACAGAATTGCTCCATGACGTACAACTCGTTGCCAGCGCCCGAGGGCCCAAACGTGGCCTCGAGCGCAGCCCACATGTCTTTGCCGCTGTCAAACAACATATACGAATCCACAATGGAATCGTCAAGAACACTCAGCAGGGCGGCTTTGAAGAGGGTATCCATGTTTTGAAAAGCTTCCTAGGATTAAGATCGCCCTCAGGCTTACCCTTAGTGGCGTCATAGCAGCACATAATCTGAAACCAATATACTGCTCTTGTGCGCCACCTTTTATATTGCACCCCCTTAAAAGTAGGCGGCTTCAAAAGCGCAGCAAAACAACTCGGAGTAAATTGCCTGTGATCAGGTTTTTGGATTGGATTGTTGAATATATGAGCAATTTAGTTTGAGATTTAATCCGAATCAGCAGTAAATAGATCATGACGACAATTGCAAACATCAAAGTAATGATGCGGACTAAACCAGGAGGACAGAATCACATACTGTACAGCGGGAGCAGAACCAATGTGGTTGATGTTGTCACTCATGTCGTTGATGAAGAGGTTACCGCGGTCGGGGAAGAAGGCTGTCGGTGAGGAAGTCGTCGCTGGCAGCAGTCACAGGAGTGTGCTCCCCAAAAACGTGATCGCCCCTCTCCCGTACAGGATCACAAAAGGCGGGGTTTGGAGGACTGCTATCCCTTCTCGCGGTGCACGCTGGAAGGAGGGCTGGAGAAGAATTGCGTGGCGGCGCTAAGATCTGGAACGGTGCGAAACCATATGATACAGCGGCGGCTAGGGTAGAGCATGTCAGGTCGGAGTATAATAGTAGGCCTTTGGCCCCCAAACCCCACGTCCAAGTCAATAATAGCTCAAAAAAAGTCAATAATAGCCCCATCAAGGTTTGTCTAAAAAAACAGAGTAATTAAGGCGTCTGTTAGTCCCTTTAGTATAAATACAATATCATTAATAATGGCCCCATCTTTTGTCTCACAAAGTAGAGTATGTTGGAGTACAACCGGCTACACGTTTACAATCCGCTTCTCTTCTCTCTCCTCTTCTCTCTCCTTCAACTAAGCACAAATACTATATTTAAATCCTTATAGCCTGCTTAGGTCATCTAATTATAGTAGTACTTGCTCTAAAAGTTACTATCCACTGTATAGTCTGAAATGCCGAGCGTGCAGCGGACGGTGCCCTCGGTCGGCGCGCCGCTTCAACGGCGGAAGCAGCAAGAGGTTGCGTCGCCCTGACTTGCCATCAATGTGGAGCGGCGGGCTCAGCTGGCGCTGGGCGGGAAGCGCGCGCGGGAGGGGGGAGGGGTTTTTGTTGGGCCAAGAAGGTGAGAAGCCAAATTGGGATCAATCCGGACGGGGAAATATCATGTGCTCCCATACTCTCATATGACACTAGTGTATGTTACTACTCCCTCCTTTCCGGTTTATAGAGATGTTTAGAGTAACATAGTAATATGTTACAGTACAAGTTACTCCCCACTATGACCAGCCTTGGCCTCTCCCAGTGCTCCACCATGTATAGCTGCTAAGCCTGCCACGTAGGCATAAAATATGATGTGGCACCAATAAACTAAGCACCTATGCATTGAACACTTGAGTTACTAAGCCATTTAATGCACTTAGCACCTCATCTAAAGAGCATTAATAGTATAGGCAGCTGCTGGCTATAAGCCTACAACCCATCTTATAGTCAACATGTACTACAAAGTGCCTAGGAGCACGTGCTAGAGCTAGCTCTTCACGAAGAGCCCGCTTACCTTCTCTCCCCTCTTCTCTTTCCTCCAACTAAGCAGAAATATACTACTGTTTATTCCTTATAGCCCGCTGAGTCAGCTCTATTGTACTTGCTCTAAGCACATCTAAGCACTTGCTAGCACCCCCTTGACCGTGGACCTTGACGGTGTACGTCACCTTGTGTCTCATAATTTTCCTCGTCATCATCTGAGTCCTAGAAGATCTCACCCACATCATCATTACCATGCAGCCGCCTTGATAGACAACGTGCGCAGAAGGAGTAGAGGCAACTGGGGATGCACCACCACCACGTCGTGGGCACTCCGTATGTGCTCGTGTGCGTGCAGCGTGCATGTTTTTCCATCGGTGCTAGCTCTAAGGCCGAGGCTGCGGTCGTCTTCCTCTCCGACTAGTAGTTGAGCAACGACGGCAAAGAGGTGCTGCAAGAGATGCGTATGCGCCGTTGTGTGCGAGCTTCACCGTAGCACGACGAACCAGACGTCGCCGCGGATGGCGCACGCCTCCATGCAGCCGAGTGTGTGCGCATGCATGTGTTATTCACGTGCATTCTGCGGCCAAGCATGTGTGCATGCATGTCTTGTGTACGTGCGTTGTGTGCTCCATGCTATGCGCGTATGTGCATGAGTTTGATCGGATGGAGTAAGTGTGTTCTCTTGTGTACATATTTTAGAGTGTAGATTCACTCATTTTGTTTCGTATGTAGTCCCTTATTGAAATATCTAAAAAGACTTATATTTGGGAACGGAGGGAGTATAAAACATCTTCAACTTAGCATCCTGATGTACCGTTTCTAGTGGTTAGCGAAAAGTTCATGTTCTTTTAGTTGTTTATAGGTGGGCAGGCGGCAAAAAAACAGGGGGAAACACACAAGGTTCCTTGCAGACGCTCCACCGCGAGGTTCCTTGCTCCTCCTCGGTCGTCGGGAATCTATGCTCTTCAAATCTTTTCTTTTACGTGATCTTTGTTCATCCTTTTCCCAACACGCGAGACATCTAGCATCAAGGTGCACGTGTCATGCAAGAAAATGGAGATAATCAGATAAGCAGTACGTAAGTGAGCCGTGCGGGGGGGGGGGGGGAAGCGGGGGGAAACCCTTTTCCGTAAGTGAGTCGTGCACTTCGATGGCACCTACGCAATATTTTTTCTCCTCGATGGCACGTGAATGGCACGTGAATAGTGCACGTACTCAACGACGGAGCACGGGATGGTAGCAATGACATGGTCAGCCCTTTTTTGGAGAGAGTACGTACTACTAGTAAATAACTTTGATGTGTCCCGTCAACTCACAGAACGACGAGAAGCTTGATTACGCCTTCTCCCTCGCCAACACGTGCGTGGTGGCTCGCAGTACGAGGAGAAACTTTTGCTTACAAGCGGTGGACGTGCAGCAATTCATTTGGTGTCAGATTGCCAGAAGCACTACTGTAGAACCATCGACTTTCGGAAGAGGCGAAGAGCCAAGCGCAAGGTCACCTACTAACCTTAGGCTAGGCGTAGTGGGAGTAACATAAGTAGAGGTATCTCCTTTTTTTATTCTAGAAACAACCACACGCGAATATCAAGGTGCTGGTTACGTAGAACAAATTTCCTGCAGTCCGTGCTCAGTACTCCTCTATCTCTCTTCTCAGCCAGCCAGCGGACGCACGGAGCCCATCATCTGTTTGCTCACATGCGGCCCCACATGTCAGTGAAAACGCAAGAGGACCCACTGAACCTGCACATCTTTCACCTCGACGTGCTGGTGATGAAAAATAAATCCAAGAAAGATCTTTGGTGGCCGCTTTTGGAGTTACTCAAGAGTAGTAAGATTCTATTTACAGTTTAACCCAAGATGCACATCTCGTGGCTTCAACTTATCAACTACCACTCTATTTTCTTTCATGACACGACCTGGATGCTGGATGTCCCACGTGTCGGCAAAAGGAGGAAGAACCCGACCAAATCTTCGGTTGTGCTCTCGGATTAGACTAGTTGTGCTAACTTAAAAATTTTATTGTGTACTCCCTCCGTTCCAAAATACTTGACTTCCATTTGTCCAAAATCGGATGTGCCTATATACTAAAACATGTCTAGATACATATATATTTTGACAAATACTAGAACGGAGGGAGTAGAATGGATGCAAGTTTTTGTATTGGGAAGAAGAGTACATCCATATATTAATAGAGCGTTGGAGTGGGCCTTACAAGTGGGACCGCAGTTGAGGAAACCAATTATCGGCAAACCCCCACCTCGCCCGCAGAGCAATGGCTGAGTTAGAGAAACGATGAGGTTGAAGAGATTGCTCTAGCACGCACTCCAAGAAATTTGGTGTCAGATGGAAGTCGTGCTGGTGGCGTGTGCCGTACTCCTGGACGTGAATGCTTGTTCTGGCCCATGCCACCCTACTACTCCTACTACTTACTATATAGTACTACTAGTATCGAGGATTCGAGGTGCTGGTTACGTATGGCTACAGTAAAAACACCCGCACGACGCGCGAAGCATGTGAAGCTAGTACAAATAGTGTACTACTATTGTTGATGATTGGCCTCATCCGATAACCTATTGCAATGCACGTACAATTATGTATTCGGAAAATATTTTTTTGCCTCGTCGCACCACTCACTCACAAAAGCAACTCGAAAGCCATTCATAAATTTAGTAAGTTTATCACAGGCATATCATTTTATTACATACAACAGGTCATCAACCCACATCGACAACGAGGATACATTATAAATACTAAAGTTTTCACCACACAACAAATAACAAGCAATGAAATGAACTTCAACTCAACCATTCCTCGGCGTTGGAAATGCTTGCTTTGAACCACAAGTGATTCTCTGGGTCTAGGCATCTATTGTCGATCTCGAGACCAACGCAGGACTGATCATCCAGGCTGAAGCGGCCTACTATATCAGTACCAGGGTGGGGAACCACCCAAATGTCCGAGGTATAGACACATTTGCTTCTCATAAATGGTGCTAGTAATGTTGTGTCAACAACAGTTGGATCGCCTTTCACCATCATCGGATAGTTTTGTCCGAGGAAGAGCGAGTTTTCTCCAAGACTATCAATTCTGTACCAGGGAGAAGGTGTTGGCGCTAGCACACTAGTATCCATCCTGAATACCATGCAACGGGTGTTGGAATAGGTCCGGAGGGTGCGACCATGGGAGACTACACCTGCTTCCTTAGCAGTAACATCATCAGTGGGCTGTATACACACGAGAAGAGGTGATCCATCGGAATTAGTTGCCAGGCGCCAATGAGTATATGGGCGCTGCTCGTCCTCATGCTCGTGATCATCACCATCGTCATCTCCCCCTTGGTTATAAAAATTTTCAAGTATAGGTGGTGGAATTTTCATAGGACCTTGGAAACACAAGAAGAAGGTTAATTAGTAAAGGGAAACTTGCTAATTCGCATGCATGTGCATGAAACAATTATAATTACGGTGGAAGACAAACGTACCGAAATCATAACGATTCCATGCAAAAACAGTGCCACGAGTGGTGGCAGCAAACACAAGGCCCTCGTATTCAATTGCATCACAGTACTCATCCATGTACAGAAACTGATTTTTGAGCAATGTCCATCGAGTCAAACCAGAAACGACGGCAACAAGCTTGTCGAAGATAGCAACAACTTCATAGTTGTTGTAATTCCAAGAGTGGGTGGGGACTCGAGAAATTGCTATCTTCCGTAGAAGACAGTCACCATGATTGTATTTGAACGTGTGTACAATACCGGTGTGCTCAACCTCTGGGAAGTCTGCTGAGATTTTTGGAAGTGGAACCCGGTCACGAGTGTACACATTCACAAGTTCCCACTCGTAGTTGGACCCAATGTAAACAACCCAATCTCCATTTGCGCCTGCCCAGGCCTTGCCCTCAAGCGATGGCATCTTAACTTCATATGTATCATTATCAAGCGGCATCAACTTGCACAGGGCGAGGCCTCCGTCGTGACGGCGCCGGTCATCAGGGTCATGGCGAAGAAGATAGGGGAGATCAAACCATTCCTTGACTCTTGGGTTCCTTGTAATGATGTTATTAGTTGAGTTAAGAATGGGCTTGAACGAACCTGCCATGCTAGCTGAGGTGATGACGTCGCACCGATCAATGAGTTCCTCCACCACGTCATCTTTTAGATCGGGGCAAGAATAACGGGGTCGTTTCCGTCCTATTCCCTCCATGGAGAAGACGATCGAACAATGGCAGAAGAAAGCGTGAAGGGCTGAAGGAAAATGGAGGAGGGAGAGGAAGAGCGTGCGACAGCAGTTCCAAATCAAGAGGGAAAGGCGAAGCGTCGATGGACGGTTGCCAGTTTGCCACGGTTCACGAAGGGGCGCCCCGGCCTACACGTCGGTTCGGAAATACTCCTACTACTCGCCGTCGTCTCACTGATATGTTGGAACGGGACCACATGTCAACGAAATATGGTGTGTAATTTTTCGTGCAAAATGCGATCTGGCCGCGTTGGCCCAAAGTGCCGCATTAGTTGTTTTTTTGAAAGTTTGCCGCATTAGTTATCAACCTTTATTTTTTTAACATGCAATCTGAATGGATAGCTCCTGTGGTCCATCACACGTGGTTGATTCGCCCGAGCAACTTTACTGTGGGAATATGGGAGTACCAGCGGATTCAAGGAACAGAGAAATGATGGTTGCTTCGTCCGAGCAACTTACTGTGGCGAAGGTGGGGATCTGTGATTTGACTGCTCACTAGTCATTACTACTGCAGCGCAACGACCGGGGTGAATCTTTCCCTGAAGTTGTGTTGTGCACTCAATATTGCTGCATGGCAGGTGGAGCCGGATGAAGGATGTCCAACATGTCGGCGAAACGAAGTTGAATTGTTTCTGGCATTGCTATCAATCCTTCAGGATTTGTTTATATGTACGCATAATTTTGATGAAATTGTACTGTGATGCTATGAAGGTTTCAAATCTGGTTCCCGCAGGAAAAAAAAGGTTTCAACTTAGGATTCATGTGTCTTGCCTCAAGATTATCTCGTTACAACATTCCATCAAATACAAATGAAACTACCATGGCTAATGCATCTCAATGGTTCGCAGATCAGCGCCAATATTCACATCACAACTGAAGACAAAGTTGTGAGAAGGTGTACAAATAAAGAAAAAAATATAATTGATCGATGTTGTTCGTAGGCATGGCTCCATTTCCTTGGCACAGTGTTCATTGCTTGGCATCTAGTTTCACCCAGCTCTGTAGCCAAAAAAGAGGTGTATGAAGGACACCACAATCCGATCATTTTGTGTAGCTCCACTAAAATCGGGCGGACCATCCCTGTTTGCAAAGATATCCAGTCAGTGTGATTACAATAATAGTGGAACTAGATGATGAAAAATAACACACATAAATAGAAGCCGATCACCTCTATGATTTCTCTTTAGGACTAACTTCTTGTCAGAGAAGATTAGGCACGGAGTTGGATGAGGAGGATAGCAAAACCAATCTCCCTTTCCGCAGTCCTACAGAAATGTAAAAACGTTGCCCGTGTGACATTTTGGCGGAACTGCACAAAACACTCTTCAGAAAAGTGATTTGTGCAGTTCACCAAAAGGTCGCAATAGCAACGAGGTGAAAATGGATAGCCATGTTTGCAAAAGGAGGTCGAAAGGAAACAATTAATGCCCAATAACACGAGTTGAAGACACATACGCCGACAAAAAAGAAGCATGTTCCATGTAAAAAGGGAAAGATAGCACATGGTGGTTTATCAAAAATGGTTTGAGGACGAGATTGCAAGATGGAAAGTACGCCGGCCGAGATACGATTTAAGCAAACAACTAAAGAAGATCCACATGCAGCAACGTGGGAAGATGGGCAGTGGAGCAAGGCCGAAGGAAGCTGTACCTGAGGGTCGTCGGGATGTTACTAGGAGGGCGCTGGCAGCCGTGATCTGCCCATACTGCGGCAGCGAGCAAGTGGCGAAGGCCCTACCGCGCCGGAGCTTGGTCAGAGAGAACGGCGGGTACCGTAGATCGGGACGAGCTGCCTCAACGCCGTCGAACGGAGAGATGATGCACATCCTCCCTTTCCACCGGCGGACGGGATGCGGCCGGATCACTGACCAACGCTGAGAGAGAGAGGCCACGGAGGCCTTGTGTGAGATTGTGTGACGAGACTCACGAGAGACAAACCCATTTTTCCATTTTCCCCACGGCAATCATTTTATATTCTGGGCGTGGTACCCGACCCTCCTTCGAGTAAACAACCGCTACACGCATCAAATTATCACGTGGGCTGCCTTTTCGTATAGAAACGAACTCCACCGTGTACCCGTGCGGGTGTGGCCAGGAACGAGACGTGAGTACGTGCGTCCTGCGTGCACTTCTTCTTTAGGTGCAGGTACGTACGTGGGTGGGTGTGAGAGACGTGGTTTGTGCGAGATAGAGGCAATGTGTTGATGATATCTCAATCAGAAAAACGTAACATATGAAATGTGTGTGAAACGGAGTCATGGACGTGAGATATCGATAGAATTGAAAACAGGGATGAAGTGTGTGGCTGCGCGATCGATAAAGAGTGCCATCGAATTTGTGTTTGCCCACGTCAAAGATACACAGCGGCTGGCCTACTAGAATTTGAGAGGGCAGAGGTGCAGTTCTTCTCTGTGGCATGGATACCTACCTACAATGTTCGACTATCGGTGTGTGTGTGTGGGGGGGGGGGGGTAGAGACCGGCCGACTAGTATATGTCTGCGGAAGGAGAGAGACCTAGCTATGCATTGAGGGAGATCGATCGACATCCATGGATATGTGTAGCAGAGGAATAAGGTTGGGAAAAAGACAAAGGTAGAGCGTCGGAGGGTTGGTGGTGGAGTGGCGTCTCACAAATGGTGGGAGAGCCCTGCTAGACAAACGGAGGGTATGAGTGCAATATTAATAAGAGAGGGCGGGGGATGTCTGTCTGTCTATGCACGTGCGTGTGAGAGACGGGTCGGGAGGTATTCAAGGATGATGAGGGGAGAAGATATGGTTGTGGTAAGCATGCGTAACTACATAGGAATATCAACCACCGTGTGTCCGAGAAAAGGAGAGACATAACTAGCGTGGTAAGTGTATCGGTGCTTGGTGAAAACGAATTATAGTCGACCTGGATATATGTAGGGAGATCAGTTCATATACACGCCTGCATGTGTTAGAAGCAAATAAGGTCCGGAGAGGCAGACAGGGGGAGAGAGTGTGGCTAGGAGGTGGTGCGAGAGGCCTACCATGTTGAGGGGGGAGGAGTGTGCGAGCATGTGACTAATGAAAAGAGGGGCGGGAGTGTGCACCTGCGTGGAATCGTATTGGACATATGGGGGCATGGACGGTGAGAAGAGAAGAGGGGAAGTATATATGTGTTTGTTGTAGGCACACTTGGCCAGAGAGGTATATCGACCAGTGTGTGCCAGAAAGAAGGAGCCGGGGGCCTACACACACCGCTGGTGGACGACCTAAAGAGAAATAATGAACATGCGCGATGGAGGGGACGCTAAGGGTGTGTGAGGGGGGCAGGCGTGTGCATGCACGATGAAAGTTAGCGCTAGCTAGCTACAAATAGAAGAGGATCGTGAAGGTGTAAAAGACGAACAAAGATCATAATTCATTATAAAAAGGTGGATACAGATACTTGAAGAAGATATCATAATGTACAACATTGATTATAATTTGGGCTAATGTGTGGCTTTTGCAACTCAGGTCTAAATACTTTTCATAATGTAGGGGGCGGGGCACTATACTTTGTGTGATAAACAAGGTGTACGTATGGAACATGGTTTAGATTATGAATATATAGTTAGTACATCAAATGTGCTATTATTTGGAATCAACATCAAGTGTATTCAAGAAATAGAATTCGAGTTCATGTAGTACACATAGTTCATATCTATCTCTATAGTAATCATGTGGTGTGTTATTAAGGTAATACACGAATGATGGTTGAAGTTGGCAACAATCATGATTGTAGATTCTTATTGAAATATAGAAACGAATTCAAATTTAGTTCGAATTGCAGCGGTAGTATAGACATTTGGAATGCACTAAAATGTTGGTATGAGTAGGTTACATGCATTATACAGCAAAGCGAAAAAAATTAATCAGACATAATATGGATTCATACTCCCTCCTTCCATCTATATAGGGCGTAATGAGATTTTTAAGACCGCCTTTGACTATTGACAAGATTAATAGTACATGACATGCACAATGTGAAAATTATACCATTGAAAGAACCTTTCACAGACGAAGTTAATGGTGTGCTTTATGTAAGTTGCATACCATATATCATTGCTCTAATATTTGGTCAAAGTTAGCATCGAAAAACGCATTAGGCCCTATATAGATGGAAGGAGGGAGTAGCTTTGAATAGCATTTGTATAGTAAAACGGGGCAAGACTGTCTCTTTGTGTGGTGTGAATAGTTTTATTTTTTCGTTTTCTTTTTGGTTGAGGGAAGTGCGAATTGATTTGGTACGTACAAGTACAGTATTACTACACGTTAGGTTTGTTATATCCCGAAAATTCAGATATTGTGCTCCCAAAACTGGCGCCTTCACAACCCGCGCCTTGCTATCCCGAAATTACAACGTGCGCGGAAACTCCCTCTAGCTGCCAAATCCCGACACGCAAAATCCCCCTTCTAACCCTGAGCCGAAAGGGCCGCTAGTTCAAATCGGTGGGGGGTACTTTTGTAACACACCCTACATTTTGGACAAGCGCGTCCATAAGTTATGCTTCACCCCCTCCCATCGCCCCTTTTCGCCATTCAAAATCCCAGGCCGCCATAACCTCTCCGCTCCAGCCGTGAAACCCCACCCTCCTTCGTCGGCCACATCACCGCTGCCCAGCCGGAGCCTCTTCCCCGACGATGTCGTCCACCGCAACAGCTCGACGTCCCTCGTCCACCTCCCCGGATGAGGATCCATCATCCATCTCGCCGTCCCGCCGGTTCAGCCGCCCCGTCCTCCACCTCCAAGGAGCTGCTCCAACGATCGCCTCGTCTATCGCGGTTGCTCCATCCCCACAGTGCCTCCTTAACCTGCTCCACCGGAACCGCAGCATCCTCACTGACTCCTCGGACGAAGCCGAGGCCTACTCGGCGCCACCAAAGAGGTTGTACACTCATCACATCACACCTTCTCCTTAACTCGACCTCCCGGCGCCGACGGTGCTCCATCCCGCACCCCCATGGAGCGGCTACCTTGAAGCCGGCGCCGCGGGCGACATCTCCTTGGCGGCTCTCCCCCAGTGCGAGGCCCCTTCGGCGGCGGCGTCCATACCACCTAGATCTGCTGCTGCTGCTCCGGCTCTCGCTCGCTCGCTCGTGCTGCTGCTGCTGCTCCGGCTCTCGCTCGATCGCTCGCTCGCCCAGCTGCTGCTACTGCTCTCCCCCTCGCTCGTGCTGCTGCTCTGCTCCGATTAAGCCACACTTCAGTCGAATGAATCGACTTTTGGGTCAGTCGATTTTCAGGGGTTGGGGGGGGGGGGGCTCGCCGGAGTTAAGGAAGAACCACCCGCAGCGGGGACGGGGGCTCGCCGAAGAGGTACCCCACTATCTATCTTAGGGTTCAGGGTGGGGGGGCCTAGAGGGCTGGCCGGGATGGCAGTGGCGAGTTGTTTCGGGGCGGCGAGGCAGCGCTTGGGCCGGCGGTTCGGCCGGTGGTGGCATGCGGCTCAGGGGTGTGCAGGTTGAAGATGAACTGCAGGCCCTCCCTAAACTACATGTCAGGTCTCTCTCTGCTACCATTGCACTCAGTTTCGACAGTAGCATTCAGATTCCACAGTTAATTTCAGTTTCGATAGTTAAGTTCAGAGTCAACAGTTTTTACCTCATCTGTTGTAGTCAGGTGGTTTTTGGTGATGTTAATTTTACATCCATTTTTCATCATCTATTGGAGATGCTATTAGAATCCCACTTGAGATTGATGATGTCTGTCTTGTGCTGCTTCAACCTTGACGTCTTACGGCTCACCGGAGCTGCTCCAACGACAGAACGATCCATCACAACAGAGCAGTGCCCTGGACGCCGTCTACAGATTCCTCAGATCTTCCTCCACACCTCCGACAGCCACCTCTGCCTCAACTGCTTCAGCGACCAACCCAATGATGCTGAGGTCAACACGGCTACGGCAAAGAGGTTGTACACTTGTTGCGTCACTTATTACTATACATTCACGTCGATCCATTAGGGCTATTTTGGTTCAACGGAAAAACATAGCAATAGGGAATTTTCCAATGGCACTCTACTATTCAATTATTCATGCATTTTGTTGAAAGGAATGAAGCAAAACATCCACCCGGACCTACTTTTCAAAATCCTATGCATGAAAACAAGACCAAGTGCATTAGTGCCAGAATAACATTCTAACTGTACACGCTTTCATATGGTTTCTCTTTATTTTGGCCATGTTTCTTTGCATTCGTCTGCTCTTCCAATTCCTGTAAACCAAACACCCAAGTTGATAGAAATCCTGTGTTTACAAATGCTCTATTTACCATGTGCATTTTCCTATCCTATTCCGGTGTTTTTCCTATCCCTGCGTTTTAAGAATCATGCAAGCCAAATGAGCCCTTACAAAATTACTTCAGTTACAGGTACATGTTGAAGGGAACTTTGTGTGGTTTGTCCTGCTCCTGCCGCGACGTCGTCCACCTCACCTGAGCTGCTCCATCGACAAAAGCATCCACCAAACCAAACATCACGACTCCTGACCATCTTTCGCCGCCTCAGATCTCCTTCCCTACCGCCAGCACGCACCCCAACAGCATCACCATCATCGACTCAGCAGATGAACCTGAGGAGTACACGGGTCCACAAGAGAGGTCGCACTCTTTTGTTTCTGCTTATGTTATGCATTGCTTAAACTTACCTGCTACTTTATCATCCTGTTCAGCTCTTGGACTCCCAACTCAGGTCCAAATTCATGTTCAAACTTGAGTTCTAAATTAGTTGTGGGGCACATATCGATGCAACAATGAATAGTATGTCTATCTAATATCTGGTTCACCTATGGTATGCCTATGTTGTTCATCTTGGGTGCGAAACAAATAGTAAAGCAATCATCATCTGTCTTTTTATTAATTTAAAGCAATCATCAGCCTGCTATCATTATTTTTGGATCCATCCACTCGTTGTTACCATCACTCTAAATTTCTTCATGCTCTCCTTACATAATCTCACCATATTTTTTCGTATGCATGTCAGATATTGTACACAGTCATGCTGAACACGTAGAGAAAAAGAGAAGAGTTTTGCGTGGCAATACAATGTCATGCAGACATCGCTCCATGGTGGGTTCAATGGCAAACCCTCCCCACCCCTCTCCAGATTGTAATCCAGAGGAAGATATCTGTTCTGAGGCGGATCCAGACGCCGCTGACCACTCCTATTTACCCCCCAAGGTGTTTGCTCTACCTTGGCATGATGATGTTAGTCATATCATGCATATGTTGCCTTCCAGTGCCTACTTTTGACATCATATATGTCATCTTCTTAGTTTAGACATGTTCTGTAATGCCACCTGTTTAGTTTCTATATCATATATGGGAATTATGCAGTCTCATGTCTTTTAGCCAGCCATAATATATGTGAAATGTGCAATGCCATCCTGTTTAACCAGGCATCATATATTTGAATGATATCTTGCCCATCCTTTTCTTCATTATATTTCCATTTGTCGACAATGTTTGTACATTAAACTACTCTTCCTGTGAATCAGCCATTTGGGTGGGAGATGGAAAAATCTGGAGTGAAAACAAGACCTTCAGAGCAGACAGTGCTACCTGTCGAAGCAGATCTCTTGTTGGGTCCCGATAGCTCCTTAGAGATGGATTCAGAGACAGATGACCAATCCTATTCCCCTACTGAGGTGTATGC
The DNA here is from genome assembly GCA_963921465.1 of Triticum timopheevii. Lineage (NCBI taxonomy): Eukaryota > Viridiplantae > Streptophyta > Magnoliopsida > Poales > Poaceae > Triticum > Triticum timopheevii. Next base: position 326,794,838 of record OY997266.1, read on the forward strand.
TCTAACTTGGCACAGTTATACTGCTCATATCATGCATACGGTGTCTTGCATTGCATAGTTTAGACATCATATACACAATATTCAACACCATGTTCTTAGTTCAGTATCATACTGAATGCCCTCTATTTAGCATATAAATCACATATGTGAATTAAATGATGCGATCCTGATTACTTAGATAACATGTAGGTGAATTATGTCATGCGATCCTGTTTTGTTATTCATCATATCTTTGAATTATGTTATGCTATGCTATCCAGTTTAGATAGACATCATATATGTGAAATTATGTCATGCTATCCGTTTTAGTTAAACAATATACATGTCAACTATTTCATGCCCTCTTTTTTCCACACTATCTATTGCATTTATCTCTCATACAATGTCTGTACATTCAACTATGTTTCCTGTTTATCAGCCATTTGAATTGGAGCGGGTGATGCCAGTATCTAGCGGAATAAAAACACGGTCTTCAAATAAAACAGTGCTACCTATTGGTGGAGATAGCACCCTGGTTGTACATGCACAAGAACCAGCCCTACCACACATAACCCAAACTCTCGCAGATTGTACCCCTACTGCGATGGACAGAGAACCAGCTTCACCCAATCTAACCCCAACCCCAGCCGATAGTAACCCAGTTCCTGTTGACACAGCACCACCTCCACCACAGAGCTCCCAAACAAGAGCAGTTAGTAAGGCAGCTCCAGTGCCCAAAGGGCCAGTACTATCACGGCGAACCCCAGCTCCACCAGTTAGTATGCCTATTCCCGTGGAGGAAGCACAACCAGCCAGTCGTAGTTTAGCATCTATCGCATTTGATGTTGTTAAATCGTATGTGCGTATCTTCCCACCTTGGAAATATTATACTAAAGATGAAGGAAAATGCCAGTTGCAGGTGTTTGTCCAGGAGTTATGTGTAAGTAATGTTATTCATGGCAATTACTTTGCTTCGTCCCATACATCCTACCTCCATGATGGTTAGAATACAACAAATTTTCCCATTTTTCTCTATAGAGAAGGACCGATTTGGAAACTCAGGATGAGGTAACCTGTGCTAATACCTCTGCTATCTTCAAGAATGCTTGGTGGCAGTATCGGAACATGATGGTTAGAATACAACAAAATTTCCCATTTTTCCCTATAGAGAAGGACCGATTTGGAAACTCAGTATGAGGTAACCTATGCTAATACCTCTGCTATCTTCAAGAATGCTTGGTGGCAGTATCGGAATTACCTGAAGAAAACATACTTCACCGGCAAAGAAACTCATCAAATTCCCTTACGTTCTCCTGAGACACATTTACTGGACGATGACTGGGAACGCCTTGTTCTGTACTGGTCCCGAACCAAGAATGTGGTAAGGTCTACGAGCTCAATTTCTATTTTTAAGTATTATATTCTTGTGTCTTACTATACTCTGTTCATGTAGAACAAGTGCCTAAACCTGAAGAACAACTGTTCTAATTTAAGATTCCATTGCTATCATAGTTCAAAAAAGCGCGAGGCGCTAATTGTGCGTTTTGCCACCGCCTTGCACTTTACTGACCAAAGCGCATGCTTATGCGCAGTTATGCACAGACTAAGCATAGTTATGCGCAATGCATTTTGCCAACGCCTAGAGCCTAGGCGCGTTTAAGCGCTCGCTTAGGTGCGCCTTTTTTTAACTATGATTGCTTTGCTCTTGTATCATTGTATTTACTCATACAAACTTATTTTTAAATTGAAGGATCCAATCGAAACTCCAATGGCACGGCAGGTATGTTCATGCATGTTTATTTAACAGGTTTGCTCTTATCAATAGCTCTTTTGATTTCAATTTCAATTGTGTATATAGTAGACTTTCATATCATGCACATTACTAGCATCACAACAGAGCCAATAGTGTTGTTGTACATGTAGAACCGTGGTACCCATCTGAAATCTTGTTGTGCCGTGTAGTTTCCCACGCTTTGTATTCTTTCACTGCTGCTTTGTCTTGAACTGATATGATTTGAACCATGTCTCTATTTTGATTTGGCAAGACAATGCAGTGACCATAGGACATAGATATATGTTTGTTTGATGCTTTTATTATGTACTAGTACTTGGCAATAGAAGACTTGGTAGTTTAACCTTGTCCACCTTACTAATGAACTGGTTCACCGAAATGAGTTTCATATACTAGTGCATGCTAAACTTGTTATGTGTCTGCTTGTTTCTTCTTTTAGAATGCTGACAGAATATTGGGGAAGAGTGCCTTATTAAGCAATGGTAAAGGAAGTAATGCAGATAAGGTTCAGGATAGTGACACATTCTTGTTGGTCTCCAACAAAGCTGATAAAACAGCTAAGGAAGACTATCTTGAAGACAACGAGACAACCCCAAAGTCCTGTCTTGGTTTAGTGTTCGAGTTACTGGCCACTACCGCTTGCACAAGCTATTCAAACTCACTGTCTGAATCAGTTCGGTTTCTTCAGTCTCAACTACAAGCTGAAAGACATCGATCAGCTGTGCTGCGACAAGAAGCGGAAGGACTGCGGAAGTCCCTGGAGCATTCAGATGCATACTTTCTGGTGCAACAACAAGCGTTGGAGGATTTTAGCGCCAAACAGGACAAAGCTAATCAGCTTGCTAAGCTTATTGCCAGCATGGTGGATACCCAAGATAACATTTCTTGAGCTCTTCTAAAGTTGTTTCAGTTATGCTCTTGTTTTGCTGCCGCGTTTATTTTCACTGGTGGCCAATTTTGACGGCCAAGTGTATGTAATATGCTGCTTTGTTCCCTATATTTGCACTGGTGGCGAACTTTGATGCCCAGTGGATGTAATATGTGTAATAGCGGTAATAGGCTAGCCTTAATTGCTTGCTTATTTATTTCCTTATTGTCTTGTTTAGTTGTTTGCTTGTAGTCACTGCAGTTCTTTTTCTGTGTTTTTCTAGTGGCCACAATAGCCTATTTTTGGTAACTAGGCCAAAATAATCATGGCAACACACGGACTGTTGTAACCATGGGCCTCCTACAGGCCGTATGATCCATGGGCCTTCGTTCGGCCGTAGGAGCATCGGCCTTCTATACGGGCCGTAGGATCCATCGGCCTTCTATACGGGCCTTAGGGATCAATGGGCCTTCTACGGGCCGTAGGGTCCATGGGCCTTCTACGGGCCGTACTATCCATGGGCCTCATACGGGCCGTAGGATCCATGGGCCTTCTACGGGGCGTATCATCATTTCGCCAATCATGGGTCGTACTATTCGTGGACCATAACGGGCCGTTAATAGGCCATATTTGATAACTCTATGAAAACAGCCCAATGGGTTTTTTTGACATGAAAATGGCCCAATGTATTAACGGACCGCAAACGGGCCGACTATAACGACGGGCTGAATTTGACCCACAAGCAGAAAATGACAGTAACGGGCCGTATGTAGCCGAATGCTACAAATGAGCCCAAGAATCAATGGGCCCTGAGAAGGCCAAAAGATAACTTGGGCTGGAAACGGCCCAATGGAATAATGGGTCGTTAATGGGTATAAAGTGATACACTGTTCATTACGGGCCAGTTTCACCACGGGCCGTTAATGGGCCAAGAGTTACAAAGGTCCTTATATGGGCCGAAAGAAGTCATGGGCCACACATGGGCCGGAAGTTAAAACGGGCTGAATCATATTGGATGGCCCAGATGACGCTACTGGGCCTAATTCGGATAGGGCGTAATGGGCCCTAGGTTAGTGGGCTGTAAATGGGCTATATGCGAACAGGCCATTAACAGGCTTTCCATGGGCCGGCCCGCCACCTTTTGACCAAGTCAAACGGGCCGGCCTTTTCACAGGAATGGGCCTTTGTTGGGCCGTGCCACATGTCATCGTATCATAGGTGCGTTTGGTCCAATGAGCGGATGACATCTGTCCCAACGGTGAGCCGACACGTGTTTCCTCCAGCCAATGATGATTTTACACGTGGAAAATCCCCATTGGTCGGGGCTGTTAACGGGTTATCGGATCCAAAACCCGACCCGATAGCTTAACGGCCTTTTGTTATGGTGGATGCCACGTGTCGGTCACCCTTGACGAAAGCAGTTCTGTGACGCGGGATTTATCGTCATGGAAGTGGACACTTTCGTGATGATAATTTTTGGTAATGTCATGGAACACTTCTACGACAGCACAGGTATGACTATCTTGATTCTGTCATAAATTTGTCATCGATGTACATGCATGACAAAAAACGTGACCTACTGTGACAAACACGTATCATCACTGAAGTGTATTTTTTTGTAGTGTTTGGTATGTGACTCCTCCAATGGTCCAATTAGTTTTTGTTCTAGTGCTTTATTTATTGCAAATTTTTCCTGCTGTGGTGACCCTGTTCTTGGGCTTGCATGTCAAATTTATATGGTCCAAAGTAGTTTTGATGCATGATTTAGCCTCTAGACACTTGTGGGAGTAGTTTCTATCAATCTTGTTGAGTTTGGTTCACTTTTATTTCGAGTCATTAAAAATTTCAGAAATTTTTCACAGGAAGAAAAATGTCTAGGAGAATGTACCAAGGTGGTTCTTCGAGGAAGAAAGCACCAAGGCTCGCCATACGCGAGCCGGACCTTGAACCACCAAGGGAAGCTCAAGTGCGGTCTTGTGAATGGCCGTCAGATGAATTTATGGTCCATGCAGGCTTCAAGGATGAATTTGATGCGTTGTGCGTAATGCTGATCTTGAGGAATTCGCATCAGATAAGTGCCGACAATACTACTACCTCACTGATTCCTTTGTGCGTAGGTTTGAATTTTCATCTAAGCGCAATACTCATACTGTTATATTTGACCTCTATGATAAATCATATACCATGGACCTTGAAGATTTTAATACTGTTTGCAAAATCCCATAGTGGGGCATCTTTAGTAAGCCTCACAAATCTGAATATAATGATTTCCTTGCTAGCATCACTGTGGTAGAAACTAGAAATATCACACAAGCTACCATAGGGAGCATTCATTTTCCTGCCATTCATTACTTTGCTCTATTTATAGGTAGATGCATGAATGGTAAGCATGACCATAGCCACATTTGCATCCCAGATCTTAGTGTCCTCAAGAGTGCGGTGTTAGGTGATAAGCGATATAACTTAGGGGCCATTGTTTCAAGGAGGTTGCATCTTAATGCTAAAGATGGAGATTTATTTGGTGGGATTTATGCAACTCGTTTAGCTGATTATCTTGGTGTATCCATAAGAGAAAATGATATTGAGTTGCCACCTGATTTTCTAGATTATAATGCTATGGTTCGTTACTAGTTTCTTGAGAGGAACGATCAGTCCCTCCAGTACCGACCAATCTTTGACAGATGGCGTGCTGTCCATATTACCCTTCCTGCTCCTGCCTTCTTTAACTTTCAGGAAAATGGGAGATATTTTATAACTAGAGAGGAGGCAAACAAGTATGAGATAACAGCAGAGGTCGCTCGTCTCCAGGAAGCAGCTCGTCAGGCGCTAGCTGCCGCAGCACAGTAGGACCCCAACTATGATGTCGGATATCATCCGGGCCAGTGGTGGCCCTAGACCAACTTAGGCCAAAAGCGTAAGTTTGCGGGAGTACATATTTCTCACCGACATTACATTCATGTTCACACACTTATTCTAGTTGTAGGTGTTCATACTTTTTCATTGTAATATCCATGCTGATTTATTTTCTTTTCTTTCTTTCTTCTTGTGTCTTTGAAAAACTTTGAGAAAAACTTAAAAAATATAGTTGTAACTTCTATCTAGTTTACTCTTCATGCTTGTAGTAGCAGTATTAATAGGAAAACCCAAAAAGATTTATCGTTCTTCTTTTGCTTGCTGGGAGCTTTCTCGTGTAAATAGTTTTTCTCGTTCTTGTTTTACTTTCTTCAAAAAAAAACTCCAAAAATATTTCAGTGTGTTTCTGTGAAATTCTTTTCTTTTCTTTGGGGGTCGAGAGGAGAAGACCACGATGAAAATGATGAGGGGCTCTCATGTGCATTATTGCTGATCTAACAAAGAGCCCGTATTACCTTGTCTTCTCCTTTGAATAAATGTTTGCAGATTCCAGCTTAGTCCAATGCACGTGCACTATTATTATTATCCATACCGTTCGGTTGTGCAAGTGAAAGGCAATAATGACGATATACGATGAAATGATTGAGATGAGGAAAAGTTGGTATGAACTCGACCTATCTTGTTTTTGTAAATATGATTAGTTCATCGTTCCTGATTCAGCCTATTATGAATGAAACATGTTTGCAATGACAATTAGAGATTATAGTTACTCATGCCATGCTTAATTAGCTAAGAGTTTATAATGGTTTACCTTGCGGGCCAACATGCTGTTAAAACAGTTGTGATGTAGTATGATAGGCCGGATGGTATCCTCCTTTGAATGACTCGAGTGACTTGACTAGGCACATGTTCACGCATGTAGTTGGAACAAAATCAACATAGCCTCCACGATATTTATGTTCTTGGTGATTTATATCCTACTCATGCTTGCACGATGTTTATGACTGTATCGCTCTCTAGTTGGTCACTTCCCAGTCTCTTTCTAGCCTTCACCTGCACTAAGCGGGAATACTACTTGTGCATCCACTTCCATAAACCCCAAAGTTGTTCCATATGAATCCACCATACCTACCTATATGTGGTATTTACCTGCCGTTCCAAGTAAATTTGCATGTGCCAAACTCTAAACCTTCAAATGAAATTCTGTTTTGTATGCTCGAATCGCTCATGTAGCAACTGGAGCTGTCTATATGTTCCATGCTAGGTGGGTTATTCTCACGATGAGTGGACTCCGCTCATCATTCACGAGAAAATGGCCGGTAACCAGGATGCCCAGTCCCATGCTCAAATCAAATCAAAATAATTGCAAACAAAACTCCCCCAGGATTGTTATTAGTTGGACGATACCCGTTGTATCGGACCAGCCGTGGAATGTGTTTGTTGGTGGTGGGGGAGTATAAACTTTACCATTCTGTTTGGGAACCACCTATGATGTATGTAGCATGGAAGATACCGAGATCTCTCGGTTGTTATGTTTACAATGAATGTATACCACTCAAAATATTATTTATCTCTGTTTCAAAACTCGAGTTTGGCACCTCTGCAAATCCCTGCTTCCCTCTGCGAAGGGCCTATCTATTTACTTTTATGCTGAGTCATCGTCCTCTTATAAAAAGCACCAGTTAGAGAGCACCACCATCATTTGTATGCATTGTTATTAATTGATATTGAGTATGACTGTGACTGGATCTCATTTGCCATGAATTACAATGTCTAGTCAGTCCTTGATCTTCAGGGGTGCTCTACATTTATGTTTTGCGGTCTCAGAAAGGGCTAGTGAGATACCATCTTGTTATATCATATCATGATTGCTTTGAGAAAGTGTTGTCATCCGAGATTTATTATTATTACTCGCTAGTTGACTATGCCATTGATATGAGTAAACGTGAGACCTAAATGTTATTGTGAATATGGTTAGTTCATAATCTTTGCTGAAAACTTGAATGCTGGCTTTACATATTTGCAACAACAAGACCAAACAAAGTTTGTAAAAGTTTTTCTTTATCACTTTCAGTTTGTCAATTGAATTGCTTGAGGACAAACAATGGGTTAAGCTTGGGGGAGTTGATACGTCTCCAACGTATCTACTTTTCCAAACTCTTTTGCCCTTGTTTCGACTCTTATTTGCATGATTTGAATGGAACTAGACCGGACTGACGCTGTTTTTAGCAGAACTGCCATGGTGTTATTTTTGTGTAGAAATAAAAGTTCTCGGAATGACCTGAAACTTGAAGGAGATAACTTTTGGAATAAATAAAAAACATTAGCGAAAGAATCAACCGAAGGGCACCCACACCCTAGCCACAAGGGTGGGGGGAGCGCCCTACCCTCTGGGCACGCCCCCTATCTTGTGGGCCCCCTGGACCTCCACCGACCTCAACTCCAACTCCATATATTCACGTTTGGGGAGAAAAAATTAGAGAGAAGGATTCGTCGCGTTTTACGATATGGAGCCGCCGCCAAGCCCTATTCTTCCTCTAGAGGGCAGATCTGGCGTCCGTTCGGGGCTCCGGAGAGGGGAGTCCGTCGCCATCGTCGTCATCAACCATCCTCCCTCACTAATTTCATGATGCTCACCGCCGTCCGTGAGTAATGCCATCATAGGCTTGTTGGACAGTGATGGGTTTGATGAGATTTACCATGTAATCGAGTTAGTTTTGTTAGGGTTTGATCCCTAGTGTCCATTATGTTCTAAGATTGATGTTTCTATGACTTTGCCATGCTTAATGCTTGACTAGGGCCCGAGTGCCATGATTTCAGATCTGAACCTATTATGTTTTCATGAATATATGAGTGTTCTTGATCCTATCTTGCAAGTTATAGTCACCTACTACGTGTTATGATCCGGCAACCCCAGAGTGATAATAGTCGGGACACTTCCCGGTGATGACCGTAGTTTGAGGAGTTCATGTATTCACTAAGTGCTAATGCTTTGGTCCGGTACTCTCTTAAAAGGAGGCCTTAATATCCCTTAGTTTCCAATAGGACCCCGCTGCCATAGGAGGGTAGGACAAAAGATGTCATGCAAGTTCTTTTCCATACGCACGTATGACTATATTCATAATACATGCCTACATTATATTGATGAATTGGAGCTAGTTCTATGTCACCCTATGTTATAACTGTTGCATGATCAATCCCATCCGACATAATTATCCATCATTGATCCATCGCCTACGAGATCGTTTCATATTGATCTTTGCTTAATTACTTTTCCGTTGCCACTGTCATGATTACTACAAAACTTTTACTTTTACCTTTGCCTCTGTTACCGTTACTTCCATACTACTTTGCTATTGAATACTTTGCTGCTGATTGCTACCTCTTGAGCACTGCGTTGGTTTTCCCTTGAAGAGGAAAGGGTGATGCAGCAAAGTAGTGTAAGTATTTCCCTCAATTTTTGAGAACCAATGTCTCAATCCAGCAGGAGGCTCCTCAAAAGTCCCTCGTACCTACACAAACAAACAAGAACCTCGCAACCAACGCGATAAAGGGGTTGTCAATCCCTTCACGGTAACTTGCGAAAGTGAGATCTGATAGAGATAATAAGATAAGATAAATATTTTTGGTATTATTATAATATAGACTGGAAAGTAAAGATGCAAATAAACGATAGATGGAAAACTTGTATGATAAAAAATAGACCCGGGGGCCATAGGTTCCATTAGTGGCTTCTCTCAAGATAGCATAAGTATTATGGTGGGTGAACAAATTACTGTCGAGCAATTGATAGAAAAGTCCATAGTTATGAGATTATCTAGGCATGATCATGTATATAGGCATCACGTCCGCTACAAGTAGATCGAAACGATTCTGCATCTGCTACTATTACTCCACACATCGATCGACTCCTGCCTGCATCTAGAGTATTCAATTCATAAGAACAGAGTAACATACTAAGAAAGATGACATGATGTAGAGGGATAAACTCAAGCAATATGATATAAATCCCATCTTTTTATCCTCGATGGCAACAATACAATACGTGCCTTGTTGCCCCTGCTGTCACTGGGAAAGGACACCGCAAGACTGAACCCAAAGCTAAGCACTTATCCCATTGCAAGAAAGATCAATCTAGTAGGCCAACCAAACTGATAATTCGAAGAGACTTGCAAAGATAACCAATCAAACATAAAATAATTCAAAGAAGATTCAATTATTTCTCATAGATAAACTTGATCATAAACCCATAATTCATTGGATTTGGACAAACACACTGCAAAAAGAGTTACATCGAATAGATCTCCAAGAAGATCGAGGAGAACTTGGTAATGAGATTCAAAGAGAGAGAAGAAGCCATCTAGCTAATTAGTATGGACCCGAAGGTTTGTGGTAGACTACTCACAACTCATCGGAGGGGCCTTGGGGATGATGTAGAGGTCCTCCATGGTCGATCCCCCCCTCCGGCGGAGCACCGACAAAGGCTCCAAGATGGGATCTCGCGGATACAAAAGGTTGTGGCGGTGGAAATAGTTTTTCGTGATGCTCCTCGATGTTTTCAGGGTACGGGAGTATATATAGGTGAAGGAAGTAGGTCGGTGGAGCCACGAGGGTGGGGGGCGCGTCCACCCCACTAGGGTGCGCCGGGCACCCTCATGGCCGCCTCGTTTACTGCTTGACGTCCACTCCAAGTCTCCCAGGTTGCGTTTGTTCCAAAAAAATCGCTCCCGAAGGTTTCATTCCGTTTGGACTCCGTTTGATATTCCTTTTCTCCAAAACACTGAAATAGGCAAAAAAACAGCAATTAGGGCTGGGCCTCCGGTTAGTAGGTTAGTCCCCAAAATGATATAAAAGTGTAAGGTAAAGCCCATAAACATCCAAAATGTGTAATATAATAGCATGGAACAATAAAAAATTATAGATAAGTTGGAGACGTATCAAGCATCCCCAAGCTTAATTCCTACTTGTCCTCGAGTAGGTAAATGATAAAAACAGAATTCTTGCTGTGGAATGCTACCTAGCATATTTCTCAATGTAATTTTCTTTATTGTGGCATGAATGTTCAGATCCAAATGATTCTAAATAAAAGTTCATATTGACATAAGAGTACTAATACTTCAACCATACTAACAAAGCAATCATGTCTTCTCAAAATAACATGGCTAAAGAAAGCTATCCCTACAAAATCATATAGTCTGGCTATGCTCTATCTTTGTAAAGCCCCAAGACCGACGCTTCAGAAGCCTTCCAGTTATTTCGTTGTTGTTGTGTGTTTTATTTGTTTGGTGCATTCATCATGTCATCATTCGCATTGCATCCGCATGTTTTCATAAAATTGGTAGTCGTTCGTAGTTGCCGCTTCTCCTTGTCTACGTGGCATGTCGTCAGACCGTTTGTCTTCCTTGGCCATTCTCAGTCCAACCACACACTTGACCTCGTTCGCCTAACCCCTCTTTGCATAGTGCATCGACCCCTCGCTCGTGTCCGAAACATCCCCGAACCCGAACCGCATTTTCGTTACCGTTGGGTCCGAATCATCCCCAAACATCTCTGAAATATCTTCGGTTTCTTCCTTGACTCCCCTAACCTATTTATTCTCGGCCATTCAATTTCGATCGGAGGGACCGAATTAACCCCTACCCTAATCCCCTTACTATATAAATAGACGCCTATCCCTAGATCCTAAGGGCTTGTCCCATCCATTCCCCTCCTTGTGCCGCCAGCCACTCCCTCGGGATCCTTCCCAGACCAGCCTCCATCTTCCTCGGGATCCATCCCGAACAAAAATTCCATCGGGCCAACCACCTCCTCCTCTCGATCCATGGCCACCTCCTTCTTGAGCAACCAACGCCCCGCTGCCTTCTCTCCCCTGTTCGATCCGGAGGAGAGGAGCTCCTCCATGGCCCACCTAGCGCGATGGTCGCCGGCCACCCAAGGAGCAGCAGCAGATGAGCACCGCCGGCCCTCCTCTTCCTCCTGTCTTCTCCTTTTCCTCGTCTCTCAACTCCCCCCTGTGCTTCTTATCGTAGGAACCAGACGCAACCGTCGAAAGCCATGGATTCGCGCCAAGAGCTCCTATGGGCCCCTAGGACCTCGCCGCCGAGATCCACTTCCTCCGGCCACCTCCATCGCCACCACAGCCCCGCCTGACCAACCCCTCGTCCCCGTACGCCGTCCTCCTCGTGCCCGATCTGGACGCCCGCAGCTCCCGTGCTCCCCTGCCCGAGCCGCCTTCACGCCGACCCCATCGCCCTGGCCTCGGATCCGGTCGGCTCCCGTGCGCCCTCATCGCCGGCCAGTCCCGCCCTCCGCTGCTATCTCACCGCTGTCCAACCGTGCCGCCGCGCCCCTGCTTCCTCTGTATCAAAGACGAATGCGAGCGCCCGTTCTCGTTGACTTGGTCCAGCGCCAGCGTGGACGAGCGCCACGTCCAGCGAGCCGGCCCTCCTATGCCCAGCCGACCTGGGTCTTGGCCCATGGGTGAGCAGCACGTCCACCCCTTCTCCTGTACACCGTTGGCCCAGCCAGATTCGGCCCGCGTAGTTTTTTCCCTGCGCTACGATTTTCTCTATTATCCAGCGAATTACTGTTTTACACGAAAGACCCTCATCTTCATGCATTTAATAACTCCAGAACCGTGCATCATATGTAAATAATTTCTACATGTAAAATGCTTAGAATTTCATCTAGTTTCATAATATGCCACTTTCATCCATGTTTAAAATGTTGTTTGTCTAAATTTTCTCAAATGCCATGTTAAAATGATTTATTTCATAACTAAATAATTGTAGCTCGGTTTTAAATAAACTTTATATGTAAATGGGGTGGAAAAAATGCCTAGTTTAACATGGTGCATTTTATTTTCCTGTTTAACAACAATAAAATATGTTTTAGGACAGAACAGTACCAAATTCAAAATATGCATATGGGGATTTTCCGGAATTGTTGTTTGTTGTTACGGCCTCATTTAAACTTGCCTAGATAGGTAGTTTTATTGTGTTACACCTCTTGCCATGTTTAACAACATTTAATATTGTTGGGTACATAAACAAGAGCGAATTAAATAACTTGAATGTGGTGTTTCGTCGATATGCAACTCGTTGCATATTGAGCTCCACTTAATATGTATTATTGTTTGTGCACTTTGCCATGCCATGCCTCTTTAAACCGGACATGCATCATACTTGGTTGCGCATCATGCCATGTTTATGTGATGGTTGTTTACTATGTTGCTTGCTTCTTTCCAGTGTTGCTTCTTAGTTCCGGTAACATTGCGATTGAGAGGACCCGTTCGACTACGTCCGTTTGTCTTCTTCATGGACTCGTTCTTCTTCCTTGCGGGATCTCAAGCAAGATGACCGTTACTCTGGATCTCACTACTATCATTGCTATGCTGTTGCTTCGTTCTATCGCTATGCTGCGCTACCTATCATTTGTTGACCAAGCCACCCAAATTGCCATGTCAGCCTCTAACCCTTTTCACCCTTCCTAGCAAACCATTGCTTGGCTATGTTACCGCTTTGCTCAGCCCCTCTTATAGCATTGTTAGTCGCAGGTGAAGTTGAAGATTGCTCCATGATGGACATGATTATGTTGGGATATCACAATATCTTTTGTTTAATTAATGCATCTATGTACTTGGTAAAGGGTGGAAGACTCGGCCTTATGCCTGGTGTTTTGTTCCACTCTTGCCGCCCTAGTTATGTTCCTTGATTTTGCGTTCCTTACGCGGTTGGGTGATTTATGGGACCCCCTTGACAGTTCGTTTTGAATAAAACTCCTCCAGCAAGGCCCAACCTTGGTTTTACCATTTGCCTCACCTTGCCCTTTTTTCCCTTGGGTTTCCGGAGCCCTAGGGTCATCTTTATTTTAGCGCCCCCCAGGCCAGTGCTTCTCTAAGTGCTGGTCCGAACCGAGCTGCCTGCGGGGCCACCTCGGGGAAACTTGAGGGTTGGTTTTACTCGTAGCTACTCTCATCCGCTGTTGCCCTAAGAACGAGATATGTGCAGCTCCTATCGGGATTGTCGGCACATCGGGCGGCTTTGCTGGTCTTGTTTTAACATTGTCGAAATGTCTTGTAAACCGGGATTCCGAGACTGATCGGATCTTCCTGGGAGAAGGAATATCCTTCGTTGACTGCGAGAGCTTGTGATGGGCTAAGTTGGGACACCCCTGCAGGGTATAAACTTTCGAGAGCCGTGCCCGCGGTTATGTGGCAGATGGGATTTTGTTAATGTCCGGTTGTAGATAACTTGACACCAGATTCGAATTAAAACGTATCAACCGCGTGTGTAGCCGTGATGGTCTCTTTTCGGCGAAGTCCGGGAAGTGAACACGGTTTTGGGTTATGTATGAACGTAAGTAGTTTTAGGATCACTTCTTGATCACTTCTAGCTTCTCGACCGTTCTATTTGCTTCTCTTCTCGCTCTTATTCACGTATGTTAGTCACCATACTTGCTTAGTCGCTGCTGCAACCTCACCACTTATCCTTTCCATACCCATTAAGCTTTGCTAGTCTTGATACCCATGGTAATGGGATTGCTGAGTCCTCGTGGCTCACAGATTACTACAACAACAGTTGCAGGTGCAGGTTATGCGATGATCATGATGTGAGAGCGATACTTGCTTATTTTGGAGTTCTTCTTCTGCTTCTTCTTCGATCAAGGGATAGGTTCCAGGTCGGCAGCCTGGGCTAGCAGGGTGGATGTCGCTTGAGTTTCTGTTTGTGTTTCATCCGTAGTCGGATGGTGCTCTTATGTAAGATGATGTTGTATTCGTGTGGCATTGTATACCTTTTGTATGTATCCCCATCTATTATGTAATGTTGATGTAATGATATCCACCTTGCAAAAGCGTATCAATATGTAGTTCTATCCTTGGTGGGACCTTTGAGTCTCTTTAGGATAGTATCGCATATTGGGCGTGACAAGTTGGTATCAGAGCCTCGACCGACCATAGGAGCCCCCTTGATTGTTGGCCATTGTTGAGTCTAGAAAAAAACTATTTTGAGTCCTAGGATTATATATATCGGAGAGTAGGATTCTTTTTACTCCTCAGCCCCCTTCGACGCTCTGGTGAGGACTCTCGACATAGATGTTTTGTCTTTCCTCTCCTCAATTTTTCACAAAAAAAATTTTAGGATCACGCGGGTATCTTGGGATCGTTTCGATATTCTTGTGAAGAGAACATTGTTCTTGGTGCCTCCTGACATTTAGGGGTTTTGGCAGTGTCCCGGGGAGTTGAGCTCCGAGGTGTTGTTGTCACAATTTTATCGTTGCAGTTCTGGAATACCTGAGTTTTGCCGACATCGAAAATCTCTTTTATGCAGTTGTTGGTGAGATAACCTCGACGCCACCCTGTACTGGGGAGTTTGGGAGTATTGCCATAGCTCGTATAACGGATGCTTTTCGAAGGTTGAGGTACACGATTTCCGGAGTTTTCTTGGTTATGTGTTGACGGATGGATATAGCTGGATGTAGGGATTGTTAGTTTGGGTGAGATATATTGCTTCCCCTAGATCCCCAACACAAGATTGCATAACTAGAAAGTTTCGGGAGTTTATAGGTGTGAATTCAAGTAGCTCCTAGAATATCTTTCCGACAGATGCATGATATGAGATTGGGGTTCGACGTCTAGTGGTCCGCCTATCCACGGTCGTCTTTACTGTGGTCTCGTTGTGTCTTAAAGAGCCCTTGGCTATGCTGGTTTGGGGACACTTCATATGTCATGTGCACTGCCTTGTATATGATGGTGTTGTACGATCGAGCCTGTGTGGGCCCCACCACGAAAACTTCAGACGAAATCTCTATCATATGTTTGTTCCGGCTTATTCTGCAAGCTAAATCCTTTGTTTTGTGTTATATGTGGTATTCGAGTTGCTTCGAAGTCAAATGTTGAATCCATACCTTTCCTTAATGGTGTTCTCATATTTCTATGGGAGTGCTAATCCTTCTTGATCATTGAGGTTGTCATGTTAATTCTATTTCCAACCGGTGCGCTTCTCTTCGAGATGATCCCATCATTCTCCCCATCCGCAAGATCATTTCTATGTTTTCTCAAAGGTATCCGTTTCATCCGTCCCCAAGTTGCCTTTGTTTTCCCGCCCTCCCACCCTTTTTCTTCAAGGACTCAGATTTCTTAATCATGTATCCTTTTATTTGTGGGAAGTCTCTTCATTCTTTTCTTTCAATGTTCTTATCCGGTGATTTCCCATGAAGATGGTCAATAGTTTCAAGTTCATCATCCTACATTGTTGTTTCTTCTCCGGTGGATCCAATTCAAGCTTTCGATATTCATCATATTCATTTCCTCGTTTCTAATGCTTTCTCATGCCAATGCACCTCTTAATCATTCACTTCTTCCTATTCATTTGTTCTGGAGTGCTGAAGATATCTCACAAGACTTGTGTTTCCATTCTCAATCCGTTCAAGATATTTCGAGGTTGTTATCTCATTCAAGCCATTTAATTCAACCGGTGCAACCTCTCTTCAAAATTGTTCAACGGTGTTTTCTTTTGAGTGGGCCCTAACCCACATGTCTTTTCCCAGGACCTTACCTGATTCTTCTAATTTATCTGGAGCGATTCCCAAAGTTTTTCGAAGTTTGACGTAAGAATGAATTTTCATCAGTCATATTCCTTCTCCAAGATTGCTTTCAGAATATTTTCATCATTGGTTCATCATTTCTATTCTTCTTTGTTCCGGAGTGTCTCAACAATTGGGTGGTTCTTCTCCTCCTCATTCTCGGATTTTGAAGACCGAAGAAGAGTTCCTATTAAATCCTTACCTGTTCTTCCAAAGATGTGTAGTTCAAGTTTGATGCCATCCTCTCATAATTGTTTTCGATTGTGGGAATTCTTTTCACCCATCCGGAGCATTTCATGAGTTGTTTCCATTTCTTTCCTCCAAAGGCCATCATGTCACAATTCTTCATTCTCAGCGTGTAGCTATCGTTCTCCAAATCTTACCGGTGAATCGTCCAAATATCCTCTAATAAATTCATGTTCTCTTCGTTCTCATGTATCTAAATCCCCTCAAGTATCTTCATTCGTTTTCCAATTCTTCCCGGTGAATTGTGCCTTTGCTACTTTAATTTAAATTTTTATGGTGGTTCGTTCAAGATTCCTCTTCCTTTGCTACCGTATCAATTCATTCGCTGTTTCCAAATCCCACCGGTGGTTCCATCAATACCTTCTCAAGTTTGTGCTATCTCTATCCTTAATCCCTCAAGAAGAATAAGTAGTATGCCAAATCTGTTGCTTGTCATCAATTTAAATTGGTGAAGGATACGCATAACATAATTCTTATTATTGTTTCATCCAAGTGATCTAGTTTCTTCTTTCCAGAGTTATTCATGTCACATTTCTCGGTTCGAGATGCTTCATCTTTTCTTTTCCGGAGTTCCAAGTTTTTCGCATTATCGCCGCGAAGCTCCATCTAAATCATTGCAAGGCTTCACCTTGTGTTTTCAACTTCTCTTTCTTTTTATCATCCTTTTATTACCGGAGTTCTTCATGGAGGCTCAACATGGTGGTTCGTCAAGGATTCTTTTCATTCTTCAATTGTTCTTCAAGATTTCTCTTGAAGTTATGACCCGCCAAGCTATACTCTAAAATAAACATGGTGCTCAACACATGTTTTGTTTTGAGGAGCTCAAGTATTCTTCATCTTGCATTCCAAAGTGCATTTCTTTCTACCTTATCTTTTGAGGTGGTGTTATGTCACTCTTGACAATTTCCTTCATGTTTCATGATTCATATGTTGTCAAGAATGAGGTATTTTAAATCCATCATTTTCTCTTTGTTCAAGAGATCTTTTCGACCAATCAACTTCTTCGTTGGAGTTATCTTGTGTCAGATTTCACCTAAAGCCTTTCCTTAAGGGTTGTTGCTATTTGTGGTGATTATGCATGACCCAAGCTTGCTCTTTATCCTCTTGGTGGAAGAAGTTTTCATCTCTTTGGTGCCCTCAATCAAATCAATGGTTTCCATTAGTGGCCGGTTGAACCTCATCATTTTGAGATGTTTGCCATAAGCCCACAACAAGCTTGTGCTTTTCGTTGTTGATTTTGCAACAACTCCATTCAATTCTTCTTTGCAAGGATGCTTTCCAAGCTCATTTGTGGCAGAAGTTGGCATTTTCTTATCCATTCTTTTATTTCAATGATCTATCTTCTATTCTTTCTTCCGGAGACATTGTGATGTTGCTCTTTTCACTCATCATCTCGAATTGTGAGGATCGTGTTCTTTTCATGCTTATCCATTTAACCAGAGTGTTGTGTCATCTCTTCAAGTTCTTTTCATCTTATCAAGTCTTGCATCTCTTTTCAACCGGAGTGCTGTCCGAATTGTTCTTCCTTGTTCCTTGTTTATCTCATTTCAACCAGAGTTGTTCCAATTCCTTCTTGTCCTTTGTACTTGTCATTCATAGCTTTGCAACCTCCAAGATTCACATGGTGTTCCTTGTTTTCTATTTTCTACCGCACTGCTCTCAATTGTGTTCAACTCTGTTGTATTCTTTCTTTCAACTTTTGAACCTCTCAAGGTTCTTTGGTTTAACTCGTTTGCCAAGAAGCAACTTAGTTTTACCAATTATCTTCCTCTTTCTTTTCCCTCCGGTGCCATCCTAGATCTCGGGACGAGATCCTCTTGTAGTGGAGGAGTGTTGTAACGCCCTAAGACCAACGCTTCAGAAGCCTTCCAGTTATTTCGTTGTTGTTGTGTGTTTTATTTGCTTGGTGCATTCATCATGTCATCATTCGCATTGCATCCGCATGTTTTCATAAAACTGGTAGTCGTTCGTAGTTGCCGCTTCTCCTTGTCTACGTGGCATGTCGTCAGACCATTTGTCTTCCTTGGCCATTCTCAGTCCAACCACACACTTGACCTCGTTCGCCTAACCCCTCTTTGCATAGTGCATCGACCCCTCGCTCGTGTCCGAAACATGCCCGAACCCAAACCGCATTTTCGTTACCGTTGGGTCCGGATCATCCCCAAACATCTCTGAAATATCTTAGGTTTCTTCCTTGACTCCCCTAACCTATTTATTCTCGGCCATTCAATTTCGATCGGAGGGACCGAATTACCCCTACCCTAATCCCCTTACTATATAAATAGACACCTATCCCTAGATCCTAAGGGCTTGTCCCATCCATTCCCCTCCTTGCGCCGCCACCCACTCCCTCGGGATCCTTCCCGGACCAGCCTCCATCTTCCTTGGGATCCATCTCGAACAAAAATTCCATTGGGCCAACCACCTCCTCCTCTCGATCCATGGCCACCTCCTTCTCGAGCAACCAGCGCCCCGCTGCCTTCTCTCCCCTGTTTGATCCGGAGGAGAGGAGCTCCTCCATGGCCCACCTAGCGCGATGGTCGCCGGCCACCCAAGCAGCAGCAGTAGTAGATGAGCACCGCCAGCCCTCCTCTTCCTCCTGTCTTCTCCTTTTCCTCATCTCTCAACTCCCCTCCTTTGCTTCTTATCGCAGGAACCAGACGCAGCCGTTGAAAGCCATGGATTCGCGCCAAGAGCTCCTATGGGCCCCGAGGACCTCGCCGCCAGGATCCACTTCCTCCGGCCACCTCCAGCGCCACCATAGCCCCGCCTGACCAACCCCTCGTCCCCGTACGCCATCCTCCTCATGCCCGATCTAGACGCCTACAGCTCCCGTGTTCCCCTGCCCGAGCCGCCTCCACGCCGACCCCATCGCCCTGGCCTTGGATCCAGCCGGCTCCCGTGCACCCTCGTCACTGGCCACTCCCACCCTCCGCTGCTGCCTCGCCGCTGTCCAACCATGCCACCGTGCCCCTGCTTCCTCTATATCAAATACGAATGCTATCGAAGACGAATGCGAGCGCCCGTTCCCGTTGACTTGGTCTAGCGCCAGCGTGGACGAGCACCACGTCCAGCGAGCCGGCCCTCCTCTGCCCAGCCGACCTGGGTCTTGGCCCATGGGTGAGCAGCCCGTCCACCCCTTCTCCTGTACACCGTTGGCCCATCCAGATTCGGCCCGTGTAGTTTTTTTCCCTGTGCTGCGATTTTCTCTATTATCCAGCGAATTACTGTTTTACAGAAAAGACCCTCATCTTCAGGCATTTAATAACTCCAGAACCGTGCATCATATGTAAATAATTTCTACATGTAAAATGCTTAGAATTTCATCCAGCTACTGTGTCCTTGTCACCTCGTGTCATGAACAAGTGTTTTCTTGTAGCTTTGTTGTCGGGCGTGTTTTCGAGGGTGTACTTCACCACAACAATTTCCTAGTTGTGCCTTCGATTATGAAGGGTGTGGTTCTTGTAAAGCTTCCCGACAAATCTGATGCAGACTGTCTTCATCGTTATGTTTATGAGTGGAGAGACCACTCTGTTAGGTCGTCCAAAGTTAACGAGATGGCGAAGGTGCCGGTAGACATCTCTCACGAAGTCCATGGTCTAGTCAGTTATGTGGGGTACATCCCGTAGGTTGGTGGCAAGAAATAGTCCGCAAAGTTTAATTAGTGCAACTTTGCTTGTCTGTAGTAAGTACTATTGTTTAGTACTTGATTTGTGTGTGTGAACCCTGTATTGTTTAGTACTGCTGCTTTTGTTGTGTCGTGAGTCCTGAGAACAGTCTATATTAAGGTTTGTTCACTCAATTCAGTCTATATATTTTGAAGTATCCATATCATCTTTTTTGTGAGGAAGGTTTATCAATTATGGTTACACTCCAATATCCGTATGCATTGCAGGGTTTATCGCACCCACCAGGATTTCCAGTCCCATGGATATTCGCTCCATACAAGTTGTCACGACCTTTGGATTGTCTGGCTTGTGGGAGTAAGTGGGGGCCCGGTATGCCACCCGTAACTGGACAATCAACCTTCTATTTAGAACTTGAAGATAGTGATATCCTGGTAAGGATTCACTCGTGTCACATCAAGTAAATCTTATTGATTTACTGTCATGTTTTCTTACTTTTAATGCAATTTTATGATGCATGTTTTGCCATGTCACAATCGTTACAGAATAAACCATTTGGTTTGCTCTATGATGGTTATTTTAGCAGGTTTCACTTCTTATGACGTGTCAGTAACAAAGGCACTGTCATCACTTATATTACTGGACACAATTGGATCAGTGCTACGTCTTGAGCTTGCGTTGGTTTTCCTTGAAGAGGAAAGGGTGATGCAGCAAAGTAGCGTAAGTATTTCCCTCAGTTTTTGAGAACCAAGGTATCAATCCAGTAGGAGGCTCCTCAAAAGTCCCACGCACCTACACAAACAAACAAAGAACTCGCAACCAACACAATAAAGGGGTTGTCAATCCCTTCACGACCACTTGCGAAAGTGAGATCTGATAGAGATAGTATGATAAGATAAATATATTTTTGGTATTTTATAATATAGATGCAAAAAGTAAAGATGCAAATAAAAGTAGATTGAAAGATTATATGATAAAAGATAGACCCGGGGGCCATAGCTTTCACTAGATGCTTCTCTCAAGATAGCATAAGTATTACGGTGGGTGAACAAATTACTGTCGAGCAATTGATAGAAAAGCGAATAATTATGAGATTATCTAGGCATGATCATGTATATAGGCATCACGTCTGCGACAAGTAGACCGACTCCTGCCTGCATCTACTACTATTACTCCACACATCGACCGCTATCTAGCATGCATCTAGAGTATTAAGTTCATAAGAACAGAGTAACACATTAAGAAAGATGACATGATGTAGAGGGATAAACTCAAGCAATATGATATAAACCCCATCTTTTTATCCTCGATGGCAACAATACAATACGTGCCTTGCAACCCCTATTGTCACTGGGTAAGGACACCGCAAGATTGAATCCAAAGGTAAGCACTTCTCCCATGGCAAGAAAGATCAATCTAGTAGGCCAAACCAAACTGATAATTCGAAGAGACTTGCAAAGATAACTCAATCATACATAAAAGAATTCAGAGAAGATTCAAATATTACTCATAGATAAACTTGATCATAAACCCACAATTCATCAGATCTCGACAAACACACCGCAAAAAGAGTTACATCGAATAGATCTCCACAAGAGAGGGGGAGAACATTGTATTGAGATTCAAAAAGAGAGAAGACGCCATCTAGCTAATAACTATGGACCCGAAGGTCTGCGGTAAACTACTCACAACTCATCGGAGGGGCTATGGTGTTGATGTATAAGCCCTCCGTGGTCGATTCCCACTCCGGCGGAGCACCGACGAAGGCTCCAAGATGGGATCTCGCGGGTACAGAAGGTTACGGTGGTGGAAATTGTTTTTCGTTGGCTCCCTGGATGTTTTCAGGGTACGTGGGCATACATAGGAGGAAGAAGTAGGTGGGTAGCCGCCCGAGGGGCCCACAAGACAGGGGGCGCGCCCAGAAGGGGTGGGCACGCCCTCCTCTCTCCTAGCCGCCTCGCAAGCTTCTTGACTTTCACTCCAAGTCCTCTAGATCACGTTCGTTCCAAAAATCACGCTCCTGAAGGTTTCATTCCGTTTGGATCCCGTTTGATATTCCTTTTCATCGAAATACTAAAATAGGCAAAAAAAACCAGCAATACGGGCTAGGCCTCCGGTTAGTAGGTTAGTCCCAAAAATGATATAAATGTGTAAAATAAAGCCCATAAACATCCAAAAGGGGTAATATAATAGCATGGAACAATCAAAAATTATAGATACATTGGAGACGTATCAAGCATCCCCAAGCTTAATTCCTGCTCGTCCTCGAGTAGGTAAATGATAAAAACATAATTTTTGATGTGGAATGCTACCTAGCATATTTCTCAATGTAATTTTCTTTATTGTGGCATGAATGTTCAGATCCAAATGATTCAATATAAAAGTTCATATTGATAAAAGAAATAGTAACACTTCAAGCGTACTAATCAAAGCAATCATGTCTTCGAAAAATAACATGGCTAAAGAAAGTTCATCCCTACAAAATCATATAGTTAGGCTATGCTTCAATTTCATCACGCAAAAATGTTCCCAAGTTCTACACCCCCGATGACAAGCCAAGCAATTGTTTCGTACTTAAATAATCTCAAACTTTTTCAACTTTCACGCAATACATGAGCGTGAGCCATGGATATAGCACTATGGGTGGAATAGAATATGATGATGGGGATTGTGTGGAGAAGACAAAAAAAGGAGAAAGTCTCACATTGACGAGGATAATCAACGGGCTATGGAGATGCCCATCAATTGATGTCAACATGAGGAGTAGGGATTGCCATGCAACGGATGCGCAAGAGCTATAAATGAATGGAAGCTCAACAAAAGAAAACTAGCGGGTGTGCATCCAACTTGCTTGCTCACGAAGACCTAGGGCATTTGAGGAAGCCCATCGTAGGAATATACAAGCCAAGTTCTATAATGAAAAATTCCCACTAGTATATGAAAGTGACAACATATGAGAGTCACTATATGAAAAACATGGTGCTACTTTGAAGCACTATATATGAGACTCGCTATATGAAGGACATGGTGCACTTTGGAGCACAAGATATGAGACTCACTATATGAAGGATATGGTGCTACTTTGAAGCACAAGTGTGGAAAAAGAGATAGTAACATTGCCCCTTTTTATTTATTTTCTTTCTTTTCTTTCATTTTTTTCTTTTTTTTCATTGGCCTTTCTTTTTTTTTCTTTTGGCCTTTCCTTTTTTTCTTTTTGGGACAATGCTCTAATAATGATGATCATCACACTTTTATTGATTACAACATATGAATTACAACTTGAAACTAGAACAAGATATGACTCTATATGAATGCCTCCGGCGGTGTACCGGGATGGTGCAATGAATCAAGAGTGACATGTATGAAAAATTATGCATGGTGGCTTTGCCACAAATACGATGTCAACTACATGATCATGCAATGGCAATATGACAAAAGTAATGTATGTCATGATGATGAATGGAACGGTGGAAAGTTGCATGGCAATATATCTCGGAATGGCTATGGAAATGCCATAATAGGTAGGTATGGTGGCTGTTTTGAGGAAGATATAAGGAGGTTTATGTGTGATAGAGCATATCATATCACGGGGTTTGGATGCACCGGAAAAGTTTGCACCAACTCTCAAGGTGAGAAAGGGCAATGCACGGTACCGAAGAGGCTAGCAATGATGGAAAGGTAAAAGTGCGTATAATCCATGGACTCAACATTAGTCAAAAGAACTCATATACTTATTGCAAAAACTTAGAAGTCATCAAAAACCAAGCACTACGCGCATGCTCCTAGAGGTATAGGTTGGTAGGAAAAGACCATTGCTCGTCCCCGACCGCCACTCATAAGGATGCACAAGCCAGGTACACTTCATGTTTCAAATTTGTTACACAACTTTAACCATGCGTGCATGCTACAGGACTTGCTAACTTAAGGACAAGCATTCTTTAAATTCATAATCACCCAACTAGCATGACTTTAATATCACTACCTCCATATCTCAAATCAATTATCAAGTATCAAATTGATCATAGCCTCCAATTCACTTCCTATGATAGTTTTTATTATACCCAACTTGGATGCCTACCATTCTAGGACCAATTTTATAACCATAGCAAATACCATGCTGTTCTAAAAGACTCTCAAAGTAATATAAGTGAAGCATGAGAGACTAGCAATTTCTATAAAATTAAGCTACCGACGTGCTCTAAAAGATATAAGTGAAGTACTAGAGCAAAAACTATCTAGCTCAAAAGATATAAGTGAAGCACATAGAGTATTCTAATAAATTTCAATAAAGTAGGCTTCTCCCAAAAGGTGTGTACAGCAAGGATGATTGTGGAAAACTAAAAAGCAAATAATAATATCATACACGACGCTCCAAGCAAAACACATATCATGTGGCGAATAAAAATATAGCTCCAAGTAAAGTTACCAATGAACGAAGACGAAAGAGGGGATGCCTTCCCAGGGCATCCCCAAGCTTAGGCTTTTGGCTATTCTTGAATATATTGGGGTGCCTTGGGCATCCCCAATCTTAGGCTTTTGCCACTCCTTATTCCATAGTCCATCAAATCTTTACCCAAAACTTGAAAACTTCACAACACAAAACTCAACAGGAAATCTTATAAGCTCCGTTAGTGAAAGAAAACAAAACCACCACATAAGGTACTGTAATGAACTCATTCTTTATTTATTTTGGTGTTAAACCAACTGTATTCCAACTTCTCTATGGTTCATAAACTATTTTACTAGCCATAGGTGCATCAAAATAAGCAAACAATACACAAAAGGCAGAATCTGTCAAAAACAGAACAGTCTGTAGCAATCTGTAACTAACGCAAACTTCTGGAACTCTAAAAATCCTACCAAAATAGGAAGTCCTGGTAAATTTTTCTATTGATCATAAGAAAAAGGAATCAACACAAAATCACGTTTCTGTGATTTAACAAAACTAATTTTGTGCGCGCAAAGTTTCTGTTTTTCAGCAGAATCAAATTAACTCTCACCATAGGTTATCCTATAGGTTATACTTGGCACAAACACTAATTAAAACATAAAAACACATCTAAACAGCAAGTACATGAAAAATTTATTACTAAACATAAACAAAAGCAAAAAAGACAAATAAAATTGGGTTGCCTCCCAACTAGCGCTATCGTTTAACGCCCCTAGCTAGGCATAAAAGCGAAGATAGATCTAAGTAGAGTCATCTTTAATTTTCAGTTTTTTAGCGGAGTCATGCTCGAATCCGGGTGGTTCCTTACATTTTCCTTCATACTCAGAAATTTTTAGATCTAAAGAATCCAACCGCTTATTGCAAAGAGTAATCAACATATTCATGCGGTGAAGATTTCCGCTAACACTTTTAAGAGGCTCAAGAGACTTTTGTAATATTTTTGTTACTTTGCAAATCTTTCCAAACACTTGTGTTTATTCTTGGGTAGGATGTGGTCCTCCCTTTTGAGGTAGTGTTCCCACTATTCCCTCTATAATTTCATGCACAATACTAGGATCAATTTCAATAAAATTTCCCTTGGCAATGCAATCCAAGAGTTGTCTATGCGTCATATTTAACCCAACATAAAAATTGCGAAGAAGAATTCTGAAGTTCACCTCTAGGGTGCATTTGCGATAAGATTTCATCATCCTATACCAAGCATCTTTTAAGTTTTCTCCTTGCCTTTGCTTGAAGTGAAGAACTTCAAACTCGGGAGACATAGGAGCGGATAAGGAACTAGACATTGCGACAAGGTAAACAATCTAACACACGATCAAACGGAAAAAGGGCAAGCGAAAAAGAGAGGGGAGGAATGGGAAAGAGAGGGTGAATAAAGCGGCAATGGTGAAGTGGGGAAGAGGAAAACGAGAGGCGAATGGTAAATAATGTAAATGCGAGGGAGATGAGTTTGGGATGGGTACTTGGTATGTCTTGACTTGAGCGAAGACCTCCCCGGCAACAGCGCCAGAAATCCTTCTTGCTATGTCTTGAGCTTGCGTTGGTTTTCTTTGAAGAGAAAAGGGTGATGCAGCAAAGTAGTGTAAGTATTTCCCTCAGTTTTTGAGAACCAAGGTGTCAATCCAGTAGGAGGCTCCTCAAAAGTCCCACGCACCTACACAAATAAACAAAGAACTCGCAACCAAGGCAATAAAGGGCTTGTCAATCCCTTCACGGCCACTTGCGAAAGTGAGATCTGATAGAGATAGTATGAGAAGATAAATATATTTTTGGTATTTTATAATATAGATGCAAAAAGTAAAGATGCAAACGAAAGTAGATTGAAAGCTTATATGATAAAAGATAGACCCGGGGGCCATAGGTTTCACTAGAGGCTTCTCTCAAGATAGCATAAGTATTACGGTGGGTGAACAAATTACTGTCGAGCAATTGATAGAAAAGCGAATAATTATGACATTATCTAGGCAAGATCATGTATATAGGCATCATGTCCGCGACAAGTAGACCGACTCCTGTCTGCATCTACTACTATTACTCCACACATCGACCGCTATCCAGCATGCATCTAGAGTATTAAGTTCATAAGAACAGAGTAACGCATTAAGAAAGATGACATGATGTAGAGGGATAAAATCAAGCAATATGATATAAACCCCATCTTTTTATCCTCGATGGCAACAATACAATACATGCCTTGCAACCCCTGCTGTCACTGGGTAAGAACACCGCAAGATTGAACCCAAAGCTAAGCACTTCTCCCATGGCAAGAAAGATCAATCTAGTAGGCCAAACCAAACTGATAATTCGAAGAGACTTGCAAAGATAACTCAATCATACATAAAAGAATTCAGAGAAGATTCAAATATTACTCATAGATAAACTCGATCATAAACCCACAATTCATCGGATCTCGACAAACACACCGCAAAAAGAGTTACATCGAATAGATCTCCACAAGAGAAGGGGAGAACATTGTATTGACATCCAAAAAGAGAGAAGAAGCCATCTAGCTAATAACTATGGACCAGAAGGTCTGTTGTAAACTACTCACACCTCATCGGAGGGGCTATGGTGTTGATGTAGAAGCCCTCCATGGTCGATTCCCCCTCCGGCGAAGCACCGGCGAAGGCTCCAAGATGGGATCTCGCGGATACAGAAGGTTACGGTGGTGGAAATTATTTTTCGTTGGCTCCCTGGATGTTTTCAGGGTACGTGGATATATATAGGAGGAAGAAGTAGGTCAGTGGCCGCCCGAGGGTCCCACGAGACAGGGGGGCGCGCCCAGAGGGGGTGGGCGCGCCCTCCTATCTCCTGGCCGCCTCACAAGCTTCTTGACTTACACTCCAAGTCCTCTGGATCACGTTCGTTCCAAAAATCATGCTCCTGAAGGTTTCATTCCGTTTGGACTCCGTTTGATATTCCTTTTCTTCGAAGTACTAAAATAGGCAAAAAAATAGCAATACGGCTGGGCCTCCGGTTAGTAGGTTAGTCCCAAAAATGATATAAATGTGTAATAAAGCCCATAAGCATCCAAAAGGGGTAATATAATAGCATGGAACAATAAAAAATTATAGATACGTTGGAGACGTATCAATCAGTCTGTTGTCTGAGTACAATCTAAAGCCATGTGATGAACTGTAGTTTGTTTTAACAAACATGCCATAATTAATCCTTCTCGCGTTTAAAAGAAGTGAGGAAAAAGACGGGATCCAGGTCATGGAGCCTAGAAAAGTTAGAAAGCTGAAGTATGGAATCATAGTAGACCAGAGATGATCACTGTTGTGTGGCACATCGATACCACCTTCAGCATCGGATCAAAGAACCGGCACCTGCTCCGATGGCACTGGCTCTAGCACTGACAGCGCCTACAGCTTAGTATGATCGACTAGAGGATTGGGCACCGACAGTGGATCGGGCTGATCTACCGGATTATCGGGCACCGGCACGGGCACCAGCTCCGACACCGGCACCAGCTCCACAAGCAGCACCACCTCCGGCAGCGGCAGCGGCACTACCAGTTGCACTGGCATGGGCACCAGCAACGGCTCCGACACCTGCACCAACACTTGAAGTTGCACTTGCATCTGCTCCGGCCCTGCAGCGTCAACAGAACCAACAATTGCACCGGCAACAGACTGGGCTGTAGTTCACACTGCATATACCAAAGTCCTTACAAAATCGACATCTCCACCTTCTTGATAAGCATTGGCAGCCCAGGTGCTTCGTTAATTTTTTTCCATGATGTTTCACATGATTCACTATGTTGATCGAACTATTTGTGTATGTCTTCTTGTTTGCAAACAGAGAATTCCTAGAGCAACGAGGGAATCGTTCAATAATCCGGGCGACCGTGGCCAAGTTTCTCTTACCATGCATAGCCTTGGTGTGAATGAACCTGCTCAATATATAGTAAGTACAAAGGATGGTTGCATGATGATTGATGCTAAAGGAAGGTCAAGGTTCAAAACTCTATCAAATCTTGCGGTTGGGGATGGTGTCAAAATTGAACTTTCTCGGCAAGGAGAGCTGGTCCTAATCAACTTTGAAATTCTTCAGTAGCAGCACGCAACAGCCGAACTGATCTATCCTCTGAGAGCCTTTCATGTAATAATATGGAATGGTGAAACAAGTGTCCTGTGTGTATATGTAGTGCGACAGTATTATTTATCACGTAGGATATCGTGAAAGAATTGCAACTCTGATTGCTAGTTAGGAACTGTCATTCGATTCTAACAGCTGTCTTGCTTTATTTAATTTTCTATATTCGCCTTGCGACAACATCTAAAACCAGCGTCATACCAATCGCTTGCAATATTACCAAACGAAATGCGCTGAATTAGAACACATGGGTCCCCAAACATGCAGGCCCACCGGCCTGTAGCCCAAAGTCCAGACCCATCAGCCTATATATTTTATTCTCATCTGAACCCACATATTATGTTATATATATTCCCCTTGTTTTCTCTTATGTATAAAGTTGTGATATAAAAGATTTTTATATTTCTTTACAGAGGGAGTATCTCTCTATCAAAAATATATTTATGTATAACTAGTTACTCCTGCCTTTCTACTTCCCTTCGCTAATATGCGGGGCATCCAACAACGAGGTCCATGTGCCATGCACCGAGTGCACAACTGCATGGTAGACTCACCCCGGTCGTAGCACCGCAGTAATGCCCAATGAGCTGTCAAATCACAAAAACTCCCCACCTTTCTAGCAGTAGCAGTAAGCTGGACGGATGAAGCAACAATATTTCACTGGGCCTGAATCCCCTTCTCCCTCGTCTGCATGTCCGGAGAAAACCTCCTCTCGATGATTGCGTAGGGTTTTCTCAAGGAGAACCAGGTACGAATTCTTCATCCATCCCCGATAAATCCTAGTCCCTTGGTCCCGGATAATCCTAGGATGGCAGCCGCCGCCGTTGATGCATTTTTCTTCCTACTGAATCTAGTGTGTTTCGTTTATAGTGCTCAAAGTGTGAGGACCCTAAGGGTTTCTGCGCCCTGGGTGAGACGCCACACTTTTTCCTTCTCATCCTAACACAAAATTTTAAAACATGCACAGTACGTTCCTAGAATCCTCGTTTCTATCCGGGAGGGTGGGGGGGTTTCAACATGTTGTCGACTAATTTGGAAATTTGTATTGCTATGTTTGGATAAAAGGTACTAGTACCTGATACGTCTCCAACGCATCTATAATTTATGAAGCATTCATGCTATTTTATTATCTGTTTTGAATGATTACGGGCTTTATTATACACTTTTATATTACTTTTGGGACTAACCTACTAATCGGAGGCCCAGCCCATATTGTTGTTTTATTGCCTGTTTCAGTATTTCGAAGAAAAGGAATATCAAACGGGGTCCAAACGGAATGAAACCTTCGGGAGCGTGATTTTTAGAACGAACATGATCCGAGAGACTTGGAGTACAAGCCAGGGAAGCTTCGAGGAGGCCAGGAGATAAGAGGGCGCCCCCCGGGCGTGCGCCCCTGTCTCGTGGGCCCCTCGAGGCTCCCCCGACCGACTTCTTTCACCTATATATTCCCTTATACCCTAAAACAATCGAATATGAAGATAGATCGGGAGTTCCGCCGCCGCAAGCCTCTGTAGCCACACTCGGGAGCCCGTTCCGGCACCCTGCCGGAGGGGGAACCTATCACCGGTGGCCATCTTCATCATCCTGGCGCTCTCCATGACGAGGAGGGAGTAGTTCACCCTTGGGGCTGAGGGTATGTACCAGTAGCTATGTGTTTGATCGCTCTCTCTCGTGTTCTCTCTATGGCATGATCTTGATGTATCGCGAGCTTTGCTATTATAGTTGGATCTTATGATGTTTCTCCCCCTCTACTCTCTTGTGATGAATTGAGTATTCCTCTTGAAGTTATCTTATCGGATTGAGTCTTTAAGGATTTGAGAACACTTGATGTATGTCTTGCCGTGTTTATCTGTGGTGACAATGGAATATCACGTGATCCACTTGATGTATGTTTTGGTGATCAACTTGCGGGTTCCGCCCATGAACCTATGCATAGGGCTTGGCACACGTTTTCGTCTTGACTCTCCGGTAGAAACTTTGGGGCACTCTTTGAAGTACTTTGTGTTGGTTGAATAGATGAATCTGAGATTGTGTGATGCATATCATATAATCATGCCCACAAATACTCGAGGTGACAATGGAGTATCTAGGTGACATTAGGGTTTTGGTTGATTTGTGTCTTAAGGTGCTATTCTAGTACGAACTCTGGAATAGATCGATCTGAAAGAATAACTTTGAGGTGGTTTCGTACCCTACCATAATCTCTTCGTTTGTTCTCCGCTATTAGTGGCTTTGGAGTGACTCTTTGTTGCATGTTGAGGGATTGTTATATGATCTATCTATGTTATTATTGTTGAGAGAACTTGCACTAGTGAAAGTATGAACCCTATGCCTTGTTTCCTACCATTGCAATACCGTTTACGCTCACTTTTATTATTAGTTACCTTGCTGTTTTTATATTTTCAGATTACAAAAACCTATATCTACCATCCATATTGCACTTGTATCACCATCTCTTCACCGAACTAGTGCACCTATACAATTTACCATTGTATTGGGTGTGTTGGGGACACAAGAGACTCTTTGTTATTTGGTTGCAGGGTTGCTTGAGAGAGACCATCTTCATCCTATGCCTCCCACGGATTGATAAACCATAGGTCATCCACTTGAGGGAAATTTGCTACTGTCCTACAAACCTCTGCACTTGGAGGCCCAACAACGTCTACAAGAAGAAGGTTGTGTAGTTGACATCAAGCTCTTTTCTAGCGCCGTTGCCGGGGAGTTGAGTGCTTGAAGGTATATCTTTAGATCTTGCAATCGAATCTTTTTTTGTTTCTTGTTTTATCACTAGTCTAGTTTATAAAAGAAAATTACAAAAAAATGGAATTGAGTTTGTCTCATACGCTTCGTCTTTTTAATATCTTTCGTGAGTATGATGAAAAGGAAAATTGTGCTCAAGTGCTAGAAGAAGAATGCATTAAAATGCTTGGTACTAAATCTTTGAATGATGAGCATGATTGCAATGTTGTTAGTATGAATTCCTTGAATATCCGTGATGCTAATGATATGCAAATCCACAAGCTTGGGGAAGCTATGTTTGATGAAGATGATATTTTTTGTCCCCCAAGTTTTGATGAGGAAATTTATTATGATGAAAGCATGCCTCCTATTTATGATGATTATTGTGATGACTTGTATGCTATTAAGAATAATGATAACCATGAAACTTGTCATCATGATTTTAGTTTTCAATTGGATTATGCCTCACATGATAATTATTTTGTTGAGTTTACTCCCACTATTCCGAATGAGAAGAATTTTGCTTATGTGGAGAGTAGTAAATTTTCTATGCTTGTAGATCATGAAAAGAATGCTTTAGGTGCTGGTTATATTGTTGAATTCATTCATGATGCTACTGAACATTATTATGAGGGAGGAACATATGCTTGTAGGAATTGCAATTATATCAAGTTTCCTCCCTATGTGTTGAAAAGTGTGAAGCTATGCTTGTTTTACCTTCCTATGCTAGTTGATCATTGTTTCCATAAGTTGTTTGCTCACAAAATCCCTATGCATAGGAAGTGGGTTAGACTTAAATGTGCTAGTCATATGCTTCATGATGCTCCCGTTATGTTTCAATTCTTATCTTTTATGTGAGTATCATTGCCATCATCATGCCCAGCTAGAAAGGCATTAAAGAAAAGCGCTTGTTGGGAGACAACCAAATATTTACCCTTAATATTTTTGTGTGTTCAGATGATTATGCTACTGTAGTAATCATGTTTTATAGCTTTTGTTTCAATAAAGTGCCAAGTAAGACCTTTAGGATAGCTTACGGTGATAGTTGTGTTGATCCTACTGAAAATCAGAAACTTTTGCACCCAGTAAATTAGTTTTTTTAATTCACATGAACGTGCTTCTGATCTTATTCTTTTTGATATGGATTGTTACACCAATTTCTTAGGACTTCCTAATTTGGTAGGTTTTCTGGAGTTCCAGAAGTATATGTTTGATACAGATCACTACAGACTGTTCTGTTTTTGACAGATTCTGTTTTCTATGTGTTGTTTGCTTATTTTGATGAATCTATGAGTAGTATCGGAGGGTATGAACCATAGAGAAGTTGGAATACAGTAGATATTACACAAATATGAATTTAGAATGATTTCATTACAGTACCTAAGTGGTGGTTTTATTTTCTTATACTAACAGAGCTTACGAGTTTTCTGTTGAGTTTTGTGTTGTGAAGTTTTCAAGTTTTGGGTAAAGATTCGATGGACTATGGAATAAGGAGTGGAAAGAGCCAAAGCTTGGGGATGCCCAAGGCACCCCAAGGCAATATTCAAGGACAACCAAGAGCCTAAGCTTGGGGATGCCCCGGAAGGCATCCCCTCTTTCGTCCTCATTCATCGGTAACTTTACTTGGAGCTATATTTTTATTCGCCACATGATATGTGTTTTGCTTGGAGCGTCATTTTATTTTGTTAGTATTGGATTGCTGTTATTTAGAATATTTTTTTTCATATTTAGTTTCAATAAAAAATTCAAGGATAGCCTTGGCCTTGCTTATTTTGCTAGTATACATGTTGCTGTTTGAAAACAGAAAGTTTACCGCTGTTGCAAAAATTCCCTAGAAAAGTCGGAGCATGATATAGTGTTGAAACTTTTTGCATATTGAGATCTGATAAATCTTCTACAGCTTAGTATTTTTATCATAATTTTTGGAGTTAGGTAAGTATTTATACTCTTGCATTCTTTACAGACTGTACTGTTTTAGCAGATTGCTGTTATGTTTGCATTGTTTGCATATGTTTGCTTGTTTAATGATTCTATTTGAGGATAGGAGTGTTAAATATGCAGAGGCACTTAGTATGCAATGTTGAATAATAATTTTATTGATTTGTTACAGTAGAAAATGATAAGGTTTTGCATTGGTTTATACTAACCTATCTCACGAGTTCTTGTTGAGTTTGGTGTGGATGAAGCTTTTGCTAAAAAGAGAAACCATGATATGAGAGGAATTAAGGACACACAAAAGTTCTAGCTTGGGGATGACCAAGGCACCCCAAGATAATATTTGAAGAAGTCTCAAGCATCTAATCTTGGGGATGCCTGGTAGGCATCCCACCTTTCTTCTTCAACAACTATCGGTTAGTATCGGTTGAACCTAGTTTTTTCTTCTTCACATGAGTTGTGCTATCCTTACAATGCTATTTTATTTTGTTTTGTTTGCTGTTTGAATATAATACCAAGATCTGAAATTCATTAAAGAGAGAGAGTCTTCACATAGTTACATAATTATTTAGCTACTCATTGATCATCACTTATATCTTTTTGGAGTAGTTTTTCATTTACTCGTGTGCTTCACTTATATCCTATGAGTATTGTCATAAATATGAAATTATATATGTCTCATTTTCTTATTCCATGGGGAGTAATGACTTCACATCTAAAAAGTAGAGGTTGTAAATTTATTGAAGGTTAGCAAGCATTGTATTGGTCATTTGAACAATTCATGAAAGAATATTGAAGGAAGAGAGATTTCACATATAAATATACTATCCTAGACATCTTTTATAATTGTGAGCACTCATTAAGTATGACATGCTAAAGATTTGATGTTGCACAAGGAAGACAACGTAATGGGTTATATTTTCTCACATCTCAGTTAAAGTATATTGTCATGGATCATTCAAACATGTTGAGCTTGCCTTTCCCCCTCATGCTAGCCAAATTCCTTGCACCAAGTAGAGATACTACTTGTGCTTCCAAATATCCTTAAACCCAGTTTTGCCATGAGAGTCCACCATACCTACCTATGGATTGAGTAAGATCCTTCAAGTAAGTTGTCATCAGTGCAAGCAATACAAATTCCTCTCTAAATATGTATGATTTATTAGTGTGAAGAAAATAAGCTTTATACGATCTTGTTCTGGAAGCAATAAAAGCGACGGACTGCATAATAAAGGTCCATATACAAGTGGCAATATAAAGTGACATTCTTTTGCACTAAGATTTTGTGCATCTAACCCTAAAAGCGCATGACAACCTCTGCTTTCCTCTGCGAAGGGCCTATCTTTTACTTTATGTCTTTTACTTTATGCAAGAGTCAAGGTGATCTTCACCTTTCCCTTTTTTTCATTTTATCCTTTGGCAAGCACCTCGTGTTGGAAAGATCCTGATATATATATATATATATATATATATATATATATATATATATATATATATATATCCAGTTGGATATAAGTTAGCATGAACTATTATTGTTGACATCACCCAAAGGTGAATACGTTGGGAGGCAACACTATAAGCCCCTATCTTTCTCAGTGTCCGATTAAAACTCCATAACCATAAGTATTGCGTGAGTGTTAGCAATTGTAGAAGACAATATGATAGTTGAGTATGTGGAGTTTGCTAAATCAAAAGCTCTGACATAGACCCTTCCTGAAAATAGTATGAATTGTAATTGTTTGATGACTGAGAATGAAGTTGGCTAGTTTTCAAGAAAGTTTATGATATATGCTTTAACATGTGAATTGCTTGTTACTTGATCATGAGATGTCTTATGAGATGAACTACTGTTATGACATATAATCATGCTAGAAAAGGTGATTGAAATTATCATTGATCAAACTTGTTCACCTTCTAGCATTCACACATCATAAATTCTTTCTTTATCATTTACCTACTTGAGGGCGAGTAGGAATTAAGCTTGGGGATGCTGATACGTCTCCAACGTATCTATAATTTATGAAGCATTCATGCTATTTATTATCTGTTTTGAATGATTACAGGCTTTATTATACACTTTTATATTACTTTTGGGACTAACCTACTAACCGGAGGCCCAGCCCATATTGTTGTTTTATTGCCTGTTTCAGTATTTCGAAGAAAAGGAATATCAAACGGAGTCCAAATGGAATGAACCTTTGGGAGCGTGATTTTTGGAACGAACATGATCTGGGAGACTTGGAGTACAAGCCAGGGAAGCTTCGAGGAGGCCAGGAGATAGAAGGGCATGCCCACCCCCCTGGGCGTGCACCCCTGTCTCATGGGCCCCTCGAGGCTCCCCCGACCGACTTCTTTCGCCTATATATTCCCTTATACCCTAAAACCATCGAATACGAAGATGGATCGGGAGTTCCGCCGCCGCAAGCCTCTGTACCCACCAAAATCCTCTCGGGAGCCAGTTCTGGCACCCTGCCGGAGGGGGAACCCATCACCGGTGGCCATCTTCATCATCCCGGCGCTCTCCATGACGAGGAGGGAGTACTTCACCCTCGGGGCTGAGGGTATGTACCAGTAGCTATGTGTTTGATCTCTCTCTCTCTCTCGTGTTCTCTCTATGGCACGATCTTGATGTATCGCAAGCTTTGCTATTATAGTTGGATCTTATGATGTTTCTCCCCCTCTACTCTCTTATGATGAATTGAGTTTTCCTCTTGAAGTTATCTTATCGGATTGAGTCTTCAAGGATTTGACAACACTTGATGTATGTCTTGCCGTGTTTATCTGTGGTGACAATGGGATATCACGTGATCCACTTGATGTATGTTTTGGTGATCAACTTGCGGGTTCCGCCCATGAACCTATGCATAGGGGTTGGCACACGTTTTCGTCTTGACTCTCCGGTAGAAACTTTGGGGCACTCTTTGAAGTACTTTGTGTTGGTTTAATAGATGAATTTGAGATTGTGTGATGCATATCGTATAATCATGCCCACGGATACTCGAGGTGACAATGGAGTATCTAGGTGACATTAGGGTTTTGGTTGATTTGTGTCTTAAGGTGTTATTCTAGTACAAACTCTTGAATAGATTGATCCGAAAGAATAACTTTGAGGTGGTTTCGTACCCTACCATAATCTCTTCGTTTGTTCTCCGCTATTAGTGGATTTGGAGTGACTCTTTGTTGCATGTTGAGGGATTGTTATATGATCTATCTATGTTATTATTGTTGAGAGAACTGCACTAGTGAAAGTATGAACCCTATGCCTTGTTTCCTACCATTGCAATACCGTTTACGCTCACTTTTATCATTAGTTACCTTGCTGTTTTCATATTTTCAGATTACAAAAACCTATATCTACCATCCATATTGCACTTGTATCACCATCTCTTCGCCGAACTAGTGCACCTATACAATTTACCATTGTATTGGGTGTGTTGGTGTAGGACCTTGAAGTATGTCTAGGGGGGTGATTAGACTACTTAACCAATTAAAAACTTAACCTTTTCCCAGTTTTAGAGTTTGGAAGATTTTAGCGATCTTTGCACAAGTCAAGCAATCTTCACACAATTCAAGCAAGCATGCAAAGAGTATATGAGCAGCGGAAATTAAAGCATGCAACTTCCAAGAATGTAAAGGGAAGGGTTTGGAGGATTCAAACGCAATGGAGACACGGATGTTTTTGTCGTGGTTCCGATAGGTGGTGCTATCGTACATCCACATTGATGGAGACTTCAACCCACGAAGGGTAACGGTTGCAAGAGTCCACAGAAGGCTCCACCCACGAAGGGTCCACGAAGAAGCAACCTTGTCTATCCCACCATGGCCGTCGCCCAGGAAGGACTTGCCTCACTAGCGGTAGATCTTCACGAAGTAGGCGATCTCCTTGCCCTTACAAACTCCTTGGTTCAACTCCACAATCTTCTCGGAGGCTCCCAAGTGACACCTAGCTAATCTAGGAGACACCACTCTCCAAGAAGTAACAAATGGTGTGTTGATGATGAACTCCTTGCTCTTGTGCTTCAAATGATAGTCTCCCCAACACTCAACTCTCTCTCATGGGATTTGGATCTGGTGGAAAGAAGATTTGAGTGGAAAGCAACTTGGGGAAGGCTAGAGATCAAGATTCATATGGTAGGAATGGAATATCTTGGCCTCAACACATGAGTAGGTAGTTCTCTCTCAGAAATGGTAAGTTGGAAGTGTAGGTTTGTTCTGACGGCTCTCTCAAAGAATGAAGAGGAGGTGGAGGGGTATATATAGCCTCCACACAAAATCTAACCATTACACACAATTTACCAAACTCGGTGGGACCGAATCGACAAACTCGGTCAGACCGATTTAGCAAATCTAGTGACCGTTAGGATTTTTGGTGGGACCGACATGCAACTCGGTAGGACCGATATGATTAGGGTTAGGGCATAACGTAATCTCGGTGAGACCGATTACACAAACTCAGTGAGACCGATTTTGGTAATTAGCTAACTAGAGAGTTGGTCAGGTAAACTCGGTGGGACCGATTCGCTCTTCTCGGTGAGACCGAAATGTTACGAAAAGGAAACAGGGAGTTTACATTGCAATCTCGGTGGGACCAATCGCTCACTTCGGTTAGACCGAAATGTTATGAAGGGAAACAGAGAGATTACAATCCCATCTCGGTGAGACCGAGATCCCTATCGGTGAGACCGATTTGCCTAGGGTTTGTGGCAGTGGCTATGACATTTGAACTCGGTGTCGCCGGATAGAAAGAATCGGTAGGACCGATTTTGACTTTGGGTTTAGGTCATATGTGGATGTGAGAAAGTAGTTGAGGGTTTTTGGAGCATATCACTAAGCACTTGAAGCAAGAGGCTCATTAAGCAACACCTCATCCCTCCTTGATAGTATTGGCTTTTCCTATAGACTCAATGTGATCTTGGATCACTAAAATGTAAAATGAAGAGTCTTGAGCTTTTGAGCTTGAGCCAATCCTTTGTCCTTAGTGTTTTGAGGGATCCACTTTCATCATCCATGCCATGCCATTCATTGAGCTTTCCTGAAACATTCGTCTTGGAATAGCATTAGCTCAATGAGCTATATGTTGTTATGAATTACCAAAACCACCTAGGGATAGTTGCACTTTCAATCTCCCCCTTTTTGGTAATTGATGACAACATATAGATCAAAGCTTCGACAAATAATAGTAAGATTGAAAAACATCGTCGCTTTGAGAAGTATGTGATAAGCAAGAGCTCCCCCTAAATTTGTGCATAGTTTAAGATTTGCTTTGGACTGCAAATGCACAAGGAATTAGGCTCATGGGTTACTCTTCCATGTCACATACATCTTGGTGGAGCGCTCAATATAATAAAGATTGAATACATGCACTCATCACCAAGCAAAGTGAATGATCATATAAGGATAAGTAAGATAATATCATCTGACAGGCATAAGTGTAGCTTATGATCAAACACATGATCATCAATGTATCACACAGACATAGAGTATCTCAAACAAGCAAATAAAGTTTAACCACCAAAGCAAGAGAGAACAAAAAGCAACACTCTCTCGAAGCCTATGATCTATACATTTTTCTCCCCCTTTGGCAACAAGTTACCAAAAAGTTCCTAGAAAATGCATAGTACTATATTGTCTCTCAGGCTTGGTCTTCAGGTGGTGGTGTAGATAGAACGCCAAGGACGAAAGCATCAGTTGATGTAGATGGAGCTGGAGGTGCTGAAGCTGGTTGCACTGGAACTGTAGGAGCTGTAGCTGGTGCAGATGAAGTGGCTCTGGTGTCTGTCACTGGCACTGCAGCTGATCTCTGAGCTCTAGGCACTCTGGCAAATGCATCTGTGGTTGTCTTGCCTTTCCTCTCCTCCATGTCATCCTGAAGCTTCTCAACAACAGACTGGATCTCAGTCACCTTCACATCTAAATTGTAGAACTTCTGCTCCATGATCCTCTCCAGGCTCTCCTGGTTTTTGAGTCAAGGTGGACAACCCCTTCTCAATCCTTAGAGTGGATGCAATCAAGTAGCCTAGTTGATCCTGTTTGCTTTTTAGAAAGTACTAAGATGCCTCTTCCTGTTGGCATCTTGGAAGCCTTCTCTGTCCTTGCCTTCTCCTTCTTGGCTTGAGCATGCACAGAAGATGGTTCATTCTCATTCATCACAACTTGATTGTCTTCAAAGTCTGGATAGAGAACAAAGTGTTCCTTATCCAACAGATATGTGCCTGTGCCCATCTTGGAGTTAATCAGCTCCTGAATCTGTGGGGCATATCCACAACTTCTCTTTTGGTCTGCTGCTGTCCTCTTGATAGTCTCAACCATGAGGCTCATGACCTTGAATTTCTGTGGCACATCAAACAAGTGTAGCAAGTTTATAGCATGGCCTCTTATCATGTTGTGGTCACCTGACTTGGGCAATAGAGTATGCCTTAGGATCCAGTTGATTGTTGGCAGCCCTGACAGAAGAAAATGGATTGACCCAAACTTATGTGTCTCAACTGCAGCATCTGGGATCTCCTTGTACATATGAGCCTTGGAATTGTGATCCATCTTCTTCTTGGCATAGACATCCAAGTCATCTTCACTCTCCTTTGGTGCATTGATCAGATTTGCCCATTCCTCAATGGTTGATTGGTACCTTGTACCTTCAGACATCCAAACTATCCTGCCATCTGGATAGAAATGTGTTGTGGAGTAGAATTGCATAATGAGCTCATCATTCCACTTTGTGAACTTCTTCCCAACAAAGTCTGCAACTCCACAAGCAATGAAACTGTCTTGCACTCTAGGATAGTGTTCCTCATTCTCCTTCATGTAGGTCCAGTCGACCCACATCATGTCACAAACTATAGGCTTCTTGTCCAACAACACTGTCTCATAGAAATCCTGCTATTCCTTTGTGTGGAACCCGTAATCAACAACAGTCCTTCTCCTGATAGCATATGGATCTGACAACCTCCACAGTCTGAGTCCTGCATCCTTTCTTAGCTTCATGTTCTCAGCCACAGGATGAGCATCATTGTGGTCTGGAATCTTTGGTTTGAGCTTCCTCAGGACTTGTCCTTCTTCATCTTCCTCAGCAGCAACTTCAGGCATCGGGCCTTGTTCTTCTTAGTAGCTGGTATACTCCTGGTATTCCTCTTTGGTGCATTCTTGGGCTTGGGGGCAGCTTTGGGTGCTTCTTTGGGCTTTGATGATGCGGCCCCTGACTTAATAGCATCACCCATCAGCTTTTGTGCCTTGGGTGCTGGTGCAACAACCTCTTCTTCCTCTTCCTCATCAGAGTCTCTCCTCATAGAGGGATTGCCAAGAACTTTGGCAGTGGTGGTTCTGACTCTCGTCTTCTTTTTTACCTTGACCAGCAGTTTCATCTTCTGACTCAATAGTGAACTTCATTGTTTCTCTAGTGGCAATCTTCCTGGGTTTGGAAGTGGGAATCCTTCTTGCAGGTGCCTTCTTCTGCACTACTGGCTTAGTGGCTGCAGCTGAACCATATTCTTTCTTGACCACCTTCTTCTTGGAAGTGGCCTCATCTTCTACTGCCACATAGTCCTCATCCTCAAATTCTGAGGTTCTTTTCTTCCTTGCAAATTGCTTGGGGTGCTCTTGCTGCCATCATCTGAGGAACTAGAGGGATTAGTGCCCTCACTCATGTGAACCTGCTTTTCTTCCCTGTTCTGACTATCACTTTGGTCTGACATGCTGCAAACACTGACTGCTGACCCTGTGAATAGTTATAGATGAGATAGAGTGGATGAGCATCACAAAATGCAGAGATTTTTGCAAAAGAATGATTCAAAAACTTAGTTTTAGTTTTCCACAGAAAGCATTTCGGATCAACCGATTTTCAAACTCGGTGATATCGAAGCAGTTTTGGAACCTAAACTAGTGAACTTGGTCAGACCGAGTCACAGTTCGGTGCCACCGAGACTGCTAGGGTTCCACAAAGTTCTAAAATCGGTCACACCGATTAGCAATTCTCGGTCAGACCGAGAGTTACTAGTGCAATGGCGTTAGCCGAATCAGTGGGACCGAGTTTTTCAATTCGGTGGGTCCGAGATGGTTTCGGCGGAAACCTAACCCTAAATTTTCAAATCGCATCTATTCTAAGGATTGTTTTGACTGGATAGAGGTGTTTCAATCGTGGCAAGAATCATAATGAACACAATGTGCTGAGAATCAGACAAGGATAGCACTATGATCGAGTCCATACCCTAGCTTGGCGATGAACTCGGTACGGTGGCAACGGCGGAGATGAAATCCGTTGACGGCGGCGGAGACCAGCGACAGGAGGCGACTAGCGACGAAGTCGATGATCCAGAGACCTAGTAGGCAGAGCGAGCTATGCGCGGGCGAAGGGGTTTGGAGAAAGTTTTCCAAATTTTTTCCCGTGTGAATATATAGCCTGACCTATCGGTGTGACCGAGTGGAACTACTTGGTGGCACCGAGATGCATAAGTGTTGTCAGTTACTGCAAGTCGGTGTGACCGAAAAGTTCAAATCGGTTGCACCGAGATTGAAAACCTAGATCGACTTAGTGATCTCGGTATGACCGAAATGGAAGAATCGGTCAGACCGAAAAGCACAAAGAAGTTTTGGAAGTTTTAAGTCTGACGAATCGGGGACTCCGAGTGCTCCTCACACAGAGTGGTTCAAATCTGACTTGATCAAATTTTGTGATGGAGCATGAATAGAGTTTGAGACGATAAAAGCATAAATAGCTAGAGAAGGTTCTTAGGCATTCTTGTCCATCCACTTGGCCAAAGAAAAAGAGACCAATCAATCAAAATAACAAGTGGATGTCCTCAAATGAGTAAAATATGCAACCAACATGCTCACACAATAAAATGGCAAATGAAATACGTGGCAAAGCATGCACAACCAATTCTAGCATCTATCAAACAATTGGAGATGACTAGGTCATCTATATATGAGTATATTGACTTAGGAGTCAAATGAGAACATTTGATCATAGGTCATACTCATCATTTAAGCTCAAGTGGGGTTACCACTTTTACATAATGCATTGATGTGTTCACATCATTAGAGTTTCTTTGACTCAATTCTTAGAGTTAAGCTCCCCTTAGATGTGAGATCCCCCCTTAGAGCGATGAACTAACCTTGGGTTTTTTCGATGATGACTTCATGTAGGTGTTGAAGATGTGGATGCTCAATGTTGATGTAGATCATTTGGAGCAATCCTTTGGAGTGAGTTGCACTTTCAATACCTACATGGGTTAGTCCCACAAGGAGCAAACAAGGATATCCATAGACATAGAGTGATGCACACACAAGATGATGTCCATGAAAACATTTGATTACCTTGTCCCTTGCCTTACCAACATGAGGGTTTGTGACTCCTTGAACTAGTGCAAGATATGGAAGTTGATTGCACTTGTCCTTGCCATAATGATATGAGTGAAGAATGTTGGCGGAGTCACCCTCAAGAACACTCTAGTTCTTCTTCTTCGGGATCCACATCATCTTGATGGGAATCCTTGGAGTTGTAGTTGTACTTGATGAAGTAGAACTTGACGTAGTCTTGGGAACCCACTTGACCAAGGCCTTAGGTGCTTCTTCAAATGCATCAATCTCCTCTTGAAGCTTGTCCTTACCTTTGTTCTTGTCGTCGTGTGGTGGAAGATCATCTTGTGCTTGTGTTCCTTTGAGGGAAGTAGGATCATACTTCTCTTGTTGAGGAACAAACTCCGTCTTGGGGTATTGATCTTCTTCCCACTCAACTCCATTGGCATTAACTTTCGTTCAAAACCAACACCTTGATTCCTCCGATGCCTTCCTTGCTTGCGTACAATTTCCTCGAATTGCATACTCCCGGCAAGGCTCTTGTATACACCTTTCTCTATAATTCCCTTCAATAAGCTATTATCTTGCTCAAGTGTAACTTGGCTAAGAGAATCATTAGTGGAATCAGGAGAACTACTAGAAGCAACAATATTGGATTTAGCATTATTATTGTTACCACTAGAGGAAGAATCTTTCTTGTTCTTCTTACTAGACTAGACTTGAGGCATGTAAGTAGATAAGAGTAAACGCTTGGCAATGTAAGAAGAACTTTTCTTACAGATATCATCATTGATTGCCTTTAAGAACTCATGCTCTTACTCAAGATTGAGCTTTTCAAAGCGTAACTTCTCATGAGCCCTTAAAAGTTCTCGATGATCTTCGAAGATAGTTTCATGAGCTAACTTAAGAGTGTTTAGTTCTTTAGTTAGAAGCTCAATCTTCTCCTTATCATTGTCATTCGTTTTATCTTGATTAGCATGATTAATTGACGTTTCATCATAGTATTCATTACTAGAGTTGTCAATAAGTAAATCATCATCACCTAACAAGTCATCTTCATCACTATTAAAATCAACATACTCGGGGTGTGTTACCTTAGGACCTTTGGCCATGAAGCATCTTCCAATTCCTTCATTTGGTGAATCAAATATGTCGTAGGAGTTGGTTGTCACAAGTGCTAGACCGGCAACACCTTCATCTTGAGTATATTCGGAGTCGGAGTGATAGCTTCTCTCGGAGTGATTGTCAGAGTCGGAGCCGGATACCCATTCACCAACATGAGCTTGATGTCTTCGTTTTGTGTAGCTCTTTGATGACTTGTCCTTCCTTTCCGAATCCTTGCTTCTCCGTGAGGGTCTTCGTTCATAACGATCATCTCTACTCCTTCTCTCTCTTGGTGGTGAATCTTCTCTTCTACTTCTTCTTTTTGGAGAATCTTCTCTTCTTTTGTAGGGCGTCGTACACTCATTGGAATAGTGTCCGGGTCTCCCACAATTGTAGCAATTGCGTTCTCGACTAGAAGATCTTTTGTCATTGTAGGACCTTGACTTAGAGCTTCTTTCTTTGCTTCTACTCTTGTAGAATTTGTTGAAGTTCTTCACCATTAAGCTCAATTCTTCATTGAAGGTTTGTTTCTCACTTGATGATGTGGGGGCTTCACATGAGGCTTTGTAAGCACCACTTGACTTGTTGTAAAGTTCCTCCTTATCCTTGAGTGACATCTCATGAGCAACAATTCTTCCAATGACTTCCGTTGGCTTGAGATCTTTGTAATTTGGCATCATTTGGATCAATGTGCACACGGTATCATACTTTCCATCCAATGCTCTTAGGATCTTCTTGATGATGAATCTGTCGGTCATCTCTTCACTTCCTAAGCCGGCAATCTCATTTGTGATAAGAGCAAGCCTAGAGTACATTTCAGCGACACCTTCACCATCCTTCATTTTGAACTTGTCGAGCTGACTTTGGAGCACATCCAACTTGGATTCCTTGACGGAGTCGGTACCTTCAT
This sequence comes from Triticum timopheevii, assembly GCA_963921465.1. NCBI lineage: Eukaryota > Viridiplantae > Streptophyta > Magnoliopsida > Poales > Poaceae > Triticum > Triticum timopheevii. Next base: position 326,839,313 of record OY997266.1, read on the forward strand.
GCATATCAATCAAAGTATCCCAAATTTCCTTTGCATTCTCAAGACGGCTGATTTTGTTGAATTCTTCGGGGCACAAGCCATTGAAGAGGATATCACAAGCTTGAGCGTTGTATTGCAGCATCTTCAATTCTTCCGCACTAGCTTCACGGTTCGGCTCTCTCCCATCAAAGAATTCACCTTGCAAGCCAATACACACAATAGCCCAAACGGCAGGGTTATGTCCGAGAATATGCATTTTTATCTTATGCTTCCAACTAGCAAAATTAGTGCCATCAAAGTAAGGACCTCTACGGCGATAATTTCCCTCGCTAGACGCCATACTCTCCTAGGTTGTGAAACCAAGGCTATGACCACCAAAAGCTATGGAAATCAAAGCAAATGGAGACCAAAGCTCTGATATCACTTGTAGGACCTTGAAGTATGTCTAGAGGGGGGTGATTAGACTACTTGACCAATTAAAAACTTAACCTTTTCCCAATTTTAGAGTTTGGCAGATTTTAGCGATCTTTGGACAAGTCAAGCAATCTTCACACAATTCAAGCAAGCATGCAAAGAGTATATGAGCAGCGGAAATTGAAGCATGCAACTTGCAATAATGTAAAGGGAAGGGTTTGGAGGGTTCAAACACAATTGGAGACACGGATGTTTTTGTCGTGATTCCGATAGGTGGTGCTATCGTACATCCACGTTGATGGAGACTTCAACCCACGAAGGGTAACGGTTGCGCGAGTCCACGGAGGGCTCCACCCACGAAGGGTCCATGAAGAAGCAAACTTGTCTATCCCACCATGGCCGTCACCCACGAAGGACTTGCCTCACTAGCGGTAGATCTTCACGAAGTAGGCGATCTCCTTACCCTTACAAACTCCTTGGTTCAACTCCACAATCTTGTTGGAGGTTCCCAAGTGACACCTAGCCAATCTAGGAGACACCACTCTCCAAGAAGTAACAAATAGTGCGTTGATGATGAACTCCTTGCTCTTGTGTTTCAAATGATAGTCTCCCCAACACTCAACTCTCTCTCATGGGATTTGGATCTGGTGGAAAGAAGATTTGAGTGGAAAGCAACTTGGGGAAGGCTAGAGATCAAGATTCATATGGTAGGAATGGAATATCTTGGCCTCAACACATGAGTAGGTAGTTCTCTCTCAGAAATGGTAAGTTGGAAGTGTAGGTTTGTTCTGATGGCTCTCTCAACGAATGAAGAGGAGGTCGAGGGGTATATATAGCCTCCATACAAAATCTAACCGTTACACACAATTTACCAAACTCGGTGGGACCGAATCAACAAACTCGGTCGAACCGATTTAGCAAATCTAGTGACCGTTAGGATTTTTGGTGGGACCGACATGCAACTCGGTAGGACCGATATGATTAGGGTTAGGGCATAACGTAATATCGGTGAGACCGATTACACAAACTCGGTGAGACCGATGTTGGTAATTAGCTAACTAGAGAGTTGGTCAGGTAAACTCGGTGGGACCGATTCGCTCTTCTCGGTGAGACCGAAATGTTACGAAAAGGAAACAGGGAGTTTACATAGCAATCTCGGTGGGACCGATCGCTCACTTCGGTTAGACCGAAACGTTACGAAGGGAAACAGAGAGATTACAATCCCATCTCGGTGAGACCGAGATCCCTATCGGTGAGACCGATTTGCCTAGGGTTTGTGGCAGTGGCTATGACATTTGAACTCGGTGGTGCCGGATAGAAAGAATCGGTAGGACTGATTTTGACTTTGGGTTTAGGTCATATGTGGATGTGAGAAAGTAGTTGAGGGTTTTTGGAGCATATCACTAAGCACTTGAAGCAAGAGGCTCATTAAGCAACACCTCGTCCCTCCTTGATAGTATTGGCTTTTCCTATAGACTCAATGTGATCTTGGATCACTAAAATGTAAAATGAAGAGTCTTGAGCTTTTGAGCTTGAGCCAATCCTTTGTCCTTAGTATTTTGAGGGATCCACTTTCATCATCCATGCCATGCCATTCATTGAGCTTTCCTGAAATATTTGTGTTGGAATAGCATTAGCTCAATGAGCTATATGTTGTTATGAATTACCAAAACCACCTACGGATAGTTGCACTTTCAGTTGGGGACACAAGAGACTTTTTGTTATTTGGTTGCAGGGTTGCTTGAGAGAGACCATCTTCATCCTACGCCTCCCACGGATTGATAAACCTTAGGTCATCCACTTGAGGGAAATTTGCTACTGTCCTACAAACCTCTGCTCTTGGAGGCTCAACAACGTCTACAAGAAGAAGGTTGTGTAGTAGACATCAGTACCATGGTCAACACTAACGTGAAAGAGGAAATTATTTCTAGATTTGGGTAGCGAATACATTATGTTCTCATATTATTTTTCATGTAGAGCATCCCTTGCTCTGCTAGGACACTTGTACTTAAGATGGTCGGCCTTGGCATAACTGAATACACCAGTTTAGTGGTCACACTGAAGACAAGCCATGGACATAAGTTCCGAGTTGGGTTCATGAACCAAGAATATCGTTGCTTTTTTATGGCCGAACTTGGATAAACTTTCTCAAGTGTTACGGACTGAAAGTTGGCGCACGAATGTTGATGGAAATAGCAGAACCTGGTCTCATATTCATTGTGATCTACCACCCCAACGTCGTTCAAGTAGTTCATCCATGTTAGTTTTGTATCTGGTTCTTGCATGTCGCCTCGATTACTTCTCAATCCACCTATTCTGTCAAGATGCTTCTTCTAACTAATATTTCTTATAATTGGTGGCACGTGTAGATTATTTCAAAGTTCAGCACACTACTCGTTTGTTATTCTATAAGAACTCGACTGTTACTGATGGCACTAAAGTTGATTGGGACAACATCCACCAGTTCCTACACTTTATTGATCGTCTTGAGGTCCTTGTGGAGCGTTTCAATGGTGGAAGGCCACGTGAGCTATGTGTGCCAGTGCTTCACACGTTGAACAAGTCCAACTCTATCAAGAAACTTATGGTACGAGCTGCTTTCTATTATATATGTTGTTCATAAACTCTTGCTTATACACAGTTTTAAGATGTGATCTTCTTGAAACAGAAACTGCCTCGTTCTATTGTTCCTATACAGATGCTGGACCATGGTCGGGTCAGACTTGCGCTTGGTCACAACATGATGTTTATGTCGACCTACTCCATTTCCCTTAGAGGTGAAAAGGTACTTATTCATGGGTGGTCTCAAATAATGAAGGCCTGTCCATCTTGAAGAATTGGACAGAAGGTTATGCTCATGCTTTTCCATGGCTCTAAAGCAAATATCCTATTTATTGACCACATTGCAAGATGAAGCCGCTTTCGGAAGGTTGTGGATGCGCGGGGTGGCGCCTGGGTCTTGTCCTGCGGCTTGGTGGCCTCACCCTTGGTTAACTGTAGGCAAAGTGGCACTCTTCGAGGCGTGCTTTGTATGGTTGAACCTGTATAAGTACTCATACTACTTTCAGCTATGGTTGTTAAGTGCCCCTGCTAGTTTCAGTTAAGGTTTTTAAGTACTCCTGCTGCTTTTACAGTCTGCCATGTTTCTTCAGTCTCGTCTTCCTCCAGCCACCAAAACCAAACCAGCGCCGGCGGGGCCACCTGCTTCCGCCTCCCACGGCTGGTTACGCCACAATGCACGCATCACCGCCCCCATGTCTCCTAAATCATTAACGCTGAAGTCCGAGGCCTCTCTGTCGTCCTCCGCGCGCTTTGGTGCGCTTGCCGCGGCACCGCCCTCTCGTATTGTCAACATGGTCAACAAACAAAAGCAATCAAAAAGGGACTGTACGTGGAGTGGATGAAAGTAGGTACGCACCATGTCCATGGTCATACGCAAACAAGTTCCTCATTTTTTGTTATATACTTCATTGTCAGCGTATAAAAAAGAAAATACTTCCTCCTAGTCGTTTGCTGACATCTGGGACCCACGACATTGTCAGTGTATAGTCAAGAGACAAGAGAACAACACAAGATCGGCTGACACCTGGGACGTAGCTGCTCGAGCAGTATTTTTTTTGTTATTGTTGAGATGGAGCAGGGTTTCAACCGGGTTGTGGCCCATCTAGCCCACGCTTCTATTTTACGTTCACCACATGACCAGCCAAGCTATTTTTTCTTTGTGAAAATGGCTACCCTAGTTTATTTTTTCTGAATAATACCCAATCCTAGCATACCCAACCCAGTCCTACTTATTTTTCTCCGCCCTACTGGGCTACAACTCTTTCAAGACGGCTGCAAATCTTAAAAGTAATATGAAATGGGTTGTAAGTATAAATAACACACGACAAATTGGCAATTACTTTCAAATTTCTGATTTTTTTCTTCATATTTTCAGATTCCAATTTCACTAGGCTTTAACCTAATTCAAATACATTTTCAAAGTACTTTAAATCTGGCTCGACATTTCGGTATTAAAAATAGTTTGGACCCCCAACGAAATATGGGAAATTTCATTTAAAATTTTAACCCTGGCCCTGGCCAACAAAAAGAAAATGGACTACGATAAATTGCATAAGAAGATGCAAATGAGCTGTAAATTATTTAAAATATAGGGAATTGGCTGACTCGTGGGCCTATCAAGTTGACGCGTATGCAAGATTTTTTTTACTTATTATATACGTCAACAAATGATTCTAGCGGAAGCGACCGTTGGATGTCAATCCAACGGCCGTCGTGCTTCTTCAATCTCTGATCTTTTTGCTCTAGCCGCCAAATCCAGCGCCAGCGGGAACGCCTGCTCCTGCCTCCCATGGTTGGCTGTGCTGTCGTGCAAGCCTCACCGCCCCCTACTACTCCTACCGCTAGCCAGGCCATCCCTCTACTCACCCGCATCCCTCCACTGATGTGGCTTCGCCGCCTTCGGGTCATTCTCTTCCTGGACCCACCAACTACATCTTCACACGCAAGGAAGTGTCTCCTTATTACGCACAAAGAAAAGAATCACTCCCCTGTCATCTCGGACCCACCATTAATATCTTTGCACGCAAGAAAGTGCCTCCTTATCTTCCCTGACAGCCGGGGCCCATCCGGTCGAAGCGTACATATCGTTGTCATTCTGGTCGCAAACGTGTGCGTACATATTGGTCCATCGGTCTTTCTGCCACGATGAACTGTGGCCCAATAAGAAGCTGTAGTTGCTTAGGCAATCCCGTCTATATCGTGTACACATACGTACAACCACACTACAAGAAAGTAAATACGGCTATGTACATACATACAGGCGGGGTCTCGAACACGTATAATGATGGCGTCCTGTTCATTGGCAGCCGACCGGCTGGGTCGGAATGGAGAAACAACGCCCTGTTCATCGGGAGGCAACAGACTAGGTCGGAATGCATCGTGTTCATCGAGAGCCAACCGGCTTGGACGGAACAGCCGAAACAGGGTCTGGCGTACCGCAGTACGGAGGAAGCGGCCTTCTGTTCGACCGGCTACGGTCGAAACGGGATCCTGTTCATTGTGAGGGGTCTGGTGTACCGCAAAACGGAGAAAACGGACTTGTGTTCGAGCTCCTACGGTCGAAACGGGGTCCTGTTGATCGGGAGGGGTGTGGCGTACCACAAAACAGAGGAAACAGACTTGTGTTGGAGCGCCTACGGTCTAAATGGGGTCCTGTTCATCGGGAGGGGTGTGGTGCACCGCAAAACGGACTCCACGGGCTACTGTTCATACACCATCTACTGCATCGCTCTAGCCCCCACGGGCTAATGTTCATCTACCGTCGACTTCCTACAGCCTCCACGGGCTACTGTTCATCCACCATCGGCCTTCTCCAGCCTCCACCTGCATCCACCGTGGCCTTCCTCCTGCCTCCACTAGATACTGTTCAAACATGGGCTACTGTTCATCTAGCCTCCACGGGGTCCTGTTCATCCACCCCACCTCCTCGATCGGGGTCCTGTTCATCCAACGGCAACAGCCTACTACCACGGGGTCTTGTTCATCCAACCCACTATTCATCCAACCCCCAACAACGGTCACTGTTCCTAAGGAGGCAGCAGGTTCGATTGGCTTCAGTTAGCAGCAGTAGCGCGAAGGAATCACTCGGGTTCAATTAACAGCGAAGGGATCGATCGCTCGGGTTCAGTAACGTAGCTAGTGCAATCGCTCGGGTTCGGTAAGCAAACACCTCGCTCGGGTTCAGTTAGAGCCCAACGCCTCGCACACACACGCTTACGTGTACGAGAGAAACACACAAACCTCCGTGCATCGCTCGGTCCCGACCACCCACCGTAAACGGGAACTCCCCGATATTTTCCTCGCCCTCACTTCTACGATGATTTTTTCTGTCATCGCAGGCAGAAAGAATGTCATGCAGGTGCGTCCCCGGCACGCCCAGGACGAAAAGCCAATTTTCTGTCATGGTTTTTTGTCATAGAAGTAGGAGCCCACCACATCTATGATGATACGTGGTTTTGTCATAATTATCGTCATAGAAGTGTCATAAGCATCAGAAAAAAATTGTTCGGGCCAAAATGTCACGGATGTGTTCAGAAAAAAAATTGTTCGGGCCAAAATGTCACGGATGTGTCTTTATTTTGTAGTGCTTGAGATCATGTATGAGAGAGAGAGGGGCAATCCAAAAAATGTGAAAATTTGTAGGCAGTTTTCTCCAATTGCATCCAGTTTCCTATTTTTATCTATCAATATGAATATAACTTTTGTATGTTATGTACCCAATTGCATGACTGCTTTCATCACTTTGTTACTTGATACGCTTATCATCAATACTACAATTTTCATGTTTTAACTATTGTTTTTGGATTATATTTAATGAAAAATTACTCAAATATTCAACAACAACTACTCGGCATGAAACATCGTTCTCCATGTGACCATTTGTGCGTGTAGTGATGCCGGCTATGCACATCCCAAGAGCATCTACAACCAAAGACATCAAATGTGGCCCCTCACGCCCTCGGGCGCGTCCGCGGACACTGATCAGGCACTCCACGTATTGGTGCGTCCGCATCTGTGTATCTTAAATCTGGCCCATAATATCCATGCAACACATGCATGTACGAAAATAAACTTGGGTAGATCAACGGACTAGCACCAAATCTAGTTTAATTGAGTGTAATTCTAGCATAAAGGATCATCGGATAACCAAAAGAAGCAGTTTCAATCGAACAATACCCTAAACATACGATAACAAACTTAATTAAATGGGGAAGGGCGGAGGAAATCACCATTTCCTCGCCACCCTTCCCCTTGCGGTCCGAGGTGCTGCTTTGGCCTTCAGTGTAGGCGTCGGCCGCCGGAGGGTCGTCGTCATCGTCGAAGCTTGACCCGTCGCCGGAGTCATCGGACAGCTCCATGTGATCCCCACCAAGCCTCCGGAGCAAGTGCTCCTGCTCCTGGACGTGCCTCCTCGCCTTCGTCGAGGCCTCGCACTCCGACAGCTCGGCAGCGAGCCGGAGCGCTTTGGCGTTCTTCCGCCGCAGCTGTCGTGCCTCTGTCTCCGCCGTTGTCAGGGAGCACCAGAGGACAGACGCAATGAGCACGTCCTCGACGGGCATGCGCGAGTGCTCGTTGCCTCGCGGATGCGTCGCCAGCCACCATGGCCTCCCTTGCGTGTTGCCGCTCGTGTCGTGTGGCCCGCGCCTCCGACTCGGGCTTCCTTGACCGGCCAGGCGCCGACAAGGGCACAAGCTCCCAAAGGTGCCCGTGGATGCCCTCGGGAGGTATAATGGATGTGATGACGGATGGGCGGCATATATGGAGTGGGGTGGAGCGCGCGGCACTCCCACCGGTGCTGTGTGCCGGAAGGGAGGGCCCGACCACGTTGCCTGCACTGTGACGACGAACAAAGGAGGACGGCCTCCGCTGCTGCCGCCCTGATCTAGACGGGTGCAGCGCAAATCAATGCGGAGAGCGACCGCATCGACATCGCTCTCGTCGCCATTGAAGTCGGAGCCGCTGCGGTCATCCGCCATGGATCGGATTAGGAAGAGGAGAGGGCGGATTGGGAAGAGGAGAGGATGGAGAGAGTGGAATGGACTGAGTGGACCACGGAGGGATATATGTGGGGTTGGGGTGGGCCAAGCTGACATGGCGGAGCGCCCGGGCGCCCTCGGACCGCCCATATCCACCCCATATTTGAGCTGGATATGAGGGGCGCCAGACAGCCTGGGCGTGTGAGGACGGTTTGAGGCGTCTGGGTGGGTCGGTTTTTTTTTACTGATCACTATCCGTCAGCCCGCCCAGACGTTTGAGATGGGTTTGAGGCCTCCGGCTGTAGATGCTCTAATCATGTAGAGGCCGGGGCGTATGTTTATTACATGCTACGTTGTAAGTCAATGAAAACATTTTTATTAAAAATAATCTAATCGAGGGACCGAGCATCCGCATTGTTTGAAGGAAATTAGCATTACCAAGCGGTAGATGATTGTGTGCGCTTTCAGTTTGACGTCCATATCTGGGCTGCTCTTTAGGCAGCAGTGTAATACTTTTGCTTTTGCTACCTTTCTCCATCCTATACACGTCTGCCTTTGTTGGTTGGAATGGTGATTAATTGTCCACTTGCCTCTTGGAGCAAAGAAGACACTCTAATTTAGTGCCACCAATCAGACGGACATAGGCATCACTCAGAGGAGCGTCTGTTGCAGGTGCGACCGGAATCCTGAGACAGTAATAGTACCACTGTGCTGGATAAGCACCAGGCCTCCTAGCTTTTCTCCCCTCATTGGCGACATCTAGCTAGCTCTACAATGTTGGCCAGGAAGAGAGAAGCGTTTCTAGCTTTCTTGCTTCCTATCTTAAATCTGCATATCAACAGACGCCACATCAGCGGTGACAAGGGCGTCCCAATTGGGCATCCAACTTGGTACTACTGTTGAGAGGCGACAAACCACAGAGACACAGGAATGAGCACTGTACGATACATGCACCTACCGTATCCCAGATCCGGAGGGAGGCGTAGGACCCGGCCGCGTCCATTATGGGTGAGCGTCGCCGTCTGGATTGAACCTGCTTGTCGCTGCCTGAATGTACGACAGAACCAGTGGGTCTCGTAATAGGCACTAGACGTACAGGCAGGCGACGATAAGAATCTGAATGCCTGCATTTGGAACAAATCCACTTGGATTAATATGTATGGACAGCCGTGATTCACCGAAATTCTACTACTACTTGTACATCCGGGTGCATGCGTAGCGTGGGGGAACAGGAGCATGCTTCGGTTGGAGATTCTGGTTTTTACATGGACGGGACCCAAGAGCAGCAGCGGTACGTACTACACACATCAACAACGTATCCACAATTAGCACTACTCGCACGCAACTTTACAAGCGCTGTCCATAGCCTTATCTCCATTTGCATTGGTTGGACAGGTCAGGCTCAGGCAGCAGACACAGCCTGATAGTAACAAGTGATAAAATAAAAAGAAATAAAAACTGGGTCGAGCGTCCTGGGTCTCCTCTCCGGCCGGCGACGTCGTTGACGTCATGTTCCAATGGACGGCGGCGAGAGAGACATGCCCAGCTCCAGGTCCAGCGGGGAGCAGTGGTGACCGTGCCCGTGGCCGTGAGGAGGCTGCTCCATCAGAACTGCCGACAAAAGTGGAACGCCCGCCATCGCCATGTCATCCTCCTGCGTGGAGTTGAGATCAATGGACGCCATGTCGGGGGATTTATACCGCGGCAGAGAGGTGGAGGCATCTCCGCTGTTGTTGGTCAGCGGCTCAGAAACGCGAATGCCGTTCTCGCAGATCGGTACCTGCACACCATATTCAGAATCTGACATGTCTTTTACATGCATTAATTCAGTCCTTTGTATAGTTAACAAGTTACTAAGATGTAGTACTCCAGTACCATGTCAAAGAGGCTGGAGCGGCGCTTCTTCTTCCCCATGCTGCTCTGCCTCAGGAAGAACTTCTGCGCGTGGCTGGCAACCTGCGTCGGGGTTCGAGTCGTGACGTAGCTCCGGGAGATACCTCGCCAGTCGCCCTTTCCGAGCTTCTCGAGGCCCACGAGGAATAGCCGGTGCTCCTCCTCGCTCCATGGAACTCCTGTAGTCATGTTCACAGAAGGACCATTCAGCTCAGGAGGCCACAAGTCGTCCACTACTTTTAGTAAGAAGAAGAAGAAGAAGAAGAAGAAGAAGAAGAAGAAGAAGAAGAAGAAGAAGATAAATAATGCAACTTGTTTTTTTAGAGGGATAATGCGACTTTATTAGTTAGGTCAAGATGAGATAGACTAGCATAAAGCAAAGAGACTCGGGTACAAAAAGGTCTGAATTTCCACCCCACGTATCATCAGTAGCATAGCCAGCCTAGCATATGTTCGACACTAGTGACTAGTGTAACTGCGTATTTCTGTTTATCTTAGGCAATTAATTACCTTTCTTCCTCTCCTGGACTAATCTGCCATGAGGACCGTCAGACAGGTACCCATTGGAAGCCCTCTCCAAGCCCTCGTCGATGGACAGAAGCACCGACGAGGAAGACGACGACGAAGGCGAAACGATGGAGCTAGGGGCCACCGCGAGCTGCAGGCAGTCCATGCTGTAGCTCTTCCTCATGGAGGCGCCGGCGCCGGTGCTGCGGCCCGCAGCGACATGGACCTGCACCCCGAAGAGCCTCAGCCCACTGCCGCTGCTGCTGCCGCCGCCTCCTTCGCAGAGCATAACTTCTCCCTGCTTTCCTGCGCTGCTGCAAGTTCTTGAGTTGTGGCCGTAGTTGCCACAGTGGGAGCACTTCCTCGCCATGGTGTGGCTATAAATCGACTAAATCGATCCGCACTGCGCTGTCTTTTGGTGCGGGTGGTGGGAGAGATGGGTGGAGACCAGTGTGTCCACAACCGCAGCAGTGGGTGGTGCTTGCTACTGCCTATAGCAGCTAGTAGCTTAGGGAGGAAACTTACACTGCACCCACTATAAATATGCTGCTTCTACTTCGGGCCTTTTGGCTGTGGATGTGGACGCGTTATCGGGCAGGGAACCGTAGAAAAGTACTTATTGTTCGAACCACCTTGATCTTGTTGCTTGGATTTAACTGGTAATTTGATCTTTTGATGCGTAAATTTGCACCGTCAACTTCGTTCGGAATGTTCCAAACACGCCACCGTACACGTGAATTTTTTTTTTAGAGCGCAGGGCCTGGAAAATACATCCATCGCCGTCATGTTTTCCTCACGAGGTTGTACAATCAACACTTCCTATTTCTTCTTTTTCTTTCATCTTCTTTTATGCTTCTTTTATTAGGGCAACACCCAATCCAGCATACTTCCTCTGTATCTAAATATAAGAAGTTTTTGCGGTTTAAATTTAACCCTCTTAAACGACTTATATTTAGATACAAAGGGAGTATCATTCTACTCTCTTTCAATCTTACCATTCTCCCCGTTCACTTAAATCTTCTCATCTCACCTTTCATTCAAATCTTTTCAACCAATTTGATACCCAAAAACTCAATTCTCAACCATCCATCCGCCCTCTATTACATCAAGTCTCGCAATATGGCTTTCTTTCACATGCCTTCCAATGTTTGCACGCAGGATCTCGCACCACTCAACTGTGTTGGTTTTAGTTTCGAGCGACTCTCTCTCCGCGGGTGTTGTTGAGCTAGAGGTGGCACATAGTGTTTAGCTTAGTAGACTATGGAGGCCATACCTCATGGTCAGGATTCCTTTCTCGTCTCAACTGATGAATATTTGCACAGGATGACCGATTTTGAAGTTTTTGTTAAATCTCGTACCAGTTGTCGTACTACCTGAAATAATCCCTTTTTTGGCTTGGAAAAACATTAGTAGCAGTTCCAACATATTTGTAAATTTATGTTAAGACTTCTAAACACTAGTGCAGAACCGGGCAATAACACCGGTTCGTAAGGCCCTATAGTGCCGGTTACATAATCGGCACTAATTTGTGGTCACTAAAGCCCCCCCCCCCCTTTAGTACCGGTTCAGCACGAACCGGTGCTAAAGGGCAACCACGTGGCACGAGCCAGCTCCGGGGGCCTGGAGCCCTTTAGTACCGGTTGGTAACACCAACCGGTACTATAAGGTTTGGTGGGTTTTTAGTTTTATGATTTCTTTTTCATTTAATTTTGTGTTTCCATTTTAATTCTTTTTCGTTTGCTGGTATTTTACGATACTACACATTGTACACGTTATGCATCATACATCATGCATGCTTTGTTTATCAACGCTGCTGCTATGTTCATTGCACCCGCAGATATAACATGCTCATGCATGCTTTTGCATCATTACATCATCATATATATATAATAACAAGTCCTACTAATCATGCATCATCATACAACTTCTACTCGTTATTAATAATAAGTCATACGATCATCATCCTCATATATAATCATCGAACCCAACCCTACATAATTGTTCTTAGCACATGATCATCAGTATCAGGTAGGACCTAAACACCCTTAAGGTAAAATAGCATAAAACAATATAGACCCTGACTCTCCATTATGAAGAATGGCGATCATCTTGTCTCCAATTCTTGCCTTTCGCTGCTTATTGCTTCCAAGAAGCTCCTTACGACTGTCCATACATTTTTTCCATTCTTTGATTGTTATGTCTCCACTTCTTTTAGAAACCCGGTATGGACAGTTGAGATTCGTAGGATGACCTGGTCGTATGTTCAAAACATGAAGGCTACCACGCGTATACATCAGATGAGGCACACAATCATTCGGGATTATCTGTTGAAAAACATAATAATAACTTTGTAGTTAGCAATGATGTATTAGTTTTAGAAGTGTGCAAAAAGATGCACGGATGTTGTAATAGTAAAAAATAATCTTACCAGGGTATCTCCATGGTAGTTACCGTAGTTCAACACGTGCACTAGTGGCACGTATTGACCATAATGTTGAGGAGTTTGATTGTAGATATTGTAATTCTCAAGATCAGTACAAAATCCGACCAGATGATTTTTCTCCTGATAAGTTAATTCGGAGCCTTCAGTGTAGTACGTTCTGTCTACCATCTTCCGCACATTCTTTGAAGAATGAAAATAAGCTGTCAATGGAGATAAGTTGTCAACATTATATTTTGAAATAAACAATATAAATTACTTAATAACTATGTTTAGCTCACATGAGGGAAGAACTGGAGGTGTATCCACAAAGACCCAAATCGAAGGTGTCTTTTGCTCGATTGTAGGATCACCAAGATCCATGGTGACAAGCATACCCTCATCAAGACCATACATCTTGCAAAATGCATCCCAATTTTTGCAACCAAAATGGGTTACACTCTGAGCATTGTACAACTTTACTTGAAAATCCACACCATGTTCGGTACTTAGGATAATTTTGTTGGTTTTGAAATTTTCATGGTCTTCAAAACCCATCCTTTCCAAGACATAGCGTCTTGCAAAGCATGGGATAAGCTAGTCGAATTGGAAAAGATGAAAAATACACGTTAAAATAGTTGAAGTCGTGCTTAATTACGAAAAAAAACTATTGTCGTTGTTGCGTACCGTATGAACATCGCAGGTCTCCTCGAGCTTAATGCTGAAGCGCCGATCTTCGTCCAGCTCAATGAACCTGTCGCAGATACCTCGGTCGTCGTGGCACCAGTCGCACTCCCCCGGGCGGTTATCGTCGTCCGATGAGTACAACATTTCCGGCCTACGTTCATAATTTAGTTTTATTAATTAAGTCAACTATCTAGTTCAACTACTAAGCACTTACTATAAATAAATAAGTAGTACTTACTAAAAACAAACTACTTTTATATATAGTAAAATAAATTATTTATTAAATCAACTAGCTAGTTCAACTATGTATAAACTACTTCTTCTTTTTTTCCTTTTTCTAAATACTATGAACAAAAAAATCATTAAAATTCTATGAGCAAAATTAATTACACAATCTAAATATCACCCAAAAAAATCTGTTAACAATAATATCACCAAACATGCATATTCAATAATAATATCACCAAAAAAATCTATTAACAGAAAAAAAATCTATTAACAGAAAAAAAATCTATTAACAGAAAAATCTATTAATTCAACTAGTTCAACTAAGCATTTACTAAAAATAAACTAGTTATATTAATTCAACTAGTTCAACCAATTAAGCATTTACTAAAAATAAACTAGTTCTATATATTAATTCAACAAGTTCAACTAATTAAGCATCTTCTAAAAATAAACTAGTTCTATATATTAATTCAACAAGTTCAACTAATTAAGCATCCTCAAAAAATAAACTAGTTGATCTATATATTAATTCAACTAGTTCAACTAAAAGCATTATATTTACTAAAAATAAACTAGATAGTTCTAATTCATCTAAACATTATATATACAAAACAGAAAATAAGTAAAAAAATATGTGTGTGTGTGTGTATACGTGTGTGTGTATGTGTGTGTATGTGTGTGTGTTTGTGTGTACGTGTCTGTGTGTATGCGTGTGTGTGTGTGTGTGTGTGTGTGTGCGTGTGTGTATGTGTGTGTATGTGTGTATACGTATGCGTGTGTACGTATATAGGGCGTGTACGGGTGGCGCGGGGCAGCGACGACGACGGGCGGCGGGGGCGGCGACGACGGGCGGCCAGGGGCGGCGACGACGGGCGCGCGGCGGGCCGGGGGCGGCGACAACGGGTGGCCGGGGGCAGCGACGACGACGGGCGCGCGGCGGGCCGGGGGCGCACGGCGACGACGACGGGCGGCGGGGGCGGCGACGACGACGGGCGGCGGGGGCGCGCGGCGACAACGACGACGGGCGGCGAGGGCGACGGCACGGCGGCGCGGCGGCGTCGGCGAGATCGAGCGAGAGACGTGGAACGAAGTGGCGACGATAACTGATTTTTCGTAAGTGCCATATATATAGGGGGAGCCTTTAGTACCGGTTGGAGCCACGAACCGGTACTAAAGGCCAATTTTGGCCAGCCCAAGCGGCGGGAAACGAGGCCCTTTAGTACCGGTTGGTGGCTCCCCCTTTAGTACCAGTTTGTGCCACCAACCGGTACTAAAGGCCGTGCGCTGCCACCCGCGGTGCGCCATGTTTAGTCCCACCTCGCCGAGCGAAGGCAGTCGCACTGGTTTATAAACCCAGCCGCGGCTGCCCTTTCGAACTCCTCTATATAGCAGGCTTTTGGGCCTAACTATGGCGCGCTGCCCGGTGAGCCTCCTGGCCCTTCTGGGCCTGCATTTGCACACCCTAGGACTGGTAGGCTCACCGGGCAGCGCCCCAACATTTTTTTAATTTTTTTTCTTTTCCGCATTATTTATTTTCTTTTATTTATTTTTGAGTAATTTTTTTATATAGTTATTTATTTTCTGCTTTATTTTTTTCTTCTATTTATTTCTGAGTAGTTTTTTTGCCGTATTTAGTTTCTTTGTGAATATTTTTGCTTTATATTAGTTTTTTTTCTTTTCTGCATTATTTATTTTCTTCTATTTATTTTTGAGTAATTTTTTTATATAGTTATTTCTTTTCTACTTTATTTTTTTCTTCTATTTATTTCTAAGTAGTTTTTTTGCCGTATTTAGTTTCTTTGTGAATATTTTTGCTTTATATTAGTTTTTTTCTTTTCTGCATTATTTATTTTCTTCTATTTATTTTTGAGTAATTTTTTTATATAGTTATTTCTTTTCTGGTTTATTTTTCTTCTTCTTCTTCTTCTTCTTCTTCTTCTTCTTCTTCTTCTTCTTCTTCTTCTTCTTCTTCATCTTCCTCTTCTTCTTCTTCTTCTCCTTCTCCTTCTCCTTCTCCTTCTCCTCCTTCTTCTTCTTCTTCCTCTTCCTCTTCTTATTCTTCTTCTCCTTCTCCTTCTCCTTCTCCTCCTTCTTCTTCTTCCTCTTCCTCTTCTTATTCTTCTTCTCCTTCTCCTTCTCCTTCTCCTTCTCCTCCTTCTTCTTCTTCTTCCTCTTCCTCTTCTTATTCTTCTTCTCCTTCTCCTTCTCCTTCTTCTTCTTCTCCTTCTTCTTCCTCTTCTTATTCTTCTTCTTCTCCTTCTTCTTCCTCCTCCTTCTTCTCCTCCTCTTCTTCTTCTTCTCCTTCTTCTTCCTCTTCTCCTTCTTCCTCCTCCTCTTCTTCTTCTTCTTCTTCCTCTTCTTCTTCTTCTTCTCCTCCTCCTCCTTCTTCTTCTCCTCCTTCCTTTTGCCATAACAGAAGAAGTCCGGAGTTGTAATAAGTTATTAAAAATAAAAAAGAGGTGCAATGCTCGTTAATTTGCTTCAAGCCTTTTGGAATAGTGTAAACTGCACTGCGTGTAGCTCCGTGCAATCTACCATATTCCTAAAGGCTTGAAGCTAAGCAACGTGAGCATTGAGCCTCTTCTTCATCGTCTCTGCATCCAGGGCTTATAAACCGCTCCTACTCCCTCTCTCTTGGCGAGGTGGGACTAAAAAACAGCTTACCCTTTAGTACCGGTTGGAGCCACCAACCGGTACTAAAGGTGGTGCGCTACCTGCACAAAATTTAATTAGTGTCATTTAGCTCAAAACAAATCATTAAATGCATGAAAAATATCAAATGAAGGCAGAAATGGTTGAAAGTTGATGGCGTCGCTTTGAATGATGCATACTGAATGCACAGAAAGTCTGGAGTTGTAATAAGTTTAAAAAAATGAAATGCCTTTGTAACAGATGAGTTTAATTTCGTCAGAAACCTGAATACTTCGAAAGAGATTGTCCAGTTTGTAAACGAAGTGCATCCAGTTTTTGCCGTAACCCTCTCTACTTTTTTGAACAATATATGTGGGTGAAATGATGATACCATGCCAAGTTTCAACTTTTTCAGAGTTCATTTGTAGTGCTTTTCAATTTCCAGGTCATTTAGTTCTCAAAACAAATCATTGAATGCATGAAAAATAGCAAATGAAGGCAGAAATGGTTGAAATTTGATGGCATCGCTTTGAATGGTGCATACTGAATGCACAAAAAGTCTGGAGTTGTAATAAGTATAAAAAAATGAAATGTCTTTGTAACAGATGAGTTTAATTTCGTCAGAAACCTGAATACTTCGAAAGAGATTGTCCAGTTTGTAAACGAAGTGCATCCAGTTTTTGCCATAATCCTCTCTACTTTTTTGAACAATCTATGTGGATGAAATGATGATACCATGCCAAGTTTCAACTTTTTCAGAGTTCATTTGTAGTGCTTTTCAATTTTCAGGTCATTTAGTTCTCAAAACAAATCATTGAATGCATGAAAAATGCAAATGAAGGCAGAAATGGTTGAAAGTTGATGGCGTCGCTTTGAATGGTGCATACTGAATGCAAAAAATATAAGAGCATTTACATCACGATCTTATATTTCTTTAGAGTCTAAACTGTCAATATGATCTTATAACATCAAAAATACTTTGATCATCAATGATCTTTGTGTGTACAATCTGAATTGTCAATATGAGTCATCAACGATTTATAAACCGATGAAGACTCATATTGTGGCCACAAATTCTACACATAGAGTTCAATGAAGACCAAGTGCTTGTGATAGTTTGAGAAATAACATATTTAAGGTGGTAAAAGGCTTGTTAGGGGAGCGTGGTGGGACTAAAAACAGCTTGACATAACCTCATTAGTACCGGTTCGTGGTACGAACCGGCACTAAATGGTGATGGTGGGGCCATAGCCTGACCGTAGGCTGACACATCCCCTTTAGTACTGGTTCGTGGCATGAACCGGTACTAAAGATTAGCCACGAACCGGTGCTATTGATCGCCACCACGAACCGGTGCTATTGTACACATTAGTGTCGGCTGAAATTCAAACCGACACTATTGGGCTTCACGTATGACCCTTTTTCTACTAGTGAAACACACTCCAGGCAGGATTACAAAACAGAGGGATCAGGATCAGAACTCACAGATTGTTACGCAGTCGCCTCTCCTGGCGTGACATTTTTTTTTGCCTCTAGCTCCTCTTGCACATCGGCAAGATACGGTTTTATATGTTGTATGTTCACTATCATTGGAGTAGTTCTTCCCCCTTTCAACCTAATGGCTCCCGAGTTGTGTACTTCATCAATTTTTTAGGGGTTATCCCACCTAGATTTAAGATTGCATGGAGACATTTTTAAGTGGAAACTGTAAAGGGGGACCTTATCTCCAACAGAAACTCCCATTTCTGGATTTCCTATCATGTGAAAGCTTAACCTTTTCTTTAAATAAACTAGCACTTTCATAAGCTTCATTTCTCAATTCATCAAGAGTATGTATATCTAATAAGAATTTCTCCCAGCTACCTTGAGGTCAAATTTTCAATTCTTGATAGCCCAGAAAGCTTGATCACAATACCAAAAATGGATGTGGTAACCACATGAATGGCAACAACAATCAAAAGACCAATGATCACTCAACTAACCCTTCGACACCCATGAAGAAGGACATAATTCAGTTGCTTAAAGTTAGTTGTTTGTTACAGACGCAGAAACCCGGAACATTATTGAAACAAGTGCCCTACACTAAAGAATGGGAGGAAGAGCAATGGAAATTCCAGAAAGAAGAAGTCTTGTGTGGGGACCCCGACTTAAACAGGCAAAGCCACCGTTTGTGTGTGCACAATGATCCCCAGGATCAATGCTCCATACACAACAGACTGAATATCAAGAGTTCACATCAATTACATAGCGTCGTACACAAATAGGACCATTATGGTCAAGTCTTACATAGATAAAGCCTCAAGGGTTGAACATCAAATAAAATATTTGCAGTGGAAATCCTCGTCGATGAATTGGGCCTGTGCTTGCCTTAACCCTACATGCATTCTGATTGGGAAGGCATCCTAGTTCGCATGTTCGTCACCAAAGAACTCTTCTTCGTATTCCTGCTCTTCTAGGCCTGGGCAAGTAAATAGCCAGGGATAAGCCAATGAGTACATTTGAATGTGCTCGCAAGAAACCCATCAATGATAACAAAACAAATATTCATGGTTTTAATTCTAAGTTGGCATTTTTGGGAAATGCTAGTTTTCCTCATGCAAGTATGATCAATACCTTTTTAGGGGTCATGCATGTGTCCCCAACATGCAACAAGAGGTTACAGATATCAACATAAAGAGAGAGAGAGAGAGAGAGAGAGAGAGAGAGTTATCCACAGCTCCATTTCAAGCTCATCGTGACCTTCCTCACGATTCACAACAAGAATGTTGCCAATCCGTGTTGTTTTCAGAAACATATGGACGTGGTCTAAGCAGCACCACCCAATTGTCCTTGACCGTGGACACGGCTATTCGAATAGTTTGACACTCTGCAGAGGTTGCACACTTTACCCACAAGATCCGGGGAACTCCCGTGTTAGCCACGACCCACGGTACCACAATTACCCGAGGTGAGCATCCGATCACTACCTTTCCCTAGTCGTGTCTAACATAGAGTCCACTCAATTGGTAACAGCCCATGTGCAAAACATTCTCACAATTTTATCACTGTCTCCGGAGCCTCGCTCCCAGACTTGTCACATAACCATGCACGGAGGTACCAACGATGTGTCCGATGCCCTGTAAAAATAGTCATGGCCGCCTATCCAAGCACGATCTTGTCCCAAGAGTGATCATGCCACTCCCGTCACTAGTAATGTGGGGCATCCGCGCTAGCACGAACTAGGTAATCAATAATGCCCCGTCCCATATCAGGGTAGTGTGGTTGTGCATGTTCGGTTGGGACGGTCGACAAATCTTAAATCTAATCCGTTTCTGGAAATGACACATTCAACTTGCCTTGGTACACTACTTCTCCATCAAGTAGTGTCCTAGATAATCATCTTCTCCCAAGGGCATTAGTGGCACCCATTGGGGCTTTCGAAAGATTTTTCTTAAGGTTATATTCACGGAATGTCTGCAAGTTCATGCATTAACAACTATGGTTCACCATCGTATCTCTAAGCACAAAGTAGAGCTACGGATCATGCAAGTGTCAATGGATCGTGCATCAATGCAACATGCATAGCAAACTCATTATCACTATCCTCATCATCACGCATAAATTTATTCGATGAACAAAAGAGGGTGCATCATGGTCAAAGGGTAGCTTGCCTGGCTCAGCAAAGACTTCAATCCTCCTGGTCCATCTCCAAGCACTCTACTTACTTCGTCAACTAACATCGAAAACAATCACAATAAGCAACACATTAAGGAAGAAAATAAAAGTTCTCTTAAAATAAGGAATTCCACTTTTCTAGGACATTTCTGGTTATATGAAAAATAACCAAAGTGGTTCTACTGGATTTGGGTCAACAAGGATTTTCAAACATTTCAATATGGTGGAATCAAGGCAATAATAGATCTTCAAGAACTTTACAAAAGAATATATTTGTAAAATGAGAAAAGGCATGATTTTAGAAACATTTAGAAATTGGTTTCACTGGATTTGGAATTCAAATGAATTTCCTAGGGACTTGCAAAGTTGACCACACATAAAGAGATGGTTCAACAATTCTACAGAGATAGTTCATGGAACAATATTCATAAACTAAGTTATGAACTTAGAAACATCTAGGAATTTGAATCACTTCATTTGGTTCTAGGGTGGGCTCCCTATGAATTTCTGAAGTTCAGAATATAAATAGAAGAAGATGTTTTATCAAATAAGTGTGAAAGAAAGTTTGCTGGAAAAATGTGCAAGCTAGCCCATTGAATAGAGCATGATTTTAGCAGACTATAGGATTTTGAATCATCAAATTTGGATTAAAAATGAGTGACGTGGAAATGTTTGAATCTACTGGAAAAATGAAAAAGGAAGGGGGCTATACCAGTCGGGCCAAAATGGCCAGGCTCTCATTCAGCACCGCACTGGGTGCGAAATAGCCGCTCGGCCGGGCCAGTAGCCCAGCCTCACGGAAGGAGTGGCCGATGTCGAAGGCGTACTCTTCGTTAGCGCCTACGTGATGTGAAGACGGATTTCGCGGAACCCGAATCCACTTACCCTGCGCGGGCCGAGGAAAACACCTCAACAGAGGCTGGCCAGTGGAGTCACCGACCCCACTGGCAGGGCCATCTCCCTCCTTGCATTGGCGTCGGCTGGAGCGACAGGGGAAGCGAGGCTGAACGCGTGCCAGCGCTCGCCTCGGTGGCACCGGCCACCTCCTGCGACGCTTGGCACATCGACGTGTTCAGAAGAGCGTGTTGCGTCTGCCGAGGTGCGCCTTGCATGCAGCGGAGGTCAGGTGTGAGCGCATCATTGGCCGTGCCGGGCGAGGCCGACGGTGATGATGGAGTTCATCGCTTTGGCCATAGGAAGGAGAGAAAGGAGCGCGAGGTGGGTCTGCGATGACGTTGGTGGTGCTCTGAGGTGGTTTTAGGGGGAGGAGGAGGAGAGGTGGCCTGGGGTGGTCTGTGGTGCTCGTGGGGTTAGTGTAGGGTTCAGGGAAGAGAGAGAGAGAGAGGGAGCAGGGCGAGCTCGAGGTGGTCCCGCGTGAGTGTAACGACTAGCGGAGCTCGGGTGGCGCTCGGGCGTGTTCTGCAGGGGGAAAGAGGAGGGCGAGGGTGGAGGGACCGAACGCATGGCGTGTAGAGGACGTCGAGGCGGCCTCGGGGGACACGATGCCGGTGCCCAAGGTCGGCGGGAGGCCTTGAAATGGGCGTGCTATAGTGCGGGAGCACTGTAGCGTGCTCCAGAGCGATAACTCTGCACGCCATGGCATAAACTATGTGTCATGGGAGTGTCCACTAGTGTCTAGGGGGTCTGAGGGAGTAGAGTAAGAGGGGGAAGGCTTTGGATGCCCTGGAGAGCCACTAGAATAAAGGGAAGGAGGAGAGAGAAACTTGATATCCAGATAGGGGAAGTAGGGTTTTCACCCCCCCTGATTGAGCCATGGGCAAGAAAATCTTACTGGAGGTATAAGGTGACCAGGGGCACCTCTGGTAAAAATTTGAGCTCAATTGGAGTCCATTTGGTGCTCCAATCATTGATCACAAAAATATGCCAGAAGGTGTTTGGTGATGACTTGAGGTACCTAGAGGAATCCAATGGCTTTGATTAACAAGAATTGGTTTGGAATCAATTTGAGCTAGTGTGCCAATTTGTAGCCCATTTGGATAAAGTGTACAATGTAAACTATATCACCCATGGATTTGGTCAGAAAGGGTTTTGGCAAGATTTGACCCAAGTTACACTGTTCCCCATCTTTAAAAACTTGTCATAGATGCATCACTAAGGGATTTGAGCAAGCGTACCAAATTTGAGCACAATTGGAGAAACTTGACAATGCAAAGTTTTTCCAACTTGGAAATCAGCACAGAGGGTTTTGAAGGGCTTTGATGGAGTTCACTTGTTCTCCATGACATTAAACTTGGCAAGATCATCAAGTAGGACAATTGTAACAAGATACAATTTCCTTCGAATTTATGGAGAAACTTTCTTTTGTAAATATTTCAAAATCTTGAAATATCCAGAAAGGGTTTTTGAGGGGTTTTACCAATATTTTGGTCATGACCATGTGTTGAAAATCATATATATATGAACAATATATGTCCACCAAGATTCCCCAAAATTTTCTAAAATATTTTTGAAATATTAAAATAATTTTAACTTATTAAAGACCATTTCCGGCCTTAAGAAAATTCCTTTACATAAAATAACAATATAGCTTTTAAAACAATATTTTTATAGTTTTGGGGATTCCTATATCTAGTAGGATTCAAATAAATTATGGAAAGAATTTTCCAGAATCTAAATTAAGTACTTGTAGTTCAAGCCTTAACTCAGGGGGTTTTGGAAGACCTAATTTAGAAAATAATTTTTAGCAAAAATTACTTTTGTAAGAAAATAATTTTATGTCCTATATACATGGCATGATCATTGGACAAAGTTTTGGATCAAGGATATGAAGTATAAGACTTGGGGTATTTATTTGATTTAAGAGCACTTTGAAAACAGCAATACAAACCCAAATCAAAATAAAGCCAAGTCACACAAAATTTTTTGCTGGATCAAAGTTTCATGCTTAATTAATTTAAATGATGTGGTATGAAAATCAAGGTGTGACACCTTGAGATATGCCCATGGTGCCGTACTGATGATTACTCAACCTGATATAGGGAAGTAGATCGCTAGATCGAGCTTGTAGATAGTAGATGAAGCAACTATGATGTAATGGAAGTATTGTAAGGGCATATTTATCCCCAAGGATGTTTTGGTGATTGATGACAATGCTTTTGCGGACTAATCGTGTGCGTTAAGTTCTTTCAGAGATTCATCCATTGGCACGAGACGATTACCTCCCCTCGGTGCTTTATTCAAGACGGTGTAGCTCCTTCGTTTCGTTGTTGGTGGACTAGTTTCGTAGGAGTCACCGTACTATTAAGATGGGATCCCCTTTGGTAAGGCTAGGGTGGAATCAACACGTACACATCCATATCACACCCGATGTTTTCCTTCCACTTCATTGGAGCTGGCTTTCCCTCCGTACCTGCTCCATCCTGTCCCAGCGGTAGTACCGCGGTCCTCAGCGGTAGTACCGCCGAAGCTCGTCAAGCGGTAGTACTGCTCCCCGAGCGGTAGTACCGCTCCCAACGGTAGTACCGCTCCCAGCAGTAGTATCGCTCCTAGAGCGGTAGTACCGCTTGTGGGCTTCGGCCGTAGTACCGCAGTGGTTCCGGGCTACTACCACCTCGACTCGAGACCGATGTTTTTCATGTCGGGTTTTACGGTACTAAGTGCGGCAGTAGTGGCGGTAGTACCGCTCCAAGCGGTAGTACCGCTCCTACTCCCGCGGTAGTACCGCTCTGGGGCCAGGACCCTGGCCTCCTCGTCAACACGGCAGTACCGCTGGGTGGGAGCGGTAGTACCGCTCTTCAGCGGTAGTACCGCCCTGCCCAAGTGGTAGTACCGCTCTATGCGTGGTTGTTCAGTGGGGTAATGGTTGGATTGGTTCCCCCACTATATATAGGTGTCTTCTTCCCCAAAGTTGACCTACCTCTTTCCCCCAAAGCTCCATTGTTGCTCCAAGCTCCATTTTCGCCCGATCTCTCTCCCTAGCCAATCAAACTTGTTGATTTGCTCGAGATTGGTTGAGAAGGCCCCGATCTACACTTCCACCAAGAGAAATTTGATTCCCTCTCTTATCCCTAGAGGATCCTGTTACTCTTGGGTGTTTGAGCACCCTAGACGGTTGAGGTCACCTCGAAGCCATAATCCATTGTGGTGAAGCTTCGTGGTGTTGTTGGGAGCCTCCAATTGTTGTGGAGATGGCCCCAACCTTGTTTGTAAAGGTTCGGTCGCCGCCTTCAAGGGCACCAATAGCGGAATCACGACATCCCGCATTGTGTGAGGGCGTGAGGAGAATACGGTGGCCCTAGTGGCTTCTTGGGGAGCATTGTGCCTCCACACCGCTCTAACGGAGACGTACTTCCCCTTAAAAGGAAGGAACTTTGGTAACACATCCTCATCTCCACCGGCTCCACTCTTGGTTATTTCGTACCTTTACTCTTGCAAGCCTACTTGTGTTGTATCCCTTGCTTGCTTATGTGCTAGTTGTTTTTGCATCATATAGGTTGCTCACATAGTTGCATATCTAGACAACCTATTTTGTTGCAAAGTTTAAATTGGTAAAGAAAAGCTTAAAAATTGTTAGTTGCCTATTCACCCCCCCCCCCTCTATTCAACCATATCGATCCTTTCTATTGGTATCAGAGCCTCGTCTCTTTTTAAGGACTTTACCATCCGAAGAGTATGGCTGACGTCATAGATGATGTGGGAGAGCACTCCGGTGCGAATCCGATATCATCTACGGGAGATGGGGGTAACTCGATCTCACGTGAGGAATTCAATGTGGCGTTGGACACATTGAAAACCTCCATGACGACCGAGGTCAAGGACATGTTTAAGGAATTCTTAGAAGGGCTTAAACTTTCCACCGCGCCCGTGAAAGTGGGTGATCCCGCCAACACGGTGACGGATGCTAACCCCAAAAAGGGGGAAGCTACTAGTGAGAAAGCTCCTATGTCTAGTGGTAAAAATGGCACGGGCATCTTTGCCCATGTGGAACCTCCAATTTATGGAGGGTTGATTCCCTCTACTCATTTAAATCATGCCGGTCCTCCTCCTAAGTATGAGAAACATGAAGATTTTGATTCTTGGGTTTATCGCTTCAAGCGTCATTTGAAACATGTGAATACTAACCTTTGGGGGATCATTGAAGAAGGTTTCTATCCTCATGACCCAAGCAACTTCAGCCCTCGAGAAGCCGTGGATAATCAATTCAATGAGAGTGCTCTATTCATCATCCAAGATGCAATCCTTCCCGAAGATCTCCCTCATCTTCGACCTCATGCCATGGCTAAGAACGCATGGAAATGTGTTGTGTCTCTCTACCGAGGAAGTGCTAGCATTCAACGCTCCAACTATGAAGTGGTGCAAGATGAAGCCGATGAGTTTGCAATGAAAGAAGATGAAGAACCTCGTGAGCTCTTTCGAAGAGTGACCAAACTCGCGGTCTCACTCCGAGATCATGGAAGCAAGGACACGGATGACAATTGGATCAAGCGCAAATTCCTCAAGGCCATGATGCCCTACAACAAGGCCATGTCCTCCGTCATTCGTCAAAGACCGGACTTCCACTCCATGACCTCAAGTGAAGTGTTGGATGAGTTCGTTGCAATGAGCATCTTGGACAAGATCGCCGACAATGCGGTGCTCCGTTCTCAAAGGGCAAAGAAGCCCAACCTTGCTTTGAAGGCCAAGGTTATTATGGAAGAAGAGGAAGAAGTGGAAGATGAGGAGAGCAACCCCGAAGACACCAAATATGATTATCATGAACACATGGCCCTTGCTTCAAGACAATTTTGGAGCAAGAAGAATACAAGACCCAACTTCAACAAGAACAACTCAAGCGGCGTCAAGGGCAAGCAACGAGTTAGAACGTGCTTCAACTGTGGCAATGTGAGCCATTTCGTTGCGGATTGTCCTTACGAGAAGTGGGAAGACAACGGTGGCAAGTTCATCCGAAAGGACAAAGCCAAGTCCTTCCCCAACAAGAACAACTTCGCCAAGAAGACTCCCACACGTGGGTTGGTGGTTCAAGAAGAATACCAAGAGGACGACGACGATGATGAAAATGGAGAAGTGATGGCCATGGCGTCCGTTGCCATTGCTACTCCTCCACGGGTGTCTCTCTTTGATTCACCCAACGAGAACATCACCGCCAAGTGCCTCATGGCTAAAGCTTCAAATAAGGTAACCCCCAACATCAAAACCACCATCATCACTAATCCCTCCTTGGAGGATCGCATTGATGAACATGATGGGTCTAATGAGGAAGTGAATGAATTCGATTCTTTTATGAGTAAGCTCAAGGGCAAGTCCAAGAAGCATTTTGTTGCTCTCTTGGAACAACTTGGTGAGGCCAATGACATGATCGAGGCTCACGAAGAAACCATCTCTAAGATGGAAGGTCATAGTTGTGACTATGCCGATGAGATATCAGATCTCTCTAATGCTCTTGAGGAAGAGCGTGTTCATCGTTTGACTTTTGAGGAGTCACACAACGATGACCATGCTAAGTTAAAGAAAGATCTTGATCATGCTCTTGTCGTGTCTCGTGTGCTAACTTCCGAGAAGGCTAAACTTGGGGTTGATCATGCTAGACTCAAAGAGGAGTTTGAGATACTTGACAAGGCCCACAAGGTCTTGAAGGGTGTTCACGCTAACCTCAAGGAGTCTCATGCTCAACTCCAAGTTAAGCTAACCAAGGAAAAGGCCACCTTCTCTCATATGGTATTAATTGATAATGCATGTGCTACTAACCCATGTTATGAGCATGTGCATCTTGTGGAGGAGAATGCCAAATTGAAGGATCAACTTGAGAAAGGCCTTGTGACATGCATTCAAGGTGAGAAGAACCTCAACGACCTTTTGAGCAATCAAAAGGAAGTTGTGGCCAAGGAAGGAATTGGGTTTGCACCCAAGTCCAAGAGCAAGAAGAAGAAGAATGACAAGACCAAACGTCCTCCTCCTCTCAAGCAAACTTTTGTGAAAGAGGGAGAGGGTGCTCCTAAGGAGAAGAAGGAAAAAGTTAAGGGAGTTGACATCCAAAAGGGCAAAAGCATTTCCTCCAACAAAGCTGGCAACTTTAACCCGTCATATGTGTTGTGCCGTGCGAGTGATGGACATGTTTATGCTAAATTTGTTGGTTCTCCTTATGAGTACATTGAGTGGTCTATTTGGGTTCCTAAGACCCTTGTTATTAACATCAAAGGACCCATTACTAAATGGGTACCTAAAACCAAGAATTGATCTCTTGTAGGTGTTTGCTTCCGGTGGGGGATCATGGTTGCTTGATAGTGGAGCAACAAATCATATGACCGGAAGCAAAGACTTGGTGGTGGACGTGCAAAAGATTCCATCTATGCCCACCAATGTTGAGTGGGGTGATGCCTCAAATTCTAAGGTATTGGGTCTTGGCAAGGTTGTCGTTTCTCATGATCTAACGATCGAGAAAGTCATGCTTGTTGAGTCCCTTGC
Source organism: Triticum timopheevii (assembly GCA_963921465.1). NCBI lineage: Eukaryota > Viridiplantae > Streptophyta > Magnoliopsida > Poales > Poaceae > Triticum > Triticum timopheevii. The sequence continues at coordinate 326,866,685 of OY997266.1, forward strand.
ATACAATTTGCTTTCCGTTCGTCAACTTGCACTCATGGGTTTTGCTACTTTCTTTGACATTGATACCGTGGCCCTCTTGTGGAGCAAGACTCTTAAAGTAGCCTTTGTTGGGCATGTCGAGAATGGTCTCTATGTGATTAACTTTTCGGAGCGACCCACTAAGACCGCGACATGTCTAATGGCTAAAGTTGACGTGGGATGGCTTTGGCATCGCCGTTTGGCCCACGTCAATATGAGATCTTTGCAAAGTCTTCTCAAGGGGGACCATGTCCGTGGACTAACAAATGTTAGTTTTGCCAAAGATCGTGCTTGTAGTGCTTGTATTGAAGGAAAGCTTCATGAGAAGGCTCACCCTCCATCAACCATCATCTACTCGAAGAGACCCTTGGAGCTCCTTCACATGGATCTCTTTGGGTCTCCATCTTTTGATAGTCTTGGAGGTAGAAAGTATTGCTTGGTGATTGTGGATGACTATTCAAGATACACTTGGGTATACTTCTTCAAGAGGAAGAGTGAGACTCAACAAACCGTCATCGACTTTGCAAATGAAGCTCAACGTCAACATAATGCAAAGATCTTGACAATAAGAAGTGACAACGGCACCGAGTTCAAGAACTACACCTTGGATGAGTTTCTTAGTGATGAGGGGATCAAGCATCAATATGCTGCACCTTATACCCCTCAACAAAATGGTGTAGCAGAGAGGAAGAACCGGACGTTGATGGATGCGGCAAGGACCATGATGGCGGAGTTCAAGTCTCCATACAACTTTTGGGCCGAAGCCATCAACACCGCATGTCATGCATCCAATCGGCTCTATCTCCACAAAGGCTTGAACAAGACCCCTTATGAGATACTCACCGGCAACAAGACCAACCTCAAGTACTTCCGGGTGTTCGGTTGTAAGTGTTTCATTCTCAAGAAAGGTGTTCCTTTGTCTAAATTCGAGGCTAGAGCTCATGAGGGCATATTTGTTGGTTATGCTACAAACTCTCATGCTTACCGTGTTCTCAACAAGTCCACCGGACTCATTGAGGAGACGTGTAACATGGAGTTTGACGAAAATAACGGCTCCCAAGTGGAGCAAAGTGGTACTTGTGATGTAGGTGATGAAATTCCTCCCCAAGCGATAAGAAGAATGGGTATTGGTCATATTCTACCCATTGAGGAACCCCTTGTGGTCGAAGGAGAAGGACAATGCTCTACTCAAGTGGAGCCATCACCTCCCCAAGACCCACACGCTTCCGAAGAACAAAGTGAAGGCCCTCAACCTCGTGAACAAGACCAAGGGCAAGATCAACCTCAAGATGGTGGTGAACCTCTAAATGATGCCCAAGGTCAAGTTCTCCCCCTCGAGCAAGTTCAAGATCATGAGCAAGCTCAAGATCAAGAACAAGCTCAAGACAGCGCTCAAGATGATCAAGTCAACCCTCCTCCTTCCACACCCGAGGAGGAATTAGAGCATCGTGCCGTGAATATTGCTTCCAAGCTCACCACCCAAGGCCATCTCATGGAAAATGTGGTTGGAAGCCTAAGAAAGGGGGTAAGCACTCGTAGACAATTAGTAAACTATTGTGAACATCACGCATTTGTCTCTTGTGTTGAACCCCAAAAGGTCTATGAGGCGCTCGAAGACTCGGATTGGCTCAATGCCATGCATGAAGAACTCAACAACTTCGAGTACAACAAAGTATGGAGATTGGTGCCAAGGCCATCGGGGAACCACAACGTCATTGGAACCAAGTGGATCTTCAAGAACAAGCAAGATGCTCATGGGAACATCGTTCGCAACAAGGCAAGATTGGTAGCACAAGGCTACTCCCAAGTCAAGGGTATCGACTACGGTGAAACCTTTTCTCCCGTTGCTCGTCTTGAATCCATACGTTTGTTGATTGCTTATGCTTCCCATCACAACTTTAAGTTGCAACAAATGGATGTGAAAAGTGCTTTTCTTAATGGTCCTATTAATGAGTTGGTCTATGTCAAGCAACCCCCCGGGTTCGAGGATCCCTACTTCCCGGATCATGTGTATCAACTCGATAAGGCACTCTATGGCCTTAAACAAGCCCCACGTGCGTGGTATGACCACCTTACCCAGTTGTTACAAGATCGTGGATTTGAGGTGGGGCTAATCGATCCCACTCTTTTTACTAAGAAGGTCAAAGGGGAGTTGTTTGTATGCCAAATATATGTTGATGATATTATCTTTGGTTCTCCTAACAAAGCTTTCAATGAGGAATTTGCCGCTCTCATGACCTCCAAGTTCAAGATATCTTCGATGGGAGAGTTGAAGTTCTTCCTTGGTTTTGACATCAAACAAAGGAGAGAAGGAACCTTCATCAACCAAGCCAAATACACTCAAGACATGCTAAAAAGATTCAATCTAAGTGATGTCAAGCCGACTACTACTCCAATGCCCACCAAGTGCCAACTTGACATTGATCTAAAAGTGCGTTATATCGACTAGAGGGGGGTGAATAGGCGATTTTTATGAATTCTTCACTGAGGAATTTGTTGGTGAGGAAATTCCTTAGCGAAGAACTACTTGCAGCGGAATAACTACTCAGAAGTAAGCATAACAGAATACAAGCATGGTCATCATGATGAAATGAAGACTAGCACAGAGTACAGAAAGCGTAATCATAGGATAACACAAGATGAAGACAAACAGACTGAAGAAATTGAACTGAGGAAATTGAGAAAGTCTTCAGTCAAAGTCTTTAAGCACAGATATGAACAAGCACTCAACACAGTAATGAGGAAATGAAAGGGTTGAGGAAATAAAACCAGTTAGGTTGGTGAAGACAATGATTTGGTAGACCAGTTCCAACTGCTGTCTCAGTTGTACGTCTGGTTGGAGCGGCTGAGTATTTAAACTCGAGGACACGCAGTCCCGGACACCCAGTCACTGAGCATGCAGCTGAGGATACCCAGTCCTCACCGTATTCTCCTTGAACTAAGGTCACACAGACCTCGTCCAATCACTCGTGGTAAGTCTTCAGGCGACTTCCAAACCTTCACAGACTTGGTCACTCGGCGATCCACAATTCCTCTTGGATGCTCTAGATCATGACGCCTAACCGTCTGGAAGAAGCATAGTCTTCAAAGGTAACAAGCGTCGGATCCACGCAGGATCAATTTCTTCAGTGATGCTCAATCACTTTGGGTTTGTAGGGGTTTGGCTTTTGGGTTTTCCTCACTTGATGATTTTCGCTCAAAGTCCTCGGAGGATGGGTTGCTCTCAAATGACAAGTGTCAAGTTCTCTCGGAGCAGCCAACCAGCTAGTGGTTGTAGGGGGTGGCTATTTATATCCTAGGGAGCAGCCCGACATGATAAGACATAAATGCCCTTCAATGATATGACCGTTAGGTGGATAGGATATTTTGGGACAACTGGCGCGCAGCACAGCAACGGTCGGAAATTTGGCTCTCAAATTCCTCAGGGCTATCATGTTCCTCACTGTGTAGGCAATTCGCACTGGCGAATTCCTAACTCCTCAGTCAGAACAAATTCATCAGCGACCAGAAGAACTTCGTCTCTGTCACTGAAGAAAATGACTGAACTGTATGAGATTTCCAAAGGCTTCACTCGAAGGGATTGGTAGGTGTAGGATTTTGAGTTGAGCATCACATGGAAATTTTTCCTTAGTATTTCCTCGACCCCCTTTAACAGTATGGTGTTTCCTATGACTCAAGAAAGAGAAAATGAAACTACGAAAACAAAAGTCTTCACGCTTCATGTTCCTCAAATGAATACCAAGTCTTCAAGATCACACCAATTTCTTCACTTTCAAAGTCTTTAGAAAGTCTTCAGAAGATCAAAGTCTTCAGTCGAAGAACTTCATTTTTTGGGGTCGACTTTCTCTGTAAATATCAAACTCCTCATAGACTTATAGACCTATGTACACTCACAAGTGCATTAGTCCCTTAACCTATAAGTCTTCAATACACCAAAATCACTAAGGGGCACTAGATGCACTTACAATCTCCCCCTTTTTGGTGATTGATGACAATATAGGTTAAGTTTTCAACGGGGATAAACATATGAAGTGTAAATACTGATATTGAGGAATTTGATTGCAAGATATAGAAGAACTCCCCCTGAAGATGTGCATAGTGAGGAATTTGCATTTGAGGCAATGCACATTTGAAGAGTTGAATCATGGAGATCTCCCCCTATATCTTGTAATTCATACACGCATTTGTTATATAATATGAAGAATTTGAAATGCATGATGAAATATGGTGCCTGATGAAGTTCAGCATGCGTGCAATGTCATTAACGAGGAATAAGCATGCCAAAAGGATTAAAGGTTTTAGAGCATAATGCAACAAAAGCATCATCGCACCTTCGGGTTTAAGATTACAACTCGATCCAAATAAAAGTTTCAGAAGAACGAGAGTTGTAACTTAAAAAATGCCCTTAATATAGACCCGCTTGAAGACTAACTCAGATTTCTCCCCCTTTGTCATCAAATGACCAAAAGGATTGAAATTGAGGACTAACGCCCCTGAAGAATTTCAAGATGATGGAGGAGCGCCAGCGTTGTCGGGGTTGTTTGTTGTAGCAGGGCCTGCCGCAGTGTCATCCAAATCTTCATACTCATCAGTGTCACGCGATGAAGAATAAGAGCTGGCCACCAGTGGAGGAACTTTGACCCTCTTGAATTTCTTCGGAGGAGGTGCAGACCAGTCAAATTCTTCCTTGAGACCCATAGTCTTCAGTTCCTCAGCGCTGTAGACATGAGTGAGGACAGCCCAGGTGCGGTTGAAGGTTTCATGAAGGTAGTATTGGTTCTTCTTCACTGCATTGTGTGTTGAGGTCATGTTGTGAAGAAGTGCACCAAACTGACGCTTTACCCATTTGTGATTGCGATCAACCTTCTGATGAAGACTGAGGAGTAACTCACGGTCAGTCATCACCCTGGGTGCTGTGGCTTGAGGATTTTGCTTAGCTGAGGTATTAGCGGCAGTGTCATGTGTGGCAGAGTCGTCATTGGTAGGGTAAGATGTAGCCAGGCGAAATTGACCATCCAATGGATGAATGCCTTCATCGATCACAGCAGCTGCCTTGCCTTTATCATCAGATGATGAAACTGGCCGTTTGAGGACTTCAATGGGAGGCAAGTAGCTACCGTGGTTCAGAGTGTCAGCTTTGTAATTCAGTGAAGATCTTGCCCTGATGAATCTCATAATCCAAGGTGCATAGGGCTTCAGCTCGAATGGTGACATAGCAATATTGGCCAGAGTCCTCATGAAGAAATCATGGAAGTTGACGGGAATGCCATGAATGATGTTGAAAATCATATTCTTCATGATGCCAACGACTTCTTCATCATTTGAGTCGTGGCCTTTGATAGGACTCATTGTCTTCGGCAGAATGCGATAGACAGTCCGAGGCACATAGAGTAATTCCTTGACGAGGAATTTGGTTCGTGGGGCCTGCCCAGGCTTCAAAGGCTTCATAAGCACTTGCATATAGTGATTTGTCAGTTCAGGGTCATTGTAGATGCAACGTGCACTGTCATGGGGAGGATCGAGAGGAAGGACACGAAGCAATTCAGTTGCCGGTGCCTTGTAGTGAGTGTTTTCAGTCATCCAATCCAACACCCATGAGTTGACATCTTTAGCGTCTCCAGTGATATGCAGTGTAGCGTAGAACTGAAGAATGAGTTCTTCATTCCAATCACAGATATCAGTGCAGAAATTGAGTAATCCTGCATCATGAAGAACACTGAGGACTGGCTTGAAGCATGGCAGAGATTCCATATCCACGTGAGGAATATGTTCATGATCGAAGATTTTGTCTTTGTCAAACAGCACTGAGGAATAGAAGTTGGCTTGACTGGCAGTCCAGAAACGCCTTTTCCTTATGCGAGCAGAGTCATAGGGGTTGTAATCAGTGAAGAATACATGCTCGGAAAAGAAGTCTTCAGCCTTGAACTTCTGTTTGCTTGAGAACGGATTCTTCGACTTTGGCAGAGGGGTGTCAGTGAGTTGCAGTACCACCTCAGGAATCGCGAGCTCAGGTTCTTTAGGCTGAGGAATTCCTGGTTCATCTTCTTGTGCAACCTTATGATCAGCAGCAGCAGGTTCTTCAGCACTAGCGGCTGGAATATCTTCATGAACAGAGGGAGTGGGTTGAGTTTCTTCAGAGCCCAGTTGAACAGTTGTTGCAGGGGAGAGACGAATCTGTTGGATAGGTGTGAAGAGAGGAGTATTGGGATGCTGACTTTCCCAAAAGTCATCATTCATCACAGGTGTGGTGCATCCTATATCCACATCTTCATCTTCAATTTCCTCAACACCAGCCTCTTCAGCTGTGAACTGAGGCATAGGTGAGGAAATGGCTGGCGTTGAAGGGATTGCGTCCACTTCAATTTCTTCATCAATCTGCTCTGACAAAGCAACAGAATGATTTTCTTCATCAGATCCGCTTGGGATCACATAGTCTTCTCCAAAAGGAACAAGGTCCTTTGATGGTATGGAGGAAATTGGAACAACATCAATTGGATTTTCAAGTGAGCTGGTCATTGGCTTCATCTTCTTCGCAGCCAAAGATTCTGACGCAGCTGATGCCTTCCTTTTCTTCACTGCAGCTCGCTCTGCAGCCTTGGTCTTCTTCACCTCATAGGCAGATGGAAGAATTGGAGTTGGTGTAGGCGCGGGAGGAGCTGAGGAATCTGGTTGATTTTCTTCAGGCGCAACTGATGCAGTTGCCCTGATTTCTTCAGTTTCTTCAGGCGCACCACTAGTGGATGCCCTGGCAATTTCTTCAGCGGCTGGAATGGAGTCATCAGCCCTGGAACTAGCATTTTCTTCAGCAGGCTGAAAGTCATCAGCGGTGCTGGCATGTTCTTCAGCAGGCCGAGCAGAGTCTGCAGCCTGAAGATTTTCTTGTTGTGTTGGTGCTGCAACATTCGTGAATTTCTTCGTCAGATTGACGAATCTCACTTTGGCTCCTTTCCAATCAGCATAGTAGGCATCAAAGTCTTTGCTGAGGGCTTGAATTTCAGACTGAGCCTTGAGAAGTTCCTCAGGTGTCATTCTGACAACATTTTTCTTCAGGAGCATCTCCTTTCTGTATTGAGCTTTCTTGAGCTCTCTTGCCTTTTCAAACTTCCATTTCTCTTGAGTGATGAAATGGGTCAGCATGTGACTTTGACCAGAAGTCAGAGGAAAATCAGGCATTGGGGTGTTTGGATCCTTGTGCCAGAGATCAATGTAATCGAGGATTTTCTTTGGATCCAAAAGCAGTGGCACAGATGTGCCTTTGGCTCTAGCGGCCTTCACCTGTCTGTCTCTGATGATTTCTGCAAGTTCATCATCAGAAGCTTCATCATCAGAGGGCACATGGAATGCAACCTGTTTCTTCCTTGGACTTGGCCGAGGACCGCGTCCCGCTGTTGCTTTAGTCTTCAACAGTGTGGGGCCTGATGAGGAAATAGGTGCAGCTGAGGAACTCGCTGAAACACTAGAGGCAATCGAGAAACCCGTAGTCCTTTGACATGTAGCCAGATGCACAGGAGCTGAGGACTTTGAAGGAGCTGCTGAGGACTTTAGTGGAGCAGTAGCAGTGTGAGGAATTTGTCGTGAGGGCATTGCTGAGGAACTTGGACGTGAGGGCGCTGTTGGTGAAGCACTTGGCTTACGAGAAGGCTTCTTTGGCATAGATTTCCTCGGCCTGACCAAGGCCTCAGTTGCAGCAGCAGTGGCAGAATCCTCATTGAATTTCTTCACTGCCTCCTTGGCTTGTCTTGCCAATTTGGCTTGGCGCTTAGCCCATTCTTCAGGAAAGTCCTCACCACGCTTGATGCTGGTGGGATCAGCTACTTGGCCAGGTGCCAATGGAGCTCTTGGGCATGGAGGATTGAGGGCAAATTTCTTCATATACTTTGGAGTCACATATCGGTATTCCCTCCATTCCCTTGCCCATCTCCGTTCAATCTTCTGTATGCGCACCTTGCGCTGATTTTTGGTTTCTTTGCCAAATTTTGCTTCATCAGGTGTACAATAGCCAGCATAAATTTCCTCAGGGATTTCAAACACAGTCATAACCTCAGGTTTCTTTCCTCCTTTCTGCGGTCTCTTACCTTCAGCCATATTCTTCAGATGAGGAATTTGAACAATTGAACACTCTGAAGAAGTATGCAATTTTTCTTCGAGGAACGCTGCAAATGAGTTAAGTTGATGAGAACCTAGTGATTCAGCAGCGGACATGAGTACCTGTGAACAGAGTATAGGTGCGAGGAATTTGGAGAGGTCATATGCGTTCTCAGAAGGTTTTTCGAAAAGACAAGTTTTGAGGAATTTGACCAGATGAACCTTGAGGAATTTCACTAAGCGTTTTTGTCTTAGGTTCCAGAGTTGTACAGATCGAAGATCCACACAATTAGGGAATCTTGAAGAAAATGATTGCTTAGAGAAACAGTTCAAGATCATATGATCCGTGAGGTGTTCATATGTGTGAAGATTTGAAGAATAAACACCTTTGAAGTTTTTCAGGAAAGTTTGAGAATCAAAGTGAGTAATAAAAGTAACTTTTAATTACCCAAAGTGAAGAACACGACAAACTGAGAAGAACAGATGTGAAGTTCGTCAGGGTAGATCTCCCACGCCCTAACTTGGCAGAGGGAGACAGCTACGGCGGCGGCGGAGTGAAGATTTCCGCAACCGGCGCGAGTACGACGGCGACGAGGTCGAGGCAGCGAAGCTCTTCCTCACCGGCGACGATGGAGTAGCGGCGGCGCTAGGGTTTGAGGAGCTCGAGCGAGAGAGAAGCGATCGAGCGGAGTAAATGAAGTGAGGAAGGGGAGAGGGGTATTTATAGTCACGGTGAAAAACTGTTCGCCCGAAGATTTTGGGACGAACGTGCCCCTGCCCTTTCTCCTTCTCGCGACATGTGTCACCCACGTATAGTGTAGTTGAGATCGTGTAAGATCGTGGGTGAATAGAATAATGCATTGTGGGAGGCGGAGCGGTTTGAGCGGCAAAACCGAAAATCTGGATAAAATTTGTTTTAAAGGTTCGTTCACAATTTCTTCAGCTGACAAGGACACAGTGAAGATTTTGAACGAGTTTCAATTAGAACGCACATGAAGAATTTGTGAATAGATTGGGTTGAGTATAGCATAGAGGGGGAAGGGTCCGATCACATTCACTTAGCAGAAAAAGCAACTTGAAGAAATAGCCATAAGTGAATGCTGTAGAGGACATAAACTCATATATATATATATATATATATATATATATATATATATAGCCAATGAAGAAAAATGACGGAAACAGTGAAGATTTTGCAAAGTTGAAGAATTTGAAAAACTGAAGAATTTCAAAACTGAGGAAAAACTCAAATTTGAAGATTTTCAACTTCTTGTGGTGGCGTGACCCACCGTATAAGAATGATGATTTCAGACACCGCATACAATTGTCGTAGGGTTCTGAGAATCTAATTCTTCATTAATTTCTTCACACTTAGAGTGTTATTCTTCATTGATTGAAGAAAAATGTTTCTTCATGTGTTGCACATCTAAGTCATCAATTTTGCATAAGTGTTAGGATGTGTGTCCTTTTTAAAGAACATTCTAAGATTCTAAGATATTTAGCTCACACCACAACTTGCTAAATCTCTTCTCATCCAAGGGCTTAGTGAAGATATCAGCTAGCTGTTCTTCAGTCTTCACGTGCTCGATGGAGATGTCGCCCTTCAACACATGATCATGAAGAAAATGATGACGAATCTGAATGTGCTTTGTCTTCGAGTGCTGAACTGGGTTGTGAGCAATCTTGATGGCACTCTCATTGTCGCAGAGGAGAGGCACATTCTTCACGTTGACGCCATAGTCCTTGAGGGTTTGCTTCATCCAAAGAAGTTGAGGACAGCAAGAGCCAGCAGCAATGTATTCAGCTTCTGCAGTAGACAGTGATACGCAGTTCTGTTTCTTCGAGGACCAACAGACCAAAGATCGTCCGAGGAAATGACAAGTGCCAGATGTTGACTTGCGGTCCACACGATCACCAGCATAGTCAGAGTCAGAATATACAATGAGATCAAAAGCAGAGCCCTTGGGGTACCATAATCCTAGTGTTGGTGTGTGAGCTAGATATCGAAGAATATGCTTCACAGCCTTATGGTGTGATTCCTTCGGTGCAGCTTGAAATCGGGCACACATGCAAACACTAAGCATTATATCTGGCCTAGATGCACATAAGTACAATAAAGAACCAATCATGGAGCGGTATACCTTGTGATCGAAGTCAATACCATTTTCATCAGTGCATAGATGGCCATTTGTGGGCATAGGAATTTTGACGCCTTTGCAATCTTGCATGCCGAGTACATCTTTGAGGTATTTCTCCTGAGATATGAATATGCCATTGCGCTGCTGACGAATTTGAAGACCTAAGAAGAATTTCAAATCTCCCATCATAGACATTTGATATTCTTCACTCATCATATAGGCAAATTCATCACTATAACGTTGGTCAGTACAGCCAAAGATAATATCATCAACATATATTTGGCACACAAACAGTTCACCATCATAAGATTTAGTAAAGAGAGTAGGGTCGAGTGAACCGGGTGTGAAGCCATTCTTCACGAAGAATTCCTTCAATGTATCATACCACGCCCGAGGGGCTTGCTTGAGGCCATAGAGGGCCTTATTGAGTCTGAAGACTTTGTCAGGATTCTTTGGATCTTCAAAACATGGGGGTTGAGCAACATATACTTCTTCCTCAAGCTTACCATTAAGGAATGCACTTTTCACATCCATTTGATATAAGATGATATCATGATGGTTAGCATAAGCAAGTAATATGCGAATAGCCTCAAGTCTAGCAACAGGTGCAAAAGTTTCATCGAAATCAATTCCTTCGACCTGTGTGTAGCCTTGAGCTACTAGTCGTGCCTTATTCCTCACCACAAGGCCATTTTCATCTTGCTTGTTGTGGTAGATCCACTTTGTGCCAATGATGTTATGCTTGCGAGGATCTGGACGTTTGACCAGTTCCCAGACATTGTTGAGCTCGAACTGATGTAATTCTTCTTGCACAGCCTGAATCCACTCCGGCTCCAGAAATGCTTCATCTACCTTAGTGGGCTCCGTGATAGAGACAAAAGCATAGTGCCCACAAAAGTTAGATAAATGTGAAGCTTTTGAGCGTGTGAGAGGACCTGGTGCACTAATGTCATCGATGATCTTCTCCACTTGCACTTCTTTTGCAACGCCAGGATGAGCTGGTTGTCGCTGAGGATTTTGATCAGCATTTTCTTCAGCACCATTTTCCTCAGCATTTTCTTCAGGTGCATCAGCTCGACGTTCTTCATGAACAGGAATGAATTCTTCAGCAGATTCTTCAGTAGGAATGACATCCTCAGTTGCCTTGAACTTGATAGAATCCTCAGGTGCTGGTTCATCTAACATAGAAGGTAGGTGCTCTCTTTGCGAGCCATTAGTTTCATCGAACCGCACATCTACAGTGTCAACAATCTTGTGAAGAACAATGTTGAAGACTCTGTAGGTGTGCGAGTCCTTTCCGTAACCAAGCATAAAACCTTCATGTGCTTTCGGTGCAAATTTAGAGTTGTGGTGAGGATCTCTAATCCAACATTTAGCACCGAATACTTTGAAATAACTCACATTGGGTTTCTTGTGAGTGAGGAGTTCATAGGCCGTCTTCTTGAAGAATTTGTGAAGATATACTCTGTTGATGATGTGGCACGCAGTATCAATTGCATCAATCCAAAAACGCTGAGGCGTTTTGTATTCATCAAGCATAGTGCGAGCCATCTCAACAAGAGTTCTGTTCTTGCGTTCCACGACGCCATTTTGCTGAGGAGTATAGGGAGCAGATAACTCATGAGTAATACCAAGTTCATCAAGATAATCATCAAGACCGGAATTCTTGAACTCAGTTCCATTGTCACATCTGATGTGCTTGATCTTCACACTAAAGTTGGTTGAAGCCCTCGAGGAAAATCGTTTGAAGACTTCCTGCACTACATGTTTGTAAGTAACAATGTGTACCCATGTATATCGAGAGTAATCATCAACAATGACAAAACCATATAGAGATGCATCATTGGTGACTGCTGAGTAATGATTAGGTCCGAAGAGGTCCATGTGAAGCAATTCGAATGGACGAGTAGTGGTCATGATAGTCTTCGCTGGATGCTTGGCCTTGGTCATTTTTTCAGCTTCACAGGCTCCGCATAAGTGATCCTTGAGGAATTTGACATTCTCAATGCCAATGACATGCTTCTTCTTCGCAAGCGTGTGCAAATTCCTCATGCCTGCATGACCAAGTCGTCGATGCCATAGCCAGCCTTCTGAAGCTTTTGCAAGTAGACACACGGCTGGTTGTGGTCCTGTAGAGAAATCAACAATATACAAATCTCCTCTCCTAAAGCCTTCGAAGACTTTGGAATTGTCAGCTTCCATAATCACAACACAGAGATACTTGCCAAAGACAACAACCATATCAAGATCACAAAGCATTGAGACAGACATGAGGTTGTATCCTAAGGACTCAACAAGCATGACTTTGTCCATGTGTTTATCCTTAGAGATTGCAACCTTACCAAGACCCAATACCTAACTTTTGCCTTTGTCAGCAAAGATGATATGCTTCAGATGTGACGGTGATAAGGGAGCATCCATCAATAGATTCTTGTCACCAGTCATGTGATTTCTACATCCACTATCGAGGACCCACTCACTAGCTTTGGGTTGATCATCCTGCAGATGAATTAGTGTAACTTACAATCTCATATGCTTCATTAGTGAAGAATATGATATCAAGTTCATCAGATGAATTTCATCAAGCAGTAAACAGATATAGCAGTATTAGGACGTGTGAAATGAAGGTTCATTTCATCATGATTCGCCTGCGTCCTTTCAGGCAATTTTGTCAGGTCCCCAGCAAATTCTTCAGACGTTAAAGCACGTCTGGAGACCTGACCCTGCAGAAGAGATTAGTTCTTTTTCTTCACCACCCACATCTGAAGGGGTGGTAAAGAGTTCATCACTTTGCGAGCACCATACGAGAATGGTGGCATAGAGGCCAAACCATTTCATTTCACATAAGAGGGGTTAGGGTAAGCATATGAATAAGCAGAGAAATTCTTCGAGGACTTATGAACATAATGGTTTGAAGAATAATGCACATATTCATAGCCATTAGCTCTACCCTGCGAGACAAAGTTGTTAGCACGATGATAATCATATGAGGACTTTGATCCTTTTGAGGAATTTGATCCATGTGAGGAATTTGGTCCGTATGAGGACTTGGATCCATATGAAGAATTTAGTCCATATGAAGAATTTGATCTGGGGTTCCTGTTCTTCACAGGTGGTGTCATGAGGACATTCACCTGAATACTTTCAAGGCACTTCTTGGGAACCCAGATTTTCTTCATAGGAGAACCGTTCCTGCAGTTAGTGCCAACATATCTAGCAAATACTTCACCATTCTTATTTTTGAACAGTTTATAGTTGGAGTCAAATGACTCATCAGAAGAATGGGGAGATTCACATGTAAAGCCAGATAAGTTAGATGGATCAACTGGAGGTCCCTTTGTAGCAACCCATGAGGTTTTGGGGTACTGCTCAGGCTTCCAATATGTTCCACCAGCATTAAGTTTCCTCTCAAAGGCAATACCCTCTTTCCTAGGGTTTCTGTTTAGGATATGCTTTTTAAGCACATCACAAAGAGTCGGATGCCCTTTGAGGCTTTTGTACATGCCTGTCATGTACAATTCCTTCAGCCCTGCATTGTTAGTGATACTAGCAATGTCCTCAGATGAGGAATTAGTGGTAGCAGAGGCAGGTGAAGAATTTGTAATAGTTGAAGCATTTGAACATTCAGGTGAAGAATTAGCAGATTCACATTCAATGCACTTTAAGCATGGAGGAACAGAATTCTTCCTGAGAAGCGCTGATTTGTTGAGCCAGTAATGAATCGCGCTCCTTCTGAAGATCTTCATGACTCACTCTTAGCTTCTCAAGATCTTGCTTTCTTTGAAGAAATTCATAAGAAAGTTTCTCGTGATCAGATAAGAGAGTGTTATGATTACCTTGAAGGTTATCAAACCTAGACTGAAGTCTCTGAAGATTTTCAGTCAGGGCTTTAGTGCGATCCATTTCTTCACCCAACATATCATCACTTTTGTTTAGCATGTTTTGAACCTTTTCAAAAGCCCTTTGTTGTTTTAAAGCAATCTTAGCAAGTTTAGAGTAGCTGGGCTTGAGATCCTCATCAGATTCATTTTCACTAGATTCAGAGGAGGTGTATTTGAGTACCTTTGCACCTTTTGCCATGAAGCAATAGGTGGGAGCGTAGTCATCATTATCTTCATCAGGCTTGTCGGTGGGGTCAGTTTCTTCAGTGTTGAAGATGGACTTGCTAACGAAGGCAGTAGCGAAGGCCAGACTCGCCACACCAGATTCGGATTCTTCAGACACCTCCTCTTCCTCATTTTCCTCAGATTCAGCTTCAGAGTCCATTTCCTTGCCAATGAATGCCCTAGCCTTCTTGGAGTTGCTCTTCTTGTGAGATGAAGACTTCGAGGATTTTGAAGATGGAGATTTTGACGATTTCTTCTTCTTCTTTGCATCATCAGAACTGTAATCCTTGTATTTCTTCTTCTTCATTTCCTTTTTCCACTGAGCACAATCTTGAATATAGTGACTAGGTTTCTTGCATTTATGGCACAACCTTCTCTTATAGTCACTTGATGAGGAATCACTGCTTCTTGAGGATTTTCCAAAGCGACCACGTCTTGAGAACTTCTGGAATTTTTTCACGAGCAGTGCTAGATCCTGGCTCAATTCTTCAGGATCACCAAGGCTACTACCAGAATCCTCACATTCAGAGTCAGACACAGCCCTGGCCTTCAGGGCACGTGGTTTGCCATAGCTTGAACCATAGAGATCTCTCTTTTCAGCAAGCTGGAACTCGTGAGTATTTAGCCTTTCGAGGATATCGGCAGGATCAAGAGACTTGTAGTCAGCACGTTCTTGTATCATCAGTCCCAGAGTATCAAATGAGGAATCAAGCGATCTCAACCGTTTCTTCACCACCTCATGATCAGTGATGTCAGTGGCACCGAGGGCTTGAAGCTCATTTGAGATGTCAGTGAGGCGATCAAAGGTTTGTTGGACATTTTCATTGTCGAGTCTTTTGAAGCGGTTGAAGAGATTCCGAAGAACATCAACTCGAGAGTCACGCTGAGTTGAGACTCCTTCATTCACTTTGGACAGCCTATCCCAGATAAGCTTAGCAGTTTCCAAAGCACTCACTCTTCCATACTGTCCTTTACTCAGATGGCCACATAAGATATTCTTCGCTTGAGAATCGAGTTGCTTGAATCTCTTCACATCGGTAGCGTTCAGTGAGGGTGAGACACAGGGAACACCATTTTCCACAACATACCAGAGATCGTTGTCAATTGCCTCAAGATGCATTCGCATCTTGTTCTTCCAGTAGGGGTAGTCCGTCCCATCAAAGGTAGGACACCCAGCCGAGACCTTGATCATACTTGCGGTCGACATAACTAAAACTCCAGGCGGTTAAACCAAAATCACACAGAACAAGGGAGTACCTTGCTCTGATACCAATTGAAAGTGCGTTATATCGACTAGAGGGGGGTGAATAGGCGATTTTTATGAATTCTTCACTGAGGAATTTGCTGGTGAGAAAATTCCTTAGCGAAGAACTACTTGCAGCGGAATAAGTACTCAGAAGTAAGCATAACAGAATACAAGCATGGTCATCATGATGAAATGAAGACTAGCACAGAGTACAGAAAGCGTAATCACAGGATAACACAAGATGAAGACAAACAGACTGAAGAAATTGAACTGAGGAAATTGAGAAAGTCTTCAGTCAAAGTCTTCAAGCACAGATATGAACAAGCACTCAACACAGTAATGAGGAAAGGAAAGGGTTGAGGAAATAGAACCAGTTAGGTTGGTGAAGACAATGATTTGGTAGACCAGTTCCAACTGCTGTCTCAGTTGTACGTCTGGTTGGAGCGGCTGAGTATTTAAACTCGAGGACACGCAGTCCCAGACACCCAGTCACTGAGCACGCAGCTCAGGAAACCCAGTCCTCACCGTATTCTCCTTGAACTAAGGTCACGCAAACCTCGTCCAATCACTCGTGGTAAGTCTTCAGGCAACTTCCAAACCTTCACAGACTTGGTCACTCGGTGATCCACAATTCCTCTTGGATGCTCTAGACCATGACGCCTAACCGTCTGGAAGAAGCACAGTCTTCAAAGGTAACAAGCGTCGGATCCATGCAGGATCAATTTATTCAGTGATGCTCAATCACTTTGGGTTTGTAGGGGTTTGGCTTTTGGGTTTTCCTCACTTGATGATTTTCGCTCAAAGTCCTCAGAGGATGGGTTGCTCTCAAATGACAAGTGTCAAGTTCTCTCGGAGCAACCAACCAGCTAGTGGTTGTAGGGGGCGGCTATTTATAGCCTAGGGAGCAGCCCGACATGATAAGACATAAATGCCCTTCAATGATATGACCGTTAGGTGGATAGGATATTTTGGGACAGCTGGCGCGCAGCACAGCAACGGTCGGAAATTTGGCTCTCAAATTCCGCAGGGCTATCATGTTCCTCACTGTGTAGGCAATTCGCACTGGCGAATTCCTAACTCCTCAGTCAGAACAAATTCATCAGCGACCAGAAGAACTTCTTCTCTGTCACTGAAGAAAATGACTGAACTGTATGAGATTTCCAAAGGCTTCACTCGAAGGGATTGGTAGGTGTAGGATTTTGAGTTGAGCATCACATGGAAATTTTTCCCTAGTATTTCCTCGACCCCCTTTAACAGTACGGTGTTTCCTATGACTCAAGAAAGAGAAAATGAAACTACGAAAACAAAAGTCTTCACGCTTCATGTTCCTCAAATGAATATCAAGTCTTCAAGATCACACCAATTTCTTCACTTTCAAAGTCTTCAGAAAGTCTTCAGAAGATCAAAGTCTTCAGTCGAAGAACATCATTTTTTGGGGTCGACTTTCTCTGTAAATACCAAACTCCTCATAGACTTATAGACCTGTGTACACTCACAAATGCATTAGTCCTATAAGTCTTCAATACACCAAAATCTCTAAGGGGCACTAGATGCACTTACATGATCCCAATGGTAAAGCGGTGGATCAAAAGGTATATCGCTCCATGATTGGCTCCTTGCTTTACCTTTGTGCATCTAGACTGGATATCATGTTGAGTGTGGGGATGTGTGCACGGTTTCAAGCTGCACCGAAGGAAAGTCACTATGTGGCGGTCAAGCGAATATTTTGATATTTGGCTCATACCCCAAACTTTGGCTTATGGTACCCAAGAGGGGCAAACTTCAAGCTTGAAGGATTTACGGATTCCGATTGGGCAGGAGACAAAGTGGATAGGAAGTCCACTTCCGGAGGGTGCCAGTTTCTTGGGTGCTCTTTGGTGAGTTGGTCTTCCAAGAAGCAAAGTTGTGTGTCTCTCTCGTCCACCGAAGCGGAGTATGTGGCAGCCGGTAGTTGTTGTGCACAACTCTTGTGGATGAGGCAAACTTTAAAGGAATATGGTGTCATTTGTGAAAAAGTGCCTCTTTGGTGTGACAATGAAAGTGCCATCAAGATTTCTCTCAACCCGGTGCAACACTTCAAGACGGAGCATATTGAGATTCGGTATCATTTCATCCGGGATCACATTAGGCGAGGGGAGATCGAGCTCAAGTATGTCAACACTCATGATAACCTTGCAGATATTTTCATGAAGCCCTTGGATGAAGCAAGATTTTGCGAGTTAAGGCATGAGCTAAATATCATTGATTCGAGCAATGTGACTTGAACCCTTGCACCCCCCCCCCACCACACTCAACTTGTTGCCTGGTTTAGGTGTAGGCATGGACATAGGGGGAGTGTTGTTCTCTCGATGAACACTCCCTCCCCCCATTATGCATAAAACGATCAACTCTTTCACATTAGCCATTTTTGATGGTACTTGTGCTTCAAAGACGAGTTTTGGTCATGGGCCCAAGGATAATTCTTCGCGGTGCCATACCAATTGACTCAAACATAGGTGGCTCCGGCCACCGCCCTCTCTTGAGAGAGGCCAGAGCTCGCTCTGCTTTCATGTGGTTGTCTTGAAGGAGTGGGTTCTGGACCGTTGTTAGTGTGTGTGTTGCCTTGTTGGTCTTTCATTTTCTTGGCCTTGCTTTCTCGTCTCTTTTTGTTGTTGAGCCGTTTGTCTAGAGGCCATTTGGTTGCTGAGCAGTACTACCGCTGGTGGCGAGCGGTACTACCGCTCCGAGCGGTACTACCGCCCTCCAGCGCGGTACTACCGCTGTGAGGCAAGCGGGCAGGGGGTTATATCGGGGGCAGGGGAGTTTTCTTCTCCCCCATACCCATTCGCACGCCCCCTCGCTCTGTTCCTCTCTCTAGCAACCGGCACTGCGGGAGGGCTCCGGCGGATCTCCCTCTCCGGGGTGTTCCTCTCCATTTCCTTCGGTGGAGACGATCCCCACCTTGTCCACTTGCCATGGATGCCGGTATTGCCCCAGTTCCCTCCTTCTTCTTGTCTAGATTTCCAATCTAGAATCTTAGGTGCAATAGCAGTTGCATCTCTAGATTTTTGGCCAGATCTAGGCTTGAGTAGGATGGAGAAAGTTCTAGGCAGTTTGGATTGATGTTTGGTTGGAGTATTTTTGAATTTGATAGGACGGTAGTGCCGGATCTGACCACGGTAGTAGGAAACTGCTGTTTCCCCGTCTCGAGCGGTACTACCGCTCTCTCCAGAGCAGTACTACCGCTTGGAGCGGTACTACCGCTCTCTGTGGAGCGGTACTACCGCTTGGGGCGGTACTACCGCTCGCAGGTCGCGGTACTACCGCCCTCTACCAGTTTCCACCATGATCTTACCTCCCAGTGATCTTTTTGCTCGTGTTTTGTGGCTTATGCTCGTTCTTTCTGGTTGTTTGCGTGTTCTTGTGTGTGGTTCCAGGTGATGAGCTTCCTGAGCATCCGGCTCATCGTGTCAACCCCGGTCATGCCACGTCCAAGCGTTACCGCACCACTGAGTCTGCCGGAGGTTCCTCAAGTGCTCCACCTCCACCTCAACTCAAAAAGAAGACTGGTGTCAAGCCGAAGCACTCTGGCAAAACCGTGGCAGAAATGCAACCCAAGGAGTTCTGGGCAAGGCGTCGCCGCAACCCCTATGAGGCAGACCAAGATCCCACTTTGGTCAACCATTCGTTTTGGAACAGGTTCCAGTTTGCCATCTTCTTTGATGTTCTCAAAGCCAAGAAGAACCTCTTTGTCAACGTGCACTCCATCTACACCGACCATATGGAGAAGGATCCTGAATACTTTGGAGAAGCTCTTCAGATGTGCACTCAACTGAACATTCTTGGGGTCATGCAATTCAACAAAGATTATGATGCTGATATTGTGGCCCAATTCTATGCCACGATTCATCTCGAGACTGATGATGACAGGACACTGACTTGGATGACCAATGGCAAGTTGCTTTCAGTCAAGTGGAAAGCTTTCATGGAGTTGATTGGGGTGCAAGATCTAGGTCTTGAGTCTTCGGGCGGCTTTCGCCCACACCGCAACACCAATGCCACTCACAAGCAAGCTCTATGGCCCTACTGCACTTTGAGGATCAACCCTGAGACGAAGAAGGAAACTTATGAGCTGCCTGCCTTTCTGGATATCCTTCACCGTGTCTTTAGAGAGACTCTTTTCCCTCGTATCGGGAATCTGGATATGGTTCACTCCTATCTCGTGGACATGCTTCTCTTCTGCCAGCATCAGAAGGAACAGAACACCGGAGAGTCCCCGGATATCTCTCATGTTATGTGGTCTGAGCTATTATCTGCTATCTCCGAGCGCAAGTGCCCGATTTATGGTCCGTTCATCATGCTGCTTATTGAGAAGGCATGGGCTTGTGTCTATCCCAAGGTGATGCTGGAGACTGGAGAGTTGGTTTCTCACGACATCAAGCGTATGAGGAAGAAGGATAACTGGGGCACTCAGGACCCTAAGTCTAGAGTTCCTTTGTCTGCTACTGCCATGGAGACCGAGGAGGAGACTAGGGCTGAGGCTGAGGATGATGATGATGACTACGTGCCTTCTGAGGCAGAACCCTCTTGGGCAAAGAAGCTCAAGCTCAAGATGAAGAAGTTGTTCTGCATGGAGTCTCACGGTCAGTACAAGACTCATGTGGCTGAGAAGAAGGCCCGAGGTCACCACAAGGAGCTCATGCGTCAGTTGGGTGCTACAGTTAATAGTGGATCTGAGGACCAGCTTACTGAGGAGGAGGAGTGGATTCAGCAGCACTGCCCGTGGACCGATTCTGATGCCGAGCACTTCCCGACCGACGACGGTGGCGCAGATGATCCCGCTGAGATCTGATGTGTGTATCCCTCTATTGCTATCACCTGGAGCCGTAGCAACACTCCCTCTCCTTTTTGGTGTCTCGATGCCAAAGGGGGAGAGGGTTTAGGGATTTGTGCTTTGTGTCTTTGTGTCTTCCCTCTTCTGTGTTTGTGTTTTCCTCGCTATTTGCTTTGGTTGGTTTGTGTCAGTGAGACCTAAGTTCCCGTCATATGGTGTGAGGCATATGCTACCTTATCTTTCCAGTATCATTATCTATGTCACTATCTAACTTATGAGTTGCATGCTTATCCTATTAAGTTATCTATGCTCCTCTCATATACCCTGCTTAGGTGATTGGTCGGTCTCTAAAATGTAGGGGGAGCATTGATCCTAGTATGTGTGCCGTGCAGTCCAAAGCACTTATCTAGATAGCACACATCTAGGGGGAGCCCATCTACATTTTAGGACGGTGGGGTTTTTGCGTTTGTCCTATATCTCTCATGTTTGTGCAAATCCCGTATTGTCATCGATCCACCAAAAAGGGGGAGATTGTAAGGGCATATTTATCCCCAAGGATGTTTAGGTGATTGATGACAATGCTTTTGCGGACTAATCGTGTGCGTTAAGTTCTTTCAGAGATTCATCCATTGGCACGAGACGATTACCTCCCCTCGGTGCTTTATTCAAGACGGTGTAGCTCCTTCGTTTCGTTGTTGGTGGACTAGTTTCGTAGGAGTCACCGTACTATCAAGAGGGGATCCGCTTTGGTAAGGCTAGGGTGGAATCAACACGTACACATCCATATCACACCCGATGTTTTCCTTCCGCTTCATTGGAGCTACCTTTCCCTTCGTACCTGCTCCGTCCTGTCCCAGCGGTAGTACCGCCAAAGCTCGTCAAGCGGTAGTACCGCTCCCTGAGCGGTACCGCTTGTGGGCTTCGGCCGTAGTACCGCAGTGGTTCCGGGCTACTACCGCCTCGACTCGAGACCGATGTTTTTCGTGTCGGGTTTTACGGTACTAAGTGCGGCAGTAGTGGCGGTAGTACCGCTCCAAGCGGTAGTACCGCTCCTACTCCCGCGGTAGTACCGCTCTGGGGCCAGGACCCTGACCTCCTCGTCAACACGGCAGTACCGCTGGGTGGGAGCGGTAGTACCGCTCTTCAGCGGTAGTACCGCCCTGCCCAAGTGGTAGTACCGCTCTGTGCGTGGTTCAGTGGGGTAACGGTTGGATTGGTTCCCCCACTATATATAGGTGTCTTCTTCCCCAAAGTTTACCTACCTCTTTCCCCCAAAGCTCCATTGTTGCTCCAAGCTCCATTTTCGCCCGATCTCTCTCCCTAGCCAATCAAACTTGTTGATTTGCTCGGGATTGGTTGAGAAGGCCCCGATCTACACTTCCACCAAGAGAAATTTGATTCCCTCTCTTATCCCTAGCGGATCCTGTTACTCTTGGGTGTTTGAGCACCCTAGATGGTTGAGGTCACCTTGAAGCCATACTTCATTGTGGTGAAGCTTCGTGGTGTTGTTGGGAGCCTCCAATTGTTGTGGAGATAACCCCAGCCTTGTTTGTAAAGGTTCGGTCGCCGCCTTCAAGGGCACCAATAGTGGAATCACGACATCTCGCATTGTGTGAGGGCGTGAGGAGAATACGGTGGCCCTAGTGGCTTCTTGGGGAGCATTGTGCCTCCACACCGCTCTAACGGAGACGTACTTCCCCTTAAAAGGAAGAACTTTGGTAACACATCCTCGTCTCCACCGGCTCCACTCTTGGTTATTTCGTGCCTTTACTCTTGCAAGCCTACTTGTGTTGTATCCCTTGCTTGCTTATGTGCTAGTTGTTTTTGCATCATATAGGTTGCTCACATAGTTGTATATCTAGACAACCTATTTTGTTGCAAAGTTTAAATTGGTAAAGAAAAGCTTAAAAATTGTTAGTTGCCTACTCACCCCCCTCTAGTCAACCATATCGATCCTTTCAAGTATGTTCAACGATGTATCACCAAATGACTTTGTTGAAGTAATTATGCTGTGTTGTTATGAACCCAAACCCACGAAGACACCTCGGTTACCAGAAAAGGAAAATGACCATGTCAACATGTTTACTCCACGTCCCCATGAATGCAATTTTGCTAGATGAATACCCTTGAGAAAGTATGGCGATGATGAGGAAAAAGAAGAACCGAGTTAAGTAGTGGGCCATAACCCACATGCACCAGGATCTCAATAGATATACCTGATCTACCTATGAAAGATGGTATAGAAGATTGGATGAACAAGAGATATGTGAAATAATGGAACCAAGGATACTTTTGACAACAAGAAGAAGAACTATCGAAGGAATCATCGGATCCAACTAAAGCGTTAGGAGCTTTTAAAACCTTGTGAACCATAGGGGTAGCTAGATGTTGTTTGCTTGCAGAACCAATGGATTTAGCCGAACTCAGTTCATGAACAAGGAAGACTACTACAACGCTTGTGAGGAAGACCGAGTTTTAGGATGCGAGATTTAGTGGACCTTATACAAGGTAATGATTTGAGTGTGACGTGGATTGGTCCCCATGGCGACTACTCTTATTAT
Source organism: Triticum timopheevii (assembly GCA_963921465.1). NCBI lineage: Eukaryota > Viridiplantae > Streptophyta > Magnoliopsida > Poales > Poaceae > Triticum > Triticum timopheevii. The sequence continues at coordinate 326,889,652 of OY997266.1, forward strand.
TTGCTTTGTTATGTGGGAACGTAAGTCTAAAGAAAGAGAGACGATAATTTTGATGTGACCTTAGATGGTATGTTGAAAGACACATGTATTAGTCAACCGTTGCAATCATGTGATACAGTGGGGATAGCCAAGACCCATTTTTCATAGGAACCCTCAGGATTGGTTAACCACCATGAGAGAACTGATGGGCGTTTTAAAATCTTGGCGCCAGACCTATCAACCGGGAATGATCCATATATTGAAGACCACTTCTGGGATAAAGGATTCAGGACCCCAGGGGAGTGTGATTAGAAGATCAGTGTTCTGAAGATCACTCTAGAGCTGAAGTATTCAAGCCCCCAAAGGAGTGGGTCGAAAAAGGATAGTAAAGATCACAGATGGTATATGAAGATCACAAAAATCATCATCTATTGGTTAAGAACTATCACAAATGACATGGTCGTAGATGGTATTACAAGAGCAGTGAGGATCACTGACACATATGTATCTTAAGTATATAATCTAAAAGATTGTTAGTCTTGACTAATGAGGAGTGCGAAGTCATAGATACATTGAGATGTATCAAGCTCCCGCCGAGCCTCCTCAGTGACATTGTCTTGCGTACCGCGCTCTAAAGTGGGGGTACATGGGGACGTGTTCATGTGCAAACAGAAGGCATCAACCTAGTGGAATGCATGTTTGTGGTTGTTTGTTCATTTCATATTAGTTCAAATCAACCAACTTTAGGCTAAAATTGGATAATATTATATTCAACTCCCCCCATGGAGTCGGCATACTAGACCATTCAACCAACATTGGCTAGCATTCTTGCCAATACTTGCTCCATTTTGTCCTCATTGCCATGGAGAAAATGACCGGTAATATGTGGACAGAAAACCATTAAAAATAACCATGAAATAAAAATGGCCAGTAAGAAATCACTATTAAATTTTACAGTATTTGAAAAATTCATATTTACTTTGTTCAAATTCTACTTTGCTTTGCGGAACTCAGATATTATGGAGAAGACAATCAAGTTAAAGAAAAGGGATTTGTTGAAACTCAGCTAGTTAAGATTTTCTTATGTCTCCTCCACGCCCATAACCATTGATCGTAGGCATGAAGTTTCATGATAGACTAATGTTTTATGTGTCTGTTTATGTATGTGACTTGTACAAGGGCCTCGAATCACGCGAGAGCTATATCTCACTTATAGCGAGACAATAGCTTCTCTCGTGTCGAGCGTCAACATTAACGGGCTGGCTCATACTTACTTTGCTTTGCGGAACTTAGATATTACGGAGAAGATAATCAAGTGAAAGAAAAGGTACTAACATTTTAGGTGCTTTTATGTATGTGACTTGTACAAGGGCGTCGAGTCGCGCGAAAGCTATATCGACAGTAGCGTAGGATTCGGTCCCTAGATCTCCATGTTCCTTTGTAGCGCCGGTAGCCACAAAGACATAGTCGAGTTGGTGTTATATAAGTAGGGCACAAACTACTTGAAGGAAAAAAGGCGTGTTTCCACTAGCTTTACATTTTTTTGTAGTTTTTCTTTGTTTTCCACCTGTTTTACTTTGTTTCTTTCTTTAGTTTTTACTGGTTTTTTTCTTTTCTTTCTTTTTTCCTTTGCTTTTCTTCACTTTTTTTTCTTTCATTCTTATTTTTAATGGCTTTTTTATTTTCTTTCTTTTTCATCTTTTGTCTTCGGTTTTGTTTCTTTCTTTCTCGTTTTTCATCTATTTTTCGTTTCTTTCCTATCAGGTTTTTACTATTTTCTAGTACACATTTTTGGTACATATTTAATACATTTTCTAATACATATTTAATTTTTTCAAATACAAGTTTAATTTTTTTAATACATGTGCACCATTTTTTCTATGCACATTGTAAAAATAATTAAAATGCTTGATTAACATTTTTCAAATACCAGATTAATATATTTTTAGTACATGGTCAACATTTTTCCTATTAATTTTTAGATTTTTTTCCAAATGCTTGATTAACATTTATTAAAATAGAAGATTAACATTTTTTAATACATGGTCAACATTTTTTCTATACACATTTCACATTTTTAAATGCTTGACTGACATTTTTCACATATTTGTTCAATATTTTTTTCAAATGCTTGGTTAACATTTTTTTTCAAATACAAGTTTAATTTTTTTTAATAAATGGTCAACATTTTTCAAATGCTTGATTAACATATTTTTAAATACAAGATTAACTTTTTTTAATACATAGTCAACATTTTTTATACATATTTACATTCTTTCAAATGCTTGATTAGCCTTTTTTTGAAATGCTTGATTAACAGCTTTAAATACATGATCATTGTTTTTATTTTGTATACATTTTTTGCATACGTGATAAACTTTTTCTCTATACACATTTAATATTTTACAAATGTTGGGTTAACATTTTTCTAATGTTGTATGTAGTGTGTGTTTTTTCATAGATATAATTAGAATATTTGAAAGTATAAATAAAAATTTAAAAATAAAGCAAAAAATGAAAACAAAAAACATGGAAAAAACAGAAGAAGAAAAAACAAGATTGTGGCCTCGCCTGCGCCTAGGCCGGCCCATCTGGGGCTCCCCTTCACGCGAGGGTTCCCTCGGCCGCTCACCGGGCAGCGAGTCAAAAGGTTTCCTGGCAATAAGCAAGGTATAGCCGCGCCCAACAAGTCGTGCATGTCCTTGCGTTTTTGTTTGGGCTGCCCGGGGATTCATATTGCACTTTGGCCCATGTCGGTTAGTGGGCTTTTATGTTCTTTTTTTATGTCATTGTATTCATGACTAATTTTGTTTTTCTTTTTGGTTTATTTTTTTCCACATTTCATTAAATTAAGTAAAACATTGTTTCACTCTTTTCCTTTCTTAAATTTTAATATATTATATTTAGCTTAATATTCATTTGTTACCAAGGATTACAAAGTTGTTTGTTTATGATTTTTTAGCTTAATATACATGCATAGCCATAAAATGACCACAACTGGGGTTGGGAGGTGGTTGTGAGTCAAATTGTCCATCACTAGACATGCAACTGTAAGTACTATATTTTTGCTGCAACAAAGCTTGCACCAAAGTGAGTTGCGAGGGTCAGAAGGGGAGTTGTAGGGTCAGTTGCATGTTCATCACTAGAGAAGCAACTGCAAGCATTGTGACCTGACTGCAACTGCATGGGACAAAGTGACTACAACTGGGGTCGGGAAGGGAGTTGTCGGGGCAGTTTGATGTCCACCATTGTACATACAACTGTAAGGGTTGTAATCCGACTATAACTACGCGGTACGCAAAGCGACTGCAACTAGGGCGTAAGTGGTTTGTCGTGGCCAGTTGCATGTCCACTAGCAGACATGAGCATGCACTGTTGTAACATGACCACACACACTATTGTAACATGACCGCAACTGCATGAACACAAAACAACTACAACTAGGATTAACCTGACTTATTTTCCTACCAGTCGCACGTGCGCAAGTTGCACGCGACTCACCCATGCGCAATTGCAACCGTTGCAACATGTACATGTCGGCCTAATTATTTTTCTACTAATCACACGTGTGTGAATTGTGCAACCGTGGCAAACACGTATGCAATTGGTGTCGGCCTAATGTTTACCTACTAGTCGCACGTGCATGAGTTGCACACGGTGCACCCGTGTAGAATTGCGAGCGCCTAACCAGGTGGACAAAACTCAAATTGGACAATGGCAACTGAACAACAGCACAGTGAACCATGTGAATACGATGTAGTTATGCCTTACATAGATGGGTTTTTGGCGCTCCCTTAAGAAAAGCCTTGGATTAATAAGTTCCGGTAATGCAAAAGATTGCAAAGTTTAAAAGCCTCTGTATGGAAGTTATTTCTACCACAGTTTATGATTTTTGTAACGATTTATTTGTGTGGATGGTCTAGATTTCAAGTAATGATTTTCTGAATTTGAGGATCAGATAAATTTGACCTGAAGGGAGTGTCAAAAAAGAAACGAGAATGGGAGGAGTAGCGAAGGATGAGAGACAAACGTATTTCAGATAACATAACATACGACAGGTCGAACAACGAGTGACAAAAAATAGAATATCCCTCCAGCTTTGTTAAAAGATCAGGACATCTAGCTAGCTTTGCTCTAAGATATTCGAGAACAAATTTAATCAATTCAAAACAAGTAGTGTCCGATACAACAATGCAATGGGCCTCTCTAAGCAGGCATCTTTAACCTAAATTATTATATTAGTAGTACAAAATCAGTCCTTTATCCTGCCATAATTGTTTGCAGTATTTTAGCAAAACCATGTCAAAAGCTTCCAAATTTGGGAACTGGGGTTCTACTTTACTAGTAAGAATACCATGCCACTTTAATCATCATTATCCGATCTCTAATCTTACTATTCAAGCTAATCGGATCCATGCATATGAAATAGTTATCATTATCTCCTGTCTTCTGAGTTACAGGCTGCTGCTGCTTTCTTCTACTTGTAATCATTGATCCACCGATAAAGCAAAAAGATTTTAGCAGGGTGCAGGCTATCAGTACCTGAAAGGGACAAGCAATACCGAATTTAATGTAACATGTTTGGGCAGATAAGACAGGGATAAGATTGTTTGTTTGGGTTGTGTTCTCCCACTGCCTCGCCAAAGAAGATGTGCCACCCGATTAGCCATCAAGAGCTGGATGCATGAGTGCCTATATATGTACAATGAATACTTTCATGCAGTATGATAATTGTACTAATCTATGGTGCTTTGGAGGAAAGATCTTGATAATCAGTATGGTTTGGAGGAAAGGTTCATTATTAGTCTTCTTTAGTTTTTCTAACCGAAGACAAAATCTTTGCTTCATCTCATTAACTAAAAAGAGATAAAATTGCACAATTAATTATGAGAAAATCATGCAAAAACCATCACAAACGCCCATCAATATTGTCATGGAACATAGGGCAGCACCGGTCGACTTGTCCTCCCACACAAAACACATACATGTCGCCGAGAAGAAAGACCACTGCTGGGATTGTCATCAAGTGTCGTCATCGTCATCCCTCCTCGAGAAAGCGACTCCGACTTCACCTCTGGTAACCACTAACGAAGCGTTCAACGTAACAGCACCGAAACCCATGCCGACGCATGCCAAACATTCTGCCACCCACTCCAATGACTAGACACCTCCCACTCAAATGACGAATAGAGAAAATAACAAGAATGTGCCAACCATGCCGGGTTTGGGGAGAAACTTTCTCTTGCGATACACGTCTATACGTCGATGCAGTCAAGGACGACTGAGGTCCTGAGGTGGGCAAGGGATGCCCCTAATCCACCCCTTCAACCGTGTCGGCGGTCTGTAGTTGTTATACCAGCAGTGGTGGCTACTAGAGCAATAAACCGCCATACGGCGGCAGGGGGCTGCCAGGGTCGCAATTATGGTGGTGCCGGCCACCAAGTTTGCGGCAACAATCCTCACTCCTACCTCACTTTGGCTGGACTTGCGACATAGTGACGGCATCACTGGTTTCTCCACCAGCCTTCCGAGAAAGGAGATCACTCACAAGATTGGGCGCAACCACCTACACACAAGACCAGAGAGAAAATTGCTGGCGAGAAACCCACAAACCCACGAACACGTGAAACTAGAGAGAAAATCGAACGTCCTAGCCGGGCACCGGGCAACACACCAAAAGTGCCTGGCAAACTGGACCCGAAAAGCAACGACCCTCCTCGCCCCCATAACGATCCTTTCACACCCAACAAAGATGGCACGGAACACCAAGTCAAACAAGCAAGGAAGAAGACACGATAGTCATTGAATCGAGAACCTAACGAAGATGGCATGACGCACCGGGTCGAGCACCCAACGGCAACATCACGGGACGTACCGAGTCGACCATCACTGACTAATGATAAACTGGCACAACACACCCCAAGCACCCACCCGCGGCTCTGAACAAACATAGGACGGGGCACACCGAGTCGACCGACAGACCACGCCCCGAGCACCCGCTCGCGAGTGCTTATGAACCCGGCATAAACCGGGACTAAGCCACTCGGCACCCGGGTCCAACCAAATACACGAGCACGCTGTTGCGAGCTAGGCCAAACAAGCATGCACGGGATGCCCAGTCGCACGAGCGCCCCGGTTGCTGCATGGGTTGTTCGGTTCACGCGAGCCTAGTGCATGTGTATGCCCGGCACGCATGAGAGAAATGGCCCGACAAGGGACGAAGGACACTGACACGACGACTCGGGCTCACCTACCACATGGGGGTAGCGCATGAGATGGTGCATGCGGACACTACGCAAAGCCCCGCATAAAGGTGGCCCGCGTTCGCCCACGACCCCAGCATCATGGACCCCCGAGGAAAACCGTCTAGGTGTAGTGCGACTGCGAAGATAGGACGGGCATGAGCGCTCCATGGAGGCACCGGTGAGAGGCGCATGCGAAATGAACGGTGCAGAGGGTACTATCTCGCGGCAAAGCCCCAGGCAGGTGCTCCCGCATCCTTTATACGACATGAGTAACAAAGTGTCAGGTATAGTCTTTACCATGCTAAGTTTGCAAATATGTGAGTTGTTGTGCTGAAACAAAAAGTTTTCTATTATATTTTGGTTTTCTCCGGTTTAACATTTCATGATAAACTATTGAAATTTTTACACAATAAGCATATATACGTTCTCCATCATATGGTAAATTTTCTGAATTTTTGGAGTTGCAAAAGTATGGCTGAAAATTATGCATTTATAGACTATTCTGTTTTGACAAATTGTTATTATACTTCTATTACTTGCCTATGTTTCCTCTTTTAGTGTTCCTATTAACGGGTAGAAATCTTTAAAATGTGTTAGAATAAAATAGCTAATATTGGACTATAACTAATCATTTTGTTACAACAAGGCATGGTAATATTTGAGTTTTATTTATACTAACCCATCTCACTAAGTTTTGCAAAGTTTTGGCCGGATGAAGTTTTTAAGACCCACGTAAGACACTGTTATGAGGAGAATAAGTGAGATGCAAAATCTCAAGCTTGGAGATTCCTTGATATGAGGAGAATAAAGGAGATGAGAAATCTCAAGCTTAGAGATTCCCAAGGCACACAGAGGTAATATGTCAAGAAGTTTCAAGCGTCTAAGCTTCTGTTGGATAAGGCATCCCCTTTTGTCTATCATCAATTATCTGTTTGTCTCGGTTGGACCTATGTTTTTTTGTTCACATAATATGTGTTATTCTTGGAGCGTATTTTGCTTCTGTTTGACGGTCTTTGCGATCATCACACCTGAATAAATATTCTTTGGAAGATATTCATGGTCATGAATTTATATAATTGCTCTTTTGCTTCACTTACACTTGTTAGAGCATTTTAGTAGTCTTAAAAGAAATGCTTAGAACTCTCTTACTTCACATATATATTTTTGGAGAGTTAAATAGTACTTGACTGTTAGCATGGATTAATATGTCAGTGCTAAAGTAATATGGATGCATTAGGGGTATAATTAAAATTACATAAATTAATTTAGAGTCATGAAACTTGAAGACCAGATTCTTTGCATAAGTTTTGAGATAGAGTGACAGTAATAAATGAATTTGTTAGTAAAAGTGATTGTGTAGAGTAATGAGACGATGTTGTATAATTATGTGGGAACCATTTCCTTTCTTCATTAATGAATTAAAATTTGAGAACCTCTAATATTACCATGAAGTCCAAGTTGAAGGGTATGTAAGTGAACCATATGCGTAGATTAGATTGGGGACACGTAATGGGCTTTGACACGCCAAACTATCCCCCTTGGAGATTCACTCGTTGCAAAAAAAAATTCTGAACAAACTATGAAGATGCTTGTAATGAGTACTTGTCTTCTTTATGACTAATGTGAGTTTCAGATATTATATGCATTTCCACCATATCCATATTGCTAGCCTCTTAGGTATCGAGCATTGCACACTCTCATATCAATATGATGTGCATCCTTCGTTGATACATCCAAACCCCATGTTTGGACTTCCTCTTGTTCTCCTACACATGAAGCATCCATCTTCCTCAAAACATGCACCATACCTCCTATTATGCCATTTTCATAACCATTCCGAGATATATTGTCATGAAGCACTGATCATCATTTACATTACATGACTAGGGATGCTATTGTCACTTTGAATTTGCATGATCATATGGTGTTGGCAAGATATTATTGTGGCAAAGCCACCATTCATCATTGAGTACATAATTTGTTTAGTTGAGTTGTAAGTAAATTTAAAGTGTATTCTTCATCATTACAGAGTGTTGCCCCTACGCATGAGGATATACGAAAAAAGTGCACAAGAGTGCAAAAGAGAAAAAAATAGGAAGGGAGCAACACCACCCTTCCATATTAGTATACACATGTGCTTCAAAGTACCACCTGGTTTTAGTAGATATTACAAAGTACTTCAAATTAAATAGCACTCACTACAAAAAATTACACTTCCTGATGATAGGTGTTTGTCACAGTAGGTCATGTTTTCTGTCATGCATGTACATCCATGATGATTTTATGACAGAATCAAGATAGTCATACCTGTGTTGTCGAAGAAGTGTTCCATGACATTACCAAAATTATCATCGCGTCATAGAAGGGCTTTCGTCAAGGGTGACCGACACATGGCATCCACAGTAATAGGTTGCCGTTAAGTTATCAGGTTCCGGTTTGGATCCTATAACCCGTTAACAGCCCGGACCAATGGGGATTTTCCACGTGTAAAATTCTCAATGGCCAGAGGAACCACATGTTGGCTCACCGTTTGGACAGATGTCATCCACTCATTGGACCGAGGGTGCCTATGATACGTCGACATGTGGCACGACCCAACAGAGGCCCATTCCAGTGAAAAGGCCGCCCTGTTTGACTTGGTCAAAAGGTAGCAGGCCGGCCCACGGAAAGCATGTTAACGGCATGTTCACATATAGCCCATTTACAGCCCGCTAACTCACAACCCGTTATCCGTCCAATATGATTCCAGCCCACTGTAACTTCCGGCCCATGTATGGCCCATGACGTCTTTTGGCCCATAGGATGCCCTTCGTAACTCTGTGTCAGGACCCCGACTCAATGCCACATCGATCTAGCATGTAACACCTCATATCACTTTGCGGCCTCACGCACGGTATTCCCACGGGTGTCACCTTACCTTTGCCCGGGACCGTTTGCGCCTTTTGGCACACGTATATGATAGTGTCGCTAGCATCCATATGATAAAGAGCCTGGGCTGACATGGCTAGTCGTAAACCCAAAGTGGCACAGACTTACAGGGACAGGCATCCATGACCCAGCATCGAACGTGTCGGTCATCAGCGAGTGAGTTCCGAGCTGTAGCACTGGGCTAGCAGGACTCCGGTGAACCGGGCTGTAGCGGGCTAACAGGACTCCGGTATTCATCGCGTGACATTTCCCCGAAGGGACAGACACAGGAACGAAGAAGGACACATGCCGGCCAGCCTAAGTGTTCCGGAGCAGTAGCAAGCTACCATGGCTCGGTGGAAACACTAGGAGACATTTCCCGGTAAGAGAGGCTACTAAGGAAAAACAACTAGATAGTCAGATCCCACACATACCAAGCATTTCAATAACATACACACAATATGCTCTATATGTGCAAATACAACATGGCATCACATCATGACTCTACGACTCAAGTATTTATTCATTAGGCTCCGAGGAGCGAGATATTACAAGCAGGGGTCTCATGACCCAACATTCAGAGCATACAAATCAAACACATGCGGAAGCTAACATGTCTGAGTACAGACATCTACAAATGAAAAAGGCTTAGAAGCCTGACTATCTACCAGATCCTGCCGAGGGCACAAGATCGTAGCTGAGGTAACAAGCTAAACGTCGAAGTCCACGTGGAACTACTAGCGAGACTGAAGTCTCTCTGCAAAAACATAAAATAGGCAAACGTGAGTACAAATGTACCCAGCAAGACTTACATCAGAACTAACTACATATGCATCATTATCAACAAGGGGATGGTGGGGTTTAACTGCAGCAAGCCAGCTTTGACTCGGTGGCTATCCTGAACTACGACTGCAAGTAACTCTTTTGAGGTGGCGCACACGAGCCCACATATTCACCATATCAATACACCACTATGGATCCGCTCCCGTCTCCCTACGAGAATGCCATCCATAGCACTCACACTTATCTTGCGTATTTTAGAGTATCCACTTTCACTTGTCTATGAACTGTACAGGCAACCCAGAAGTCCTTTTCCGCGGACACGGCTATTCGAATAGATGATGTTAACCCTGCAGGGGTGTACTTCTTCACACACGCTCTCACCACTTACCGCCGTTTACACGACATGTACTCGGCAACCTTCAAGCGGAAGCCCAACGAGGGTGTCGGCCACGGCCTACCTAAACACTCAAGTCCCTAGTCCAGGTTTATCGCCTATTCGGGTTCCATCCATGAGGAGATCCGGCCGAAGTTTCGCTCACAGCCCCAAACGATGTGAACAGGGTTCCGTGACACCAAACGGGCGCCCGGTTTACCCGGCCACGTGCCTACCGCATCACAACCCACCCCTACGGTCAGCGCTGCGCACGACCTCCAGCATACTACAAACACCAGAAACTACTTGCAACTCCTGGACAGAGGACAAGGGTGATTAAGAAGCCGAGAGGGTCCATTGGTTTCGGGCCCAATGCGTGGTAGTAACTGTATCATGGATCACAAACACAGAACTCAGTTCCTGAGGACGGCTGCAATGAGACAACCCACCATGTACTCCTACATGGCCTCTCATTGCTACCTTTACCAAATCGTGTTCACACACTTAGCTCACACACGGTAGGACATGTTCACACACCTCTGATTCATCCTCGATGAATCAGACCCGACTCAACTCTAAGCAGTAGCAGGCATGACAAACAAGCAAGAATGAGTAGGCACAACAGGGCTCAAACAACTCCTACTCATGCTAGTGGGTTTCATCTATTTACTGTGGAATGACAGGTCATGCAAAGGATAAAGGGGTTCAGCTACCGCAGCAAGTAACAGAAGAATCGTTGTTGTCCTAATGCAGTAAAAGAGAGCAGGGCGAGAGAGTAGGATTGTATCGGAATGAACAAGGGGGTTTTGCTTGCCTGGCACTTCTGAAGATATTATAGCTCTTCATCGGTGTCATCGATCTCATCGTCGAAACCACGTCTATCGAGAGGGGACAGTTACCGGCAAATAAAGAGGGACACAATCAATGCAATGCAACAAATATGATGCATGATAATGTCATGGAAAAATGCTGTTGATTGAGCTAATGCAACTAGCAACAAGTTAAATGAAGTTGGTTTGAACCCTAGGTTCAAATTCAAACTCCACATATGAAGGTTTAAATGCCATTTATTTGTTTTGTCCAAAACAGAGGACAAACATTGTTCAAAAATGCATGAGAATGGTACAGATGGATTCCTTGAATTTTTCTGATCATTTTTCATATATAATTTATTTCATTTGGAGTTACGGTTGAATTTCTATGAATTTTAGAAGTTTGGGCTATTTTCTGGAATTTATAAATCATTTTGGATTTAATTGAATTCCAGAAAAAGGTTTACTGCGTCAGCATGAGGTCATCCTGACCTCAGCAAGTCAACAGCCGGTCCAGGTCAAACTGACCAGTGGGTCCAGGGTGTCAGTGGATAATTAAACTAGCTTAATTAGTTTAAACTAATCTAGGTAATTAGCAGAAGGGGGCCCCACCTGTCATTGACTCAACAGAGTCAACCAGGGCCCACCCGTGGTCAAAAACAGGTCGGCTGCACCGGCGTTTAGCCGCCGGCGAGCCCGACGCGGTGGCGGAAGTGGTTTTGGCCGTTCCGGCCACCTAAAGGGTCGCGGAGGGCATCGGGGTGGAGCTGAGGACGAGCCGCGGCTCTTGGTGGAGTCCGTTGGGGTCGGGGTGGCCGGAGTTGGCGCCGGCGATGATCTAGGCGGCCACCGGAGTTCGGTTGAAGACGAACTCAGGCTAGGGGGTGCAGTGAGGTGCGGGGAGTGCACGGTTGGACTCAACGCAGCGTGGTGAGTGCGTTGGACACCATGAGGTGGCCGGAGGATGGCCGGGAGCACGTCGGCGACGAGATCCGTGGCGGTGCGTGCGGTTGATCTTCGTGCGGTGGCTACACGACTCGGGGGCGAGAGAGGAAGGGTAGGAGGGGTAGCTATGCTCACAGAGCACTCGTAGAGGCCACTGGCGGGGTCGGGGACGAGCTGAGGCGGTGACGGCGTTGAAGGGGATCTCCGGCGACGGCGGACTCGGGCGAGGTCGGTGCGGTGAACTTGGGTCTCGCGAGCACACAGGGCTTGGTTAGCTCGATGAAGTGGACGGCGGCGGAGCTCCTGGACACAACGAGACGGAGCACGGGTGGCGGGGAGCGCGGCTACGGCGATGGGGCGGCGACGGTGGCGTCGGCCATGGCTGGGGAGCGCGAGGGGGAGGAGCTGGAGAGAGGAGGTGTCTGAGGGGTTCGGGGGAGAGAGGGGGAGCGATCCACGTTGCGGCCGGACGAGGGGAGCGGCGAGGCGGCGACCAGGTGCGTGGCACCCATGCGGTGCTCGCCGCCGAGCACCTGCCTGCCTGCCTGGCCGAGCCAAACAGCTCGCTGGCGCGGCAGCTGGGCTGGGCCGGCAGGTGGGCCGGTTAGTAGGCGCCAGGTAAGGTTTTCTCTCTCTCTCTCTTATTTCTGTTTCTGTTTTCTATTCTGTTATTTTGTTCTGGGCTTTATTAAAAATAGCTAAGCACTTTCAAAAATCACCAAACTGCACATGCCCACTGTATAGAATATATCCAACATGGAACATTTTAGTTTGGGATTATTTGAGCATTTGAAATATTTAATAGCATTTAAATGCCCAAATGCAAATACTATATGATTTAATTCAGTGACCAAATATGTCCTGCAAAAATATAAACCATTTTTGGTAGATGCTTCCACCTCAAACCAGAAATGTTGAACATTTTTAGAGGACATTTTGAGTTCAATGAAAAAGGTTTTATTTTGACCCTAGTTGAATTCATTTGGTGCTAGGGCTTAGTCAATCCCCATTTCAGGTTTAAATGAAATTTAAACATGATGCAACACTCTAATGCATGCACTAGGCATTGTCAGAACTAGGGATGTGACACTCTGGGCCCATTAAAGGCCTGAGATGAAACTGGCCCATAATGAACAGTGTATTGCTTTATACCCATTAATGGCCCATTATTCCGTCGGCCGTTTTCAGCCCGTGTTAACTTTCGGCCTTCCAAGGGCCCATTTATTCTTGGGCTCATTTCCAGAATTCGATTACTTGCGGTCCGTTACCGGCCTGTTCCGCTTGTGGGCCAAATTCAGCCTGTGGTTACAGTCGGCCTATTTGTGGCCCGTTAACCCGTGGGGTTGTTTTCGTAGCGTAATCAAATACGGCCTATTAACGGCCCATTATGGTCGGGCCATAAAATGGACGATTTCCACTCTAGCCCGTTTACGAACCATTTTGCGGACCGTTATTGGTCCACGAATAGTACGACCCATGTTCGGCAAAATAATTATACGGCCCGTAGAAGGCCCATAGATTAGACGGCCCGTAGAAGGCCCATGGATCCTACGGCCCGTAGAAGTCCCATGGATCGTACAGCTCGTGGAGGGCCATGGTCACTACAACAGGTAGCAGGACCATGGTTACAACAGTCCATGTGTTGCCATAGTTATTGTGGCCTAGTTATAAAAATAGGTTATTGTGGCCACTAGGAAAACGCGGAAAAAGAACTGCAGTGACTACAAGCAAACAACTAAACAAGGCAATAAGGAAATAAATAAGCAAGCAACTAACGCTAGGATATTATGGCTATTACACATATTACATCGATTGGGCATCAAAGTTCGCCACTAGTGCAAATATAGGGAACAAAGCAGCATATTACATATACTGGCCGTCTAAATTGGCCACCAGTGCAAATAAACGTGGCAGCCAAACAAGTCCATAACTAAAACAACTTCATAACAGCTCAAGAAATGTTATCCTGGGTATCCATCATGTTGGCAATAAGCTTAGCAAGCTTATTAGCTTTGTCATGTTTGGTGCTAAAATCCTCCAACGCCTGTTGTTGCACTAGAAAGTATGCATTCGAATGCTCCAGGGACTTCCACAGTCCTTCGGCTTCTTGTCGCATCACAGCTGATCGATGCCTTTCATCTTGTAGTTGAGACTCAAGAAACCGAACTAATACAGACAATGAGTTTGAATAGCTTGTGCCAGCGGTAGTGGCCAGTAACTCGAACACTAAACCAAGACAGGACTTTGGGGTTGTCTCGCTATCTTCAAGATAGTTTTCCTTAGCTGTTTTATCAGCTTTGTTGGAGACCAACAATGATGTCTCACTATCCTGAACCTTACCTGCATTACTTCCTTTACCATTGCTTAATAAGGCACTCTTCCCCAATATTCTGTCAGCATTCTAAAAGAAGAAACAAGCAGACACATAATAGGTTTAGCATGTACTAGTATATGAAACTCATTTCGGTGAACCAATTCATTAGTAAGGTGACATGATTAAACTACCAACATATATCTATGTCCTATGGTCACTGCATTGTCTTGCCAAATCAAAATAGAGACACAGTTCAAATCATATCAGTTCAAGACAAAGCAGCACTGAAAGAATACAAAGCGTGGGAAACTACACGACACAACAAGATTTCAGATGGATACCACGGGTCTACATGTACAACAACACTATTGGCTCTGTTGTGATGCTAGTAATGTGCATGATACGAGAAGTCAACTGTATACACAATTGAAATTCAAATCAGCAGAGCTATTTATAATAGCAAACATGTTAAAGAAACATGTGTAAGCATACTTGTTGTGCCATTGGAGTTTCGATTGGATCCTTCAATTTAAAAATAAGTTTGTATGAGTAAATATAGTGATACAAGAGAAAAGTAGTATGCATGATAGCAATGGAATCTTAAATTAGAACAGTTGTTCTTCTGGTTTAAGCACTTGTTCTACATGAACAAAGTTAGTAAGACGCAAGCATACGGTACTTAAAAATAAAAAATGAGCTCATAGACCTTACCACATTCTTGGTTCGGGACCAGTACAGAACAAGGCATTCTCAGTCATTGTCCAGTAAATGTGTCTGAGGAGAACATAAGGGAATTTGATGAGTTTCTTTGCTAGTGAAGTACGTTTTCTTCAAGTAATCTGATACTGCCACCAAGCATTCTTGAAGATAGCAAAGGTATTAGCACAGGTTACCTCATCCTGAGTTTCCAAATCGGTCCTTCTCTATAGAGAAAAATGGGAATTTTTCTGTATTATAACCATCATGGAGGTGAATGTATGGGATAAAGCAAAGTAATTGCCATGAATAACATTACATACACATAACTCCTGGAAAAATACCTACAACTGGCATTTTCCTTCGTCTTCAGTATAAAATTTCCATGATGGGAAGACACACACATAGGATTTAACAACATCAAATGCGATAGATGCTAAACTACGAATGGCTGGTTGTGCTTCCTCCACAGGAATAGGTGTACTAACTGGTAGAGTTGGGGTTCGCTGTGGTAGTACTGACGCTTTGGGCATTGGAGCTGCCTTACTAACTGCTCTTGTTTGGGAGCCCTATGGTAGAGATGGTGTTGTGTAACAGGAACTGGGTTACTATATGCTGGGGTTGGGGTTAGATTGGGTGAAGTTGGTTCTCTGTCCATCGCGGTAGGGGTACAATCTGCGAGAGTCTGGGTTATGTGTGGTAGGGCTGGTTCTCGTGCATGTACAACCGGGGTGCTATCTCCACCAAGAGGTAGCACTGTTTTATTTGCAGACCGTGTTTTTACTCCACTAGATACTGCCATCACCCGCTCCAATTCAAATGGCTGATAAACAGGAAACATAGCGGAATGTACAGACGTTGTATGAGAGACAGATGCAATAGAAGTGTGGAAAAAAGAGGGCACGAAATATTTGACATGTATATTGTTTAACTAAAAAGGATTATTTCACATATATGATGTCTATCTACACTAGATAGCATAGCATGACATAATTCAAAGATATGATGACTAACTAAACAGGATGGCATGAGATAATTATATGATGTCTTTAGTAAACAGGTTCGCATGACATAATTCACATACATGTTATCTAAGTAATCAGGATCGCATGATTTAATTCACACATGTGATTTATATGCTAAGGAGAGGGCATTGGCATATATGATATCTGAACTAAGAACATGGTGTTGAATATTGTGTATATGATGTCTAAACTATGCAATGCAAGACACCATATGCATGATATGAGCAGTATAAGTGTGCCAAGTTAGAGTATACACCTCGGTTGGGGAATAGGACTGGTCATCTGTCTCTAAATCCATCTCTAAGGAGCTATCGGGTCCCAGCAAGAGATCTGCTTCAACAGGTAGCACTGTCTGCTCTGAAGACCTTGTTTTCACTCCAGATTTTTCCATCACCCACTCAAATGGCTGATTCACAGGAATAATAGTTTAGTGTACAAACATTGTCGACCAATGAAAATGTAATGAAGAAAAGGATGGGCAAGATATCATTCAAATATATGATGCCTGGTTAAACAGGATGGCATTGCATATTTCACATATATTATGGCTGGCTAAAAGAGATGAGACTGCATAATTCCCATATATGATATAGAAACTAAATAGGTGGCATTACAGAACATGTCTAAATTAAGCAGATGACATATATGATGTCGAAAGTACGCACTACAAGGCCACATATGCATGATATCACTAACATCATCATGCCAAGTTAGAGCAAACTCCTTGGGGGGGGGGGTAAATAGGAGTGGTCAGCTGTGTCTGAATCTGCCTCAAAACAGATATCTTCCTCTGGATTACAATCTGGAGAGGGGGGAGGGTTTTCCATTGAACCCACCATGGAGTGATGTCTGCATGACATTGTATTGCCGTGCAAAACTCTTCTCTTTTTCTCTACATGTTCAACATGACTGTGTACAATATCTGACATCCATACAAAAAAATATAGTGAGATTATGTAACGAGAGCATGAAGAAATCTAGAGTGATGGTAACAATGAGTGGATGGATCCAAAAATAATGATAGCTTTAATTTAAGAAAAAGACAGATGATGATTGCTTTACTATTTGTTTCCCACCCAAGATTAACAACATAGGCATATGAACCAGATAATAGATAGAGATACTATTCATTGCTGCCTCGATATGTGCCCCACAACTAATTTTAGAACTCAAGTTTGAACATTAGTTTGGACCTAACTTGGAGTCTAAGAGGTGAACATGACGATAAAGTAACAGGTAATATTAAGCAATGCATAACATAAGCAGAAACAAAAGAGTGCGACCTCTCTTTTGGACTCGTGTACTCCTCAGGTTTATCTGCTGAGTCGATGACGGTGATGCCGTTGCGGTGGGTGCCGGCGGCAGGGAAGGAGATCTAAGGCGGCGAAAGACGGTCAGGAGTCATGATGTCTTGTTTGGTGGATTCTTCTGTCGATGGAGTAGCTCAGGTGAGGTGGACGACGTCGCGGCAGGAGCAGGACTAACCACACAAAGTTTTCTCCGACACCTACCTGTAATAGAAGTAATTCTGTAAGGGCTCCTTTGGCTTGCAGGATTCTAAAAACACAGGGATAGGAAAAACACCGGAATAGGATAGGAATGCATGTGGGAAACAGAGCATTTGTAAAGACAGGATTTCTGTCAACTTGGGTGTTTGGTTCACAGGAATTGGAAGAGCAGAGGAATGCAAAGAAACATGGCCAAATTAAAGTGAAACCATATGAAAGCGTGTACAATTAGAATGTTATTCTGCCAATAATGCACTTGGTCTTGTTTTCATGCATAGGTTTTTGAAAAGTAGGTCCAGGTGGATGTTTTTCTCCATTCCTTTCAACAAAATACATGAATAATTGAATAGTAGAGTGCCATAGGAAAATTTTCTATTGCTATGTTTTTCCTTCAGTTTTTCCTTTGAACCAAAATAGCCCTAATGGATCAACATGAATGTAGAGTAATAAGTGATGCGACAAGTGCACGACCTCTTTGCCGCAGCCGTGTCGACCTCGGCATCATTGGGTTGGTCGCTGAAGAAGTTGAGGTAGAGGTGGCTGTCGGAGGTGTGGATGAAGATCTGAGGAATGTGTAGACGGCGTCTGTCGGTGTCAAAACCGATGGATCTCGGGTAGAAGGTCCCGATCTGTGCGTCAAGGCCAATGGTAACAGGAAGCAAGGGACACAGATGTTTACCCAGGTTTGGGCCCTCTCGATGGAGGTAAAACCCTACTTCCTGCTTGATTAATATTGATGATATGGGTAGTACAAGAGTAGATCTACCACGAGATCGTAGAGGCTAAACCCTAAGAGCTAGCCTATGATGGTATGATTGTAATTGTGATCGGGCTTCTAAGGACCAACCTCTCCGGTTTATATAGACACCGGAGAGGGCTAGGGTTTCATGGAGTCGGTTACAAGGAAGGAAATATAATATCCGGATCGCCAAGCTTGCCTTCCACGCAAAGGAGAGTCCCATCCGGACACGGGCCGAAGTCTTGAGTCTTATATCTTCATGCTTCAATAGTCCGGACGTTGTACACAGTCCGGCTGTCCGGATACCCCCTAATCCAGGACTCCCTCAGGTGCCCCTAAACCAGGCTTCAATGACGATGAGTCCGGCGCGCAGTATTGTCTTCAGCATTGCAAGGCGGGTTCCTTCTCCGAATACTCCAAAGTAGTTATTGAACACTTGAATCGTGTCCGGATCCACAAAATGATCTTTACACACCGCTGTAGAGAGAATGATATTTCACAAATGCAATCTGCTGACAACCTTTTCTGATGACGTGACACGTTATTACGGTAGGATCATTATTCGAACTGTTTTCCCACAACCAGCTATAGTGCATATTACGAGGCGGTTTCTGTGACACGTCTTATCAAAGCAGAGATCGTGTCCCTTTATTACGGGATTCTCATCAATACGGGTATGGGTAATCCCACCATGCCATCAATCGTGGCGCTTGGGAAGCAAGCGATTCCCAACGGGAAAGTGGGGAGGTGTACCGCTTTCGGCGCCTCTATAAAGGGATAAGATTTCCACATTTCACCCACGCCTTCTTCCTCCTTTGCCCACTCTTGCCCCCTCGAGCTCCAGCGCCCAAGCCCAAGTCTCCTCCGCACAGCTAAACATGTCCGGAGCAGGAGGCAAGTGGGTGGCTTCCACCGTCCAGGGGAAGCACATCACAAATCTTCGGGCGGCCGGATACTTGGCCGCGGACATAGCGCACTGGCTACCGGACGCCGGGCAGGTCATTCCGACCCCAGGACCCCACGAGAGGGTTGTATTCGTCGCCCACTTCGTTTGTGGACTGGGATTTCCACTCCATCCCTTCGTCCGCGGGCTCATGTTCTACTACGGGCTATATTTCCATGATCTAGCCCCGAAATTTGTCCTCAACATCTCGGCGTTCATCTTCGTATGCGAGGCCTTCCTCCGCATCCGGCCTCACTTTGGCCTATGGCTGCAAACCTTCTGCGTGAAGCCGAAGGTTGTAAGCGGCCAACAAGCAGAGTGCGGAGGGGCCATGGTGGGCAGAATGCCTAATGTCACATGGCTCGACGGCTCCTTTGCGGAGACCGTGAAAGGGTGGAAATCGGGGTGGTTCTACATCACCGATCCGCGCGGCGCCAACTGGGCAGCGGCCCCCGAGTTCCGATCCGGAGCCCCCATGCGGCTCACCTCCTGGTAAAAGAGGGGCCTGTCCTGGGGCGATTCTACGGAGCTGACCGGACTCCAGACATGCATCAAAAGCATGAAGGACAAGAACATCAAGCTTGTGAACGTGATCCAGGTCATGCTCGTTCACCGGATCCTGCCCTGCCAAAGGCGGGCATTCAATCTGTGGGACTTCATACCGGCCGAACACCAGACGCTCCGGAAGCTCTACGACATGACGCACAAAGGCGCATGGAAGGTGCTGTTCAAGGCCTCTGAAGTTCCTCCTCCCACATCCGAGGACCGTGGGCTTCACGTCGCGCGGGCTCCTAGTCAGGTGAGCTCTCGGACCACCATCGGACCCGGATCTTCCCAATATATTCATGGGAGTGCCTTAAGTAGTTATGCACATCTGTTCAGGATTATGTGGAGACAGCGGAGCAGGTTTACTGTCCGGCTCCGTTGCCAGAAGGCCCAGCTGATGCTCTCCTGACGGAGATGCTGGTCCTAGCACCATACAAGGTGCCGGAGAAGAAGGCCGAGAAGAAGGCCCCGGGGACCCAAAAGGGTCTCCGTCGTAAGGTTGTGCCAGAAGCCTCGTCCGAAGACGACGAGGCGCACTCCTCCCACGAAGGGGAGGAAGAAGAAGAAGAATACGCCCCATCCGGAAAGGATGAGGGGTCTGGGGAGCCGGACCAGGGGGCCGGAAAAGGCCCACGGCGTAAGGCCATCATACCCCTGTCGTCCGATGACGATGAGACAGATTCCTCCCATGGAGGCGGGAGGAACCAAGAAGAAACTCTACCTCCCCGCACCGGGGAGGAGAGAAAGAGAAAAGCCGCCCCGGAGGGGGAGGCTGAGGCATCCAAGAAGGGAAAGGTATCCCTTCTGGACTATTCCGCCACGGCCGCTCACAGCGAGGAGGGGTGGCTGCCCAGGGGGAAGCCCCCAGTGTGATCGTAAGTGTCCGCATTCTATCATGATTTCACTTCATAGTTTTTGTATTTATAATGCCGAACATATATGCAATCCGGCCAGGGCTCATCCCGAGGTATCTTCCTCCGGATCCCTGAGCGATTCAGCGATAAATTTGCTTCCGACGGCCACTACTCCTCAACCCACGGATGACACGGAGGTGTTATCCTGAAGGCTCCCAGAGCGGGGGGAGGTGATTCTGGAGACGCCCCAAGGCGGCATTC
The DNA here is from genome assembly GCA_963921465.1 of Triticum timopheevii. NCBI lineage: Eukaryota > Viridiplantae > Streptophyta > Magnoliopsida > Poales > Poaceae > Triticum > Triticum timopheevii. Next base: position 326,910,582 of record OY997266.1, read on the forward strand.
CAGATGTCGGACATGCGGGGTTCAAGATCCCCGCGAGTCGTGTCGATGAGAGCCATGGTAAGCCGGGCTCTCAGCCGAACACAGTTCCGGAACCTTCGACGGTTCCGGACTCAGGTAGGCGGCCCCTCGTTAGGGAGGGCGAGCCATCTGCATCAAGGACTTCCATTGCGCTCGAGGCGCCGGATTGTCTGCTCTAAGCGCTTCACGGCGCTTCCATGGACGAAGAGCACCATACTCTTATGAGTTTGGTGATTCAGAAGGTTTTGTCCGCCAAGAGCGGACTAACCGAAGCTTGCACCAGCCTCTTGACAGGCTTTGAGGTAAGTAAGAAATATGTGTAAGATTAGCACCTGATAGGTAGTAGCCCCTGATACTCTGTTTGGTGTTCTGAAAGAAAAGCCAAACAGAGGGTCAATTAAAATCCGCAGGAGTCTAATAATAAGCATTCGTGTGAATAAGCAGGCTATCCTGCTTGCTGCTGCTGCCCGTACTGCCGAGGTTGCCGAATTGAAGCGGGACCTGGAACAGGCGCAGGGAGAGCTCGGCCTCACGAAGAGGCAGCTCCAAGAGAACAAGGGTAAGTGATTCCCCTCTCTTATGTATTTGAGGATAGACCAAATTGGCTAGTCTAACGCCAAAGCGTCGTGACTGTGTAACAGGGGCCACCGCCGAAGTGGCGTCCCTAAAGAAAGCGCTGTCCGAGGCCGAAGACAAAGCGGCCTTGGAATGCAAGGAGCGCGAAAAGCAAAGTGCTAGAGTGGGCGAGGTACAACAAGAGCTCCGGGACCTCGGCAAGAAGTGCGAGTCCGTGGAGCATGATCTGAAGGTGAAAGAGGCCGAGCTTGCGAAGGCCCTTGTGAATTTGAAAGACGCCAGCCGAGAACGCACAGCAGGAGATCCAAGAGGCCAAACGATAGCAGCGGGTAAGAACTTCTTTATGCAAAGCAGACATGTGGAGGAGGCATTTCTTTTACTTACTCGAATTCCGAGCTCTCTAGGGGCACTTGCAGATCTGCCACGTAGCGTATCGGACGCTGCGGAGTTCTACCGTGCCCAGGAGGGGAGCTCAACGGAGAAGCTGTTCTGGTCCCAGTATGCTGGGGCCGAACATCCGATGCCTCTGAGCGACCAACTGAAGCAGTTGGTCGAACTCCACAGGGCGGCCGAACTGGCTATGAACGGCTTCATAGTCCAGATGTGGCCTGGTGAGCTCCTGCCCAGTAGCTACTTTGGCCTGATCAAGCGGATGGTGGATGCCTGCCCGCGACTTGAAGTGAACAAGCGATCCGTTTGCTTCGAGGGTGCCCGCCAGGCCTTTGCCCGCATCAAGGTGCATTGGGGCAAGCTGGATGCGGAGAAGCTGGTCAAGGATGGGCCGCCGGAGGGCAAGGCGCATCGCCATCCCGAGATGTACTATGATGGCGTGATGAAGGGTGCTTGTCTCGTCGCCGATGAGTGTACCAAGGATGCCATTTTAGAATGAATTCTCTTCTGTCATGTTTGTAAGACGAAGTTGCTTGCACTATGTAGCGCTTTTGTTATTTAAAATATTACCTTCTGTGCGGCTGTTTATAAAATTCTGAAAGTAGGCCAGTCGTCGGCTTCCTCCCCCATGTAACTAGTACTGGGGTGTTCGTGGAAAACCCGGACACTCTTTATCCAAATGTTTGGTCCCTTAAGGAGGTGTCCGGCGCAGCGAACAAGGCAATCGTACTATGCGGCTTTATAACTTTCACTTAGCCATAGAAGTCTACAATTTTAAATTTCGGCGAAGCCCCTAGAATCCGGAAGGCCGAATTGGGGCGCTATACACGCCTAGATCGGACGAAGCCAATTTATCGCCTAAAGCGGAAAATCTTGAAGGATTTTAAGACCTCTCGAATAGCGGCCAGCTCTCGCCACATCATGCCGGTCAGTTTTTGACTTTCTCTACTGAGGTGCTCGTCCGGAAGAATCGGGACACAATCGCAGTATTTCTCCCTGCGCTACCTTAGCCGATATAATGGAACGTAAGGCACCAAAACAAGGGAGCCGGGCTATCCCAACTGTAGACCCAAGACATGATTCGGAGCTGATGCATATAGTGCTATAAGTTCGGGGTGCCGCACTGTTGAAAGTGTTTGGACTCTATTTGCCATATTACGGGGCGCCACGAGAATCCCCTGGCAGACTGACCGCACCAAGGTGTACGGATGCAATATCAAATAAACATTTATAAGAGAAAAAAATGCTCAAATAAGAATAATAAGCTGACGCTATATATAATCTCCCATTGACGAAAAATACGTTTAAGCGTATGTTTACAATGGATGCATTAAGCGGAGATAAAATAGGACTATTTGACATGTCCTATCCAGGGGCGGGCTGTGTACAGGTAGATAAAGCAGGTATAATGATCGTAAATAGATTCCACCTGGGTATTTCCTTCTGTGCACAACGTCTGTTGCCTCCTTGGATGTCTCTCCCATATAAGTCCGGCAATTCGGCTCTTCTGAGGATGCTGCACTAACGCGGTGTCCTGAAAGGTAAGAGGGAAAGAGTATGAAGTTATTTGGCGGTTACCCGCGCTATTGGCTGAGTCGTTGATGCGCCTCCGCCTATGCCCATGGTATCTTGAGTGCGTAATTGTGTACGCGTGGCACGAATGCTGCTTTGAAGGGGCTTGAGCGGAGGCCGGACTGCTAATGACGCTCTTGGCATTCCTGATGATCCTGTTGCGGGGTGCTCCGGACTCTCTTGACAGTGCTCGAAGTTGTCGCCGGATTGGTTTGTCGGAGTAGGCCGCATTGTACTTCTGCCGCGAGGGCTGCCGTATCCTCTTCTGTTCGAAGGGAGCAGTCCATATTTCCATTGACAATGATGACCCCGCGCGGTCCTGGCATCTTTAGCTTGAGGTATGCGTAATGTGGTACCGCATTGAATCTAGCGAATGCGGTTCGTCCGAGTAGTGCGTGGTAACCACTACGAAAAGGGACGATATCAAAGATTAACTCCTCGCTCCGAAAGTTATCCGGGGATCCGAAGACCACTTCCAGTGTTATAGAGCCCATACAGCGGACCTCTACTCCAGGAATTACACCTTTAAAAGTGGTTTTAGTGGGCTTGATACTTGAAGGGTCAATGCCCATTTTGCACACTCTGTCCTGATAAAGTAGGTTCAGGCTGTTGCCGCCGTCCATAAGGACTCGCGTGAGGTGGAATCCGTCGATGATTGGGTCTAAGACCAATGCGGCTGAGCCGCCATGACGGATGCTAGTAGGATGATCCCTACGATCAAAGGTGATCAAACAAGCTGACCATGGGTTGAATTTGGGGGCGACTGGCTCCATCGCATAGATGTCCCGTAGTGCTCGCTTCCGTTCCCGCTTGGGGATGTGAGTGGCGTAGATCATATTGACCATTTTCACCTGGGGGGGAACTTCTTTTGTCCCCCCGTATTCGGACACTGGGCTCTTTGTCATCGTCGCTGTGCAGCCCCTTGTCCTTGTTTTCGGCGTTTATTTTACCGGCCTGTTTGAACACCTAGCAGTCTCTATTGGTGTGGTTGGCTGGCTTGTCCGGGGTGCCATGAATTTGGCACGAGCGCTCCAGTATGCGGTCCAGGCTGGATGGTCGCTGATTATTTCTTTTGAACGACTTTTTGCGCTGACCGGACTTAGGTCTGCTGAATCCGGCGTTGATCGTCGTGTCTTCAGTGCTATCGCCGTTGTTCCGTCTCTTATGTCTATTACGCCGTGACTTGCCATTAGCATCGCGGCCGTCCGAAGTGCCGGAATGTGGCATGGTGCCGCTGCGAGCCAACCAGCTATCCTCACCCGCACAAAAGCGAGTCATTAGGATTGTGAGAGCTGCCATGGACTTGGGTTTTTCCTGGCCGAGGTGTCGAGCGAGCCACTCGTCATGGATATTATGCTTAAAAGCCGCCAGGGCTTCGGCGTCCGGATAGTCGACTATTTGGTTCTTTTTAGTAAGGAACCAAGTCCAGAATTTCCGGGCTGACTCTCCGGGCTGTTGAGTAATGTGGCTCAGGTCATCGGCGTCTGGTGGTCGCACATATGTGCCCTGGAAGTTATCGAGGAATGCGTCTTCCAGGTTTTCCCAACTGCCAATGGAATTTGCTGGCAGGCTGTTCAGCCAGTGCCGGGCTGGTCCTTTGAGCTTAAGGGGAAGATACTTGATGGCGTGTAGATCATCTCCGCGGGCCATGTGAATGTGGAGAAGGAAATCTTCGATCCATACTGTGGGGTCTGTTGTGCCATCGTAGGATTCGATGTTTACAGGTTTGAACCCTTCTGGGAATTCATGATCCATCACTTCGTCGGTGAAGCAGAGGGGGTGTGCGGCGCCTCTGTGTCGGGCTATATGGCTACGTAGTTCGAATTGGTCTGGGTTGCTGTGTTCGGCCCGGCCGGACTTGTTGATGATGTATCCGGCGCGACGATCATTGTCGCGCGCTGGGGCGCGCCCCCGCGATCCGTAGATCGATCTTGGCTGTCCTGCTTTGTTTTCCAGAATATCTTGCAGGTCTTTCCTGTTGCCCTGGGCCGTAGTGTATCGGCGTGGGGGTACGGGCTGGTACTCGGGCTGATATGCCATTTTATCCCGGCCACGGGGTGGCCGGTCAGCCGTTTGGCGCTTGAGTCCATATTCCTCGTCTGCCAGGACTTCAGTCCATCTATCTGTGAGCAGGTCTTGATCAGCTTGGAGTTGCTGCTTCTTCTTCTTCAGGCTCCTTGCAGTGGCTATAAGCCTACGCTTGAAGTGCTCCTGCTCCTCGAGGTCCTCAGGCATGCCGAATTCGTCATCACCGAGGCTAATCACATCTTCGGAGGGGGGCATGTAGTTGTCCTCCTCCGGGTATTCGTCCGTCGCCTGTTCTTCTGGGCTGACCTGCTCATCTTCCTGTTCAGCCTACTCGAAGGCGGGCTGGTCAGGTTCATATTCCTCTTCGGCGCCATTCAGATTACTTTCGTCTCTGTGGCCGGTATTGCTGTGGCGGGGCTTGGAGCGGCGCCAACGACGCCCATGCTTTGTTTTTCTTCCCAAGGGTTATCCTCTGTTGCCTCATTGCCATTGGTTTCCTTCGGAGTGTCCACCATATATATATATCATATGAGGAGGTGTGCCTCCACCGCCCTGTGAGCGGTGGCTCCTATGATTCTCCTACATCGTCATCCATACCGTCGATGTCTTCGGAGTCAAAGTCAAGCACGTCGGTTAGATCATCGATCGTGGACATTAAGTGGGTGGTGGGTGGGCAACGAATTCCGTCGTCGTCTGCTTCCCACTCAAGCTGGACATAGTTCGGCCCAGAGTCTCCTGACAAAGAGAGAGACTTCAATAACTTCAGCATGTCGCCAAAGGGCGAGTGCTGAAAGACGTCCGCCGCGGTGAGCTCCATCACCCGAGCCCAACCAGGCTCGGCGGGCCCGGGGACACACGGACTGGAACCTACAACCGGATATGAATCCGGGGGTCCGGAGTCACAGGCTCCCTCAGAAGTGAGGCCTGTGTTCGGCTCCATCGCCGATGAGGGTACAACCTGTGGGGCGGGGTCCAGCTCTCCGTCCTTAGGCAACACAACCTGCCCCGGATTTAGATCTGAGGCTTCTGCCAGGGTGATATCCCGAGCATTGTCTGACAGCAGGTCTAAGCCGTGCTCATCGTGACTGTTCGGCACTCCTGATGCTGGACCGAATCCGTCGAAGATCAAATCCCCGCGAATATCCGCTGTGTAGTTCAAGTTTCCGAACTTGACCTGGTGGCCGGGGGCATAGCTGTCGATCTGCTCCAGATGGCCAAGCGAATTGGCCCGCAGTGCGAAGCCGCCGAACACGAAGATCTGTCCGGATAGAAAAGTCTCGCCCTGGACCATGTTGTTGACAATTGGAGGCGCCATCAAGCCCTGTAGTGACGACACAGAGGAACTCTCAATGAAAGCACCAATGTCAGTGTCAAAACCGGCGGATCTTGGGTAGGGGGGTCCCGATCTGTGCGTCAAGGCCGATGGTTCCTGCTTGATTAATATTGATGATATGTGTAGTACAAGAACCAAGGGACACAGATGTTTACCCAGGTTCGGGCCCTCTCGATGGAGGTAAAACCCTACTTCCTGCTTGATTAATATTGATGATATGGGTATTACAAGAGTAGATCTACCACGAGATCGTAGAGGCTAAACCCTAAGAGCTAGCCTATGATGGTATGATTGTAATTATGATCGGGCTTCTAAGGACCAACGTCTCCGGTTTATATAGACACCAGAGATGGCTAGGGTTTACATGGAGTCGGTTACAAGGAAGGAAATATAATATCCGGATTGCCAAGCTTGCCTTCCACGCAAAGGAGAGTCCCATCCGGACACGGGCCGAAGTCTTGAGTCGTGTATCTTCACGCTTCAATAGTCCGGAACCCATCCAAATAGTTGTAGGGCGATGGCTCTCCCTCCACCCTCCTCCACCACCCCCACCCCCTCCACCTCCAACGCTGGCGACCATGGATCCCTCTAATCCACCATGGAAGGGCTCCTCCATTGGGACTTCAACCCCGGCCTCAAGGTCGAGGACCAGGTTTGTAGGCGCTTTCGATCAACAGTCCATTTCTCCCCGGCTTCTTCCTCCAAGGAATTCTTCTTGGTGGTCACGTTTTCTTATGCCTCTTTCCCTCTGACTTGTGCGTCGGTAGGTTTGGCTTTACAATGTTGCATTGGTGATCTTGCTTCTGGTTTCAAAGTTGTATCTATTGGAGCTAGGAACTATCGGTTCTCTGTGGCCTCAAACAAAGTGGGTCATTTCATCTATACCCTACGGGATAGAGTTTGGCCAGATTTTACTTGTCATTTTGGCCTCTTTAGGCACCCGTGGACTGTACCAAGAGAGGATCCACCTGTGTGTAGTAACCATGTTGGTACTGGCGGTGTACCTAAAGCCATTTGCACTAATCTAAAATTTCTTGAGAAAAGTGCTGCCAAGGATACTTCCGCATCGAAGGAGTTGGCCAAATTTGGTATTAATATTGAGCGTTCTAATATCTTCTGAGCTCGTTCGAAGCAGTTGCCTCACATCATGATTTACCTCAGGATGATCTTGGTTTAGATGATCAGATGAACAACAATGTTACTCAAGAGAACAGGCAAAAAAGTTTGATTTTTGGTAGTTTGGCAATCCTGGTTTCGACGGATCGACTTGCCCACAGTGCCAAAAAATTCATAGGTAAGAATCATCGTGAGCAGATTTGGCGTAATATTCCAAACTCGGTTTTGGAAAATATCCTAGATCTAAGGCAAGCCAATTATGAGGAGGCTAATATCCGACAAGCTTATGATTTAGAAGATTTGCCTCCTTCAGACTTTATTCACCGCCTTTTGGGCAGATGCGCCAGGTGCTTCGAAGGAAATCATGATTCTGTTAATTGCCTTGCCAAAAGTTGTAGCACCTGCCATAACTTTCTACGTGCATGCTTGTGCATGGGGACAGAATTGGGCCGGCCAGTCCGAGCATGCACGAGTTGTAATAGTATGGCCCATCACAGAGATTTGCCCTGGGCTTCTTTGGTGCAAACACTGTAAATTTTTGGGCCACGAGGGATACTGGTGTGGCTCCAAATATGCTCCTCATCTTTTCTGGCGTCAGAGGAAGGTGGAACGGCAAGCTCGCATTAAGTTGGATTCGCTGCCACAGCTTAGACCACCCCCCAACCACAGAATCTAAATTTTCCTAATAGAAAAATGATTTGGCGTCCCAAAAGGAAATTACCAGAAGCTGGGGCCCCTCCCCCGATAACCATTGGGCGGACGATTCCGCTTCACCTGCACTCCATTTGCCTAGCCTGCCGCCCCTGACAGCCAAAGAGCATAGAGACAAGCCCTCCTCCTCCTCCTCCCCTGCTCCGGCATTGACTGTAGCGACCGCCACTGCAACAACCAACGCAATGGCAACTTTCCGGCGAGGCCGTTCCAGTTCGTGCCGATGGGAGCTCGGATTGAGCGCAGGCCAGACCACAAGTTGGCTCGCGACATGATGGTGGTTGACGACCCGCCGCTGAGCCATGAGAGGTACGCCATCATCACCGCGGTTCCCCCCGTCCCAGATCATCAGAAGCAGATGGTGTTGGATGAGGTGGTTCGTATCATGGTTGAGGACTTTCATCTTGAGGTACCTGATGCTTTTGTTTATCCTATCGGGGTGGGGATGGTGGCGTTTGCTGATGTTGCTTTGAGGGATCAGTACATTCAGGAAAGTCCGCATCAGTTAGATCCTGTTGATGATGATATGACATTCTCTTTCGTACCGCATGATGAGGGAGATAATATGCGTCGTTGCTCGTTTCAGTATGTTGCTTGGGTTTTATTTCTTGCCTTCCCCATGGATTACCAGAATGACCATTACAGCAACAAGGCGGTGTCTTGCTTTGGGAAGTTAGATCTCTGGCACAGGCCGGGGCATAACAAGGAGCGTGTGCTTGTAAGGGTTATCATTAGCGATATCGCGCAGGTTCCTCACAGCCTCGTGATCAAGCGCATTGGCACGCTGCCTGGTATGGGGCGGTCATGGTCTGTACCTGTTTATGTGCTCAACGGTAGGCACACAATTCCTGACCTGATAGGAAATGAGGATGAAGCTCCGCCGATGAACGCTTCTCCGCATCCATATGATCTACCATACCTGACTGCGGCGCAACAGTGGGCTCTTGACCATCAGCGTTGGATGCAACAGCAAATTGATGCGGCTTGGGAACAACAATTGCCACAATAGCAGCCAGCATAGAATGATGGATGGGGGGTCTGGCCAGTTGCCTCACCTCCTTATTGAGGTTTCAGTTTCAGAACACTTTTTCAGTATACAGGGCCATCTCTCATGGATGGAGTGGAACAGGATAGCAACATCTCTGATGATCCTCAGGATGAATGGTCTGTGTATTCTGATGTTACTGAGGCTGCGGATGCGCTGATTAACGACACACCTACTTCTGGGTTGCGTTTTGTGCGTGCTAATGGTGACTTTCTTGCTGTTGAGGTGCAGACTGATTTGGGGCATGAATTTCCACAGTTTCTCTAGATGATTTCTTATGGGAGGTATACTCGCTATATTACTGCGCCCGAGGAAGGTCTGTCGAGTGCTTTCTTCCCTCTGAATCCTCTTACTGTCTTTCTCAACATTTCTGCTGCTGTTCTGGAGGGTGTGTGCTATCTGAATATGCAGATTCGCCCATGGACTGCACTATTACCACCTCTCCCGGAGGTTATCACTGTTCCTTTTGAATTCAGGACTGTCTTTGCCAGCCCTGCCACCTGGGTTGCCTCCACCGGACCAATTGGTGGTGAGGGATCCTCCATGCAAAACGCCGATTTGGGGAGGGCGGACCCTGACAATACTTCTGGGGCAGGTGATGCTGCTGCTACATCTGAAGTTCTAACAGTTACCAATGCCAAGCCACCGAACAAGCACATCCAGAGGATGATCCTTGCAGAGAAGATGCCAATTGATACAACTTCCTTGAGGCGCAGCTCCAGGGTAACGAGGTACGATGGCTTCAGGGTCAATCTTGCCGTTGACGCCAAAAAGCCACAGTCTAAGGTCAAGTCCAGGGGTGCTCCAGTGATTTCCTGTTCCTCCAAGGCGACAGATCCTTGCCCAGTTCTGCTGCAGCCTGTCGCAGGTCAGTCTGATGAACTGCCACCCCCAACTCCGATCCAACAGTTGCAGCGTGTGGGTATTGAGCAATGTGGGATACCAGCAGAAGATCTCAGCGCACAGAAGCTCCTGGCTGGAGACCGTGATGCCGATCCAGACCTAAACTAGGCTGAGATGACGACAAATAAACACTGGAATGTTCTCTGCTGGAACATTCGTGGCATCAACTCTGAAAAGAAACAGTTGGCGATCCGTAATGCGATAGAGATTAGTGGTAGTTTGGTAGTTTGCTTTCAAGAAACCAAACGTGAATCTTTTGATGTATCGTTTGTTAAGTTATTTTTCCCTAAGAAGTTTGATATGTTTGAATTTGTGTCATCGGTTGGTAATTCTGGTGGCTTGTTAACGGCGTGGATGAGTTCAGTGTTCACGGGGGTGTCTGTCTTTTCTGAATCGTTTGCGCTCGGCGTGAGGCTTACCTCAACCCAATCAAATGACGTGTGCACGCTCGTTAACGTTTACGGTCCTTATACTGATCCTAATAGAACTTTGTTCACTGCGTGGCCTTTTGATCTCCAACTACCTATTGGGGAAGATTGGCTAGTCTTGGGCGATTTTAACTACATCAGAGCGCCTGGCAACTGTAACCGTGGGGGAGGTGATGCTAATGATATGCTAACCTTCAACGAATTCATACGTAAGCAATCGCTGGTGGAGCTACCAATCAAAGGATGTTCTTTCACCTGGTGCAACATGCAATCTAACCCACTCCTCGAACAGTTGGATTGGCATTTTACCTCTGTAAACTGGGCGGTAAAATTTCCGAACACAGTCGTCATGCCCCTGGGGAAACCAACGTCGGATCATGTACCGTGCTACGTCAGCATACAGTCCAAAATCCCCAAAACTAAATTTTTTCGTTTCGAGGACTACTGGATCAAGCAACCAGGCTTTTTTGATGTGGTTCAGCGGTTGTGGAACAAACATTGTTACGCCCCAAACACAGCTATGCTTCTATGCAAAAAAAACTCAAAACCCTTCGGTATGATCTGAAGCAGTGGAGCAAGAAGATCTCGAAGCTATCTGTGCTGATTGAGAACTGCAACAATACCCTCCTAGAGCTTGATGGCCTGGAGGATCGTCGGCTTTTGACTGTGCCAGAATTGAACTTTAGAAAAATCCTAAAAGCACATCTCTTACATCTTTTGGAGTGCAAAAAAGCGTACTAGAAGAAGCGGTGTACCGTCAGACAATTCAAGTTCGGGGATGGCAAAACCAAATTCTTCCATAGGGTTGCGACCGAGCGCTTTCGTAGAAATAGCATTGCCTCGCTGCGCCTGCCGAATGACCCAGTAGTTTATGATCATGTAGGCAAAGAGGCGGTTCTCCTCCAAACCTACAAAAATCGGCTAGGGTGCTCCAATCCTACAAACTTGAAGTTTGACCTTGATCGCATCATCAAGAAGGTGGATGGACTACAGGAGCTATCTCAACCATTCACTCGGGAGGAGATTGATCAGGTGGTCAAGGAGATGCCGTCGGACCGTGCCCCCCAGACCGGATGGATTCAGTGGCAGCTTCATCAAAGCCTGCTGGCACATCATTAAGGAAGAGTTCTATAGGCTTTGCTTTGACTTTCATGCAGGTACTTTGGACTTGGAAAGCTTGAACACTGGTTTCATTACGCTAATCCCGAAGACGCAGTCGCCTGAGACAGCACATGATTATCGCCCTATAACACTCCTAAACTGTTGTCTCAAACTTCTGACAAAGCTCTTGGCCAATCGGCTGCAGAAAGTCATGCTTAGGGTTATCCACCGAAACCAGTACGGCTTCTTCTGAGGTAGGTCGATCCAAGATTGTTTGGCGTGGGCGTATGAATTCATACACCAATGCCAGAATTTGGGGCGCGAAATCGCCATCCTCAAGCTTGACTTTGCGAAGGCCTTCGATACAATTGAACATGCTCCAATGATACGGATTATGGAATGCATGGGCTTTGATGACTGCTGGCTGGGGTGGATCCGCTGCTTGTTCTCGACTGCCAAATCCTTAGTGCTGCTTAATGGGACCCCCGGGCGACAGTTCTTCTGCAAAAGAGGTGTGCGTCAAGGTGACCCGCTGTCCCCGCTCATATTCGTTTTGGCGGCTGATCTTCTCCAAGCAGCCATCAATGACACATATCATAGCGGGCAAATTCAGCTGCCTCTGCCGACAGTGGAGAATAACTATCCTGTGATCCAGTACGCGGATGACACTATCCTAGTGATGCCGGCTGATCAGGTGCAAGCAACGATGATCAAGTCCATTCTGCAAGACTATGCCTCCTCCATTGGGCTGCAAATCAACTTTCAAAATCCACGCTGATGACTGTAAACACGGCAGATGAGGCGACTGATCTCTTGGCGGGGGTTTTTGGATGCTGGGTTGGCAAGATGCCGTTCACGTACTTGGGCATGCCCATGGGCATGGCTAGACCGACGGTGGCTGACCTAATGCCGCTTGTTGCATCGGTCGAGCGCAGGCTCTCTACTGGATCTCGGATCAGAATTAACGCTGGTAAACTCTGTGATCACATCCCTAGCGATCTATGCTATGTGCTCCATCAAACTACCTCCGAAGATCTTGGAACATCTTGACAAGCTTAGGCGCTACTGTCTCTGGGCGAAGAACACAGATGATGGACACAAAGTGGTATCCTTGGCGGCGTGGAACCTCGTCTGTCGTCCCAAAGAGAAAGGAGGGTTGGGGATTGTTGATCTCCAGACTCAGAATCAGGCCCTGTTGATTAAGCAGCTGCACAAATTTTATAACCGCCGTGACGTCCCGTGGGTTCACCTGATTTGGTCTACGTACTATGAGGGGTTGGTGCCGCATGCAACTGAGCACTACGGATCGTTCTGGTGGCGTGACCTCCTTCAGCTCACACCAGCGTACAGGGGGGTCACGACGGTGGAGGTGGGGAGCGGGGACACGGCTCTTTTTTGGAAAGATTTGTGGCATGACCGGATAATCAGTGACAACCACCCCGACTATTCTCTTTTGCTATGCACGAGGATGTCTCGGTGAAAACGCTGCTGACTGCGCCGACTCTCAGACAGAACTTCCACCTGCCACTCTCCCCGCAAGCCAGAGAGGAGTTGTACGACCTTCAAGAAAGCCTGGCCGCAACCAACCTGTGTAATACTGCTGACGTTTGGAGGTGTGTTTGGGGGTCAAGAGAGTTTGCGGCCAACAAATACTATGAGCACTGTTTCCGTGAGGTGGTGGCTAATGATGCATTCAAATGGATATGGCGGTCAAAATGCACCAACAAGTGGAGGGTTTTTGCATGGCTGCTCCTTGCGGACAGGTTAAACACTAGAAACATGCCCAAGAGGAGAGGCATGAAGCTGCGAGACGACGTATACACCTGCCTCCTATGTGATAATCCGCCTGAAGAGACGGTGGAGCACCTCTTCTTCCACTGTGTGTTCAGTAAAAACTGCTGGAGAAAGCTGGGGGTGGTGTGGGCTGATGGCGGGTACAGGCTCCAGCTTGTGCATGAAGCGAAGGGGAGGTGGTCGGGCCCCATGTTTATGGAAGTCTTTACGGTCGCGGCCTGGAGCCTGTGGAAGGAACGCAATAACAAGCACTTTAGAGGCGTCATGCCTACGGTTGATGGGTGGCTCCTACGATTCAAAAATGATTTTGGGATGCTGAGGCATAGAATCAAGGAGGCCTTGGACCCGTCTGTGGACAGTTTGGTTGCTTCGATCTAGGTTGTAAACAACTTTTTTTTCTTTTTTTTCTGTCATTCTACCTACCTCTCCCTATGGTGATGGGGTTCTACCGTAGTCAACATCATGTAGACCAAGGGTGAGTGTGTGTTGTAAGCTATGTTGGTTGAAGTAATATAAAGTCAGTGGGGGGTTGCCTTCACTGTCCTGAGATTTCAAAAAAATAATAATAGTCCGGACCTTGTACACAGTCCGGCTGTCTGGATACCCCCTAATCTAGGACTCCCTCAGCATCCAGGGCACTTCTCTGTTGTGATGGATGGTTCCATCATTGGAGCAGTTCCGGCGAGCCGTAAGACGTCGAGGCTGAAGCAGTACAAGATAGACATCGATAATCTCAAGTGGGATTCTGATACATCTCCAACGTATCTATAATTTTTGATTGTTCCATGCTATTATATTACCCCTTTTGGATGTTTATGGGCTTTATTTTACACATTTATATCATTTTTGGGACTAACCTACTAACCGGAGGCCCAGCCCGTATTGCTGTTTTTTCCCTATTTCAGTATTTCGAAGAAAAGGAATATCAAACGGAGTCCAAACGGAATGAAACCTTTGGGAGCATGATTTTTGGAACGAACGTGATCCAGAGGACTTGGAGTGCAAGTCAAGAAGTAACCAAGGCTTCCATGATATAGGAGGGCCCCCCCTATAGGGCGCGCCCCCCAGTCTCGTGGGCCCCTCGGGCATCCACCGACGTACTTCTTCCTCCTATATAAGCCTACGTACCCCGAAAACATCTAGGGAGCCAATGAAACACAATTTCCACTGCCGTAACCTTCTGTATCCGCGAGGTCTCATCTTGGAGCCTTCGTCGGCACTTTGCCGGAGAGGGAATCGACCACGGAGGGCTTCTACATCAACATCCTTGCCCCTCCGATGAGTTGTGAGTAGTTTACCACAGACCTACGGGTCCATAGTTATTAGCTAGATGGCTTCTTCTCTCTTTTTGGATCTCAATACAATGTTCTCCCCCTCTCTTGAGGAGATCTATTCGATGTAAACTCTTTTTGCGGTGTGTTTGTCGAGATCCGATGAATTGTGGGTTTATGATCAAGTTTATCTATGAATAATATTTGAATCTTCTCTGAATTCTTTTATGTATGATTGAGTTATCTTTGCGAGTCTCTTCGAATTATCAGTTTGGTTTGGCCTACTAGATTGATCTTTCTTGCCATGGGAGAAGTGCTTAGCTTTGTGTTCAATCTTGCGGTGTCCTTACCCAGTGACAGAAAGGGTTGCAAGGCACGTATTGTATTGTTGCCATCGAGGATAACAAGATGGGGTTTATATCATATTTCTTGAGTTTATCCCTCTACATCATGTCATCTTGCTTAATGCGTTACTCTATTCTTATGAACTTAATACTCTAGATGCAGGCAGGAGTCGGTCGATGTGTGGAGTAATAGTAGTAGATGCAGGTAGGAGTCGATCTACTTGTTGTGGACGTGATGCATATATACATGATCATGCCTAGATAATCTCATAATTATTCGCTTTTCTATCAATTGCTCGATAGTAATTTGTTCACCCACCGTAATACTTATGCTATCTTGAGAGAACCCACTAGTGAAACCTATGGCCCTGGGTCTATCTCTTATCATATTTGCTTCCAATCTACTTTTATTTGCATCTTTACTTTTTGCATCTATATTATAAAATACCAAAAATATATTTATCTTATCATGTTATCGCTATCAGATCTCACTTTCGCAAGTGGCCGTGAAGGGATTGACAACCCCTTTATTGCGTTGGTTGCGAGTTCTTTGTTGGTTTGTGTAGGTGCGTGGGACTTTTGAGGAGCCTCCTACTGGACTGATACCTTGGTTCTCAAAGACTGAGGGAAATACTTACGCTACAATTGCTGCATCACCCTTTCCTCTTCAAGGAAAACCAACGCAAGCTCAAGCCGTAGCAAGAAGGATTTCTGGCGCCGTTGCTGGGGAGGTCTTCGCTCAAGTCAAGACATACCAAGTACCCATCACAAACCCATATCCCTCGCATTTACATTATTTGCCATTTTCCTCTCGTTTTCCTCTCCCCCACTTCACCCTTGCCGTTTTATTCGCCCTCTCTTTCCCAATCTCCTCCTCTCTTTTTCGCTTGCCTTTTGCTTGCTTGTCATTATGTCTAGTTCCTTATCCGCTCCTATGTCTCCCGAGTTTGAAGTTCTTCACTTCAAGCAAAGGCAAGGAGAAAATTTAAAAGATGCTTGGTTTAGGATGATGGAATCTTATCGCAAATGCACCCTAGAGGTGAACTTTAGAATTCTTCTTCGCAATTTTTATGTTGGGTTAAATATGACGCATAGACAACTCTTGGATTGCATTGCCAAGGGAAATTTTATTGAAATTGATCCTAGTATTGCGCATGAAATTATAGAGGGAATAGTGGTAACACTACCTCAAAAGGGAGGATCGCATCCTACTCAAGAAGAAACACAAGTGTTTGGAAAGATTTGCAAAGTAACAAATTTTTTACAGAAGTCTCTTGAGCCTCTTAAAAGTGTTAGCGAAAATCTTCACCGCATGAATATGTTGATTACTCTTTGCAATAAGCGGTTGGACTCTTTAGATCTAAAAATTTCCGAGTATGAAGGGAAGTGGAAAGAACCTCCCGGATTCGAGCATGACTCCGCTAAAAAACTGAAAATTAAAGATGGCACTACTTAGATCTATCTTCGATTGACAACCCCTTTATTGCGTTGGTTGCGAGTTCTTTGTTCGTTTGTGTAGGTGCGTGGGACTTTTGAGGAGCCTCCTACTGGATTGATACCTTGGTTCTCAAAAACTGAGGGAAATACTTACACTACTATTGCTGCATCACCCTTTCCTCTTCAAGGAAAACCAACGCAAGCTCAAGACGTAGCAGATGCTAATAGCATCTCCAATAGATGATGTAAAATACAGTACCAAAAAGTGATAGATGTAAAATTTACATCACCAAAAAACACCTGACTACAACAGATGAGTTAAAAACTATTGACTCTAGACTTAACTGTCAAAACTGAAATTTACTGTGGAATCTGAATGTTACTGTCGAAACTGAATGCACTGGTAGCACAGAGGAACTTCACATGTAGTTTAGGCCACTCGAGCACTATTAGTAGAGAAATAGTGATCTAATTTAGTAGGTGATTGACGGGGTACACAGTAGCAGATAGCAGCTGGAGCAGCAACACCTGGAGGAGGAGCGCGAACTAGAGCCAGAGCAGCAACTCGTCTAGTTGCAGCAGCCCGTGTACCAGCATCAGTAGCACGAGCGAGAGCAAGAGCAGAGCAGCATCATGAGCGAGGGGGAGAGCAGAGCAGCAGCGCGAGCGAGCAAGAGCGAGAGTAGCAGCAGCGCGAGCGAGCGAGCGAGAGCCGGAGTAGCAGTAGCAGCGTGAGCAAGCGAGCGAGAGCCGAAGCAGCAGCAGCAGATCCGGCTAGTATGGACACAGCCGCCGAAGGGGCCTCACACTGGGGGAGAGCCACCGTGGAGATGTCGCCCACGGCGCCGGCTTCGAGGTAGCCACGCCATGGGGGTGCGAGATGGAGCACCATCGGCGCTGGGAGGTCGAGTTAAGGAGAAGGTGCTATGCGATGAGTGTATAACCTCTTTGGTGGCACCGAGTAGGCCTCGACTTTGTCCGAGGAGTCAGTGAGGATGTCGCGACTGCGGTGGAGCAGGTTAAGGCGGTGCTATGGGGATGGAGCAGCCGCGATAGACAAGGCGATCATTGGAGCAGCTCCTTGGAGGTGGAGTATGGGGCGGCTGAACCGGCGGGACGACAAGACCGACGACGGATCCTCATCTGGGGAGGTGGATGAGGGACGTCGAGCTGTTGCGGTGACACGTCGTCGGGGAAGAGGCTCTGGTTGGGCAGTGGTGAGGTGGCGGACGGAGGAGGGTGTGGTTTCGTGGCTGGAGCAGAGAGGTTATGGCGGCCTAGGATTTTGAATGGCGAAAAGGAGGTGATGGGAGGGGGAACCATGACTTAGGGACTAGCTTGTCCAAAATGTATTGCGTGTTACAAAAGTACCCCCACCGGTTTGAACTAGTGGCCCTTTCGGCTCAGGGTTAGAAGGGGGATTTCGCGTGTCGGGATTTGGCAGCTGGAGGGATTTTTCGGGCGCGTTGTAATTTTGGAATAGGAAGGCGCGGGTTGTGAAGGCGCGAGTTTTGGGAGCACGATATATGAATTTTTGGAATATAACAATGCGCGGGTTGAATTTTAGGGACAAGCCTAACGTGTAATATTGTATGTACCAAATCAATTCGCACTTCCCTCAACAACAAAAACGAAAAAATAAAACTATTCACACCACACAAAGA
This sequence comes from Triticum timopheevii, assembly GCA_963921465.1. NCBI lineage: Eukaryota > Viridiplantae > Streptophyta > Magnoliopsida > Poales > Poaceae > Triticum > Triticum timopheevii. The sequence goes on from OY997266.1 coordinate 326,928,313, forward strand.
GAGAGTCTTGTCCCGTTTTACTATACAAATGCTATTCAAAGCTATGAATCCATGTTATGTCCAATTAAATTTTTTCGCTGGCTATGTAATGCATGTAACCTACTCATTACCAACATTTTAGTGCATTCCAAATGTCCTTACTACCGCTGCAATTCAAACTAAATTTGAATTCATTTCCCTATTTGAATAAGAATCTACAATCATGATTGTTGCCAACTTGAACCATGATTCGTGTATTATGTTAACAACACACCACATGATTACAATAGAGATAGATATGAACTATGTGTACTCGAATTCAAATTTTTGAATACACTTGATGTTGATCCCAAATAATAGTACATTTGATGTACTAACTAGATTCATAATCTAAACCATGTTCCATACGTACACCGTGTTTATCACACAAAGTATAGTGCCCCGCACCCTACATTATGACAAGTATTTAGCCCCGAGCTGCAAAAGCCACACATTATCACAAATTATAATCAATGTTTTATATATTATATGTAGTACTAGCAGGATGCCCATGCGTTGCACGGAACATCAAGATTCATTTGTATGAGTAGTTTATTTTGTGGGAGAAAAGGATGAACGAGGGAAGGCCTTATTTGCAAATGTGGATAGGGGTGTGGGTATCTTTTTTCAAAATTTCCATAGTTTCCTTCCTATCCGTCAGATATAAATCGGACGGCCTATATTGCAGGATGGCAGGCACACCATCATCACCAACTCTATTTTTTTATATATAAAATATATTATATGTAGTATAACATGTTCATAACCACACCATCTGTATCACCGTTATATATATTCACGCATGCGTCGGTATAAAACACTATGATAAATTCTTCAAATATCCAAATTCACTTTTTATAATGAATTGTGATCTCTATTCGTATTTTACACCCACACAATCCTCTTCTTTGTAGCTAGCGCTAACTTTCTCTTGTGCATGCACACGCCCGCCTCCCTCTCACCCTCCCTCAACATTCTCTAGCTCCATCGTCCAAATTCGTCTTTCACTTTAGGTCATTCACCCATGGCGTTGTAGGCCCACCAGCTCCTTCTTTCCGGCACACACCGATCGATATGCGTCTCTAGCCAGGTGTGCCTACCACAAACACAAGCTTTCCCTCTTCTCTTCTCACCGTCCATGCCTCACTCCCGCCCCTCTTTTCATCGATCTCGTACTCGCACACTCCTCCCCCCTCGATATAGTATGCCTCTCGCACCACCTCCTAGTTGCATCCCTCTCTCTCTCTATCCTTCTCTCCGGGCCTTATTTGCTTCTAACACATACATGCATGTATACCGAACGATCTCCCTACATATACATAGGTCGACTTTAACTATTTTTCCCCACGCATCGATCGACGTACCTCACAAGTTATTTCTCTCCTTTCTCCGACAAAGGACGATTGATCTTCCTATGTAGTTACGTCTCCTTACCACAGCCATATCGTCCCCCCTCATCATTCGTGCATGCCTCCTGACCCGTCTCTCACACGCACATGCATAGATAGGATGGCATCCCCTCTCTTATTGATATTGCAGGCGTGCCCTCCGTTTTTCTAGCAAGCCTCTCCCACCATTTGTGAGAAGCAACTCCACCACCAATCCCTCTGACACTCGAGCTCTATCTCTCTCCCAACCTTATTCCTCTCCTACACATATGCATGGATGCCGATCGATCTCCCTCAATACATAAGGTAGGTCTCTTTCCTCCTCCACACATACAAGCCATTGTACCTCTATAGATAGGTCTCTCCCCCCCACCCCCACACACCGATAGTCGAGCACTGTAGGTATCCATGCCACAGTGACAAATTGCACATGTCCCCTTTCATGTTCCAGTAGGCCAGCCACCCTATATCTTTGACGTGGGCACACAAAAATTCGATGGCACTCTTTATCGATTGTGCACACACGCACATCATCATCCCTCTCTTTGATTCTATGGATACCTCACGCTGATGATACCTCCACTCTCTTCTCGTGGATCGCCCCCTCTATATATACGATATATCCAGGCCTCTATTCCACACACATTGCATATGCTACATTCTTTGATTGAAATATCATCGACACATATTCCCTGTCTATCTCTCACGCCTCCCCCCAAAAAACTTACGAACCCATACACTGCATCTCTCTATGTTTGTATCTCTCTCACACAAACCCACGTAGGTGGTGTACGTACACGAAGAGAATAGGTGCATGTACTCACACTTTGTGGCCAGCCACACCCGCGCGGGTACACGGTGGAGCTCATTTCTGTATGAAATGGCAGCCAACATGCTAATTTGAGCACGTGTAGTGGTTGTTTACCTAGGGAGGTCGTGTACCACGCGTGCACAAAAACAAAGTTCGACTTGATGCGTTGGCGCGTTATTTTTAAATAAAGTTATATCACTCAATGGCACATACATAGAATATAAATGATTTTTATGGAGAGAAAGGTAGTCCGCTCCACTATATACAATGGAGCCTGCCTACCGAGGTTTGTCTCTCTTCAGAGTATCTCACACAAGGCGGCGGTGGCCTCTCTCTCATTGTTGGTCAGTGATCCAACCGCATCCCGTCCGCCGGCAGAAAGGGAGGATGTGCATCGTTTCTCCGTTCGACAGCGCCGAGGCAGCACGTCTCGATCTGCGGTACCCGCCGTTCTCTCTAACCAAGCTCCGGCGCGGTAGGGCCTACACCACTTGCTCGTTGCCGCAGTATGTGCAGATCCCACCCGCCGCCGCTCTCCTAGTTACATCCCGACGACCCCCAGGTACCCCCTCCGGTCTTGCTCCACTGCCCATCTTCCCACGTCGCTGCATGTGGAAAATCTTGCATGTAGATCATCCCTAGTTCTTTGCCCAAAACGTAGCTCGTCCGGCGTACTTTCCATATTGCAATCTTGTCCTCACACCATTTTAGATAAACACAATCGTGTTGTTATCTTCCCTTAGGACAAGGAATATGCTTCTTTTTTGTCATCGTATGTGTCACCAACTGTTATTGGCCAATATTGTTTCCTTTCTACCTCTTTTTTGCAAACAGGGCTATCCATTTCACCTCGTTGCTATTGCGACCTTTTGGTGAACTGCACAAATCACTTCTTTCTTAAGAGTGTTTTGTGTAGTTGTACTAAAATGTCACACAGGCAACGTCTCTACATTTCAGTGCGACTGCACAAAGGGAGATTGGTTTTGCTATATCCTCCTCATCCAACTCCGAGCCTAATATTCTCCAACAATTTGCTTAATGTTCTCCAACTAGTTAGTCTTAAGAGAGACTGCAAAGGTGACCGACTTCTATTTGTGTGTTTGTTGTTTCATCAACAGTCCTATATTTTGTGATCACACTTAATATCTTTGGAATAGGTACACTCAGCTATATTTTAGTGGAACTGCACAAAATGATCGGAATGTTGCATGCTCCTGACAGCTACTTTTTTCCAAACATGCCTTGTTGATTTAGACAGAGCTAATTTAGTCAGTTGTGATGTAAATGAAAGCATGGGTCAATTTTAATTTAACACCTTCTCATAGCTTTGTCTTCAGTTGTGATGTAAATATTAGCTCTGATCTGCTAATCATTGAGATGCATTAGCAAGGAAGTTAGTTTTTTTATTTTTTTCGAAAGAGCATGGATGGCAAGACACACGAAACAAAAGCTGAAAGCTCAGAGCATTGTACAATTTCATGTCGCTGGAAAATTATTTGTATAGTACGTCAATTATGTAAAAAATGCTGGAAGCTTGATAGCATTGCCAGAAGCCTCTTCAGCATCCAGGTCCATGTGCCATGCACAACATTATACTCCCTCCATTCCTAAATATTTGTCTTTCTAGAAATTTCAAATGGACATATTTTATAGTGTAGATTCACTCATTTTGCTTCGTAGGTAGTCACTCATTGAAATCTCTAGAAAGACAAATATTTAAGAACAAAGGGAGTAGTGCACAACCACATGGGAGACTCAGCCCGGTCGTTGCGCCACACTAATTGTGAGTAATGAGAAGTCAAATCATAAGCCCCACCTTTCCCACTGTAAGTTGCTTCGAAGAAGCAACCATCAATACGCTCTTCTTTGAATCCGCTCATACTACTCCCTCCGTAACTGTTTATAGAGCGTGCTTTAACAATCTTTGGGATCAAGGCGACTAGCGATGGGCCTAAAAATAGCATTGGTAGTTATAGCACAGCGTCTATTACTAGAGGAAATAATGCATACACACATGCATGTAGTGCTTCCACCCCGGGTACACACATGCATGTACTTACTCCACTCTGCGTACACACCTACTACCTCTGTCCTTGTTTATTGGCCCCATTTGTAATTTTTGCCAAATTTTGACCAAATATTTAACTAACAAAGTGTTATTGTATGTCAAAAAATTATATTTTTTGGATTCGTATTTGAACATAGTTTCCAAAGATATATTTTTTGTGACATGCATGAACATTTTGTTAGTTAAATTTATGGTCAAAATTTGACACAAAATACAATGGGGACCAATAAACCAGGACGGAGGTAGTACACCGAGAGAAAATTGTGGACTTGATTGCGGTTACCACACCCTAATTAATTGAGCATTAAACCAAACGCATCTAAAATCTCTCTGGTAGTGGAAATGCATGGAGAAATGCATGAGAATGAAGCGCGCCCTGTAAACTGTGATGGGGGAAGGAGTAGTATGAAGGTGCAAAACCAAGTACGCATATGGCCAGTCGGTCAACGCACTTCCTCTTGGCGTATCACTGACATGTGGGACCAGAGTGTGAGCAAACCGATCTGAGTTGACTGCAAAATAGCCAACCCACCGTTCCTTGAGAGAGACGAGGAGCGAGAACACACAAACAGGCTCGCACGGAGGCCAAGATATATTCGAGCATGGTTGATCGATATCATCATTACATGTTCAATGTTTTTTAAGAGTGGTACTATTGGGTTGCCGTTTTCCGCACTTCTCCCGAATAAATGTGCACTTTATCGTAGATTAAAATAAAATAAGAGTACAGACACTCCACCATGCGGTTCCTAGTACCTGTATACTAGTAGTAGTACTACTCGTACTATGAAACCTTGCGTTTGGCTCTTCGCCTCTTCGTGAAGTCGAACAATGATGGTACTACAGTGTATGCCTCTGGCAATCTGGCACCGAATGAACTGCTGCACGTCCACCGCCTGGGCAAGGGTAGGTTGCATTAGTCTAAAGCTTCTAGTCATCTTGCGAGCCACCAGGCTTGAGGTAGATGGAGATGGCGTAAGCGAGATTCACCTTGTCCTGCAAGCTTCTCCTCGTTCCGCGAGTTGATGGGACACACCAAAAAGTAGTGCTAGTCCATACTCCCTCCTTTTCGGTTAATATGGCTTAATCTTTTTTGCGGGTAAATGAGAGAGCTTTATTCATATATAAGCATTCTTAGGACAATAAGCCAAGAGACTAGTCACTAGGAAGCGAGGTACCCTGCAAAAAAAAGAAGAAGGAAGCGAGGTGTTTCATCAAGCCAGCTCTCGGTCAGATTCAAAGTGCAGCAAGCCATGCACCGCAAGGTTTGCTGACCTGTTTACATGCTGAATAACAAAAACAGATAAAATATTACCATGCGCTCCTATTTCTAACATGATAGGAGCCAGAATTAAGCGAGAATTGTGGCGAGTGTTCCATGCAATCAACTTCCATTATCACATGTGAGAACCCTCAAAGAGAACCAAATGTGTTGAAGATTGCTTTATCACAGATTAAAATAAAACAAGAGTGCAGATGCTCCACCATCCGGTTCCTAGTAGTACATACCTGTATAGTAGTACTAGTAGTAAACTTTGCGCTTGACTGTTCACCTCTTTGGGAAGTCAGACAATAATGGTACTTGTATAGTGTATGCTTCTAGCAATCTGACACCGAATTAACTGTTGCACGTCCACCACCTGAGAGAGGGAGAGCTTGCATTAGTCAAAAGTTTCTCCTTGCCCTGCGAGCCACCACGTGCAAGCTTCTCCCGTCCTACAAGCTTCTCCTCGTTCGGCAAGTTGACGGGACACAACAAAGTAATGCTAGTCCATACTGCCTCCTTTCCGGTTAATATGGCTTAATTTGAAACGAGATAAATACACTGTCTGTCACTGTATATTTGTAAAAATGCGGTCAATGGACTTCATAATATGCACATTGCACTCAATATATAAATTTTTGATGTTTATACAGTCACTAGCTCACCCTGGCTGAGTATGTGTGTGCATGCACGTGTAGGTTGAGAACTTGAGCGTGACCGTGTGTGTTTCGTCGTGTGCTCGGACATGCATGCATTAGGGCATCGCACGCTTTTTTGCGTCCATGTGTACGTGTGACTGTTGCATGCATGCACGAGGTTGTAGTCCCTCACATTCACATGTTCATAAGTCAATGCTTTGTCAAAATGTTGCATGCAAGGTTTAATCATTCGTTGTTCACGCATGCATTCCCAATATTAATACGTTGGTAAAGACATTTTCTTGAGGAAAACGATCCCATGAATTGAGTACAAAGGGAACCGATAAGCCAGGACGAAGGGAGTACTAGTAGTGAACCGGAAGGAGGGACTAGGTACTAGTAGTACTACGTAACAACATGCAGTAACAAAATTCCTCTATACGCATCATGTCTATGTGTCATGCAAGAAAATAGAGATAAGTACAAGTGAGACTCAGGAACGGTCATACACGTAGGGGGGTACGTGTAGGGGGCACTCAGGAGCAGTCAAGTCACACAGTAAGTTAGTCGGAAGAAGCAACCATCATTTCACTCTTCAATGACACATATGCAATATAAAATGGTTGATATGGAGAGAAAAAGAAAATCGCTCCACTATATATACACTAGCAAGAGGCTACGCTACAAGCCTGCTTGCTTGGGTTGCTCTCTTCACAAGCATAGAACGACGGTGGCCACACCGCTGGTCACAGATCCGACCTGATCCCGCCACTAGGGGAAGGGGACGATGTTCTTCTTAGACGCGGTCGACAGCGGCGAGGGAGAAAACCCACTGTCAGCGCGTCCCGATCGGGGTCCCCGCGGTATGGGCTGATGCCGCCTCCCAACCGCCCTTCTAGCTACAGCCCGATGCCCAGGTACAACTTCCTTTTGGAGCCGGCTTGCTCCACTGCCGCAGCTCCCCACATAGCTCCATCTCCATGTGGATCTTTCTCTACTTCTACCAGCTTCTATTTGTGATGAGTTTATGTTTGATGAACTAGTGCTAGTACTACTATTCTAATCACACTTCTTCAATATCTTTGCCAACAGGGAAGCTCAGCTCGATTTTTGTGGAACTACACAAAAGCATCGTATGATCCGAGGGTGCCAACCATCTTTCCTTCGACAGGTTCTACCTATACAGGAAATTAAATCTTGTTTAGGGTTTAAGGTTTACGTCGTAGTGACCCCATCAGTAGTTTTTTTTGTACACACTCTCACAACTTTTGTCTTTAGTTGTGAAGTAAATATTGGCTATGATCTGTGAATCATTGAGATGCATCAGCATGTGTGTTATTTTTCCTTTGTATTTGATAGAATGTTCTAACGAGGAAACCTTGGACTAGGAATGGAAATGGAGTGAAAATTTTCCATTTTCTCGAAGAAAAAATGGAAACGGAGAGAAACCAACATTACGTTTTGTTGGATCGCGCCATCAAGAGAAACCAACGTTTAAATCACGTATGTCGCATTCGTGTCTCACCCTCCTCCATGGCTCCACCCCACACGGTCGTTCGGCATGCCACTCACGCAAACCGAGTATAGATATCTTTCCCGCATGCTTGTCGGTGGATCGCTCCATGGAGTACTAGCACTACTGGAAGAGATTGACGAGGAGGAGGAGGACAACTAGATGTAGCACGGACTCCCAAGAGCTTTTTACATGCATGTTGTGGCCAGCTGTGGCGACCTTTGAATGCAGAGCAGTTGCGTGCACCGGGAAGCAGCGCGGGTGGCGCTCTCTCGACTGGCGCACCGCTTCAATCCGGTGCCAGTGAGAGGTCGCGTCCGCTTTGGCCGGGCATGAACGTGGCACTGACCGTTTCGGGTGGGAAGCACGCACGGGTGATGAAGAGGGTTCGGGTTGGTCAGGAGCGGGCGTGGCAGCGATCCGGATGCCTGCAAACAAGAGATGTTGTAGGTAAATATTGTTGCGTATATAATTAATAACGTAAATAATTTGCTAGTTGGACAAATATGATTGGAGATGGAGATGGAGATGGAATTTTATGTAAACACGAATATGCATGTCTATGTCTATGTGTGTGTGCACGACGACTCTCGCGACTACTCGTACACACCATCAATGTCTCATTCTCCCTACACATAGGAAAACTTAGTACCGCCTCATTTTGTTCCTAGGATAGGAATATCATAGGAGTGGGAAACAATATGAAGTGAGATAAATGGATTATGACGTACAAGAAGAAATGTACACGCACTCACTCTGCCTCCGAGATACCCGTGAGTACACGACGAAGCGCATTTGTACACGAAGAGGAAGCTTACATACGTAATAATTTGACCCTTTAATTTGTTCACTTAATAATGGAGGGCCGGGGACCACACATTAGCAATACAAACTGCGACCTGGAAGCGGGGGGTGTTTTTGATCGAGTTTTCTTTCTTGGAACATTAAAAAAAGATTTGTCTGCCAGTTTTCATTTCTTTTTTCCGGGAACGCGCATATTCTATTTAAAACCACTGCCATGGAGAGATTTTTTTACTCCATTGAATATATAGCCTCTTGTTTGATAGGGTTTCTCGCATCTCGCTCTCTCTGCCTCTCCATATCTAAACAAGATAACAGTGTCCACTCTATCCCTCTCCTCACGGGTGGTTGCAGATCTGGCCAAATCCCGTCCGCTGCAAGAGGTGAGGAGGTGCAACATTGACGTTGTCGCCATCAGTGATAGAGGAAGGCAATGCGCATTGTCCTCTCTGAGTTGGCGCTGGCACAGACGAAGGTCCTCTGCGCCCTTGTTCGCTGCCGACGTGTGGGCAGATCCCGCCCGCCCGCCTAAGCGACATCTCGCCCACCTGAGGTATAACTTCTTTTGGAGTTCATGCTTCATTGTACTGGTCCAGCTCCCCAGGTCGCTGCATGCGGGTTTTCTTCTATGCCACTACTCCATAGATCCCCATGTACAGTAGCTAGGGTTCATCGACTGGTCCAACATCACCTATTTTTCTACTATTATAGAGGAAAGGCCACTCAAAAAGGTGTCCCAGTTTATGCCTCTGTGGAGGTATACATAGTTTTTTTGTGACAAAAAAGTACATGGTAGTTGTGCGGTCATTGTCCATATGCTCCTATTTTTGCTGCTAATCTAATACTCCCTCCGTCCGGAAATACTTGTCGAAGAAATGCATAAAAATGGATGCATCTAGAACTAAAATACGTCTAGACACACCTATTCCTCCGACAAGTATTTCTGGACGGAGGGAGTACTATCACTGGTTAAATGAATCAATGCCCATGGTAAAGTGACGTCCCTTTTAAGTAATGCCGATGGAAATCCAGAGGCGTCGATAAATGCTTTTGTCCTGTTTTTTTTCTTGGGTATCCTGGTTTAGTTCCCATCAAGATAATCATGATGCTTCTGCTTGTTGGTGTACTTTTCATTAATTCTTATTGACAACTGAGATGTCGCTATTAATCCTGTTCCACTACCAAAACAAAGTAACAACACTATATCCTTTTTTATATTTTTGCAAACAGCGACGCGTATCTCCATACCCGGGCATGTCTAACTCAGTTTTAGTGGAAGTACACAAAATTGGATGGCCATTGTTGTTCCGCCTCACTGTCCTATGCCACGTGGTTCTTCCTTCCTCGAGCTTGATTACAGAGAAGAAACAGACTATAGTGAGGATTTGTCGAACTTCATTGGTGCCTCACCCAAACTTGATGCCAAATGGATGATGCATCCCCACGATGACCCATCGATGCTCATGGTTGCATCGACTGGTGAAGCTGATCGATTTTTGACAAAAAACAAGTTGTCTTCCATCAGTGCTATTTGCTTGTTACCCATAAAGATGATATCCTTCATCAGTTCACCTTGGTTGCATTGGAAATGCAGTCGTCTTTCATGTTGGTGCAATTTTATCACACAATTGGCTATGAACCAAATGTTTCCTCGAAGAAGGATCGAGGTTGGTACTAAGAGCATAAGTTTTGTATTGATTTCTAAGCCTTCTCACAACTTTGTCTTCATCTCCCCTGTAATTTTATTCGTCCAGCTATTAGCTAAATATGTGGTCAGACTTTGATTAAAAATATGGTGTGGACTGAAAACCCGGATGGATGTAGTAGCCCTCCGTTTTTTATTTACTCTGCATATTACATTTGACTGAAGTCAAACTTTGTAAAGTTTGACCAAGTTTAGGCTGAACACAACAAACCATAATTATTGAGAGAGGGAAAACTGTACATACTCTCAAACCTTTCCGATAATTGAAATTAGAATTCTTTATTTGTACACACTGTCACACCTTTCTGATAATTTGGCGCATGTGTGGTTGTTCACATAACGGAGGGTAGTGTACCGCATGAGAAGGACAGGAAGTACGACCAGGACACGTGGATCGTTAGATGATTGTAAGTAGTTTTCTTCACTGGTACGTTAAATAAAGAGTTAGTTTCGTACTTACACAATTTAAAACGATTGTTATGAAGAGAAAAAGGAAACCACTCCACTATATATTAGTAGTATACACGAGTACTATATCTCTACTCTCATAAAGAAACCAAGTTGGTGATGATGGTGTGCCTGCCATCTTGTAATATAGACCGTCTGATCTATATCTGACGGATAGAAAGCAAACTATGATAATTTTACAAAAGATACCCGCACCTCTCTCCACATTTACAGATAAGGCCTTGCCTCATTCATCCTTATCTCCCACAACCTCATTGCTGAGCAATTAAAAAAGGAAGTCTCTGGAACAATCTGGCATGGTGGCTGTTGCCGGCACCGTCCATCCCCATGCCTCCGCCCAGTCCAACCACCAGTCACCACCATGCCCCACTCCTCCTTACCTTATCTCTCATCTTTCTCGAGATATCATTTCTTTGATGAAATTCTCGAGATACCATTTTTCTGATAAAATTCTTGAGATATCATTAGTCTTTACACATGGGATTACTCTTGCATGGGTCAATCACAATAGGTGTTTTGTAAAAAAATGCATCTTGATGTTCCATGCAATGCACGGGCATCTTGCTAGTAAGTACTATATAAGCTTGAGCCTCAGCACTTGTTCGCTAGGGTTTGCACTCTTCGCACTCTCGCCGCACTACATACATATATACACACTAGAGGCTCAGTGTTCCTTTGCTAGGGTTTGCTATATTCACAATCTCTCACCCTCTTCACTAGATCTAAACAAGATTGCGTTGGCCTCTGTCTCTCTCTCCCCCCTCACAGCTGGTGAAGGAGTCGTCCAGATCCCATTGCACCAGGAAGGGGAGGAGGTGCAGCGTTCACTCTGTCGCCTTCGGCGAGGGAGGCAATCCACTATCGGCTGCGCTATTCTCTTTCACCCAGCGCCTATGCGGGAGGGCCACCGACCCCTTCTTCCTCGCTGTTGTATGTAGTGTGGACAGATCCGGCCTCCCGCCACACGCCTAGCCACATCCTGACGACCCTAAGGTATAACTTTCTAAACCGTCATTGGTCTAGCTGCATGCGGATCTTTTTTGATTCCGTAGTCGAATCTAGGTCTTGGTTCAAAGAGGAAAGAAGGGTGGGGTGGGGTGGAGCATGAATCTAGGACGTGGTTCAATGAGGAAAGGAGGGAGGGAAAGTAGTATAGACTGGCTATCCAGCCGCTTTGTTAGTCGAAAGGGGAAAAGGGGGATAACCCAGTACACAAATCTATAAGGAACCGATCTCTTTGTTGAAAAAGGAAAGAAACTAGGGTCCCGCGTAGTGTGCAGGACTAGATTTGCTGCCCTCACATAGGAAAAAGGTTCAAAGAGAACAAATACGGGACCAACGCTGATATGCTGCTTGGCAACATACTCTGCATCACCCATTTATACGTGTGGACGCACATGGTGCTGGCATGTCCCATGTCCCATGTCCCATACAACTATTTTGTTGTTGTTAATCTAAGAATTCCACTGGAAAATTGAAGCAATGCCACTGTTAAAAGTAAATTACATTTTAATGAATGTTGTTTTAAGAGAATGTTTGTTAATATGAATCAATGCAACCGTTTTAGAAATGCTACTGTCCTACTTTGTTTTCCATCAAGATAAGTTAGATGCTTCTTTTTGTCACCGTATGTTTCATCCTCCTTTATTGGCTAGTAATTGTTTCCTTTATTGGCTCTGTTAAAACAAGGATATCTATTCAACTTGTTGCTGTAGCAAACTTAAATGTCACACCGGCGACTTTGCTTGATTTAGTTGAAGTACACAAAACGAGGTTGGATTTCCTATTCGTGTTGGCAGATTCATAGGTGATCTTGACTGCGTCATGAAAGCTCAGTACCTGCCTTCATCCACATGATCGTGCAGTGTGCTTTGAAATGTTGTGCTACTTGTATTGATACTGTTTTAAATAATTGTTGAATTGAAGCTATTGAATTCCTGTCTTTTCCCATTAAGTGAAAAAAATGGGACCAACCCAGACATGATGCTTGTTGCTTTGTTACAACAAACTCGGCATCACCCCCTTTATAAGTAGATGGAAGCACATGGCGTTGTTGCGCCCACTCTCCCTGGAACTGTTTATGCTTTTTGTTAATCTAATGTCACTGGTAAAATTAAGCAATGCCACTCTCGAAATTAACTACTGAATCTTAGTTTCAAAACTCCAACACTTGTTAGGGATCGACGGGAGTACAATTTCTGTTAGGGAACGGTTGGAGTACATGTTTAAGAAATGTATTGTTGAGATAATGTCTTTGTTATTATATATCAGTTACAATGTTTTACAAATGGTACTATCCTGCTTTGTAGTTCTTTCTACATGTTTAACCAAGGTATTGTAGATAATGTCTCTGTTAATATGAATCAGTCGCATTTTTTAGGAATGGTACTTTTCTGCTTTGTCGTTATTTACACATGTTGAAACAAGGCATTGTTAAGATAATGTCTCAGTTAATATGAATGAATCACACTGATTGAGAATTGCTACTCTCTTGCTTTGTTTTCCATTAAGATAAGGTAGATGTTTTTTCTTCTGGGAGTATAAGTCGTCAACCGTTATTTCTCAGTAATTGTTTCCCTTATACCTATTGTTACATATAGGGATATCAAAAGTTCTGCTCAGTTTTATTTCGACTTTGATTTTAGTTGAACTGCACAAAAGGAGCCAATGTGTTCAAGGCAAAGTGTTGCATTATTGGGCCCAATTGGTCTTTCCACTTTGCAGAAAGAAGTAGTCACTATTTGCACTACATTACACAAGGAATGACCAAGAAGCTTTACAAAGTATTAGTAGATGCTGATGACATGACTAGTCTGCAGAGAGCATGGGCAACTTAACAACACGTGGAGTGCAAAATTCACTCCACAAGGAAAGGTATGACCAAGTCAGTTGCCGACGCAGCTGTAACAAATGAGGTCAGTATCGGCCTTCATCCACATGATTGTGCTTTGTTTATGTTGTGCTACTTATATTGTTGTGTTGTTTTGAATAAATGTTTAATTCAAGCTATTGTATTGCTATCTTTTCCAGTTCAGATAATGAATATGATTATAGTTGTAAGCGTGTGTTTAATCAACTAGTACCACTATTATATTCATCACGCTTTTTCTGTATTTATGCAGACAGGGATGCTCACACTGGTACGCGTCGGTGCTACACAAACGGTTTTTAACCCCTTTCCGTGACGGTGTTCGGAACCGTTGCCAAGTGAATGACTGGTAGGAGGGGTCCTTCCCACATGACCCAAAAATCATTGGGGATATGTCCTCCTGGCATAGACGCTTGGCAAAATGAGGTCATGTGCGACCGACGAGCGCTCAAATACGGTTATATGTATAATAGTGCTAAAAAATACAATTATACATGCGAGTTTCTGGTCGTAAGTACATCACACACAGTTAGTCCCCGCTAAACATTTCCGTTCGTATGTACATTCCACACAGACCATCCAAGGAATACGTTTCCGTTAGTATGTACATCCCACACAGTTAATCCAAGAAGTACATATCGCACGCGTTTTTCTATGATCAAACGTTTGCGATGTGCACAACATCACAAACAATCCATAATTTCAAAGCGTGTGTGATAAGGTGACTATCGCAAACATTTAATAAGAAAGAACTGTGTGCGATGCTGTTGTTAATCGCACATGTTTTTTCTTGGCTGGTCATGTATGAAGTGGAGATTGATCGCACATGTTTTTTCTGGGCTGATCATGTGTGAAGTGGATATTGATCGCACACGTAGCGGATCCCAGAAACGTGTCTGATCTCCACGTCTATCGCAGACGTTTCGCTTTCGCAAACCGTGTGTAGTTTAATCCCTTATTAATACCTAATTTAAAAATCACATGTTTTGAATTTGAAAGTAGGCAATCACTTATTTCATATCCAACCATGTTTATTACAAATATAGGTTCAACCATGAATGCATAGTTCGATGCACAACTACATATACTGAAGAACTACAGAAGCACCAAGTAAAGAATGATGAACCACAGTTGTACTAAAGACCATAAAGAGAGAGGCGAAAGACATTCTGGTTGCTGGAGAAGGTGAAGTGGAATGCCCATATTGTGCCCTCCTCCATGCGTAATGCACGCACGACTCTAGGCCAAAACCCTTGTGACGGCTGCCCGTCCATCCTTTATTGTCTTCATTACGACTTCTCGATGCTCATTGCAGTTTGGATGAAATACTTTAACCTTCATTGCATGCCCACCAATCATGTACTTTGCGAAGTAATCTTGAGTGAACTGCTTCAAGAACCACTACGAACGAAAAAGATTGCGACATTGTTGTCTAACAACTCATTATGGCAGTAAAAAGAGAAGGCTGCAGAGTTTGTAGTTACCATCCTACAACTCACTATTGTGTTGGATAGAGAATAAACAAATAATTTGCTTGCCACCATTCGTATATTTTTGCTAATAATCCTTATTAGTTTCCTCATTTGATGCTTGTTCATGAATATCTCATTGCCCCATACGCAAAAAGGGTCGATGCGTGGATCCTTGCCAAGGGCATATGTACCTACAAGCAACAAGTCAATATTAGAAGCTAACAAGTGTCCATACCTAGATCTATATGCACTACATTATGGAGCGATGGGGGAGTACAAGCCGAGGGATGAAGCTAACCTCGGCGGAAAATGGTGGTCACTCTCGTTGTTGTCCTGCATAAGTAGTGGAAAGGCATGATAAGTACAGCAACCTTAAAATCAAACAAATATAGGAAAGGTAAACAACAACATCTCCAAATGCTAGCTTGAATGTGTTGGTTTCAGCATGCTGTTATAGCATATACAAAATGGAAGGCAATGTTACCAACAGTAGGCTTAACAACCATCAAATATTGCAATTCAAACTGGTATTGTTGAAAATGAATATAACATAGGTAATGCTTAAACATCACACCGGATAAATGTGTAAAACTGAAATAAAGGGCATGTGTTAACTACACCAGGCATTATTGGAAACCAAATATAGCCGTTCAAACTGGTATTGATGCAGTCGAGGGGCACAGTTCCAACTTGCACATAATGAACAACACATTGTGAATGACCGTCGGGGTAATTGACCACGGGTACCCCAAAGACGGCAAGACAATATTTGAAGACATCGGGGCTAGCAAAGCCCATCAGTCTGACTGCACGGCCGCCCTGCCGGCTCCCCGTCCGACTGCTCCCCCTGGCCGGCTGCCGGCTGTCGATTGCGCCATCCAGTCGGCTGCCCGAAGTCAACTGCAGCCCGACGCGACCCCGGCGACATGGATGCACCTGAGCACTGTTCACGTGTCACCCCAGCCATCATGTATAGTTTCACTTGTCCCTGGCACTATTTATGAAGTGACCCAGGGGACAAGCTTGAAATCCACTATGCCCACACCCATGCCTACCTAGCTTAGGAAGTAAGCTAGCCATACCTATATAAGGCACACATCCGTCCATCCACCACGGGCACACACTCACGGTGAACACACACATGCACTCACGCATGAACACCCACGGCCATAACCATTCGTCAACAAGAGCATGCATGGTCATCCGGCCACCCGCATATACAAAGTTAGATGCCTATAGCGCTGACTAATGATACAGCTCCGGAGCACTCTGTACCAGATATACCAGATATAGTCAGACATGCAGGAGTAGGGGTATTATCTATCCAGAGAACCCCGAACCTGGGTAAACTAGCACGTGCTACTCGCATACCCGCTCCCGGGCCTACCAGCAGCGGTCTTGCCCTCACACTAAGCCCTTGTGGCATCTGTCGCCTTGCAACCCCCCATGAGAATACCACGACAGTTGGCGCCCACCGTGGGCGGTACTATGATACCACGATGTTGCTGGTTTCGCAATCCGGGAGGGACCATTTTCGTCTTCACCGCCGCGGCGTCGCGCTGTCTCTCCAGTAGCGGTCGGGGGCTCGACATCGACGACACACCCCCAGAGTGGCCGTGAGGGGCGGTGCATCCTCGCCGCCGGCCTCGCCATCCTCATCATCTCCGCCGCGGAGTCGCGCCGTCTCTCCAATAACGGTCGGGGGCTCAACATTGACATGCCCCCGGAATGGCCGCGAGGGGCGGCACTTCCTCACCGTCGGTCTCGCCTTCTTCGTCACCACCGTTGCGACACCAGCCGTCCATCCACGCGCGCTGCACCGCCTCGCTATGGTTGGCCACGTCACTGTCCGCTCCCGGCCGGAGCGCGCGGCTGCTCCTCCACAGGCTAGCCAGCAAGCCGAACACTTCCTATACACTATCCAATAGCCACTACAACATGAGTGTACGAAGCTAGCAAGCAAACAAACACCCTGGTAGCTCGAGTGATTATATAGCTAGCTAGCTCTACGTACCAATGTACGTGCTATCTTACTTCCGCGTTGCCGGCCTCACGGTCTCCACGCGCGTGCGCCGCCCGGTACCTGCTTCGCCCAGCGCTCGCCTCGCCGTTGATGCCCAGCGCTCCAATGTCCCCCGAGCACGACCGCTCTACCCCAGCTCTGCTCCTCTGCCCGACGGCATCGCCCCGCTGCTGCCTTCCGTGGCTCTCCGCGCCGCGCCTAGGCATCGGCCGCTCCTCCGCCTAGCTCTCCCCCGGGCACCTCTACGACCGCGTGCCGGCTCGGCTGCACGTCCGCACGCTCGCGCGCCCGGACGACTCCTCCTCGCGCGTTGCGCCGGCTGCTGCTCCGCCTGTGAGCCATGTCCCAAGCCAACCGCCGGCTCGCCGCTCACCCGGCCTCCCCTGCGCCGCGCGCCCGCTGGCCCCGCACCTCGGCCGGCCCGCTCCCGCGCTCGCTGGGTTCCCGGGCTCCCTCAGCCCCGCCCCGGCCTCCGCTCGCACCCCGGATGGCCGGCTCCTCCCGCCACCCGGCGTCCGACCTCCCGGGTCACCCCCGCCGGCTCTGCCTTCCCGTCCTCCGGCTCGCTGCGCCAAGCCGCTTCCGCCACCCAGCCGCGTACAACCCGGCTGACTCCCGTCCAGCAGCTGGCTTCCCCGCGCCGCCTCCCGACGCCGGCAGCTGCTCCGCAGCCGGCCTCCCCTGCCGCCGGCTTATGCGCTCCAAGTCCAGCTGTCAGTTGTGGCCGTGTCCTCATAGAGAAGCAAGCCGGCTGGAAGAAGAGATGGGGCCGGCTGGTGAGAACGAAATGCTGCCAGCTGCCAAACCAAAAAAAAAGCACCGCATCTGGCTGGAGAAAAGTCGGATTAGACTGCTGCAAAGAAGAAAAAGAAGAAAAAGGAAGTATGAAGTGAGAAGTGCATGCGTGCAGTATGTGCATGCATGTAGTACCTGCGTGTCCGATGGGTGCACTACGGACATGCATGCCGGTTGCAATATGTACGCGCATGTCTGGCCGGCTGCCCAGCTCCCGCCAGCTCCCGTGTCTCGCTCCGAATCTCCGCCTACTGGCCCGCAGCAGCCGGCTGTGCTCCGTCTCCAACTGTTGCGTCGACTGCCCACGCGGGGACAGGGAACGAAAAAAAAGGGAAAATTGCCGCCTGCTAAAAAGGCAGAAAGTGGGCGGCTGGCCACACGGCCGCATGCACTACCTGGCCGGTTGCTGATTGCTCTGGTTGTACGTGCGCCCATGCACGGCCTGGCCGGCTGCCAACTACACTGGCGGAGCGCCCAACTAGCTGGTTGCTACCTGACCTGCTGTCCATCCCGTCCGTGACGCGGCCGGACGCACCCGACTCCGCTCGACGGTGCCCAGCTTCGCTTGCGTGCTTCGGCACCCGGCCAACTTTGGGGCCAACTCGGCTGCCTCCCGCTCCGCCGCCTGGCCGATTGGGCCCGACCGGCTGGGGGGTCCCTCGAGCACCCGGAGGCTTGTGCTGCCTGCCAGAGATCATCTCCACCCTGACTGCATGAAAAGCAATGTGAGCTCCTCACCCGCTTATTTGTGCACCACGGAAACACGGATAACCCCGAGCGACGCTCGGGGACCACCTCCACTTTTATTACAGTTTCACCACTGTTTGTCCCGGCGCCAGCCAGAGTTGGCCCGGAGGCTGGCCGCTTGGACTGAGACGTTTGTTCCCGCAGACGGCTTAGTAGCATGTGCGGTACCAAAGGCTCACTCTTAGTCACAGACCGCAGAGCGGCTGTCCGGACAGCAAGAGCTAACGCTGGAGGCCACCCACGTGAAAAACGTCCGGAAAGAAAAATGGTTCGGGTGACCCGGCCGTTTCCTTTATAAGTATTGGCTCAGTTAAATCTGCTCCCAGACTCTAAGTACTGTACACTCCACTCCGCGGCCCACTCTCAGCCACAGACAGCAGAGAGGCTGTCCGGCAAGCGAGAGCACAAGTTAAAGAGTAGAGAGAACATGAAAAAGATTGAAGGGGTGTCGGTGTCAAAACCGGCGGATCTCGGGTAGGGGGTCCCGATCTGTGCGTCTAAGGCTAATGGTAACAGGAGGCAAGGGACACGATGTTTTACCCAGGTTCGGGCCCTCTCGATGGAGGTAAAACCCTACTTCCTGCTTGATTGATATTGATGATATGAGTATTACAAGAGTTGATCTACCATGAGATCGTAGAGGCTAAACCCTAGGAGCTGGCCTATGATGATTATGATTGTGCTTCTAGGGACTAAACCCTCTGGTTTATATAGACACTGGAGAGGGCTAGGGTTTACACAGAGTCGGTTACAAAGAAGGAAATCTATTATCCGGATCGGCAAGCTTGTCTTCCATGCAAAGGAGAGTCCCATCCCGACATGGGACGAAGTCTTGAGTCTTGTATCTTCACGGTCCAACAGTCCGGCTGTCCGGATACCCCCTAATCCAGGACTCCCTCAGTAGCCCCTGAACCAGACTTCAATGACGATGAGTCCGGCACATAGTTTGTCTTCGGCATTGCAAGGCGGGTTCCATCTCCGAGTACTCCAATGCAGATTGAGGATTGTGTCCAGCTTTGCGAGATAATTTCCGCACACCACCGTAGAGAGCATAGCACTTCATAAATCTGATCTGCTGGCAATTTTAGTAGGGTGTGCTCTTACACCGTTGCCTGGCCCAACACGAACCAGTTTTTCTTGGCCTGCCTCGATACGCGTCGCGAGGCGGTTTTATTGGCACACTCTGCCAAAGCAGAGATCGTGTTCCCCTTATCGTGGGGTCTTCCATCAATACGGGCGCGTGCAATCCCACGACGCCTGTTGGTATGACTCCGTGTTTTTAGGTAAGCCCCAAACGGTTACGCTGAGGACGCTTGATATTCACCCCCTTTATAGAGGGCCGAGGCCTATCCCTCTTTTCTACCACGCTTGCGCCTTTTCGCATCTCGAGTTCCAACACCCGAAGCCCAAGCTCAAGCCCTCTGGATCTTCAATCATGTCTGAATCCAACCTTCAAGGCCGGTGGGTGGCTTCCTTTGTCACAGAGGAGGATATTGGGAAGCTTAGGGAGGTCGGATACCTGACCGCCAACATCAAGCACATGCTCCCTGCTCTTTCTCACTTCCTCCGCGGCTTAGGCTTCACTCTTGATCCCTTCGTGAGAGGGCTCATGTTCTACTACGGGCTAGATTTTCATGATCTAGCTCTGGACGCCATCCTTCATATCTCATCGTTCATCGTTGTGTGCGAAGCTTTTCTCCATGTCACCCCGCACTTCGGCTTATGGCTCGAGACCTTCAATGTGAAGCCAAAGATGATTGAGGGGCGACACGCGGAGTGCGGGGGTGTTGTAATAAGCAGGAACGCCGACGCCCCATGGCCGGAGGGCTCCTTCCCAGAAGTGTCCGATCTATGGCAGCGGAGGTGGTTTTACGTCACGGCTCCCACAGGCACAAAGTTTGTGGCTGCCCCCGATTTTCGTTCGGGTCCTCCGCCCCAAATGGCGTCATGGGCCAATGTAGGACGGGATTGGGGGCCTGCTAATGATGAACCAACCTTGCAGAGCCGCATCCAGGAGCTTCTTGAGAGGGACATTAGCCTTATCAGCATAATTCAGGTAATGCTAGTCCGACGGATGTTGCCGTGCAAGCGCCGGCCTCTCCGGATGTGGGAGTTCAATCCGGAAGGTCCGCGGACTATTCTGCACTTCTTTGGCGTGACGCTCGAAGGGATGTGTAAGTTATTCTTCGGACCACAAGTAAAGTGTCCGGACACCATCGAGGATGCGGGCCTGAGCTGCAATCGCCCAGATACCCAAGTAAGTAACCCAAAAACCAAACACTTCGTTTATAGTTATCATAACATTATTCTGAAAATCCTTTGTGGCCAGGAATGGCTCAACAAGGCAGAGAGAATCAGGTGTCCGGCGCCACTTCCCGAAGGCTCGCCTAGTCCCTCCATAGCCAAGATGCTTGGTCGTGTGCTAAGTAAAGTGCCCTCGGGGAAAGACGAAGGGAAGAACAGAGAAGCAGAACTTCACACGTTGCACATCCACCGGGGGAATTGCTACTTCCCCAAAGGAGGATAATCGTGGAGGGGAATCTAAGGTCTCCTCCCCTCGCGAGAAGAAAAGGGATGCCTCCGAAGACTTGGGGACGGAGGTGCCCAAACAAGGGAAGAAAACCTCACCAGGGGGCCCTGCCCCTAAGGGCGTCCTTACCGCGCCATGCCCGCAAACGGGCCAGCCCTCAGCCGAGCTGTAAGTTAATCGTAAATACAAAGCTGCTGCTTCCTCCTCCGAGAACAATAACCAGGATCTCTCTTTTGCAGTCCGACTAGCAGCTCTTCTCGACAGAGCTCGTCTTCGGGGGATCTCCTTCCAGAGATGATGGAGAGTGAAACCCACCATCCTCTCCGCCTCATGGGGAGGGCGACCCCGAGGTGTCGTCACAGAGGAGTCTGGATTTGCCGAGGCCAGAAGCTAGTACTTCGGCCGCCCTAAGCCCGGAGCGTTCGGCTCCCATGGGGGGCGATAAGAAAGGTCCAGTATAGTTAGGCGAACGGCCGGATACGCTGACGGGTCTTTTGGAGCGATTTGCTCTCTTGGAGGATCACCGTTCATTTATGAGCAAGATGATTGAGAAGATTTCATCCGCCACAAGTGGGTTGAATGAAGCTTTTATGAGCCCGCTCAGAGGCTTTGAGGTATGTAACAAGATACGTAATTCTTGATTGGGGAGCACACGCTAGGTGTGCTCCATATGGATAGTAGCCCCTGAGACTGGTTGCCACACCAAGGTGGCGGACGGAGGATCACATTGTTGAGTAATGATCATACTCTGTTTATGCATAGGTGGCTAAGGGTCCGGCAGCCGACCGGTCCGTCGAAGTCGCCGAACTGAGGAGGCAGATTGGAGTTGTTGATGCCGATATCACACTTGTGAACGAGCGGCTTAACGAGTCACAAGGTATGTGCTCTGTTTTCCTTATTTTTGATAGGAAAAATTGAGAGGGGCATAATGTTGATTTGATATGCTTGGACTATAGACAGAGCTGCTGCCGTGGAAGCTCTGAGGGCAGAACTTGCCCTGTCCAAGGAACAGGCCCGGGCTAGCAATGCGGCTGCCCTAAAGTCGGCTGAAGAGTTGAGAGCCGAACAGGCTGCTCATCGCCGAAGCAAAGACAAAATAGCCGAAATAGCTGTGGAGCTAAAAAATGCCGCCAACTGGTATGAGCTTCTTGAAAAAGAAAATCAGGTGAATAAGGCTGACCTAAAGAAGGCCCTTGATGCGACCAAGGAGACGCGTTCCGACATTAGGGATGCGCGGGAGGAGCTTCGACATGCCGGAGAAATCGCGGCTGGAAACCCTTATTTGTTGCGGATGAAGTTTTTGGATCCCAAGTATGCTCCTCTGGACCAACGCTGGAGACCTGGAGATGCGTATGCGGAATTGGCGAAGAGTACGGCTGATGCGGCTGATACGTCTCCAATGTATATATAATTTTTGATTGTTCCATGCTATTATATTACCCCTTCTGGATGTTTATGGGCTTTATTTTACACATTTATATCATTTTTGGGACTAACCTACTAACCGGAGGCCCAACCCGTATTGCTATTTTTTGTGCCTATTTCAGTATTTCAAAGAAAAGGAATATGAAATGGAGTCCAAACGGAATGAAACCGTCGGGTGCATGATTTTTGGAACGAACGTGATCCAGAGGACTTGGAGTGCAAGTCAAGAAGCAGCCGAGGACTCCACGAGATAGGAGGGCGCCCCCCCTATAGGGTGCGCCCCCTGTCTCGTGGGCCCCTCGGGCGTCCATCGACGTACTTCTTCCTCCTATATAAGCCTACGTACCCCGAAAACATCCAGTGAGCAAACAAAACACAATTTCCATCGCCGTAACCTTTTGTATCTGCGAGATCCCATCTTGGAGCCTTCGCCGACGTTCTGCCGGAGGGGGAATCGACCACAGAGGGCTTCTACATCAACATCCGTGCCCCTCCGATGAGTTGTGAGTAGTTTACCACAGACCTACGGGTCCATAGTTATTATCTAGATGGCTTCTTCTCTCTTTTTGGATCTCAATACAATGTTCTCCCCCTCTCTTATGGAGATCTATTCAATGTAAAGTCTTTTTGCGGTGTGTTTGTTGAGATCCGATGAATTGTGGGTTTATCATCAAGTTTATCTATGAATAATATTTGAATCTTCTCTGAATTCTTTTATGTATGATTGAGTTATCTTTGCAAGTTTCTTTGAATTATCAGTTTGGTTTGGCCTACTAGATTGATCTTTCTTGCCATGGGAGAAGTGCTTAGCTTTGAGTTCAATCTTGCGGTGTCCTTACCCAGTGACAGAAAGGGTTGCAAGGCACGTATTGTATTGTTGCCATCGAGGATAACAAGATGGGGTTTATATCATATTGCTTGAGTTTATCCCTCTACATCATGTCATCTTGCTTAATGCGTTACGCCGTTCTTTTGAACTTAATACTCTAGATGCAAGCAGGAGTCGGTCGATGTGTGGAGTAATAGTAGTAGATGCAGGCTGGAGTCGGTCTACTTGTTGCGGACGTGATGCCTATATACATGATCATGCCTAGATAATCTCATAATTATTCGCTTTTCTATCAATTGCTCGAAAGTAATTTGTTCACCCACCGTAATACTTATGCTATCTTGAGAGAAGCCACTAGTGAAACTTATGGCCCCAGGTCTATCTCTTATCATATTTTCTTCCAATCAACTTTTATTTGCATCTTTACTTTTTGCATCTATATTATAAAATGCCAAAAATATATTTATCTTATCATACTATCTTTATTAGATCTCACTTTCGCAAGTGGCCGTGAAGGGATTGACAACCCCTTTATTGCGTTGGTTGCGAGTTCTTTGTTTGTTTGTGTAGGTGCGTGGGACTTTTGAGGATCCTCCTACTTGATTGATACCTTGGTTCTCAAAAACTGAGGGAAATACTTATGCTACTATTGCTGCATCACCCTTTCCTCTTAAAGGAAAACCAACGCAAGCTCAAGACGTAGCAAGAAGGATTTCTGGCGCCGTTGCCGGGGAGGTCTTCGCTCAAGTCAAGACATACCAAGTAACCCATCACAAACTCATCTCCCTTGCATTTACATTATTTGCCATTTGCCTCTCGTTTTCCTCTCTCCCACTTCACCCTTGCCGTTTTATTCGCCCTCTCTTTCCCTATCTCCTCCTATCTCTTTCGCTCGCTTTCTTCTACCTTGCTTTTGTTTGCCGTTATGTCTGAAAGTGGGGAGATTATGTTGATATGGACAATAATGATAAGATGGAAAATTCCGAGGCTCCGGCCGAAGAACACCCTATCTTGCAGACTAAAAAGTTTTGAATCGGTAGTGGTAACATCATCGGAAAAGGTGTTATTCAAGATTTCTTCACTTGTGCCGGTGCTTTACCTTCCATGGGTGGTTCTATTCTTCATAGAACTAGTAGTCTTGCAGATGCCATCACTATGCTTGTAGTTGAGCTTGAAAGACAATTTATGCATATGCATCCTTACATACAAAGATTTTTTCTGGAATTTTCCAATATTGAGCATTCTTCTGTTAAACACGCTGTTACTATCTTTTTGGCTCATGAGTTTAGATTTATCATAAGAGAGGCCAAAGAAATCTTTGCGCACTATAGGGTGGACGCCGGTCGTCCTCCCATAGAGGCGATCCTTTGTGATCAAGAGGAATTTAGGCGTTTTCAATCTTCGGACTATGTTGCTTTCAATGAAAATCTTAGAAAAAAGGTTCTACCAATGTCGTAGTTGATAGAATTAACAAACTTAATAATGATTTTGCCCTTCGAAATAATGAGCTAGGATACTCTCTTGAGTATAGGCTCACGAGATTTTGCCAAAAGAATGCTTTTAGTGATGAATTAGTTGTGCACTATGAAGGGCCAAAGGAGGAACCCGTTCCTCCTGAGAATAATCTTGGGGACTTTTGTCCCGCTAAATTTAGCCCTTTTGATTACTTTTGCTTGCCTAAAAGAAAACTTGCTGCCGAACATAGAGAATATGAGATGAGCTTTCAAGATCTATCTTATTATTATGGCACAGATCTTTCTTCGCTTTTATGCCTAGCTAGGGGCGTTAAGCGATAGCGCTAGTTGGGAGGCAACCCAATTTTCTTTGTGTTTTTTGTTTTCGCTCCTGTTTAGTAATAAATCTTGCATCTATTTTCTGTTTAGATGTGTTTTTATCTTTTAGTTAGTGTTTGTGCCAAGTAGAACCTATAGGATAACCTATGATGATAGTTGATTTGATTCTGCTGAAAAACAGAAACTTTGAGCGCACGAATTTAGTTTTGTTAAATCACAGAAATGTGCTTTTGCGTTGATTCTTTTTGATTCTGATCAATAAACAAATTTTCAAGGACTTCCTATTTTGGTAGGAGTTTTAGAGTTCCAGGTGTTTGCATTAGTTACAGATTGCTACAGACTATTCTGTTTCTAAAAGATTCTATTTTTCATGTGTTGTTTGCTTATTTTGATGCATCTATGGCTAATAAATTAGTTTATAAACCATAGAGAAGTTGGAATACAGTAGTTTTAACACCAAAATAAATAAGGAATGAGTTCATTACAGTACCTTATGTGATGGTTTTGTTTTCTTTCACTAACGGAGCTTATAAGATTTCCTGTTGAGTTTTGTGTTGTGAAGTTTTCAAGTTTTGGGTAAAGCTTTTATGGAATATGGAATAAGGAGTGGCAAGAGCCTAAGATAGGGGATGCCCAAGGCACCCCAAGATATTCAAGGAGAGCCAAAAGCCTAAGCTTGGGGATGCCCCGGGAAGGCATCCCCCTTTCGTCTTCGTTCATTGGTAACTTTACTTGGAGCTATATTTTTATTCGCCACATGTTATGTGTTTTGCTTGGAGCGTCGTGTATTATATTAGTCTTTGCTTTTTAGTTTACCGCAATCATACTTGCTGTACACACCTTTTGGGAGAAGCCTACTTGATTAGAATTTGATAGAATACTCTATGTGCTTCACTTATATCTTTTGAGCTTGATAGTTTTTGCTCTAGTGCTTCACTTATATCTTTTAGAGCACGGTGGTGTCTTAATTTTGAAGAAATTGCTAGTCTCTCATGCTTCACTTATACCTTTTTGAGAGTCTTTTAGAACAGCATGGTATTTTCTATGGTTACAAAGTTGGTCCTATAATGGTAGGCATCCAAGTTGGGTATAATAAAAACTATCATAGAAAAAGAATTGGATGCTATGATCAATATGATGCTTGATAATTGTTTTGAGATATGGAGGTAGTGATATTAGAGTCATGCTAGTTTAGGTGATTATGAAAAATACTTGTGTTGAGGGTTGTGATTCCCGTAGCATGCACGTATGGTGAACCGCTTTGTGATGAAGTTGGAGAACAATTTTATTTATTGATTGTCTTCGATATGAGTGGCGGTCGGGACGAGCAATCGTCTTTTCCTACCAATCTACCCCCCTAGGAGCACGCGCATAGTGCTTTGGTTTTTGATGACTTCTAGATTTTTGCAACAAGTACATGAGTTCTTTGACTAATGTTGAGTCCATGGATTATATGCACCTCACCCTTCCACCATTGCTAGCCTCTCTTGTGCCGCGCAACTTTCGCCGGTACCATACACCCACCATATACCTCCCTCAAAACAGCCACCATACCTACCTATTATGGCATTTCCATAGCCATTCCAAGATATATTTCCATGCAACTTACCACTGTTCCGTTTATATGACACGCATTACTTTTGTCATATTGCTCTTTGCAGGATCATGTAGTTGACATTGTATTTGTGGCAAGGCCACCTTCATAACTTTAATACATGTCGCTCTTGATTCATTGCATATCCCGGTACACCGCCGGAGGCATTCATATAGAGTCTTATCTTGTTCTAGCTTTGAGTTGTAATTCTTGAGTTGTAAATCCATAAAAGTGTGATGATCTTCATTATTAGAGCATTGTCCTAGTGAGGAAAGGATGATGAAGACTATGATTCCCCCACAAGTCGGGATGAGACTTCGGACTTTACAAAAAGGAAAATAAGAAAGAAAGAAAAAAGAAAAGGCCAAAAAAAAGAAAAAAAGAGAGAAGGCCAAAGAAAAAAAAGAGAAATAGAAAGAAAAAATAATTAAAATGAGAGAAAAAGAGAGAAGGGACAATGCTACTATCTCTTTTTCCACACTTGTGCTTCAAAATAGCACCATGATCTTCATGATAGAGAGTCTCATATGTTGTCACTTTCATATACTAGTGTGAATTTTTCATTATAGAACTTGGCTTGTATATTCCAATGATGGGATTCCTCAAAATGCCCTAGGTCTTCGTGAGCAAGCGAGTTGGATGCACACCCACTTAGTTTCTTTTGTTGAGCTTTCATATATTTATAGCTCTTGTGCATCCGTTGCATGGCAATCCCTACTCACTCACATTGATATCTATTAATGGGCATCTCCATAGCCTGTTGATACGCCTAGTTGATGTGAGACTATCTTCTCATTTTTGTCTTCTCCACAACCACCGTTCTATTCCACATATAGTGCTATGTCCATGGCTCACACTCATGTATTGCGTGAAAGTTGAAAGAGTTTAAGATTACTAAAGTATGAAACAATTGCTTGACTTGTCATCAGGGTTGTGCATGATTAAATACTTTGTGTCATGAAGATAGAGCAACAGCCAGACTATATGATTTTGTAGGGATAACATTCTTTGGCCATGTTATTTCGAGAAGACATGATTACTTTGATTAGTATGCTTGAAGTATCACCATTTTCATGTTAATATGAACTTTTATTTTGTATAATTTGGATCTGAACATTCATGCCACAATAAAGAAAATTACACCGAGAATTATGCTAGGTAGCATTCCACATCAAAAATTTCTTTTTTATCATTTACCTACTCGAGGACGAGCAGGAATTAAGCTTGGGGATGCTTGATATGTCTCCAATGTATATATAATTTTTGATTGTTCCATGCTATTATATTAGCCCTTTTGGATGTTTATGGGCTTTATTTTACACATTTATATCATTTTTGGGACTAACCTACTAACTCGAGGCCCAGCCCGTATTGCTGTTTTTTTTTTGCCTATTTCAGTATTTCGAAGAAAAAGGAATATCAAACGGAGTCCAAACGGAATGAAACCTTTGGGAGCGTGATTTCTGGAATGAACGTGATCCAGAGGACTTGGAGTGCAAGTCAAGAAGCAGCCGAGGACTCCACGAGATAGGAGGGCGCCCCCCCCAATAGGGCGCGCCCCCTGTCTCATGGGCCCCTCAGGTGTCCACCAACGTACTTCTTCCTCCTATATAAGCCTACGTACCCCGAAAACATCCATGGAGCAAACAAAACACAATTTCCATCGCCATAACCTTCTGTATCAGCGAGATCCCATGTTGGAGCCTTCGCCGGTGTTCTGCCGGAGGGGGAATCGACCATGGAGGGCTTCTACATCAACATCCTTGCCCCTCCGATGAGTTGTGAGTAGTTTGCCACAGACCTACGGGTCCATAGTTATTAGCTAGATGGCTTCTTCTCTCTTTTTGGATCTCAATACAATGTTCTCCCCCTTTCTTGTGGAGGTCTATTCGATGTAAACTCTTTTTGCGGTGTGTTTGTTGAGATCCGATGAATTGTGGGTTTATGATCAAGTTTATCTATGAATAATATTTGAATCTTCTCTAAATTCTTTTATGTATGATTGAGTTATCTTTGCAAGTCTCTTAGAATTATCAGTTTGGTTTGGCCTACTAGATTGATCTTTCTTGCCATGGGAGAAGTGCTTAGCTTTGGGTTCTATCTTGCGGTGTCCTTACCCAGTGACAGAAAGGGTTGCAAGGCACGTATTGTATTGTTGCCATCGAGGATAACAAGATGGGGTTTATAAGAATGCGTTACTCTGTTCTTATGAACTTAATACTCTAAATGCAGGTAGGAGTCGGTCGATGTGTGGAGTAATATTAGTAGATGCAGGCAGGAGTCAGTCTACTTGTTGCGGACGTGATGCCTATATACATGATCATGCCTAAATAATCTCATAATTATTCTCTTTTCAATCAATTGCTCGCCAGTAATTTGTTCACCCACCGTAATACTTATGCTATCTTGAGAGAAGCCACTAGTTAATCCTATGGCCCTCGGGTCTATCTCTTATCATATTTGCTTCCAATCTACTTTTATTTGCATCTTTACTTTTTGCATCTATATTATAAAATACCAAAAATATATTTATCTTATCATGCTATCTTTATTAGATCTCACTTTCACAAGTGACCGTGAAGGGGTTGACAACCCCTTTATTGCGTTGGTTGCGAGTTCTTTGTTTGTTTGTGTAGGTGCGTGGGACTTTTGAGGAGCCTCCTACTGGATTGATACCTTGGTTCTCAAAAACTGAGGGAAATACTTACGCTACTATTGCTGCATCACACTTTCCTCTTCAAGGAAAACCAACGCAAGCTCAAGACGTAGCAGCGGCCAAGTGTTTCAAGGATCAAAAAGATAATGAAGTGAAGAAGTTGTTCTGGTCATAATTGAGTGCTCTGACACGCCCATTGCCATTGAGTGAGAGGATGGCCGCTGTGGCCGAGCTCCATAGACTGTCCGGCCTTGCAATGCGGTCTGTAATAGACCACCTATGGCTGAAGGAGCCTAAGCCGGACAGTTATTTTGGTTTAGTGCAACAATTCGTTGGTGCCGTATCGCGGATCGATGCCATGAAGAGGTCGGCATGCATAGAGAGTGCACGGATGGCTCTTGCCCGCGTTAAAGCATATTGGACAGACATGGAGGCCACCATCATTGCGACCCAGAATCCGGCGGGAAGCCAGGATCCGGCCGAGCACTAATTGGAGCAGGTAACAGAAGGTGCTCGCTTAATAGAGGCTCAGTGTTCGAAGAATGTCATATTCGAGTGACAAATCGTTTCATTGTAAAAACAATATTATTGTACTTATGGAGGCTATGTTTATACTTTTCGCTCGAAAGTGCTATTGTGCCTCCTGTGCGGCCGTTTTATGTATATGCGTAATCTGAAAGTTAGCAGTCGTTGGCTTCAGCCCCCACGCATACAATGCGGGGCTGTTCGCGAAAAGATGCGTAGTCACACTTGATCCAACGTCTTGGTCCATTAAGGAGGTGATCGCACATCGAACTAGGCAAACGGACTATATAGCTGTAACACTTTCACTTTGCCATAGGAGTTTGACGGTGGGGCTACTATGTAGCCCTTGGTACCTTCGCGTGCATCCGAATACGGGCGCGTGTGTACATGACCGAGAAACGGTCCTTCGTTAATGCGGAGGAATCCTAAAGATTCCGATAAGTCGTCGAGTGGTTGAACAGTCTTTCGCTATATCATGACAGTCAGTTTTCGGCTTTCTCTACTGAGGTGCTCATCCAGAATAATCTGGGCACAATCGTAGTAGTTCTCCTTTGGCTGCCTTAGCCGATAAGAATGGAACGTAAGGCGGTAAACCCAGGAGCCGGGCAAACCCAACATTTGACCAAAGACATGATTCGGAGCTGATGCATATAAGGCCAAACGCGTGACGCCGAACACTCCCGAAGGTATTCAGACTTTATAACATATATTGGGCTGAGTAATGCCCTTTATTATGAACCCTGTATTTCCAGGTATGTGCATTTAGTCTGTCGTGGCGAAATGCCAATAACGGCAGTATCCTCTGTGGGTTTAGTACCCGTGGGATGTGTAAGCTACAAAAGACAATGAAGAAGGTTTACACAGGGGCTTAATCTAAAGAGAAACCTTTGAGCGGGGCCCTACTGCATGTCCGCGCCTTTATCTCCATTGTGCCGTGTCCTGGGAGGGTATCGCACGAATGATGTCTGTAAAAAAGGAAAACTCATGTAGAAGAGTATGACGTAAGCGTGCGAAGAGTTGACTATTAATAATGAATAGCAAATGTGTAAGACATTGGCCTGTTAATAGGGTCAAGCAAAAAGGTGGGCTTTATTGAATATTTGAAGCCCCTGGTGTCCTCTATGGGATTACATGTGTAGCGCCCAGCTCGGGTTTATTTGGGCTGCCGGACTCGTCTAACCGTGCCCGTGGTCTTAACGACCAATAATGCGTTCATATGTTAGAGGCCGCATAGAGTCCACCTGCTGGAGCCGTCGCATACTCTTCGGCGCGTAAGGAACTCTCTGTACTTTCGTTAACGGTGTTGACACCACGTGGACCGGGCATCTTGAGTTTAAGGTAGGCATAGTGTGGTGTGGTACTGCGTTGAAGCGGGCGAAGGCCGTTCTCCCGAGCAATGTGTGATAACCACTTTGGAGGGGGGCGATGGCGAAGAGTAGTTCTTCGCTTCTGAAGTTGCCTGGGGAGACGAATATCACCTCTAGTACGAGGGAGCCCCTGTAGTAGGCTTCGACGCCTGGTATCACCCCTTTAAAGGTGGTGTTGCTTTGGTTGATTCTGGATGGGTCTATCCCCATTTTGAGGATGGTGTCCTGGTATATTAGGTTAAGACTACTGCCGCCGTCCATGAGGACGTGAGTGAGATGGTATCCGTTGATTATTGGGTCGAGCACAAAGACAGTTGATCCTCCGTGTCGCATACTAGTCGGGTAGTCCTTGTGATCGAAGGTGATTGGGCAGGCCGACCAGTGGTTAAGTTTGGAGGCGACAGGCTCTATAGCGCGTGCGTCTCTGAGCGCGCGTTC
Organism: Triticum timopheevii; assembly: GCA_963921465.1. Lineage (NCBI taxonomy): Eukaryota > Viridiplantae > Streptophyta > Magnoliopsida > Poales > Poaceae > Triticum > Triticum timopheevii. Next base: position 326,960,050 of record OY997266.1, read on the forward strand.
GCGCCTTCTCATGGGTATGTGAGTCGCGTGGATCATGTTTACAGTTTTTACCTCTGGTGGGAATTTTTTCTGTCCCCCAGTGTTCGGCTGGCGAGGCTCATCCTCGTCTTCACTTGGTGTTTCCCTTCCCTTGTGTTCGGCATTTAATTTGCCGGCCTGCTTAAAGACCCAGCATTCCCTGTGAGTGTGGTTTGCAGGTTTTTCGGGGGTGCCATGAATTTGGCATAGTCTGTCCAGGACTTTGTTCAGGCCGGACGGTCCCTCTTTGCTACCTTTAAATGGCTTCTTTTGTTGACCGGGTTGAGAGCCCTTGAATCCGGCGTTGACCATTGTGTTGTCCGGACTTTCTTCCTTGCTTTGACGTTTGTTTTTATTGCGCCGTGGCTTCCCGTTGCCATCCCTGATTTCGGATGTACTTGGTTCGCTGGTGCCTCTACGGGCCAACCAGCTATCTTCACCCGCTCAAAAGCGGGTCATAAGGCTTGTTAAGGCTGCCATTGTCCTCGGCTTTTCTTGGCCGAGGTGTCTGGCGAGGCACTCGTCCCGGATACTGTGTTTGAAGGCCGCTAAGGCTTCGGCATCCGGACAATCGACAATTTGATTCTTCTTAGTGAGGAATCTGTTCCAAAGCATGCGGGCGGACTCTCCGGGCTGTTGAATTATGTGACTTAAATCGTCTGCGTCCGGAGGCCAGACATAGGTCCCTTGAAAATTGGCCCTGAAAGCATCCTCGAGTTCCTCCCAACTTCCGATTGAATATTCGGGGAGGCTTTTCAACCAGTGTCGACCTGGTCCTTTCAACTTGAGGGGAAGGTATTTTATGGCGTGGAGGTCGTCCCCACGAGCCATGTGGATATGTAGGATAAAATCCTCAATCCAGACCCCGGGGTCTGTCATTCCGTCATATGCCTCTATGTTCACAGGTTTAAACCCTGTGGAAATTCGTGGTCTAGTACCTCTTCGGTGAGGCACAGAGGGTGAGCAGCCCCTGTGTATCTGGATGTGTTGTGGCATGCCGTCGGCTGTTGTTGTGTCCGGTGCTGATTCCGAACTGGTACTCAATCAGTCTAATCATTTTGGTGACCATAGTCCTATGCTGGGGCGTGTCCTCTAGATCCATATATGGACCTGGTCGCGCTGGCCTTTTTATCCAGGAGCTGACGTAAATCGTGTGTGGCGTCGGTAGCTGCTATGTTGCGGTTACGAAGTGGTTGGTCCAGCCTGCTGGCCGTATTTGTTCTTCGGTGGAACGGCCTCATTGTCGAACTCTGGCAGCAGCTTGCGTTTTGGATAGCTTTTTGTGTGGCGATCATCATCGTACTTTTCTTCAATGTCTAGCACTTTATTCCATCTGCGATTGAGGGTTTCCTGTGCGGCTTTAGGCCTTTGCTTCTGCTTCTTTAGACTCCTCGAAGTGGCCATAAGCCTTCTGTGGAGGTTATCTCGCTCCAAACGTGTTTCCGGGATGATGAATGCATCGTCGTCCAGACTGTGCTCCTGTCCCGGGGCAGTTTGATGAGTTTGCTCCTCGGGATCACTGTGATTGGGCGTCTGCTATGGGCTGTGTTCGGCGTGACCTGGCTCATCCTGCTCCATCGCTGGGTCCATATGGTCGTTGTTGCCTTCGGAGTTGACTGGGGTGTCGATCTTTCTAGCGCTGTTATCGCTATTTTTACTATTGCTGGACTTGGAGCGGCGTCTGTGCCGTCGTTTTGGCTTTTATCCGGGGGGTTTATCCTCTATTTTGTCGCTGTCGTCCTCCTTAGGCGTATTCACCATGTATATATCATATGATGATGTGGCAATCCAGCGCCCCATTGGTGGTGGTTCTGAATTGTCTCCTGCGCCGACGTCCATACCGTCGATATTATCAGAGTCGAAATCAAGCATGTCTGATACGTCGTCGACAGTGGCTATGAAGTGGGTGGTGGGTAGGCAACGAATTTCTTCGTCGCCTTCTTCCCCCTTGAGCCGGACAAAGTTCGGCCAGGAGTCCCCTGTCAAAGAGAGAGACTTTAATGAGTTCAACATGTTGCCAAAGGGCGAGTACTGGAAGATATCTGCAGCGGTGAACTCAATTACCGGAGCCCAACCAGATTCAGCGGGCTCGGGGGTGCGTGTACTAGAACCTACAGCCGGACACGAGTCCAGGGGTCCGGTGATACAGGCTTCCTTGGGGGTGAAGCTGGTGCTCGGTTCTACCGCTGATGAGTGTGCGGCCTCTGGGGCGGGTTCCATCCACCCGTCCTTGGACGACGCGATATGCCCCGGATTTAGGTCCGGAGCTCCTGCAGGTGCGATATCCCGAGTATTGTTAGACGGTAGGTCTAAACTGTTCTCGTCGTGACTGTTCGGCGCTCCTGGCGTAGGCCTTAATCCATCGAAGATCAAGTCTCCACGGATATCAGCCGCGTAGTTCAAATTTCCGAATCTGACCTGATGGCCAGGGGTGCAGCTGTCGATCTGCTCCAGATGGCCAAGCGAATTGGCCCGCAGTGCGAAGCCGCCGAACACGAAGATCTGCCCGGGGCGGAGAGTCTCACCCTGGACCGTGTTGTTGTTGATGATTGAAGGAGCCATCAAGCCTTGCAGCAACGACAGAGAGGAACTCTCATTGAAAGCACCAATGTCGCTGTCAAAACCGGCGGATCTCGGGTAGGGGGTCCCGATCTGTGCGTCTAAGGCTAATGGTAACAGGAGGCAAGGGACACGATGTTTTACCCAGGTTCAGGCCCTCTCGATGGAGGTAAAACCCTACTTCCTGCTTGATTGATATTGATGATATGAGTATTACAAGAGTTGATCTACCACGAGATCGTAGAGGCTAAACCCTAGGAGCTAGCCTATGATGATTATGATTGTCCTTCTAGGGACTAAACCCTCTGGTTTATATAGACATCGGAGAGGGCTAGGGTTTACACAGAGTCGGTTACAAAGAAGGAAATCTATTATCTGGATCGCCAAGCTTGTCTTCCACGCAAAGGACAGTCCCATACGGACACGGGACGAAGTCTTGAGTCTTGTATCTTCACGGTCCAACAGTCCGGCCAAAGTATATAGTTCGGCTATCCGGATACCCCGTAATCCAGGACTCCCTCAGCGGGCTCGGATGAAACCGAGTCGGCACCCTCCGCATAAAACTTTCAATGCTAAAAGCAAACATTTGATATATCTGCGCGGACTAACTTTGTCTTTTGCATGATCATTTTTGTGGGGAACCTCCCCTCCTCGCTCGAAGGCTCGGAGGCTACACCCAGTTGGTGAGCTGGCGTGCCCCCACTGGAAGCAACCACGTCGGGTGCAGCCCGCAGCCGGCTGTCAGCAACAGCATCAGTAGGCGGACCCCCGCGTCCGTGCCCGAGACCATCAGTCGGCGGGTCCCGCTTCTGCACCCGACAGCTTCAGTCGGCAGACCTCGCGTCCGCGCCTGACAGCACGAGCCGGCGGACTTTGTGTCCGCGCCTGGCACCCTCGACGCCATCGTCTGCACCAACAAACGCGAAAAGCCTCCGCCCAACTTTTCCAAGTTGCCCGGAGGCTCGGATGCTACACCCAGCGGGTGCGCAGGTGCGCCCCCGCCGGAAGCAAGCTACGCCGGCTGCGGCCTGCAGCCGGCCGTCATCGACATTTTCTACATCAACACCCACCAAAAAACCTCCGCCCAACTTTGCCAAGTTGCCCAGAGGCTCGGAGGCTACTGTTGGGGTAATTGACCACGGGTACCCCGAAGACGGCAAGACAATATTTCAAGACATTGGGGCTAGCAAAGCCCCTCAGTCTGACTGCACAGTCGCCCTGCCAGCTCCCCGTCCGACTGCTCCACCCGGCCAGCTGCTGGCTGTCGATTGCGCCATCCAGCCGGCTGCCTGAAGTCAACTACAGCCTGACGCGACCCCGACGAGATGGCTATACCTGAGCACTGTTCACGTGTCACCCCAGCCATCATGTATAGTGTCACTTGTCCCTGGCACTATTTATGAAGTGATCCAGGGGACAAGCTTGACATCCACCATACCCACACCCGTGCCTACCTAGAATAGGAAGTAAGCTAGCCATGCCTATATAAGGCACACATCCATCCGTCCACCACGGGCACACACTCACGGTGAACACACACATGCACTCACGCATGAACACCCACGGCCATAACCATTCGGCCACAAGAGCATGCATGGTCATCTGGTCACCCGCATATACAAAGTCAGATGCCTATGGCACTGGCCAATGATACAGCTCCAGGAGCACTCTGTACAAGATATACCAGATATACTCAGACATGCAGGAGTAGGGGTATTATCTCTCCGAAGAGCCCCGAACCTGGGTAAACTAGCGCATGCTACTCGCATACCCGCTCCCGGGCCTACAGCAGCGGTCTTTCCCTCACACTAAGCCCTTGTGGCATCTGTCGCCTCGCAACCCCCCGTGAGAATACCACGACAATGACTGAAATAAACAAGGCATAAATGATCAGTATAACAACCAAATATAGCCATTGAAAACTGGACAGAGTCTCACTGCAACCAACCTAACAAGCAAATACAGATAAACAGGGCATCTGCTTGAAAACTAGACAAATGCTCACTACAACCAACCTAACGAGCAAATACAGATAAACAAGACATCTGCTTGAAAACTGGACAAATGATAAAAAAGCAACCTAACAACCAAATACAGATAAACAAGGCATCTTCTTGATAACTGGACAAATGCTCACTGCAACCAAACTAAGAACCAACTACATATAAACAAGGCATCGGCTCGATAACTGGAAAAAATGCTCACTTCAACCAACCTAACAACCAAGTATAGATAAACAAGGCATCTACTCACTATAAATAACCAAATATAGCCATTCGTGAAACTAAAGTGGACAATTCATACTTAAACATGACATAGCCCTATTGAACAATACATTTTTGCATAACTAAAATAATTAAACATGGCACAGTTATAACACCGCACGACAAATGCTAGTTCAACAAAGGGTATGGGTTGGCAAGCTAGGAAAGGTAAGATTTGCTGATAGGATGTTGCCTCACATTTCATGGATGGGATCCTTCTAGTTGGAAGAGCACAGACCCATGGTGCACTCTCTGATGTCATAGATGTGTTGTTTCACCTTGGAAAAACCTTTGTGGGTGCCCTCCTCGTGGTCGTGGTCGTGGTCGATGAGATCTGACTTGGCAATTGAGGATCCCAAGCCGCCGCCATAGAACATGTCCTTCAGAATTGACAAAATGGGCTCGATGGCATATAAGGATCACAAATCCTTGACCGCTTGGCGTAGGAGATCAGCGGCAGGGCCGTCAAAGATATCAAGGACGGTTGAACCAGAGGGGTTTGGGATGGATCACTTAACCTGTGACATGGCCCGCGTGAATCCATCGCTGTCGACGAGCTTGATGTTGTAGCCAGCTTTCCCAAGATATAGTAATATGCAAGCCCGCTGACATGAAGCCTTTGGCATGGCAATGTAGTCAATGTCTTCGCCGGCTTCCGTGGTGATGTGTTGCTCCAGGATCGACAGGTCGGGGTGAATGGCGGCCACCTCGCCAACGTCCGCCGGAGAGGCCATGATAAACCTTTTCTTGGCCGAACGCTCGTCGAGCTCCACGGGATACGTGGTCGAGCTTAGGCTGCGACATTCTGGAGTAGGGGATGTGGATCTCTCGGGGAGGGACACCGTAGGCCTCATCTAGAAACTCAGGGGAGTGGGGTGATGGTATGGGAATCGCTAGGTAACTTGAACTTTAATATCTAAGCTAGAGGAATGGGCAGACCGGCATGGGTTGGCAACGGCGCCAGCGGCGGCCGCGAGCTAGGGTTCAAGGATGGGAGGGGGCCTGGTGGGGGGACAGTGGAGGGGGCGGTGGTGTTTGAGGATACGTCACGACTACTGAATTTTTTGTAATGATGGGTGGAGATGGTAGTGGACGAGGGAGGGAAACGGTTCAAATGCCTCAGCTACTGCAATTTTACTATAAGGTCGGTGCTGGAGGAGTGTGGGCGACGGTTGAAGTACGGTGGCCACTAAAATTTGGCTAAAGGAATTGATGCGGGGCGGGAGTGCCCAAGATCGTGCATGGTCCAATAAGAATATGCGTGTATGATAATAAGGAAAGGTGGTGGAACCGCCGATTTTTGCAACGCTCAAGGCGGGTAGTTTATTTTTATATTTCTAGCTAGCTGGTCTATCACACACGGTTCATCCTAATATCTAAATAAACTTACCCGCCTTTAGCTTGCGTAGTGTGATTTTACAGTGCACTTGCATCGCACACGGTTAAGCTAGTACCTCCACCCTTTGCCCGCGCTTGCGCAGTCGTGGTGATTTTACAGCAAAAAATAACCTATAAAACATACTCTACAAATTAGCAAAACAAGGATCCCAAGGTTTATATAAGCAACATGACAGGTCACTATAGAGATATTTATCTCTTTATCTCTATAATGACAGTGTCATGGCGATTAAATGAAGCTTGAGATATGCAACTTCCCACCGGGTCACCCATCCTTGGACTACTCCAGCCCGAGCATGCTTAACTTCTGCGTTCTATTCGACTAGGCTAGCGGATGGGAAGCCGCACCTTGCTGATAGGAATTGCCTCCTTGCCTTTAAGGCATTTCACGCTGGTCACCCTATGGTACCTACTCCCTCCTATCACGCACATTTGTGCTTTTAGAAACTGTGTGCGATATTTACATGGCCGGTGTGTCGCTGGCTAGCCTTCAATGAGCACTGACACTGGTAGCCGAAAAATGATGGGAGAAGAGGTGGGAAACCGATGAGAAGAGTGGCGGGAAACGGTAGCCTATTTAGAAAACGTAGTGGAGAAGGAAGCATGAGCTAGCATGACGCATGCACACAGTGCTTACCCATGCACTGCATGTACTGTTGAAAGGGCTGAGGGTTGTCGTTTGATCTGGGAGCATCCAACAGTGCAGACGTACGATCCATGGGGTTTGGGTTCTGGCCAATCAGAACGCACGCCTCAGATCATGCAGACAGCAGGGGGGAGGGGGCATCGACCACGGTTTGGTAGGCACACGGCTTTCGTGAGTGAACCGTGTGCTATTTGAAAACATTTCGTGAGAAGAATCTCGGTTTTTAAATCCCCATAAATCCAAAACTCACCCGAAAATCGTGAAACTTGGCATGGTGTCACGCCATGGCACATATATGTCAAGGAATATTTCTTGTCCATTTTGGCACAAGTTTTATTACAAGCCTCTTACAGACCAGAGCTTCTCTCCAAGAAGCCTCATGGTTCTGATAGTGAAACGCGTCCCCCTTGTGGGGGTAACGATAATCAATGCCTCTTTTCGCCTTGTATTTTCTTCTACAGGCAACAGGGAACGACAGGATATCCGTGCTAAAATTTAAACTTATTCAGGGTTCATTTGGCCTTTTTATACACTAATTGAGTTTCCTAGGGCATTTAATGTCCATAATTCAAATTTGAACCTCAAATACATGCTTCGGTTTACCAAAATGTCTAGAAAAATTATACATGTGTCCTTGGATGCATGTTTAGGTCCTGTGCCAGGAATGGGAACAAATTACAACCGTACCGATGTCCTGGCTCGTCCTCAAACATTTGGAATCTCGGTTTGTAAATCCGTGTAAATACTAAACTCACCAGAAAGACATGAAAGTTGGCATGGTGTCATGTCATGGCACATATATGTCGTGGTAAAAACATTGTCCAATTTGGGCCAAGATTTATTAGAAACCTCTTACAAACTGGAGCTTCTCTCAAAGAAGCCTCATGGTTCCGATAGGGAAACGTGTTCCCCTTGTGGAGAAATGTAATCACTGCCTCTTTTCGCCTTGTATATTCTTCTACGAGGAACATGGAACCGCAGGATATCCATCCTGAAATTTAAACTTATTCAGGGTTCATTTGGCCTTTTTATACACTAATTGAGTTTCCTAGGCATTTAATGTCCATAATTCAAATCTGAACCTCAACTACATGCTCCAGTTCACCAAAATGGGTAGAAAAATTATACATGTGTCCTTGGGTGCATGTTTATGTCCCATGCCAGGAATGGGAACGAATTACAACTGTACCGACGTCCTGGCTCATCCTCAAACATTTGAAATCTCAGTTTTTAAATCCGCGTAAATCCTAAACTCACTAGAAAGACATGAAAGTTGGCATGTGTCACGTCATGGCACATATATGTCATGGTTAAAACATTGCCCAATTTGGGCCAAGCTTTATTACAAACCTCTTACAAACCGGAGCTTCTCTCAAAGAAGCTTCGTGGTTCCGATTAGGAAACGTGTCCCCCTTGTGGTCGAAACGTAATCACTGCCTCTTTTTCCCTTGTATTTTCTTCTACGGGCAACACGGAATGATAGGATATCCGTGCTGAAATTTAAACTTATTCAGGGTTCATTTGGCCTTTTTATACACTAATTGAATTTCGAGGGCATTTAATGTCCATAATTCAAATATGAACTTCAAATACATGCTCCAGTTCACCAAATGGCTAGAAAAATTATACATGTGTCCTTGGGTGCATGTTTAGGTCCCATGCCAGGAATGGGAATGAATTACAACCGTATCGGCATCCTGGCTCGTCCTCAGACATTCGGAATCTTGGTTTTTAAAAGCCCGTAAATCCTAAACTCATCGGAAAGTCATGAAAGTTGGCATGGTGTCATGCCATGGTGCATATATGTCATGGTAAAAATATTATCCAATTTGGGCCAAGATTTATTAGAAACCTCTTACAAACCGGAACTTCTTTCAAAGATGCTTCCGATAGGGAAACGTGTTCCCCTTGTGGCGAAACATAATCACTGCCTCTTTTCGCCTTGTATTTTCTTCTACGGGCAGCATGGAACGATAGGATATCCATGCTGAAATTTAAACTTATTCAGGGTTCGTTTGCCCTTTTATACACTAATTGAGTTTCCTAGGCATTTAATGTCCATAATTCAAATTTGAACTACAAATACTTGCTCCAGTTCAGCAAAATGGCTAGAAATTTTTTACATGTGTCCCCGGGAGCATGTTTAGGTCCCATGCCAGGAACGGGAATGAATTACAACCGTACCGACATCCTGGCTCGTCCTCAAACATTTGGAATCTCGGTTTTTAAATCCCCATAATTCCAAACTCACCAGAAAGTCATCAAAGGTAGCATGGTGTCACACCATGGAACATATATGTCGTGGTAAAAACATTGCCAATTTGGGCCAAGCATTATTACAAACCTCTTACAAACCGGAGCTTCTCTCAAAGAAGCCTCATGGTTCCGATAGGGAAACATGTTCCCCTTGTGGCGAAACGTAATCACTGCCTCTTTTCGCCTTGTATTTTCTTCTACAGGCAACTTGGAACGACATGATATCCATGCTGAAACTTAAACTAATTTAGGGTTTGTTTGGCTTTTTATACACTAATTGAGTTTCCTAGGCATTTAATGTCCATAATTCAAATCTGAACTACAAATACATGCTCCAGTTCACCAAAATGGCTTGAAAAATTATACATGTGTCCTTGTGTGCATGTTTAGGTCCCATGCCAGGAATGGGAACGAATAACAACCGTACAGGCGTCCTGGCTCGTCCTCAAACATTTGGAATCTTGGTTTTTAAATCGGCATAAATCCAAACTCACCAGAAAGTCATCAAAGGTGGCATGGTGTCACGTCATGGCACATATATGTCCTGGTAAAAACATTGCCAATTTGGGCCAAGCTTTATTACAAACGTCTTACAAACCGGAGCTTCTCTCAAAGAAGCCTCGTGGTTCCAATAGGGAAACGTGTTCCCCTTGTGGCGAAACGTAATCACTACCTCTTTTCGCCTTGTATTTTCTTCTACACACAACATGGAACAAAAGGATATGCATGCTGAAATTTAAACTTATTCAGTGTTCGTTTGACCTTTTTATACACTAATTGAGTTTCCGAGGCATTTAATGTCCATAATTCAAATCTGAACTACAAATACATGCTCTAGTTCACCAAAATGGCTAGAAAAATTAAACATGTGTCCTTGGGTGCATGTTTAGGTCCCATGCCATGAATGGGAACGAATTACAACTGTAACGGCATCCTGGCTCGTCCTCAAACATTTGGAATCTCGGTTTTTAAATCCCCATAAATCTGAAACTCACCAAAAAGTCATCAAAGGTGGCATGGTGTCACGTCATGGCACATATATGTCGTGGTAAAAACATTGCCAATTTGGGCCAAGCTTTATTACAAACCTCCTACAAACCGAAGCTTGTCGCAAGAACCCTCGTGGTTTCGATAGGGAAATGTGTCCCCTTGTGGGCGAAACGATAATCACTCCCTCTTCTAGCCTCGTATTTTCTTCTACATGCAACACGGAACAATGGGAGATTCACGCTGAACTTTGAAATTATTCAGGGTTTGTTTGACCTTTTTTATTAATTAATTGAGTTTTCTAGGCATCTAATGTCCATAATTCAAATCCGAACTACAAATACATGCTCCAGTGCACCAAAATGGCTAGAAAAAATGTACATGTGTCCTTGGGGGGCATGTTTAGATCCCATGGAACGAATGAGAATGAATCCAACTGTCTCGCCGTACTGCCTTGGCCATTAACATTGCGAATCTCAGTTTTTAAATCTCTGTAAATCCAAAACTCACCAGGAAATCATGAAACTTGGCAGGGTGTCACTACATGGTACATATAATTGTCCAATTTGGGCGAAGCTATATTACAAGCCTCTTACGAACTGAAGCTTCTCGCAATCCTCGTGGTTCCGGTGGGCGAAACGATAATCGTTGCCTCTTCTCGCCTTGAACTTTGTTTTCTACAGGTAACATAGAATAACAGGAGTGTCATGCTAAATTTTGAAACTGTTCAGGGTTCGTTTGGCCATTGTATACATTACTAATTAAGTTTTCTATGCATTTAATGTAGTCCATAATTCAAATTTGAACTACAAGCACATGCTCCAGTGAAGCAAAATGGGTGGGAAATCGTACATGCGTCATTGGGTGCATGTTTAGGTCTCATTTAAGGAATGGGAATGAATTGCAAACTTCTCGTCGTCCTAAAACATTGAGAATCTCGGTTTTTGAATCATAGTAAATAAAAACTCACGCAAAAAAAAATGAAACTTGGCATGGTTTCATGACATGGCACATATATGACGTGGTAAAAAAATCGTCTAGTTTGAGAAGAGGCGCACACATTAGTAGCCAATGAAGTCCTTTTCGAAACAAAATGCTGACACGTTAATATCGCAAATGGTTGTATTATATGAACCGTGTCCAAATTTAACCATACTCAGTGGCGTGCATGTAGCTATTTGATTAGACGGGACAAGCGCGAAAAGTCTTCCATGCAGGCTCGATGGGACGCGTGCGAGCCGTTCGCCGCACAGGCTCGACGGGACGCGTGCATCCTGTCCACCTCGCAGGCTCGACAGGACACGTGCGAGCAGCAAAGCCGCCCATGCTCACCGGGAAGCGAGCTCTTTGACCTCCATGCACCAGCCGCCGCCCTGCCTCGCTCACAACTTCTGGATTAATGGGTTAATTAAAGCACCTGGACGGAGGGTGTTTCCTTGTGATCCCATTGTAGGATTTCCTTTGTTCGTGTTTTCAACTCTTATTCCGACCTAATTTAAATAGGCACATACGGCAAAGCCCGGAAGACACAGTGGCAAGAGAATAAGGAAATCACAGACAACGATCTGGGTCGCTACTGTATCTACTCTTCGATTGATCGCTGGGCGACGGCATCCTCCAGCTCCTTCTTCAATTGCTCATGACTTTTCTTGAAAGCAGCCATGGATTCCTCCACCTCCTGCTCGCGCTCGATGCAGAGCTTCCTCAAGTCACCCATCAGTTCCTCGACGACCGCTGTCAGCATCATCCCCGGGGCACTGTTCTGCTCATGCAGCATCTTCTAGCCGGCGGCCTCCTCCTCATTCTTGGCGAGCGCCTTGAGGAGCTTCGCATTGTCACCCATGAGTTGCTCGAAGAAGCCGCTCGCCTTGTCAACCGAGGCATCGCTAATCTCGAGCAGCTTCATCAAGCCTGTCAGATTTCGGGTTTCGCAAACCCTTGATAGGTTTGAACTCTGGGGTGCGTGCGGAGATCTCAACCTACCCAGCCTGCCTACTCGCAATCCTCTAAGCCTAGCGCGTCGAGATCAAAGGGACAGAGAGACACATCAGTTTATCCTGGTTCGGGCCACCCTGCGGTGTAATACCCTACTCCAGCGTTTTGGTGGATTGCCTCGAAGGGCTGTGGATGAACTAGTACAGTGGATGAACTGGCCTCAGGAGGTGAGGTGTTCTTGAGCTCGAGAGAGCTGGTGAGGTGGTCGGATTAGGATGGATCTGATATATTCTTCTCTCTCTCTCTGTTCGTCCCCCTCTCTATGGTGCTGGCTAAGTCCTATTTATAGTGGCCTTGGTCCTCTTCCCAAATGTTGGCGGGAAGGGATCCCACAACGGCCAGATTTGAAGGGGGATAGGAAGTACATCCTATCCTGACTAAAGTGGTCTTCGCCTGCGAAAAGCCTCTGGTCGTGACGCTGCGGTGGGCTCGGCGATGACCTCCGTCATGCCGTCCTGGCGGTCTTTGTCTTGTTGCACCAGAATGGAAACCTTTGGATTCCTAGGGACTCCACGCATGCTGCTTGCCCCCTTGCACCAAAAAGGAAACTCGCGCTCTGCGCCCGCTGGCGCCCGCCTGGCCTTGGTCGTCATGGCTCATGTCAGCTGAGCCTCGCGAGGTGCGCCTTGCATAGAACTCTCCGCCCCTCAGGAGCCAGCCTGAGGAGGCCGATCCCGTTGGGACTCCTGGCGTCGTCCGCCTCGTGAGGCTTAGCCCCTCGCGAGGGTCTTGAGTCGTTGATGCTGAAGCCGGGCCGTACCAGGCCGTCGATGGAGCCGCGCAGTGGGCCGCAGGCAGGCAAGTCTGGGTACCCCCGTATCCAGAACACCTTCAGTAGCACCCGGGCCCAAGTCGTGCTCGGACTTGGCTTCTAGGCGAAGCCAAACGGCAAGTGCGGAGCACCGCAGGCCCTAACGGTCTGCGGGCTTGAACGACACGTGTCGATTGATGGGACGTGGGCGTCTCCACTTCCCCGTGCTGCCTCAGCAACCATTCGACTTGACGAGTCGATGATGCATGCAGAAGATCATCATTACGTGAGGCCGTGGAGGCTGGCGGTTAGCCTCCCTCCGGCTATAAATGAGGGGAGGGGCAGAAGCCCCCTCGCTCATCTATTCCTCCGTCTTCTCGCTACTCAATTCCACTCCTTCTCCATCTTGCTGCTGCTTCCATGGCGCCGACAAGGAGGTTTTCTTCGGCTGAAAAGGGGAAGGCTTCCAAGGAGGGGCCAGCCTCGCCGCCTCCCAAGAGAGGCCGTGGCTATCCCCGCAAGCACCCCGCAACCCCTACGGTGGCCCCCAGGGGGCGCGGGCGCGCATCACGAAGGGTCGGCGTCTCCCTTGGCGCCCGTGATGGTACTTCTTCTCGCAGCGGGAGCTGCTACCTCCGGGGCAGCCCCCATGACGAGGGGAGGCGCGCCGTGGTTGCACGCCCTCCTCGCCCATGCTTCTCCTCGCTGGACATGCTTCCAGAGTTTGTGGTGTGGTCAGAGGTGCCCGCCGGCACCTCGGTTTGGCTCCCGCGCATCTTCTCCGGCGAGCTGCCATCCTTGGCGCTTGATGGCCTCTGGCTGCAAGCTAATGGCTGTTGCAGCAGGGATTCGTGGGTGGGGACTGAGGTCGCCGCCACGGGCAGCGTGGTCCTGACCCACGGCTCGCAGACTTTCCCCCGCGCACGAGGCCTGGGCGGGAGGTGCACCCTCCACTTCAAGTACGATGGCCTGGCGACCCTCTACATGTGGGTGTTCAAGGAGGACGGCTGTCGCGTGGGGTGCTGCCCAGAAGACAAGGACGACGAGGGTGAACTTGGTCTTGGCGATGTCCGCTCCTCCTCCCGCACCGACAGCTCTTCCTCGGGTGAGATCTCAAGCAGTGGCACCTATGACCAGCCCCCACGTTGTCGAGCTCGGATCGAGGGCGGCGGTGGGTCGTCCTGCCGCCACGCTCCGGTGAAGCTGGAGGGAAGCCCGACATGAGCCCGGGCCTGCCGAACTTGGGCTCAAGACCTGCCGTGGCCCCGGGCCGCCTGCGGGGGAACTGGTGGAGTGCTGGGGCCACCTTGAGGCGCTACTTGAGGATGCGGCGCTGGTGCCAGATCCGGGCGCCCTTGGGCCATTTCTGTTTAGCCATTCCTTTCTTTTGCAATTCCAAAAACGTAGTGTTCCCCGCTGGGGTGTGTATTGAACTATGGCAGTTATGCCCCCTTTTATGCTATGCTTATTATCTCAATGCCGTGTTATGACGTCTGTGCTCTGGGTAGGCAAGGGTAGGATAACTTAACTCGACACGTTTGTAGTGGCCTTCCTCCTCACGAGGGTGAGGCCCTTGGCGTCTGGCGAAGCCCCCATTCCCGACTACTTGGGAGGCGCTTCGGGTCTCGGGAGGTGTTGTAGTTCCACTGCAGAGCTATTTAGAGAAAAAGGAAGCTTGTCTAATGCCTCGTTCCTTTCTGCGCGAGCCCCCTGTCGCAGGTTAGCTGTGCCTTAATGCACCACATCACGCTGCCCATGGGGCACGGATATGAGGGGGCGCTGGTGCCCGTGAGCTTGACCGAGGGCTCCTCGTGAGGATAAACCCGAAGCACCGGGACTGTGGGGTTCGGCGCAGTGTGTTTGTGCGTGGGCAGGCCCATGCGCACACACCTGCCTAGCCCCCACGCGCGAGGCGCGTGAGGAAGAGCGACGGGCAACTGCCACACCTTCCTGGCCCCCAGGCTGAGAACGAACGAAACAAGAGGAGAAAAATCCAACTTGGCGAACCAAAGCATGAAAGCACCAACTCCATTAAAGATCACTAAAAGATTTCAAGCAACTTCGGAAAGCAAATGAACAACCGCGTCCGGCACCTAGTCTAGTCTTCTCACTAGCGCGGAGCTAAGTGCTGCCACTAAGACGTGGGAGGGAGCCCCCATGAGGCCCCAGGGCGTCTCTCAGGAGACTCTAGGGCGTGTACAGCCCCACTCATTATTACGTGAGAGTGTCACGAGCGGAGACCTTCACAGGATGGAGCCTTGATTCATGGGTAGAACTTCCCGAGGTGTTGGATGTTCCAGGCATTCTAGATGGGGACGCCGTCCCGTGTATCCAGGCGCGTGATACCAGGCCTGGAGACACGGGCAATCCTAAACGGGCCCTCCCACACGGGAGAGAGCTTGTGCAGCCCCTCCCTAGAGAGCACCCGCCTCAGGACGAGGTCGCCCACCTCCAA
Source organism: Triticum timopheevii (assembly GCA_963921465.1). Lineage (NCBI taxonomy): Eukaryota > Viridiplantae > Streptophyta > Magnoliopsida > Poales > Poaceae > Triticum > Triticum timopheevii. The sequence goes on from OY997266.1 coordinate 326,975,379, forward strand.
CGTCCTGGAGCAGATGCTGCGGCAGTGGTACCACCGCAGTGCCTGCTGGTAGATTGCTGCCCGGAGTGAGGCTTGATGGCAGCATTCCTTCCCCAGCACGAGATCCTTCCCCTGCGTGGCATCCTGGTGAGCCTCGTCAAATGCCAGGACCCACGCAGAGCGATGCTTGACCTCGTGTGGGAGAACCGCTTCAGCTCCGTAGATGAGGAAGAATGGCGTCTCTCCCGTTGGCTTAGTTGCGGTGTTGTGGATGGACCACAACACGGACTGGAGCTCGTCGAGCCAGCCCCTGCTGCAGGCCTCGAGCTTCTTATGGAAGGTCCTCGCCTTGAGGCCCCTCCGGACCTTGGCGTTGGCGCGCTCAGCCTGGCCATTGCTCCTGGGGTGCGCCATTGAGGCGTAGCATATCTGCGTTCCAAGGTTAGCACAGTATGTTTTGAAAAGGTTGCTAGTGAACTGCGAGCCCTTGTCAGTGATGATGCGGTTAGGGACCCCAAACCAGCTCACGAGGCCCTTGATGAACTTGACGGCTGATCCAGCTGGGATGGTGCGGATAGCTTCTACCTCTGCCCATTTGGTTAGCTTGTCGATGGTGATGTAAAGGTAGCGGTAGCCCCCTAGTGCTCGAGGGAACGGCCCCAAGATGTCCAGCTCCCGGACCGCGAATGGCCATGTGAGCGGGATAGTCTGGAGGCCCTGCGAAGGCTGGTGGATTTGCTTGGCGTGGAACTAGCATGCTTCGCAGGAGTGCACCAGCTCAGTGGCGTCATTGAGTGCAGTGGGCCAATAGAAACCACTGCGGAACGCCTTGCCCACAAGAGTGCGCGATGAGGAATGATGCCTGCAATCCCCATCATGTATGTCCGTCAGCAGCTCAAGCCCCTGCTCTCTAGAGATGCATCATAACGAAACGTGATTGGGCCTCTTGCAGTACAACTCACCGTCACGGATGCAGTACGCGGTGGCCTGACAAGCCACGCACCCGGCATCTTCCACCTTCTCCGGCAGGGTCCCCTGAAGTAAGTACATCTTGGACTCCTCGGTCCAGCACCCCTCCTAAGGCTCGAGCGGGAGGAGCAGGCGGGGCCCTGAGGGAGGGCCGCATGCTGGGGCGCCGGTTGCTGGTGCTTGGGGTAGATCCTCCTGAGGCAGTGCTGGTGTCATGTTGGGGAGAGCCGCCATCGGCTTGAAGAGCCGTTCCTCAAACACCCCTGGCTCTTGTGGGAGCCTCCAGGATACTCTCTTGGCGATGTCGCGATGTCATCCGCCTCCTTGTTTGTTCCCCGCGGCACGTGCTGCAGCTCCAGCCCAGGAATCGTTTCTCCATCTTTCGTACCTCTTCCAGGTATGCCTCCATGTGCTCGTCCTTGGGTGCGTACTCTTTGTTGGAGAAGTTGATGAGGAGCTGGGAGTTGCCCTTGATGGTGAGGTGCTTCACCCCCAACACCGCTGCACCCTAAGGCGAGTGAGCAAGCCTTTATACTCTGCGATGTTGTTGGAGACCTTTTCGCCCTACTGAAAACAGAGCTGCGATGCATAGTAGAGTTTGCCTTTGGTGGGTGAGATGAGGATGGCCCCAGCTCCCGCGCCTTGTCGTGCGAATGCGCCATCAAAGTACATGATCCACCCGTCTGGCTCCTCGTCCCCAGGCAAGAGGGATCAGTCCTTGCTTACTCCACGGTCAGGGGCATCAGTCCACTCTGCCACGAAATCCGCAAGGGCTGCACCCTTGATGACTCTAGTGGTGCTGAACTCTAGCTGGAATGCCTGGAGCTCGATGTTCCACTCGACAACTCATCTGGCGACATTAGGGCTCCGGAGCACCCTCTCCAGTTGGTAGGCTGAAACGACCTTGAAGGGGTGGCCTTGGAAGTAGTGACGCAGCTTTCGGGAGGCGATGAGGAGTGCAAGTAAGAGCTTTTGTGGCATAGGGTAGCGTGCCCGTGCCTCTCGTAGCACCGTGCTAACGAAGTAGAACGGGTGCTCGACGAGGGAAGAGGTGTTGGCGTTGCCCTGTCCTTCTTGAGGTTGTGGGCTTCCAGAGGCCCCAGCTTCTGCTGCGCCAAGTGCGGCCTCGGGAGTGCCGGTCTCAGGAGCCCCCCTAGCCGGGGGGTATGTTCCATCCTCAGGAGGAATGTCGGCCGTCGGATCTGCCGGGGCCCCAGGAGCACCATCCTGAGGCTGCGGTGCTTTGCTTGGTGGTCGTCCACCCTACTGAGGGTCCTTGATCGTGCGCTCCTCCCTTAGCACCACCAGAGCGGTACTGACAGAGTGAGGGGTGGCTGCAAGATAGAGTACTAGGGGCTCAAGAGGGCGAGGCGCCACCATCATCGGAGGGCTGGTCAAGTATCTCTTGAGGCCCCGAAAGGCCGCATCAGCCTCTGGGGTCCGCTCAAATGGCCCCTTCTTTTGTATCAGCTTGAAGAACGGGAGGGCGTGTTCCCTATCTTGGAGATGAAGCGCCCTAGCGAGGTCACGCAGGCCCGCCAGCTTCTGCATCTCCTTGAGTATTTGCAGAGGGCTCATGTATTCTATTGCCTGGACCTTCTCCGGATTTTCCTCGATCCCTCCATGCGATACTAGAAAACCCAGCAGCTTGCCAGAGGGAGCTCCAAACACGCACTTCTCGGGATTGAGCTGCAGGTCCACCTTGCGCAAGCTGGCAAACGTATCCTCCAGATCCTCAATCAGGGCCTTTGCCTCCCGAGACTTCACCACTATGTCATCGACATAGGCCTCAGCGTTTCCCTCGAGCTGCCTACCAGAGCGATGTGCATCAGTCGCTGGAAGGTAGCCCCAGCATTGCGCAGCCCGAAAGGCATGCAGGTGTAGCAGTACACCCCACAGGGGGTCAGGAACGCCGTCTTCTCCACATCTTGCACTTCCGCCTTGATCTGCTGGTAGCCCCAGAAAGCGTACAAAAAGCACAACAGGTCACACTCGGTGGTGGAGTCAACGATCTGGTCAATGCGAGGAAGAGGGAAGGGATCCTGCGGGCAAGCCTTGTTGAGGTTGGTGAAGTCGACACACATGCGTTCCTTCCCTCTTTTCTTGGCGACGACGACTGGATTTGCCAGCCATTCCGGGTACCGTACCTCCCTAATCAACCCAGCATCCTGAAGCTTGCGGGTTTCTTGGACAATGAATGCCTGCTTCTTGGTGGACTGTCGGCGGGCCTTCTGCTTCACTGGGCGCACGTTTGGGCATACCTTCAGGTGATGCTCAATTATTCCCCTTGGAACCCCAACCAAGTCCTTGGGCACCCATGCGAACACCTCCTTGTTGGCACGCAAGAAGCCGACCAACACTTTCTCTTGGTCCTGAGGGAGACCAACTCCTATGCTGAAGGTGGCGCCCGACGCCCCATCTTCATCAACTGGCACCTGCTTCCTCTCAGCTCAGTCTTGGGAGAACAACTGCTTCTTCTTGGATGGTGCTGGCCATGGGGCCTCCGGACCCTCCCCCCTTCTCGCCTGGCAGCGCGGACGCCACAGCCCTGAAGGCGAGCTTGAGAGCCTGAAGTGTGTCCTTGGTGTCCCCTGCCATCGTGAGGACACCATTGCTACCTGGCATCTTCATGAGCTTGTAGGCTAGATGAGTTGCCGCCATGAACTTGGCCAGGGCGGGGTACCCAAGGATGGCGTTGTATGGCAGGTCGATTCGGGCGATGTCGAACTCGATGACCTCGGCGCAGTACTTGTCGCAGGTCCCGAAGGTGCGGGGAGGCGGATCTGCCCTAGGGGGATGGTGAATCCACTGCTGACCTCGGAGAAGGGCTTGGTGGGGCGGAGCCGGTCGGGGGGCACGCGCAGTAGACCGAATGCCTCCGCGAAGAGCATGTTGAGGCCGGCTCCACCATCGATGAGGGTCTTGGTGACCGCCCCATTGCAGATGGTAGGGGTGCAGAGCATCAGGAGCACGCCTGCTCCCGCCATGGTTGTTGGATGATCTTCTGGGCCGAAGGCGAGGTCGGCCTTAGGCGCTGCCCAGCCTGGAGGAGACCCCGAGCTCACCTGGGCAGCGCTAACTTGGCGGTAGAACTGCTTGATGTGCCGTCAGAGGGTGGTTCCTGCAAGCCACCTAAGAGGGATGCGACGATGGGAGGCGCCAGCGCCACGAAGCACGCGATGAAGAGGCCGCGCAGCTCCTCCTAGGAGGCCACACAGGACTCCGGCAGGTTGATCAACCAGGCGCGCGATGCGCCTGAGGGCCATGAGGAGCCAGTTGGCCTTCACCTTATCATCTCCGCCGGCCTCCCAGACTACCTCCTCGTACGCCTAGAGGAAGCCGGCCGGGTCTTCCATGCCGTTGTAGCGTGGCAGCATCTCTGGCTTGAACTTAGATGGCCACTCCAATCGTCGCAAGGAGGGGGTGAAAGCATAGAGCCCCCTGGCTCACTCATAGGCACGCGACGGTCGAGTCGACAAAGGAGCGCCCAGAATTGATGACAGCGGCGTGATGTGACGGACGAAGCAGCAAATCCCCAACGCACCCCTACCTGACGCGCCAAATGTCGGATTTCGGGTTCCGCAAGCCCTTGATAGGTTCGAACTCTGGGTGCGTGCAGAGATCTCAACCTACCCAGCCTGTCTACTCGCGATCCTCTAAGCCTAGCGCGTCGAGCTCAAAGGGACAAAGAGACACAACAGTTTATTCTGGTTCGGGCCACCTTGCGGTGTAATACCCTACTCTAGCGTTTTGGTGGATTGCCTCAAAGGGTTGTGGATGAACTAGTATAGTGGATGAACTGGCCTTAGGAGGTGAGGTGTTCTTGAGCTCAAGAGAACTGGTGAGGTGGTCGGATCAGGATGGATCTGATCTGTTTGTCTCTCTCTCCCTGTCCGTCCCCCTCTCTATGGTGGTGGCTAAGTCCTATTTATAGTGGCCTTGGTCCTCTTCCCAAATGTTGGCGGGAAGGGATCCCACAACGGCTAGATTTGAAGGGGGGCAGGAAGTACATTCTATCCTGACTAAAGTGGTCTTCACCTGCGAAAAGCCTCTGGTTGTGAAGCTGCAGTGGGCTAGGCGATGACCTCCGTCCTGCCGTCCTGGTGGTCTTGGTCTTGTTGCACCAGAATGGAAAGCTTTGGCTGATTCCTCGGGACTTCTCGCCTGCTGCTTGCCCCCTTGCACCATGAGGAAACTGGCGCTCTGCGCCCGCTGGCGCCCACCTGGCCTTGGTAGTCATGGCTCACGTCAGCTGAGCCTCGTGAGGTGCACCTTGCATAGAACTCTTCGCCCCTCGGGAGCCAGCCTAAGGAGGTTGATCCCCTCGGGGGTCTTGGCGTCGTCCGCCTCGCGAGGCTTGGCCCCTCGCGAGGGTGTTGAGTCGTTGATGCTGAAGTCGGGCCATACCAGGCCCTCGATGGAGCCGCGCAGTGGGATGCAGGCAGGCAAGTCTGCGTACCCTCGTATCTAGAACGCTGACAAAGCCGTCGACCTGCTCCTGCTGCTTAATGAGGCCAACGAGAATGTCGTCGTCACCGTCCAAGGACTTCAGCAACGCCAGCTCATCGCAATCATTGACGCGGCGAGTGCGCTTGTGAGAGCCCTCGCATGCTTGTGAGAGCTCATTCGAGGGCTCCGCGGCGCGCCGGGACATCTCTGCTGCAGCTGCCGCTTCGTGGCGGGACCTCTCTAGTGCTTCCGTGGCGTTGGTCTTTGCTGCCTGGTTATATATCCACCCGAAACTCCTCCTACCGGTCATGGCGGAATGACTTGATAGGAAAGATTAGTTTTGTTGGTGATGAGGAGAGGAACTGTGAAATAATTTCGACTGGATAGTTTTTATAGCCTGGTGCTAAGTGTGAACACATATTAATATGATCGGTGTGAACACATATTAGTTTGATCTGTGTGAACAAATTTGCAATTACTTATTGCGTTGTAATCTGCAATGTGACGAGAAACAAAGTCAAAATTTATTGATGGTTCTGGGCCTACAAAGCCCCATTTCTGTTGTTCTGTCTCATCGCAAACAGTTCTCTTGGATCAAACGTATGCCATGCATTGAAAGCCCGAAACGTGGGCCCTTGTTCTCGGATGTACGCGTACGTGTCTGCCCACTATCACACATGGTCATGATATCACCATCCTTTCCTATGGATGCAACGTTGCGTGTCCCATGGGGTGCCAGAAGGTTGACCATGTGGTTGCTCGTCGTTGAGGCGGCCGCGGCATGCTCTGCTCGCGTCCGTTCGTGCGTTTTGCTCGCGTTTGAGGCGGCCGCGGTGCGCTCCACTCTGGCGTCCCTACACATGCTCTACTCGCCGTTGAGGCAAATTTACAATGGCAACAAATAATAATTGTCTTACATATTGAGGATAATTTAAAATGCCACATGCGGCAAGGCACAAAACACTCATGACCTACTTATGCATACAATTATTATAAATACAGGCTAAAAGGCTGAGCCGGAGGCTTTCCGACAACGGTCTTCTCGGACTCCATGATCAGCATATCACCCTTGCAGCCGTTCATTATGTGTAACTTACTAATCATCACACACGAGTACTCACGGACGCATCGTCTGCGATACTCCTAGCCACCGCAAGCAACTAGTTTGTCGGATTACGGGTTCCGCAAACCCTTGAAAGGTTTGAACTCTATGGTGCATGCGGAAATCTCAACCTACCCAGCCTGCCTATTCGTGATTATCCTAAGCCTAGCACGACGAGCTCGAAGAGACAAGGAGACACAACAGTTTATCCTGGTTCGGGCCACCTTGCGGTGTAATACCCTACTCCAGCGTTTTGGTGGATTGCCTCGAAGAGCTGGAGACGAACTAGTACAGTGGATGAACTGGCATTAGGAGGTGAGGTGTTCTTGAGCTCGAGAGAGCTGGTGAGGTTGTCGGGTCAGAATGGATTCGATCCCTATGGTGGTGGCTAAGTCCTATTTGTAGTGGCCTTGGTCCTCTTCCCAAATGTTGGCGGGAAGGGATCCCAGAACGGCCGAATTTGAAAGGGGACAAGTAGTACAGTTTATCCTGACAAAAGTAGTCTTCGCATGCGAAAAGCCCCTGGTCATGACGCTGCGGTGGGCTTGGTGATGACCTTCGTCCTGTCGTCCTGGCGGTCTTGGTCTTGTTGCACCAGAATGGAAACCTTTGGCTGATTCCTCGGGACTCCGCGCATGTGGCTTGCCTCACTTGCACCGAAGAGGAAACTGGCGCTCTGCGCCCGCTAGCATCCGCCTGGTGCCCGCCTGGTCTTGGTCATCATGGCTCACGTCAGCTGAGCCTCGTGAGGTGCACCTTGCATAGAACTCTCCGCCCCTCAAGAGCCAGCCTGAAAAGGCCGATCCCCTCGGGGGTCTTGGCGTCGTCTGCCTCACGAGGCTTGGACTTACCAGGCCGTCGTGGGAGCCACGTGGTGAGCCGCAGATAGGCAAGTCTAGATACCCCCATATCCAGAACACCGACAGTAGCCCCCGGGCCCAAGGAGCGCTCGGACTTGGCTTCTAGGCGAAGCCAAAGGGCAAGTGCGGAGCGCCGCGGGCCCTAACCGCCTGCGGCCTTGATGACGTGTGGAGATTGATGGGACGTGGGCGTCTCCACTTCCCCACGCTGCCTCGGCAATTGTTTCCGTCTGACAAAAGGGTTGCCATCTGCCGTCGAGCTTTCATTGCCTCCTCTTCGTACTGCTCCAGATCCCCTTCTCGCAACTCCGGAAGAACTCACCAAATCTGCCTATTTTCTCCTCCAATCTTCCGCCCAATGGCTGCTGAGAAGACTAAGGCCTCAGCCTCGGCTGCCAGCTCCGCCTGGTATGAGCTGGTGTTCTTCGCGCCCTCCATCACCGAGGAGAAGCTCCAGACCACGCTTCTCCTGACGGTGAGCGAGGAAAATGAGTGGAAGGGGACTGCGCTCTGGGTCGCCGCCGCTGCGCCGGAAGCCGCGAGTAGTACCTTCTAACCTTTCTTCTTGCACAACGTCTACTCGGGGCTGGTCCCCATTCTTCCGCTTCTTCTACGCCGTTCTTCACTACTACGGCCTCCATGTGCTCCACATTCACCCCAATTCCATCCTTCCCCTGTCCATCTTTGCCTTCTACTGTGAGGCGTTTGTGGGGGTCACGCCTTCCGTCGCCATGCTCCGCCACTTCTTCCTTCGCATGGGCGGCGACCAATCTGCTGGGTGCGTCGGCTTTGTCGCAGCCGGCAACGCGATCTCCCGCACCGGGAAGAAGGTGGAGGATGCCCTGAAGAGGTGGGTTCTGATGGATGCCGAGTGCTCACAACAATTGCTGGAGCTGCCGACCGAGTTCCCCTCCTCCGCGAAGGGGTGGTTTTCTGAGAAGATCACCGACCCTTCCCTAAAGTCGTTGATAAAGAAGATTGAGGAGGACCTGAAGAGCGAGAAGCTGACGGGGGCCATGATCGTTAGGGATTTCTTGATGCAGTGCCTGGTGCCGCTCCAAGATCGCTCCTGCCCCTTGTCGAATCTTGGGGGCACCGATGATCCGCCTGCGCTAGGACCCCCTTCCCGAGGAGGAGCTGGGCAAGGTGTTGCTTTACTTGACTGTGAAAGACCCGAGCGGTTCTCCAGAGGATTGGCTCCTGTTATACCATCGAGTCGATGAGGAGGAGGTCGCTGCCGCCATGCCGGTCTTCGATGAGTTCGGGCTCGTGCGGGCGGGGCCTCCCCCGCCACCTACCTCCTTGGTGGACCTGTCCTCTACCGGCCAATCCACTAAGGCCACCGAGGACGAGGGCCAGGGGGAATCCTGCCCCCGGGGTAGAGGGAGCTTCTCTGCGACTTCCCTGACGACGATGATGATGATGCGCCTTCGGTGGTGGAGCTGGCTCGCCCCTCCAGGTTTACTATGAGGTCCGAGGTGGCCTCCTCGAAGAAGCCCAATCGGTCAGCCACGAAGAAGGGCAGGACTACGCTGATCCCACCAGCCAGCACTCTGCCTTCGCCAGCAGCGTCCCGAGTGGTGCCGACCGTGAGTTCTCCTGCTCCCAAAGGTGCGGCTCCGACTGCCCTGGCTTGGCCCCTGTTGCTGAGCCTGAAGAGGAATTACGTCTACTCCGACCAGTGAGTCTCTTCCCTTGGTCCTGTCATTGATTCCTGACGCGATGCTTAGTGTCTTCGTTTGTCATTAGCCAACAGCTGTCGAAGAAGCACAAGGAGGGCACAGGAGTGTCCGTGGTCGAGCGCGTCGAAGTGGTCGCTGCAGCCCTCGCGAAGAAGAGTGATGAGGCCCTTGCAGCTCCGGTGGTGATGTCGTCTCCCTAGGGCTCGGGAGCCCGTCCTCATGAGGTGCTGGTGCCTACAGTGGGGCAGACCCCTCCAGCGCCCATCCTTGCTACGGCTGCCGAGACCGCCAAGCCTCCGGAGCCCCGGATCCTTCCTCCTGCAGCGGTTTCTCCTATCCTGGCGCCGAGGACGTCTTCTCTTCTGCCCGTCGTGCAGCCGGGCCGTGGCGCCCATGCCACCTCCGGGGCCTTGGAGGAGGCAAGGGCGGCGCTGGACCTCCTCCAGGGTGAACTTCGAGGTCTGGACCGGCGCACGGTGTTGGGACGCCTGGGGCTAATTTCTGGATGGCCCAGATCAACGCGTCTGTCCGAGCGGCCTGGGGCTCTGTGGAAGAAGCCCAGAAGGTGGTTGGGGTGGCTACCACCGAGCGCGACCTGGAGCGGAAGGAGCCCACGAAAGCCAAGGATCGGTGCCGCACGGTGGAGGCTGAATTGAAGGTTCTTCAGGATCAACAGGCCTCCCAGGCCGGTCAGCTCGAGGAGCGTGAGGAGAAGCTGAAGGCCCAGGAGGCTGCCATTGCTGATCGAGACGCCGAGCTGAAGAAGGCAGCCCTGGAGAAGGCTGCAGAGTGCGACCGCCTGATTAATCTGAAGGAGACGGAGACGGCCCAGGCGTCTCTTGCCGAGGCCAAGAAGGCAGCCACCATGGAGCGCAGCACCCTCGCCTCCCTCAAGGCGAGGTTCAACAAGGCTCCGTGGTCGCTCTTCAGGGACGATCCCTTGAAGAAGGCAACGGTGACGGCCCCGACGGAGAGCCCTGCTAGTCTGCTCCCTGAGGTCGTGGCAGTGCTCGAGGATGTTGTCGATGGGTTTGGCTCTTTTGTGGAAGGTGAGGCTCAGTTGCTTTCTTCTTTAGCCCTTACGTGCATCTTTAGCCATATCTCCGGGATGCTGGCTTCAACTTCTCCTCCTTCCTCGGTCCCGTGGACAACGACACCCAGGACGCTGCTGTTGCCGCCGTGAAGAGCTCCATGGATGCCCTGCTGAGCAAGTTCCTTGTCGTCGGTCCTCCGGCCGGGGCCGAAGGGACGGGCGACACGTCCGGCGATGGGGTTCCGCTGAGGTGACAACGGCACCCAGGTCTGAAGAGGTGGCTTGGTGATGCTGCTCCTTCCTGTTCGTCCTGTATCATGTAGCATGCCTCGCGGAGGCGTTTAAAACTGTTTGCTTGAAACACTATGTTTTGTAATAATTAGATTATGGTCCTTCAATTTTTTCTGTTTGCTTTATTGTTCTGTGTCGGTAGAGCCCGGCCCCGCGCATACCTCAGCCACCGCTGGGTTGTCTGTATCGCCAGGAAGAGCCCAGGGGGTGAGGGGCTACGTGAACAGTTAGGCTCTTGAGCCGCGATGCTCGAGAGTCCTCCTTGACGTGCGAACAGCTTAGGAAAAAGTGCGAAGGCAAGCCTTGATGTTCTGCGTCGGCAGGGCTTGGCCCCGCGCATACCTCAACCACCGTTGGGTCGTCCGGATCGCCAGGACGAGCCTAAGGGGTGAGGGGCTACATGACCAGTTAGGCTCCTAAGGCATGATGCTCAGGAGTCCCCCTTGACGTACGAACGGCTTGAAAAAGGGCAAAAGTCAGGCCTTGGCGTTCTACATCGGCCGGGCCTGGCCCCGCGCATGCCTCAGCCGCCGTTGGGTCGTCCAGATCACGAGGATGAGACCAAGGGGAGAGGGGCTACGGGCCAGTTAGGCTCCTAAGACGCGATGCTCAGGAGTCCCCCTTGACGTACGAACCGACCATCATACTTTTTCCTCGCCGAGCTCTCTCTCGGGAGGGGCACGCGAAGACTAGGCCCGTGGGGCCTGGCGAGGTGGGGTACGCCAGGCGTGACCTGAGCATAGCCCCCGTGCCCAGCCCCCTCGCGTGACCCTCCTGAGCGAGAGCAGCGCGGTAAGGCTGGTCACTGAGCCCGGAAGCTCCCTGAGGTTAATGCAGGCGTGAGGCAACCCCCAGTTGTTTATCACCAGCGTGGAGCATAGCGCTTCCGCTCTTGCATGGGCATAGCTGCTCCTCGGCAGTGTCGACAGCCAGCGCGGAGCACGGTGCTTCCACTGGTGCGTGGGAGGTAGCTACCTCTGAGGAGAGCCCCAGGGGCGTGTACAGCCCTGCCCTGACACGTGGCTTGCACAACAGGGCTGGAGGAGGTGTATATGGGCACCCTGAGCCAGAGCGGGACTCACAAGGCCCTACCTCAAGGTGGGTTGCGCCCGAGCTAGATCGGTAATGCTTGTGTTAGTCCTGCAAGATGGTTAGGTAGCCTGCACCGAATGAGTCTCCTGGGGCTATTGCATGAGAAGGACAGACACCAACGACCCCAGAAGGTGATGTGAATGGGGCCGGACCACGAGACAAAGCTCAGCCGTAGGGTTTATCGACGCTCCAGGGACGGACCCGAGCACAGACGTCGTGCCCAGTCTTCTCATGCAAAGATCCTGAAGAAAAACAGCCAGCACGCAGTTCCCGTTGCCATGGGTGCACCAGGTCGCGCGCCCTCACTTATCCACCCGCGATTAGCTCATGCGAGAACAAGGCACCAGGAGCCATGGGAGGTGACGTACACGGGGACAGGCCCTCGAGCTAGAGCTTGATACGTCTCCAACATATCTACTTTTCCAAACACTTTTGCCCTTATTTTGGACTCTAGCTTGCATGATTTGAATGAAACTAACCTGGACTGACGCTGTTTTCAGCAGAACTGCCATGATGTTGTTTTATGTGTAGAAAAGAAAAGTTCTCGAAATGTCCTGAAAATCCACGGAGGCACTTTTTGGAATTAATAAGAATTTCTAGGCGAAAGAAATAGACCAGGGATCCACACACTGTCCACGAGACAGGGGGGCGCCCCCCCTCCTGGGTGCGCCCCCTCTCTCGTGGGCCCCCTGGACCTCCACAGACCTCAACTCCAACTCCATATATTCATGTTTGGGGAGAAAAAAATCAGAGAGAAAGTTTCATCGCGTTTTACGACATGAAGCCGCCGCCAAGCCCTAATCTCTCTAGGGAGGGCTGATCTGGAGTCCGTTCGGGGCTCCGGAGAGGGGGATTCGTCGCCGTCGTCATCATCAACCATCCTCCATCACCAATTTCATGACTCTCACCATCGTGCGTGAGTAATTCCATCGTAGGCTTGCTGGACAGTGATGGGTTGGATGAGATTTATCATGTAATCAAGTTAGTTTTGTTACGGTTTGATCCCTAGTATCCACTATGTTCTGAGATTGATGTTGCTATGACTTTGCTATGCTTAATGCTTTTCACTAGGGCCCGAGTGCCATGATTTAAGATCTAAACCTATTATGTTTTCATGAATATATGTGTGTCCTTGATCCTATCTTGCAAGTCTATAGTCACCTATTATGTGTTATGATCCGACAACCCTGAAATGACAATAATCGGGATACTTCTCGATGATGACCGTAGTTTGAGGAGTTCATGTATTCACTATGTGCTAATTTTTTGTTCCGGTTCTCTATTAAAAGGAGGCCTTAATATCCCTTAGTTTCCGCTAGGACCCCGCTGCCACGGGACGGTAGGACAAAAGATTTCATGCAAGTTCTTTTCCATAATCACGTATGACTATTTACGGAATACATGCCTACATTACATTGATGAATTCGAGCTAGTTCTGTTTCACCCTATGTTATAGCTATTACATGAGGAATCGCATCCGGCATAATTACCCATCACTGATCCATTGCCTACGAGCTTTTCATATATTGTTCTTCGCTTATTTACTTTTCCGTCGCTATTGTTACAATCACTACAAAAAACCCAAAAACTATTATCTTTACTTTTGCCACCGTTACCTTTATTATCATATCACTTTGCTACTAAATACTTTGCTGCAGATACTAAGTTATCCAGGTGTGGTTGAATTGACAACTCAACTGCTAATACTCAAGAATATTCTTTGGCTCCCCTTGTGTCGAATCAATAAATTTGGGTCGAATATTTTACCCTCGAAGCTATTGTGGTCCCCTACACTTGATAGTTATCAGAGCTCAACCTCTTGGGTTTAGCGACACTTCAGGGACGGACCCGAGCACAGACGTTGTGCCAGTCCTTAATCATGAGGTGGTCGCAGGAGGGCTCGCAAGGGCGCGAGACATTCTTGGCGACAAAGCTCTGGTCAGGCAATTGCTAATTTTAAGGTAGCTTGCGAAGGAAGGTAAACTAGCTCTGGTAGATGCAAAAGGGATACATGCCGTAGGGATGGACCCATACGGCCTGGGGATGATGCTGCCCGAGGGGCGCCCCCAAACTAAATGAATTAGAGAGATGTCACCTGGTACTGTTGCTGAAGAGGTGTCGGGGTAGCCAAAGACGCGCGCTGCTGGAGTCGTTCCTCATGAGCCGCCCTGGTGCCGAGCCTCGGGAAGCCCAGAGGGCCCGTGAGGCTCCTGGAGGTGCTCCTCCATTTCCACCAGGATCACCTGATGCCTGGCCTCGCGAGCCGCCAGGGCATCCCTCATGCAGCGCTGGAACACCACAGTCACGCCAGGCAGGCCACAAGGCATGCGGACGTAGCTGTGGGGTGGACCCTCGCATCGGCCGACACGAGACGGCCAGAGGAGCTGCTGAGACACGGCCCTGTTGAGCCTTGGGATGTAGATACAGACGCGAAACTCCTTACCCTCACCAGGGCAGTGAGCCGTGCCTCGTGGTAGGCGGTGATCGCCTTGCAGAACCCTTGCCTCTTGAATCTCCTTGATTGCCTTGCTGATGAACTCCTGAACGCTTGGCGCTTCCCGCCTGCTGCCTTCTCCTGGGAAGCGTGCTCTGAAGAACGCCTCCACATGGTGCCCAAGCGCCTTCCTTGTGACTCTGGCTAGGTCTGAGGCCCTCCCGAGGAGAGCCCCTGAGCCCAGCCTGAGGGGGGCGCCGGGCGCGCCTTCCTATGCGATGGGTGAAGGCGCCGCGTCCTAGGATGCGAGGCTCAGCGCGGCGTCCTTGGGCGATGCTTCTTCACGAGACCCCTGACCCAGCTGCAGCTTCTTTGTCTTGGGGGCGACCTTGGGAGGGATGGCAGCGCCCTCATCTTTAGGGTTCTCGACTGCTACAACCTGGAAGGCGTGCTCGAGGGAGCACACCGCATCCTTCTCTTGACATGCGACCGTGATGACGTCGCCACTTCCTGGCATCTAGAGGATGTTGTAGCCGTGATGCGTCGCTGCCATGAACTTGGCCAGTGTTGGGTACCCTAGGATGGCGTTGTAGGGCAGGTGAATGTCAGCGACGTCGAAGTCAATGAACTCGGTGTTGTAGTTGTTGCGCTTGCCAAGGTGACAGGGAGGCGGACCTGCCCTATCGGATGTGTGGAGCCATCGGTCACTCCTGAAAATGGCTTGGTTGGCTGAAACTGGTAGTACGGTACTTGGAGCCTGTCGAACGTCTGGACAGATAGGACATTGAGCCCTACTCCACCATCAATGAGAGTCTTGGTGATGACCACGTTGCTAATGACGGGAGAGCAGAGCATGGGGAGCGCAAGTAGTGGCCGCACACTTGAGCTGGTGTGAGGAGCTGAAGGGGATGGCGCACTTGGACCACCTGAGAGGGCGAGTTGCTTTAGGCTTGGGGAGTGCTGCATTCACCTCGCACGCGAACTGCTTGAAGATGCAGTGGGAAGCTGGGGCCTGTGAGCCGCCCAGGATGCAGGCAATGGCTCGAGGCTCCTGGAAGCCCCCAGTCCCCTTGTTCTGGTGGTGATCTTCGTTCCTTCTTGGCGGTGGCGGCAGTGGAGGCAGACCGGCATTGCCCTGTGGGCACTCCTCATGAGGCTGCTCCCTCCAAGTGCCCTCGCGAGGTTGGCCCTGCAACGGCCCTCCCGAGGATGGTCGCGCCACTCCTGGGGATGGTCGCGTCCGTCTCAGCATCCTCCACCTCGGCCACCTCCACGACCATAGCCCTGATCGTTGTACTCGGGGCGTCGACCGAGTTGCCCGTCGCGGAGGGCTTTGAGCTCCTGGCAGTCGTTGTTGTTGTGGCCATGGACGTTGTGGAAGACGCATAACAGTTGGTTGCTCTTGGACGACTCAGGGTGGTCACAGCCGCGCTTCATCTCTGGCTCGGCCACGAGCACGGCCACCCCTTGCGCTTCACGTCCTTGGCCTTGGCCTTCTTGTCTTCTGGGTCGGCATCGGGGAGCTCGAGGAGGGAGAGGCGCCCCTTCTCAGCCCTTGCGAACTTGTTCGCCATGTTGAACATCTCCAGGGCTGTGCAGAGATTCTCATGGATGGCGAGCTCCTCCTTCATCTTGACATCGCAGACGCCATCAGTGAAAGCTGAGATGATGGCCTCGTCCGACACCTTGGGGATCTTGAGGCGAACGTTGTTGAAACACTGGATATACTTCTACAGGGTCTCTCCAGGCTGCTACTTGATACGACGCAGGTCACCCACGGCCGGCGGACGGTCGCGAGTGCCCTGGAAGTTGGCGATGAAGCGGCCATGCATCTCCTCCCAGGAAGAAACCGATCCCTCGGGAAGGTTCAGGAGCCATGAATGCACGCCATCCTTGAGGGCCATCGGGAACCAGTTTGCCATGATCTTCTTGTTGCTGCTGGCTGCCTTGATGCTCAGCTCATAGAGCTGCAGGAACTCGGTGGGGTTGGCGGTGCCGTCATAGCGTGGGGGCAGGTCAGGCTTTAACTTGCTCGGCCAGACAATGTTGCGGAGCTCTGGGGTGAACGTGCGACATCCTGCCGTGGCCACTGGGGCCTGCCGAGGAGGTAGAACTTGGTCCTGGTGCACGCGCGCCGCCACCTCTAGTGGCGGCACTCGGGCCTGACGCAGGGGTGCAGGAAGTACGCGTGCTTCTCCTTGAGGTTGCTGCACCACCTGGCAGCTCACTTCTTGCTATGTAGGCTCCTAGCGTGGTGGGTCGCACCTCGGCGCCATACGCCTTGGCTCGATGATGACGCCCTGGGCCGGAGGTGGCCGAGGAGCCCTGTGAGCCACGTCGCCCGTGGCAGGCGGCTGCTGAGGCAGGGAGTGGGTTGGCGCGACGGAGCCCAAGGCAGCATTGACGAGCTCAGCGATCCGCTCGAGCTACTCCTCGTAGAAGTCATTGACCGGGCGGTAGCGAAGGAGCTCCTGCGCCATGAGCAGAGCGGCCTGCATGTTCGCCAGGCCGTGACGCGCGTGGGAGATGTGCCCATCGCGGTGCACCGACGGGTGCAGCGAAGAAGCTTGCTTCTCGTGGCTGGCAGGGCCCGGGGCGGCGTTGGCCACCGGAGATAGAGCACGATGAGCGCAACCATCGCCCGCCGGAGCCCTCTGAGCAACGTGAGCGGCGATTGCGGCCCAGTGCTCGGCGCGCATCGGCCATGGAGTTGTCGGAGTGACTGTGGATCAATTAATGGGAGAGAAGATCTGCCGCACCCCCACCTAGCGCGCCAAATGTCAGATTACGAGTTCCGCAAACCATTGAAAGGTTCAAACTCTGGGTGCAGAAATCTCAACCTACCCAGCCTGCCTACTCGCGATTCTCCTAAGCCTAGCACGACGAGCTTGAAGAGACAAGGAGACACATCCGTTTATCCTGGTTCAGGCCACCTTGCGGTGTAATACCCTACTCCAGCATTTTGGTGGATTGCCTCGAAGGACGGAGGATGAACTAGTACAATGGATGAACTGGCCTTAGGAGGTGAGGTGTTCTTGAGCTCGAGAGAGCTGGTGAGGTGGTCGGGTCAGAATGGATCTGATCCCTATGGTGGTGGCTAAGTCCTATTTATAGTGGCATTGGTCCTCTTCCCAAATGTTGGCTGGAAGGGATCCCACAACGGCCGAATTTGAAAGGGAACAAGTAGTACAACTTATCCTGACAAAAGTAGTCTTCGCCTGTGAAAAGCCCCTGGTCGTGACGCTGCGGTGGGCTCGGTGATGACCTTCGTCCTGCCGTCCTGGTGGTCTTGGTCTTGTTGCACCAGAATGGAAACCTTTGGCTGATTCCTCCGGACTCCGCGCCTGTGGCTTGCCTCCCTTGCACCGAAGAGGAAACTCGCGCCCTACACCCGCCTGGCGCCCTCCTGGTCTTGGCCGTCATGGCTCACGTTAGCTGAGCCTCGTGAGGTGCACCTTTCATAGAACTCTGCGCCCCTCTGGAGCCAGCCTGAAAAGTCCGATCCCCTCGGGGGTCTTGGTGTCGTCCGCCTCGCGAGGCTTGGCCCCTCGCGAGGGTCTTAAGCTGTTGATGTCGAAGCTGGACCGTACCAGGCCGTCATGGGAGCCACGTGGTGGGCCGCAGGCAGGCAAGTCTGGATACCCCCATATCCAGAACGCCGACATAGTTTGCATTTTTCAATGTTTTTTGTACGAACAGAATTGCACACGTACTTATTATAGTAATCGTCTGTGTTATAATTTCGCATCGCAAATAGTTCATCGGAGTGGGCTATTTGTTGCGTATCACACACATCTAGGTTACACGAATCATTTGTGTTCTTTTGGCTCATCGCAAATGTCGCATATCCCACACATCTTGTTAAGCTGAACCGTTTCTGTTCTGTTGCCTAATCGAAAACAGTTTGTCCGAGTGAACCGAATGCCGTATATCACACAAGCCTTGATCTGGCTGACCGTTCCTATTGCATTCCGTAATAGCACACAGTTCATCAGAGCAAACTGTATGCTGTATAGCGCACACACATTGATATGCACTACAAAAAAAGATACATCCGTGACATTTTGGGCCGAACGGAAAAAATTCTGTCAACTTATGACACTTCTATGACGATAATTGTGACAAAACCTGGTATCATCATAGATGTGGTGGGCTCCTACTTCTATGACAAAAAATCATGATAGAAAATGGGCTTTTTATCCTGGGCGGGCCGGAGATGCAACTGCATGACATTCTTTGGGCCGTCCATGACGAAAAAACCGTGGTGGAAGCGAGGGAGAGGAAAATATTAGGTTGTTCCCTATTACGGTGGGTGGTCGGGGTCGAGTGATGCATAGAGGTTTGCGTGTTTCTGTCATACACGCACGCGCGTGGGTGCGAGGCGTTGGGCTCTAGCTGAACCCAAGCGAGGCATTCGCCTACTAAACCTGAGCGATTGCACTGCAGGCTACGCGTTACTGAACCCGAACGCTCGATCGATGGCTGTTAACTGAACCCGATCGAGCGATTCCTTCGCTACTGCTACTAACTGAAGCCGATCGAACCCTGCTGCATCCTTCCCATGATGAACATTGAGCGTTCTTGGGGGTGGATGAACAGTTCTTAGTGGGGGGGGGGGGGTGAACAGGACCCCGTGGTGTTGCCTCTGGATGTACATGACCCCTATCAATCGAGCCGGTTGGGGCTGGATGAATAGGACCCAGTGGAGGGCTGGATGAACAGGACGACCCTGTGGAGGGCTGGTTGAATAGTAGCCGGTGGAGGGCTGGATGAACAGTAGCCCGTGGAGGGGTGGTTGAACAGGAGCCCGTGAAGAGGGCTGGTTGAACAGTAGCCGGTGGAGTAGCGCGCGGTGGAGGCTGGATGAACAGGCACCCGTGGATGAACAGTCGCATGTGGAGGCTGGAGGAGGTCGACGGTGGATGAACAGTAGTCCGTGGAGGCTGGAGAAGGTCAACGGTGGAGATGAAAAGTATCCTGTGGAATCCCGTTTTGCGGTACGCCACACCCCACCCGATGAACATGACCCCCGTTTCGACCATAGCGCTCAGACATAAGTCCGTTTCCTCCATTTTGAGGTACGCCACCTCCAGATCAACAGGACCCTGTTTCGACCGTAGGAGGTCCAACAGAAGTCTGTTTCCTCTATTTTGCGGTATGCCAGACCCCTCCCGATGAACAGGATCCCGTTTCGAACGTGGCCGGTCGAACACAAGGCCGTTTCCTCCGTTCTGCGGTACGCCAGGCCTCGTTTCCATCGGCTATTCCGTCCAAGCCAGTTGGCTCCCACGCGTTTCGTTGCCTCCCGATGAAAACGACGCATTCCGTTACCTCCCCATGAACACGACGATGACGCAATTTCTCCGTTCCGACCCAGCCATGTACACGAGCCCTGGCCGTACGTATGCACGAGTAGGCATTCAAGACCCCGCCCGTATGTACGTACATGGCCGTATTTACTTTCTTGCACGCTGGACGATGTACGTATGTGTATATGCTACGAGCGCGCCTCTACTACGACACGTGCGCGCCTCTACATCGACCAGTATGTACGTACACGTTCGCGACCAGAATTACAGCGCTACGTACGCTTCGAACAGGGGGGTCCCGACTGTCAGTTACTTCCTTGCGTGCGAAGATGTGGCTAGTGGGTCCCAGCAGTCAGGGGGGCGAATCGTTTTTTATGCCCGGACGCACTTCCTTGCATGCGAAGATGTAGCTGGTGGGTCCCAGTAGTAAGGGGGGAATGTTTTTTTTTCGTGAAATACGGTTGCCCGTCTGGTGGGTCCCTGCTGTCAGGTGGAGGAATCATTATTTTCTGCGTAACAAGGAGGCACTTCCATGCTGCGGCCGTGGACCCAACTGTCAGCCTCTCCACGTACAGTACTCTTCCGATGGAAGTCGGTCGTTGACCACATTGACCACGCCGCGCCGAGAGCACCAAGGCGGTGGACGACACCAAAGCCTTGGAAGGGGAGGACGCGGAGCCGGGGAAGTACAAGGGTTCACTGGCTCGGCTGCGGTGTGAGGCTGCCGTCGCCGCAGAAATAACAGAGGGTGTGGGTGAGTAGAGGGATGGCCTGGCCAGCGGTGGGAGTAGTAGGGGGCGGTGAAGCCTCCACGGCATCATAGCCGGCCACGGGACGCAGGAGCACGCGGCATGACCGACACTGGTTTGGGCGTCTAGAGCAAGAAGACCAGAGGCCAGTAGATACCTGCTAGATCTCTGTGCCCCGTGTTGTCGTCATGGGCTGGGCCTATTAAAAACAAAACCAATCCTGGGCAGTCTACAGCCCAGTTGAAACTTGCTCGACCTGAAAAAACAATATACCTGCTCAATAAACAAGAGAACTCTGCAAGTACAAACTGATAACTGGGATGTAGCAGGGATATTGTTTTTTCATCGTGATAGTAAGTGCGTGCACTTGTTTCGAAAAATTTGGAGAACTGGGAATTCGAACGGCAGGTGCTTATGCTACCCAGGAAATAAAAATCAGGTGCCTAAAAATTCGTTTTAAAACAAATGATTCATCTTTATATCCACGTCGATCCTCGCCATGATGGTTGGAAGCTAATGCCACGTTCATACCAAAAGATCGTTAACAACAATACTAAATTGCGAACGACAAGGTAGTACAAGTACCAATACCAAACTAACTTATAATTTTTTACTCCTGGCCGTAGTCTTCGTCTGGTAAAAAATCTTGCAGAGGACCAGCTCCAGCTCCTTCTCTTGCTCCAGGTCCCCGAGGTGGTACTGGTGCATCACCCAATTAGTCCTCTGCTAGTCGAAGTTCTTGTTGGTGTGCAGCACCAGAATGTTTTTGCTGCCCGTCTACCGGTCGTTGACCATCACCGGCAAGGAATTGCCGGTCTTGTGACACATCACGTGCATGCCGCACTCCGACTGTATCTTGCGACGCGTCCACATGCCCTTTTTGAACGTCCTGGAATTGCGCTGGAAGAAATGCTTGCTTAGGCCACTTAGTGTGATACCTGCAGTATTGTCGAATATAGGTTTTAGTGTACGTAGTTGGAATTTTCGTAATATCTTTGGCATGTTGCAGTCACTTGTTTCACTTTTTATTAACTGTCAAATTGTAATTGCTTCACCAGGTCTGTGTCTAAAAATAAAAATAGAGGTATAAACAAAGGAATATGTTTGTGCAAGTAGACGACCGATCGGTGACTTACCTGGAAGTTTCTCAGAATGGGTGTAGCATATGCCGTGCTCGCTGCCGATGGTTGGTATGAACAAATCGATGAGAGGTTGAGATCTCGCGCTGTCAGTACGCACTTTGGCCTCAAGGTGCTCGATCAGCTCCTGATTCGTGGGATCGAACTTGACACCAGCCGGCAGCACCGGCCAATCCTTCTTCGACTTGCATCGGTTAATTCCAGTTATATGGTACTCAATGTATGATCAATCGACTATTTTAAGTGAATGATGAAAGATTTCGACAGATAAGTGGTACTCCAAATCTGAAGTCCAGAATATCCGAACACGCCGTCGGGATTCTTGTGTCACCTCACGCGCAGCGTATTATCACATCAATTCAATGTGTGGACATGATGAATAATTTGACCGACGTATACTAGTACTGCTACTGTACTACTTACTAGTCGTATTTAGTGTCACATTTTAACCATAGGTTTAACTAACAAGTACACACTTGAGGCCTAATTGATATATATATATATATATATATATATATATATATATATA
Organism: Triticum timopheevii; assembly: GCA_963921465.1. Lineage (NCBI taxonomy): Eukaryota > Viridiplantae > Streptophyta > Magnoliopsida > Poales > Poaceae > Triticum > Triticum timopheevii. The sequence goes on from OY997266.1 coordinate 326,996,996, forward strand.
TATATATATATACTTGAGGCCTAATTGATATATATATACACATAAACACTATTCTGATCACTGGATCAGAATAATATTCTGATCACAACCTGAACTTCCCGTATAAAGCGCCTGAACTTCCCTATGTACGAACCCGACCTTCGGGCTATCTACGCAACCGTGGCTTACCGCGCGAATTATTCTGGTCGGTAGTTTTGTCTGTGATGTGACTGTAATCCAGATACTCATACCTGCATCTAAATGCTCGTTTTGAGTCGTAATTTTGCATTTTGGGGGATTCACTCTCGGGGCAGATGAACTCGTGTCTGTTTATAAGTTTAATGCATTCACTGGATGTTCTAGAACCTCCAACATGATGGTAATTTGGTGTAAGTACAAGTTTCGTGGGCAATTTGTCGTTAATTTCAACGGATTTGATTTCGGGTTCTGTGTTGTTCCTCCACGGGAGTGGTTTCCGCGGCTTCTGTCGATTTGTTGTTTTTCTGTGAATATAGAGGGCGGATTTGATTTCAGTAGTTAGATTGTATCGTTCATGCGCTGTTAATTTGATCATCCAGGTGAATACACCCCTGAAATCGGGCGATTTGGATCTCATGTCCTCCCGTGTTGGTTCCGGTACTTCGATGAGACAGCTTGATGGTTTTGTCGTTTTGATGTTAGGGCATAGTAGGATATCGTTCGAGGTCGCGGACTGAGAAGGTGCAGTAACCCAAGTGATGAAATCTGAAAAGCAAATTTGATAATGCGTTTTTTCCAGTGATTCTACTGTCTGTGTTACAGAGTTGGACTTCTGCACCTTTTGTGCTTGAACTTCCCTCGTTTTTAATGCATGTTTTTTGGGTGATGCTGCAATACAATCTGCTAGGTTGTTGTTGTTATATAAATTTTTGTGTACGTTTTTTGTTTTTCAGAGTACTCATATACATAAATGTGGAGCTGGTCCATAGGTACACAAATCATCCTTTTTATATTTATTCTGTCTTCAGGACTAGTTTTTTGGATCATCCACATTCTGTGGTAGTAATTGGACTTATATGGTACCAGTGATTGAACTTCCTGATTTCCACATTGCAAGGTGCAACATCGCGCTATATTTTTCCTTCTTTTTTTTGTAATTTTAAATTTTTGAATTTGGGTTTTAGTTTGTTCCATGGCAACTATGGGATTATTCCCAAATATGCGTGCATACCTTACTTATTTTTTTTGTAACATGTTTGCATACTTCAAAAAGTGGTAAAACTTCAGTTTGTGTTTAATGTGAACTTACAAGATTTTTCTTCTGTGTAATTTGTCTTTCTACATGTTCATTTGATGTTTTTTCAAAACGCTGAACTTCTGTGTTTTTACAACTTGAACTTACCTTTATTAAGAACATTTGATTAGTTAACTTACACCTTGTGCATTTTGTTTCTTCGACACTAAACATGATTATTCCTCAGGTGCTTCTTTCTTGGTTTTTTATGTCACAGCAAAAAATTTCTTGAATGCAGGTTCATCTTTTTAACATTGATATTCCAGGACAGATTACATTCCAGAAATAAAAAACGCTTAGTAGATTTCTTTTCTGCAATTTGTTGTAACTAGTGTGTAAGTGTGGAGCTGGACCACAAGCATTATCTTCAGTAGGATCTGGACTTCTTTTTTATTAATGTTTGAACTTCTGATTTTGGAGATCGCACTCCACATTGGAAGGCGAAGGTGCATGATGCTCTATATTTTCTTTGTTTGATTTTCTTTGTAATTTTAATTCTCCAGATGTTTTTTTAGACTTTTGTCTCGTGAGCAATCATGGGATTAGCCCAGGTATGGAACGAGCTGGAGCAAGCGACGACGCGGCGTGCCGCGTTGTCGCATGCGGAGGCGAGTCCGTCACATCCGTGACCCCGCTATCTATCTTAGGGTTTTTAGGGTTTAGGGTGCGTGCGGTGGGGGTGGAAATAGAATAACTGCATTGCGTCCTGTCAAATCCTAGCGCGCAGCAATGCTGTAGCGCGAGGCCGAGCAGGGGGAGGCGGGGTCGGGACCCCCCTCCCCTCCCCCTGCGAGGCCGAGACAGGAACGAGCCGGAGCAGGCGATGACGCAGCATGCCACGTCATTGCATGTGGAGGCGAGTCCGTCACATCTGTGACCCCACTATCTATCTTAGGGTTTTTAGGGTTTAGGGTGCGTGCGGTGGGGGTGGAAATAGAATACCCGCATTGCGTCCTGTCAAATCCTAGCGCGCAGCAATGCGGTAGCACGAGGCCGAGCAGGGGGGTTGGGACCCCCTCCCCTCCCCCTGCGAGGCCGAGACAGGAATGAGCCGGAGCAGGCGATGACGCGGCGTGTCGCGTCGTCGCATGCTGAGGCGAGTCCGTCCCATCCGTGACCCCACTATCTATCTTAGGGTTTTTAGGGTTTAGGGTGCGTGCGGTGGGGGTGGAATCAGAATAACCGCATTGCGTCCTGTCAAATCCTAGCGCACAGCAATGCGGTAGCGCGAGGCCGAGCAGGGGGGAGGGGGGTCGGGACCCCCCTCCCCTCCCCCTGCGAGGCCGAGACAGGAACAAGCCAGAGCAGGCGACAACGCGGCGTGCCGCGTCGTCGCATGTGGAGGCGAGTCCGTCACATCCGTGACCCCACTATCTATCTTAGGGTTTTTAGGATTTAGGGTGCGTGCGGTGGGGGTGGAAACAGAATAACCGCATTGCGTCCTGTCAAATCCTAGCGCGCAGCAATGCGGTAGCGCGAGGCCGAGCAGGGGGGAGGGGGGTCGGGACCCCCCCTCCCCTCCCCCTGCGAGGGCGAGACAGGAACGAGCCGGAGCAGGCGACGACGCGGGGTGCCGCGTCATCGCATGCGGAGGCGAGTCCGTCACATCCGTGACCCCACTATCTATCTTAGGGTTTTTAGGGTTTAGGGTGCGTGCGGTGGGGGTGGAAACAGAATAGCCGCATTGCGTCCTGTCAAATCCTAGCGCGCAGCAATGCGGTAGCGCGAGGCCGAGCAGGGGGTGGAGGGGGGTCGGGACCCCCCCTGCGAGGCCGAGACAGGAACGAACCGGAGCAGGCGACGATGCGGCGTGCCGCGGCGTCGCATGCGGAGGCGAGTCCGTCACATCCGTGACCCCACTATATATCTTAGGGTTTTCAGGGTTAGATATGAACTTCATCTGTTTTTGTACTTGAACTTCTTATTTTTGTTTCTTTATTGTTTCTTTATTCTTATTCCTTTACTTCTTTTATTAGAGTACTTGAACTTCTGTTCTTTATTTTTTGAACTTCTTTTCTCTTGTTTTTTTAGGGGCATATTTATGTATGTATGTTTCTTTCATTTAGTAGTGTATTTGCCATCTATTTTTGGTTTTGAGGATATCAGTTGTGCTGTTTTGTGATCTTATCTCATTATAATAGATGCATTCAAATGGTGCATTTATTTATCTACACATGTATTTACTATTTTAGCTGTTGGGGGGTAAAACTGTAAATTCAGTGGCGTTGCAAGTCCCACGACAGAGAGGCATTAAGTGACCATCTCCCTCGCCACCACCTGTCAGAAAACTCCTCTCCCCTTGTCGCTCGCTCTCTCCCCCCTCTCCGTCGCTCTGCTGCCTTCCTCGCCTCCAAGTCCCCCCGATTTCTCCGCCCCTGTCCCCTGCCCTCATGCTGGAGTAACCGGCGCACGCCCCCGCTCCTATTTCTCCCCCATGCCCCGCTCTCTCTCGCCCAGCCCGCTCTCTTATGCTCTGAAGCGAGGGCGGCAACTGCATGCGCGGTTGGAAGGTGCGCCTAGCGTCGTGGGGAGTGGAAGAACCGGCACAGATTTGTGCGTGCGGGGGTCGTCTGGAGAGGTACAAGTGTTGCCCCTCCCCCTCCTAATGCTTGCTTCTAGTTCCGCTAGATCCATCGAGTCGGCCTCCTGTGTCCTCTCGCGTCTGCGTCCTACCCCCTTTCTTTCTGATGGTTTGGTGGGAGATTTAGGTAGGGTTCTTGTGCATGTGGTGGGTGGATTCCATTCCCCCGTGGTCAGATTTGTCTATGAGATGCTTGTGTGTGCTATTTTATCCGTTCAGAGATGAGTGGATTCCATTCCCCTGTGGTCAGATTTGTCTATGAGATGCTTGTGTGTGCTATTTTATCCGTTCAGAGATTAGTGGATTTCGTTTCCCCTTTAATTGTTTGTCTGTGAGATGTTTGGTATGTTTCTGATGTGCATATTTTTAGCAGGTTGTTCTAGTATTTGGAGTTATATTCATCAGGGCGGCTGTGTTGTCATGGCTTCAAAACCTTCTACAGGTATCTTAATGTAGTTGTATCTTGTATTTTAAATAGCGTTATTCTCATATATGTCTGCCCATATCTTCACTTAGTATTCATGTTGGACTGCCACTGTTAATAGTGTGAACTTCTAGTAATGGTTATGTGTATGCTTTTTTCATCTTTTTCATGTGCTACTTGCTTGGGTCACATAGTTGAACTTCTGGTTTTAATTATTGTTTGATTGTAATGAAATTTGGTTGAACTTCTGTTATGCACATTTTGTTTTACTGCTTTGTTATGTATCGTTGAACTTCTGGACATTCATGATATATGTAGTAGCCCCTCTACTGTAGATTGTTTTTATATTTAGTTTGTAGATTTTTTAGTTTGTTTTTTGTGTTTACTGCTTTGTTAGGTATTGTTGAACTTCTGGGTATTGGACATTGTTGTAAAAGTAGAAGTCCCTTTGGTGTAGGATTGCGGATTAGAGTTTAGCTGCCTTTTTACTTGCATTTTTTGTAGTTGGTGATGAGTTGAATAGTTCTGGAAAAAATGCCTGCGATCAAGATGGAGCTTCAGAGGTTAATACTGATGCTCCAATATCTGATGCGGCTAAATCACCCAATATCCCTTTGACTGTGATTGCCGAGGTTGCTTCGAGCCTTGAGAATTTTTCAAGCCTTGAGGATCTTGCTTCTGCAGCTCTTGCTTCACCTAGTATGTGAAACCCCTTTTCTTTTCATTTTAAAGTTTTGAGCCATTTTTTTAGCTTGTTCATGTCATTTGTTTTTGTTTTTGTTCCTGACTTTTTTTGTTTTTTGCTCCGATTTTTTGTGTTCTTTGCAGATGTGTCCACAGAGGAGGAAGCTGTGAACACCATCAACGATGTTTTATCTGATTTGGATTTATCAGAAACCCCTGTTGCTGCTGAGGAGGGGGCTCCGTCAGTCAAAGGTTGTGATTCCGTTCAGGATCCTTTGTGCTCTCTTCAGATGTCAGAGACGCAGTCGCAGTCTGTTGATGGCACTGAACCTGTCACGCAAGCCGAGGATGTGCCTCTTCAGCTTCTCCTAGAGGACCAACGTAAGAGGAAGAAGCAATAAGATTTTGACAAGAAGAGGTCGGCCCGCCTTGAGAAAGGTTCTGATGTTCCTGGATCTGTTCATGCGGCTGAGCTCACTTTTGAGGAAGACGTGTCGTGTGGTAGTGATGGCAAGGTTGTCCCTGTTAAGAAGAAAATTAAGAAGACTGCTGCGAGGAAGCTAGTAGTTGGTGAAGTTACTCCTCGGAAGAGCCCATGTAATTCAAGGCCTGCAGAAGTTGTTGAAGATGAAGGGTTTGGCCTTGGTGGTACGCCACGCCGTAGTCCTCGTGTGCTTGCCACTGCCGCGCCTACACCTTCTCCGCTTGGTGCTGGTGCATCTGGTAAGGGGAAGAAATGCGGCGTGAAGCGCAAGGTTCCACCTGCAGAGGTCAACAAGGGTGTGAAGAAGCGTTCTCGTGTTAATCTAGAGGACAAGGATGATGCTGATTTCAATGCTGATGATGAGGACGACGTCGATGATCATGCTGCCGCTAATCAGGTATTAATGTCTCATGTTTACTGTTTTTTAGAGCATTTGTCGCTATTGCTGTAGTTTTATTGTTTTTAGCACTGCCTTGGCGTACATAGCTGACCTTCTGCTCCAACTCCATATAGACGAATAAATTAGCCGGCATGCTTTGCTTTTATGGTATTACTGCCTTTGTGTATATAGTTGGACTTCTGGGTATATACATGAAGAAATTAGCTTAACTTGTTGGTATACATGTTTGATTACTGCCTTAGTCTATATGGTTGAACTTCTGCTTTTTAAATTCCAACATTTTTGAAAGCATGTTAACTAGTGTTCATACATGGTTGTACTGCCTATGTAGACATAGTTGGACTTCTGAGATAAATGTTTGATTACCGCCTTAGTGTATATGGTTGAACTTCTGCTTTTTAGATTTCCAACATTTTTGAAAGCATGTTAACTAGTGTTCATACATGGTTGTACTGCCTATGTAGACATAGTTGGACTTCTGAGATACATGTTTGATTACTGCCTTGGTATACATGGTTGAACTTCTGCTTTGTAAATTTCCAACAATTTGAAAGCATGTTAACTTCTGGTCATAAATGGTTGTACTTCCTATGTGACATAGTTGGACTTCTGGTATTCATGTTTTATTACTGCCTTATTGTACATGGTTGAACTTCTGCTATGTAAATTTCCAACAATTTGATAGCATGTTAGCTTCTAGTCATACATGGCTGTACTGCCTATGTGACATAGTTGGACTTCTGAAATGTACTGAGTGTGTAATTTTGTAGGCATTAGTGGAATTTTGGTGTAGCTTGTGTATCTCATTGTGTATCTCATTTTTTTCCAGTATCAGCTTGTGGAGCGGCCTGAGAGGAGGAAGAGAGGATGCAAAGCGCCCGAAGAAGGTGGCCCGGGAGGAGGTGAGGTGAAACGTTTTAACAAGATGGTTCACTGCTCACTAGGAGAGGTGAAGACGTGTGCGAAAATGCTACAGCTTAGGCACAAGACGAGGGTTATCAAGGTTGGTTTTGGTTGTGTGTTTCTCGTCCTTTGATGGGCAACATCTACACGAGGATTGACCCTGCAACCATGATTCTGGACATGGGTGAGGCGAACAAGGTTCTGCGTATTACAAGTGATACTATTCACCATCTGTTTGGATTCCCTCAAGGTAATCGTACCCCTCCTAGGCCTTCGAGTGATGGGTTTGATGATGCTGTTATGAGGTTGAAGGGCAAGCTTGGGTACGCTAGGAGTGACGACATCAAGACAAAGGATCTGCGGAATATCCTCGCGGAACTTGTGAAGGATGAGACGAAGGATGATCCTTCTCTGTAGGTGTTTTACCTGATTGTTTTCACGAAGGTGGTTATCCCTGGAACGTCTACATGAGTGTCCAGGGAGGCAGCAATGGCTGAGAATCTTGTGTTTGAGGATATGGCAGATATGGACTACTGCCAGTTGGTAGTTGATGACCTTCGAAGTGCTGTTGTTAGGTATCAGCAAGGTATTAGCAGAGGAAAAGCTGTCACAGGCTGTGCCATCGCGTTGCTTCTTATGTACCTGGACTGCCTTATCATTGGCAAGACACCTAATGTTGACTTCAGGACGCCTCACATCAATTACATGGATCAGGCCAAGCTTCTTGAGCTCGTTGCGGCTGACTTGGTCAGGAAAGGTGATGACGACCCAGCCAACTGGGTGTTTGGGAGACTACCTGTGAGTGTTTCTTCTTTTCTGTGTAGTTAGTACTGCCTTTGTGTGCATGGTTGAACTTCTGCTATGTACATAGATGACCTTCCGGTTCATATAGACGAGTAAATTAGCTGAACTACTTGGCTTATATGGTATTACTGCCTTTGTGTACATAGGTGAACTTCTGGATATATTCAAAAGAAATAAGCTAAACTTTGTTGTTGCACATGCATGGTGAACTTCTGCTATGTAAATTTCCAACATTTTTGAAAGCATGTTAACTTCTGGTCATACATGGTTGTACTGCCTACGTAGACATAGTTGGAATTCTGAAATGTACTTCGTGTGTAGGCATTAGTGGAATTTTTGGTGTACTTTGTGTATCTGATTGTTCTGCCTTTTTTCCTTGTCATTGTCTTTATTTTCAGTATCAGCTTGTGGTACTAACTTGAACTTCTGCTATTGTCTTCTGTATTTCTGCTTCCATGTTCTTTCATTTGTTCCGTGACGTGTTGATTTTTGTTTTCATATATGCAGTGGAAGACACAGGCTAAGGTTGCGTTCTTTAGGGTTATCGAACCTCATGTTCTTACTATGCCTCGTGCCGCCGGCCTAGGTAGTGGAAGTTCTCCGAGATTTGAATTCTCACGGGATGTTAACACTGGTGTCCACCCTGTAGATCCAGGAGGTTCTTCTGCCCGTGTGAGTGCTGCAGGTGGTGTTTCTTCCGAGAGTTTGTTCGATGCTGCGAATATTTCCCTTTCTAGGATTGATGGACTTCTGGAAATTGTTTGTGGAGAAATGGCTCGTGTTCCGACAACGGTTGAGCATCTTAGTCGCGTGGATGTGATTCTTCCTCCCGGCCACGGTTTTGATGCTGAGTCTTCGAAGGAGCTTTTGTCGATTGAAGCTAAATATCTTGCTGAGCTTCGTGAGAGCACTTCCCACCTCCGGGCTAGTTTTGTGTTGTTCAAGGAAATGCAGGACGCTTGTTGCAAGCCTTTTGAAGATGAGGAGAGTGTTGTTGTGAGAGAGATTCAGAGGCAGGATCCCGTTCGTTTGGGTCGTGAAGGAGGCCATGTGGAGCGTACCGAAGAGGTTTGTTTATGTTGGCTTTTGATATTTCTTTTGCACTAGTGTTCATTGTTAGCTTTGAGTTATTATTGTTATGCAGTTATAGGGTGACCTTCTATGTTTAGAGGACCCGAACTTCAAGTGCTTCAGCACCTGAACTTCTATGACTGTCCCTTTTTGTTCCTTTTTGTATCTTATGGTAGTTTGGTTTGTTATCTGCTATGTTTACTGTATTTGGACTTCCATGATGTGTCAGTTGTGATAGCTGACCTTCTCTGATTATGTAACGCGAACTTCTACTAATTAGGTATTTGTTTTGTACATGATTATTTTCTAGTCTTTTTTCTTTTTGGTACTAGTGTTTCCTAGGTGACCTTCTCTGTTTATAGGACCTGAACTTCAAGTGCTTCAGCACCTGAACTTCTATGACTTTGATGACTGTCCCTTTTTGTCTACTTTTGTATCTTAATGGTAGTTTGATATCTGGTCTGCTATGTTTACTGTATTTGGACTTCCATTATGTGCCAGTTGTGATACCTGACCTTCTCTGATTATGTAACAAGAACTTTTGCTGATTAGGTATTTGTTTTCTACATGATCATTTTCTAGGCTGTTGATGATGGTGCTGGGGTTAGGGAGGATGTTTTACCTGTGCATGAAGATGATACTGTGCATGAAGCTGCCCTTGTGCATGATCCTTGCCCCTCTAGTGATGTATTAGTTGATGAGGTTCATGGCAGTGAAAATAAGGTACCATTTTTCTTGTCCATTTGTCTTGTTGCCCCTGAGACGAACTTGCTGCCCCTGTGCATGAGGTTCAGTCAGCCCTTTGTAATGACTTTTTGTTTCTTTTTCCAGCGGCAGAATGATCATGTTAGTGTTGCTCCAGAGAAGGTTGCAGACATGTCCGTCTCAGGCACCGGCTGCTCCGACGGGGTGGTCTTGACTGAACCTCAGTCGTCCATTGGTGCTGAGGTTTCTGATGCTGAGCAGGGCAAGACAACTAGAGACATCATTTTGGAGAAAGATCATGTTGAGTCTGCTGTACAAACTAGTGGTAGTGCTGCTGCAAGCTCGGAGAAGTTTCCTGCAGCAGAGCCATCAGTTGATGTTGATGCTGAACAGGCACAACCAAATGTTTTTCTTGTTTCAGATTCTCCGGTTGCCCAGCTGCTGCTGGTGTCCTTCCCGATGACGCTGCAACGTCTACTGGAGACGACGATGAAGATACCAAAAGCGATAGCTATGGAGAGGAGGTTGATCATTCCAGTGCTGCCACTGGTCTAGGCAAGGATCCATGAAGAGAGGAGCATGCTTCTCTCTTCTTTCCCTATCCCCTTCCCTCTTTGTTGTTTGGTTTAGTCCATGATATCCCCTGTGAACTGCCTGTGTGGTCTAAGTTGAACTTCTGGTTTTGTTGTTTGTCGTGTGGGTTGTAAAGAATGTTAAGTGAACCTGTTTTCTATGTGGGTGGAGGTTTGTAATGCATGTGTTGTGATGTCTATGATGCTGTGGTTTGATCCTTTCTGATGTAGCAGCTGAGATGTGCTTATGTTTTGAATGTTTGTGCTTGAATGTTGGTCTTAATTGAAACTGTCGTGAATCTATGTTCTTTGAGTGTTGCTGTTAATTGCTATTTTCTTTTTGGTGAGCAGATAGCGACCTTGTTGTCGTCCGAAAGAAGGTTGATGACTTTTATTACAGTGTAACTAGGCTTAGGAATGATCGTTCCAAGAGGTGAGTGCAGGTGCTCAATATTTACATCATCCATGTACCCCCCTATGAATTGCCTGTGGTTTCTTACCTGAACTTCCCAACTCTATGTACCTGAACTTCTTGTTTTTTACTTCTCTGGTGCTGAACTTCTGGCCTCTTTTGTACTGTACTGCCTGTTGTGATATAGCTGAACTTCTATGCTAACATGTGTTATGAACTTCCTGAGTTTCCTGATGCTGAACTTCTTTTAGTTTCTGTTCGCTTGTTTTAGATCAATGATTATGTTCCAAAACAAGGAGTGTGAAGCTTCTGTTGAAAATGTCGCAATATCTTTTGGTCCTCGTGGAATGCTTCAGTCTAATGTGGCTGAGGTTGCACTCTACTGTCTACGTGCAAAGTACCAGGGATCAGACAAACTCATCCTGTCGTATTGGGTTTGTGTAAGTCAACCATACAGTGATTTCTTTTCCTTTTTTTCCTTACCATTTTTTAGTTAAAACTTGTTTGTCTCATTTTTGTATTTTTTCATATGTTGGTGTTGTCTGCATTATTTTAGGACAAGATTTTCAGAGGTCAATTTGATTCTCGTGTGAGGAAGTACTTCATGGCGAGTGGTCCAAATAGCATGGATGCACATGATTCGGTATGCAATATCTTGTTCTTTGCCTCTATATTAGTTTTGCAGTGCGATCCACTGTGTTAACATTTGTTTTATTTTTCTTTTGTACCGTTCTGATATTAATTCTCATTTTTTTAATGATTCGTGTGTTTATGATGCTTCAGGTTGTTTTCCCTACTTTTGACCCGCCTGGGGTTCCTGCTTCCATGGGTGGTGTCGGTCATTGGGTGTCGGTATTCCTTGACCTGAAGAATTCAAGGTTCCAGCTTCTCGATTCCTACCATGGACCAAAAGATGAATGTGCGGTACGCCTGTTTTGGCGGATGACCGACAACATCAAGAGGCTTTGGAAGGATGCCAGCAACGACAGGGAGACACCCTTCAGTCCTGTTAGCATCGACAATTTCCCTCTGGATTGGATTGATGTCCCCCAGCAGCAAAACAAGTATGAGCACTGTAGTTGTACTCAAGCTGCGACGTGTTTAATTCGTTGGCTTTCTTTTTCTGTTCTAACACTATTCTTTTTACTTCGTTTGATGGCAGTATCGACTGCGGATTCTTCATGCTTACGAATGTTAATTCGTATCCAGACGGGGTTCTTGCAAATTGTTCCCATGAGAATATCGGGGATATCAGGAAGACGTGGTTGTACTCAATCGCTTCTTCTAACCTATTTGAGACAGACTTCCAATCTCTGTTTGGCTACTACACATGTAAGTATTTGGAAGTTGGACTGCTTACCTGCACTGCATCTTTTATTCTACCTGAACTTCATATTTTTTCTCTCAAACTTGGACTTCTGCTTGAGATCTGGCTGGGCTACTGGTTTCGGAAGGAGAGGAGCATTTTCTTTGTACATGAACTTCATTTCTATCTTTTTTAATTTTGCTTCTGTGTTTTGTTTCAATAATTTCTGTCCTTCCATTGCTTATATGGACATGAGCATTTTCTTTTCTATTTGAACTTCAGAGATGATGCCTTTCTATGGTTTTTGTTAGCTGTAGTTGAATGATTTCGAGTTCATCGGTTTATCTTGAACTATGCCTCTGGTTGTGCCTGAACTTCATTTAGTTTTTTATTGCAACTAATTTTTTTAGGTCAGCTTGAGTAGTAACCATGTCACCTTTATTAGTTGGACTGCACATTGTGATGTTCCTGAACTTCAGTTGTATTTAATTGGTGATGTTTTCTCTTCTTTTTTTCTTTGGCAGTGGATCCGTTGGAGTTGACCGATTACCACTACTCATTCCTCGGGTCACAGGAATACCAGCCTAGGGAAGAACCGATGAGTACAGCACCGATAGAAGATGATAGACCTCGGACCCTCATTCCTTCCAAGTTGGGGGAGCAGGTTGGCGGTATTCGTGGTACTCCAAAAAACCCTTGCTACAAGAAGGCTGATGCAGTTGAAGTAGCCGAAGCAGAAGTGATTTTGTCCGATGATGATTTTGAGAAGATTGCTTACCCGAAGAATGTTAAATGTGCTGCTGGTACTGTTGCTGTTAGAGGTGGGAAGAATGTTGTGATGACCAGGAGGAAACCGGTAGTTGAGTCTGGGAACATAACTACCTCCAAGCGAGCATCAAGATTGCCTTTGAAGTGGCATTCTCCTGTCGCTCCCCTGAAAAAATACAGTTACCCTCATCTATCCGAGGCCCGGAAGTTGAAACAGTACGTGCTGAATAAAGACGGTCTGGAGAAGTATTCTGAGTGAGTTACCCTCATCTATCGCTCCCTTGCCTTGGAGTTGTAATGTCTGAACTTCTGTTGTTGTATTGTCTGAACTGCCGTTGTTCTAGTATCTGAACTTCTGTTTTATGTCTCCTCTTTGCTTTTTGAGTTATAGTGTCTGGACTTCTGTTTGTTGTTGTATCTGAACTTCTAATATTTTTTTACCATCCTTTTGTATTCTGCAGGACAAGCTACTGCTTGTTTACCATCCCTGGGAATGTGATTGACCTCACAGGACATGTCCTTTATAGGCTTTTCGTTGATGGGCAGCAGATGGAAGGAGACATAATGGATTATCTCATAAATTTGTGGAAGGATAAGCCGGAGACATCTGAGATATTCACTAATGCTGACAGGGTTGTACTTAGTCCCTACTTCATACAGGTTTTAGTTCTTTGCACCCCTATCTCCTTTTTTTGCCTTAGTTTTGTTGTAGTGGCATCTGGGAGGTGTTTTAATTGTGTTTTGGTGAATGCACAGTACTGCTTGGAGTATGATTTCTACGCCGCAACAGTTCCAAAGTTTGATGCAAAAAATTCGGCTAAACTCCTCCCAATGTTTGTTCGCAGGGAAGAATACCTTAACGCAAAGCTGGTTAGTTTTTCATAACTCTTGCTTTTTTTTAATTTCATGTGCATCCTTTTGTTGAGTTTGTCAAAAAGTTTTTGTTCATGCCGGTTCTTCAGTACATATGCTTTATAGTTTGTGTTCACCGGTCCTTTCATTCTTGGCAGGTTTTCTTGATTCTATTCAAGCCAATTGGCACAATGGCGCACTACAGTGTGTACGTGGTGAATAGATATCGTGGGAGCATTGACATCCTTGATTCACTTTCTTACAATAATATGGAAACATCGCGATCGAGTTTCCACGGGGACTGCCAAAATATCATGAATGTTTCTTAGCCTGAACCTCCTTTCACATTCTCTTGTTTGACACGAAGTTTATTATGCCTTGTGTTGACAAAATATGTTGATGTCTTTGTTTTTGTAATACTGCTTGAACTGACTATCATTAGAAGTTGAACTTCTGCTATTTTTGTTTAGGTGGATCTTATGCAAGTGTCTCTTTTTTATGTACCTGAACTTAACTTTTTTGGTTAACATGTTTTTGACTTCATCTAATTTTGTTATTTCCGGCAGATAAAGAGATTTGTTGGGTTGCTCGAGGAGGTGTACGGCAAGGCTGCATACAAGGCGAGCAAGCAGCCTAACTGGGTGACTATTGCAAAGAGGCCAACTTTCATCGATGTTCCGAAGCAGAAGAGTAATGATTGTGGTTTCTTTGCCGTGAAGTTGAGCTCTTCATATGACGGCGATGAGATTGTTGAAGATTTTGGTGATGTGGAAGTATGTTCTGTCTTTGTTCTTGTCTCATCATCCTTTTGATTTTTCTTGTGTGTTTTTGCTGTGACGCTCATGCTGTGGTTTTAGATATCCATTACTAAACCATCGTTTTCACCTTTCTTTTGTTTGCAGGCTGCTGCAGATGACTAGAAGGTTGAGTTCATGCACACTCTGGTTTTTAGCGAGAAGAATGAAGTCATGCGTTCAGAGCTCCCTAAAGAGATCCAGTCCTTTGGCCCATCAATTCGAAGCATTAGTTTCATTGTTGATTTGATTTCGTACAGATTTTTAGGTTTGATAATGATTGGAACAATTCCGTAAAGATTTGGTTGTAAGAATGTTTTTAGTGATTTGTGTATCTACTATAGGTGCAGCACTATTACTTATGATATTGTGGAAAAATGCATTTGGTGTGAAGAATGATTTGGCTTTGTGAATTTCAATGTACTGCGTCGTTTTTCAGTATCCATGTGTTGAATGTTTTTGCCCCAACAGATGTACCTGAACTTCTGCCTCGGTTTTGGTTGAACTACTTGATTTTTTGTGTTGTTTATTTTTGGGCCCCCAGCATATGATCTTAGACTTGAACTTCTGCTTTGAGATGTGGCTGGGCTGCTGGTTTCAGATGGAGAGGATATTTTGTGTTGTGTAATGTATTGGTAATTTTCAACCCAACCAATATGTATGCTTTTGCGTAGAATCTATATTTGTTTTTTTTGTGTTTTTTCAAGTGTGAATGTATTTCATATGTAAATTTGTGCAGAAATATTGTTGACGTTTGTTTATCTTTGTCGGCATTGTACATGAACTTCTGCACGTATCCAAGCAGAACTTCACATTTGAAGGTGTTGTCTTAGGCTTGCTAACCTTAGTTTATGCGGCGAAACTTTAATTTTTAAGCATATTCTTTTCCTACATCGATTTTACATACCAGAAATTCTTCTGTAAGCTGACATGAACTTCAAAACTATACGATTATTTGCTGGTTGCTCTTTTATGGAATACAACACGAGCACCTCCTACCATAACATACCAGGACTTCTGCAGTAATATTACTTGAACTTTACAGTGTATGTTTTTCAATTTATTACTGCTTGCACTTCCATGCAATACAACACCAGCACATCACTTCCTGCCATAACATACCAGGACTTCTGCAGTAATATTACTTGAACTTCACAGTGTATGTTTTTCAATTTATTACTGCTTGCACTTCCATGCAATACAACACCAGCACATCCCTTCCTGCCATAACATACCAGGACTTCTGCAGTAATATTACTTGAACTTCACAGTGTATGTTTTTCAATTTATTACCGCTTGCACTTCCATGCAATACAACACTAGCACATCCCTTCCTGCCATAACATACCAGGACTTCTGCAGTAATATTACTTGAACTTCACAATGTATATTACCAGGGGATGACATAATGTTCTGCACATTGACATGACATAAGTTTGCATTGTGTTAATTGACCTATTCTAACTGTTCATGAGCCTTGCACTCCTCCTAGGCTTTGGTGGTAGAGGTTTTTGCTTGACATGTACCTCTTCCTCTTCATAGTCCTCTTCCTCTTCATCATCGTCTTCCTCTTCATCGTCGCATTCCACTTCCTCTTCCTCTTCGTCTTCCTCTTCTTCGACGTTATCTTCATCTTCGTCTTCGTCTTCATATTCCACCACCTTCTTCTTGTTGGCTCTAGGTCTTGCTTTTTGTTTCTTCTCTGGCATTTTGCTTGTCTTTTCAGTATCTATGCGCTTCGGGCATGTTCTTGCATTATGTGGTTCATACTCCTTGCATATGCTACAAAGCCTGCTGCTTGCTTTCTATGGCTGTGGTCCCTTCTTTTGTTCCATAACTTTGGGCTGTTGTTTTTGAGATTTGGGTTGCTTGACCTCCTCGCCATTGTTTCTTTCCAAGAGTGTTGGACAGGTCAGCTTGTTGTGTCCCGCAACCTGGTTGCACACACTGCATTTCTCGTGTCCAAGTGGCAGTCCATTCTCATCGTGCACGACGACTCTTCTTGCAGGTGGTGCCTTTATTTGAGCTCTCTTGTCACTTTTCTTTGCTGTAGTAATTTTCTTCCTACCCTTTGTTTCAGAATACAACGGCAATTTCGTTGTCTCTTGCTGTCACTGCTCCATTGATTGGCCATCACCCTGCTTGCATTGGTTGGCTTCAGTGGCGGCGTTGAGCATTTCAGCTGCATAATAATGAAGGTCATCTTCAATTTCAGCGTCCTCTTCAGCCATCCTTTCGTCAGCATCCGCTTGATTTGCTAAATGTATTGCACCAAGCTCTTCCACAAGCCTCTTGAGAACATAGTAGGCTCTGTCGTATTGCTGGTCACATCTCATCGCTTTCTTGTTAACCATCAAATTCAGCTGCAGCAAGATGTCTTGCTTCGATAGCCTTAAGATGCCATCCGATGTGGTTGTGTTGTAGTCCCTTGTATCAAAGGTTGGTTGTGATCTTGCAGTCTTTGTGTACCGTTTGAGGATATACTTGTTTGTAAATTTGTCAGGCTTGAGGTAGTCCTGTATGTTCATGATGTGAAGGCAGAACAGGCCTGCATTTTTGTGATGAATGCAGAATACATAGTTTGTGAGCCAGCAATGAGCTTCATAAATTTTGATATGATACTACTAGTCTAGCTATTTAATGAGCTTGTTTTTTCGCTCACCTGTGTGTGTCCAGAGCTTGCATTCACACTCGTATATTTCATTCTCTGGGTCAGCTACAACCTGGAATTCATGCTTTCACCAGGAAAATCTTTCTTCATCATCATGGTCAGGCTTGTTGTGGTAGTACACAAGGTACTTAGTGGGCTCTGCTGTACGCTTTGCGCGAAATAGTGTTGTCTTTCTCATCCTATTCCTCATCTCGGTGTACACGACTCTCGTGTACTTGATAGACATGTCTTCCTCGTAGCCGTAAGTTGTTTTTGTCACAGGATTGGTCTGCACATGTCAAAAAGTGAGATATTAGTCGAAGCAGAGTCATGGGTTTCATTTTTTAAAATTCAAAGTGCACATGTTGAAGGTAAAACAGAACATGATGGGGGTGTTTTGTACTTGTCATCATACAATGCTGGTCATTGTTTGCTCGTTCTCCTTCTGCATCCGAGTTTGTATGCAAGCATTGACCCTCCTAGCAAACTTGTGTAGGTTCAGGGTCCCCTTGACAAACCCTTTCTTTAGCACGTGGTTCATGCTCTCGCTTCGTTGTGTGGAAGTCATTCTAGCACAGAAAATGTTCTTGTAATATGCTGAAATCCACATCTTCCTATCACTCTAGAGTTGCATCATCATCTGGTCGTTCCCCAGGTTGTACTTGTGCACGAGTTTAGCCCAGGCATCTTCAAACTCCGTTGGCATCAGCAGCCAGTTTAATATAGCTGTGAACTCCTCTTTGAATGTTTTATACTTTTTGTACAGCAACGCGAGGTATTCCCTGTACTTCTTCAAGATGTGCCAATGGCATAGCTTGTGGACGGTGTTTGGAAATGATTGTGGTACAGCTTTCGCCATTGATGGGCATTGGTCTGCATGAATTAAAAAAATGAAACTTGATTCTTTTTTTGTACTGATGGTGAACTTATGTTGTACAAGTACTTGAACTTCACATGAAGCAATATGACTATCTAAAAATGGCACATGTATTTTTTCTTATAGCAGTGTTCTTGAACTTTTGTGGTACCAGTGCTTGAACTTAACAGGTAGCAGTTGGACTACCTAGTAGTATCACACTCAAATTTTTCTTACAGCAGTGTTCTTGAACTTCTGTGGTACCAGTGCTTGAACTTCACATAAATAACTATTTTTTCTGAACATGTTACATATTTTTTTCCTTTACATGTTTTTGTCCTTGAAGTTCTATGATTCCTGTACTTGAACTTCACATTCATGACTAGTTTTTTTCTAAACATGTGACAGATAATTTTGCACTTTTTTTCTATACATGTGACAGATAATTTTGCTTTCTTCTACTGTTAGTTGGACTTCTATGCTAACAGTGGTTGAACTGCTTGCTATATATTATTTTTTGATAAAACCAAATATACCCAATACAGACCCATAGACTGAAAAGATGATGAAACTTGTACAGTTTTTTATTTAAACTCACCTATTAGAATGCAAGTTGGGTGCTTGTTGTTCATGCACCATAGAAATGTATCGAACAGCCACTTGAATGACTTTGCATCTTCGTCTCTTATCAGGGCAACAACAAATATCGTTGACTGCAAGTGATGGTTTGTTCCAACAAACACTCCCAGGGGCATATGAAATCCGTTGGTCTTGTAAGTCGTGTCGAATGTTACGCAATCGCCGAAGTCTTGATAGGCTCCTCGGCAGCTTGCATTGGACCAGAAAATGTTTTTAATTGACTTGTCCTTGTCCACTTGGATGTCATAGAAAAACTCTTCATTTATCGCCTTCATGTCTTTCAAGAATGAAACAAGTTCCAATACATCATCCAAATCATCTTTCCTTGCATTCATGGCTTTCCTGCAAATCACATGCAAACATGCATTTGTTTATTTTTTTGCTAGCAAAGGGTTGTGAGCTAGGATGCTATTTTACATTGCAGTATGTGAGTGTTTGAATCCTTACTGGTTTAGCAGGTCTCGTCCGGTCATGCTTAGGAAGTAGCTTCCATCTTCATTTTTAGATAGCATGGACATGATTGTTGTGTGCTTGACATCATGGTACTACAGGAGCTTTACGTACTCCAAAATAGTGGGGTCATAATTTTTGTGTGAGTGCAAAAATACCATCATGTCATCAGTTTGCATGAGCTCGTGATTATGATTGTACTCAGTGTCCACTGCCACGCATGTGCTATCCTCCTGCACCTTCACCCTCATTCTTGCATTGCAGCCCGTCCTCTGCGATGTTTTGTTTCTCTTCCTGCTGGCCTCTGAAACAGAAGATGTGTGTATCCCTTGGAAGGCACAAACAAAATACTTGTGGTTGTCATTTCCACCCGTCTTCCTGATTCCAAAACCAGCATGTCTGGCGTATCTGTTATAAAATTCCCTTGCTTTCTCTACATCTTTGAATCGCATCTTTAGTCTTGGTATTAGATAATCCGGTAGATCTGGCGTCTGCAGAAAAAGAAAAAAAATCCAAACAACACCTTAAAATGCAGTTTATGAACTTGTTATCCTGGAGGGAGCAGAAAATTTGCAGATAATACAAGATACGTATATAAATATTTTTTGTTTCACTTACGTGCGTGTATGGTCGCAACTCCGCCGGTGTCGGCTGCTGTCCCTCTGGGATGGGGCATGGCGGAGTAATCATAGCAGGATGCAGCAGTGGATAACAAGGAGGAAGGAGGGCTGAAGATGGCCTCTCTCATGTTTGCGTCCTTTTTGCTTGAGGTGGTTGTGGAGGTATTGCGATGCTGGTCTTGGTTTGCTCTTTTGTTTTGTGAAGCAATCCATCTACCTTATGCCCCGTAAAATTCTGACTTGTAGCAGCAGCAACAGGATCAAACGGTGGTAGTGTGCAGATCACTCTCCTTCGTGTGTGTGTTGCTGTTGGATTTGTCCTGGGGTCCGGTTTATTTGCTTCGCTTTGGCATTGATGAGGCACACCAGGATAACCTCCAGAGTTACACGCAGGACTTGAGCTAACCCCCTCCTCCATCGGCGTGCTTGGGAGTCTGCTGGTGGATACAAAGAATCCGCGAGGGATTTCCGGCGTCACTCAATTAGGTGGAGGCGCAAACTTGTGCGGATAGGGCTGTGACCCAGCTTCTTCGAAGTATCCGTATGATTCGGGTGTCATCCATTTTTGGTCTGGAGCAGGTTGGTAATGCTGTTGGTGCGTTTGAGGTGTGACCCATTGAGAGGGTGGTGCAACGCGTACAGGCTTTGGATTGTGTACTTGCTGCTGGGAACTTCTAAGCTTCTTCATGTCTCTCGTCTTGCTGACATAAAAGAAAAAAATGTCTATTAGCACACAAGTTATATCTGCATATACCTTTGTAACTGAACTTAGCATTATTACAGCCTGAACTTCTCATATAAAAGTGGTGAGAGCCATCACACTATGCACTGAGCTGAGCATCTGCCAATGCCTTTGTACCTGAACTTCTTGTTTTGCAAAGGGGAAATACTATCTACAATTAAAAAAACCTAAACCTTCATGAATTTTTGAATGGTTGGACTGCTAGTGCATACCAACCTGACCTTCAAGTCATATCACATGCATGTTCCATTTTCCTTTTATTTTTTTGAATGTGCATGTGAATGTGAATGCAGGCAGATTTTGTAGTGTTTGTAGCCTGGACTGAGGCTCACATACTACCTGAACTTCACATGCGTGTAAGCAAGCAGGCAGATTTTACAATGCTGTTTTGTAGGCTGGACTGAGGCTCATACACTACCAGAACTTCACATGGTTGTAAGCAGGCAGATTTTAAAAAAGCTTTTTTAGCCTGGACTGATGCTCACACACCACCTGAACTTCACATAGTTGTAAGCAAATAACAAACCGAAGGAAGGAAGAAGTTCAACCATACCCTGGCTATAAGTTCGGCCAACCTTTTTCCAGCAGCTAATAGGCCACCTTGAGAACAATTCGTCGTGGAGGTATGAGAGGAATCCCATGGCAATCCATGTCTTGCAGAGGGCGCGAAGTTCATCTGCATGAAGCAAGAGGGTCAGAGAATGCAAGATTGAAGAAGAAGGCAAAATTGGGAGGAAGTTCGTGTACTGTTGCGGCTGAATTTGAGGGCGCAACAAATGCCGCCTCCGCAGAGGAGTTGCTCCGTTGGTCGTGCCGCTCGCCGTAGCTTGCGTTGGGCCCGTCATCTGGTCTGCTAAGGCTTCAGGCGGTGGCGATGGTATGAGGATGCGGTTTCCTGAAGTCCATGGCGGCTTCGCCGCGTCCTGGCGACGTGGGCTTCTTCGCGCCGGCTTCCGCCGTCGCTCGCTCGCCTGCGCCGGTGGCCGGCCAGGAGCTGGAGACGGAGGGGAGGCGGTGGACCCGGCCGGCCAGGAGCTGGGGAAGGAGGGGAGGTGGCAGATCCGGTCGGCCAGGAGCTGTAGAATGGGGGAGGCGACGGATCCGGCGAAGATCGGCGGCCAGGAGGGAAGGAGCGGCGAGGAGGGGGGTTGGGGCGGCTTTGGATCGAGGGGATCAGGTGGATCCTGTCAAGGCATCTCGGATCGGGTGGGATCCTGTCGGGGTAACTCGGGTTGGGCGGGCAGTGCAGGGAAGTTCGGGAGGGCCCTGTCGGGCCCTATATAGGGGCTGATGTGATCCAAATAACTATTCTAATCCCAGGATTAGAATAGTGCTACTCTCTCTCTCTCTCTCTCTCTCTCTATATATATATATATATATATATATATATATACATATATATATATATGGCTTCTGCACAGAATCTCCATCATCATTATCAGTACATCCTACGCAGATGAGTTAGGATGCACTTGATCCCAAAAAGGTATCTATCCTTCAAACTAGAGGAGTGCTTCAAACTAACAACAGTACATAATATCCAACAAAAGAGGGTCGTTCTATAGAAGCAGAATACATGGCTCGGTCTAGATATCAGTACGAATCAAGTTGTGCATATTTGTTGTTGGCATGAACCACATCGCCGCATGTTGGGTTTGCCAAAGCCATCCATCGCATGTAAGCTTGATGCCTTTCACACACTGAAGATTATCTAGCAACAAGTTGTGTCGACGAATCTCTAGATATGGTGATTCATGAAACCCATGCTATCATGTGTAAACACAGTCCCCCCCGGGCGAATGGGAGTTGCATAGCACGATAATCATCGCTGGTGATATGATCGATGATTGGTTGGATGATCAGATAATTGAGCCCGAGGAACATGGAGTGGTTGCCGAGGCTGTAAACCCGCCTCCAGTTCAATACGCCTGGCCCAACGGAGCTGGGATCTTTCTCGAACACGAAGCAGCCATAGCCATCAATGTCACGAACACCCTAGGCATTGTACTGCACGTGGTTTGATGTAATGGTTTGGTCAATTTGGTATGTGCGAATGAGCATCAAATGACCGCCGTCAGCTGAACGAGTGATAAACCATCACCCATCGGCTGGTTTGATTCCAGGTCCTGGAATCATGAAGGCCAGCGCATTTGCGTCTGCTGCAACAATTCAAATTGGAGACCAAAAGGACAAAAATAAACAATCATGCTCAGAGTATGTGTGGAATTAAGATTCTTATAACAGTGACACATATCATAGACAGAGAATTGCAATGCCGTGGTCATAAGCATACCCCAAGTTAAAAAAATAAGCCAATGGCTTTCATATTCTAGCAATATGTCATGGTTCAAACATCATGTAACAATGAGAGGAAAACAGCTATGACAGAGCCTACTCATATTCTACCATAGCACTTACTACTACTGTTCTCATATCAACTCTAAGCAATAAAATGCGTTGTTATAAAAATCTTGGAAATGAGAGTAACATATAGAAATCATGATGTTATGCTCATAATATCTATTCTAACAATCATTAGATGCCAATTGTTCTCATATCAACTCTAACAATAACATGTGTGGTCATAAAAATCTAGGAAATGAGAGGAACATATAGCAATGATGTGGTTATAGACATACTATATGTTCTAAATTTGTAACAATGAACAGGCAGTCGTATTCATAAGGTAAAGATGAGATGAGATAGAACAATTACACGATGATAGATTCCACCAGTATAGGTAGCCAATCTGTGCGTCGACCATGTAAACAATGCCATCGTGCACTATAGCATCAGACAGAAATTTTGCCTCAACAGGATTGATGATGAGCCATAACCATGTATGGCGATCGGATTCCAGATAGACTAATCCCATGTTGAAAAAGTCAATGAGCTTGTAATCCATTTAGTCTTCTGATGGTGTGGGCACTTCGCAGATTACAACTTTCAGTAAACAGAGGTCGAGCCAAAAGCTTGACGCGTCTCGTGCGTAGTAGGCAGGAGTGTCCGGCGGGCCGCGAGGCTCGATGGCGGCGGTATCCAATGATGGAAGGGTGATCTCTCGCTGGGTGTAGATATCCACGAGACGCGATAGACTACCGGATTGGTGGATGAGGATGATCCAGTTGGCCTTCATGCCCGCTCAACAGTGGCCGCGCATGAAGGACAGGTGGACGGGTAGTGGTAGCATGTCGAGGGGCACCACGGCAACCTCCGTAGGTTCGTCAAGTCAGTGTCTGGGCCACCTGTGAGGATCGGGCATCCGCAACTAGGGTGTCTTGAAAAGAGCCGGCCGGTTGCAGACGAGTAGATGTTACAAAGACACCGAGCGTGCGGCCAGACGAACGGTGCTGAGTAGGTCCATACGATTACAGATCTGCTCCAAGAGAATATCGGTGAGGGAATTCCAATCGTGGCTCTGCGTGTCAGTCAGTTCTGCCATTGGGGTTTTCGGTGCCTGCGAGCCAGCGGGGAAGTGGATTCAGGTAGGCGAGCGATGAAGCTTCTCCTCGTGTGACCGAGCAGTGAGCGGGGGGATATGGTACGCGCGAGCTACCAAGGAAGATGGCGCGGGCGGGCGAGCAGTGAGCAGGGGGAAATGGTGTGCGGCCTACGATGGGGAAGAGAGGAGGAAGAAGAAGAGAGGAGGAAGAAGAGTGGAAGATGGGGAAGAAAGTGCATTACATCTCAATTCTACTAGTACTACTACCAGGATATGCCGTCCTTCGGGGTGTAAATAGTTACACCGATGACATGTGGGTCTACCACAAGAGGGCCCATATGTCAGTTAACGGAGGACAAAGGTGCGTAGGCGTATTTGCGGAAGCATGCTCTACTGGTAAACATGATGGCAGTACTGGGTAAGGCTAATTTAGTAACACCAACACGTTGGTTCAGCTTATTAATTAAGTGCCCCATCTGCTGCGACGTGTATTGTCACTTCACTGCGAAGACTTGTTGAATAGTTCTCTCTGACCGAGATGGGGAATAATGGACCGTGAAGACTTCCTTTCTACAGTATCCCTATGCCTCTACACTCACTTCACTCATTTTGCTCCGTACATAGTCACTTGTTGAAATCTCTAGAAAGACAAACACTCCGTATTTGGGAATAGAGGGAGGCTTTTACTATGTTTTGGGAACAGAGGGAGTATCACCATATGAAGGGAACAGAGGAAGCTTGAAATATGAACATGTCAATGGGAGGGAGTAAGCCCCATGCATGCATGCAACATGCAACACTCACATGTACACATGGACGCACGCAACACTCACGCACCCATGCGGCACACAGCACATGATGCAACACACACGCTCACGCTCAAGTGCTCAATCTACTCCCTATGTCCGTGAAAGACTGTACATTTAGAGATTTACACATTGACCAGGGCATAATTAATGCCCAAAAGTAGCAGACTTATGTGTGCATGCAACCATTGAGAGAAGAAGATTAAATGAAGATCGTTGCATGCTGTAATTAAGGATAGACATGTAGCCTATACCTAGAGCACAAGTTGGTGCATTAGTCAATCAATATTGATTTAGATTAAATGCTAAATGCATTGGAAGTGTAGATGTACTACACTCTTTGTTTTTTAGCCGATGTACACTCTTTGTTGGAAGACCGAGGGAGTACACATGCATGCACTCACATACACAGCCAGGGTGGTTCGCGCACAAGGGTTGGACTCCTGTCGCGCCTACATAAAGTTTTGTTTAACTGATTTCTTTGCTCTGCCAATGGACAGATGGGACCCAAAAACCAGGTGACAATTTAACCAGTCAACAAAGTGCCATGTCGACTATGTGGGCGGTCAGTATGGTGCAATACGGTGCTCTACGATGAGCTAGTGATCGTATAATCACCGGAAAACTATATATAGTGCGTAAAGAGCGTATTGTTACATATGTTAACCGTCAGTGTATTTTTCTCGTTTCAAATTAAGCCATATTAACCGTAAAGGATGCAGTATGGACTAGTACTAGTACTGCTTTGATGTGTCCCGTCAACTCGCCGAACGAGTAGAAGCTTGCTTACTACGCCTCTCCCTCGCCCACGCGCGCGAGTACTGTAGTATCATCATGTTGGACCTTCCAAAGAGGCGAAGAGGCAAGTGCAAGGTTCACACGAGTACGAACTGTTGAACATCCCAAAGAGGCAAAGAGCCAAGCGCAAGGTTTTATAGGAATTGTCGTCCTAGTAGGAGTGTACTACAACTATAGCGAACGATGCTACTGTATGATGCCGCCACGTCACCTATATCCAAAGCTGTGCCACCTTTTTTCTCAAAGAGCGTGTTGGAGCTCGTGCAACAACCACACAAGTTGCACATACACATAACACATTTAATAGTAATAAATTCTAAAGGATAAATGCCAGTATGCCACACAAGTTCATCTCCAATTCATGTAATAAATTTGTGCACGACTAGTCTACATATATTCACAGCGCTACCGTTCACAATTTACCATACTCCACTTACACGTTATAGATGGGCTACATGTCCTCCTCCCGGTTCCAGTCCCATGTGTTCTTCATGGATGGCACGATCCATAGCGGTGTGTAACGGGAATCATTGTCGCAGCTTTCTAGTCTAGTTCCACACGATGGAGACTCATCCAAGCTGAAGCTACATATATCAGGGATAGCATGTCCCAGCATGTCGTTCATCCGGCAGTGCGCACTAAAGACACAACCATGCTTCATGAACGGCAGGCCTTCCGTGTCATGCATGGAAGGTGGCATCTGCTTCACAATGGGGTAGCTGTCCCCAATGAAAAGCGACTACTCTCCAAGAGTGTTCCTCGGCGCCCACGTAGCATCACGGGGGTCGAACTCGGCGTCATTCATCTGGTACACGCGGCATCTCAGATCTGGACACATGGTGACGTACATAGTCAAGGTCCATGCATAATAATGTTGTGCTCAAATATGGCAGTCAGTAATACTGTGCAGCAAATAGTACTACTCCAGTATAGAGGAAGAAAAATAACCGGCTTATTATATATAGCCACTCTTCACTACATGGATGAGATAGTAAGACTTGGAAAAACAAAAATGGTGGCAGCTAGTGGGTTCAAATCTTCAAGGGCCTAGCTAGCTATACGCGTCCGCCAAGGTAAAAAGTACTCCTACTAGTACTAGTAAGTAGTACAACAATGAAAGAGAAGGCGAGAGGGTTAAAAAATGGAATACCTGGGAAGATTGTGATGGTCCGATCGTGGTAGATTATGTGACCATGTTGCACATCAGTGGTACCATGGGTAACGACTGCTAAGATAGTTGATCCCAATATGCCAAAGTCAGCTACAAGGTTCCAGGTTAGACCGAATCGCGGATGCAAATGCACATCCAGGATCGGCGATCTTATTTTGATCGGGGGATGACTGGTCCCTGCAAAATAATGGAGTACCGTTAGGGATGCAAATTATGGTTTGTGCATTCTGTTTATAATCTCCCGTACCGTAGGATGGCAACCAGATGAAACAAGTCCCCTGGGTTGTCACAGCGAAGATGCGGCCTAGATGGCGCATGGCGTCTACGAACATGTAGGGGTACAAATATGCCGCCGCCAACATGCGCCAGCCTCTGCCGTTACTGCCTCTTGCATTGATGGCAATCCTTATGTTGAACACCACGATGAGGTAGTAATCGTTGTAGCCGCGTCGCTTTGTCAGCGGGTCCGCAATTGCTATTTGTAGGATCAAAAGTATGTGTAGAGGGGGGCTTATTAGACTACTTGACCAAATAAAAACTTAACCTTTTCCCAATTTTAGTTCTTGGCAGATTTTAACAATTTAGCACAAGTCAAGCAATCTTAAAACAATTCATGCAAGCATGCAAAGAGTACATAAGTAGTGGAAAGTAAAGCATGCAACTTGCAAGAATGTAAAGGGAAGGGATTGGAGAGTGCAAACACAATAGGAGACACAAATGTTTTTGGCGTGGTTCCCATAGGTGGTGCTATCGTACATCCACATTGATGGAGACTTCAACCCATGAAGGGTAACGACTGCGTGAGTCCACGGAGGGCTCCCCCCATGAAGGGTCCACAAAGAAGCAACCTTGTCTATCCCACCATGGCCATCGCCCACGAAGGACTTGCCTCACTAGGGTATATCTTCACGAAGTAGGCGATCTCCTTGCCCTTACAAACTCCTTGGTTCAATACCGCAATCTTGTTGGAGGCTCCCAAGTGACACCTAACCAATCTAGGAGAAACCACTCTCCAAAAGGATATAGATGGTGTGTTGATAATGAAATCCTTGCTCTTGTACTTCAAATGATAGTCTCCCCAACACTCAACTCACTCTCATAGGATTGGATTTGGTGGAAAGATGATTTGAGTGGAAAGCAACTTTGGGAAGGCTAGAGATCAAGATTCATATGGTTGGATTGGAATATCTTGGCCTCAACACATGAGTAGGTGGTTCTCTCTCAGAAAATGAGAAGTGGAAGTGTAGGCACGTTTTGATGGCTTTCCTCGCGAATGAGGAGAGGGTGGAGGGGTATATATAGCCTCCACACAAAATCTAACTGTTACACACAATATACCAAACTCAGTGGGAGTGAAATAGAAAACTCGGTTGGACCGATTCAGTACATAATGTGACCGTAGGCAATTTCGATGGGACCGACATGTCAACTCGGTGGGACCGATATCATTAGGGTTAGGGCATAACGTAATCTCGGTTTGACCGATTACACAAACTTGGTTGAACCGACTTTGGTAATAAGCTCACTAGAGAGTTGGTCAGGCAAACTCGGTGGGACCAATTCGCTTGTCTCGGTGGGACCGAAGCGTTACGAAAAGCAAACAGAAAGTTTGCATTGCAGACTCGGTGGGACCGATCGCTCATCTCGGTTAGACCGAAACGTTACGAAGGGAAACAGAGAGTTTGCAACCCCATCTCGGTGAGACCGAGATCCCTAACGGTGAGACCGAAGTAACTAGGGTTTCTGGCAGTGTCTATGTCAAATGAACACGGTGGCCCCGGACGGATCAAATCGGTGGGGCTGAGTGTGACTTTTGGTTTGGGACATATGTGGATATGAGAAAGTGGTTGAGGGCTTTGGAGCATATCACTAAGCATTTTGAGCAAGCAAACCATTAAGCAACACCTCATCCCATTTTAATAGTATTGGTTTTCCTATAGACTCAATGTGATCTTGGATCACTAAAATAGAAAATGTAGAGTCTTGGACTTTAGAGCTTGAGCCAATCTTTTATTCTTAGCATTTTGAGGGGTCATAATCCTTGTCCATGCCATGCCAATCATTGAACTTTCCTGAAATATTTATCTTGAAATGCCATTAGTTCAATGAGCTATATGTTGTTAATCATTACCAAAAGCACCCAGGGATAGTTGCACGTTCAATCTCCCCCTGTTTGGTAATTGATGACAACCTCTAGATCAAAGCTTCACCAAATGATAATAAGATTGAAATACATCGTCGCTTTGAGAAGTATGTGATAGACAAGAGCCCCCCCCCCTAAATTTGCGCATTATTTAAATTTGCTTTGGACTGCAAATGCACAATCTGTTAGGATCATGGGTCACTCTTCCATGTCACATACATCTTGGTGCAGCGCACAAAATGATAACTATGGGAAACATGCACTCATCACCAAGCAAAGTGAATGATCATAAATGGATGTAAGGGATAATATCATTCAAGCACACATTAAGGTAGCATATGATCAAACACATGATCATCCAAGTATCTCACAAAAGACATATTGTATCAAGCAAACACACAATAAAGTATCAAGCAAATAAAGTGCAAAGAGAGACAAAAACAACACACTCTCTCTCTCTCTCGAAGACTATGATCTATACATACTTCTCCCCCTTTGGCAACAAGTTACCAAAAAGTTAAAAATATGCATAGTGCTATGCGTTTCTCAGGCTTGGTCTTCATGAGGTGGTGTAGAGATGACTCCAAGGATGAAAGCTTCTATAGATGTAGCTGGAGCTGGTGGAGTGGCTGCTGGAGGTGGCACTGAAGCTGTGGCTGTTGGTGCAGATGTAGTGGCTCTAGCATCTGGAACAGGAACTCTAGCAGACCTCTGACTTCTTGGCACTCTTGTGAAATCATCTGTAGTAGACTTGCCTTTCTTCTCCTCTACTTCCTCCTGGAGTTGCTCAACTACTGACTGAATCTCAGTTACTTTGACATCAAGATCATAGAATTTCTGTTCAATGATCCTCTCCAAACTCTCCTAATTTTGAGTCAAGGTGGCCAAGCCCTTCTCAATCCTCAAGGTGGATTGCATCATATATCCAAGTTGATCTTGATTACTCTTTAAGAACACCTGAGATGCCTCTTCAGCACTTGGCATCTTTGCAGCTTTCTCTGCCCTTGCCTTCTCTCTCTTCTCATGTGCTTGCACTAAGGAAGGATCTTCCTCATTCATGACAACAGTGTTATCCTCAGAATCTAGCTTGAGAGGTAAATGCTCCTTGTCCAACAAATAAGTACCTATGCCCATCTTGGAGTTGATGAGCACCTGAATTTGTGGAGCATACCAACAAGACCTCTTCTAATCTGCAGCTGTCCTATTGATTGTTTCCACAATCAGACTCATCACTCTGAACTTCTAAGGAACATCAAATATGTGCAGCAAGTTGATGGAATGTCCTCTTATCATTCTTTGATCTCCAGACTTGGGCAAAAGAGTATGCCTCAGGATGATATTGATTGTAGGCAGGCCTGACAATAAGTGCTTCACTGAGCCAAACTTGTGAGTTTCTAGGTCTGCATCAGGAATTTCCTTGTACATACTTGCCATTGAGTTATGGTCTTTCTTTTTCTTGGCATACACATCCAAGTCATCTTCATGAGCTTCTGGGGCATTTATCAATCCGGCCCATTCATCAATAGTGGATTGGTGCCTAGTACCTTCTGACATCCATACAATTCTGCCATTAGGATAAAAGTGAGCACTGGAGTAAAATTGCATGATCAACTCATCATTCCACTTAGTGAGCTTCTGTCCAACAAACTTGTCCACTTCACAAGCCTTGAAGCTATCATAGACACCTGGGAAGTGATCTTCATTTTCTCTGATGTAAGTCCAGTCAACGCATCTCATGTCACATGCTATGGGCTTCTTATCAAGCAGAATACTCTCATACAAATCTTGTTGTTCCTTAGTGTGGAATCTGTAATCCATAGCAGTTCTCCTCCTTACAACATATGGGTTATTCTTCCTCCAAAGTCTTAGACCTGCATCCTTCCTGATCCTCATGTCCTCTGCCACAGGATGTGTATCATTGTGGTCTGGAATCTTCGGTTTGAGCTTCCTTAGCACTTGGGCTTCAGCTTCTTGTTCTTCAACTTCAGGCACTGGGGCCTTGTTCTTCTCCTCAACAGGGATGTTTCTTGTACTCCTCTTGGGTGCAGTCTTGATGGCTGGAGCAGCAACTTTGGGAGCAGATTTGGGCTTAGTAGCAGCACCTGACTTAATTGCATCGCCCATTAGCTTTTGTGCCTTAGGTGCTAGAGCAGCATCCTCTTCCTGTTCCTCATCACATCTCACGATAGTAGAATTTCCAAGTACTTTAGATGTTGTGGTTCTTGCCCTCTTCTTTTTCTTGTCCTCACCAGCTGCCTCTTCTTCAGATTCAATTGTGAACTTCATGGTTTCTCCTATGGCACCTTTCCTTGGCTTGGACGTAGGCACTCTCCTTGCTGGTGCCTTTCTGTTCATGCGTGGCTTAGTGGATGCAGCAGTGCCAGATTCCTTCTTCACCACCTTCTTCTTTAAAGTGGCCTCATCCTCACCTGCAACATAATCTTCATCTTCTGAATCCGAAGTTCTCTTCTTTCTTGCTCTAGTAGCTGCCTTGGGCAAGTTACTAGGTGTGCTCGTGCTGCCCTCATCATAGTTGCAGGAGGGATTAGTGCCCTCACTCAACTGCTCTTGTTGTTCAGATCTATTCTTGCTATCACTTTGGTCAAACATCTTGCAGGCAAACTGTCAGCAGACCCTGTGAATAGGTTGTAGATCAGGTAGAGTAGATGAGCATCACAAAGTACAGAGCTTTTGCAAAACAAATTGAGTCAAAACCTTAGTTTTAGTTCTCTACAGAAATGATCTCGGAGCTACCGAATTGACAAACTCGGTGATACCGAAGCAACACTTGGAACCTAAACTAGTGAACTCGGTCAGACCGAGTCATAGTTCGGTGGAACCGAGATTGCTAGGGTTTCACAGAATCTTGAACTCGGTCACATCAATTTGCAATTTTCGGTCAGACCGAAAAGCGCATGTGCAATGGCCTAAGCCGAATCGGTGACACCGATTTCTACATTTCGGTCGGTCCGAGATGAGTTCTGTGGAGAGCTAACCCTAAAATTTTCGAATCAATCTAGACCTAAGGAAAATTTAGCTGGATAGATTAATCTCATTCATGGAAAGAATCATGGCATTGTCCTTGTGCTAGGAATCGGAGTTAAAAGGACAGCTAAAGGGATCTAACACGTACCCAAGAACGGCGTGTGTTCGCTATGGCGGCGATGGCGGAGCAGAATCCGTCGATGGCAACAGAATCCAACGGCGGGAGGTCGCTGGTGGTGAGAAGACGATCAGGAGACCAGAGGAGGCAGAGCAGGATACGCGCGGGCTGAGGAGATTTGAAGTAATTTCCAAAATCTCACCCGTGGGTATTTATATCCCGACCCTGTCGGTGTGACCGAGTGGAACAATTCGGTGGCACCGAGATTGCAGAATTGCAAGCGGTTGCTGCAACTCAGTGTTCAAATCGGTTGCACCGAGATGAAAACCTAGGTTAACTTAGTGAACTCGATGTGATCGAAATGGATGTCTCGGTCAGACCGAAATGCACAAAGAGGTTTTGGAAGTTTAAGACTATGACGAATTGGGCACTCCGAGTTCTCCTCACACAGAGTGGTTTGAATCGACTTGATCAAACTTTGTGATGTAGCATGAGTAGAGTTTGAGACGAGAAAAGCATAGATAGCTAGAGAAGGTTCTTAGGCATTCTTGTCCATCCACTTGGCAAAAGAGAAAAGTCAAATAAACAAAACAACAAGTGGATGTCCTCGAATGAGTAAAATATGCAAACGACATGCTCACACAATAAAATGGCAAATGAAACATGTGACAGAGCATACACAACCAATTCTAGCATCTATCAACCAATTGACGATGACTAGGTCATCTATATATGAGTATATTGACTTAGCAGTCAAATGAGAATATTTGATCATAGGTCATACTCATCATTTAAGCACAAGTGGGGTTACCACTTTTACATAATGCATTGTTGTGTTCACACCATTAGAGTTGCTTTAGCTCAATTCTTTATAGTAAAGCTCCCCCTAGATGTGAGATCCCCCTAAGAGGGATGAACTAACCTTGGGTTTTGTCGATGATGACTTCATGTAGGTGTTGAAGATATGGATGCTCAATGTTGTTGTAGATCATTTGGAGCAATCCATTGGAGTGAGTTGCACTTTCAATACCAACAAGGGTTATTCCCACAAGGAACAAACAAGGATATCCATAGACATAGAGTGACACACAGAAGATGATGTCCATGAAAGCATTAGGTTACCTTGTCTATTGTCTTACCAACAATAGGGTTTGTGACTCTTTGAACTAGTGCAACATGTGGAAGTAGATTGCACTTATCCTTGCCAAAATGATATGAGTGAAGTATATTGGCAGAGTCACCCTCAATAACTCTCTAGTCCTTCTTCTTTGGGATCCACATCATCTTGATGGGAATCCTTGGGGTTGTAGTGGAACTTGATGAAGTAGAACTTGATGTAGTCTTGGGAACCCACTTGGCCAAGGCCTTGGGAGCTTCTTCAAATGCATCAATCTCCTCTTGAAGCTTGTCCTTGCCTTTTTGCTTGTGGTCTTGTGGTGGAAGGTCATCTTGAGCTTGTGTCCCTTGGAAAGAATTAGGATCATACTTCTCTTGTTTGGAAACAAACTTCGTCTTGGGATATTGATATTCTTCCCACTCAACTCCATTGGCATTGAACTTTCGTTCCAAACCAACACCTTGATTCTTCCGGTGCCTTCCTTGCTTTTGTACAATTTCCTCAAATTGCTTACTTCCGGCAAGGCTCTTGTAGACACCTTTATCTATAATTCCCTTCAATAAGCTATTTTCTTGCTCAAGTGTAACTTGGCTAAGAGATTCATTAGTGGAATTAAGAGAACTACTAGAAGCAACAACATTGGATTTAGCATGATTATTTTTACTACTAGAATAAAAATCTTTCTTACTCTTGTTGCTAGACTTTACTTGTGGCATGTAAGTAGATAAGAGTAAATGCTTGGCGAAGTAAGAAGATATTTTCTTGTGAAGATCATCATTGATCGCCTTTAAAAACTCATGTTCTTGCTCAAGGTTGAGCTTTTCAAATCATAACTTCTCATGAGTCTTTAAAAGTTCTCGATGATCTTCCAAGGTAGTTTCATGTTCTAACTTAAGAGAGTTTAGTTATTTACTTAGACGCTCAATCTTCTCCTTATCATTGTCATTCATTTTATCTTGATTAGCATGATTAATTGGCGTTTCATCATAGTATTCATCACTAGAGTTGTCAACAAGTAAATCATCATCACCTAACAAGTCATCTTCATCACTATTGAAATCAACATACTCGGGGTGTGATACCTTTGGGCCTTTAGCCATGAAGCATCTTCCAATTCCTTCATTTGGTGAGTCAAATATGTCGTAGGAGTGGGTTGACACAAGTGCTAGACCGGCAACACCTTCATCTTGAGTATATTCGGAGTCGGAGTGATAGCTTCTCTCGGAGTGATGGTCGGAGTCGGAGTTGGATACCCATTCACCAACATGTGCTAGATGTCTTCGCTTTGTGTAGCTCTTCGATGATTTATCCTTCCTTTCCGAAACCTTGCTTCTCCGGGAGGTTCTTCGTTCATAACGATCATCTCTACTCCTCCTCTCTCTTGGTGGTGATTCTTCTCTTCTAGTTCTATTTTAGGTGAATCCTCTCTCATTTTGTAAGCAGCCGTACACTCATTGGAGTAGTGTCTGGGTCTTCCACAATTGTAGCAATTACGTTCATGACTCGAAGATCTTTTGTCATTGTAGGACCTTGACTTGGAACTTCTTTCCTTGCTTCTACTCTTGTAGAACTTGTTGAAGTTTTTCACCATTAAGCTCAATTCCTCATTGAAGGTTTGTTTCTCACATGATGATGTAGGAGCATCACATGAGGCTTTGTAAGCACCACTTGACTTGTTGTGAAGCTCTTCCTTATCCTTTAGTGACATCTCATGAGCAACAATTCTTCCAATGACTTCCGTTGGCTTGAGATCTTTGTGATTTGGCATCATTTGGATCAATGTGCACATGGTATCATATTTTCCATCCAAGGCTCTTAGGATCTTCTTGATGATGAATTTATCGGTCATCTCTTCACTTCCTAAGCCAGCAATCTCATTTGTGATTAGAGCAAGCCTAGAGTACATTTCAACGACACCTTCACCATCCTTCATTTTGAACTTGTCAAGTTCACTTTGAAGCACATCCAATTTGGATTCCTTGACGGAGTCGGTACCTTCTTGCATATCAATCAAAGTATCCCAAATTTCCTTTGCATTCTCAAGGCGGCTAATTTTGTTGAATTCTTCGGGGCACAATCCGTTCAAGAGGATATCACAAGCTTGAGCGTTGTATTGCAACATCTTCAACTCTTCTGCGGTAGCTTCACGGTTTAGTTCTCTCCCATCGAAGAATCCACCTTGCAAGCCAATACACACAATAGCCCAAACGGCGGGGTTATGTCCAAGAATATGCATTTTCATCTTATGCTTCCAACTAGCAAAATTAGTACCATCAAAGTAAGGACCTCTACGGTGGTAATTTCCCTCGCAAGACGCCATACTCTCCTAGGTTGTGAAACCAAGGCTATGATCACCAAAAGCTATGGAAATCAAGGAAAATGGAGACCAAAGCTCTGATACCAATTGTAGGATCGAAAGTATGTCTAGAGGTGGGGTGATTAGACTACTTGACCAAATAAAAACTTAACCTTTTCCCAATTTTAGTTCTTGGCAGATTAACAATTTAGCACAAGTCAAGCAATCTTAACACAATTCCTGCAAGCATGCAAAGAGTATATAAGCAGCGGAAAGTAAAGCATGCAACTTGCAAGAACGTAAAGGGAAGGGTTTGGAGAGTACAAATGCAATAGGGGACACGGATGTTTTTGTCATGGTTCCGATAGGTGGTGCTATCGTACATCCACGTTGATGGAGACTTCAACCCACGAAGGGTAACGACTGCGCGAGTCCACGGAGGGCTCCCCCCACGAAGGGTCCACGAAGAAGAAACCTTGTTTATCCCACCATGGCCATCGCCGACGAAGGACTTTGTCAGACCCTGATTTTCATGCCACAACACTTAATCTAATAAATCCTGATAAAATGTGGCTTGACAAAAACTTTGGAGTGTTTTGGACTTTGCTTGATTTGATTTTTGTCTGCTGTTTGCAAGTGCTCTAAAAATCAAATAAATCTTCAAACTCCTATACTTCATATCCTTGCTCCAAACTCTTGAACCAATGATCATGCCATGTGTATAGGACATAAAAAATAATTTCTTACAAAAATAATTTGGACAAAAAGTATTTTCAAAAATTAGTTTTCCAAAAACCCCTGAATTGAGGATTGCACTGCAAGTACTTAATTAAGACTCCTATTAGATATAGGATACCCAGAAACCATAAAAATATAATTTTAAAAGTTATTTTCCTATTTTATTTAAAGGATTTTTCTTAAGGCCAGAAATGGTCTTTAATAGGTTAAAATTATTTTAATGCTTTAAAAATATTTGGGAAAAATCTAGGGAAACTCAGTGGACATATATTGTCCATATATAAGAGTTTCAACACATGGTCATGTTCAAAATATTGGTCAAATCCCTCAAAACCCCTTTCTGGATATTTCAAGCTTTTGAAATATTTACAAAGGAAATATCCTCCAAAAATTCCAAGAACATTCTGGCATGTCACATATGACATATTAGATGATCTTGCCAAGTCTCATGACTTGGAGAACAATATAACAACATCAAATCCCCTCAAAACCATTTCTGTCCATTTTGAAGTTTGAGCAACTTTACATTGCCAAATATTTCCAAATGTTCCCAAACCTTGTGAACATGCTCAAATGTTCTAATTATTCATCTAGACCAAATGGCACAAGTTGGAGAACAAGTTAACTTGATCAAAGTGCCCCAAAACCCTTTCTGTCCAGAACCAAATTTGAACAACTTTGCATTACCAACTTTCTCTCCTTGACCCCAACTTTTGTGATCATGATCACATGACCAAATGAGGCCACCACACCAAGTGGT
Organism: Triticum timopheevii; assembly: GCA_963921465.1. Classification (NCBI taxonomy): domain Eukaryota; kingdom Viridiplantae; phylum Streptophyta; class Magnoliopsida; order Poales; family Poaceae; genus Triticum; species Triticum timopheevii. The sequence continues at coordinate 327,033,339 of OY997266.1, forward strand.
GCATCAAGGATAAGTGATTTACTCAACTGGATCTGCACAAGTTCATTTCTGCTAATTTCTAGGGTTCACAAAAGTTGCATTGGCAACTTTGCCCAAATGAACTCAAGATTGGTGGAAGACCCTAACTATATGTGCCATTTCATCCTGTGGAGTCTCATGACAAATGGGACTCATATTCTTGCCCAAACCAGCATCAAACACCTTCTGTCACTTTACCAAAATCCTATTTTTGGCCTCTTCCACTAATCTCCAAGGACTCCACTTTTTACCATCACCCCTCCTAGTCCCCCTCTACCTCTGGTGTGCTTCCCTGCCCGAGAGGCAATGATGGAGGGGGGCAGAGACCCATTTTTCTTCTCTAGACATCCACTTTCCCCTCCCCTTCTCATCTCTCTCTCACTCCTAGCAGGTTCCAGAGCATCCAAAGCTTCTTTCACCGTTGTTTATCCCCCCTGCAGCTACCAGACACAAGTGGGCGCGTGAGGACGCACGGAAAAGCCGCGGATGCCGGCCATTTGCGCGCTCTGGAGCACGTCAGCGTGCTCCCGACCGTTGACGCCGCGTCCCCCGACCACCTCGAGCCTCCCCCTTGCGCCAGTCGAGGTGCCTCGACGTTCGCAACACGCCACCGCGCTGGCCCCTTCCTCTATCCTCCTCCCCGCGCCTCCGCGCTAGCAAACACCGGCCGCCCGAGCGCACCAATGGCGCGGCTCACACGCGCACGCCTCTGACCTCTCCCCACTCCCTCTCTCTATCTCTCCCGGCGTAGTCGACATCCAGGAACACCCCAGACACGCCCACACGAGCCCCCGTGGCTTGCAGCGAGGGCAACAGCCTCGCGGGCGCACGGCCCCGCGGTGCACCCCGTCCCCTTATATTTAAGGTCACCCCCGAGCCTCTTCTCCACTCCTTCGGCTCTCTCTCCCTCCCGTGCATCCCTTGGACCAACCCACACCTCCCCTCGTGCCCTCCTTCTCCCTCCATGGCCGGAGCAGTGCCGCCGGCCTCCCCTTAAATTCGGACCATCCCTTGCCCCTCCCCTCCACCCGACCACTCCCGAGCATCGCCACCACCGCCGTGGAGCTTTCTCGCGCCATTTCCTCTTCTCCCCATGGCCATACCATCGAGCTCAAACACCACCGCCGGCTTTGCCGCCATGGCCGATAGTGTGCTCACATCCGTCCACCCCAGAGATCGTAGCGCACCTCGACGGATGCGCCACGCTCTCCTGAGCACGCCAGTGTGCTGGGCGTCGCCGAAGATGGCCGGAGCCACCGAAACGGGCACCGGCAAGCGCTCGGTCCCGCCTCCTCTGTCTCCTCTGTCGCGGGCGGGAGGAGGGCGACGACCCTGCGAGTGGACCCCGCAGGTCAGTGACCCGCCAGCGGGCCCCTCCCGTTTAAGTGGAAGCATACCCACCTCGCCACCGCTTCCCCGCGGCGAAGACGCCCTGTGCTAGTCCGCCTCCGACGTGGCCCCTGCGCGCGTGCGGGCGAGCCGCTGGGCCGGCCCAGTGGCTATCGTACGCCCTGTGCACGCTTTGGGTAAACCCTAAACCTTTTTCCTTTTTCTTTTTCTCAGCCAATTCAAAAATCCATAAACAATTCAAATTGAATCCAAATTTGATGATTCAAATTTCTAGTGACTCTATAAATCATGACCTACCTGGTGATGCAACATGCACATTTTTCCAGAGACCTTTTATTCACAAATATTTATCAAATCCTATTTTTCCTATTTCTGTGATTAACTTTAGAAAATCAGAAAGAGCTCAAATTGATCCAAATTCCACGATTCAAATTCCTAGATGCATCTAAATTCATAACTTAGTTTATGGACATTTTTCTTAACACTTTCTGTACCCCACAAAATAATGAGCCATTTCTTCATGATTGTCAGCTTTGCAAATTCATAAGAAATTCATTTGAACCCCAAATCCAGTGAAACTAATTCCTAGATGCTTCTAAAATCATCCTTTGTTAAATGGGTGCCTTTGCTCATTTTTCAAAAATATATTTCTGTACACTTCTTGCAAACCCATTAATCCCTTGATTCCATCATATTGAAATGTTCAGAGATGTCCATTGATCAAATCCTAATAAAACCACTTTGGTCATCCCTCATATGACCAGAGGTATCCCAGAAAAGTCCAACTCATATTTTTAGAGCACTTTTATTTGCTGCCTTGTTTTTTTGCTTATTATGCTTGCTTTCGACGATAGTTGACGAAGTAGACGGAATGCTCGGAGTTGGACCAGAGATATTTGAAGACCTCGAAGACTTTGTTACAACAGGCAAGCGGCCCTTTGACCATGTCTATGAAACCCTTTTTATGCATGTCATATAGCTCTTTATTATTGTTGCATCAGAATCATGATGAGATGGTGAACCACGTGGGTTGGTTGCTTCTGTTACTTCCTCGTTGATACTTGCATTGTGCATGACCCTACCTTCTTATGAGGGTTATGCCGGTGGGAGTAGATAGGATGCTAAAGTAGTGCTACGCAAAAAGGGACGGGAATATGCATAATGATGGAGATAAAGTACTTTCAAAGGACTTTCCGAAAACCCCGTCGGGTGCCACTTATGAGTTGGGTAGCCACTTGATGACGAAGTGGTGTACCGAGGCAAGTGTGTGTGTTGTTTTCAAAAACGGATTGGTTTAAGTTGCGACCGTTATTCCAACCTTACATGCGCAACCACACTACCCTTATATGGGAAAGGGCATTATTGATTACCTAGAGCGATACTAGCTTGGAGCCCGCATTACTAGTGACGGGAGAGTTGTTGGTGCGCTCTCTCGGGACGGGGTCGTGCCAGGTAGGGCGGCCATGACTGTTTTCACAGGGCACCGGACACACCGTTGGTACCCCGTGCCAGTGGTATGTGATAAATATGGGAGCAAGGCTCCATGAAAGTGTTATGTGAAATGTTGGGCACGGGGGTTACTGTCAATCGAGTGGACTCCATGTTAGTGTCGTCTAGGGAAAGGTAGTGATCGGGTGCTTACCCCGGGTACTTGAGGTACCGCGGGTCGTGGCTGACACGGAAGTTCCCCGGATCTTGTGGGTACAGTGTGCAACCTCTGCAGAGTGTAAAACTATTCGAATAGCCGTGTCCATGGTCAAGGACAGTTGGGTAACCGCTCTTGGGCTACGTCCAGGTGTTTACAAAACCTGGTGAGTATGTATGGATGAGTGGAAAGAACTACTTGGGTCAAGTCAAGGGACTTGACATGATTGAGTTGGGTTGGTGCCCACTCTATTTATGTTGACATCTGTAACCTGTCCTCATGGTTACTTGAATCCTCTTGATGCATGCTATACAAGTTGTTGAACATATCATTGCACTCAAAACTAGCTTTCTGCAAAAATTTATCTATGTCATGCATTGTTGTATCTTGAACCAAAACATGGGTTGCTTGCGAGTACATTCAAAGTACTCATTGGCTTGCCACTGGTTATTTTATTGGCTAGGCATGAAAGAACAGGATGTGATGAAGAACTCTTCGGTGATGAACAAGCGAGCTAGGATGCTTCCCAGTCAGAATGCCTGTAGGGTTAAGGCAGATGGCATGGGTCCAAGTTATTGACGAAGATTTCCGCTGCGATGTTATACTCAAGACTCGACCATAATGGTCCTACTTGTGTAAAATGGTATGTATGGATGTAAGACTCTTGTTATTCAGCTTCTGTGTGTTCAGTGAGCATTGATCTCTGGGGTCACTGTACACGTGCATTCGGTGATCACGACTTATGAGTCGGGGTCCCCACAGAGCTGGTATCAAAGCCATCCTGACTGTAGGAAGCCTTAGTTAGCATGGTCGTTAGTTAGGGTAAAAGTATTTCCAAAACTACTACTAGTTTTCAAAACTATCTATACTTCTCTTCCCTTCTCAGTTTTTCGGAAACTAAGGTATACTTTCCTTATTGATCTCTTCCCCTTCAAAACCTTTGGTCGCTAGAACCCTTATGCCCCTAACCACTGGATTCCTTGTAATCCTCGAGGGTAATCTAGAAAGAAGATGCATTGCCAGACACTCACCCACATCTCCCGAACACAAGATTGGTGACACCACAACAAGACGATACCAACAGAAGATACATCCTCGAGGAATGAGGACATGAAGACCCAGGAGATAGCGACACCCTTGACACTACCCCAAGATGATGCAACCCTAGCCTACGATGATCAGGGCATAGGATATGCAAGACCATGATAGACATCGCTAATAGAGCGATCATGTCCTTACCGTTGTTGTATCGGCAACCACCGATGATGAGAACCTCGCCATTTGGCCCGCCTCACTATAGTGAGCAGGAAAACGGTTCTCTTCATACCCCGCTCTTGGTGTCGATGTTGTCATCAATGTAACTGACATGTTGGACCTCTATTATGCCTTGTTATTGTCCTTGCATAAAGGATTACAAACCTGGTACCATCGACGCCTTAGAAAGCAAAAGCGATCATCATGATTAAGAAGACAAGAGAGGACCAAGTCAAAGACAGCCACGAGGAGCCACCATCACCCCATCACCTCATCAGGAGAGAGGTTGTCGAAGATTCTTCAGGCTCAACCCAGATCGTTTCATCAAACAAGAGACGTAGCAACACCTGAGGAAAACTCAGAAGACTGCATGAGGCACAAGGCACGACTACTGAGTCCGAGAACCCCTAGGGTAGGATGAGTCGTGTACCCCCTATGCGTAATCGAGTCCATATGATGGTTCGAATAGAACCATGATTGAGTGTTGCTTGTTTTTATTTGTTTGTGTTTGATATAGGTCGCACTTTTTGTCCTAGGCAACAAGTACGCGACTATATCACCTGCCTTATTTTGTTGTTTTTGTTTGTCTCTTTTGGCACTTGTTTGTTTGCACTTGCACTATAGAACCCCCTATAGGCATCCCACCTCCTCTATGATACTTTTCCATCTCATCTCTCTCCTCAACTGAAGACCAGCAAGACAAGATGCACCAAGGATTCTACCTCGGCAACCAACTAGTAATGAAGACTCCTGCTACAATCTCCACGACCAAGCGCAACCCCGTAGAATTATGATTAACCCTCCAGACTAGAAACCCATTCCTAGACCCTTCGAGACTTCACAAGATACCCTAGCTCGAATCCCTAACCATGTGCTTGACCTGCAAATTGCAAGAAAACCAGTTAAGCCTCAGTAACCTTGCACAACACTAGGTTCATTATGGAACTAGCGAACGTACCGAGCCAGCACATTGTCATCCTAATATAGCACAAGAATTGACGATGCCATAGGAAAGGCCAGTTTGAGGATATAGGAATTGAGGACAAATGACTTGGTGAGTTCATATCAGTGACCTTGAGGAATTATCTGAGACTTTGGTGGATTATGAGGCTTTCATGTTGGTGGATGAACTTGGTGGGATCATGATTATAGAGTAGCATAGCTTTCATTACCCCTGAGTAAATTGGATTTAATAGGACAATTATGATCGCAAGCTGAAATTCTTGGAAGTATAAGGATTTGACTTAGCCAGGGGATATTGATAGGAGATAGTTTATATTACGAAAATGACTTTGGGGAAGCATGTAGGAATTCTCGTTGGGCATGAGATTGGATTTAAATAGGTGATCCTAGTTGAGTATAGGTGGTGAGTAAGTCTACATGGTTCGGAGTAAATTGGATTTGGACTGATGATCTCGATCATGATACCATGTTTCTTGGAGGACAATAAACTAGGAGATTGGACTAATTGTCGGAGTTTATTTAGGGCTCTATATAAGCTTGACCCTGGAGTTTACTTGGCCATGATAATGGAAATTGGTGGGTTGGCTATAGTAAGGTAGCCTTCCCAGTATTTGTGGATTATAGGATATTAGAAGATCGTGTGGAACACCATAGAGATTGGATTTGAAGAACTACTGGATCACGTAGTGATTGGTGTAGTTAATGGGTTGTTGGAGTTGATTCATAGGAAGGAAACAAGATCTTGGAGTGGCTTACGACGTGTTTCCTTAGGATAGAGATGCATTATCTTAGACCTTAGAAGAATAGGCTGAGCACTTGGATTGTCATGGTTAATTGAAGCTCATAAGCTTGTATGTTCTACCCATGGATTTTTAGGGATAGACATACATATGAGTTTGGGGATTATAGATATGTATAGATTATTAGACCTCCCCTTGGGAGTCATGAGGATAATAACGGCATGAGTGACGATTGGAGCTGACCTACAAGAGTTGATGCTTTCGGTGGTATAAGGTTATTTGTTTAAAGGACTAGATAGAATGATTGGCATCTCAAAAACTGTGCTCAAGGATAAGATGATGAATGTTCACTCGCACACTAGATCCTTGAAACCCTTAAGCCCTACCAAGCCACAACATGGTCGGATCCTGACCTTGGGCTTTGGCTCTAGATCGATAAGACCTTGACCAATGCTCAACCGTGATCATCACCAATGCCTCAGCCCACTTTACGTACCCCATAGGCTTCATGGAGTGCTTGGACAAGTTAGTTGTCACCTTTCTTTGATGACATATTTGTCTACCCGAAGACGAAAGAAGAATCGTTGAGCTGGTCAAGGAACATCTGAAGATCGTCATGTCTAGGAGGAAGAACTACACCAACCACCATCTTCAAGAAGTATACCTCCGCATCAAAGACCAGGCATATCTGCAAACCACTTCTCTCGAAGAAACCAAGCATTTCCATGTCAAGGGAAGCTCACTCCAGGATTTAACAACTCCCTCTAAGATCGCTACGAGACGAAGAGAAGACACATACCAGCTAGAGTTACCACCTGACTCACCCACGGTGCACAGCGTTTTTCCACACGACACCACTCCAGAAACATTTCCAACTTCCTAACTAGCCCGGTCTCTAAAAGGACATCGATCACCGAGCCATCGACCCCTAGCCCAATCTAACCTGCCGCAAGCTACCCATTAGCAACCTGGATCAAGAAGAGCGTCATACACGAAGCCACATCCTCAAGTACTTCAAGGATCAATGGAGCACCACACGGAAGAAGAAGTTGTATGAGGACGTGAAGACTACCCCAGATCCAAGTTTCCATACGCCTTTCCGCGCCTAGTTTAGGAATCTCGGGGACGAGATTCTTGTAAGGGGGGGGTAGGTCTGTCACACCCTGATTTTCATGCCACAACACTTAATCTAATAAATCCTGATAAAATGTGGCTTGACAAAAACTTTTGAGTGTTTTGGACTTTGCTTGATTTGATTTTTGTCTGCTGTTTGCAAGTGCTAAAAATCAAATAAATCCTCGAACTCCTATACTTCATCTCCTTGCTCCAAACTCTTGAACCAATGATCATGCCATGTGTATAGGACATAAAAATAATTTCTTACAAAAATAATTTGGCCAAAAAGTATTTTCAAAAATTAGTTTTCCAAAAACCCCTGAATTGAGGATTGCACTGCAAGTACTTAATTAAGGGATGTAAAAATCTTTCTAAAAATATATTTGACTCCTATTAGATATAGGATACCCAGAAACCATAAAAATATAATTTAAAAAGTTATTTTCCTATTTTGTTTAAAGGCTTTTTCTTAAGGCCAGAAATGGTCTTTAATAGGTTAAAATTATTTTAATGCTTTAAAAATATTTGGGAAAAATCTAGGGAAACTCAGTGGACATATATTGTCCATATATAAGAGTTTCAACACATGGTCATGTTCAAAATATTGGTCAAATCCCTCAAAACCCCTTTTTGGATATTTCAAGCTTTTGAAATATTTACAACGGAAATATTCTCCAAAAATTCCAAGAACGTTCTGGCATGTCACATATGACATATTAGATGATCTTGCCAAGTCTCATGACTTGGAGAACAATATAACAACATCAAATCCCCTCAAAACCATTTCTGTCCATTTTGAAGTTTGAGCGACTTTACATTGCCAAATATTTACAAATGTTCCCAAACCTTGTGAACATGCTCAAATGTTCTAATTATTCATCTAGACCAAATGGCACAAGTTGGAGAACAAGTTAACTTGATCAAAGTGCCCCAAAACCCTTTCTGTCCAGAACCAAATTTGAACAACTTTGCATTACCAACTTTCTCTCCTTGACCCCAACTTTTGTGATCATGATCACATGACCAAATGAGGCCACCACACCAAGTGGTGCATCAAGGATAAGTGATTTACTCAACTGGATCTGCACAAGTTCATTTCTGCTAATTTCTAGGGTTCACAAAAGTTGCATTGGCAACTTTGCCCAAATGAACTCAAGATTGGTGGAAGACCCTAACTATATGTGCCATTTCATCCTGTGGAGTCTCATGACAAATGGGACTCATATTCATTCCCAAACCAGCATCAAACACCTTCTATCACTTTACCAAAATCCTATTTTTGGCCTCTTCCACTAATCTCCAAGGACTCCACTTTTTACCATCACCCCTCCTAGTCCCCCTCTACCTCTGGTGTGCTTCCCTGCCCGAGAGGCAATGATGGAGGGGGGCAGAGACCCATTTTTCTTCTCTGGACAGCCACTTTCCCCTCCCCTTCTCATCTCTCTCTCACTCCTGGCAGGTTCCAGAGCATCCAAAGCTTCTTTCACCCTTGTTTATCCCCCCTGCAGCTACCAGACACAAGTGGGCGCGTGAGGACGCGCGGAAAAGCCGCGGATGCCAGCCATTTGCGCGCTCTGGAGCACGTCAGCGTGCTCCCGACCGTTGACGCCGCGTCCCCCGACCACCTCGAGCCTCCCCCTTGCGCCAGTCGAGGTGCCTTGACGTTCGCAACACGCCACCGCGCTGTCCCCTTCCTCTATCCTCCTCCCCGCGCCTCCGCGCTAGCAAACACCGGCCGCCCGAGCGCACCAATGGCGCGGATCACACGCGCACGCCTCTGACCTCTCCCCACTCCCTCTCTCTATCTCTCCCGGCATAGTCGACGTCCAGGAACACCCCAGACACGCCCACATGAGCCTCCGTGGCTTGCAGCGATGGCAACAGCCTCGCGGGTGCACGGCCCCGCAGTGCACCCCGCCCCCTTATATTTAATGTCACCCCCGAGCATCTTCTCCACTCCTTTGGCTCTCTCTCCCTCCCGTGCATCCCTTGGACCAACCCACACCTCCCCTCATGCCCTCCTGCTCCCTCCATGGCCGAAGCAGTGCCGTCGGCCTCCGCTTAAATTCGGACCATCCCTTGCCCCTCCCCTCCACCCGACCACTCCCGAGCATCGCCACCACCGCCGTGGAGCTTTCTCGCGCCATTTCCTCTTCTCCCCATGGCCGTACCATCGTGCTCAAACACCACCGCCGGCTTTGCCACCATGGCCAATAGTGTGCTCACATCCGTATACCCCAGAGATCGTAGCGCACCTCGACGGATGCGCCACGCTCTCCTGAGCACGCCGGTGTGTCGGGCGTCGCCGGATATGGCCGGAGCCACCGGAACGGGCGTCGGCAAGCGCTCGGTCCCGCCTCCTCTGTCTCCTCTGTCGCAGGCGAGAGGAGGGCGACGACCCTACGAGTGGACCCCGCAGGTCAGTGACCCGCCAGCGGGCCTCTCCCGTTTAAGTGGAAGCGTACCCACCTCGCCACCGCTTCCCCGCGGCAAAGATGCCCTGTGCTAGTCCGCCTCCGACGTGGCCCCTGCGCGCGTGCGGGCGAGCCGCTGGGCCGGCCAAGTGGCTATCGTACGCCCTGTGCACGCTTTGGGTAAACCCTAAACCTTTTTCCTTTTTCTTTTTCTCAGTCAATTCAAAAATCCATAAACAATTCAAATTGAATCCAAATTTGATGATTCAAATTTCTAGTGACTCTATAAATCATGACCTACCTGGTGATGCAACATGCACATTTTTCCAGAGACCTTTTATTCACAAATATTTATCAAATCCTATTTTTCCTATTTCTGTGATGAACTTTAGAAAATCACAGAGAGCTCAAACTTGATGCAAATGCCATGATTCAAATTCCTAGATGCATCTAAGTTCATAACTTAGTTTATGGACATTTTTCTTAACACTTTCTGTACCCCACAAAATAATGAGCCATTTCTTCATGATTGTCAGCTTTGCAAATTCATAAGAAATTCATTTGGACCCCAAATCCAGTGAAACCAATTCCTAGATGCTTCTAAAATCATCCTTTGTTAAATAGGTGCCTTTGCTCATTTTTCAAAATTTATTTTTGTACACTTCTTGCAAACCCATTAATCCCTTGATTCCATCATATTGAAATGTTCAGAGATGTCCATTGATCAAATCCTAATAAAACCACTTTGGTCATCCCTCATATGACCAGAGGTATCCCAGAAAAGTCCAACTCATATTTTTAGAGCACTTTTATTTGCTGCCTTGTTTTGTTGCTTATTATGCTTGCTTTCGACGATAGTTGACGAAGTAGACGGAATGCTCGGAGTTGGACCAGAGATATTTGAAGACCTCGAAGACTTTGTTACAACAGGCAAGCAGCCCTTTGACCATGTCTATGAAACCCTTTTTATGCATGTCATATAGCTCTTTATTATTGTTGCATCGGAATCATGATGAGATGGTGAACCACGTGGGTTGGTTGCTTCTGTTACTTCCTCGTTGATACTTGCATTGTGCATGACCCTACCTTCTTATGAGGGTTATGCCGGTGGGAGTAGATAGGATGCTAAAGTAGTGCTACGCAAAAAGGGATGGGAATATGCATAGTGATGGAGATAAAGTACTTTCAAAGGACTTTTCGAAAACCCCGTCGGGTGCCACTTATGAGTTGGGTAGCCACTTGATGACGAAGTGGTGTACCGAGGCAAGTGTGTGTGTTGTTTTCAAAAACGGATTGGTTTAAGTTGCGACCGTTATTCCAACCTTACATGCACAACCACACTACCCTTATATGGGAAGGGGCATTATTGATTACCTAGACCGATACTAGCTTGGAGCCCGCATTACTAGTGACGGGAGAGTTGTTGGTGTGCTCTCTCGGGACGGGGTCATGCCAGGTAGGGCGGCCATGACTGTTTTCACAGGGCACCGGACACACCGTTGGTACCCCGTGCCAGTGGTATGTGATAAATATGGGAGCAAGGCTTCATGAAAGTGTTATGTGAAATGTTGGGCATGGGGATTACTGCCAATCGAGCGGACTCCATGTTAGTGTCGTCTAGGGAAAGGTAGTGATCGGGTGCTTACCCCGGGTACTTGAGGTACCGCGGGTCGTGGCTGACATGGAAGTTCCCCGGATCTTGTGGGTACAGTGTGCAACCTCTGCAGAGTGTAAAACTATTCGAATAGCCGTGTCCACGGTCATGGACAGTTGGGTAACCGCTCTTGGGCTACGTCCATGTGTTTACGAAACCTGGTGAGTATGTATGGATGAGTGGAAAGAACTACTTGGATCAAGTCAAGGGACTTGACATGATTGAGTTGGGTTGGTGCCCACTCTATTTATGTTGACATCTGTAACCTGTCCTCATGGTTACTTGAATCCTCTTGATGCATGCTATACAAGTTGTTGAACATATCATTGCACTCAAAACTAGCTTTCTGCTAAAATTTATCTATGTCATGCATTGTTGTATCTTGAACCAAAACATGGGTTCTTGCGAGTACATTCAAAGTACTCATTGGCTTGCCACTGGTTATTTTATTGGCCAGGCATGAAAGAACAGGATGTGATGAAGAACACTTCGGTGACGAACATGCGAGCTAGGATGCTTCCCAGTCAGAATGCCTGTAGGGTCAAGGCAGATGGCATGGGTCCAAGTTATTGACGAAGATTTCCGCTGCGATGTTATACTCAAGACTCGACCATAATGGTCCTACTTGTGTAAAACGGTATGTATGGATGTAAGACTCTTGTTATTCAGCTTCTGTGTGTTCAGTGAGCATTGATCTCTGGGATCACTGTACACGTGCATTCGGTGATCACGACTTATGAGTCGGGGTCCCCACATACTTGCCTCACTAGGGTAGATCTTCACAAAGTAGGTGATCTCCTTGCCCTTACAAACTCCTTGGTTCAACTCCACAATCTTGTCGGAGGCTCCCAAGTGACACCTAACCAATCTAGGAGACACCGCTCTCCAAAAGGTAATAGATGGTGTGTTGATGATGAATTCCTTGCTCTTGTGCTTCAAATGATAGTCTCCCCAACACTCAACTCACTCTCATAGGATTGGATTTGGTGGAAAGATGATTTGAGTGGAAAGCAACTTGGGGAAGGCTAGTGATCAAGATTCATATGGTTGTATTGGAATATCTTGGCCTCAACACATGAGTAGGTGGTTCTCTCTCAGAAAATGATTAGTGGAAGTGTAGGCACATTCTGATAGCTTTCCTCATGAATGAGGAGAGGGTGGAGGGGTATATATAGCCTCCACACAAAATCTAACTGTTACACACAATATACCAAACTCGATGGGACCAAATCAGAAAACTCGGTCGGACCGATTCAATACATAATGTGACTGTTAGGCAAATTCGGTGGGACCGACATGTCAACTCGGTGGGACCGATATCATTAGGGTTAGGGCATAACGTAATCTCAGTTTGACCGATTACACAAACTCGGTTGGACCGACTTTTGTAAGAAGCTAACTAGAGAGTTGGTCAGGCAAACTCGGTGGGACCGATTCGCTCGTCTCAGTGGGACCGAAGTGTTACGAAAAGGAAATAGAGAGTTTGCCTTGCAGACTCTGTGGGACCAATCGCTCATCTCGGTTAGACCGAAATGTTACGAAGGGAAACAGAGAGTTTGCAACCCCATCTCGGTGAGACCGAGATCCCTATCGGTGAGACCGAAGTGACTAGGGTTTCTGGCAGTGGTATGTCAAATGAACGCGGTGGCGCCGGATGGATCAAATCGGTGGGGCTGAGTTTGACTTTTTGTTTGGGACATATGTGGATATGAGAAAGTGGTTGAGGGCTTTGGAGCATATCACTAAGCATTTTGAGCAAGCAAGCCATTAAGCAACATCTCATCCCCTTTTAATAGTATTGATTTTCCTATAGACTCAATGTGATCTTGGATCACTAAAATAGAAAATGTAGAGTCTTGGACTTTAGAGCTTGAGCCAATCCTTTGTACTTAGCATTTTGAGGGGTCCACAATCCTTGTCCATGCCATGCCAATCATTGAACTTTCATGAAATATTTATCTTGAAATGGCATTAGTTCAATGAGCTATATGTTGTTAATCATTACCAAAACCACCCAGGGATAGTTGCACTTTCACTATCTTCTTCAATCTCATGTAGGCATCATGATCCGTATTCAAGCCCTTCCAGTCCAGAAGGCCGATCCCAATGGTTGAGAAGGGGTATACGGGAAAGGTCGCACTGTTGTGGATGTTGTGCAAAATGATGGTGGTATCCGGCCGGAGGTATGCAAGCCAATCTTCGTTGGCACCAACCCAGACCTATATATAATACGGTGGGCAGCGGAGAAATTACGGGTTGGAAATGGAATAACTAAGTACTACATGATCAAACTCCATTACTGACCAGCTCATCAGACAAAATCCGACTACCTCTCAACATCGGCAACTCTAGCGGAGTCAATGTGCAACCATGGCCAGGGAGCGGTGGACTATTCGAAGGATTGTCCCATAGAAGAACCTTCTCTTCGAGTACGCATGGAAGACCAACAAGCATGGCCTTTTACCAAGCTTGTTTAAGCACCGTCTTGAAAAAGTTGGTGCAGGAAGCACCGAGTCTTGCGGCGGTGAGGACGTCGGAGCGGCGTGTGATTTCTCCCAGAGGATCGTCGTCCAAGTTCTCCCAGCCCCGATGAGGAGGAGAACCCCTGTCGAATCCATGGGAGCAGCGACGAACTGCCTTCTCTTCGGGGGGAGGGGAACTGGCGAGGAGGAGATAAGAGCATAGTAACCGCAGGGCCTCGTCCCTTCCAACTGTAGATCGTTCCTTAGCGAAGGGGTGAGGCTATTATTTACTACTAGTACTAGCATTATGGGACGTTATGGGATTGCATTATACTGTAAATAATAGCATTAGTAAGAAATTTTTGGAACTATGTAGTAGTTTTTGGCGTGGATTAAGAAATTTTCGGTATGTTTTTGCTATTTTTTGTACACGCCAACTAGTGTCAAAAAACGTCTTACATTATGTGACGGAGGAGTACGTACTCGTAGTGTAGCAGTACTAGTACTACTTTCTCAACTAGTAGTGCAATGTACTGTACTTCTAGTATAGTGCACCATTTTTGAACTCTTGAATCTCAGGGCCAAGGAGCTACAGTTGGAAGTGGAGGGTACTACTGTTCTCTAGAACCATCGATGTACTATCAATGCAGGGAAAGTACACCTGCATAGTGGCCTAGTGGGTACTCCCGGTGCTCTATTCAGCCGCTCCTCTCACGTAGCTGGCCTACTCAGCCGCTCCTCTCACGCACACACTAGCAGCCTGTTTATCAGCGACGGTTACTGTGGGGGCAGAACATTTGAGTTATTTGATACAGCGAGACTAGGCTTTTCGCTTCCATTTGTGGAGGTGTAATGGATCTCATCAAACTTTGTTAGTAGTTCCTTCTTTATGAATGAGATGAGGCAAAGCTTTTGCCTCCGTTTCAAAAAAAAAAACACATCAAGAGTAATTTCTTTTATACTCCCTCCGTCTAGGTGTATAAGTCACCTTACGAAAACCAAATAATCCCAAAACACTTAGGCATGGTGCATTAATTCCCACCTTGTTTCTTGTTTCTTGACATATCAACCAATAAGAGATGCGAGGCTTGCATGCCGTCAATGACTTCAGACTACCAAACACGACATGCAGTGGTTAGTTCATTGCATGCAATGCTATTAACTAGAAAATAAACATTAAGTTCTCTTGTTTTCCCCTCCTCATGGTCACGGTGCACAACCTAAGATGACTTATTGACCTAGATGGAGGGAGTAGAGCCGATAATGGAGTGAAGTCCATGCGTGCAACGCCACAAGCTACATAGTAGTAGTAGTAGAGCACTTTATGTACAGAGACATATTGCACAGTTCCCAATGCCCCACCAGGCTTTTCCGGCTCCTCGGGCTTAATTGGGAGGCGCTAGTTTAAATATGCTACTAGTTGATGAGGAAGCTACAAGCAAGGTGTGGCTAGGGCGAGCACGCGAGCCATGAGATGCTAGGAAGGAAAACCCGTTCACGTGGCTAGGCTATTGAGTGCACCCAGATTGTGGTGCCGCACATCCGTTCCACTTCAAAACTCAAACAACCCATGTAAAATATTGGCTCGCAGCAAAGTTACTACTTAAAAAAGGCCGTTGTGCGCTCGACCGGGATTGAACCCACAAAACGAGGTATACATTCCCACGACCACTAGTAGTACTCGTTGGAGTACAACGCAACCTAGAATCTCCTTTTGTCTCTAGTAGTACATTGTTCCTTACAAGAAACCCCTAATAATGCAAGAAACCACTAATAATGCCAAGAAACTACTACCACTTGCATACACGGCAGACTTAAGATAAGACTACCTTTTCAACCATTGTACATGCCCTTACCAACCAGTCCTACCAAGAAACGACTACTCTACAAAGTGCCGTTATGGGCACATTTCAACCCATGGCCCTGTTTGGATACATAGATTAGAGTTAGTTTGGGTTAGTTTGGACTCAACTAACCCAAAGATATCCAAATAGGGAGGGTTAGTTCGGGTTAGATGCATCTAACCCACCCAAAAAAACTAACCCATCCAAGAGGCGCTTATTTGGGTCAGTTCTTCTCAAGACCATTAAAAAACACATTTTTCTCTCGCTCTCCCGGCAGCAGCCTCGCCCTATCCTCCTGTTCCAACCCCGTCGTCTCCCCGCGGCCCGTCCTCCCGCCAGTAAGCAGTCACGTCTCCTTGCGCGGCCCATCCCCGTTGTCCTCGGCCAGCATGGATCCTTAAGCAGGGATGGCGGATTCGGCCGGCGGGCTGCGCGAGAGGCCAATGCGGCTCCTTGTCGGGTGCGTCCCCGTCTGCCTTAGACAGCGCAGCTCTCGGGCAATTGATTGAGAAAGAGGATTTGTTGTCAATCTAACCCTGCCATCCAAATACCACTTTGGTTAGAGTTACTTCAGGGTTAGAATCTAACTCTAACCTCTGACTTAGAGTATCCAAACAGGGCCCATGTCGCCCATTAAGTCAACGCCTTCTATTCAATCGGGTGTTATGACTTGTGGGACCTACATGTCAGTCTGCACAAAAATCCCTGAGTGACCTCCTACCTCCGGCCCGTCCACCTAGTCATCCTCGGCCATGGGACGCAGCTACCGCCACCGACAGAAGGCGAGGTCAAAACCGTCGGCGGTGCGGAGCCCATCTTGCGGCAGCCCGGATGCCAGCTCCGTCTGGCGCTCACAGCCGCTACTAGCCAAGATAGCTCTGTCCAGCTGCTTGTCTGCAAGGTTTGCTAGCTAGATTGGCACGCCAGCATGGTGGCTTGCTCGCGCGCGCCGCGGTAAGGCCAGCCCTCTGGCTCGAGCGAAGGCCAGTGCGACGGCTTGCTTGCTCGTGAGTAACGCTCGGGCCAGCCTGCCAACCCGTGCAGAGGCCAGCGGGGCGTCCAGCCCGTCCGGCAGAGCAGCGGTCAACTCGCTCATCACCGGCGCCACCGACGAACACGCATCAGTACTGTTTGAAGTAATGTTCAGGAAAAAGAATGATTTGAGGGGGAATAACAGGATAGAAGGTCAGATGAGGGTCCCTCGTGTCAACGGTCAAACAAAATGTGTTGGTTTAAGCTGCCTCGTCAGCACGGACGTGTGAGCCAACCCTGTCATAAATGGGTTTAAACGAACCTAATCGGTACTAGGTAGTAGTTTTTGGCATGGATTAAGAAATTTTGGGTATGTTTTTGCTATTTTTTGTACAACAGATTCTTCCTAGGGCTGGTTGAAAGTGGTAGTTTTTTTGTTAAATACTCTACATATTGTAAGTAGGAGTGAAAGTTAAGCTTTGGAAGCCAATAAGCAAGGCTAGTTACATAGTGCATATGTGTACATGATTGAAAGTAAATATCAACCATGAGTGACTAATATCTTGATGGAAAACTCGAAACTATGGAAATACTAGGAATTGTTTTTTGCATGGTTGGAAATACTAGCAATGTTCATGTGTGTTGCAATGAATCATAATTAGAATAATACTTATTCACAAACTTGATACAAAACACTCTGATTTTGATATACATATATCACTAGAGATATATTATGTTTCAATTACAATATATTCCTTGGGCTGTTTTGGTGAGGTCAGGGAGGGATGTGGTTGGTTTTAAGATACTAATTATGGGTTTTTCTGCAAATTGGTAGACAAGTGGGATGTTGGTGAGAAAAGGCAACAACTTACCTCACAGTCGTTAGATGTAGATCTAATGGTCAGAAACAACGGATGGCGGACACACCATCATCACCAACTTAGTCTTCTGTAGGAGTACTAGAAAGATCCGTGCATTGCACGGAACATCAAGATGCATTTTTTATAAAACACTTTTTGTGATTGACCCATGCGGGAGTAATCCCATGTGTAAAAACTAATGATATCTAGAGAAATAGGAGATAAGGTGAAGAGGAGTGGGGCGTGGTGGTGATTGGTGGTCGGACTGAGCGGAGGCATGGGGATTGACGATGCCAGCAGCGGCCACCAGGCCAGTTTGTTCTAGAGGCTTCCTTTCTTAATTGCTCAACAAGGAGATTGTTGGAGATAAGGATGAACGAGAGAAGGCCTTGTCTGCAAATGTGGAGACAGGTGCGGGTATCTTTTAGTTTAATTTCCATCCGGCAGATATAGATCAGACGGTCTATATTGCAAGATGGCACGCGTACCATCATCACCAACTCGGTTTTTTATAAGAGAAGAAATATAAGTATGGAGATACAAACGTATGATCGATACTTGTTTCCGTAAACTAGCATCTACATTCTGTTCAACACCTCGGAATGTGGGCCTTAGCACAATGACCTCTCGATAGTGTAAAACAAAGGTTTTCCCGTCGCCGATAAGGAGGGGGTGACGGCGGCACACTTTTTGGCTTGCTCTAGTCCTAGTAGTCATACTAGGTGGTATAAGCACGTGTAGATTTATTATTTTTCACGTCTCGTGTTCGCCGTACTGCCACAACTGTTGATGAATATACGGTAAGTTATTCACGGGGAAACCCTTGTTGAGCGTGTTTGCGAGAGATAGAGACAATGTGCATGTGTGATATGTCTAGAGACTGAGGCAATGATAATAGATTCTTTGTGTCTATGTGTGTGGAGGATAGAGAGAGACATGTACATGGGGCTTTGTGTTGTGTAACATGGAGACACATATACATAATTAGAGAGTGAGTGTGTGAGATACACATACGGACATGGGGAGAGATGAGGATCCAGATAAACGGGTGTTTGTGCATGTCTGTATGTGTTTGTGCACGCGCTTGTGTGTGAGAGGGAGTGTGTGTATGTGGAGTAGAGAGACCACTAATGATGTAAACCTAGTATAAGGGAAGGGGGAATGGTGTGACATGTGTAGTAGCGGGATAGCATAGGTGCGGGCGGGGGGAGCAGACTATTTG
The DNA here is from genome assembly GCA_963921465.1 of Triticum timopheevii. Lineage (NCBI taxonomy): Eukaryota > Viridiplantae > Streptophyta > Magnoliopsida > Poales > Poaceae > Triticum > Triticum timopheevii. Next base: position 327,051,853 of record OY997266.1, read on the forward strand.
GAAGAGACATCGAGTGTGTGTGGGAGAGGGGTGTGAGAGCGAGCGAGAGAGAGAGAGAGAGAGAGAGAGAGAGAGAGAGAGAGAGAGAGCTAGCGACGGAGAGAGAGAGAAGGAGAGAGAAAGAGAGGGAGAGAGAGAGAGGGAGAGAGAGAGAGAGAGAGAGAGACAGGGAGAGAGAGAGAGGGCGAGAGAGGGGTCGTTTGTGTCCATAAATGGCGTATAGATAGGGAGACAATGTTGATGTTGTTCGAAATTGGCCTATGTACAGAGACACAAGGGAAGGGAGTCATCGTGTGTGTGATAGGGACTTAATGAGAGATCTAGAATAGATGGCATAGAGAACAATGTGCGAGATCGAGAACGCTGATACATTTGGGAGCTATGGAAAGAGTCACGACATATATGTATACACGGAAGGAGCTGTGGCGGGTCCGCATGTGGGAGAGATAGAAAGAGGAGAGTGGTGCACAAGGAGATAAAGTGTGCTTGTTTGCAGTGGGGGTGGTGTGTGAGGTGAGTGTGCGAGAACCACATAACTAGGGAGATAGACATTTGGGGGCGACGTTTTATGTGTATGGGAAAGATACACTCTACATAGTGCATGTGCTTGGGAAAGAGAGATGTCGGGAGACCTAGAGAGTGGGGGAAGAGATGTGTGCATGCCCGAGAGACAAAGTGATAGAGACCTATATTGGGGTCCAGACTTTAGAAGAGAGAGGGGTGTTAATGTGCTCGTGTGTTGGTGTTTGGGAAGACAGAATGACTTCTGTGTGTGGGGGGGCGACGAGGGGGGTTGGCTTCAGATAAAGAGTGAGGTGTCTATATTTGAGGGACTTTAGCGTAATTGATATATACATGGTCAATAGTGTGTGCAGTCACAGTTTGGACTATGAGATAACGATACTTTTGAACATGCGTGATATACCTTGATGTACCAGAATTACAAACCTAAGATTGGAATTTTGGAATTCGACTCCATCATTAGCTTTTGTAATTCATTTGAACGGAGGTACATTTTTTAAGCCGGGATTTCGTGATTTCAAATTCATATATCAAACCTAGAGATATACACATATGGACATGTTCAAACTTTATAATCATCCACTTTATTCATACACATACACATTTCTGCTTTTGTCATCATATTTAGGATGAACACATTTGGAATATCATTTGAATTGGACCATATGATGGTATTTGCTTGTACTAGCTCAATGATCCATATTTGAATTGAATGGACAATCTAAGTTTTGAGTTGGAGACATTGATTTTCAAAACTTGCACTTTTTTTGCGTGCAAAACAAACAAATTCTCGGCCATGATATCATAGTCGGTCGTACAAGAGCAGAATGTAATTTCAGGCGCCAAAAGCTTTCAAACTTCCCGCTCACATCAAAATATCTCACACCCAAAATTTTAGCCCTGCGATATTCCTGTTTTACCCCTGCCACATGAACGGAAAAGGGTTGCTTTGGTAACTTCATTGTTTTCCCCTCTTTGCCCCCAACATTCTTCCCAGAGCCCCTCCCCTTCCCCTCCCCAACCCCCCTCCCCCCCCCCAACCACGGCAAGCCGCCGAATCTAGTCCTCCGGCGCAGCGGTGGACCTCACACCCCACCGGATCTACCTTCCGCACCTTGGAACCCCCAACTGCCAACTCACCACTTCACCGGAGCCGCTTCAGCGACTGGCTTGTCCACCGCTCCAGATCTCCTTGATCTCCATCATGGTCCACCGCACTGGATCTGCTTAACCGGCACCCTCGTCCAACACAGTGTAGGCCCTTCACTAACTCCCTCGTCCGCCCCATCACTGGCCCTTCATACAAGCCCTCGTCTGCCGCAATAGATCCACCTCACCGAAAGCACTGTACAACGCGCCTGCCGAAGCATTCGTCCACTCCACCGGACCCGCTCCACAGACACAATATTCAACTCCACCGGCCCTGCTTTACCGACGCCGCAGCCTCATCAGGTTATTTCGATTTGTACTCCTTCGGTTTTTCTCTCTATCGTGCAACTGTTCACTTACCATAGATGAGCTTTCTTGTATGTCGACAGGTACCGCAACCGTAGCACCGGAGTCACTTCAGCGACGGGGACAGCCGGCCCAAACTCAACCGCAACACGAGCACCATCGACGATCCTTAGCTATCAAGTATGACAACGATACCCATACGCCGCCGAGCATCAGGTACTATTACCCAACGGCCGGCGCCTATGTTCACTTTCTTAGCATAAGCACCGCACCTTTGAATTTCTTCAGGGCATCATTCAATTTTTCATGAGACGCGATATTCTGCTTGCACCTGTAGGGCCATACTTCTGGCAGTGAACATGTTACATGTGCTAAATTACACACCAGTGCACATATAGTTAATATGCTTTAGTTTTGTCCTAAGTATTACTATACTTCCTAACTGCCTACTATTTTACTTCTTGCATGCTATATTTATGATAATGGTGTTGTTCTAATGCCACCTGTTGGTTCCATCAGACTGCTTAATGTTCTCTATGCTTAATTACACATCAGCAAACTAGCATGTGGTTCCGCTGCTTTTTGTTCATTTTACCCTACATTTTCTGATGCTAGCTATTACATCACTGCTCCGAGCCACTGTTCATTACTTGTTTGTGTGTTCTTGATCTTCCCAAGTTGCATGACTAATTTGATGCTTCTTTAATTATGGAGCTGCCAACCCCATCAAGCAAATCTTTTAGGGCTGGCACCTCGAACAAGCATAAAAATAGAGGGAAGCAGATATATTGTCGTGTATGCACACACCCTTCTTTCATTAGTTTAGATGAACCATTGATGATCAATTCGGACCAGTGCATGCAATTAAAATTAATTTTACCTAAATAGAGGGTGCAGAATAAACTACAACAACTAGATTTGCAACCACGGGATGCTGACGATATCTTCAAAGAACATTGCAACAGCAGCGAGGCTTCACAACAACATATGGTAAGCCAGTGTGTTTTAGTACATGTGAAATGTAATGTGAGTGGGCTGCTTTTTCTTGGCTTGTGCCCTCAACCTGTAATCCTACAGAATTACAAATAGTTCAGTCATCTGCTTTGCTGTATTGCTTGATTCGAATGCTTGTTTGTTACTTGTTACGCTATACCTGAGTTAGCCAATATGTCAGCAGTGGCTACTGTACTATCGTAAACAAATGCATGCCTAGTTCATTTGAGTCCTTAACTTTTCCTCTGAACTTCATCACAAGACTGTCTTCGTAGTTTATATGAGGCCACACTGTTAAGTGCTTTCTCAGATTATTTCAACTGCTTAGATGCCTTGGCAACTTAAATATAGCGGTGGTACACTCCCTTTCAACTAGAGATGTCAACTGGGTTCCCTTTAATCCCGATTAAAGTCCACTAGTGGTACGATAGTTCAAAAGAGTTTTTGTTTTTTGAGGAAAATGAACTAAGGAGCTAGCAAAAACTAACTAGATGGGACTGGCGGATGTCATTTATTTGCCACTTACATCCCTAGTTTCACCTTACCATTTTAATTTCTTTTCGGCCGATGCTGCTTCGAACCATTTAAATATAGCTTGCCATGCTCGGCAATAATTCATATGCCGTTTACCATGTAAGCTTACTGCCTGGATCATGCGATAACTATCTCTTACTTATGTCCAATGGAAACCTTTCAGGATGCTATTCACATTAGGACACAATGTACAACCCCAGAATCTATTTGTGCAAGCAGTGCGCCATCCATGTTACCAGATGGTAGCAGTTCAGAGGCAACACCGCCAGAGAGTAGTCTAAGCACAGATATTATAGTTCTTGAGGCTCTACTAGAGGCAGAAAGAGATGGTGTGGCTGCCATGAATGATGTAATCTTTATATTGAGGCTGGAAATTATGGAATTAGCGGCACGTATTATGCAAGCAACCCAAGAATTGGAGGAAGTAAGAATGTTGCATTTGAAGACGAAGGAGGCCCTGCTATTTCTGCTATCTGAAGCCCAGGGTAATCCCAGTTCTTCTTTAGATACCAGTTGAAATTGTCATTAGATTATTGTACTTGCATGTTGTGTCATGTCTCTGAATAGATTATGTTGTAAGACCCCGTATGTTGTCCATGTGTTATAATGATCCAAATTTTTGAGGTGAGGTAATCCTTAGAACTTGTATGGTTGACATAAGGTGAACTATATTACGTGTGAGCATATTGTATTGGATGAAATAACTGTTTGACTCAAAGTGTGTCCAACCTACTGAATTCGAAGATCACAGCATTTCTAATCATAATCATATATAAAGGTGGAATAAATCTTTGTTGTGGTTTTTAAGAAATAAATAACAAAACGTAGAATTATCTATGGATATTCATAATCGAATACAAATTGGATCTGAATTTAGTTTGCCAGGGCCCATGGCAAACGTGAATGCTAATTCTCCCAAGTTTTGAACGAAGTGGCTAAAAACCCACTATAATTTGTGGGCTGCCCGAAGCAAGTGTTTGCGAGATGGAAATTATTGTCTACCCCTGACACTTGACATCCTTATCGACCGGATTTACACTGCTGTCGATAGGGGTAGACTAGTAACTTCAATTAGACGTGACACGACGGCCTCTGAGCCCATTCAGACATGGTGGGCACCAAACGTGGGCGGAAAAACACATTTGATTCAAGATCGTCCAAAAGACATGTGTCTCTCCCTCCATTTCCCCACTCATCCACCATGAGCGGCAAAACAAACTCTCCTCGTCCGAAATCGATGTAGGCTAATATTTTAAATAGGGGCACATGTGTAACTTCCCTCAGACGTTACACAACCGCCCTACCTGTCAGCCCCGTTACACCGTGGGCGCCAACCGTGGGCGGCAAAACACCCTCTCCTCGCCCGAAATAGTTACCGGCAAATATTTGGGAGATGCGAGATTACCGTCCTATCCCCAACCGACGTGATGTCCGCAATTTTAAACGGGGGATAAGTTCGTAACTTTCCCACATTTCAGAGAAGTGTGTCCCAAAGTTGGAGCTCCCCCCTTCCCCTCCATTTCCCCATTCATACACCGTCGGCGCCACGACAACCTTCCCACTACAGCCAGCCTCCTCCGTATGCCACCCCATCCTCCACCTTGCCGGAGCCACTACCCCTACCCCATCGTCCACTGCAAGAGATGGACGTGTCTCATCCACGGCGCTAGACCAGGATCCTTTCATCACCTCCTCTCGCTTCATCGGCGCTGTCGTCCACCTTGCTGTTGCCGCTGCTACGACCGCCTCGTCCACGGCAACAGGATTTATCCCCCGACCCGGCCGTCTGCCGTCTAAAGTCTTCTTCCCCGCTACCGACAGCCATCGCACCCGCAGCACCCTCAACGTATCAGCAGAGGCCTACAAGGCGTCGCAAGAGAGGTGGTACTCTTCCATATGTGCTTAAGTTATTGATCTCACCCGGGAAATAGATCGTAATTTGTTTACTATACTTTTCTTGTCCGTACCAAATCGTAATGGCTTGTTGAAAGCAAACATTGGTTGTGCAGTAGCTTTGTCCGGTTTGCACCTTCAGATCCGCCATGGCACGGGCACTATACTCGTAAAGTGAAAGTGCATTATATCGACTAGAGGGGGGGTGAATAGGCGATTTTTATGAATTCTTCACTGAGGAATTTGCTGGTGAGGAAATTCCTTAGCGAAGAACTACTTGCAGTGGAATAAGTACTCAGAAGTTAGCATAAAAGAATACACGGTCATCATGATGAAATGAAGACAAGCACAGAGTACAGAAAGTGTAATCACAGGATAACACAAGATGAAGACAAACAGACTGAAGAAATTGTACTGAGGAATTTGAGAAAGTCTTCAGTCAAAGTCTTCAAGCACATATATGAACAAACATTCAACACAGTAATGAGGAAATGGAAGGGTTGAGGAGATAGAACCACTTAGTTGGTGAAGACAATGATTTGGTAAACCAGTTCCAACTGCTGTCTCAGTTGTACGTCTGGTTGGAGCGGCTGAGTATTTAAACTCGAGGACACGCAGTCCCAGACACCCAGTCACTGAGCCGCAACTCAGGACACCCAGTCCTCACCGTATTCTCCTTGAACTAAGACCACGCAGGTCTCGTCCAATCACTCGTGGTAAGTCTTCAGGTGACTTCCAAACCTTCACAGACTTGGTCACTCGGCGATCCACAATTCCTCTTGGATGCTCTAGACCTTGACGCCTAACCGTCTGGAAGAAGCACAGTCTTCAAAGGTAACAAGCGTTGGATCCACGAAGGATCAATTTCTTCAGTGATGCTCAATCACTTTGGGTTTGTGGGGGTTTGGTTTTGGGATTTTCCTCACTTGATGATTTTCGCTCAAAGTCCTCGGAGGATGGGTTGCTCTCAAATGACAAGTGTCAAGTTCTCTCGGAGCAGCCAACCAGCTAGTGGTTATAGGGGGCGGCTATTTATAGCCTAGGGAGCAACCCGACATGATAAGACATAAATGCCCTTCAATGATATGACCGTTAGGTGGATAAGATATTTTGGGACAGCTGGCGCGCAGCACAGCAACGGTCGGAAATTTGACTCTCAAATTCCTCAGGGCTATCATGTTCCTCACTATGTAGGCAATTCGCACTGGCGAATTCCTAACTCCTCAGTCAGAGCAAAGTCCTCAGTGACCAGAAGAACTGCGTCTCTGTCACTGTAGAAATTGACTGAACTGTATGAGATTTCCAATGGCTTCACTCGAAGGGATTGGTAGGTGTAGGATTTTGAGTTGAGCATCACATGGAAATTTTTCCTTAGTATTTCCTTGACCCCCTTTAACAGTATGGTGTTTCCTATGACTCAAGAAAGAGAAAATGAAACTACGAAAACAACAGTCTTCACGCTTCATGTTCCTCAAATGAATATCAAGTCTTCAAGGTCACACCAATTTCCTCACTTTCAAAGTCTTCATAAAGTCTTCAGAATATCAAAGTCTTCAGTCGAAGAACTTCATTTTTAGGGGTCGACTTTCTCTGTAAATATCAAACTCCTAATAGACTTATAGACCTGTGTACACTCACAAACGCATCAGTCCCTTAACCTATAAGTCTTCAATACACCAAAATCACTAAGGGGCACTAGATGCACTTACAATCTCCCCCTTTTTGGTGATTGATGACAACATAGGTTAAGTTTTCAACGGGGATAAACATATGAAGTGTAAATACTGATATTGAGGAATTTGATTGCAAGATATAGAAGAACTCCCCCTGAAGATGTGCATAGTAAGGAATTTGCATTTGAGGCAATGCACATTTGAAGAGTTGAATCATGGAGAACTCCCCCTATATCTTGTAATTCATACACGCATTTGATATATAATATGAAGAATTTGAAATGCATGATGAAATATGGTGCCTGATGAAATTCAGCATGCGTGCAATAATATTAACGAGGAATAAGCATGCCGAACGCATCAAAAGTATCAGGGCATAGTGCAACAAAAGCACCATCCAAAAGTATCAGAGCACCATCGGGTTTAAGATTACAACTCGATCCAATAAAAGTTTCGGAAGAATGAGAGTTGTAACTTAAAAAAAACGCCCATAATATAAACCCGCTTGAAGACTAACTCAGATTTCTCCCCCTTTGTCATCAAATGACCAAAAGTATTGAAACTGAGGACTAACGCCCCTGAAGAATTTCAAGTTGATGGAGGAGCGCCAGTGTTGTCGGGGTTGTTTGTTGTAGAAGGGCCTGCCGCAGTGTCGTCCAAATCTTCATATTCATCAGTGTCACGCGATGAAGAATAAGAGCTGGCCACCAGATCAGGAACTTTGACTCTCTTGAATTTCTTCGGAGGAGGTGCATGATGGAGTCATGTACCTAGGGTAGGGTCATAGACCTGATCTAAGTACCCTACCCAAAGACACCCTTAGAAGAGATCACCTTCCAGTCGACCTACGAGGAACCCACTCGACTGACTTGAAGGACTCGACCACGAAGACTCACTCGACCACCAGAAGGTCAAGAAGCACTCTGTACTGCAACGGTCTGTAATTAAGTAGACTTTATGATAGTTAAGACACTTTATGTGGGGCGTTACCAGTAACGCCCCGGACTTAATGTACCTTAAACCCTTCATTACATGGGTTGGCTGGGGTCCTGGTGCACTCTATATAAGCCACCCCCCTCCACAGGCAAAAGGGTTCGCACCCCTGTAACTCATATACACATAATCCACTCGACCGCCTCCGGGCTCCGAGACGTAGGGCTTTTACTTCCTCCGAGAAGGGCCTGAACTCGTACATCTCTTGTGTTTACAACCTCTCCATAGCTAGGACCTTGCCTCTCCATACCTACCCCCCACTCTACTGTCAGACTTAGAACCACGACAGTTGGCGCCCACCGTGGGGCAGGTGTTTTAGCGATTTTTTGGAGAAGTTGCGATTCTCCCGAATATATTCATCATGATGACTGCTGGAGTTTTGGTCGAGGGTCACGAGATCCGTCTCGGCGCTCTCACCTTCATCGCCGACGACTCCGCCTGGCTCCAGGAGGATCCACTCGACGTTGATGCGCTCCCCGTCCGCGGTGCGACGCATTTTCGCACATGTGTCCGCGGCGTCCTGCTGCGACAACCATCGACCCCGTATCGGTCGACTCCCCTATCGACCACCCTCCCGGTCTCCCGCCAGCGCAAGCGCTCTGGTCGGTCGAGGCTTCAGCGGTGGTGAGACACGCGGTGGCTCGCCAGACGGCCACCACCCAAGTTGCGGCAATCGAGCCCGACGAATCTCTCTACGGCCTGTTCGATCTGTCGACTGGCTCCATAGAGACTGCATCCGAATGCGATAGCAGTGATCCGACGGTGGAAATCCTGATGGTCAACGGACCTCGCAGTCCCCCTGGCTTCGCCCATGAGGGCGGGGCAGGTGGCGGAGACGACCCCGCACGTGACCACGAAGAGTACCAGCCCGAGCCACTCGACTCTCCGCAAAGAGAAGAACTTCGCCGCAGGAACATGGATGCCCTGCATACTCCCATCGCAGGAGAAACTCCCGAGGCTCGCGCCTTGGAGGAGGCACGTTTGGCCAATTTGGCCGAACACGCTCGTCTGGAGAATCTTCAGCGAGCACTCGACGAGCGCGCGCGGCAACGAGTTCCCGACGCCAATCGACGTCAACTCTTCCCGCCGACTCAGGTATATCGAACCCCAATCCAGAATTTAGCAGCTGCAACCCGTATAGCAGAGTCCATCCAGCCCTCTCAGTCAGAAGCTGGGAGGGGCTTGATGTAGATAAGAGATTTGCTCCGGGCAGCAGGAGACCAGAATTCAGCCGTGTCGCAGTCGCACAACAGAATTCACAGTCGATCTGTCGCTGCGAATACGGTTCAGTCGGCTCATAGTCCTAGATCGCCTCCGCGGCGTGAAGGGTGCGAGAATTGGCGAGACCAGTACGGAGACCGACACGACCGAGATGATAGGCGTCGAGTGCCCACTTCCCCTCCGAGGGGTGGGTCTTACGCTCCTCGACAGCAAGATGAAAGGCGTCAACTCAGTGTGGGGCGAAGAGCTCCAGTCGACCCCAGGGAACCAGGCTTCGACGCGCGATCCATTATCGTGCAAGGCTTGGTCGACCGGAACAGAGCCCATCGGGGCGGGCCCGATAGAGATGCGCCCACAAGCAGTCGAGTGCATGTTTCTGGTCCAGAATGTTTCAGCAGGGCTATCAGACCCGCAGTGATTCCCCCAAATTTCAGGTTGGCAACAGGAGTCAGCAAGTTCACTGGTGAGTCTAAGCCTGAAACTTGGCTTGAGGACTACTGAGTGGCGGTTCAGATTGGTGGTGGGAATGACGAGGTGGCCATGAAGCATTTGCCCCTCATGTTGGAAGGTTCTGCCAGAGCGTGGTTGAATCAGTTACCTCCTAGCAGCATTTACACTTGGGAAGATCTGTCCCGAGTGTTCGTCAGAACGTTTGAGGGAACTTGCAAGCGACCGGCTGGATTGACGGAGCTTCAAGTCTATGTGCAGAAGACCAATGATACTCTCAGGGAGTATATTCAGAGATGGATCACTTTGCACCATACTGTGGAGAATGTGTCTGATCATCAGGCAGTCTGCGCCTTCAAGGATGGCGTCAAGAACAGAGAATTGAGTCTGAAATTTGGTCGAACCGGAGACATGACCCTGAGTCGGATGATGGAGATTGCTACCAAGTATGCCAACGGCGAAGAAGAAGACCGACTCCGAAGCAGCAAGTACAAGCCGAGTCAGTCGAAGAAGGGAAACACCAGTCGGAAACAGAAGCGGAAGGCTGAACCAGCAGCTCCTGGAGAGGCTCTAGCCGTGACTCAGGGAAAGTTCAAAGGGAAACCTAAAGGATCCTGGAACCCTAAGAAGGTGAAGGATAAAGAAGGGAACCACGTGATGGATATGCCGTGTCACATCCACACGAAGAAAGATGAAGAGGGCAATATCATTTACCCAAAGCATACCACTCGCTAATGTCGACTCCTGATCCAGCAGTTTCAAGGAAAATAGTCTAAGGACAAGGAAAAGGAGTCGGACAAGGCCGAAGACAAGGAGGACAGTGAGGAAGGATATCCGCATGTCAACTCCACTATGATGATCTTTGCAGATGTGGAAAGCAAGAGTCGACTGAAAGTCATTAACCGTGAGGTGAACATGGTTGCCCCAGCAAAAGCAAGTTATCTGAGATGGTCCCAAACACCCATCACATTCGACCAATCTGATCACCCGACTCATATTGCCACCCCTGGGAGGCAAGCTTTGGTGGTCGATCCAGTTGTCGAAGGCACTCGATTGACAAAAGTGCCGATGGACGGTGGTAGTGGGCTGAACTTGTTGTATGCAGACACACTGAAAGGAATGGGCATTCCGATGTCCCGACTGAGCACCAGTAACATGAGCTTTCATGGAGTTATACCAGGGAAGAAAGCCGAGTCACTCGGCCAAATAGCTCTGGACGTGGTGTTTGGTGATTCGAAACATTTTCGCAAAGAGAAGTTGACGTTTGAGGTCGTGGATTTTCAGAGTGCATACCACGCCATTTTGGGGAGGCCAGCTTACGCATGATTCATGGCTCGACCATGTTACGTGTACCTCAAACTGAAGATGCCCAGCCCCAAAGGAGTGATCACTGTCACCGGTGATCGGAAAAAGGCAGAAGAGTGCTTTTAGAAGGGCTCAAAGATTGCCGATTCCCAGGTGACAGCGGTCGAGTTTGAAGAATATAAACAAAGCGCAGATCCGAGTGATTTGCTGCGATCCAAGAAGCCTGCCACAGAATCTGCATTTCAGTCGTCCGGTGAGACGAAGCCTGTCCACATTCACCCGACCGATCCCAATGCAGCCCCGACCCACATCTCCACTACACTCGACCCGAAATAGGAAGAAGCGCTCATCCAGTTCCTCCGTGAGAACTGGGACATTTTTGCATGGAAGCCAACTGACATGCCAGGTATTCCTAGGGGACTGGCTGAGCATCGCCTTAGAGTCGACTCATCGGCAAAACCAGTTAAAGAACATCTTTGGCGGTCCGCCGTCCAGAAGAGAAAGGCTATTGGTGAGGAAGTGGCTCGACTGTTGGCGGCAGGATTTATCCGAGAGATATAACACTCCGAGTGGCTTGCTAATGTCGTCATGGTTCCTAAGAAGGACAAATCGCTACGAATGTCCATTGATTTCAAGCACATCAATCGGGCCTGCCCGAAAGATCATTTTCCTCTCCCTCGCATTGATCAAATTGTTGACTCGACCGCGGGGTGCGAGAGATTGTCTTTTCTAGACGCCTATTCCGGGTACCATCAGATCCGTCTGTATGGACCCGATGAGATAAAAACAGCTTTCATCACTCCATTCGGGTGCTTCTGCTATATCACCATGCCATTCGGCCTCAAGAATGCCGGAGCCACATTTATGCGAATGATTCAAAAGTGTCTGCTCACTCAAATCAGTCGGAATGTGGAAGCGTATATGGATGATATCATCGTCAAGTCACGAAAAGGTTCCGACCTGCTCACTGACCTCGCCGAGACATTTGCCAACCTCAGAAGGTATGATATCAAGCTCAATCCATCAAAGTGCACATTCGGAGTTCCTGGTGGCAAGTTACTCGTTTTTCTCATTTCCGAGCGAGGGATCGATTCTAATCCAGAGAAGATCGGCACTATTCTCCAAATGAAACGCCCTGTGCGAGTGCACGATGTCCAGAAGCTTACTGGATGCTTGGCCGCATTAAGTCGATTCATCTCACGACTCGGTGAAAAGGCATTGCCTCTTTACCGACTGATGAAGAAGGCAGACAAGTTCGAGTGGACTCCAGAAGCTGATGCAGCGTTTGCCGAGCTAAAAGCTCTGCTCTCCACCCAGCCGGTGCTTGCTGCTCCAATCAGCAAAGAGCCTCTGTTGCTTTATATCGCATCCACAGGACAAGTCGTCAGTACAATGCTTACGGTCGAGCGGGAAGAAGAAGGAAAAGCCTTCAAAGTTCAGCGCCCAGTGTATTATTTGTCTGAAGTCTTGACTCCATCCAAGCAGAGATATCCTCATTATCAGAAGCTTGTGTATGGAATATACATGACCACGAAGATGGTTGCTCATTATTTCTCTGATCATTCCATCACAGTCGTCAGCGACGCTCCACTATCAGAGATTTTGCACAACAGAGATGCAACTGGTCGAGTGGCGAAATGGGCGATTGAACTTCTTCCCCTTGATATCAAGTTTGAGGCAAAGAAAGCCATTAAGTCCCAGGCAATAGCAGATTTCCTCGCCGAGTGGATTGAACAACAGCAGCCGACTGAAGTTCACTCGGAGCATTGGACCATGTTCTTTGATGGCTCTAAAATGCTGAATGGTTCCGGTGCTGGGGTGGTCTTGGTTTCCCCCAGAGGAGATAAGCTTAGATATGTGCTCCAGATTCACTTTGATTCCTCCAACAACGAGGCAGAGTATGAGGCCCTCTTATATGGATTACGCATGGCCATTTCACTCGGCGTCCGTCGCCTGATGGTCTATGGCGATTTAGATTTAGTGGTCAACCAAGTGATGAAGGAGTGGGACGTGAGAAGCCCAGCAATGACTGGATACTGCAATGCAGTGAGGAAGCTGGAAAAGAAGTTTGAGGGGTTAGAGCTTCATCATATACCCCGATTGAAAAATCAAGCAGCTGATGATCTAGCAAAGATTGGTTCCAAGAGAGAAGCCATTCCGAGTGGCGTGTTTTTGGAACATATTCATACACCGTCAGTCAAGGAAGACCCTTTCACTGAAGAAACCCCACAACCCAAGAGTGCCACGGATCTGACTGAGGTAGAAGTCCCAGCAGTGGTCGACTTGGTTATGGAGATCTTGGTAGTCACACCCGACTGGACAATTCCCTATATCGCGTATATCCTGAGAAAAGAGCTCCCAGAGGATGAGGAAGAGGCTCGACAGATCGTCCGTCGATCCAAGGCCTTTACCGTTATCAAAGGACAGTTGTATAGAGAGAGCGCGACTGGAGTTGGTCAAAAGTGCATAACGCCGGAGGAAGGTCGAATCATTCTCAATGATATCCACTCGGGGACCTATGGTCATCATGCGTCCTCTCGGACCATCGTGGCCAAAGCATACCGAGCCGGATTTTACTGGCCAAAGGCGAATGAAATGGCAAAGGAAATAGTGGACAAGTGCGAAGGATGTCAGTTCTACTCAAATATGTCACACAAGCCTGCGTCAGCTCTGAAGACCATTCCACTCGTCTGGCCTTTCGCAGTATGGGGGTTGGACATGGTCGGTCCCTTGAGAACAGGTCGAAGTGGCTTCACGCATGTACTGGTGGCAGTCGACAAGTTCACCAAGTGGATTGAGGCTAAGCCAATCAAGAACCTTGATGCCGGTACTGCTGTTAGCTTCATCAGGGAACTGATATTCACATATGGAGTCCCGCACAGCATCATTACGGATAATGGGTCGAACTTTGACTCAGAGGAATTCAGGGATTTCTGCAACCCTCAAGGCACACGAGTCGACTACGCTTCAGTCGCCCATCCGCAGTCGAATGGACAAGCAGAGCGAGCCAATGGCCTGATCCTCAAAGGGTTGAAACCCCGACTGATGCGTGATCTCAAGCATGCAGCTGGAGCGTGGGTCGACGAACTTCCCTCGGTGCTTTGGGGACTGCGGACCACACCTAATCGGTCGACCGGAAGAACTCCATTCTTCTTGGTCTACGGAGCTGAAGCAGTCTTGCCGAGTGATCTTCTCCACAATGCTCCTCGAGTTGAACTCTACAACGAAGCAGAAGCTGAACAAGCGCGGCAGGACGCAGTCGACCTTTTAGAGGAAGAAAGGGAGATGGCTCTGATCCGATCGACCATCTACCAACAAGACTTGCATCGTTTCCATGCCAGAAATGTGAGGGGTCGAGCCTTCCAGGAAGGGGATTTAGTTCTCCGAGTGGATCAGAAGAAACAACACAAGCTTGCTCCTTCTTGGGAAGGACCCTTCATCGTCACCAAAGTTCTCCACAATGGGGCGTACCGTCTTTACAACGTCGAACGTAATATCGACGAGCCCCGAGCTTGGAACGCGGAACTACTCCGCCCATTTTACACTTAAGTTTATCACTCGGATGAGTTGTAATAAAGTACTTCTGTAGTTCATGGATTTCAAAATAATAGTGTCATAATTCCTCCATAATTTTTGTCACTTTTTATTTGTCCAATAAATTTTTCCCCTCAGTGGGTGACTTAGCCGCGAATCCGTTTCGCCTAAGTTTGTAAAAATCCTTACCGAGTGGTGAGCAAGACTCCCACTCGGAGGCTTAGCCGCGAATCCGTTTCGCCTAAGTTTGTAAAAATCCTTACCGAGTGGTGAGCCAGACTCCCACTCGGAGGCTTAGCCGCGAATCCGTTTCGCCTAAGTTTGTAAAAATCCTTACCGAGTGGTGAGCCAGACTCCCACTCGGAGGCTTAGTTGCGAATCCGTTTCGCCTAAGTTTAAATAAAATCCTACCGAGTGGTAAGCCAGACTTCCACTCGGAGGCTTAGCTGCAGTCCAAGTACTCTCCTAAGTTATGTAAATCCTACCGAGTGGCGAGCCAGACTCCCACTCGGGGGGCTTAGCTGCAGTATAAACACTCGCCTAAGTACAATGTGCGCTCGCAAGGAGGACGAGGTGCAGGTCGACTGCGACCCTCTCCTCTGAGCTACGCCACAAATACAACGTACGCTCGCAAGGAGGACGAGGTGCAGGTCGACTGCGACCCTCTCCTCTGAGCTACGCCATAAGTACAATGTACGCTCGAAAGGAGGACAAGGTGCAGGTCGACTGCGACCCTCTCCTCTGAGCTACGCCATAAGTACAATGTGCGCTCATAAGCAGGACGAGGTGCAGGTCGACTGCGACCCTCTCCTCTGAGCTTCGCCACAAGTACAACGTGAAAATCCTACCGAGTGAAGAGCAAACCTCTCACTCGGGGGCTTAGCTGCAGCCCAGTGCTCGCCTAAGATATAAAAATCCTCCCGAGTGAAGAGCAAACCTCCCACTCGGGGGCTTAGCTGCAGCCCAGTGCTCGCCTAAGATATAAAAATCCTACCGAGTGAAGAGCAACCCTCTCACTCGGGGGCTTAGCTGCAGCCCAGTGCTCGCCTAAGATATTAAAATCCTACCGAGTGAAGAGCAAACCTCCCACTCGGGGGCTTAGCTGCAGCCCAGTGCTCGCCTAAGATATAAAAATCCTACCGAGTGAAGAGCAAACCTCCCACTCGGGGGCTTAGCTGCAGCCCAGCGCTCGCCTAAGTTACAGAAATCCTGCCGAGTGAAGGACAAACCTCTCACTCGGTGGCTTAGCTGCAGCCCAGCGCTCGCCTAAGGGAATTAAGGAACAAGTCGACTGCAGTGAGCGTCTTGCTTTGAACCTGCAAAAGACATTTCGAGCCAAACGCAATCATATTCAAACATCAAATCCAAGTTCAGATCGATACCTAAAGGAACCGAAAGTGCTCAGGCGCTAAGCCTGTTAAGGTTTATCGGTTACAATTCACTCGGCATACTGAGGCAAATTTAAAGTGTCGAGCTTAAAGAAGTTTTTTACCCCTCCTGTGGAGGGCTGGAAGGTGCAACGAACTCATCAAGATCAATTCCATCTGCGATCCGAGTGGCAGTAGCAATGAAGGTTTCCATGAAAGACCTGAAGTCGTGTTTCTTGGTGTTGGCCACCCAGAGAGCCGCCAGCTTGTCTTCTAGTGCATCTTTGCAGTGGACTCGGGCCAGACACAGAGCAACATCTGCACCGCACCGAGCCGAGGACTTTTTCCACTCCTGCACTCGACCAGGGACCGTGTTCAGGCGAGCCATCAGCGACTCGAGGTCGTTCTGGAGTGTCTCCCTGGGCCAGAGCATTGAGTCGATGCGAGATGTGGCGACCTTCAGCCTTGCAAGATAGTCCATGACAGCTGCAACACGGGACTCCAGTCGGAAAACATTCATGGCAACTTCATCGTTCATCGGAGAATTGACGGGGTCAACGTTTGGTTCCAGCCGGCTAGTCTCTTCTTCAAAGTTTTGACAAAATTCTACAAGGACAATCACCGAGTCACGGCAATGATCGAATGGAAAAATCACATTGAAAATGATTGACGAGCGTAAAGGGTTACCGTCAAGCATAAGGAACAACTTCTTGGCAAGACCACTCAGGAAGGCCTCCAGATCATTTTTCTTCCCAGTCAACTGGCTGACTTTGTCGATCAGGGCAGCTTTGTCAGTTTTCAGTTGACTGACTTCCTTGTTGGCGATCCCAAGAGCAGCTTTCAGATTGGTATTTTCTTGTTCAAGCTTGGTGACTGAAGCTAACTTCTCGTCAACAAGCTTAATCTTCTCAGCTAGTTCAAGGTCTTTTTTCTGTTGGGCCTCCTTCACCTTACCTGCAAGTTACAGCAAGATCAGATTTTGAAACAAATGAAGGAAAAAAGCAGTCGTCGAGGTCTCACCAAACATACCTTTGGTCTCCTCCTTTGCCTTCGTCATATTCTCCTGAACCAGCTTCAAATCCAGCTCGAGCTGAATGTGCTTGTTTTCCAGCTCGGTGTAGCGAGCCGCAAGGTCACAAGATTTCTGCGAAGAACCAATCGACAAAATGTCAAAGATAATTCACTTCCAAGTGGAAAAGAAAAAATCATACGTTTCTAAGACTACAGCCAAATGCAAGCATTCGACCGTAGTCTCGGGGACTACACCCAGTGGGTGCACTCAGCGTGCCCCCACTAATCCTATTGAAGACAGAGTCGACCAGTCGACCTCAAAAAAAAACAAGACGTATTCTTTAAGACTGTAATCGACTGCAAGCAGTCGACCACAGTCTCGGGGACTACACCCAGTGGGTGCACTCAGCGTGCCCCCAGAATCCATTCACCTCAGTCGAACGACAGAAATACTTTACTTATAAAGCCTAAGGCCGACTGCCAGCAGTCGACCTTAGCCTTGGGGACTACACCCAGCGGGTGCACTCAGCGTGCCCCCGCTAACACGGAGTTTAAATCGACACACCCAGTGGGTGACTGCTATAAATTCCGGAAAGAAAAGTTTTTGATAGCATATCCTAACAGAACAAGCGATGGTCGACTGACCTGAACATTGCTTTGAAGGGCGGAGCTGGCGTCATAAGCTGCTTGACTTGCCTCCCGGATGGCCTTCACCTGCTCCATCATGACCCCTGCTTGGCGTATGGCTTCCTTCGCAGCGCTGGCTTGGTCTTCTGGGACGTGGTGCGTCGCGAAGAGAGAAGGTTGTGCGGCACTCGACGAAGCAGGGAGAGCACTCGTCAGTGGAACTGCGAAGGACACGGTGTGTCGAGTGGTGTTCTCCTCATCCGCGACCAGAGTCTCGGGCGCCGTCACATCCTGGGCCACCTTGTCGGCAGACGCTTTCCTGCTCCTTCTGTGCTTCAGCGGTTACTCATCGTCATCATCATCAGGAAGAGTGATAACGACATTGGATGGAGCTACAGAAAAGAATCAGAATTAGAGATCATGAGTCAGTCGACTAAAAACAGAATTAAGAGTATAGTACCAGGATTTGAGGTTGCTGCGTCCTCCATCTCATGGTCGTCAGCCCTGGCTGAGGTCTCAGAAGTAGCAGCACTGCAATTCCAAAGAATCAGTCGACTAACTCAAGCGTCAACCAGAGATAAAGCTCGCACAAAACAAGAAGACTTAAGCAGCTTGATTACCCTGATATGGTGGGGATGGACACCTTCATCTTCGGCAGGAGCTTGGTCGGCTTTGACGGGGCCGCCCTGGGCTGCTTCGACACCTTTTCAGTCGGCGCCGGAGAAGTGGTCCGAGGGCGCTTGGTCGACTGCGCAACAGTCGCAACCCCCTTGCCACGTTCAGTCACAGGGTCATGGACAAGCTTCGACCGCCTTTCCGAGCGCGGTGGTGCGACCTCCTCCTCCTCCTCTTCTTCATCCTCCTCATCGTCATCATCATCATCATCGTCCTCAGCGGCATCCGAGTCCCACTCCTCCTGGCTCTCGCCCCCGCTCGCTTCTCCCTCTTCAGTCGGAGCCTGTGCTCCATTGGGCATCGAGTACAGCTCAGTGAGGGCCTGATAGACATCAAGACAAAGATCAATCGACCAATTTGCAGAGAAAACAGAAATAAATATGACAAGAATACAATGGGAAGTGGAGCAGACATACCTTGTCTGGAACGCTGCGGTGGTCAAGTGGAGGAATCCTTCTGGCTCCACGAGGGTTATCCTTGTTTCCAGTAACAGCGGCCATCCACCTTTCCAGAGTGGTATTGTCAACTGCTTCTGGATTGATCCGAGTTTCATCTTCAGTCCCGCGGTACAACCACATGCAATGGCTCCGGAACTGAAGAGGCTGGATACGTCGCCTAAGAAAAACCTCCAGGAGATCCATACCCGTCACTCCCTCCCGAACCAACTGAACTACGCGCTTCATCAGCATCTTCACGTCAGCTTTCTCCTCCGGAATCACCTTTAGAGAGGAGGGCTTGTTCACTCGGTCCATGGGGAACTGAGGGAGTCCACTCGACTGCCCCGGCGTTGGCTCATTCTGGCAGTAGAACCAGGTCGACTGCCAGCCTCTGACTAACTCGGGAAACGTCATGGCTGGGAAGGTGCTCTTGTTCATCACCTGGATCCCCAGACCTCCACACATTTGGACAACTTGGGTTTTTTTGTCGCCAGTGCTCGCCTTCTTCACGGTCTGAGAGCGACACGTGAATATGTGCTTGAACAAGCCCCAATGCGGTCGACAACCCAGAAAATTCTCACACATGGACACAAACGCGGCAAGATAGGCGATAGAATTCGGGGTGAAGTGGTGGAGTTGCGCTCCAAAGAAGTTCAAGAAACCACAGAAGAAAACGCTCGGTGGCAAAGAAAATCCGCGGTCGACATGGGTAGCCAGAAGCACGCACTCACCCTCTTCCGGCTGGGGCTGCCACTCTTTCCCCGGAAGCCTTGCGGCTCCGTGGGGGATCACCCGTCGTTGGCCATGTCGAGGAGATCCGTCTCCGTGATGGTCGACCGGATCCAATCTCCCTGGACCCAGCCTTTCGGCAGGCGAGATCTAGACGAAGATCCGCCGCGACTGGTGGATCTCCCCTTCGCCTTCTCCGTCGCCGACGCCTTCTTCGCGTGTTCCAGCGTCGCCGTCCTCTCCTTGACCATGGCTGCCAGCGAGACGCGCGAGGAGAAGTTGTGTGGAGGCGAGAGCGGGCGCGTTGGGCGAAGACGAAGAGAGCAGAGAGAGAATGCTGAGGCACTGTTCAAAAACCCTCACCCGGCGCATTTATAAGATCCCTTCCGAGTGGATGACAGGTGGGCCCGGTCGATCTAATCATATCCCGAAACAGTTGCGCGGACGCGATACGTGGCGAAAAAAGCGGCGCGGGGATCGAGGCGTCTATGCCCTATCCCATCCGAGCGCCGCGGTCCGCCCCGCTTCGCGCGCTTCCCCAAATTTCATATCCCGCAGAATCCGCGAACGGCAGATCGGTCTGTCAGACGCAGGATTTCCTGTGATCCGTCGCTCGGAAATCGGCAAAGTCCAAAAGATCACTCGACGAAAGAAAAGAATGGATCGAGTCGACTGAAGAAAAGTTGCTCACTATCAACAAAGAGATTCTTGGTTCAAAACAACGCATGACCAGTATGCAAAGGCCAATCGAAAACAACATCAAATCCTTCATCACTCAAGCCTCAATCCATTCGGGGGCTAATGATGGAGTCATGTACCTAGGGTAGGGTCATAGACCTGATCTAAGTACCCTGCCCAAAGACACCCTTAGAAGAGATCACCTTCCAGTCGACCTACGAGGAACCCACTCGACTGACTTGAAGGACTCGACCACGAAGACTCACTCGACCACCAGAAGGTCAAGAAGCACTTTGCACTACAACAGTCTGTAATTAAGTAGTCTTTATGATAGTTAAGACACTTTATGTGGGGCGTTACCAGTAACGCCCCGGACTTAATGTACCTTAAACCCTTCATTACGTGGGTTGGCTGGGGTCCTGGCGCACTCTATATAAGCCACCCCCCTCCACAGGCAAAAGGGTTCGCACCCCTGTAACTTATATACACATAATCCACTCGACCCCCTCCGGGCTCCGAGACGTAGGGCTTTTACTTCCTCCGAGAAGGGCCTGAACTCATACATCTCTTGTGTTTACAACCTCTCCATAGCTAGGACCTTGCCTCTCCATACCTACCCCCCACTCTACTGTCAGACTTAGAACCACGACAGTGGAGACCAGTCAAATGATTCCTTGAGACCCATAATCTTTAGTTCTTCCACGCTATAGACATGAGTGAGGACAGCCCAGGTGCGATTGAGGGTTTCATGAAGGTGATAATGGTTTTTCTTCACTGCATTATGTGTTGAGGTCATATTGTGAAGAACGGCAGCAAACTGACGCTTTACCCATTTGTGATTGCGATCAACCTTCTGATGAAGACTGAGGAGTAACTCACGGTCAGTCATCACCCTGGGTGCTGTGGCTTGAGGATTTTGCTTAGCTGAGGTATTTGCGGCAGTGTCATGTGTGGCAGAATCGCCATTGGTAGAGTAAGATGTAGCTAGGCGAAGTTGACCATCCAATGGACGAATGCCTTCATCGATCACAGCAGCTGCCTTGCCTTTATCATCAGCTGAAGAAACTGTCCGTTTGAGGACTTCAATGGGAGGCAAGTAGCTACCATGGTTCAGAGTGTCAGCTTTGTAATTCAGTGAAGATCGTGCCCTTATGAATCTCGTAATCCAAGGCGCATAGGGCTTCAGCTCGAAAGGTGACATAGCAACATTGGCCAGAGTCCTCATGAAGAAATCATGGAAGTTGACGGGAATGCCATGAATGATGTTGAAAAGCATGTTCTTCATGATGCCAACGACATCTTCATCATTTGAGTCGTGGCCATTGATAGGACTCATTGTCTTCGTCAGAATGCGATAGACAGTCCGAGGCACATAGAGCAATTCCTTGACGAGGAATTTGGTTCGTGGGGCCTGCCCAGGCTTCAAAGGCTTCATGAGCACTTGCATATAATGATTTGTCAGTTCAGGGTCATTGTAGATGCAACATGCACTGTCATGGGGAGGATCGAGAGGAAGGACACGAAGCAATTCAGTTGCCAGTGCCTTGTAGTGAGTGTTTTCGGTCATCCAATCCAACACCCATGAATTGACATCTTCAGCGTCTCTAGTGATATGCAGTGTGGCATAGAACTGAAGAATGAGTTCTTCATTCCAATCGCAAATGTCAGTGCAGAAATTCAGTAATCCTGCATCACTGAGGACTGGCTCGAAGCATGGCAGAGATTCCATATCCACTTGAGGAATATGTTCATGATCGAAGATTTTGTCCTTGTCAAACAGCACTGAGGAATAGAAGTTGGCTTGACTAGCAGTCCAGAAACGCCTCTTCCTTATGCGAGCAGAGTCATATGGGTTGTAGTCAGTGAAGAACACATGCTCGGAAAAGAAGTCTTCAGCCTTGAACTTCTGTTTGCTTGAGAACGGATTCTTTGGCTTCGGCAGAGGAATATCAGTGATTTGTAGTACCACCTCGGGAATCACAAGCTCAGGTACTTCAGGCTGAGGAATTTCTGGTTCTTCTTGTGCAATCTGTGGATCAGCAGCAGCAGGTTCTTCAGCACTAGCGGCTGGAATATCTTCATGAACAGAGGAAGTGGGATGAGTTTCTTCAGAGCCCATTTGAACTGTTGTTGCCGGGGACTGAGGAATCTGTTGAATAGGAGTGAAGAGAGGAGTATTGGGATCTGACTTTCCCAAAAGTCATCATTCATCACTGGTGTGGAGCATCCAATATCCACATCTTCATCTTCAATTTCCTCAACACCAGCCTCTTCAGCTGTGAACTGAGGCATAGGTGAGGAATTGACTGTCGTTGAAGGGATTGTATCCACTTCAATTTCTTCATCAATCTGCTCTGACAAAGCAGCAGAATGATTTTCTTCATCAGATCCGCTTGGAATCTTGTAGTCTTCTCCAAAAGGAACAATTTCCTTTGATGACATGGAGGAAATCGGAACGGCATCAATTGGATGTTCAAGAGAGCTGGTCATAGGCTTCATTTTCTTCGCAGCCGAAGAATTTGACGCAGCTGATGCCTTCCTTTTCTTCACTGCAGCTTGCTCTGCAGCCTTGGTCTTCTTCACTTCATAGGCAGAAGGAAGAATTGGAGTTGGTGTAGGCGCGGGAGGAGCTGAGGAATCTGGTTGATATTCTTCAGGCGCAACTGAAGCAGTTGCCCTGATCTCTTCAGTTTCTTTAGGCGCACCACTAGTGGATGCCCTGGCAATTTCTTCAGCGGCTGGAATGGAGTCATCAGCCCTGGAACTTACATTTTCTTCAGCAGGCTGAAAGTCATCAGCGGTGCTGGCATGTTCTTCAGCAGGCTGAGCAGAGTCTGCAGCCTGAAGATTTTCTTGTTGCGATGGGGCTGCAACAGTTGTCATTTTCTTTGTCAGGTTGACGAATCTCACTTTGGCTCCTTGCCAGTCAGCATAGTATGCATCGAAGTCTTTGCTGAGGGCTTGGATTTCAGACTGAGTCTTGAGAAGTTCCTCAGGTGTCATTCTGACAACATTTTTCTTCAGGAGCTTCTCCTTCCTGTATTGAGCCTTCTTGATCTCTCTTGCCTTTTCAAATTTCCATTTTTCTTGACTGATGAAATGGGTCAGCATGTGACTTTGACCAGGAGTTAGTTGAAAATCAGGCATGGGGGTGTTTGGATCCTTGTGCCAGAGGTCAATGTAGTCAAGGATTTTCCTCGGATCCAAAAGCAGTGGCACAGATGTGCCTTTGGCTCTTGCGGCCTTCACTTGCCTGTCTCTGATGATTTCTGCAAGTTCTTCATCAGAAGCTTCATCATCAGAGGGCACTTGGAATGCAACATGTTTCTTCCTTGGACTTGGCCGAGGACCGCGTCCAGCTGTTGCTTTAGTCTTCAACAGTGTGGGGCCTGATGAGGACATTGGTGCAGCTGAGGAACTTGCTGAGACACCAGAAGCAATTGAAAAACCCGTAGTCCTTTGACATGTAGCCAGATGCACGGGAGTTGAGGACTTTGGTGGAGCAGTAGCGGTCTGAGGAATTTGTCGTGAGGGCATAGCTGAGGAACTTGGCCGTGAGGGCGCTGTTGGTGAAGCACTTGGCTTGCGAGCAGGCTTCTTTGGCATTGATTTCCTCGGCTTGACCGAGGTCTCAGCAGCAGCAGCAGCGGCAGAATCCTCATTGAATTTCCTCACTGCCTCCTTGGCTTGTCTTGCCAATTTTTCTTGGCGCCTAGCCCACTCTTCAGGAAAGTCCTCACCACGCTTGATGCTGGTGGGATCAGCTACTTGGCCAGGTGCCAATGGAGCTCTTGGGCATGGAGGATTTAAAGCAAATTTCTTCATGTACTTCGGAGTTACATATCTGTACTCCCTCCATTCTCTTGCCC
Source organism: Triticum timopheevii (assembly GCA_963921465.1). NCBI lineage: Eukaryota > Viridiplantae > Streptophyta > Magnoliopsida > Poales > Poaceae > Triticum > Triticum timopheevii. The sequence continues at coordinate 327,075,816 of OY997266.1, forward strand.
ATCTCCGTTCAATCCTCTGAATGCGCACTTTGCGCTGATTTTTGTTCTCTTTGCCAAATTTGGCTTCATCAGGTGTGCAATAGTCCTTGTATATGTCATCAGGGATCTCGAAAGCAGTCATGACCTCAGGTTTCTTTCCTCCTTTCTGCGGTCTCTTTCCTTCAGCCATATTCTTCAGATGAGGAATTTGAACAATTGAACACTCTGAAGAAGTATGCAGTTTTTCTTCGAGGAACGCTACAAATGAGTTAAGTTGATGAGAACCTAGTGATTCAGCACCGGACATGAGTACCTGTGAACAGAGTGTAGGTGCGAGGAATTTGGAGAGGTCATATGCGTTCTCAGAAGGTTTTTCGAAAAGACAAGTTTTGAGGAATTTGACCAGTTGAGCCTTGAGGAATTTCACTAAGCGTTCTTGTCTTAGGTTCCAGAGTTGTACAGATCGAAGATCCACACAATTGAGGAATCTCGAAGAAAATGAGTTCTTAGAGAAATGGATCAAGAGCATACAGTGCGTGAGGTGTTCATATGTGTGAAGATTTGAAGAATAAAACACCTTTGAAGATTTTCAGGAAAGCTCGAGAATCAAAGTGAGTAATAAAAGTAACTTTTAATTACCCGAACTGAAGAAGACGACGAACTGAGATGAACAGCGGTGAAGTTCGTCAAGTTAGATCTCCCACGCCCTAACTTGGCAGAGGGAGACAGCTACGGCGACGGCGGAGTGAAGATTTCTGCAACCGGCGCGAGTACGACGTCGACGAGGTCGAGGCAGCGAAGCTCTTCCTCACCGGCGATGATGGAGTAGCGGCGGTGCTAGGGTTTGAGGAGCTCGAGTGAGAGACAGCGACCGAGCGGAGTAAATGAAGTGAGGAAGGGGAGAGGGGTATTTATAGCCACGGTGAAAAACTGTTCGCCCGAAGATTTTGGGACGAACATACCCCTGCCCTTTCTCCTTCATGCAACATGTGTCACCCACGTACTATGCAGATGAGATCGTGTAAGATCGTGAGTGAATATAATAATGCATCGTGGGATGCGGAACGGTTTGAGCGGCAAAACCGAAAATCTGGATAAGATTTGTTTTAAAGTTTCGTTCGCAATTTCTTCAGCTGACAAGGACACAGTGAAGATTTTTAACGAGTTTCAATTAGAACGCACATGAAGAATTTGTGAATAGATTGGGTTGAGTATAGCATAGAGGGGGAAGGGTCCGATCACATTCACTTAGCAGAAAAAGCAACTTGAAGAAATAGCCATAAGTGAATGTTGTAGAGGACATAAACTCATATATATATATATATATATATATATATATATATATATATATATATACAATGAAGAAAAACGACGGAAACAGTGAAGATTTTGCAAAGTTGAAGAATTTGAAAAACTGAAGAATTTCAAAACTGACGAAAAACTCAAATTGAAGATTTTCTAATTTTTGTGGTGGCGTAACCCACCGTATAAGAATGATGATTTCAGACACCGCGTACAATTGTCATAGGGTTCTGAGAATCAAATTCTTCATTAATTTCTTCACACTTAGAGTGTTATTCTTCATTGATTGAAGAAAAACGTTTCTTCATGTGTTGCACATCTAAGTCATCAATTTTGCATAAGTGTTAGGATGTGTGTCCTTTTCAAAGAACATTCGAAGACTCTAAGATATTTAGCTCACACCGCAACTTGCTAAATCTCTTCTCATCCAAGGGCTTAGTGAAGATATCAGCTAGCGGTTCTTCAGTCTTCACATGTTCAATGGAGATATCGCCCTTCAACACATGATCACGAAGAAAATGATGACGAATCTGAATGTGCTTTGTCTTTGAATGCTGAACTGGGTTGTGTGCAATCTTAATGGCACTCTCATTGTCGCAGAGGAGAGGCACATTCTTCACATTGTTGCCATAGTCCTTGAGGGTTTGCTTCATCCAAACCAGTTGAGCACAGCAAGAGCCAGCAGTAATGTATTCAGCTTCAGCAGTAGACAGTGATACGCAGTTCTGTTTCTTCGAGGACCAATAGACCAAAGATCGTCCGAGGAAATGACAAGTGCCAGATGTTGACTTGCGGTCCACACGATCACCAGCATAGTCAGAGTCAGAATATCCAATGAGATCAAAAGCAGAGCCCTTGGGGTACTATAATCCTAGTGTTGGTGTGTGAGCTAGATATCGAAGAATATGCTTCACAGCCTTATGGTGTGATTCCTTCGGTGCAGCTTGAAATCGGGCACACATGCAAACACTAAGCATTATATCTGGCCTATATGCACATAAGTACAATAAAGAACCAATCATGGAGCGGTATACCTTATGATCGAAGTCAATACCATTTTCATCAGTGCATAGATGGCCATTTGTGGGCATAGGAATTTTGACGCCTTTGCAATCTTGCATGCCGAATTTCCTCAGTACATCTTTGAGGTATTTCTCCTGAGATATGAATATGCCATTGCGCTGCTGACGAATTTGAAGACCTAAGAAGAATTTCAACTCTCCCATCATAGACATTTGATATTCTTCACTCATCATATAGGCAAATTCATCACTATAACGTTGGTCAGTACAGCCAAAGATAATATCATCAACATATATTTGGCACACAAACAGTTCACCATCATGAGATTTTGTAAAGAGAGTAGGGTCGAGTGAACCGGGTGTGAAGCCATTCTTCACGAAGAATTCCTTCAATGTATCATACCACGCCCGAGGGGCTTGCTTGAGGCCATAGAGAGCCTTATTGAGTCTGAAGACTTTGTCAGGATTCTTTGGATCTTCAAAACCTGGGGGTTGAGCAACATATACTTCTTCCTCAAGCTTACCATTGAGGAATGCACTTGTCACATCCATTTGATATAAGATGATATCATGATGATTAGCGTAAGCAAGTAATATGCGAATAGCCTCAAGTCTAGCAACAGGTGCAAAAGTTTCATCGAAATCAATTCCTTCAACCTGTGTGTAGCCTTGAGCTACTAGTCGTGCCTTATTCCTCACCACAAGGCCATTTTCATCTTGCTTGTTGCGATAGATCCACTTTGTGCCAATGATATTATGCTTGCGAGGATCTGGGCGATTTACCAATTCCCATACATTGTTAAGCTCGAATTGATGTAATTCTTCTTGCATATCCTGAATCCACTCCGGCTCGAGAAATGCTTCATCTACCTTAGTGGGCTCTGTGATAGAGACAGAAGCATAGTGCCCACAAAAGTTAGATAAATGTGAAGCTTTTGAGCGTGTGAGAGGACCTGGTGCGCTAATGTCATCGATGACCTTCTCCACTTGCACTTCTTTTGCCACGCGAGGATGAGCTGGTTGTCGCTGAGGAATTTGATTAGCATTTTCTTCAGCACCATTTTCCTCAGCATTTTCTTCAGGTGCATCAGCTCGACGTTCTTCATGAACTAGAATGAATTCTTCAGTAGATTCTTCAGTAGGAATGACATCCTCAGTTGCCTTGAACTTGATAGAATCCTCAGGTGCTGGTTCATCTAACACAGAAGGTAGGTGCTCTCTTTGCGAGCCATTAGTTTCATCGAACCGCACATCTATAGTGTCAACAATCTTGTGAAGAACAATGTTGAAGACTCTGTAGGTGTGCGAGTCCTTTCCGTAACCAAGCATAAAACCTCCATGTGCTTTTGGTGCAAATTTAGAGTTGTGGTGAGGATCTCTAATCCAACATTTAGCACCAAAGACTTTGAAATAACTCACATTGGGTTTCTTGTCAGTGAGGAGTTCATAGGCCGTCTTCTTGAAGAATTTGTGAAGATATACTCTGTTGATGATGTGGCACGCAGTATCAATTGCATCAATTCAAAAACGCTGAGGAGTTTTGTATTCATCAATCATAGTGTGAGCCATCTCAACAAGAGTCCTGTTCTTGCGCTCCACGACGCCATTTTGCTGAGGAGTATAGGGAGCAGATAATTCATGAGTAATACCAAGTTCATCAAGATAGGCATCAAGACCGGAATTCTTGAACTCAGTTCCATTGTCACTTCTGATGTGCTTGATCTTCACACCAAAGTTGGTTGAAGCCCTTGAGGAAAATCGTTTGAAGACTTCCTGCACTTCATGTTTGTAAGTAACAATGTGTACCCATGTATATCGAGAATAATCGTCAACAATGACAAAACCATATAGAGATGCATCATTAGTGACTGCTGAGTAATGATTAGGTCCGAAGAGGTCCATGTGAAGCAATTCGAATGGACGGGTAGTGGTCATGATAGTCTTCGCTGGATGCTTGGCCTTGGTCATTTTTCCAGCTTCACAGGCTCCGCATAAGTGATCCTTGAGGAATTTGACATTCTCAATGCCAATGACAAGCTTCTTCTTCGCAAGCGTGTGCAAATTCCTCATGCCTACGTGACCAAGTCTTCGATGCCATAGCCAGCCTTCTGAAGCTTTTGCAAGTAGACACATGGCTGGTTGTGGTCCTCTAGAGAAATCAACAATATACAAATCTCCTTCCTAAAGCCTTCGAAGACTTTGGAATTGTCAGCTTCCATAATCACAACACAGCGATACTTGCCAAAGACAACAACCATATCAAGATCACGAAGCATTGAGACTGACATGAGATTGTATCCTAAGGACTCAACAAGCATGACTTTGTCCATGTGTTTATCCTTAGAAATTGCAACCTTACCAAGACCCAATACCTGACTTTTGCCTTTGTCAGCAAAGATGATAAGCTTCAGAGGTGACGGTGATAAGGGAGCATCCATCAATAGATTCTTGTCACCAGTCATGTGATTCGTACATCCACTATCGAGGACCCATTCAGTAGTTTTGGGTTGATCATCCTGCATATGAATTAGTGTAGCTTACAATCTCATATGCTTCATCAGTGAAGAATATGATATCAAGTTCATCAGATTAATTTCATCAAGCAGTAAACAAATATAGCAGTATGAGGACGTGTGAAATGAAAGTTCATTTCATCATGATTCGCCTGCGTCCTTTCAGGCATTTTTGTCAGGTCCCCAGCAAATTCTTCAGACGTTAAAGCACGCCTGGAGACCTGACCCTGCAGAAGAGATTAGTTCTTTTTCTTCACCACCCACATCTGGAGGGGTGGCAAAGAATTCATCACTCTGCGAGCACCATATGAGAAAGGTGGCAAAGATGCCAATCCGTTTCGTTTCACATAAGAGGGGTTAGGGTAAGCATATGAATAAGCAAAGAAATTCTTCGAGGACTTATGAACATAATGGTTTGAAGAATAATGCACATATTCATAGCCCTTAGCTCTACCCTGCGAGACAGAGTTGTTAGCACGATGATAATCATATGAGGACTTTGATCCTTTTGAGGAATTTGATCCATGTGAGGAATTTGGTCCGTATGAGGACTTGGATCCATATGAAGAGTTTGGTCCATATGAAGAATTTGATCTGGGGTTCCTGTTCTTCACAGGTGGTGTCATGAGGACATTCACTTGAAGACTTTCAACATAAATTTTAGGAACCCATATTTTCTTCATAGGGGAACCGTTCCTGCAGTTAGTTCCAACATATCTAGCAAATACTTCACCATTCTGATTTTTGAACAGTTTATAGTTGGAGTCAAATGACTCATCAGAAGAATGAGGAGATTCACATGTAAAGCTAGATAAGTTAGATGGATCAACTGGAGGTCCCTTTGCAGCAACCCATGAGGTTTTGGGGTACTGCTCAGGCTTCCAATATGTTCCATCAGCATTGAGTTTCCTGTCAAAGGCAATACCCTCTTTCCTAGGGTTTCTGTTGAGGATCTGCTTTTTAAGCACATCACATAGAGTCTGATGCCCTTTGAGGCTTTTGTACATGCCTGTCATGTACAATTCCTTCAGCCCTGCATTGTCAGTGATACTAGCAATGTCCTCAGATGAGGAATTAGTGATAGCAGAGGCAGATGAAGAATTTGTAACAGTTGAAGCATTTGAACATTCAGGTGAAGAATTAGCAGATTCACGTTCAATGCACTTTAAGCATGGAGGAACAAATTCTTCCTGGGAAGCGCTGATTTGTTGAGCTAGTAATGAATCGCGCTCCTTCTGAAGATCTTCATAACACACTCTTAGCTTTTCAAGATCTTCCTTTCTTTGAAGAGATTCAGAGGAAACCTTCTCGTGATCTTGCTTTTCTTGAAGAAATTCATAAGAAAGTTTCTCATGATCAGATAATGGAGTGTTATGATGACTTTGAAGGTTATCAAACCTAGACTGAAGTCTTTGAAGATTTTCAGTCAAGGCTTTAGTGCGATCCATTTCTTCACCCAACATATCATCACTTTTGTCTAGCATGTTTTGAACCTTTTCAAAAGCCCGTTGTTGTTTTGCAGCAATCTTAGCAAGTTTAGAGTAGCTGGGCTTGAGATCCTCATCAGATTCATTTTCACTAGATTCAGAGGAGTTGTATTTGAGTACCTTTGCACCTTTCTCCATGAAGCAATAGGTGGGAGCGTAGCCATCGTTATCTTCATCAGGCTTGTCGGTGGGGTCAGTTTCTTCAGTGTTGAAGATGGACTTGCTAACGAAAGCAGTAGCGAAGGCCAGACTCGCCACACCAGATTCAGATTCTTCAGACGCCTCCTCTTCATCATTTTCCTCAGATTCAGCTTCAGAGTCCATCTCCTTGCCAATGAATGCCTGAGCCTTCTTGGAGCTGCTCTTCTTGTGAGATGAAGACTTCGAGGATTTTGATGACGTAGATTTTGACGATTTCTTCTTCTTCTTTGCATCATCAGAACTGTAATCCTTGTATTTCTTCTTCTTCATTTCCTTTTCCCACTGAGGACAATCTTGGATATAGTGACCAGGTTTCTTGCATTTGTGGCACAGCCTTCTCTTATAGTCACTGGATGAGGAATCACTGCTTCTTGAAGATTTCCAAAGCGACCACGTCTTGAGAACTTCTAGAATTTCTTCACGAGCAGTGCTAGCTCCTGGCTCAATTCTTCAGGATCACCAAGGCTACTACCAGAATCCTCATATTCAGAGTCAGACACAGCCTTGGCCTTCAGGGCACGTGGTTTGCCATAGTTTGAACCATCGAGATCTCTCTTTTCAGCAAGCTGGAACTCATGAGTATTTAGCCTTTCGAGGATATCAGCAAGATCAAGAGACTTGTAGTCAGCACGTTCTTGTATCATCAGTCCCAGAGTATCAAATGAGGAATCAAGCGATCTCAACAGTTTCTTCACCACCTCATGATCAGTGATGTCAGTGGCACCGAGGGATTGAAGCTCATTTAGATGTCAGTGAGGCGATCAAAGGTTTGTTGGACATTTTCATTGTCGAGTCTTTTGAAGCGGTTGAAGAGATTCCGAAGAACATCAACTCGAGAGTCACGCTGAGTTGAGACTCCTTCATTTACTTTGGACAGCCTATCCCAGATAAGCTTAGTAGTTTCCAAAGCACTCACTCTTCCATACTGTCCTTTGCTCAGATGGCCACATATGACATTCTTCGCTTGAGAATCGAGTTGCTTGAATCTCTTCACATCGGTAGCGTTCAGTGAGGGTGAGACAGAGGGAACACCATTTTCCACAACATACCAGAGATCGTTATCAATTGCCTCAAGATGCATTCGCATCTTGTTCTTCCAGTAGGGGTAGTCTGTCCGATCAAAGGTAGGACACCCAGCCGAGACCTTGATCATACCTGCGGTCGACATAACTAAAACTCCAGGCGGTTAAACCAAAATCACACAGAACAAGGGAGTACCTTGCTCTGATACCAATTGAAAGTGCGTTATATCGACTAGAGGGGGGTGAATAGGCGATTTTTATGAATTCTTCACTGAGGAATTTGCTGGTGAAGAAATTCCTTAGCGAAGAACTACTTGCAGCGGAATAAGTACTCAGAAGTTAGCATAACAGAATACAAGCACGGTCATCATGATGAAATGAAGACAAGCACAGAGTACAGAAAGCGTAATCACAGGATAACACAAGATGAAGACAAATAGACTGAAGAAATTGAACTGAGGAATTTGAGAAAGTCTTCAGTCAAAGTCTTCAAGCACAGATATGAACAAACATTCAACACAGTAATGAGGAAATGGAAGGGTTGAGGAGATAGAACCAGTTAGTTGGTGAAGACAATGATTTGGTAAACCAGTTCCAACTGCTGTCTCAGTTGTACGTCTGGTTGGAGCGGCTGAGTATTTAAACTCGAGGACACGCAGTCCCGGACACCCAGTCACTGAGTCGCAACTCAGGACACCCAGTCCTCACCGTATTCTGCTTGAACTAAGACCACGCAGGTCTCGTCCAATCACTCGTGGTAAGTCTTCAGGTGACTTCCAAACCTTCACAGACTTGGTCACTCGGCGATCCACAATTCCTCTTGGATGCTCTAGACCTTGACGCCTAACCGTCTGGAAGAAGCACAGTCTTCAAAGGTAACAAGCGCCGGATCCACGCAGGATCAATTTCTTCAGTGATGCTCAATCACTTTGGGTTTGTGGGGGTTTGGTTTTGGGATTTTCCTCACTTGATGATTTTCGCTCAAAGTCCTCGGAGGATGGGTTGCTCTCAAATGACAAGTGTCAAGTTCTCTCGGAGCAGCCAACCAGCTAGTGGTTGTAGGGGGCGGCTATTCATAGCCTAGGGAGCAGCCCGACATGATAAGACATAAATGCCCTTCAATGATATTACCGTTAGGTGGATAAGATATTTTGGGACAGCCGGCGCGCAGCACAGCAACGGTCGGAAATTTGACTCTCAAATTCCTCAGGGCTATCATGTTCCTCACTGTGTAGGCAATTCGCACTGGCGAATTCCTAACTCCTCAGTCAGAGCAAAGTCCTCAGTGACCAGAAGAACTGCGTCTCTGTCACTGAAGAAATTGACTGAACTGTATGAGATTTCCAATGGCTTCACTCAAAGCGATTGGTAGGTGTAGGATTTTGAGTTGAGCATCACATGGAAATTTTTCCTTAGTATTTCCTTGACCCCCTTTAACAGTACGGTGTTTCCTATGACTCAAGAAAGAGAAAATGAAACTACGAAAACAATAGTCTTCACGCTTCATGTTCCTCAAATGAATATCAAGTCTTCAAGGTCACACCAATTTCTTCACTTTCAAAGTTTTTAGAAAGTCTTCAGAATATCAAAGTCTTCAGTCGAAGAACTTCATTTTTAGGGGTCGACTTTCTCTGTAAATATCAAACTCCTCATAGACTTATAGACCTGTGTACACTCACAAACACATCAGTCCCTTAACCTATAAGTCTTCAATACACCAAAATCACTAAGGGGCACTAGATGCACTTACATAAAGCTTATGGTTTCCCCCCCTTTATATTAATTACCCTCATCGTAGGTGCTTCGTGACGTGCTAGCACTGCTCCTCAAGACCTCAACCCAAAGCTTACATGTTGAAATACGAATCTGGTATGATGCTCATATCACTAAAACAGAGAACGTTTAATTGGTCACCTAATGTTCCTATATTCATTTCGAAAAGCATGTGCGCCACCCACTGGTCCAGCTAGTTCCACTTTCCTGATTTTACTCTTGATGCTTAGGGTTTTCCCCTTTTATCTACTCTACTATGATCTGCGTAGGTGCTTTCTGTCATACTAGCATTACTCCACCCATCAAGCTAAAAAACACAACACTCAAAATTCGAAAGCTTAGTTGTTCAAATATGATTGTGATATGATACTGATATTAGTTAACAGACACATTTAATTGGTTAGCTAAAGGTCCCACTTGAGTTTCCAAATGCATGTTGCGACAAATAGAGAGACAGCAGAATTGCATTTCTTTGTCACTTGTTGACTGTACTTTCTTGTCCATACCAAATCTTAGTTGTTATTTCAAAGAAAACATCGGTTGCTAACTACACTTTGCATAGTTTGCAGCTTCAGATCTGCCATCCCACTGCCACGGTCAACACTATACTCATCATGCTTATGGTTTCCCCATTTTATGATGACCACGATTAGCCTACGTGGTTCGTGTCGTAATAGCAATGCTCCACCCATCAAGCTAAACAAGCTTAGTTGTACAAATTCATATATGATATTATGCTGATATTAGTATACTGAGAGATGTTTAATTGGTCAGCTAAATGTTCCTACTTTAGTTTTGAAATGCATGTGAGCCACATATGGAGAGATCGGAAAGAATAGTATTTCTCTGTGCGCTCTGGTTCATCATGGGTGTTCAACCGACATTGTATTGAATGACTTGTAATATCTTCAATCTGCTTGCTCTTCTGCTCTTCTTTAAGATGATCCTCTTCTTTTGCGGTCGACTGGTCAGATCAAGTTGTTCTCCCTTAGTATATTTTGAATCTATCAGGTCAGGTCGACTTCTTCTTTACTATATGTTTGAAGCTGTCATCTGTGAAGTGTCATCACTTCTGGAGCTCTTATAATTTGAGTAGTAGGCCACATTATATTAATGCACACACCAAATTATGACATGCATGGCATCTCTTAAAATAATTGTAGAGATAGCACAAAGGGGTTTACAGGGAGGCAGTATTGGATAAGAATCACTTCTGCATTACAAAGATAATATCACTTGTTTTTATGTTTTCATGCATGTCAGATATTGAACATTATCAAAATGAATATGAGAATGGTCGCACGAGAGGAATATTGCAGGACAATCCACTGGCTAACAAACTTGGCATGGCGGAGGATGGCCTATCTTATTCACCCATCAAGGTGCTTGCTCTAACTTGGCAAGGTTGTATTGGCCGCACATATTTTGCATCTGACCTCTTGCATTACTTCTACTTCATTACACCATCTTCTTAGTTTAAGCATCATATATGAGTATATGCCATACCTATCCATTTTCTATACCTACTCCATGTGTCGTCATACTATGTTTTTCCAGTCAAATGTTGTTCTTTCGTAATAGATGTCCAAAAGGAAGAGGGTGAGTGCAGATCCTCAAGGAGTACAAACTAGGTATTTGGAAAAGGTAGTGATAACTTTTAAATCAGATAGATTGGCAGCCACAGAAAACACAGGCCCAACTGTACCACACTTTACCCCTACTCCAGTGGCCAAACCCCTATTAGAACTGCTGAGAGACTAGCGTCAGGTACTGTCTATGATATGAATTCAAAATTTGAACTCCTAAATTTCTGCATGTGCCTTACCTTCTCTCTTGTATGAAAACTAATTTCAGATGAATCTCCTTGCTAGAAGGATCATACGATCTCACAACAATGTTGGGCTCTGCATTGGTCTTGTCAGTACCTCTCTCCCTTTTGCCTTCTAACGCTATACTTAATTAATTGCTATTGATTATGTATCATCAGTCTACACCTGAGGTTCATTATCCTCTGTTTCTTCCAATATTATTTGATCTATATTTACTCTTTGCAAAATGTAGAATAATGGCAATGCTTATAAAGAATTTTCTTTAGGGAATTTATTGAATTATCCTTCCATCAACATGGAGAAGGGCTTTGTCCAGCCCGTGTTAACATGTAATGTAAGTTCATCCTTCTCATGCCTTAAAACTTTGTTCTAGTATAGATTTGGATAGGCATCATTTCCTCCACTTTTGTTTGCTTTGCTGTTTACATCTGATTGAATGTTTGCAACAACAACCAGTTTCAAATTGTAGTTGTAAAAACATGTTCCTTATCCAGGACAGATCCATTTATTTGCTTATAATTGTGAAACCTGCTACGTGTCTCCTTGTTTCTCTTTCAGAGTCGTACCTCTTATGCCAGGCATAACTTTAGGGAAGATAGTGAATCAAACCATCTTGAGGACAGCGAGATGACCCCAAGGTCCTGTCTTGATGAAGACAGTGAGTTGAAGCTACTCACCAGCAGGTCTGGTTCAACCTCTGTGCAATCGCTGCCTCAATCAGTTTGACTTCTTCAGTCTCTACTTAAAGAGGAAAGGCTTGCTTCAGCTCAGCTTCGACTTGAAGTCAAAGATGTAATGAAGATGTCAAAGGACTGCCTTGCGCACTATCATGCCATACAACTACGGGTGAAGCATCTATCGTTGACACAACTGAGGTCTAATCAGCTTCTTCGGCTGTTTGGGGGGCCGACCTGGCCAGGCCTAGTGCCTTCTGAAGTGCTCTCAGTTTTGTATATTCTTTTGTCGGCGCGTTTATTTGCACTGGTGGCGAACTTTGATGCCCAGTGGATGTAATATGTGTAATAGCCGTGATAGCCTAGCGTAAGTTGCTTGCTTATTTATTTCCTTGTTGTCTTGTTTATTTGTTTGCTTGAAGTCAGTGCAGTTCTTTTTCCACGGTTTGCTAGTGGCCGCAATAACCTATTTTTTAAAACTAGTCCACAATACCCATGGGCTACATATTTACTGTAGTGACAGTGCTCCTACAGGCCGTAGAAACAATGGGCCTTCTACGGGCCCTATCATCAATGGGCCTTATACGGGTTGTATGATCGATTGGCCAAACATGGGCCAATAACAGACCGCATTATGGCCGTAAACGGGCTAGAGTTGGAATCGTCTGTTCATGGGCCAACCATAACGGGCCGTCGTTAATAGGTCGTATTTGATGACGCTATGAAAATGGCCCAATGTATTAACGGGGCCACAAACGGGCCAACTATAACCACGGGCTGAATTTGGCCCACAAGCAAAAAATGACAGTAACGGGCCGTAAGTAACCGAATGCTGGAAATGAGCCCAAGAATAAATGGGCCCTGAGAAGGCCGAAAGATAACATGGGCTGCAAATGGCCCAATGGATTAATGGGTCGTTCATGGGTATAAAGTTATACACTATTCGTTACGGGCCAGTTTCACCACGGGTCATCAATGGAACAAGAGTTACAAAGGGCCTCATACGGGTCGAAAGACATCATGCGCCATACATGGGCTGAAACTTAAAATGGGCTGGAATCATATTGGATGGCCAAAATGAAGCTACTGGGCCTAATTCGGATAGGTCGTAACGGGCCCTGGGTTAGCGGGCTGTAAATGGGCTATATGCGAACAGGCCGTTAACGTGCTTTCCGTGGGCCGGCCCGCCACCTTTTGACCAAGTCAAACAGGCCGGCCTTTTCATAGGAATGGGCCTCTGTTGGGCCGTGCCACGCATCGACGTATCATAGGCGCCTTCGGTCCAATGAGTGGATGACATCTGTCCCAATGGTGAGCCAACACGTGTTACCTCCAGCCAATGATGATTTTACACGTGGAAAATCCCCATTGGTCGGGGCTGTTAATGGGTTATTGAATCCAAAACCGGACCCAATAGCTTGACGGTGTTCCATTACGGTGGATGCCACGTGTTGGTCACCCTTGACGAAATCACTTCTGTGACGCGCGATTTATCGTCATGGAAGTGGACACTTCCGTGATGATAATTTTGGTAATGTCATGGAACACTTCTACGACAGCACAGGTATGACTATCTTGATTCTGTCATAAAATCGTCATGGATGTACATGCATGACAAAGAACGCGACCTACTGTGACAAACACGTATCATCATGGAAGTGTATTTTTTTTGTAGTGATGGCTGCCCGTTTCTATTGTTCTGCCTCATCGCAAATAGTTCTGCTGGATCAACACATAATTGAAATCTTAACCATGTTTAATGTGTCCGCCATCGCAACTGTTTTGCATCATTTTTGGCGGGTTTTTTACATCCTCATTTGCGATCAATGCATCGCACACAGTTTCGTCAAAGGGTCTGTGATCATAGTGTCGCGTTAGCAGCATCCTGCAGTAGTGTCAGCTTGATTTTAGTGGAACTACACAAAATGTTCAGATGGTTCATGTCCTCCATAATACTTCATCATGCACAATACATTGAATGGTTCTCTAAGCATTCATCATCACCTTGAGCCACCGGACTATCTACTTGAATGGAGCTGCCAACATGTTTAATGCTTTGCAACATATAAGTATGAAATCCACAATGCTACCCAAGACATTGTTTGATTTCAGGGGAACTGCACAAATAGATACGCTGGTTAATCCAGCTCCATGTGACATTTCAATGTGCAAACTGATGACAAACCATGCTCGTCTGAATGGAGCTACCAACGTCTTCAAGGCAGAAGAATTCCCATAAGTTCAAGCGAAAGAACTCTGTCCAGTAGAATACTACATTTAAGAAGGGTAAGAAGAAAGATAAAAAGAGAGATGGCTACTTTACTTGTGGTTCAGAGGAACACTGGGCAAACAAGTGCCTAAACAAGTACAAGAAGCCAGGACAGGACTCCAAATCTGTCAATGTCACTCTAAGCAACAATGATGGGACATCTGGGTATGGTAATCTGTTTACCGTACTTTCAGTTCCTCAGTCCACCGATTGGTGGGTTGACACTAGGCCAATATTCATGTGTGTGCTGATGTGTCTTTGTTTTCTTGCAGCATATAAATACGAAATCCACCGTGCTACACAAGACATTGTTTGATTTTAGTTGAACTGCACAAAAAGATACGCTGGTTAATCCGGCTCCATGTGCCATTTCAATGTGCAAACTGATGACAAACCCTGCCCGTTCCACAATTATAGGCATTACATATTTTGAATGGGAAAAGCTTGTCAAAGTTTAATCATTGATGTTAGCAAGAAGACATTAGTTTAATATATAGGAATTGGGAAACCTTGTCAAATTTTGCTCATTGATGTTAGCCAGAAGACATGCATTTGATATTTTTGAGTGGGGCGCCCTTTGTTGTGAGCAGCGTCGATTGTTTTTTCCTATTCATGTCTTCAGTTCAGAAGTAAATATTTACTCTGCTAAGATGCATAGTCACATGAATGCTGACTTATGTAAGATATTTTAAGAGTTTGTTCTGAATGTTGTCTATGTAATGCCAGGCCTTGTGAGTTTTATTGCAAAGTTGAGCTTGGAATCTTGGGGCATGCGGCATAACGAGCTGTTCACCGTGCCTCCTGAGAATAATGCTTCATATTGTTTTGCATGTTGATCTAATGCCTATGATTTGCATGTTCAGAAGATTATCCTGTTCTGTTGTTTCCTTGCTTAAGAAGTGCATCATCTCATGTTTCATTCATAGCCTATACAACAACTCGGGTAGGTTAGATGTGAAACCATATGATCTTCCGACCAACTCATCATCTTAGGCCGTGATTGGACCGTCGTTTTCCAACTAAAACCGCTTGTAAAACTGACGCTTGTAAATAAAAGCAGATGGTCTTGGGCGAAGTGCTTGGTTGGTCGATTTCAACTAGCAAAGTATACACTGGTCTCTCAAATTACACGCATAACTCGCCGATTTTCGTTACAGACCTCAGGCCCTCGGTTTCATTACACCGGTATTCTACGCATTGTTTCCGATGACGAGTAAATTACACTTGTATCTTAATATAGGTCTGAAACAATCCAGAGCTCCCAAGCGTGGCCTTACCGTTTCATGTCATCTTAGTCTCTCAAAGGTAATCATAGGTGTCCGATGATCCTGGCTTGCTGAATGAGCAGCGGGCGTATTATCAGACCATCCGTAGGGCCCGTGAGGCCGTCTCCGTCGTCCTTCGAGTTGTTGCGCTCGCGTGGTGCCGAGCATTGTCAACATGGTCAACGAACATGAGGAATCAGGAGATGACTTTACTTGGAGAGGATGACAGTAGGGACCCATGTCACGCCCAATATGCGATCATGTCCGAGAGGAACTCGAAGGTCCCACCAAGGATAGAGCCGCATATTGAAGACACTTTTGCAAGGTGGATATCATTACATCATACCATTAAATAATAGATGAGGGTACATACAGATGCATACAAATACCACACCAATACATCAAACTTCATTCAAAAGATCAACATCCATCTAAGGATGAGACACAAACAAAAAACTCAAACGACATCCACCCTGCTAGCCCAGGCTGCCGACCAGGAACCTATCCCCTGATCAAAGAAGAAAAGGCAGAAGAACAACTCCCAAACAAGCAAACATCGCTCTCACGTAAGATCATCGCATTACCTGTACCTGCAACTGTTGTTGTAGTAATCTGTGAGCCATGAGGACTCAGCAATCCCATTACCCTGGGAATCAAGACTAGCAAAGCTTAATGGGTATGGAATGGATAAGTGGTGAGGTTGCAGCAAGCGGCTAAGCATTTATATGGTGGCTAGCTTACGAGTACAAGAATAAGATGAGAAACTACGCAACGATCGCAAACTAGTAATGATCAAGAAGTGATCCCGAACTACTTGCATTCAAACATAACCCAACCGTGTTCTCTTTCGAACATGCTTGAAAAGAGACAGTCACGGTTGCACATGCGGTTGGTGTATTTTATTTCGGATCTGGTGTCAAGTTCTTTACAACCGGATATTAAAAACTCTCATCTGCCACATAACCGCGGGCACGACTATCAAAAGTTTAAACCCTGCAGCGGCGTCCCAACTTAGCCCATGACAAGCTCTCACAATCAACGGATGAAAATCCTCCGCCCAGGACAACCCGATCAAGCTCGGAATCCCGGTTCACAAGACATTTCAACAATGGTAAAACAAGTCCAGCAAGACCTCCCGACGTGTCGACAATCCCGATAGGATCCGCATATATTGTCCTCAGGACACGACGGATAAGCTACGCATATAGTAACTGAAGTCCCGGGTTGCCCCAGGTAGCCCGCACAGTGCTCTAGTTTTGACCAGCACAATCAGCACTGGCCCCACCTATAAGTAGAATAATGAAC
Organism: Triticum timopheevii; assembly: GCA_963921465.1. Classification (NCBI taxonomy): domain Eukaryota; kingdom Viridiplantae; phylum Streptophyta; class Magnoliopsida; order Poales; family Poaceae; genus Triticum; species Triticum timopheevii. Next base: position 327,092,457 of record OY997266.1, read on the forward strand.
CTCGGGTAGCGCTAACTCCCTATGCGTCAAATTTATTATCATATTTAGTTATTATGTTGGGAAAATGGTAAAAAACCAATGTTAGCTCTTGCTGGAGGAGTTTTATTCAAAGAGAACTGTCAAGGGGAGGGCCATAAACCCCAACCGTGTTAGGAACGCAAAATGAAGGAACATAACACCGATATGACGGAAACTAGGGCGGCATGAGTGGAACAAAACACCAGGAAAAAGGCCGAGCCTTCCACCCCTTACCAAGTATATGTGTTCATTAATTAAGTAAGTGATATTGTGATATCCCATGATATCCATGTCCCAACATGGAACAACCTGCAACTGCACCTGCAACTAGCAACAAAGAGGGGCTGAGCAAAGTGGTAACATATCCAAACAACGGTTTGCTAGGATGGTGGAAAGATTAGAGGCTTATCATGGCAAATTGGGAGGGTGGATAAACAAGTCGACGGCTCGGGGCAACAGGATGAGCAACGCCAGCTATGCAAGCGGGTCCCCACGCGAACAGAGGCAAGAAGAGGACCAGGGACGCCTCAACTCATTGGACAAGGCATCGGGGCAGCAGCACCATGGTGCCCTTGGCGGCCGCCGATGACAGAGTCAAGTGAGGAAGGGGTCGGGCTAGAGGAGAGAAACGAGGTCGGCGGCAGCGGATCCGGGTGAGGGGAACCCGTTCCCGGCGTTGGAGGCCTTGTGCGGAGGTCTAGTGGTGCGGAGGAGGAGTTGTGTAGGCAATGCAGGTCAGGCGCAGCCAAAGAAGCAGGGCCGCGGGGACCATGTTGCGCTCCATGATGCGAGGCTTGCGGCGGCGGCAAGTGTTGAGGGCGGCAGCTGCGGGCAGCACGGAAGGAGGACAGGAGGAGCACGGAGGAGGTCCAGCGTGGCAGCAGAGGGACGGTGGGAGTAGAGGAGCGGCCGAGCCAGCGGCTGGGAGCTTCGTGGCGGCGCCATGGTGGGGAGGCAATGGTGCTGGCAGCGGGGAGGTCCGGTGGCCCGCGAGAAGAGCAGCGGTAGCAGGGCGCGGTTGCGGCGGAGCTGGAGAGAAACGGCGACGGGAGGACGGGAGAGGCCATGGATTGGGCATGAGGAGCTCCTCTCCCTCGGCTCATTGTGTGCATGTGTGTGTGGCGGCACGAGTTGGGGAACGAGGAGGACGGGGATCGATCAGGAGAGAGCTAGGGTTATAGGTGTGACTGGGCTGGTGGAGGCCAACGGCTGGGCCTTGGGACATGTCGGTGGAGGGGGAAAAGGCCAGGAGGCATAGCAGGCTGGAATTAAAGAAAATAAGGGGACAATGATTTTCCTTTTCTATTTACAGGAAAGAGATAGAAGCAAAATATTTATCTGGAGGGCCAAATAAATACAAGTTGAGTTGAAAGCTGGCATGGAGCTACTTTGATATATTTCAAAGTGCCACAACTGGAATTTAAGTATTTGGAGAAAGATCGAGACTTAGAATATTTGAAAACGAGAGAGATTTAAAAAGCAAGTTTGTTTGGGTTGATTCCATATGAATGGAATATTTATTGTAGCTCCCTAGAAATTTGAGAGGATATGTTATAAAGAGAAATCGCCATGTGAATTCCCTCGATTTAAATAGATCAACGATCCATGCAATTTATTTAGCTGAGTTTTAGAAAGGTTTGAATGATGACATGATGCAATGATGAATGCAACAAACAAATCAAATCACACGACGAAAATTGGAATACATGGGAGGCATCTGGAGCGTCGGTCTCGGGGCGTACAATTCTCCTCCACTAATAGAGGACCTCGACCCAAGATCCTAGGGATGGCACTAGAGAGAAGCGGAAAAGGAAGAGGTAAAACAAAGTAGCTTCTTTGACAACTGAGTGAAACGAATGAACCTTGAGGGGTTGGACAACTTGAAAGAACAATACAACATAGATGAACGAGATTGAAAAAATCTGTTAGAAAATAGGAACAAGGAACATTATGAGAACCTTATAGGTTGAAAGACATGAAACACGAGATTAACGAACCAAAAGAATATGAAACCACACCGATAGAACAAGATAGCCGAGGAACAAGAATGACAGAATTTGGACATCACTCCGGTTGAACATGGAAGGAATAGAACATGAACTTGACAAGGGGATAATACTTGATGAGAGCAACAACACAATGCCTCCGGAAGAAATGAAAGAATGGAATGAGAAGAACAGAGAAGAAAGTAACATCTTCTACCACAAATGGATTTGAAAAGCATCCTTGCAAGAAGGATTGAACGGAGTTGTTGGAAAATCAACAACAATAAGAATAAGATTCTTATGGGCTTATGGAAAACAGCACAAAATTATGAGGTGACAACCGGCCACTAACGGGAACAATTGCTTGCTTGATATCAAAGAGGAGATGAAAACTCCTTTACTAAGAGAATAGGAGGAATCTTGGATTATCGATAGGCACCACAATTAGCAACATTCCTTAGGGAAGGCTTTAGGTGAAATCTATACAAAGATAACTCCAACGAAGAGATTGGTGAGTTGAAAAGATCTCCTAAAGAAGAGAAAATAATGGATTTAAAATATCTCATTCTTAACAACATGTAGATCATGAAACATGAAGAGAAATTGTCAAGGATGACATAACACCATCTCAAAAGATAAGATAGAAGGAATTGCACTTCAGAATGCAAGATAAAGAATGCTTGAACTCCTCCAACAAGAATCTTGAAGAACACTTCGAGAATGAATTAAATCCTTGATTAACCACCATGTATAGCCTCCATGAAGAACTCCGGTAAAAAGAGAATGATAGAAAGAAAAGAGAAGTTGAAAGAACAAGGTGAAGCCTTGCAATGATTTAGATGGAGCTTCGTGATGAGACATCCAAGAAAACTTGGAACTCCAGAAAAGAAAGGTGAGCAACTTGAATCGAGAATTTACCACGAATGAATTCCGGAAAGAATTGAATCACCTCGAGGAAACAAGAATAAGATTTATTGTATGTTTATCCTTCATCAACTTAAATTGATGACAAGCAACGGATTTGGCATACTACTTATTCTCATTGAGAAGGATTAGTGAGAGATATAACGCAACCTTGGAGAAGGTCTTCAATGAACCACCGGTAAGATTTGGGAAAACGAATGAATTGATATGAAAACAAAGGAAGAGGAATCTTGAAAAAAACACCGTAAGAATTAAAGACGATTAAGGAAAAGTGACCGAATCACTGGGAAGAATTTTAGAAAACGAACGAAGATACTTGAGGAAATTTAGATACAAGAGAATGAAGAGATCATGAGCTGACTAGAGAATACTTGAGCGATGCATCGGTAAGATTTGGAGAATGAGAGCTGAAAGCTGAGAATGAATATTTCTGAGATAATGGGCTCCAGAGAATCAAACTGAAAAGACTCCTGAATTGCTCGGGATGGGTGAAAAGAATTCTCACAATCGAAAACAATTAAGAGAGGATGGCACCAAGCTTGAACTACGCATCTTCGGAAGAACGGGTAAGGATTTAAGAGGAACTCTTCTTCGGTCTTCAACATAGAGAAAGACGACGAGGAACACCACCAAAATTGTTGATACACTTTGGAAAAATGAAAAGAGACAAGGTTGAGCCAATGATGAAAATGTTTTGAAAGTGATCTTGGAGAAGGGATATGACTGATGATAAATCATTCTTACATCAAACTTTGAAAAGAATTTGAGAACAACTCTAAAAAATTTAGAAGAGTCGGGTAAGATCTTGGGAAAAGAACTGTGGGTTAGGGCCCACTAAGAGAAATTTAAAGAGAGATTGCACCGGTTGAATTAAATGGTTTGAATGATATGACAACCTCATAATAGCTTGAATTGATGCAGAATGGAAACACGAATCTTCAGAGATATCTTCAACACTCCGGAACAATTGAATAGCAAGAGGGGAATGATTATGAGGTGCACCGGCATGGGAAAGCATTTGAAATGAGGAAAGGGATATGATTAACACCGAAAGATTATATTTATTTCACTAGAGAAGAAAAAAAGAACGAAGAATGATAAACTTGAAACTTCCTTAGCAACTTCAAGAGAATCACCGGGTAAGAACATTGATGGAAAAGAATGAAAATAACCTGACATGAGTAAAATGGATACTGGCTCCATGAAGAAAAGTGTGGGACAGTGGGAAAACAAAGGCAAATTGGGACGGATGAACCGAACATTGTTTAGAAAACCGAGAATTGATCTTGTGAATGTTGAAATGATTGGATTAGCCTGAAGAGAAGCACGTCAGTTGAAAAGAATTGAAATGACAATCTTGATGATCAAAAGGATTAGCACTCCCATAAAAATATGAGAACGACGATTAGGAAAAGGTATGGAATCCACACTTGACATTGAAGCAACTCGAATACCACCACTCAAAACAAAACAAAGGATTTGGCTTGTAGAATAAGCCGGAAACAAACATATGATAGAGATTTCGTCCGAAGTTTTCGTGGTGGGGCCCACACGGGCTCGATCATACAACACCATCATGTACAAGGCTGTGCACATGACATACGAAGCGTCCCCGAGTCAGCATAGCCAAGGACTCTTTAAGACACCATGAGACCACTATAAAACCAACCATGGACAGGCGGACCACTAGACATTGAACCCCAATCTCACATCATGCATCTGTTGGAAAGATATCCTAGGTAACTACTTGAATTCCCACCTATTAACTCCCGAGACTTTCTGGTTATGCAATCTGGTGTTGGGGATACAGGGAGGCACATATAACTCACACAACTAACACTTCCTACACTCCAACTGTATCCATCCGTCAACACACAACCAAGAAAACCTCGGAAATCATGTACCTCGGACCTTCGAACACACAATGATACTAGTCATGGAAGACCATCCGTTCTATCTCCTCCAGTACTGGGGATAAGTCACGACACTATTTACCACCATGAAAAGTATAGGAGCGTTTCGATGTCAGCGTTCTTTTGTATTCTGGAACTGAAACAATAACAACTATGACGAAAACACCTTGGAGCTCAACTCCCCGGGTCCAATCCATACAATCGGGAGGCACCAAGACAGAATTCACATCGATATCGCAACAATTCCACAATACCTGTGTGATCCTAAAAAAATTGAGTGAAAAAGAGGAGAGTAAGTCAAAACATCTATGTCAGGAGTCCTCACCAGAGCGACGAAGGGGATGAGGAGTAAAAAGAATTCCTACTCTCCGACATAACTAGACTCAAAATAGTTTTTTTCTAGACTCAACAACGACAACGGTTCGATCAATCAACCGGGCTCCTAAGGTCAGTAAGGCTCTGATACCAACTTTTCACGCCCAGTATGCGATCATGTCCGAGAGGAACTTGAAGGTCACACAAAGGATAGAGCCGCATATTGAAGACACTTTGGCAAGGTGGATATCATTACATTGTACCATTACATAATACTAGATGGGGTACATATAGAGGCATACAAATGCAACACCAATACATCAAACATCATTCAAAAGATCAACATCCATCTAAGGATGAGGCACAAATGAAAAACTCAAACGACATCCACCCTGCTAGCCCAGGCGACCGACCAGGAACCTATCCCTCGATCGAAGAAGAAGAAGCAGAAGAAGAACTCCCAAACAAGCAAACATCACTCTCACGTTAGATCATCGCATTACCTGTACCTGCAACTGTTGTTGTTGTAATCTATGAGCCACAAGGACTCGGCAATCCCATTACCATGGGTATCAAGACTAGCAAAGCTTAATAGGTATGGAATGGATAAGTGGTGAGGTTGCAGCAACGGACTAAGCATTTATATGGTGGCTAGCTTACGAGTACGAGAATAAGATGAGAAACTACGCAGTCGCAAACTAGTAATGATCAAGAAGTGATCCTGAACTACTTACGTTCAAACATAACCCAACCATGTTCTCTTCCTGAACTTGCTCGAAGAGCGACAGTCACGGTTACACACGCGGTTGGTGTATTTTATTATGGATCTGGTGTCAGGTTATCTACAACCGGATATTAGAAACTCCCATGTGCCACATAACCGCAGGCACGGCTCTCGAAAGTTTAAACCCTGTAGGGGTGTCCCAACTTAGCCCATGACAAGCTCTCACGATCAATGGAGGAAAATCATCCTCCCGGGACAACCCGATCAAGCTCGGAATCCAGGTTCAGAAAACATTTCGACAAAGGTAAAACATGTCCAGCAAGACCTCCCGACTTGTCAACAATCCCGATAGTAGCCACGTATCTCGTTCTCAGGACACAGCAGATGAGCTACGCATACAGTAACTGAAGTCCCGGGTTGCCCTAGGTAGCCCGCACGGTGCTCTAGTTTGGACCAGCACCATTAGCACTGGCCACTCCTGTAAGTAGAATAGCGAACCTCGGGTAGTGCTAACTTCCACTGCGTCAAATTTATTATCATGTTTAGTTATTATGTTGGGCAAATGGTAAAACCAATATTGGGTCCTGCTGGAGGAGTTTTATTCAAAGCGAACTGTCAAGGGGGCCCATAAACCCCAACCGTGTTAGGAACGCAAAATCAAGGAAGATAACACCGATATAACGGAAACTAGGGCGACATGAGTGGAACAAAACACCAGGCAAAAGGCCGAGCATTCCACCCATTACCAAGTATGTGTGATTAATTAAGAAAGGGATATTGTGATATCCCATGATATCCATGTCCCAACATGGAACAACCTGCAACTGCAACTGCAACTAGCAATTCTATAAGAGGGGCTGAGCAAAGCTATAACATAGCCACAACGGTTTGCTAGGATAGTGGACAGATTAGAGGCTTATCATGGCAATTTGGGAGGCTGGATAAACAAGTGGTCAGTAACGTGACATAGCGATAGCATCGAGACAAACTAGCAAAGCAAAGATAGTAGTGGTATCCAGGATAATGATCATCTTGCCTAAAATCCCGCTAGGAAGAAGATCGAGTCCATGAAGAAGACGAACGGGCATAGTCGAAAGAATCCTCAAGATCACAACGAGACCGAGAACTATCGAGAAGTAGCACATCCGGAAAAAAGCAAACAACATTGTAAACAAGCATCACATAAACATGGCACGATGCACAACCAAGTATGATGCATCTCCGGTTTAATGAGTCATGGCAAAGCAACAAACAATACTACAAATTAAGTGGAGCTCAATATGCAACGAGTTGCATGTTGAAACTTCACAACAATCATTTACTTCGCTCTCGTTTAGGCTACTCTCAATATTAAATGTTGATTAACATGGCAAGAGGTGAAGCATAGTTAAACTACCTATCTAGGCAAGTTTAAATGAGGCCGGAAACAACAAACAACAATTCCGGAAAATCGTATGTTATTTAGCAATTTAATGCAAACAACAATTTTAAACATTTTAAAAGTTGTTATCATGATGCGAATGACATATGCAAGTTTTATGCAATTTCATGAAAATGTTCACATGAGCATGTTATGAAGCATTTGTCGCCTTGGTGGAATGAAATGGTGTCGCGGCTGAGGGAGTCCTGGATTAGGGGGTATCCGGACAGTCGGACTGTATACATCATCCGGACTATTGAAGCGTGAAGATACAAGACTCAAGACTTCGGCCTGTGTCCGGATGGGACTCTCCTTTGTGTGGAAGACAAGCTTGGCGATCCGGATATTGTGTTTCCTTCCTTGTAACCGATTCCATGTAAACCCTAGCCCTCTCCGGTGTCTATATAAATCGGAGAGGTTGGTCCTTAGAAGGCCGATCACAATTACAATCATACCATCATAGGCCAGCTCTTAGGGTTTAGCCTCTATGATCTTGTGGTAGATCTACTCTTGTACTACTCATATCATCAATATTAATCAAGCAGGAAGTAGGGTTTTACCTCCATCGAGAGGGCCCAAACCTGGGTAAACATTGTGTCCCTTGCTTCCTGTTACCATCAGCCTAGACGCACAGATCGGGACCCCCTACCCGAGATCCGCCGGTTTTGACACCGACATTGGTGCTTTCATTGAGAGTTCCTCTGTGTCGTCGCTGCAAGGCTCGATGGCTCGTCTCGTCGTCAAGGACAACATTACCTCGGGGGGAGGTCTGGCTGTAGGCCAAACTCTCTGACTTGGCGGCTTTATCATGGCTGCCCCATCAGTGGTTGCACCGACGATGGCCTCTCGGGTCATCAAGCATAACCTTCGCGTCAGTTCGGAACTCGTCGGACAAATGGATCCGATGGAGCTCTCCTCGCTTAATGAGCTCTTGGATCGCATCACCGCTCTGGGAGTCGCTATAGACTATGACCGGATCGGGCTTAAACCCGACCAAAGGGACATCAGATCCCCGCCGGCCACCCATGAGATAGCCGTAGTGGAGGAACCACACATGGATTGCCCCTCAGCTTGGAGGACGAATTATGTTTGGATCACCAAACTCCTTGAGCCGAACACCTGCTCAAAGGAAGATATGACCCGGGTCCCAGACTTAGAATCGGGCATTGGGCCGAAGAAATCGGGCAACACTCCGAATCCCGAGCTGTCAGGTGTTGGAAATATGCCCTAGAGGCAATAATAAATTAGTTATTATTATATTTCCTTGTTCTTGATAATCGTTTATTATCCATGCTATAATTGTATTGACAGGAAACTCAGATACATGTGTGGGTACATAGACAACACCATGTCCCTAGTAAGCCTCTAGTTGACTAGCTCGTTGATCAATAGATGGTTACAGTTTCCTGACCATGGACATTGGATGTCGTTGATATCGGGTTCACATCATTAGGAGAATGATGTGATGGACAAGACCCAATCCTAAGCCTAGCACAGAGATCGTGTAGTTCGTATGCTAAAGCTTTTCTAATGTCAAGTATCTTTTCCTTAGACCATGAGATTGTGCAACTCCCAGATACCGTAGGAATGCTTTGGGTGTACCAAACTTCACAACATAACTGGGTGGCTATAAAGGTGCACTACAGGTATCTCCGAAAGTGTCTGTTGGGTTGGCACGAATCGAGACTAGGATTTGTCACTCCGTGTGACGGAGAGGTGTCTCTGGGCCCACTCGGTAGGACATCATCATAATGTGCACAATGTGATCAAAGAGTTGATCATGGGATGATGTGTTACGGAACGAGTAAAGAGACTTGCCGGTAACGAGATTGAACAAGGTATCGGTATACCGACGATCGAATCTCGGGCAAGTACAATACCGCTAGACAAAGGGAATTGTATACGGGATTTATTGAGTCCTTGACATCATGGTTCATCCGATGAGATCATCGTGGAACATGTGGGAGGCAACATGGGTATCCAGATCCCGCTGTTGGTTATTGACCGGAGAACGTCTCGGTCATGTCTACATGTCTCCCGAACCCGTAGGGTCTACACACTTAAGGTTCGATGACGCTAGGTTTATAAAGAAAGTTTGTATGTGGTTACCGAATGTTGTTCGGAGTCCCGGATGAGATCCCGGACGTCATGAGGAGTTCCGAAATGGTCCGGAGGCAAAGATTTATATATGGGAAGTCCTATTTTGGCCACCGGAAAATGTTCGGGATTTTTCGGTATTGTACCGGGAAGGTTCTAGAATGTTCCGGAGTGGGGCCCACCTGCATGGGGGGCCCACATGAAAGTGGGTAGTGGGGGAAAGGCCCCACACCCCTGGTCAAGTCGCACCAAGATCCCCCCTTAGAAGGAATAAGATCATATCCCGAAGGGATAAGATCAAGATCCCTAAAAAGGGGGGATAACAATCGGTGGGGAAGGAAATGATGGGATTTCTTTCCTCCCACCTTTGCCAATGCCCCAATGGACTTGGAGGGCAAGAAACCAGCCCCCTCCACCCCTATATATAGTGGGGAGGTGCATGGGAGCTTCACCCCAAGTTCTGGCGCAGCCCTCCCCCTCTCCCAAGTCCTCCTCCTCTCCTGCGGTGCTTGGCGAAGCCCTGCAGGATTGCCACGCTCCTCCACCACCACCACGCCGTCGTGCTGCTTTTGGATGGAGTCTTCCTCAACCTCTCCCTCTCTCCTTGCTGGATCAAGGCATGGGAGACGTCACCGGGCTGTACGTGTGTTGAACGCGGAGGTGCCGTCCGTTCGGCACTAGGATCTCCGGTGATTTGGATCACGACGAGTACGACTCCTTCAACCCCGTTCTCTTGAACGCTTCCGCTTAGCGATCTACAAGGGTATGTAGATGCACTCTCCTTGCCCTCGTTGCTGGTTTCTCCATAGATAGATCTTGGTGACACATAGGAAAATTTTGAATTTCTGCTACGTTCCCCAAGAGTGGCATCATGAGCTAGGTCTATTGCGTAGATTCTTTGCACGAGTAGAACACAAAGTAGTTGTGGGTGTTGATGTTGTTCAATATGCTTACCGTTACTAGTCCAATCTTGATTCGGCAGCATCGTGGGATGAAGCGGCCCGGACCGACCTTACACGTACTCTTACGTGTGACAGGTTCCACCGATTGACATGCACTTGTTGCATAAGGTGGCTAGCGGGTGCCAGTCTCTCCCACTTTAGTCGGATCGGATTTGATGAAAAGGGTCCTCATGAAGGGTAAATAGCAATTGACATATCACGTTGTGGTTTTTGCGTAGGTAAGAAACGTTCTTGCTAGAAACCCATAGCAAGCCACGTAAAACATGCAAACAACAATTAGAGGACATCTAACTGGTTTTTGCAGGGTATGCTATGTGATGTGATATGGCCAAGAAGAATGTGATGAATGATATGTGATGTATGAGATTGATCATGTTCTTGTAATAGGAATCACGACTTGCATGTCGATGAGTATGACAACCGGCAGGAGCCATAGGAGTTGTCTTTATTTTTGTATGACCTGCATGTCATTGAAGAACGCCATGCAAATTACTTTACTTTATTTCTAAACACGTTAGCCATAGAAGTAGAAGTAGTCGTTGGCGTGACAACTTCATGAAGACACGATGATGGAGATCATGATGATGGAGATCATGGTGTCATGCCGGTGACAAGATGATCATGGAGCCCCGAAGATGGAGATCAATGGAGCTATATGATATTGGCCATATCATGTCACTACTATATAATTGCATGTGATGTTTATTATGTTTATGCATCTTGTTTACTTAGAACGACGGTAGTAACTAAGATGATCCCTTACAACAATTTCAAGAAGTGTTCTCCCCTAACTGTGCACCGTTGCTAAAGTTCGTCGTTTCGAAGCACCACGTGATGATCGGGTGTGATAGATCCTTACGTTCACATACAACGGGTGTAAGACAGTTTTACACATGCAGAACACTTAGGGTTAACTTGACGAGCCTAGCATGTACAGACATGGCCTCGGAACACAGAGACCGAAAGGTCGAGCATGAGTCGTATAGTAGATACGATCAACATGAAGATGTTCACCGATGATGACTAGCCCGTCTCACGTGATGATCGGACACGGCCTAGTTGACTCGGATCATGTAATCACTTAGATGACTAGAGGGATGTCTATCTGAGTGGGAGTTCATAAGATGAACTTAATTATCCTGAACATAGTCAAAAGATCTTTGCAAATTATGCCGTAAGCTCGCGCTTTAGTTCTACTGTTCAGATATGTTCCTAGAGAAAATATAGTTGAAAGTTGACAATAGCGATTATGCGGACAGTAGAAAGCTTATGTCCTTAATGCACGGCTCAGTGTGCTGAACCCCAAACGTCGTTCGTGGATGTTGCGAACATCAGACATGCACGTTTTGATAACTACGTGATAGTTCAGTTAAACGGTTTAGAGTTGAGGCACCAACGACGTTTTCGAAACGTCGTGGAACATATGAGATGTTTCGAGGGCTGAAATTGAGATTTCAGGCTCGTGCCCACGTCAAGAGGTATGAGACCTCCGATGATTTTCTTAGCCTGCAAACTAAGGGAGAAAAGCTCAATCATTGAGCTTGTGCTCAGATTGTCTGAGTGCAACAATCACTTGAATCGAATGGGAGTTGCTCTTCCAGATGAGATAGTGATGTTTCTCCAAAGTAATTGCCACCAAGCTGCTAGAGCTTCGTGATGAACTATAACATATCAGGGATAGATATGATGATCCTTGAGGTATTCACGATGTTTGACACCGCGAAAGTAGAAATTAAGAAGGAGCATCAATTGTTGATGGTTGGTGAAACCACTAGTTTCAAGAAGGGCAAGGGCAAGAAGGGATACTTCATGAAACGGCAAATCAGCTGCTGCTCTAGTGAAGAAACCCAAGGTTGAACCCAAACCCGAGACTAAGTGCTTCTGTAATGAGGGGAACAACCATTGGAGCAGAATTACCCTAAATACTTGGTAGATAAGAAGGCTGGCAAGGTCGATAGAAGTATATAGGATATACATTATGTTAATGTGTACTTTACTAGTACTCCTAGTAGCACCAGGGTATAAGATACCAATTTGGTTACTAAGTGTTAGTAACTCGAAATAAAAGAGCTACGGAATAAATGGAGACTAGCTAAAGGTGAGCTGACGATATGTGTTGGAAGTGTTTCCAAGTTAGATATGATCAAACACCACACGCTCCCTCTACCATCAAGATTAGTATTAAACCTGAATAATTGTCATTTGGTTTTTGCGTTGAGCATGCATAGACATGATTGGATTATGTCTATCGCAATACGGTTATTCATTTAAGGAGAATAATGGTTACTCTATTTTGAATAATACCTTCAATGGTCTTGCACCTAAAGGAATGGTTTATTGAATCTTGATCATAGTGATACACATTTTCATGCCAAAAGATATAAGATAGTAATGATAGTACCACTTACTTGTGGCACTGCCATGTAAGTCATATTGGTATAAAACTCATGAAGAAGCTCCATATTGATGGATCTTTGGACTCACTCATTTTTGAAAAGTTTGAGACATGCGAACCATGTCTATTGGTGTATACGCATGAAGAAACTCCATGCAGATGGATCGTTTCGAGTCACTTGATTTTGAATCACTTGAGATATGCAAATCATACCACATGGGCAAGATGAATGAAAAGCCTCGTTTTCAGTAAGATGGAACAAGATAGCAACTTGTTGGAAGTAACACATTTTGATATGTGAAGTCCAATGAGTGCTGAGGCATGCAGTGAATATCGTTATGTTCTTACTTCACAGATGATTCGAGTAGATGTTGAGTATATTTACTTGATGAAACACAAGTCTGAATTATTTAATGGTTCAAGTAATTTCAGAGTGAAGTTGAAGATCATCGTGACAAGAGGATAAAATGTCTATGATATGATCATAGAGATGAGTATCTGAGTTACGAGCTTTGGCACGCAATTAAGACATTGTGGAAATTGTTTCACAATTAATACCGCCTGGAACACCATAGTTCGATGGTGTGTCCGAACATCATAGTTGCACCCTATTGGATATGGTGCGTACCATGATGTCTCTTATCGGATTACCACTATCGTTTATGGGTTAGGCATTAGAGACAACCACATTCACTTTAAATAAGGAACCATGTAATTCCGTTGAGATGACACCGTATGAACTATGGTTTAGAGAAACCTAAGCTGTCATTTCTTAAAGGTTTGGGGCTGCGACGCTTATGTGAAAACATTTCAGGTTGATAAGCTCGAACCCAAAGCGGATAAAATGCATCTTCATAGGACACCCAAAACAGTTGGGTATACCTCCTAATTCAGATCCGAAAGCAATAGGGATTTTTTCTTGAATCGGGTCCTTTCTCGAGGAAAAGTTTGTCTCGGAAAGTTGAGTGGGAGCATGGTAGAGACTTGATGAGGTTATTGAACCGTCACTTCAACAAGTGTGTGGCAGGGCATAGGAAGTTGTTCCTGTGGCGCCTACACCAATTGAAGTAGAAGCTTATGATAGTGATCATGAAGTTTTGGATCAAGTCACTACCGTACCTCGTAGGGTGACAAGGATGCGTACTACTTCAGAGTGGTACAGTAATCCTGTCTTGAAGGTCATGTTGCTAGACAACAATGAACCTACGAAATATGGAGAAGCGATGGTGGGCCCAAATTCCGACAAATGGTTAGAAGCCATGAAATCCGAGATAGGATCCATGTATCAGAACAAAGCATGGACTTTGGTGGACTTTCCCGATGATCGGCAAGCCATTGAGATAAATGGATCTTTAAGAAGAAGACGGACGTGGACGGTAATGTCACCGTCTATGAAGCTCGACTTGTGGCGAAGAGTTTTTCACAAGTTCAAGGAGTTGACTACGATGAGATTTTCTCATCCGTAGCTATGCTTAAGTCCGTTGGAGTCATGTTAGCATTAGCTGCATTTATGAAATCTGGCAGATGGATGTCAAAACAAGTTTCCTTACCAGTTTTCGTAAGGAAAGGTTGTATGTGATACAATCAGAAAGATTTTGTCGATCCCAAGGATGCTAAAAGGTATGCTAGCTCCAACGATCCTTCCATGGACTGGAGTAAGCATCTCGGAGTTGGAGTATGCACTTTGATAAGATGATCAAAGATTTTGGGTTTATACAAAGTTTATGATAAACTTGTATTTCCGAAGAAGTGAGTGGGAGCACTATAGAATTTCTGATGAGTATATGTTATTGACATGTTGTTGATCAGAAATGATGTAGAATTTCTGGAAAGCATATAGGGTTATTTGAAAAGTGTTTTTCAATAGAAAACCTGGATTAAGCTACTTGAACATTGAGAATCAAGATCTATGAGTAGATCAGAAATGCTAAATGGTACTTTCAAATGAGCACATACCTTGACATGATCTTGAAGGTGTTCAAGATGGATCAGTCAAAGAAGGAGTTCTTGCCTGAGTTGTAAGGTATGAAGTTAAGAGTTAAAGCTCAACCACGGCAGAAGAGAGAGAAAGGACGAAGGTCGTCCCCTATGCTTCAGACGTAGGCTCTATAGTATGCTATGCTGTGTACCGCACCAGAAGTGTGCCTTTCCATGAGTCAGTCAAGGGGAACAAGAATGATCCAGGAATGGATCATTGGACAGCGGTCAATATTGTCCTAGGAGTAAATAAGGACATGTTTCTCGATTATGGAGGTGTTAAAGAGTTCAGCGTAAAGGGTTACATCGATGAAAGCTTTAACACCTATCCGAGTGACTCTGAGTAGCAAACCGGATACGTATAGTGGAGCAACCATTTGGAATAGCTCCAAGTGGAGTGTGGAAGTAGCATTTACAATATGACCTAGAGATTTGTGAAGTACATACGGATCTGAATGTTGCAGACCCATTGACTAAAACCTCTCTCACAAGCAAAACATGATCAAACCCCAGAACTCATTGAGTATTAATCACATGATGATGTGAACTAGTTTAATGACACTAGTAAACTCTTTGGATGTTGGTCACATGGCGATGTGACATGTGAGTGTTAATCACATGGCGATGTGAACTAGATTATTGACTCTAGTGCAAGTGGGAGACTGTTGGAAATATGCCCTAGAGGCAATAATAAATTAGTTATTATTATATTTCCTTGTTCATGATAATCGTTTATTATCCATGCTATAATTGTATTGACAGGAAACTCAGATACATGTGTGGGTACATAGACAACACCATGTCCCTAGTAAGCCTCTAGTTGACTAGCTCGTTGATCAATAGATGGTTACGGTTTCCTGACCATGGACATTGGATGTCGTTGATATCGGGATCACATCATTAGGAGAATGATGTGATGGACAAGACCCAATCCTAAGCCTAGCACAGAGATCGTGTAGTTTGTATGCTAAAGCTTTTCTAATGTCAAGTATCTTTTCCTTAGACCATGAGATTGTGCAACTCCCGGATACCGTAGGAATGCTTTGGGTGTACCAAACGTCACAACGTAACTGGGTGGCTATAAAGGTGCACTACAGGTATCTCCGAAAGTGTCTGTTGGGTTGGCACGAATCGAGACTAGGATTTGTCACTCCGTGTGACGGAGAGGTGTCTCTGGGCCCACTCGGTAGGACATCATCATAATGTGCACAATGTGATCAAAGAGTTGATCGCGGGATGATGTGTTACGGAATAAGTAAAGAGACTTGCCGGTAACGAGATTGAATAAGGTATCGTTATACCGACGATCGAATCTCGGGCAAGTACAATACCGCTAGACAAAGGGAATTGTATACGGGATTGATTGAGTCCTTGACATCGTGGTTCATCCAATGAGATCATCGTGGAACATGTGGGAGCCAACATGGGTATCAAGATCCCGCTGTTGGTTATTGACCGGAGAACGTCTCGGTCATGTCTACATGTCTCCCGAACCCGTAGGGTCTACACACTTAAGGTTCGATGACGCTAGGGTTATAAAGGAAGTTTGTATGTGGTTACCGAATGTTGTTCGGAGTCCCGAATGAGATCCCGGACGTCACGAGGAGTTCCGGAATGGTCCGGAGGTAAAGATTTATATATGGGAAGTCCTATTTTGGCCACCGGAAAATGTTCGGGATTTTCCGGTATTGTACCGGGAAGGTTCTAGAATGTTCCAGAGTGGGGCCCGCCTGCATGGGGGGGACCCACATGAACGTGGGTAGTGGGGGAAAGGCCCCACACCCCTGGTCAAGTTGCACCAAGATCCCCCCTTAGAAGGAATAAGATCATATCCCGAAGGGATAAGATCAAGATCCCTAAAAAGGGGGGTAACAATCGGTGGGGAAGGAAATGATGGGATTTCTTTCCTCCCACCTTTGCCAACGCCCCAATGGACTTGGAGGGCAAGAAACCAGCCCCCTCCACCCCTATATATAGTGGGGAGGCGCATGGGAGCTTCACCCCAAGTTCTGGCGCAGCCCTCCCCCTCTCCCAAGTCCTCCTCCTCTCCTGCGGTGCTTGGCGAAGCCCTGCAGGATTGCCACGCTCCTCCACCACCACCACGCCGTCGTGCTGCTATTGGATGGAGTCTTCCTCAACCTCTCCCTCTCTCCTTTCTGGATCAAGGCATGGGAGACGTCACCGGGCTATACGTGTGTTGAACGCGGAGCTGCCGTCCGTTCGGCACTAGGATCTCCGGTGATTTGGATCACGACGAGTACGACTCCTTCAACCCCGTTCTCTTGAACGCTTCCGCTTAGCGATCTATAAGGGTATGTAGATGCACTCTCCTTACCCTCATTGCTGGTTTCTCCATAGATAGATCTTGGTGACACGTAGGAAAATTTTGAATTTCTGCTACGTTCCCTAACATCAGGCTCGGAACCTCCCACGCCCCTGGGTGCTAGATCGGATCAGAATCTGGATTCAGCTAACAACACCCACCTGGACTTAAACCGTCTCTCCTACATCAGGCAAGAGCCCCAGGATACTGTACACCGCTACTAGGCCAGGTTCCTCCTTGCGCTTATAAAGGTCAAGGACTGCCATGAGAAGGACGTAGTCTCACTCTTCTGCAAAAACTGCATGGACAAAGGACTCCTTAATGCTATAAGCCGCCGTGACATACTACACTTTGCAGACTTCGCAATCATAGTATAGAAGTACTGTGCGATGGAAAGCGCCTGGAAAACCCAAACAGAATTTCGAGACAGTACGGCTCTCACCGAGACCTTTGTCCGAACTAAACGGGCGAACTCTCGTAAGTCGGCCGATCCAATTCCCAATAAACTAAAGCACACCCCATGGCGGGGAACCGCATTGGAAGAATGGCTCAATGGACCATGTAAACTCCACATCACTCTGGACATAACACCAACCCATAGCCTTAGAGCATGTTGGATACTTCGGCAGGTTGCAAAAAGTGGCGAGGATCTTCTTGCATGCCATAAAGCAGAACAACATCCTGCCAACGAACGCAATACGGTATTAACAGTCTTCGAGACTTTCGCCTCAAACAATAGGCGCAAGCGAGCTCATCAAAGCTCCATGGAAATTTGCCATGTGGCAGAGATAAACCCCTGGAACGACACTGCTATAACTTTCAATGCCAGTGATGAACCTCGATTCCAGACTGTCCGGGCACGGGCCGCTCTGGTCCTTAGCCCAATCGTGGACGGCTTTCGGCTCACTAAAGTACTCATGGATGGCAGAAGCGGATTAAACTTGATCTATGAAGAAACACTCAACAAGATGGAAATTGATAAAGGTCGCAGTGAACAAAGCGGCACAACCTTCAGGGGAATTATTCCTAGTCGGGAAGCGCGGTGTGCGGGAAAAATCACACTCAATGTGGTATTCGGCACCCCGGAGAATTATAGGTCCGAAGAAATTACATTCCAAGTGGCTCCTTTTAGCAGCGGATACCACGCCCTTCTAGGGTGGGACGCGTTTGCAAGCTTTCAAGCCATACCCCATTATGGGTACATGAAGCTTAAAATGCCCGGACCCAATGGAATCATCACTCTAGCCAGTGATCCGGACGTCGCACTTCACGCCGAAAACAAAACCGCAGCACTAGCCCTGGAAGCATTATCTGAAGCCTTAGCAGCCGAAGAATTAAAAACACTGCAGGCCACCGTGGACAGGGACGACGTGATACTCGAAAGCGACCCAAGTCCACCTCATTTAAACCCGCAGACGAGATAGTCAAATTCCAAGTCCATCCAACGAACCCCACGAAGACAGCTTTCATCGGGACACAGTTGAGCCCCACAATGGATGCCGCATTACGAGACTTCTTACGCGAGAATTGGGACATTTTCGCCTGGCACCCATCGGACATGCCGGGAATCCCACGTGGATTGGCCGAACATAGCCTTAACATACTAAAGGGATACAAACCTGTCAAACAGACCCTAAGGCGATTTTCAGAGCCCAAACGACAAGCAATGGGGGAAGAGCTAGCCAAGCTACTTGAGGCCGGATTCATCAGAGATATCAAACATCCGAATTGGCTGGCAAACTTGGTAATGGTACCAAAGAAGGACAAATCCTGGCGCCTATGCGTCGACTTCAAAGACCTCAACAAGGATTGCCCCAAGGATCCCTTTCCCCTCCCTCGCGTCGATCAAATAATCGATGCCACAGCTGGACACGACTCGCTGTGTTTTCTCGACGCATAGTATGGATACCATCAAATAAAAATGGCAGAATCTGACCAAGCTGCAACAGCTTTCATAACGCCATATGGCCCCTTTTGCTTCAACACTATGCCTTTCGGGCTTAAGAATGCCGGTGCAACCTATCAACGCATGATTCAAACATGCCTGGAAAAACAAATCGGCAAAACAGTGGAGGCATACGTAGACGACGTGGTCATAAAAACAAGACACGTCGAAACCCTAAGAGATGACTTGAGGCTTACCTTCAATAACCTCCGGACATACGACATCAAGTTGAATCCGGAAAAATGCGTTTTCGGCGTCCCCTCGGGGAAACTACTGGGCTTCATAGTTTCCAATAGAGGAACTGAAGTGAATCCAGCAAAAATCCGAGCTCTATCGCAGTTGGCTATACCAACAGACCTCAAGCACATCCAGAAACTAGCTAGATGCGTGGCCGCTTTGAGCCGCTTTATCTCCAGGTTAGGAGAAAAGGCATTACCTCTTTACCGCCTCCTTCGGCGCACCTAACACTTCGTGTGGACGGATGCTGCCGTGGCCGGACTCGATGAAATAAAAACCATATTGGCCAGTAATCCAGTCCTAACAGCGCCGAAAATTGGCGAGCCTATGCTACTGTACATAGCTGCAACACATCAAGTTGTAAGCGCAGTGCTCCTCGTCGAACGAGAAGTTGACAGATACAAATTCCCACTCCAAAAGCCGGTTTATTACGTATCCACGGTCCTCACCCCATGCAAATCCCGATACCCACACTATCAAAAAATATCATACGCGGTCTTCATGGCATCCCAGAAGCTGCGACACTACTTTCAAGAGTGTTCGATTACGGTGGCCTCCGAAGTACCACTCAATGACATAATAAATAACCGCGACGCTACGGGCCGGATTGCTAAATGGGCTATCGAGCTCCTTCCGTTCGACATAATATACAAACCACGGCGGGCCATCAAGTCGCAAGTACTGGCTGACTTTGTCGCCGAATGGACAGAAGTTGAACTCCCTAAAGAGTACGGCTCGTACTCCAACTGGATCATGCACTTCGACGGCTCTAAAATGCTGGCCGGATTGGGAGCAGGTGTAGTCCTGACGTCTCCCATCGGAGACATGGTCCAGTACGTCCCCAAATATTATACACAGACTCCAATAATGCAGCCGAATATGAGGCTCTGTTGCACGGTCTTCGGATGGCAGTCTCTATGGGCATCCAATGCCTGGAAGTGCGCGGGGATTCAAACCTCGAAATATCACAAATAAATGGAGACTTTGATGCCAAGGATCCGAAAATGGCAGCCTACCGTAATGCCGTAAATGTCAGCTCGGTTCAAGGGGCTCGAATTCCACCATGTGGCTCGAGAAAACAATCAAGTGGCGGACGTCCTCGCCCGCATCGGCGCTAAATGCGACCCTGTCCCACCTAACATATTCCTGGAAAGGTTGTTCAAACCATCCGTAGTATGGGAAGGGGAGTCCGGCAATACTAGCACGGATCCGAGCACACCCCCAGATTCTGAACCATCAGACATAATCGGAAACTCTGCCACCGAAATAACATCTTCGGCCCACGAAATCATGGTCGTAATCGCCTCGTGGACTGAGCCTTTCTTGGCCTACCTAAATAGGCAGGAGCTCCCCGAAGACCAAAATGAAGCACGCTGCATCGTCCGGCGTTCTAAAGCTTACAAAGTCCATGAAGGGGAACTCTATAAGAAAAGCGCGACCGGAGTGCTCCAAAGGTGCATCTTTGAAGAGGAAGGGCGGCAACTCTTGGCTGAAATCCATTCCGGACTGGGCTGGCACCACGCCACGGCTCGAGCACTAGTCAGCAAGGCCTTCCATACATGCTGCTATTAGCCGACGGCCCGAGCAGATGCACAGGACCTTGTCCAACATTGCATCGGTTGCCAGCTCTTCACCAATCAGAGTCATATGCCCCCTACCGCTCCCCAAACAATCCCCATAACTTGGCCCTTCGCAGTCTGGGGGCTGGATATGGTCGAACCTCTTAAAGGGGGAAGCCATAAGAAAAAATACTTATTAGTCATGGTGGACAAGTTCACCAAATGGATAGAAGCCAGACCAGTCAAAACGGCCGAATACGGACCAGTAATAGACTTCATATCCGGGGTCATACACTGATACGGTGTCCCACACAGCATCATCACTGATAATGGCTCAAATTTCACAGTCGATGAAGTGAAAACTTGGTGCGGAAAAATGGGCATTA
The DNA here is from genome assembly GCA_963921465.1 of Triticum timopheevii. Lineage (NCBI taxonomy): Eukaryota > Viridiplantae > Streptophyta > Magnoliopsida > Poales > Poaceae > Triticum > Triticum timopheevii. The sequence goes on from OY997266.1 coordinate 327,113,637, forward strand.
AGCTCGATTATGCTTCCGTCTACCATCCCCAAACAAACGGCCAGGTAGAGCGGGCGAATGGTCTCATCATGAGCGGCATCAAACCCAGACTAGTGCGATCCTTGACAGAGTCGGATACGCACTGGGTCGAAGAGCTCGACTCTGTACTCTAGGGGCTGCAGACCACGCCGAATCGCACCACCGAATACACACCATTTTTTATGGTATACAGCGCGGAAGCAGTACTACCCTGTGACATAATACATGATTCGCCACGCATACACATGTACGAAGAGAAGGAAGCTAAGTTAGATCGGCAGGACAACTTGGATGCCCTGGAGGAAGAGCGCGATGTCGCAAAAGCCCGCTCCGCATTCTATCAGCAGCAGGCTCGACGATATCAAAGCAGAGAAGTGCGGGCCAAAACTTACAATATTGGCGAGCTCGTTCTACGCCTACGGGAGAAGAAGAAGGACAAGCTCAAACCCAAGTGGGAAGGTCCCTTCGTTATTGACAAAGTTCTCACTGGAGGAACGTACCGCTTACGTAATGCATCCGATAACAGACTCGAGCCGAACCCATGGAACGCGGCCAGACTCCGGAGATTCTACGCCTAATGCCGAACTCAGTGTTCGTCTCCTTACTCCCTCCCTTTTATTTATGCTCCACCCCCTTTTTCCTTTCTCGACCTTTTTTCTCTTCACACAAAGTATTTAATACAGTGCGGACTCCCGGATTACTCCGGCCGCACTATGTGTGTAAGCAATACCTGGGGGCTTCCTATACGGAAGCTAAAAATAATTACTCAAATGGCTTTTCGCCCATCACATATGCATTCCTTTTTCATATGTGCCTTTTCTTCACAATTATATGCATCGATATGACTTAAGATGTGGCCAAGCTGGGTTGCCTGGCTCTTGTGTTTATGCCCTACGTTCTCGTTAATTCGGCTAGGGCATAAGGGAGCACCTCTGCGATTGTTACTGTCGGTTCAGCCGGATGTGTACCTCAGACTCGGTGAAGCCGAAAGCTAGTTTCCTTAAGAGAATATTCGATCGGTGAACAAAAGATGTATTCATTTATTACAACATAAATCCCCAGAAGTCTTGTATCCTGCGCCATCATTCGCAGTCCGGACATGCACATCGTCGCATGCATACCCAGGGAAAGGAACCCCTAACTGAACTATTCTCCCTGGAAGATGTTTCTTACTATCCATGTAATATAACATAACTAGTTGGGCACTTGTCTGTTCAAGCACTTATGGCCCCTATGCCTGGTTTCCACGCATACCCCGTTTTTGTATAACCGAGCGGGTATTTGGACACACCCCGGACTGTAGGATCTGGGGGCTGAAGCGAAAAGGTTCGCCATGACAAATGATTTTAATCCGGCTAGGGGCTACTTATGCCCATTGAATTACACAGTCACTTGGACTGACTATATTCCTCCTCTATACCATCCAACAGGCTATCTAGCTTACAATCCTATTGAGAATACTTGGCGGCTAATGCTACATGGTCATATACCAGACTTATGGGAATTTCTTGCCCATTGGGCCTCGCCGGTCCTACTTCGGCCATATGGTTCGGGTCCAGCTTGGTGTAGCGCGTCTTCACCATAGCCCAGGCTTCTCTTGCACCTTGCCGGCAAGATGACATCTTCCACAATTGGAAGTGCCACCGTGTTTCTTGAAGCATATCTACAAGCTCCCCCATGCCGTTCGGCAGTAAGCTTGATGGCCACAAGGCCTGAGCAACTCCCTGCATCACTTGCCGAGCTCGCTCGTGTAGTTGCGAGAGATCTTGCAGTAAATCAGTTGCACATGAGGGCATCTCCTCCTCAGGGTGACCCGTTAACATTCCTGCAAGCAAAATTCTTTCAATATACTTCCTCGCCGAACTATCATACAGTTCGTCTGGGCACTCACCATAAATGCCGCGTCGAAGCCTTTTGTTCTCCTTCAAGGAGTCCACCAGCTGAGCATAGACGTCTTTTAATTCCACGTCCAGCCGAATATTGGCATCTTGAAGATTGTTTTTATCTTGCCTAACTTGCGTAAGGATGCGTTCGCCAGCCTTTAGCTGCCTTTTGAGATGCGAGTCGTCATCCGTTACGCTCTCCGAATTCACCCCGGGATTGTCTGCAGAATTTTCTGTTAGACTAGTCACACCAGCCGCTTACTAACTGGTGCATCTTCATACAATTGAGACAAATTTTACCAGAGGAGGCCTTTTGGGATTCCTCTAACTTGGCAACCGTGTCCTCAGCTGGGCCTTGCATTCCTCCAGCTCCCGAGCCAATTGTTCATTCTTATCTACAAGGACCTGCGCATAAATTGATCCTTCAAATAGTTGTTCCAACCATTTCAAGTCTCAGGGGCTACTGCTATACATGCTTATCAAAATTTCTTACCCGTATATGTTTGGTATACTGGCTCATCGCTCGGGCAAGCCCGCCTTGAGCAGCTCGGACGTATGCGTCTCCCGAATTGAAGGCATTAAATGCCTCTTCAGAAAAGATGTTGTTCCGAAGCATGGCCCGTCGGCGCCGGTGATTCATGGCACTCTCTACTTCGGAGTTCGTGGTCGAGAGCATATCCGCATCCTCTGTCGGGGAACTGTGCGGCATCGGCCCCGTGTTCGCCTCCGCTCCTAAGGCCGGTTCTGGAATCTGGCTAGTGGAGGCGTGATCGGCGGGATCCCCGGATATAGTCCGGCTACTCCTCTTCCTGCCAGGACACAAAGGGCGCTGTTATACTTTAATACCATAATCGCAGGACATGTTTTTACCTTACCTCTACAGCGGTGTGTCGACCTTTACCGCCTTCCTCTTGAGCCTGCCCAATCCGTACGCCTGCGGTCGACGAGTCCCTAGGGGCTCGGCCCCGCGCTCCGACCGTCGTCTCTGCAAGAAACACGACACTTCGAGGGTAAGGCATGACATCTGAAGGGAGTCCTCTTCGGAGGATAGGGTTTTTTCAGTTTGGCTTACATGCAACACAGGGAGCAGTCCGGGATAGTCGGCAGTAATGGCCACCGAGGCACCATCACAGCTCGCTTGATAAAATACCCCGTTGACAAGCTCCACAGTAATATCCGGATCTTCTTCGAGTCCTGGATCTAGGGCCCTTCCGGGGTCCTCTGGCTGCAGGGAGGGGCTGAAGATTCCTTCTACGGCACTCCTCAGTTCCTGCTTGGAAACATCGATGCGGGTAATCTTAGCAGAGAACGCTAAAGTAAGTGCAGCAGGGAAAGGAATGACAACTTACCCACTCTGGGGGGTTGTACATGGAGAATCCGTCTCGCGGTTTAATGCGAAGGAATTCTTCCTCTTCCCCTTTGTATAAACCGGACAATATCCTTGCCAGAGCGGTGACGGAGTCCGGACCCTTACGGCCGCAGAGGGTGGCGTCGTCTTCCCCGTTGAAGTGCCACATGGGATTCCCCCGATATTGGAGCGGTTTCACCCCCTGTATTATGCATATCACCATAACCTCGATTATCGTCAGTCGGGACTTGGCCAGTAACTTTATCCTGCTCATCAGGAAGTGTATTTCCCTGGTATCCTCCTCTTGGGGGGCCCGGGGCGCCAGCTTAGACATGCCCTCGGTGGGGCGTCACTGAACTTGGGGAGACCTGTGCGGACTGGATCCAGAAGGGGAACGTCATCAATGTAAAACCACTCTAAAGGCCAGTTCTCTGGTGCCTTCTTGGGAGTGCCGGATAGGTATCCGGTTTCGGCAATGCGCCATACTTCGGCCCCGCCCACTTGACATGGGGATTCTCCCTGGTTGCGGGGGACGAGGCAGAACAGCTTCTTCCATAACCCGAAGTGAGGCTCGCAGCCTAAAAATAGCTCGCAAAGGGCAACATACACTGCTATGTGTAGTACGGAGGCAGGGGTAAGGTTGTGTAACTGGAGGCTGTAGAACTCCAGGAGCCCACGAAGGAATGGGTGGATGGGAAACCCGACGCCCCTTAGCAGATGCGGGATGAGGCATATTCGATCCTCTGGGGATGGATTTGGAGAACCCTCCGCTTGTTCCCCTCCGTTATAAGTGGATATTCCGGCTCGGACGGGGACCATGAACGCCGGTGGGAGAAACCCTTGGGTTTGTAACTCTATCAAACAACTATGGGGAACTGAACACTCTTCCCAGTCCCCCGACTTGGAGCGAGGAGAGCGAGCAGAAGAGCTGCGATGGCCGGCCATGTTGGAATGGTTTTTTCCGGAGCGCTCTGTTGGATGCTTGCTTGAGGAGGGAGAGTGAGGTTTGGATCTGAGAATCCCCGTCCCTTCAAATAGATGGTCAGCCCGAAGGATTTAGTGTGGCAAATGCAAAAATGCCTCGGCTCCTCGCATTCGCTCGACACGTGGAGATGGTCATTATTGAGGCACTGAAGCCGAGGAGTACAACATTGATGGGAAGACGGACACTATTCGTCGTGGCAGGTACATTGGAGTATTCGGAGAAGGAACCCGCCTTGCAATGCCGAAGACAATACTGCGCGTCGGACTCATCGTCATTGAAGCCTGGTTCAGGGGCTACTGAGGGAGTCCTGGATTAGGGGTATCCGGACAGCCGGACTATATACATCGTCCGGACTGTTGAAGCGTGAAGATACAAGACTCAAGACTTTGGCCCGTGTCCGGATGGGACTCTCCTTTGCGTGGAAGACAAACTTGGCTATCCGGATATTGTGTTTCCGACCTTGTAACCGACTCCATGTAAACCCTAGCCCTCTCCGGTGTCTATATAAACTGGAGAGGTTGGTCCTTAGAAGGCCGATCACAATTACAATCATACCATCATAGGCTAGCTCTTAGGGTTTAGCCTCTACGATCTCGTGGTAGATCTACTCTTGTACTACTCATATCTTCAATATTAATCAAGCAGGAAGTAGGGTTTTACCTCCATCGAGAGGGCCCGAACCTGGGTAAACATTGTGTCCCTTGTTTCCTGTTACCATCAGCCTAGACGCACAGATCGGGACCCCCTACCCGAGATCCGCCGGTTTTGACACCGACAACGGCGACGAATCCAAAAATGATGCCATGGCAACATATCGGTTCTGGTAGCTCACGGAGATACCGGTGCAAAAGGAACTGGGTGTGAGTGTGCCATGCAAGGATGGTGGGGTGATCACGGTTACCGGGTTCCCATGTGTCGACGGCAAGACAACGAGGAACGCACAAGGAACAACTCAGGCATGGTGCAAACACGGGCATCTCATACAACACACATGCATTCGTTCGCAGGCATCGCCTTGGGGTTATACCTTTGAAACATGCGTTTCTGGGTGGTTTGGGACAAGGCGGTGTAGTCGTTGACGGCCATCGTGAGAAGTTGTGGTACACATGTCAAAGATGAACTTGACGAATCCGAGGTCTTCGGGCGACGGTAGTCGTACACGTCCAGAGAGCAACTTGACGTTTCCATGTTCTTAGGAGTCATCGTGCAGTCGTTTGTGTCGTAGTCGGACTTGAAAAAATACACACCAGCTGTAGTGGTACACGTATCGTAGATGTTCGGGTCATTGGTAGAGGTACTAGATACATCACCGGGTGTAGCCATACATGAGGGTCTTGATGAATCCGAAGGGGTACTTGGTGTCAATGTGGCCTCCAGAGTACTTGTCGGTCCATCTAGCAAAAGCAATTAGGGACGTTCACGGTCTCGGTAACAAGTATTGGCGGCCCAAAACTTCAGGAGCGGAGGTGCACAGAGGCAACAACAACAATGCTGGGCGTCAGAGAGGAGAAGAGTTAACATGATTAAAAAATTAAAGAAGGAAGATGGAGGTGTAGTGGAGAGGGAGGAGGATATAGGGCCTTTTATTACTAACTACTACAAAAGTTTGTTCGTATCTTCTGCAGGTCCTCCAAATGATGATATCTTCAAATACATCCCTATTTCAGTCACACCAGAGATGAATGCTTTGCTGACCAAACCTTTCACTAGGGAGGAAATCAGAAGTGCTTTGGATGCTATTGGGGACCTGAAGGCACCGGGACCGGACGGAATGCCCGCTATCTTTTACAAGAAGTTTTGGCACATGATGGGGCAAAAGATCCAGGAAGAGGTGCTAGTAGTTTTGAATGGTGGTGATATCCCGAGTGGCTAGAATGAAACAACGATTGTGTTGATCCCCAAGGTAAAGAATCCAGAATCCCTTGCTCAATATAGGCCAATAAGTCTCTGTAATGTCCTCTATAAGCTGATATCAAAGGTTTTGGCCAACCGTTTGAAGGTGGTACTCCCGGAGATAATTTCACCTACCCAGTCTACCTTCGTCCTCGGGCGTATGATCACATATAATATGTTGTTGGCATATGAGATTACACACCTGATGCATAAGAGGAAGGGAGGCAGACATGGACTCGTTGTGGTCAAGCTTGACATGAGTAAGGCGTATGATAGGGTGAAATGTGATTTTCTGGAGAGGATGATGCACACTATGGGTTTCGATCCGGCATGGGTGAGTATGATTATGCTATGTGTCCTGTCTGTTTCGTATCGTGTGAGATATAATAGGAAACGGACTGAGGTTTTCCCCCCACAGCGAGGTCTGCGGCAAGGCGATCAATTATCACCATATCTATTCATCTTGTGCCCGGAGGCATTCTCAATCCTGTTGCAACGAGCCGAGCTAGAGGGCTCGATTGAAGGGGTACAAATTTGTCCTGGGGCTCCAAGGATCAACCACCTTTTCTTTGCCGATGACTCGTTAATTGTCATGGAGGCAAAAACAGAGAGTGCAACTCGTCTTCAAGAGATCCTCGCGCTGTATGAGGCTCAGTCTGGCCAGAAAATCAATAGGGACAAATCTTGTGCTTTCTTCAGTAAGGGAACAAACAACCAAACTAAACAACAGGTGTTGCATGTCCTTGGCATACCTTTTGAATCACAGAATGAGCGGTATCTCGGGTTACCGGTGCACATTGGGGCAGCCAGGAGTAAGGAATTTGAGTACATAAAGGAAAATATCTGGAGAAGAATCCAGGGATGGATAGAGAAGCTCTTGTCCAAGGTAGGTAAGGAAACACTAATTAAAGCGGTTACCCAGGCAATACCCACATATGCAATGTCCTGCTTTGATCTTACAAAGAATTTATGTGAAGAGATCACCTCCATGATCTGCCGTTACTGGTGGAGCTAGCAGGATGGCCAGCACAAGTGTCACTGGATTGGGCGAGAGAGATTGATGAAAGCAAAGAGGGATGGAGGCCTTGGCTTTCGTGACCTTCAGATTTTCAACATGGCGATGCTTGCACGACAATGCTGGAGACTAACTCAAAACCCAAAATCGTTATGTGTTGTGGTTCTCAAAGCCAAGTACCATCTGAACTGCTCTATTCTAGAGGCGACAGAACAATAGGGCATGTCCTACACATGGAGGAGTATACTCCGGGGAAGAGATTTGCTGAAGGAGGGCATCATATGGCGAATTGGGGATGGAATGCAAGTGAACCCATGGACCGATCCATGGCTGCCGAGGGGGTCAACCAAGAGGCCTGTCGCTCTACAGGGACACTCCATTATCACCAAGGTTAACGAACTGATTGACCCAGTTTCAGAAACTTGGGATGAGGAGCTGGTAAAAGAGCTATTCACTGAAGATGATGCAAAGGTTATCATGGCAATACCCTTGAGAGCGGATATGGAGGACTTTATCTCCTGGCATTATGACAACAAGGGGGTGTTTTCTGTCAAATCTGCATATCACCTAGGAGTGAGGCTAAAGGAGTCTCGTCACTGTCAAGATGCAGGAACATCTAGCCAGCAGGGGCCTAGCTCGGCGAACTGGAATCAAATCTGGCATCTTGAACTCCCGAGAAAAGTCCGCATGTTCTTGTGGTGTCTGGCTCACAACAGTCTTCCAACCCGGATGAATATCAAAAGGAAGCATATTGAACTTGACACGAGATGTCCCATGTGTTGGAGGCTTGACGAAGATGGAGGGCATTTATTCTTCAAATGCAAGAAGGTGAAAGCTGTTTGGAGAGAACAATTCCTGGAGGATATTCGCGTCTCCCTCAGCCAGTGCGAAGATCCACAAGATGTGATACGCCATGTTTGTGCTATGGAGCGAGAAAAGAAGTTGCGTGTGGCTGTGCTCCTATGGGACTGGTGGGCATCGAGGAACAAAGCCAATGCAGGTGAAGTATAGAAGACAACAGCAGAAATCAGTTCTTTCATCACAAAACACTTGACTGATTTCACTTCGTTGCACATTCAGAAAACGCCCCACCCGCAACAACCCCAGGTCTGGGCCCCTCCAGCTAGAAACTTGATCAAGATCAATATGGATGCCGCTTTTCAGGTGGAGTCTGAGACTGGTGCGTGGGGTTTTATTGCGATAGATGAAACTGGTGCTTTCTTGGCGGCTGTTGCTGGCAAAATGAACCATGTAAGATCTGCCCTACACGCAATGGTGATCGCTTGTATGCGAGCTATTGAAGGGGCAGCTGACCTGGGTGCACAACGTATCAGTTTTATCAGACTGTTTGACAATGATTTCTGCACTTAAAGGGCGGGACTACGACGCTGCGGAGCGGGGAGTTCTCTTCAGAGAAGCAAGAAGCCTGTGCCATGCCTCCTTTGTTTTCTCTGAATTCGTGTTTTGTCCCCGGAACTGTAACCATGTGGCGCATGCTTTGGCCCAGTTTGCTATGGGTGCTGCTGAACCACTTCATGTGTGGGCGAATGTTGCCCCAGACTTTGTTTCTGTCTTGGTGAATGCTGATATGGCTTCCCAAGTTTAAGTGGAATATAATTTATTCCTTCTCAAAAAAACAATGCTGGGGGTCTCGGTCATGGCCATGCCAGGAGACCAAAGTGGCATAGCCGGATTGGTGTGGTTGAAGTGGACGACTCAGGGCAACAGGATGACCAGCGACAGCTATGCAAGCGGGTCCCCACGTGAACAGAGGCAAGAAGAGGACTAGGGACGCGGGAACTCGTTGGACAAGGCATTGGGCAGCAGCACCATGGCGCCCTTGGCGTCCGCCAATGATGGAGTCAAGCGAGGAAGGGGTCACGTCCAGAGGAGAGGAAGGAGGCCGGGAGGCAGCGGATCCGGGCAAGGGGAACCTGTTCCCGGCGTTGGAGGCCTTGTGCGGAGGTCTGATGGTGCGGAGGAGTTGTGGAGGCGATGTAGGTCGGACGCAGCTAAAGAAGCAGGGCCGCATGCACCATGTCGTGCTCCATGATGCAAGGCTTGCGGCGGCGACAAGTGTTGAGGGCGGCAGCTGCGGGAAGCATGGAAGGAGCACGGAGGAGGTCCGACGTGGCAGCAGAGGGATGGCGGGAAAAGAGGAGGGGCCGAGCTAGCGGCTGGGAGCTTCGTGGCGGCCCCATGGTGGGGAGGCAATGGTGCTAGCAGCGGGGAGGTTTGGCGGCGGGCGAGAAGAGCAGCGGTAGCAGGGCGCGTTTGTGGCGGAGCTGGAGAGAAATGGCGACGGGAGGATGGGAGAGGCCATGGATCGGGCATGAGGAGCTCCCCTCCCTCGGCTCATTGCGTCCATGTGTGTGCGGTGGCGCGAGGTGGGGAACGAGGAGGACGAGGATCGATTTGGATAGAGCTAGGGTTATAGGTGCGGCTGGGCCGATGGAGGCCAACGGCTAGGCCTTGGGCCATCTCGGTGGAGGGGGGAAGGCCAGGAGGCCTAGCAGGCTGGACTAAAAGAAAAGAAGGGGGGAAATGATTTTCCTTTTCTATTTACAGGAAAGAGATACAAGCAAAATATTTATTTGGAGGGCCAAATAAATAGAAGTTGAGTTGAAAACTGGCATGGGGCTACTTTTACATATTTCAAAGTGCCACAACTGGAATTTAAGTATTTGGAGAAAGATCAAGACTTAGAATATTTGAAAACAAGAGAGATTTAAAATGCAAGTTTGTTTGGGTTGATTCCATACGAATGGGATATTTATTGCAGCTCCCTAAAAATATTAGAGGATAAGTATAAAGAGAAATCACCATGTGAATTCCCTCAATATAAATAGATCAACGATCTATGCAATTTATTTCGTTGAGTTTTAAAAAGGATTGCATGATGACATGATGCAACGATGAATGCAACAAACAAATCAAATCACACAACGAAACTCGGAATACATGGGAGGCATCTGGAGCGTCGGTCTCAGGGCGTCACAACCCACCAGGGCAATAGCCGTATGTACGCAAGTTCCTCCTTATTATATACAACTATAATTTTTTTGCTTCCTCGTGGTTTCCTGACATCACGGTCCCACACCATCGTCAACCTATATAGTCAATAAACGAGAGAATTGCACATGGAGCGGCCGACAGTTGGGACCAACTGCTCCAGCATTATTTGTTTTTTAGGTGTAAGCGGAGTTTTTCTTGAGCGATGTTTTTGTTGTTGTTCAGAAGAGTAGGGTATCAACTGGGCGGATTGTGGCCCGTCTAGCCCAGGCTATTATTTTATGTCAACCAAATATCCAGCCCAAATATTATTTTTTCAACGTGAAAATGGCTAGCCCACCTATACTTTTTCTCTGCCCCGTTGGGCTGTAAATCTTTCCTAGGAGGGTTGCATTAGGCCTAACAAGAAAATTGGCTTTAAGAAATAATAAATGGGATGTAATTATAAAAACTGGGCTGTAAATATACAAAAGCACACCAAACAGTTAATTTGAATTTGTAAATTTTAATTTCATTACTTATTGCGCGCGCATATTTCTTTAGATTTTTACCTAATACAAATTCATTTTGAAATTATATTTAATCTGACTCGAAATTTTGGGATAAAAATATTTCGGATCCCATCAAAATGTGGGATTTTTTGTTGAATTCTGTTTTGAGAGGTTGGTTCAAATTATTAATCGTTGTCCTGGCTAGAAAATGGGTTGTAATTTTAACAGACTATAAATGGGTTGTAGTAAATTTCATTAGAATTCAAAAATGGGTTGTACATTATTACAAATCGCAAATAGGCTATATGTTCTCTGCCACAGATGTGATGCTCACTTGTGGGCCTACTATATTTTCGAGAATTATAGTCAGTGACGCTTACGGAAGGCTTGTGGGCCTACTAAGGCGTATGGAAGGCTTTGTCAACTTATAATCAAGACACGATTCTAGCAACAGTTGCCGTTGGATGTCCATCCAACGGCTGTAGTGCTTCTTCAATCTCGGATATTCTTGTTTCAGCTGCGCAAACCACTGTCGGCGGTACCGCCTGCTACCGCCTCCCGTGGCCGGCTGTGCCGCCGCGCAGGCTTCACTGGCCCACCCTACTCCCAAATGCCGTCCAGGCCATTCCTCTACTCAGCAACACCTCCTATTCTTCTCCGATGACAACAACCTCACACCGCAGCCGAACCAGTGAACCCTCGTACTCCCCTTCGCGTGGGCATCCACTGCTGTGTCTTCACCGGCTCCGGGTCGTTCCCTTTGTAGGACTCGCCATCGTTCAGTGCGTTGGTTGCCGTGGCTGGCAGTAGGGACCCACATGGCCCATGGCCGTACGCAGCAAGTGCCCCCGTATTATGCGAAAACAATTAATTTCTCCCCGTGACAGATTTGACCCACTAGCTACATCTTCGCACACAAGGAAGTGCTTCCTTTATTAAGCGTAAATAAAAAGTTTCCTCTCCCTAACAGCTGGGGCCCGCCAACTTTATTATGATTCTTTTCGTGAAAATATAGATTGTACCGAATATGCTAAATTGTTTTCTTTTTATTCTAACTCGGAAAAGAAGAAATTAAAAAACCAGAAAACATCTTCGCACGCAAGGAAGTGCCACCTTATTACGTGAAAAAAATTGATTTCCCCTGCTAGCTGGGACCCACCAGATTTGGAGGCTGACTTGTGGGCCTACTAAGTTAACGTGTACGTGACAACCCACAAGTATAGGGGATCGCAACAGTTTTCGAGGGTAGATTATTCAACACAAATTTATTGATTCGACATAAGGGGAGCCAAAGAATATTCTCAAGTATTAGCAGTTGAGTTGCCAATTCAACCACACCTGAAAGACTTAATATCTACAGCAAAGAATTTAGTAGCAAAGCAGTATGGAAGTAACGGTAACAGTGGAAAGATAACAGTAGCAGTTTTGTAGTAATTCTAACAGTGGCAACGGTAAAGTAACTAAGCAAAGATAAATATGTGGAAAGCTCGTAGGCATTGGATCAGTCATGGATAATTATGTCGGATGCGATTCCTCATGCAACAGTTATAACATAGGGTGACACAGAACTAGCTCCAGTTCATCAATGTAATGTAGGCATGTATTCCGAATATAGTCATACGTGCTTATGGAAAAGAACTTGCATGATATCTTTTGTCCTACCCTCTCGTGGCAGCGGGGTCCTATTGCGTACTAAGGGATATTAAGGCCTCCTTTAAATAGAGTGCTGGACCAAAGCATTAACACTTAGTGAATACATGAACTCCTCAAACTATGGTCATCACCGAGAGTGGTCCCGAATATTGTCACTTCGGGGTTGTCGGATCATAACACATAACAGGTGACTATAGACTTGCAAGATAGGATCAAGAACTCACATATATTCATGAAAACATAATAGGTTCAGATCTGAAATCATGGCACTCGGGCCCTCGTGACAAGCATTAAGCATAGAAAAGTCATAGCAACATCAATCTCAGAACATAGTGGATACTAGGGATCAAACCCTAACAAAACTAACTCGATTACATGGTAAATCTCATCCAACCCATCACCGTCCAGCAAGCCTATGATGGAATTACTCACGCACGGTGGTGAGCATCATGAAATTGGTGATGGAGGATGGTTGATGATGACGACGGCGACGGATTCCCCTCTCCGGAGCCCCAAACAGCCTCCAGATCAGCCCTCCCGAGAGAGATTAGGGATTGGTGGCGGCTCCGTATCATAAAACGCGATGAATCCTTCTCTCTCATTTTTTTCTCCCCGAACGTGAATATATGGAGTTGGAGTTGAGGTCGGTGGAGCTCCAGGGAACCCACGAGGCAGGGGGCGCGCCCAAGGGGGTAGGCGCACCCCCACCCTCGTGGACAAGATGTGGGCCCCCTGGCCTTGATTCTTTCGCCAATATTTTTTATTAATTCCAAAAAGTTGCTCCGTGGATTTTCAAGTCATTCTGAGAACTTCTATTTCTGCACAAAAATAACACCATGGCAGTTCTGCTAAAAACATCGTCAGTCCAGGTTAGTTCCATTCAAATCATGCAAGTTAGAGTCCAAAACAAGGGCAAAAGTGTTTGTAAAAGTAGATACGATGGATACATATCAACTCCCCCAAGCTTAAACCTTTGCTTGTCCTCAAGCAATTCAGTTGACAAACTGAAAGTGATAAAGAAAAACTTTTACAAACTCTGTTTGCTCTTGTTGTTGCAAATATGTAAAGCCAGCATTCAAGTTTTCAGCAAAGATTATAAACTAACCATATTCACAATAACACTTAGGTCTCATGTTTACTCATATCAATGGCATAATCAACTAGCGAGCAATAATAATAAATCTCGGATGACAACACTTTCTCAAAACAATCATGATATGACATAACAAGATGGTATCTCACTAGCCCTTTCTGAGACTGCAAAACATAAATGCAGAGCACCTCTGAAGATCAAGGACTGACTAAACATTGTAATTCACGGTAAAAGAGATCCAGTCATAGTCATACTCAATATAAATTAATAGTAACGCATGCAAATGACAGCGATGCTCTCCAACTCGTGCTTTTTGATAAGAGGATGATGACTCAACATAAAAGTAAATAGATAGGCCCTTCACAAAGGGAAGCAGGGATTTGTAGAGGTGCCAGAGCTCAGTTTTGAAATAGAGATAAATAATATTTTGGGTGGCATACTTTCATTGTCAACATAACAACCAAGAGATCTCGATATCTTCCATGCTACACACATTATAGGCGGTTCCCAAACAGAATGGTAAAGTTTATACTCCCCCACCACCAACAATCATCAATCCATGGCTTGCCCGAAACAACGGGTGCCTCCAACTAACAACGATCCTGGGGGGGTTTTGTTTGCAATTATTTTGATTTGATTTGAGGATGGGACTGGGCATCCCGGTTACCGGCCATTTTCTCGTGAGTGAGGAGTGGAGTCCACTCCTCTTGAGAATAACCCACCTAGCATGGAAGATACAGATAGCCCTAGTTGATACATGAGTTGTTCAAGCATACAAAACAGAATTTCATTTGAAGGTTTAGAGTCTGGCACATACAAATTTACTTGGAACGGCAAGTAGATACCGCATATAGGAAGGTATTGTGGACTCATATGGAATAACTTTGGGGTTTATGGATTTGGATGCACAAGCAGTATTCCCGCTTAGTACAAGTAAAGTCTAGAAAAAGACTGGGAAGCAACCAACCAGAGAATAACAACAGTCATGAACATGCATTAAAATTAATCAATACTGAGTGCAAGCATGAGTAGGATATAATCCACCATGAACATAAATATCGTGAAGGCTATGTTGATTTTGTTTCAACTACATGTGCGAACATGTGCCAAGTCAAGTCACTCGAATCATTCAAAGGAGGATACCACCCTATCATACCATATCACAACCATTTTAATAGCATGTTGGCATGCAAGGTAAACCATTATAAACTCCTAGCTAATTAAGCATGGCATAAGCAACTATAATCTCTAATTTTCATTGCAAACATGTTTATTCATAATAGGCTGAATCAGGAACGATGAACTAATCATATATACAAAAATAAGAGAGGTCGAGTTCATACCAGCTTCTCTCATCTCAATCAGTCCATCATATATCATTATTATTGACTTTCACTTGCATGACCGAACGATGTGCATAATAATAATAGTGCACGTGCATTGGACTAAGCTGGAATCTGCAAGCATTCAATTCAAGGGAGAAGACAAGGTAATATGGGCTCTTGGTTAAATCAACAATAATGCATATGTGAGCCACTCAACATTTTCATCTTGATCTTCTCCTCTCGACCCCCAAAGAAAAGAAAAGAAATGAAACTATTTACACGGGAAACCTCCCAACAAGCAAAAGAAGAACGAGAAATATTTTTGAGTTTTCTTTTAGTTACTACTACTACTACAGGCATGGAAAGTAAACTAGCTAAAAGCTATAACTATTTTTTGTTTTTCTTAAGGTTATTCAAACACACAAGAAGAAAGCAAGAAAAAGAAAATAAACTAACATGGATAGTACAATGAAAAAGTATGAGCACCGACAACTAGAATGAGTGCGTGAACATGAATGTAATGTCGGTGAAAAATACATACTCCCCCAAGCTTAGGCTTTTGGCCTAAGTTGGTCTATGCCCATGGATTAGATCTACTCTCTCCAGTGTACTGAGGAGTGTCATCTGAGTGCCACTAGTTGGCGATCTCCTCCGAATCCCACTGATATAAGGACAGTTGATAAGGGTCAAGTGGTGGTTCCGGCTCAGGCTCTGGAGCTGGTGTCTGGCTCCGGTATGTGTAAACGTCCTCTGGCAAGATGAGGTACGTGCCTGAAGATAAGTCAAACAAAGAGGGTGCAGGCAAGATAATAGTCTCACTGTGAGTTTTATTAAATCTCAACTTAAGCATCATCTCGTTATTTCTAACAATAAATTCATGTGCTACCATACTCTTATAATCAAGAAAAATAGGGGGTAGCAACTTTTCCTCTTTCTCATAATGCCTAATACGTATCCAAAAGTGTTTAGCAAGGCGTGAAGCAAAGATGCCTCCGAAGATGGGGCCCTTTGTATGGTTCAGACTTAATCGTTTAGCAATAATAGCACCTAAACTAACAGTGTTATCGCGAAACAAAGCATGGCACAAACTAACAATATCAAGGGCACTAAGGTTTCCACAGTTCCCGCGACCAATTAAGCACCTACTAAGCATTTATATGGTGGCTAGCTTACGAGTACGAGAATAAGATGAGAAACTATGCAGTCGCAAACTAGTAATGATTAAGAAGTGATCCTGAACTACTTACGTTCAAACATAACCCAACCATGTTCTCTTCCCGAACTTGCTCGAAAAGCGACAGTCACGGTTACACACGCGGTTGGTGTATTTTATTTTGGATCTGGTGTCAGGTTATCTACAATCGGATACTAAAAACTCCCATGTCCCACATAACCGCAGGCATGGCTCTCGAAAGTTTAAACCCTGCAGGGGTGTCCCAACTTAGCCCATGACAAGTTCTCACGATCAATGGAGGAAAATCATCCTCCCGGGACAACCCGATCAAGCTCGGAATCCCGGTTCACAAAACATTTCGACAAAGGTAAAACATGTCCAGCAAGACCTCCCGACTTGTCGACAATCCCAATAGCAGATGCGTATCTCGTTCCCAGGACACGGCAGATGAGCTACATATACAGTAACTGAAGTCCCGGGTTGCCCCAGGTAGCCCGCACAGTGCTGTAGTTTGGACCAGCACCATTAGCACTGGCCACTCCTGTAAGTAGAATAACGAATCTCGGGTAGCGCTAACTCCCTATGCGTCAAATTTATTATCATGTTTAGTTATTATGTTGGGCAAATGGTAAAACCAATGTTGGGTCTTCCTGTAGGAGTTTTATTCAAAACTAACTGTCAAGAGGGGCCCATAAACCCCAACCGCGTTAGGAACGCAAAATCAAGGAACATAACACCTATATGACGGAAACTAGGGCGACATGAGTGGAACAAAACACCAGGAAAAAGGCCGAGCCTTCCACCCATTACCAAGTATATGTGATTAATTAAGTAAGAGATATTGTGATATCCCATGATATCCATGTCCCAACATGGAACAACCTGCAACTAGCAATGCTATAAGAGGGCTGAGCAAAGCGGTAACATAGCCACAACGGTTTGCTAGGATAGTGGACAGATTAGAGGCTTATCATGGCAATTTGGGAGGCTGGATAAACAAGTGGTCGGTAGCATGACATAGCGATAGCATTGAAACAAACTAGCAAAGCAAAGATAGTAGCAGTATCCAGGATAATGATCATCTTGCCTGAAATCCTGCTAGGAAGAAGATCGAGTCCGTGAAGAAGAAGAACGGTCGTAGTCGAATGAATCCTCATGATTGCAATGAGACCGAGAACTATCGAGAAGTAGCACATCCGGAAAGAAGCAAACAACATAGTAAACAAGCATCACATAAACATGGCACGATGCACAACCAAGTATGATGCATGTCCGGTTTAATGAGTCATGGCAAAGCAACAAACAATACTACAAATTAAGTGGAGCTCAATATGCAACGAGTTGCATGTTGACGGAACTTCACAACAATCATTTAGTTCACTCTCGTTTAGGATACTCTCAACATTAAATGATGATTAACATGGCAAGAGGTGAAGCATAGTTAAACTACCTATCTAGGCAAGTTTAAATGAGGCTGGAAACAACAAACAACAATTCCGGAAAATCCTGTGTTATTTAGCAATTTAATGAAAACAACAATTTTAAACATTTTAAATGTTTTTATCATGATGTGGATGACATATGCAAGTTTTATGCAATTTTATGAAAATGTTGGCATGAGCATGTTATGAAGCATTTGTCGCCGTGGTGGAAAGAAATGGTGTCACAGCGACGAATCCAAAAATGATGCCATGGCAACATATCGGTTCCGGTAGCTCACAGAGATACTGGTGCAAAAGGAACTAGGCGTGAGCGTGTCATGCAAGGATGGTGGGGTGATCCCGGATACCAGTTTCCCACGTGTCGACGGCAAGACAACAAGGAACGCCAAAGAAACAACTCAGGCATGGTGCAAACACGGGCATCTCATACAACACACATGCATTTGTTTGCGGGCATCGTCTCGGGGTTATACCTTTGAAGCGTGCGTTTCTGGGTGGTTTGGGACAAGGCGGTGTAGTCGTTCATGGCCGTTGTGAGAAGTTGTGGTACACATGTCAAAGATGAACTTGACGAATCCGAGGTCTTCGAGCGATGGTAGTCATATACGTCCAAAGAGGAACTCGACGTTTCCATGTTCTTCGGAGTCATCGTGCAGTCGTCTGTGTCGTAGTCGGACTTGACGAAATACATGCCGGATGTAGTGGTACACGTATCGTAGATGTTCAGGTCATTGGTAGAGGTACAGGATACATCACCGGGCGTAGTCGTACATGAGGGTCTTGATGAATCCGAAGGGGTACTTGGTGTCAATGTGACCTCCAGGGTACTTTGTCGGTCTAGCAAGCGGAAGCAATTAGGGGCCGTCACGGTCTCGGTAACAAGTCTTGGCAGCCCAAAACTTCAGGAGCGGAGGTGCACAAAGGCAACAACAACAATGCTGGGGGTCTCGCTCATGGCCATGCAAGGAGACAAAAGTGGCATAGCCGGATTGGTGTGGTTGTAGTGGACGGTTCAGGGCAACAGGATGACCAGCGACAGCTATGCAAGTGGGTCCCCACGTGAACAGAGGCAAGAAGAGGACCATGGACATGGGAACTCGTTGGACAAGGCATTGGGCAGCAGCACCATGGCGCCCTTGGCGTCCGCCAATGATGGAGTCAAGCGAGGAAGGGGTCGCGTCTAGTGGAGAGGAAGGAGGCCGGGAGGCAGCGGATCTGGGCAAGGGGAACCTGTTCCGGCGTTGGAGGCCTTGTGCGGAGGTCTGATGGTGCAGAGGAGGAGTTGTGGAGGCGATGTAGGTCGGGCGCAGCCAAAGAAGCAGGGCCTCATGCACCATGTCGCACTCCATGATGCGATGCTTGCGGCGGCGGCAAGTGTTGAGGGTGGCAGCTGCGGGCAAGATGGAAGGAGGACGGAAGGAGCACGGAGGAGGTCCGGCGAGGCAGCAGAGGGACGGCGGGAAAAGAGGAGCGGCCGAGCTAGCGGCTGGGAGCTTCGTGCCGGCACCATGGTGGGGAGGCAATGGTGCTAGCAGCGGGGAGGTCGGCGGCGTGCGAGAAGAGCAGCGGTAGCAGGGCGCGTTTGTGGCGGAGCTGGAGAGAAACGGCGACAGGAGGACGGGAGAGGCCATGGATCGGGCATGAGGAGCTCCCCTCCCTCAGCTCATTGCGTGCATGTGTGTGCGGTGGCGCGAGGTGGGGAACGAGGAGGACGAGGATCGATCTAGAGAGAGCTAGGGTTATAGGTGCGGCTGGGCCGATGGAGGCCAACGGCTAGGCCTTGGGCCATCTCGGTGGAGGGGGTAAAAGGCCAGGAGGCCTAGCAGGCTGGATTAAAAGAAAAGAAGGTGGAAAATGATTTTCCTTTTCTATTTACAGGAAAGAGATAGAAGCAAAATATTTATTTGGAGGGCCAAATAAATACAAGTTGAGTTGAAAACTGGCATGGAGCTACTTTGACATATTTCAAAGTGCCACAACTGGAATTTAAGTATTAGGAGAAAGATCAAGACTTAGAATATTTGAAAATGAGAGAGATTTAAATTGCAAGTTTGTTTGGGTTGATTCTATACGAATGGGATATTTATTGTAGCTCCCTAAAAAATTTAGAGGATATGTTATAAAGAGAAATCACCATGTGAATTCCCTCAATTTAAATAGATCAATGATCTATGCAATTTATTTAGCTGAGTTTTAAAAAGGATTGCATGATGACATGATCCAATGATGAATGCAACAAACAAATCAAATCACACAACGAAACTCGGAATACATGGGAGGCATCTGGAGCGTCGGTCTCAGGGCGTCACAACCCACCAGGGCTATAGCCGTATGTACGCAAGTTCCTCCTTATTATATACAACTATAATTTTTTTGCTTCCTCGTGGTTTCCTGACATCACGGTCCCACACCATCGTCAATCTATATAGTCAATAAACGAGAAAATGGCACATGGAGCGGCCGATAGTTGGGACCAGGAGCTCAAGCATTATTTGTTTTTAGGTGTAAACGGAGTATTTCTTGAGCGATGCTTTTGTTGTTGCTCTGAAGAGTAGGGTATCAACTGGGCGAGCTGTGGCCCGTCTAGCCCAGCCTATTATTTTATGTCGACCAAATATCCAGCCCAGATATTATTATTTCAAGGTGAAAATGGCTAGCCCAGCTATACTTTTTCTCCGACCCGTTGGGCTGTAAATCTTTCCTAAGAGGGATGCATTAGGCCTAACAAGAAAATGGGCTTGAATAAAAAATAAATGGGATGTAATCATAAAAACTAGGCTGTGAATATACAAAAACGCACCAAACAGGTAATTTGAATTTGGAAATTTTAATTTCATTACTTATTGCGCGCGCATATTTCTTTAGATTTTTACCTAATACAAATTCATTTTGAAATTATATTTAATCTGACTCGAAATTTCGGGATAAAAATATTTCAGATCCCATCAAAATGTGGGATTTTTGGTTGAATTCTGTTTTGAGAGGTTGGTTCAATTATTAATCGTTGTCCTGGCTAGAAAATGGGTTATAATTTTAACATACTGTAAATGGGTTGTAGTTAATTTCATTAGAATTCAAAAATGGGTTGTACTTATCACAAATCGCAAATAGGCTATATGTTCTCTGCCACAGATGTGATGCTCACTTGTGGGCCTACTATTTTTTTGATAATTATAGTCAGTGACGCTTAGGGAAGGCTTGTGGGCCTACTAAGGCGTACGGAAGGCTTTGTCAACTTCAAGACACGATTCTAGCAGCAGTGGCGGTTGGATGTCCATCCAACGGCTGTAGTGCTTCTTTGATCTCGGATATTCTTGCTTCAGCTGCCCAAAGCACCGCCAGCGGTACCGCCTGCTACTGCCTCCCGTGGCTGGTTGTGCCGCCACGCAGGCTTCACCGGCCCACCCTACTCCCAAACGCCGTCCAGGCCATTCCTCTACTCAGCAACACCTCCTGTTTTTCTCCAGCGACGGCAACCTCGCACCATAGCCAAACCAGTGAACCCTCGTACTCCCCTTCGCGTGGGCATCAACTGTTGTGTCTTCGCCGGCTACGGGCCGTTCCCTTCGTAGGACTCGCCATCGTTCACTGCATTGGTTCTCTCGGTGCAGCGTGGTCAACTTTGTCAACAAAACAACAACCATGGATGAGGCATGTACGTGTAGTGGCTGACAGTAGGGACCCACATGGCCCATGGCCGTACGCAGCAAGTGCCCCCTAATTATGCAAAAATAAATAATTTCTCCCCCTGACAGGTTTGACCCACTAGCTACATCTTCGCACACAAGGAAATGCTTCCTTTATTAAGCGGAAATAAAAAGTTTCCTCTCCCCGACAGCTGGGACCCACCAGCTTTATTATGATTCTTTTCGTGAAAATATAGATTGTACCGAAGATGCTAAATTGTTTTATTTTTATTCTAACTCAAAAAGAAGAAATTAAAAAAACCAGAAAACATCTTCGCATGCATGGAAGTGCCACCTTATTACGCGGAAAAAATTGATTTCCCCTGCTAGCTGGGACCCACCAGATTTACCCTGCTGGCGAAAAATCTTAGTTCTTTCGTCTTTCAAGTTCCTCATAGTGATCAGCAGATATAAATCCCAAGTGACTCAAAGAATAGAGCTATGCTCCCCGACAACGGCGCCAGAAAATAGTCTTTATAACCCACAAGTATATGGGATCGCAACAGTTTTCGAGGGTAGAGTATTCAATCCAAATTTATTGGTTAGACACAAGGGGAGCCAAAGAATATTCTCAAGTATTAGCAGTTGAGTTGTAAATTCAACCACACCTGAAAAACTTAATATCTGCAGCAAAGTATTTAGTAGCAAAGTAGTATGGAAGTAACGGTAAAAGTGGCAAGAGTAACAGTAGCAGTTTTGTAGTAATTGTAACAGTGGCAATGGTAAAGTAACTAAGAAAAGATCAATACGTGGAAAGCTCGTAGGCATTGGATCAATGATGGATAATTATGTCGGATGTGATTCCTCATGCAACAGTTATAACATAGGGTGACACAGAACTAGCTCCAGTTCATCAATGTAATGTAGGCATGTATTCCGAATATAGTCATACGTGCTTATGGAAAAGAACTTGCATGATATCTTTTGTCCTACCCTCTCGTGGCAGCGGGGTCCTATTGCGTACTAAGGGATATTAAGGCCTCCTTTAAATAGAGTGCCGGACCAAAGCATTAACACTTAGTGAATACATGAACTCCTCAAACTACGGTCATCACCGAGAGTGGTCCCGAATATTGTCACTTCGGGGTTGTCGGATCATAACACATAACAGGTGACTATAGACTTGCAAGATAAGATCAAGAACTCACATATATTCATGAAAACATAATAGGTTCAGATCTGAAATCATAGCACTCGGGCCCTAGTGACAAGCATTAAGCATAGCAAAGTCATAGCAACATCAATCTCAGAACATAGTGGATACTAGGGATCAAACCCTAACAAAACTAACTTGATTACATGGTAAATCTCATCCAACCCATCACCGTCCAGCAAGCCTACGATGGAATTACTCACGCACGGTGGTGAGCATCATGAAATTGGTGATGGAGGATGGTTGATGATGACGACGGTGACGGATTCCCCATTCCGGAGCCCCAAACGGACTCCAGATCAGCCCTCCCGAGAGAGATTAGGGCTTGGCGGTGGCTCCATATCGTAAAATGCGATGAATCCTTCTCTCTCATTTTTTCTCCCCTAACATGAATATATGGAGTTGGAGTTGAGGTCAGTGGAGCTCCAGGGGGCCCACGAGGCAGGGGGGCACGCCCAGGGGTGTAGGCGCGCCCCCCCACCCTTGTGGACAGGGTTTGGCCCCCCGGCCTTGATTCTTTCGCCAATATTTTTTATTAATTCCAAAAGTTTGCTCCGTGGATTTTCAGGTCATTCCGAGAACTTTTATTTCTGCACAAAAATAACACCATGGCAGTTCTGCTGAAAACAGCGTCAATCCGGGTTAGTTCCATTCAAATCATGCAAGTTAGAGTCCAAAACAAGGGCAAAAGTGTTTGGAAAAGTAGATACGATGGAGACGTATCAGTACGCAGGGCTTTGTCAACTTAGTCAACAAACAATTCTAGTTGTACTGACTGTTGGATGTGAATCCAACGGCCAAGCTGCCTCTTCAACCTCTGGTCTTGTTGCGCCAGCCGCCCAATCCTGCACCCGCCGTACCGCCTGCTCCAGCCTCCCTTGGTCGGCTGTGCTGCCGCGCAGGCCTCACCGCCCGACCATACTACTACTGGCCAGGCCTCCCCTCTACTCACCCACACCCCCTGTTATTCTCCTGCGACGACAGCCTTACACCGCAGCCGAACCAGTGAACCCTCGTACTCCCCTCCGCGTGGGCATCCACCTGCCTCGTCTTCCCTGGCTTAGTGTCGTTCCCTTCCTAGGCCTCGCTGTCGTCCACCGCCTGGGTGCTGTTCGCACGGGTGGTCAATGAACGACAGCCATCGGAAGAGTAGTGTATGCGGTGAGGTTGATAGATGGACCCACCAGCTACAGCTTTGCACACAAGGAAGTGCCTCCATATTAGGCACGAAAAAATGAATCCTCCCCCTAACAGCTCGGACCCACCATCAATAACTTCGCATCCAAGGAAGTGCCTCCTTATCCTCCCTGACAGTCAGGACCCACCTGGTCGAAGCGTACATACGTTGTCATTCTGGTCGTGGACGTGTATGTACATACTGGTCGATCGGCCTCTCTACAACGATGAACCGTGGCCGAGCAAGCAGCAACACGTGTAGTAGTAGAGCCCCCGT
This sequence comes from Triticum timopheevii, assembly GCA_963921465.1. NCBI lineage: Eukaryota > Viridiplantae > Streptophyta > Magnoliopsida > Poales > Poaceae > Triticum > Triticum timopheevii. The sequence continues at coordinate 327,137,261 of OY997266.1, forward strand.
CGTAGCAATTCAGGCAGTCCCTTCCAAACCGTGTACACGTACGTACAACCACATGCAAAAAAATACGACCACGTACGTACATACGGGCGGGGTCTCGAGCGCGTACTCGCGCATATGTACGGACAGGGCTCGTGTACATGGAGAGGCAACAGACGGCAGCAACAGCGTCCTGTTCATCAGGCAGCCAACCGGCTAGGTCGGAATGGAGAAACATCGTCCTGTTCATCGGGAGGCAACAGACTGGGTCGGGATGCATCCTGTTCAACGGGAGCCAACCAGCTTGGACGGAACAGCCAAAACGGAGTCCGGCATACCGCAGTATGGAGGAAACGGCCTTCTGTTCGACTAGCTACGGTCGAAACGGGGGTCCTGTTCATTGGGAGGGTGTGGCGTACCGCAAAACGGAGGAAACGAACTTGTTTTGGAGTGCTACGGTCAAAACGGGGGTCATGTTCATCGGGAGAGGTGTGGCGTACCGCAAAACGGAGGAAACGGGCCTGTGTTACAGCGCTACGGTCAAAACAGGGGTCATGTTCATCGGAGGGGTGTGGCATACCGCAAAAGGGTACTCCACGGGATGTTTTTCACCCACCGTCGGCTTCCTTCAGCCTCCACCCGCACTGTTCATCCACCATGTCTTCCTCCTATCTCCACCAGCTACCGTTCATCCACGGGCTACTGTTCATCCAGCCCCACGAGGTCCTGCTCATCCAGCCTCCACCGGCTACTGTTCAACCAGCCCTCCACGGGGTCCTTCCACCGGCTACTGTTCATCCACCCCCACCTCCTCGATCGTGGTCTTGTTCATCTAGTGGCAACGACCTCTACTACCACAGGATCCTGTTCGTCCAACCCCCACTGGGAACTGTTCATCCAACCCCCACCAGGAACTGTTCATCAAGAGGCAGCTTCGATCAGCTTCAGTTACCAGCAGTAGAGAAGGAAGCACTCGGGTTTAGTTAACAGCAAGGGATCGATCGGGGTTGAGTAATGTAGCTAGTGCAATTGCTTGGGTTCAGTTAGAGCCCAACACCTCGCTCAGGTTTAGTTAGAGCGCAACGCCTCGCATACACGCGTGTACGTGTACGAGAGAAACGCACAAACCTCAGTGCATTGCTCGGTCCCGACCACCCACCGTAACTAGGAACTCCCCGAAATTTTCCTTGCCCTCGCTTCTACCATGATTTTTCCGTCATGGACGGCCCAAAGAATGTCATGCAGGTGTGTCTCCGGCCCGCCCAGGATGAAAAGCCCATTCTTTGTCATGATTTTTTGTCATAGAAGTAGGAGCCCACCACATCTATGATGATACCAAGTTTTGTCACAATTATCATCATAGAAGTGTCATAAGTATGACAGAAAAAATTCGTTCGGCCCAAAATGTCACGGATGTGTCTTTTTTTAGTGACTGTTGCAGTACATGTAGAGAGTTTTCATGTGCTTAATGCTTTGCACAGTAGTTGGGGATTTTGACATTATAGAACTTGTCTTGTATTTTCCAATAATGAGCTTCCTCAAATTCTCTATGTCTTCCTGAGAAATCAATTTGGATGCACACCCCGCTAGTCCATTAGGAGAGCTATACACTTATAGCTTTAGTGCATCTGTTGCATTGCAATCCCCACCTTGCATTAGCATTGATTATAAGGCTTCTCCATTACCTAATGATCAGTCACATTGATATGAAAGACCTTTCCCCGTTTTAACTTCTCACAAACATTCGACATAATATATTTTTCCCATTAAGTGCAAAGATCAAGGCTTGCGCTCAAGTATTGCATGAGTTCTAATTAGTTGAAACATGAAGATTATGTGATCAATGTGCTTGGTTGATCTCTTGTTGGTTATGATAAGATTTCAGCTATACAATGAAGACCTAGTTATGCAATGTTTCCGATATATACATGATATTCTTTGTTAACCTTTGGCTTCAATAACGTTGATTGAAAGCGTTGATTCATGAAAAGCAATGGTACATTTATATGCATATTCTAGTGTTAATGGCTTGCTATCAACTATAGACCATTGCATTGCAACGTTATTCTTGTGAGTTACACTTAGATTACATAAGACTGATTGTGTTCATAAAAGGTAGCATTCATCACAAATTATTTGGTTGTCATCAACCTACTGGAGGACGAGAAGAGACAAAACTTGGGATGCTAATACGTCCTAGATGTATCTATAATTTTTGCTTGTTACATGCTAAAAAATTTGGTCTAGTTTTGGCACCACTTTTTAATATTTTCTACACTAACATATTAATTTACTTCCTACTGGCAGTTGTTATTTTTGGACTTTGACGAAAACCAATTTTACGAAGATTAAAAAATCAAGAAAATTTATAGGAAAAAGTTTCGAAATGAGAAGCTTCCGGAGGCACCTATCCCACCTAGGAGGGTGTCGGCATTCTGGGAACCGGGGTACCCAGACCTGCCTGCCTGCGGCCCACGACGTGGCTTCATCGATGGCCTAGTACGGCCCAGCTTCAACTACAGCAAGACAAGACCCTCGCGAGGGGCCAAGCCTCGCGAGGTGGGCGACATCAAGACCTCCAAGGGAGCGGCCTCCTAAGGTGGCCTCCTGAGCGGAGCAGAGATTTCTATGCAAGACCCAGCCTCATGAGGTTGGAATGACATCAGCCATGATGACCAAGGCCAGGCGCGCGCCAGCGGGCCCAGAGCGGCAGGTTTCCTCTTTGGTGCTAAAGAGGCAAGCGCATGTGTGGAGTCCCAAGGAATTAGCCAAAGGTTGCCATTTGCGTGCAACGAGACCAATACCACCAGAACGGCAGGATGGATGTCATTGCCGAGCCCACCATGACGTCACGCTCAGAGGCTTTGCAGGCGAATACCACCTTTCGTGAGGATCAGATGTAGTTCTTGTTCCCTTTCAAATTTGGTCGTTGTGGGATCCCTTCCCGCCTATGTTTTGGAGGAAGAGGACCAATGCCACTATAAATATGGCCTAGCCACCACCATAGAAGGGATCGGAACCCAGGAGACTAAATCCCCGGAGCTCATCACAAGAACATGCCTCCTGAGGCTGTTCTTCCACTTGTACTAGTTCATCCCCAGCCCCCCGCGAGGCTAATCCACCACAAAGCAGGAGTAGGGATTTACACCGCAAGGTGGCCCGAACCTGGGTAAATTGTCGTGTCTTTCTCCTTCTTGTTCATCGAGCTAGGTTGTGAGAGCAGCTGGATTGATCGGCTTGAGAGGTTGAGTTCTTCGCCCGCGCCCCTGAGTTCGAACCTTTCTTGGGTCTGCGGAGCCTGGAATCCGACATTTGGCATGCCAGGTAGGGGCGTGTCGGAGCTCGGCCGCTTCATCAACTGCGCTTCACCCTCACCGCTCAATCTCCATGGAAGGCACCGCTCCTTCCGCTGGTCCAACGGGGGTGCTTGGAGGCGTCATGGGTTTTTGGGCCTTTTCCCCCACCTTGCGACAGGTGCGGTGGCCTCCGAAGTTCTGGCCGAAGCTGCCGCTGCGCTACGACAGCGCGGCGGACCCTGCGGGGTTTCTCCAGGCATACGAGGAGACCATCTGGGGGGCGGGCGGAGATGACAAGGCCATGGCAAATTGGCTCTCTATGGCACTCGCGGGCATGCCTTGCACCTGGATGCTCAACTTACCAGAATCCTCGGCGGCTTCATGGGAGGAGCTGCGCGAGTTGTTCACCACACACTTCACGGTTTTGGTGCACCACGTCGTCGCCGCCATCCTCGGCAGATCGCAGGCGCCAGCTTCAAACCGCCATGCCAAACATTTCTTCCGCCAGATGGGGGCTTCTTCGTCCCTGTGAGGGGCCCCTCCGGGCTGGGCGGCGCCCCAGGCCGACCTCACATTCGACTCCAGAGATCACCCCAAGACCAGGCCAGCGCTGGTGCACTTCTCATGCTCTGCACCCCACCATCTGCAACGTAGCGGTTACCAGGAGCCTCATCGATGACGGTGCAGGCCTCAACGTGTGGCACCCCGGCTCAGAGAAAACCGGAACGCCCCGTATTCCAGCCTAGAGATCGAGATGAAGTCTTATGGAATACGGCACTGCTTAGCATAGAACAAACCAGCTCTTCATTACAATCTATTTGGGTACAAGGGTTACATCGGCACGGCGACACTACGCCTGCCACTATTGCTCTATGCAAGCAGCAGAACAATACGATGCAGCGAAACAACTCTAGCAGCGGAACAACAACGATGGTGGTGAACTCACTCCGCATGGACTCTGGCTGGAACGCTTATCCAAGCTCGCAAAACAAGGACTCCACGGCAAACAAGCAATCAAATCCGGAATGACCTGCAAACTGGCATGACACGCCAGGTCAGTACATTGAATGTACTTGCAAGCTCACAATAACCAAAAGCATTCAAGACAAACAACAGCATGGAAATTATAGGTGAAGCAGAAATTAACATGATATCATCATAGCAACATGGCATCAACATGAACATGATACAACTAGAACAACATGAACCTGGCATGAACATATGAATCTGACTATAGTAGCATGGAACATGATGACACTATATGCACCACTTATTCTGCTCGGGCTACCTCGTAACCTACACATGCATCACTTACCAACCTCGGACATCACACGATCATCTCAGGATCAAATCAAGCTTGGTATAAACAATATCGTAGTAATCATTAAATGACCACAAGGAGCTTGATTTTTACGCACGATTCTCGCACAACATCACGAATATACAACGACTCGGTATCCTCGATACCATCATGATCTTCCCGGCGATCACAACCACGACCAACACTTGGTCTCAACCCGTGATCCTTATGGCGATCACAACCATGACCAACACTTGGCCCGTGATCCTTACGGCGATCACAACCACGACCATTATTTGGACCGTGATCCTGACGGCGATCACAACCACGACCAATAATTGGCCCGTGATCGTTACGGCGATCACAACCACGGCCAACAATTGGCCCGTGATCCTTACGGCGATCACAACCACGACCAACACTTGGCCCATGATCCTTACGGCAATCACAACCAACTTATCTCATTGTTATTAAGCACATTATTCTTATTACTATTGACTCACAGTGTGACCGACACGAACTTGGCCCTTATCCGCGGGCGCGGCTATCGATAGATTTAATATACACTCTGCAGAGGTTAGTACACTGTACCCACACTACGGAACCCATGGCCCCGCACTCCCATTCGGGTGGACCAACTGCGTTCCGACAAAACTCTCCTACTGCCATGACACTCTCCCATCCACTCTGACTCACTCCCAACTAGGCTAAGTCATGGGTGGCCCCCTGTCTACCAAAGACACAACGACCACCGTCGTGGCCACGATCCCACACGGGGACCCGGATCCAAATAACAACAATGGGCACACAAGGTTATGTCTGCTTACTGGGCCAGGGTATCGCACGCCCATAACCTTCCCTCGTTGGAGGCACCGGCGAGAGGCACGACAATAGTCCCAGTTCGGACCGTCCCATACCGGCAAGCGTGGTTGCACTGGTCAGCTCGATTCAGCGGCACCATGACTCAGCCAACAGTTGTTCAAGTTCGATTTAATCTGGTTAAACTTGAATGAAAATATGCTGAGCCATGATAAAATAACATGATGCAAATTACAATGCATGGACATGATATCAACATAATCATGAGGATATCACATAACTATCCACCATATCGACAATGAATCATATCCACTGAGCATGGCATACTGACTATCATGAACATCACTAGTACATACTTCTCCGAAACATAGCATGGCCACTAGTATCAACAATAAATATTATGCAAGAACATATCAACAATGCCATCATGCAGGCATTTAACCAACTGGATGCAATGGAACATGCATAACAACGGTACTCGGGACAGACGGCAGTCACGCACCGAAGACCATCACCAACATCAACATGTACTACTAGAAAGCATAAACATATGAAAGGAAATACTAGCAGGTAGAACATCATAACAGAGTACAAGACAACATAGCACAAAAGTGAACATGCAACTCTAAACATCACCGGAACAACGATAACCATCTTTTCAACAAGCAAACTTGGAATAATGATTCAAGTTGAAAACCATGGCTACTGCATGACTATCATGCAAGTGGGTATTGTGGCTTGCCTGGGCATGAAGAAGGCACCGGGGAGAAGTGCGGTGAAGCCGCGGAAAGATTTGCCGCAAACAGTTCTCTCTCGGAGGGGCTGTTTACGTGCAAGGACAAAAAGGTCATTTTCACAGTGTCAAACCATAGTGAAAATGAAACGAACAGAACGGGCTTGACGAAATGAAGCAGAGGCAGAGCAGGGGAGGGACGGACGAGGGGGCCGGCCTGCTCCGGCCGTCTCCTGCTCCGGCCGTCACCGGCCCGGCCGAGGGCACCGGCGGGACCGTAGTGGCCAGCCGCACCCATCGAGAGGAAGGGCGGCCGCCGGGGAGGCACAGGACGGAGGGGAGAGGCGATGCCATGGGAGGACAGAGGCGGCTCGATGGAGGTGGCTTCCGGCGACTCGGGCGGTCTCCGGTAAGGGGAAATGGGTGGGGCGCCTTAGTGGAACGAGGGGAAGTCGATGGACGTGGAGGAGAGGCGTGGGGTGGCCTGAGGTGGCCGGACCCAAGCCGAGGCCGAGGCGTCCATGGAGGGTGACGGCGAACAACGGCGAGTTGTGGCGATTCCCGAGGGCAAATGAGGCAGGGGAGTGATGGATGAGCTGCGGAGGAGGTCGGGGGTCTCTTATATAGGCGCGGGGAAGGCTCTGGATCATCACAAATGAGCTTGAGCAGTGCTCTAATGGAGGACAGAGGCGGGGCACGACACGTGCACAGCTCTAGCGGTGCATTTAAGGCGAACGACGATGAAGAAGAAACTCAGGGTGATGAAGTCGATCACGGGCGAGCTCCAGGACATGAATGGAGGTCGAGACGTGGGAGGAGACGAGCACATGTGCAAGAACCAGCCAGAGCATGTAATGTGCGTGACACCAGCGTGATCACCGCGGGCACTGGTGCAAATGGCGCGTTATGGCCGGGCCGACCATGCCCAGTGGATTGACCCTAGTGCCCTTAGTATAATTAAGGAAATAAATCATTCCAGGGGCAAAGAAGAGATTTGCAGATGAACCCAAAGCAAACCAGCAGCCAAGTGTTTGTGCTGTGCAGTGGGGACACCAGCTAGGTAACTCAGTAAAATCTTTGTTTGGTGATGATCAAACACTAAGGTGACTACGATCACCAGAAAACAGCTTAAGAGGAGGATTTTAGCTAGTGGTTGCTGTAGAAAGTGACCCACTGGTCAGAAATGGGAATTTCGATGATGCACTCACATAGTTGCATCAATTGAGCTGAAAATGGTTATGGCCCAATGATTTAAAGGTATTAAGATTGCCAAGGAGTTTCATGCCATTTGGATGAACCAAAATAGCACTTGCGTCAGAAAGATTTATTCTGACCAGAAACTTGGAGACATTCCACAGGGAAAATGGTCAAAGGGATTGAGCCACAACTTCGTGGAGGGAGGTTATATGGATACTAGAAGGTCTAGAAAACTTTACAACCATAGTGGAGCAAGATAAAATATGCTTGATTCATAAACTGAAATTTTGACCAGAAACTAAGAATTGAAACTATGCTCACATGGAGGCATGACATGAGCTCTACTTTGGTGGAGGGCTATTATATGATGATATGAAGGATCTTGAAAAATGGCAACTCATTTGAATATGCCTAGCTTGTACCTCCTTCACAAAGTTTCTTTCTAGACAGAAACTTTGGAAAATCATAATTAAATAATTACTAGGCAAATGAGGTTGAATTTTGGCATGTGGCAATGATGTGGACATGAAAAGATGTCCAAGGAGTTTGAGGTCAATTGGGGAAAGGAAAATGGCACTTGCTTCACAATGTGCCATTTAGGGCAGAATAGGAAATGAATTATTGGACGATTATTTTTGAACATGGCAATGAAAAGTTTTGCCATATTTGATCAATATATGACCCAAACAATTTATGAGAATTATCTGGGAATTTTAGGAGTGATGGAAATATAGGTTGCTTCACAACCTAAGGCAATTTGAGTTATTCCTTTAGTAGAAAAGGAATATTCCCAATAACAAGAATATTGGGATTTGGGCTAGGATGAAAATGACAGGGTCTAGGGAAGGATTTGGGAATGACAAGCCACTCTAGAAGCAAAGAAGAGGGCATCTTCTTCAGTTTCTAGACCACAAAGCCACAGAAAAAGAAAACTCACGCAAAAACCTAGGAAAAACAAAAGACAAAGAATGGGCCAAAAATCAGGCTGTCACACAACGTCCTTTCCATGGAGGCGTTCAGCGTGCTTCACGTGCCTCACGACCGATTCCTCCCCACCAAGCCTTTTTTGGAGTGGTCGGCGGCTCTACCTGCCCCATGGGGCAGATTCGCCTCCCCTTCACCTTCGAAACACGCGACAATTACAGCACCGAGCTCATCAACTTCGACATTGCATGCATCGGGCTTCCATACAACGCCATCCTCGGGTACCCGTCCCTCGCCAAGTTCATGGCGGTGACTCATCCTGGCTACAACGTCATGATGATGCCAGGAAGCAGCGACGTCCTCCTAGCGGGAGACACTAGGATGCACTGACGGCCCTCAGGCTTGCCTTCAAGGCCATGGCGGTCGCGCGGCCAAGTGCGGAGAGCGCTCCAGAGGGCCCGGGGGCTGCCTCAACAAAGAAGAAGCCGCTGTTCTCTCAAGACCGAGCCGAGACGAAGCAAGTACCAGTCAACGAGGATGGGGGTCAGGAGCCACCTTCACCATAGGCGCTGGTCTCCCCCAAGACCAGGAGGAGGCGTTGGTTAGCTTCCTCCGTGCAAACATGGATGTGTTTGCATGGCAAGCAATGGATCTGATAGGTGTCCCACGGGGGGTAATCGAACACCACCTCATGGTGTGCCCCCACGCGTGCCCCGTGAAGCAGAAGGCATGACAGCAAGCCCCGGAGAAGCGGTCATTCATCATCAAGGAAACTCCCAAGCTGTAGGAGGCCGGTGTTATCCAAGAAGTACGACACCCGGTGTGGCTGGCAAACCCAGTCATCGTCCCCAAGAAGGGCGGGAAAGAGCGTATGTGTGTTGACTTCACGAGCCTGAACAAAGCTTGCCCCCAAGATTAATTTCCTCTTCCTCGCATCGACCAGATCCTCGACTCCACGGCCGAGTGTGATCTACTGTGCTTCCTGGACGCCTTCTCAGGCTATCATCAGATCAAGATGGCGGTGGAAGATATAGAGAAGACGGCCTTCCTAATCCTGTGCGGGGTGTATTTCTACCCCTGCATGCCATTTGGATTGCGCAATGCCGAAGCAACCATCCATCGGTTGATGCACATCGCTTTGGGCAAGCAGCTCGGAAGAAATGTAGAGGCCTACGTCGATGATATAGTGATCAAATCCCGGGAGGCAAGAACCCTTGTTGAATATCTGGAGGAGACATTCGCCAACCTGCATGAAGTGAAGCTGCGGCTTAATCCTGAGAAGTGTGTATTCGGTGTCCCGGCAGGCAAGCTGTTGGGGTTCCTGGTGTCGCACAAAGGAATTGTGGCTAACCCGGAGAAGGTCAAGGCAATAGAAAGTATGAGCCCGCCTCAAAATCTCAAGGAGATGCAGAAGCTGGCGGGATGCGTGACCTTGCTTGGGCGCTTCATCTCCAAGCTAGGCGAGCGCACCCTCCCGTTCTTCAAGCTGATGAAGAGGAAGGGCAAGTTCGAATGGACTCCAGAGGCTGACGTGGCTTTCCAAGACCTCGAGAAGTACCTCGCCAGCCCACTGGTGATGGTGGCGCCTCGCCTGCTTGAGCCTCTGGTGCTCTATTTGGCCGCCACGCCACACTAGCCAACGCAACGCTGGTGGTGGTCCGCGAGGAGCATGCGGCCAAGGGTGTGCGGCACGGGGCCGTGCACCCACCTAAGGCATCGCGGCCTCAATATAGCATGCCTGAGGCCGCCGACCCGCCCTCAGGAGATGGGGCTGCTGAGGTCGGGGCCCCTAAAGCAACAGAAGATGGGACTCCTGAGGCTCCCTCACTTCAAGAGGGACAAGACTCGGCGAACACTTCCTCCCTCGTCGAGCACCCTGTATACTTTGTCAGCATCGTCCTACAGGATGCGCGGGCATCCTACCCCATGCTACAGAAGCTTCTCCTTGCACTCCTTGTCGCTTCCAAGAAGCTACGCCACTACTTCCAAGGTCACCCTATCAAGGTCGTCTTAGCCTACCCCTGGAGAGGGTGCTCCAAAGCCCCAATGCCATAGGAAGGGTTGCCGAATGTAACATCGAGTTGCAAGCATTCCAGCTGGAGTTCAGCACCACCCGAGTCATCGAGGGCGCAACCCTTGCTGACTTCCTGGCCGAATGGACTGAGGCACCAAGTCAAGGAATAGGCAATGACCGCTCTCTCGCCCCAAGAGACGAAGCGCCTGATGGATGGGTCATGTACTTCAATGGCGCCTTCGTGCGCCAGGGCGCGGGGGCTGGAGCCGTTCTCATCTCGCCCACCCAAGACAAGCTCTACCTGTGCAGCTCCGCTTCCAGCACGGCGAGAAGGTCTCCAACAACATCGCCGAATTCGAGAGCCTAATCGCTGGGCTTAGGGCCGCGGTTTCCCTGGGGGTCAGGCGCCTCACCACCAGGGGCGACTCCCAGCTCCTCATCAACTTCTCCAACAAGGAGTACATGCCGAAGGACAAACACGTGGAGGCATACCTTGAAGAGGTATGGAAAATTGAGAAGCAACTCTTAGGTTTGGAACTGCAACACGTGCCACGTGACACGAACAAGGAGGCGGACGACATCGCCAAGAGGGAGTCCTGGCGCCTCCCCCAGGAGCCTGGCATCTTCGAGGAGTGGCTCTTCAGGCCGTCGGCAAATCCCCCCGTGGCCGAGCCAGCACCACCTCGAGAGGAACTACCCACGGCACCTGCCACGGGTGCACCAGCCTATGGCCTGACCTCAGGGACCTGTCTGCTCCTTGCGCTCGAGCCTCAGGAGGGCTACTGGACCGAGGAATTTAAGGCGTATCTGCTCCAGGGCACCCCGCCGGAGAAGGAGGAGGATGCCGAGCGGGTGGCTCGCCAGGCCACCGCATATTGCATCCAGGACGGCGAGCTCTACCGAAGGGGCCCGAACGACGTCTCCCTGTGTTGCATCTCCAAGGAGCAGGGATGCGAGTTGCTGGCCGACATTCACGATGGGGATTGTGGGCATCATTCCTCATCGTGCACCCTCGTGGGCAAGGCGTTCTGCAGCAGGTTCCACTGGCCCACATCACTCAACACGCCACGGAGCTGGTAAGATCTTGTGAAGCCTGTCAATTCCGTGCCAAGCAGATCCGTCAGCCCACTCAGGGCCTCTAGACCATCCCCCTCTCGTGGCCATTCGCGGTTTGGGGGCTTGACATCCTGGGCCCGTTTCCTCGAGCGCCCGGGGGCTATCGCTACCTCTACGTCGCCATCGACAAGTTCACTAAGTCGCCAGAGGTGGAAGTTGTCTGCAACATCCCAGCAGGCTCTGCAGTCAAGTTCATCAAGGGCCTCGTAAGCCGCTTTGGGGTGCCCAACCATATCATCACTGACAACGGCTCCTAGATCATGAGAAACCTCTTTAAAACATATTGCGCTAACCTTGGAACGCAGATATGCTATGCTTCGGTGGCGCGCCCGCGGAGCAATGGCCAGGCCGAGCGCACTAACGCAGAGCTCTTGAGGGACCTCAAGGCAAGGAGCTTCAAGAAAAAGCTCGAGGCCTGCGGCAGAGGCTGGCTCGATGAGCTTCCGTCTGTGCCGTGGTCCATCGGCACCACCGCGACCAAGCCTACAGGCGAGACCCCGTTCTTCCTCGTCTACGGAGCCGAGGTGGTCCAATCTCACAAGGTCAGGCATTGCTCTCCGCGGGTTCTGGCATTCGACAAGGTGCGTCAGGATGCCGTGCAGGAGATGCACCTCATGATGGGGAAGGAACATCGTCACCAGGCCTTGCTCCGAGTTGCGAGGTACCAGCAGGCGCTACAGCGGTACCACTGCCGCAACATCCATTCCGGGACCCTAGAGGTGGGTGACCTCGACCTGAGGCGGGTGCTCTCCAGGGAAGGGCTTCACAAGATCTCCCCCATGTGGGAGGGCCAGTTCAGAATCACTCGTGTCTCCAGGCCTGGCGCCGCGCGCCTGGAGATGCAGGACGGGGTCCCCTTCCAGAATGCTGCACCTCCGGAAGTTCTAACCATAAAGAAGGCTCCGTGCATGTGAAGGTCTCCACTCATGACACTCTCACGTAATAATGGGTGGGGCTATACATGCCTCGGAGTCTCCTGAGCGTCGCCTTTGGGCCTCATGGGGGGTCCCTCCCACGTCCTAGTGGCAGCACTTAGCTCCGCGCTGGTGAGAAGATTAGTATAGGTGCCGGACGCAGTTGTTCTTTTGCTTGCTTTCTGTATCTGATTTGAAACTTCTTGAATGGGATTTGGAGTTTCAGCGTCTCTTTCTTGGGGTTGGGAATCTCTCTTCTTGCCTAGTTCGTTTCTCTCAGGCTTTGCCTCAGGAGGAGTGGCAGTTTCCCATCACTCCTCCTCGCGCGTCCCGCGTGCCGGGGCTGGGCAGGTGCGCGCACTTCAGGCTGGCCCGCAGGCACACCTCACCAAAACCTCAGTCCCTGGCCATGTGGCATATCTGTCCTCGCATGACACTCTCAAGCAAGTTCATGGGCAATGCGCCTTTGGGACCTCCCAGTCCTATAGCTATGGGAGCCCCCCCTAAAGCCTGGCGACCACAAGGGCATCCCTTGACAAGGAGCTCTCCCGCAGTGTTGAAGTTCATCACATGAACTCTAAGATAAGTTATCTGTAACGCCCCGGATTCGATGCGCCAGGTGTCTTCCAGTTATTCGCCGTCGTTGCCATGTCATTTGCTTGCGTGTTGCATTTTGCCATGTCATCATCTGCATTTCATCCGTATGGTTTTCAAAACTTGCATCCGTTCGGGTTCCGTCGGTTCTCTCTGTTGTCTGTTCTGAGCCAGACACACTCGCACGCGCCCGCGGCACCTCCGAAATATTATTTTATAAGTGGCATAAAAATGTTCTCAGAATGGGTTGCAACTTGTCGTGCGGTCTTATTATAGTGTAGACAGAGCGCCTGCCAAGTTTCATCGCATTCGGAGTCCATTTGATAGCCCAACCGTTAAATATAGCGGCACCGTTGCCGGTACCTTCGTCGGGTGTTTTCGGCCTCCGAAAACCCGTGCCGGGCTGCACCTCTCTTCTCTCCCCTCAGCCCGAGCCCTCTCTTCACAGCCCACCAACCCTTCACCTAGTCTCCCTCCGCAACGGACCATCGGATCAAAATCCGATGCCCGAAACCCCCTCCAAACCCCCCTAACCCTAATACCTACCCTATATATACACCCCTTCCTTCCAAAATGGGCATCCCTAGCCCCTCACCAACCCATAGCCGCCTCCCCACCACAGCCATATTCCTCCTGCTCAAATTCCGTGCGCCCCAACCAGCCTCCACCACCTGCGCCGCCCCCCTCCTCGTTTTCCGGCGCCGGCCAGCCACCTCCCGCCACTTGGCGCAGCCCGATTGGCCTAGCCACCACCATCCGGCGCCCCTGGCCAGTCCCGCTCCTCCACGTCGCCTCCTCAGCTCCCCAGCCACCGCACGGGCCCGCCGGAGCCCATACGCAGCCTGCCCCGGGCCGATCAGGGCCCGAGGCGCCCGCATCGCGCCGCCCCGCTCCTCCCTCGCATGGATCAGGCAGAGCCCGATCTTCCCGCCGCCGCCTTGTCCCGTCCAGCGACCAGGAGCCCCTCGGCCGACGAGCGCCGCCCAGGCGAGCCCCACCGCCACGCCATATCCCTTCCTCTCTCTCCTTCCTTTCCTCACCAGCTCTCTCTCTCTCCCTCCCACTCTGCAGGACACCATGGAGCTCTGCTCGTCGTCAGTGGTCCTCGCCGTCGCCGGGAACTGGTTTCCCCCACAAGATCCAGCGTGGGTCTGCCCGTCCCCGACCTCCCCTTGCGCCGTCGGCCCCTGTCGTCGTCCCAGCAGCGCGCCGCCGTGCCCTGCGTCCTCTACATCGAGCGGAGGAAGACGCCTCCGCTCGCCAACCCCGCATGGGCCCCGCACCGCCGGCCCAGGCAACGGCCTGCCTCGCCTCCTCTCCCCCGGCCCAGCCAAGGCCCAGAAGAGCCAAGGTCCAGCCCAGCTTCAGCCTCCACATCGGCCCACCTCGCCCTGTGTTTTTTTTGCTAGGTATAAAAAAATCAGTAAGTCCCGATTATTTTTGCATAATCATGCCATGTTCATCGCATTGTATCTCTGCACCCGTAGCTCCGTTTCGTGCGTGTAATATGTCAAATTGTTTGCCTCGACGAGTACTTCATTTCATTTCATTGCATCATTTTCATTTGAGCTCATCTTGATGCCCGAAATGCTGTTGGAAGGTGCATGTTGATGTTAACTTGCTGAAACTGTTATAACTTGCTCATTTGTCATTTTTGCCATGTTTGATGTGTGCATCCTATGAGGTTGAGCTCTACATGTGTTTTGATCTATGCTATGTCATCTTTCCAGAGGTGCAACCCATGTATGTTTGTGAGTTGTGAGCTGAGTGTATCAAGCTTGCTAAGTAGTGTACTTGCTGTTGCTGTTTTGCTAGACAGATTCTGTTATATTTTGTTGCTATGTTAACATGTTGCTACTAATCATTCTATGCATAATCTGGAGATGTCCTATAAAGATTTTTTGATCTACATGTCATGCTCTATCCATTCATGCCCTTGGTTGCAATTATAGCCTGCTGGAACATGTTGTTATCTTGCTCTAAAGTTGCTTGATAATGTTGCTGTCAGCCTATTAACATTAAGTTCAATGTTTCCATGATTGTTTTCTAGTGATCCATGCATCCTATGAACTTCTTCTTGCCATGCTTAGCTTCATAAACATGTCTTCTTACTGTTGGTTGCCTTGCCATGCCATGTATTGCTTTGTAGTGAGTGGTTCAAGCTCACCAACATGCCTACTTATTGTTGTTCCTGCCATGTTTGAATCTGTAATATAACTTGCCATGTTTACATGGGTGCCATCCTATCTTCTGATCCTATTTGGCTCTTATTTAGTAAGGGACTTTTGTTCTATGCAATTAGTAGATTCATGCCATGCCTTTGTTTGCCATGATAAGTTCCTGTAACATGTTGTTTGCTGTCACGACCGGTTTTCCAATAAAAATATTTATTGAGAAACCAATCTTTTGAGTCCAGTATGAGAGAAATCCTCCTCACTGGTAGACAAATTCTTGATACAATAAGCCAGTAGCATAAAATATATTACAGGGTCGAACTACGGTTGCTCAACCTAATTATTACAAGCACGCCAATAATTATACATAATGGCGGACATGACACAGTGGTGTGGAGGCATACTACTGACTCGAGGATAGGGCGGTGGTGGAAAAAACACAGCGGGGAGAGAGATACAAGACTCTAAAACTGTCATCTCATCGAGCGTCGAGGTGAGGCTCGATGAATTTATTTGGTAGCGGAAGCGGATATAATACAGTGGCCAAATCCAGGGTCGCACGAGACTGACTGGGACTCCTCTAGGCGTCGGACTCGCTATCAAATTCTTCATCCATGAGATCGCCTTCGTCAGCATCTGGCCAAATCAACAAGCCAGTGAGTACTTTGAAAGTACTCGCAAGACAGTTCGGACGTAAGATATAACAAATGCATGCATGGATGCGTCATGATTAATTCACCAATGTACATTAAAAAAATTAGCATAACGAGGTAAGTAAAAGGAAAACGGCGGTAGTCCGCCTGAAATCCCAACAAAACGTAAATGAAGACCGATCGGGTGTCTGAAGCGACGCCTCGAAAGGTGAACAAATAAATATAAGGAAATGATGCCACAGTCGGGCGTCTTAGCGACACCACATAAAGGGCTTTAAAAGAAATGCCACAGTCGGGCGTCTTAGCGACACCACCTAAAGGGCTTTAAAAGAAATGCCATAGTCGGACGTCTGAGCGACATCGCAGAAAGGGCTTTAAAAGAAATGCCACAGTCGGGCGTCTTAGCGACACCACACAAAGGGCTTTAAAAGAAATGCCACAGTCGGACGTCTGAGCGACATCGTAGAAAGGGCTTTTATTCACAAGTAAATAATACTCATAATAAACATTCAATTCATGAAAATAAACGGGTTAGTCCATCCACGGAAATGATTATTAAACCGGACTTAGCACTCATGCGATTCACCAGAGTCTCTGTCATCAAAACTGACATTTGGTCAGGATAAGATAATATCGAGCTTGGACATGGAATAGATGATTCGAAGGAATATATGACTCTGCAGAGTTTGTACAAAATTTTTCCCACAGCCAACGGATTTCCGTAGTCACGAAGGACTAGTTCCGTTTACGGTTTTTCGGTAGGAAACACAGCTAACCAGTACACACCCATCCTACCTCTCAATGCTAGGAATCACCCTAGACATCGTCCAACAAAAACTTTTGAGACGGGGAGATCATAATCTCGAATAGCATGGGATCAAATTTATATACGCACGCTCTAAGGGGTGCCCCCCTCTCGGTCCCAACCAAAAACACCCATGCCCCCTGACCGGATGACTGGCTTTAATCCAGGGCCATGGAACCATCATCACGGCCTCTCCTTTTTGGTCTGTACCAAGAAAGCGGTTTACAACTTACTAAGCCATATTCCTTGCGGAAAACATGTGGTAGTACAAGGAAGGAAGAATGGAAAGAACTGGAATGATACGAGTTGACATTGAAGTCACATAGTCTGGCATAAGCCTGTCATGATACAACACTGCCATCTTACCCATCCTCATGCCAACACATGGCCATGCATACTCACATCCATCCACTCATGGATTTTCGAAACTCACTTGCCTCATCGTCTCAGGTAACATGACATTCGTCAGTATGTTCATCAACATGCCATAAACCACTTAATGCAAACATGCCAAAACAATCATCATATCAAAAGTTCAAACATGCTTGCCTGGTTCAGAGTAGTCGGAGCCTAGCTCGGTGAAGTTCGCGGCTCCGTCACCTCCTTCGGTATCTACGGTATAAAGAAAATATATGCGCTATCGTAAATACCAAGAGGTTCACAAAAAGTATTCCAAATATTTTCCAAATAAATCTGATAAAAAACTAGACAAAATTTTAAAGAGGATAGAAAAAGAATCAATCAAAAATACTTTTCTGTTTAAAAGTTATAAAGGTTTTTGTCCAGGGACTCATCTGTAATGAAACAGAAAGTTTCCAGGGGCTAGCTTATAAAAACAGAAAACGTTCCAGTCTTGAATACGCCAGCCCAGAGGGGAAAGCGTATTTTGCCCGAAGGCGCTTTCAGAAAACGATTCACTTAGACAGGACAGAGAGGCTGACAGGCGGGTCCCGCCCGTCAGGTTTGAATATTCAAACGGGGCGGCAGAGTTCGCCGGTGCCCGAGAGCCGCGGTGGTCGCCGGCGGCGATCCACGGCGAGGCAGGGGGATCGGAGAGTACCTCCGTGTTCAGGGCGCCCTTCCGCGTCGGTTGGTGGTGGTGGTGGCGGTCGGCGAGCACCACGTCGACGGTGAGCCTTGCTCCGGCGGACGGCGGTTCGGGTGGTTGCGGACTTCGTCGGAGAGAGCTGTGAAGATCAAATTGGGGAGGGGGTTAGACTTCTGGTAGCTAGAGAGGGTAACGGACGGGGTTTGGGCGCCGGAGACGGCCTGACCGGAGCGAATCGAGGTGGAGGCCGAGGCGGAACGGGGCGGCCGGAGTCGGGGGAGGAGACCTCCTCGAGGTCCTCCTGGTGGCTTGGCAGGGTCTAGGAGAGGTGCAGTGAGTGTGTGGGGGTCGTGAGCGAGCTCGGGGTCCTTTTTATAGGCGATCCGAGGCGGTGGCCATGAACGGGGATCTCCGGTGAAGGTTACGGCCGTGCAGTGCTTGGTCGGGGAAGATTAGGGAGTCGAGCGCCATCGTGGGGATTCACTGGGTCCGTTTGGGTGCTAAACTAGCCGGGATTTGGGTGTTTAGGGCGAGCTTGATGGAACGGGGGTGGCGCGGCCCGTCGGCGGCAGGGAGCACGTTCCATGCTTGCCGGGCCACGGCGACGGTGCCACGGGCGTGCGCTGGCATGGCAGGGACACGCGGAGAGCCAGGGGGGCGTTGGGCGGCGCCGGGTGGCACGGCGAGCGGGCTCGGGCCCTCGCTGGCCGCCACGGGAGGTACAGCCACCGCAGAAGCTTCCAACGCCGGCGAGGCTCGTTGCTACCGACGCCAGGAATCGGCCAACCGTGCGTGCGGGGTGCTGGTCAAGGGGAAGAGGCTGCGTGCAACGCGCCAGGGCGCACTGTGGCCGCGTGACCGAGTCTGACGAAGGAAAAACGACACTGAATCTCTGAACTTAACTGAAGATGAACAGAACAGTGCATGCAAGGTGTTCGACAGAATGATCGAGGCATCTAGGGATTTTTCCTTGAGCTGAAACTTGGTGGGGTGGCCTCTCATTGCACCAGGAGGCTGCCTGAATTTTTGGGGAATTTTTGGAGAAGTGTAGATATGAATTTCACCAAATTTGGCAAATCTGGTCCAAACTTGCAGGGACTGAAATTTGAAAAATTTGAAAAGAGGAGGAGTGGATCAAGATGGTTCTGGGTTGTGGGTACAAAGGACCATCCAGGAGAGTTGGTTTGAGGTCAAAACTCGAATGCAAAAGGGTACTTGCTTTGAAAATCTCTCAGGCTCCAAATAATTTGCAGACATGATTTGAGGGGAAAGATAATTGGAATAAAATCCAAAACTTGCTTGGATTAGTTGGGACAGAGAACTTAGGTTGATTACAAGGAGGAGGGGAGGTTTTGGAGGGGTTTTACCACATGGGCAAAATACAAAGTCATGGGTGGTTTCCCAGATATGAAAATCCCAAATTTTCATAGAGTTTCTTTTAAAAAGAAAGAAAAAATAACTAAACTCCCAAAAATAATTTGAGAGGGAACCAACAGAGAAGAAGTTTCAAAAGATCAAACACCATAGTTTGAAGAAAAATAAAATCCTTGCCAAAGAAAAGAAAGGTTTTTAAGAGGAAGGTTTTCTGGAAGATTTTAAATGGCCTCTTTTCAAAAACCACAAAGTTTTTGCTGAAAACCAAAAATAAAAATTTTGGAGTGTCACATTTGCTTGCTCTAAACATTGCAACCTGATGTTATTTCTGCCAAGTCTGAAACTGATATTATTTGCAATCTTACCATGTCCTTTTGAGCATGTTCTAGTTGTTTCTGGAGATAGCTCAGTGTTCATGTTTTGTTATGCTTTACCTGTACTTCATGCCCATGCCTTTTGTTCTGATGTTGGGGTGTTGTAGCTTGTTGTTTTGATGCTTTTAAGATGCCTAGTTGCTGTTATGGACAGATTGTTGCTATGACTTGTATAGTGTGTGTGTGTTGAACCGTTGCTCCGATTTGAGTGTGCTCTATATGAAACTTGCTTGATTTTGCATGTAGTTTCATATTATCATGTTGCATCCTTGTTTTGAGGTGTTTGCTTGATGTTTGTATGCATTTTGCATCAATGCCATGCTTAACTTGTTTTGCTCATATCTTCTAGGCCGTAGCTCCGAATCTAATGAACTTTATATGTAACTTGACTAGAATTTCGTGTAGATCATCTTGGTGCATCTTAAATTGCTGTTTAACAACTTGAACATAAGGTTTATTCAGTTCTGGACCAATTTCGAAATTTGCATATGAGGACTTACCGGAATTGTTATATGTTGTTCCCGGCCTCATTTAAACTTGCCTTGATGTGTTGTTCTTGTTTGCATTATCTCTTGCCATGAGTAGCTTCATGTAGATTTGTCATGCATCATGCTTGTTGTGCATCATGTCTTGTCTATGTGTGGTGTGTTTACCATGTTGTGTGCTCCTTCTCGATAGTTCCCGTTTCATCGCGATCGTGAGGATTCATTCGTCTACGTGCGCTTTTTCTTCGTGGCTTCACCTTCTTCATGGACTCGTTCTTCTTCCTAGCGGGATTTCAGGCAAGATGACCACTACCCTGGATCTCACTACTATCATTGCTATGCTAGTTGCTTCGTTCTATCGCTATGCTGCGTTACCTATCATTTGCTCTTCAAGCCTCCCAAATTGCCATGAACCTCTAACCTCTGACACCCTTCCTAGCAAACCATTGTTTGGCTATGTTACCGCTTTGCTCAGCCCCTCTTATAGCGTTGCTAGCTGCAGGTGAAGTTGAAGATTTCTCCATGGTGGACAGGGTTATGTTGGGATATCACAGTATCTCTTATATTATTAATGCATCTATATACTTGGTAAAGGGTGGAAGGCTCGGTCTTATGCCTGGTGTTTTGTTCCACTCTTGCCGCCCTAGTTTCCGTCATACCGGTGTTATGTTCCCGGATTTTCCGTTCCTAACGCGGTCGGGTGATTTATGGGACCCCCCTGATAGTTCGCTTTGAATAAAACTTGTCCAGCAAGGCCCAACATTGGTTTTACCATTTGCCTCACCACCACCTATATTTCCCTTGGGAGTAATTAACCCAAGGGTCATCTTTATTCAGCCCCCCCGGGCCAATGCTTGTCTAAGTGTTGGTCCAAACTAGAGCCACTTGCAGCGCCACCTTGGGGAAACTTGAGGTCTGGTTCTAGTTGTATGTACTGCTCATCCGGTCGTGGCCTTAGACGAGATACGCGCGGCTACTATCAGGATGTCGGCACGCCGGGAGGCTTTGCTGGTCTTGTTTTACCATTGTCGAAATGTCTTGTAAACCGGGATTCCGAGACTGATCGGGTCTTCCTGGGAGAAGGTTTATTCCTTCGTTGATCGCGAGAGCTTGTCATGGGCTAAGTTGGGACACCCCTGCAGGGTTTAAACTTTCGAGAGCCGTGCCCACGGTTATGTGGCAGATGGGAATTTGTTAATGTCCGGTTGTAGATAACTTGACACCAGATCCGAATTAAAACGCATCAACCGCGTGTGTAGCCATGATGGTCTCTTCTCGGCGGAGTCCGGGAAGTGAACACGGTTTTCTGGGTTATGTTTGACGTAAGTAGGTGTTTAGGATCACCTCTTGATCATTGCTAGCTTCACGACCGTTCCTTTGTTTCTCTTCTCGCTCTCATTTGCGTATGTTAGCCACCATATCATGCTTAGTCGCTGCTGCAACCTCACCACTTTACCCCTTCCATTCCCATGAAGCTTTGCTAGTCTTGATACCCATGGTAATGGGATTGCTGAGTCCTCGTGGCTCACAGATTACTACAACAACAGTTGCAGGTACAGGTTATGCGATGATCATGACGCGAGAGCGATGCTTTCTTGTGTTGAGTTCTTCTTCTGCTTCTTCTTCGATCAAGGGATAGGTTCCAGGTCGGCAGCCTCGGCTAGCAGGGTGGATGTCGTTTGAGCTTCTGTTTGTGTTTCATCCATAGTCGGATGTTGATCTCTTGTATTGTGATGTTGTATTCATGTGGCTTGTATGCCTTATGTATGTATCCCCCTCTATTATGTAATGTTGATGTAATGATATCCACCTTGCAAAAGTGTCTTCAAGATGCGCTTCTATCCTTGGTGGGACCTTCGAGTTCCTTTAGGATAGGGTCGCATCTTGGGCGTGACAAGTTGGCATCAGAGCCCCGACCGACCCTAGGAGCCCCCTTGATTGATCGTGTAGTTTGGCCGTTGTTGAGTCTAGAAGAAAATTGTTTTCGGAGTCTAGTTATATCGGAGAGTAGGAATTCTTTTTACTCCTCTGCCCCTTCGTCGCTCTGGTGAGGAATCTTGACGTAGGAGTTTTGAATTACTCTTCCCTTCAAATTTTTCTTTAGGTTCACGCAGTTGGTTTTTTGGTAGTTGTTCCTCAGCTCTTTTTATCCGGTGCATTTCTCGTCAAGTTGACTCAAGCCTCTTCATCTTTGCCAAGTTCAATCCTTAGTTGTCTTCTTTTCCCACCCACCCACCCCTTTTTCTTCTCGGAGCCGGAGTCCGTAATCGAGTATCCATCCTACTCGTGCGAAGTCTTTGTTTTCTGTCCTCAATTGTTTTCAACCAGTGTTTTCTCTTCAAGATATTCGTCGATTACCCTTTCCAGTTGCCTGTGTTTTTCCCGCCCTACCACCCTCTTCTTCCCGGAGTTTGAATCTCTTTCGACCATCAATTTCATTCGTACGGAGCCTCTTCAGTCTTTCGTCAATTATTTCAACCGATGAATTCTCGTTTTGTTCGACATTCTTCATCTCTTTTCTTTTCTGGTGGACTTAATTCAAGTTTTTTTCGGGTTGATCACATTCTTTTCCTTTCGTAAAAGTGTTCTCCTTACTCGTTTGCCTCTCGTCATTCAATCATTCCGGAGTTCGAAAGACATCTCAGGAGATTCATCGGTGTTTGAATTAATTCGAGGTTGTCACCTCATTCAAATATTTCAATTGTTCCGGTGCATCATCTATCTGTTCATCATCCCTTTCCAACGGTGTTTTTTTAGTGGGCCCTAACCCACATGTCTTTTCCCAGGATCTTAGCTGACTCTTTTCTTTTCCCCGGAGTTATTCTTAATTCTTTTCAAGTGTGATGTAAGAATGGACCCCATCAGTCACATACCTTCTCCAAGATCTCGTTCAAATTCTTTTCATTGTTGGCTCAACCTCTCCGCTTGTCATTCTCCCGGAGTATCTCAGTAATTTTGGTGGCGTTTCTCGTCATCATTTGAAGATAGAAGAAGAGTTTTTCCTCTCAATCTTGCCCGTTCTCCCGAAGATTCGTGGTTCTAGCTTCATGTTATCCTCTCGAATTATTCCATTTGTCAGTTATTCTTCTCATCCATCCGGAGCATGTTAGGAGTTGTTTTCTCTTTCTTTTCATCCGGAGGCCATCTTTTCGGAAGATTTCTTTGTTCTAAGTTTTTTTTCAAATTCGTTCTGCAATTATTCTATATCTGTGCCCTTTCGTTCATCTCAATATTCTTCCGGTGCTTCGTTCAAGTATTCTTCAATCAATTCGCGATCTCTTCGTTCTTTTGCATCTAAATTCCCTCTAGCATTTTGGTTCTTCGAATTCTTCCCGGTGATTCATTCTCTTTCATCAGACATTTTCGAATTCTAACGGTGGTTCATTCAGATTCTTTTTTCCTTTGTCATCATATTAATCCTTTCGTTCTTTTCAATCCTACCGGTGGTTCATGAAGACCTTCTCAAGTTTGCGACATGTCACTTCTCAATCATTTTCAAGAAGAATAAGTAGTATGAAAAATCCATTGCTTGTCATCAATTTAATTTGATGAAGGATAAGCATACAATAAATCTTATTCTTATTTCCTCGTAGTGAGTTATCCCTTTCTTCGGAGTTTGTTCTTGATGAATAAATTCTAGTTCCAAGTGTTTTCATCTTTTCTTTTCCGGAGTTCAAATTTCCTTGGTCATTTCGTCGGAACCTCCATCTAAATCATCGCAAGGCTCATCTTATTCTTTCTTCCTTCATTCTATCTCATCATCCTTTTCGTTACCGGAGTACTTCATGGCGATTCTTCATGATTTAATTCATTCCTCAAGAGTTCATCAAGTATCATTCCATCCTCTCAAGATCGTGTTCTATTCCCCCATGTTTCAGCCGAAGTGCTGCATAAATCCTTTCAGTCTTATTCGTTTCTTTTCTCGTTCTTACTGGAGTGATTCCAGAGTCTATCTTGTTTTCCATGAGCTTTTGGTTCTCGTCATTCTCGCCATTCCTCTCTTCTTCTCGAGTGCTCTCGATTCTTTGCTTCTTCTCTTGAGTTCTTGTTTCACCTCATCCCTTTTCCCTTCCGTCTCGGTCCTAAGATCTCGGGACGAGATCTCTTGTTAGTGGAGGAGTGTTGTAACGCCCCGGATTCGATGCGCCAGGTGTCTTCCAGTTATTCGCCGTCGTTGCCATGTCATTTGCTTGCGTGTTGCATTTTGCCATGTCATCATCTGCATTTCATCCGTATGTTTTTCAAAACTTGCATCCGTTCGGGTTCCGTCGGTTCTCTCTGTTGTCCGTTCTGAGCCAGACACACTCGCACGCGCCCGCGGCACCTCCGAAATATTATTTTATAAGTGGCATAAAAATGTTCTCGGAATGGGTTGCAACTTGTCGTGCGGTCTTATTATAGTGTAGACAGAGCGCCTGCCAAGTTTCATCGCATTCGGAGTCCATTTGATAGCCCAACCGTTAAATATAGCGGCACCATTACCGGTACCTTCGTCGGGTGTTTTCGGCCTCTGAAAACCCGTGCCGGGCTGCACCTCTCTTCTCTCCCCTTAGCCCGAGCCCTCTCTTCACAGCCCACCAACCCTTCACCTAGTCTCCCTCCGCACCGGACCGTCGGATCAAAATCCGATGCCCGAAACCCCCTCCAAACCCCCTAACCCTAATACCTACCCTATATATACACCCCTTCCTTCCAAAATGGGCATCCCTAGCCCCTCACCTACCCATAGCCGCCTCCCCACCGCAGCCATCTTCCTCCTCCTCAAATTCCATGCGCCCCAACCAGCCTCCACCACCTGCGCCGCCCCCCTCCTCGTTTTCCGGCGCCGGCCAGCCACCTCCCGCCACTTGGCGCAGCCCGATTGGCCTAGCCACCACCATCCGGCGCCCCTGGCCAGTCCCGCTCCTCCACGTCGCCTTCCCAGCTCCCCAGCCACCGCACGGGCCCGCCGGAGCCCATCCGCGGCCCGTCCCAAGCTGATCTGGGCCCGAGGCGCCCGCATCGCGCCGCCCCGCTCCTCCCTCGCATGGATCCGGCAAAGCCCGATCTTCCCGCCGCCGCCTTGTCCCGTCCAGCGACCAGGAGCCCCGCGGCCGACGAGCGCCGCCCAGGCGAGCCCCACCGCCGCGCCATATCCCTTCCTCTCTCTCCTTCATTTCCTCACCAGCTCTCTCTCTCACTCCCACTCTGCAGGACGCCATGGAGCTCTCCTCGTCGTCGGTGGTCCTCGCCGTCGCCGGGAACCGGTTTCCCCCACCAGATCCGGCGTGGGTCTGCCCATCCCCGACCTCCCCTTGCACCGTCGGCCCCCGTCGCCGTCCCAGCAGCGCGTCGCCGTGCCCTGCGTCCTCCACATCGAGCGGAGGAAGACGCCTCCGCTCGCCAACCCCGCGTGGGCCCCGCACCGCCGGCCCAGGCAACGGCCTGCCTCGCCTCCTCTCCCCCGGCCCAGCCAAGGCCCAGAAGGGCCAAGGTCCATCCCAGCTTCAGCCTCCACATCGGCCCACCTCGCCCTGTGTTTTTTTTGCTAGGTATAAAAAATCACCAAGTCCCGAATATATTTGCATAATCATGCCATGTTCATCGCATTGTATCTCTGCACCCGTAGCTCCGTTTCGTGCGTGTAATATGTCAAATTGTTCGCCTCGACGAGTACTTCATTTCATTTCATTGCATCATTTTCATTTGAGCTCATCTTGAAGCCCGAAATGCTGTTGGAAGAGTGCATGTTGATGTTAACTTGCTGAAACTGTTATAACTTGCTCATTTGTCATTTTTGCCATGTTTGATGTGTGCATCCTATGAGGTTGAGCTCTACATGTGTTTTGATCTATGCTATGTAATCTTTCCAGAGGTGCAAACCATGTATTTTTGTGAGTTGTGAGCTGAGTGTATCAAGCTTCCTAAGTAGTGTACTTGTTGTTGCTGTTTTGCTAGACAGATTCTGTTATATTTTGTTGCTATGTTAACATGTTGCTACTAATCATTCTATGCATAATCTGGAGATGTCTTATAAACATGTTTTGATCTACATGTCATGCTCTATCCATTCATGCCCTTGGTTGCAATTGTAGCCTGCTGGAACATGTTGTTATCTTGCTCTAAAGTTGCTTGATAATGTTGCTGTCAGCCTGTTAACATTAAGTTCAATGTTTCCATGATTGTTTTCTAGTGATCCATGCATCCTATGAACTTGTTCTTGGCATGCTTAGCTTCATAAACATGTCTTCTTACTGTTGGTTGCCTTGCCATGCCATGTATTGCTTTGTAGTGAGTGGTTCAAGCTCACCAACATGCCTACTTATTGTTGTTCCTGCCATGTTTGAATCTGTAATATATCTTGCCATGTTTACATGGGTGCCATCCTATCTTCTGATCCTCTTTGGCTCTTGTTTAGTAAGGGACTCTTGTTCTATGCAATTAGTAGATTCATGCCATGCCTTTGTTTGCCATGATAAGTTCCTGTAACATGTTGTTTGCTTGCTCTAAACATTGCAACCTGATGTTATTTCTGCCAAGTCTGAAACTGTTATTATTTGCAATCTTACCATGTCCTTTTGAGCATGTTCTAGTTGTTTCTGGAGATAGCTCAGTGTTCATGTTTTGTTTTGCTTTACCTGTACTTCATGCCCATGCCTTTTGTTCTGATGTTGGGGTGCTGTAGCTTGTTGTTTTGATGCTTGTAAGATACCTAGTTGCTGTTATGGACAGATTGTTGCTATGACTTGTATAGTGTGTGTGTGTTGAACCGTTGCTCCGATTTGAGTGTGCTCTATATGAAACTTGCTTGATTTTGCATGTAGTTTCATATTATCATGTTGCATCCTTGTTTTGAGGTGTTTTCTTGATGTTTGTATGCATTTTGCATCAATGCCATGCTTAACTTGTTTTGCTCATATCTTCTAGGCCGTAGCTTCGAATCTAATGAACTTTATATGTAACTTGACTAGAATTTCGTGTAGATCATCTTGGTGCATCTTAACTTGCTGTTTAACAACTTGAACATAAGGTTTATTAAGTTCTGGACCAATTTCGAAATTTGCATATGAGGACTTACCGGAATTGTTATATGTTATTCCCAGCCTCATTTAAACTTGCCTTGATGTGTTGTTCTTGTTTGCATCATCTCTTGCCATGAGTAGCTTCATGTAGATTTGTCATGCATCATGCTTGTTGTGCATCATGTCTTGTCTATGTGTGGTGTGTTTACCATGTTGTGTGCTCCTTCTCGATAGTTCCCGTTTCATCGCGATCGTGAGGATTCGTTCGTCTACGTGCGCTTTGTCTTCGTGGCTTCATCTTCTTCATGGACTCGTTCTTCTTCCTAGCGGGATTTCAGGCAAGATGACCGCTACCCTGGATCTCACTACTATCATTGCTATGCTAGTTGCTTCGTTCTATCGCTATGCTGCGTTACCTATCATTTGCTCTTCAAGCCTCCCAAATTGCCATGAACCTCTAACTTCTAACACCCTTCCTAGCAAACCGTTGTTTGGCTATGTTACCGCTTTGCTCAGCCCCCCTTATAGCGTTGCTAG
This sequence comes from Triticum timopheevii, assembly GCA_963921465.1. NCBI lineage: Eukaryota > Viridiplantae > Streptophyta > Magnoliopsida > Poales > Poaceae > Triticum > Triticum timopheevii. Next base: position 327,164,595 of record OY997266.1, read on the forward strand.
CTGCAGGTGAAGTTGAAGATTTCTCCATGGTGGACAGGGTTATGTTGGGATATCACAATATCTCTTATATTATTAATGCATCTATATACTTGGTAAAGGGTGGAAGGCTCGGTCTTATGCCTGGTGTTTTGTTCCACTCTTGCCGACCTAGTTTCCGTCATATCGGTGTTATGTTCCCGGATTTTGCGTTCCTAACGCGGTCGGGTGATTTATGGGACCCCCCTGACAGTTCGCTTTGAATAAAACTTGTCCAGCAAGGCCCAACATTGGTTTTACCATTTGCCTCACCACCACCTATATTTCCCTTGGGAGTAATTAACCCAAGGGTCATCTTTATTCAGCCCCCCCGGGCCAATGCTTGTCTAAGTGTTGGTCCAAACTAGAGCCACTTGCAGCGCCACCTTGGGGAAACTTGAGGTCTGGTTCTAGTTGTACGTACTACTGATCCGGTCGTGGCCTAAGACGAGATACGCGCGGCTACTATCAGGATGTCGGCAAGCTGGGAGGCTTTGCTGGTCTTATTTTACCATTGTCGAAATGTCTTGTAAACCGGGATTCCGAGACTGGTCGGGTCTTCCTGGGAGAAGGTCTATTCCTTCGTTGATCGCGAGAGCTTGTCATGGGCTAAGTTGGGACACCCCTGCAGGGTTTAAACTTTCGAGAGCCATGCCCGCGGTTATGTGGCAGATGGGAATTTGTTAATGTCCGGTTGTAGATAACTTGACACCAAATCCGAATTAAAACGTATCAACCGCGTGTGTAGCCGTGATGGTCTCTTCTCGGCGGAGTCCGGGAAGTGAACACGGTTTTCTGGGTTATGTTTGACGTAAGTAGGTGTTCAGGATCACCTCTTGATCATTGCTAGCTTCACGACCGTTCCTTTGTTTCTCTTCTCGCTCTCATTTGCGTGTGTTAGCCACCATATCATGCTTAGTCGCTGCTGCAACCTCACCACTTTACCCCTTCCATTCCCATTAAGCTTTGCTAGTCTTGATACCCATGGTAATGGGATTGCTGAGTCCTCGTGGCTCATAGATTACTACAACAACAGTTGCAGGTACAGGTTATGCGATGATCATGACGCGAGAGCGATGCTTTCTTGTGTTGAGTTCTTCTTCTGCTTCTTCTTCGATCAGGGGATAGGTTCCAGGTCGGCAGCCTCGGCTAGCAGGGTGGATGTCGTTTGAGCTTCTGTTTGTGTTCCATCCATAGTCGGATGTTGATCTCTTGTATTGTGATGTTGTATTCATGTGGCTTGTATGCCTTATGTATGTATCCCCCTCTATTATGTAATGTTGATGTGATGATATCCACCTTGCAAAAGCGTCTTCAAGATGCGCTTCTATCCTTGGTGGGACCTTCGACTTCCTTTAGGATAGGGTCGCATCTTGGGCGTGACAAGTTGGTATCAGAGCCCCGACCGACCCTAGGAGCCCCCTTGATTGATCGTGTAGTTTGGCCGTTGTTGAGTCTAGAAGAAATCTGTTTTCGGAGTCTAGTTATATCGGAGAGTAGGAATTCTTTCTACTCCTCTGCCCCTTCGTCGCTCTGGTGAGGAATCTTGACGTAGGTGTTTTGGATTACTCCTCTTCCCTTCAAATTTTTCTTTAGGTTCACGCAGTTGGTTTTTCGGTAGTTGTTCCTCAGCTCTTTTTATCCGGTGCATTTCTCATCAAGTTGACTCAAGCCTCTTCATCTTTGCCAAGTTCAATCCTCAGTTGTCTTCTTTTCCCACCCACCCACCCCTTTTTCTTCTCGGAGCCAGAGTCCGTAATCGAGTATCCATCCTACTCGTGCGAAGTCTTTGTTTTCTATCCTCAATTGTTTTCAACCGGTGTTTTCTCTTCAAGATATTCGTCGATTACCCTTTCCAATTGCCTGTGTTTTGCCCGCCCTACCACCCACTTCTTCCCGGAGTTTGAGTCTCTTTCGACCATCAATTTCATTCGTACGGAGCCTCTTCAGTCTTTCGTCAATTATTTCAACCGGTGAATTCTCGTTTTGTTCGACATTCTTCATCCCTTTTCTTTTCCGGTGGACTTAATTCAAGTTTTTTTCGGGTTGATCACATTCTTTTCCTTTCGTAAAAGTGTTCTCCTTACTCGTTTGCCTCTCGTCATTCAATCATTCCGGAGTTCGGAAGACATCTCAGGAGATTCATCGGTGTTTGAATTAATTCGAGGTTGTCACCTCATTCAAATATTTCAATTGTTCCGGTGCATCATCTATCTGTTCATCATCCCTTTCCAACGGTGTTGTTTTAGTGGGCCCTAACCCACAGGTCTTTTCCCAGGATCTTACCTGACTCTTTTCTTTTCCCCGGAGTTATTCTCAATTCTTTTCAAGTGTGATGTAAGAATGGACCCCATCGGTCACATACCTTCTCCATGATCTTGTTCAAATTCTTTTCATTGTTGGCTCAACCTCTCCGCTTGTCATTCTCCCGGAGTATCTCAGTAATTTTGGTGGTGTTTCTCGTCATCATTTGAAGATCGAAGAAGAGTTTTTTCTCTCAATCTTGCCCGTTCTCCCAAAGATTCGTGGTTCTAGCTTCATGTTATCCTCTCGAATTATACCATTTGTCAGTTATTCTTCTCATCCATCCGGAGCATGTCAGGAGTTGTTTTCTCTTTCTTTTCATCCGGAGGCCATCTTTTCGGAAGATTTCTTTGTTCTAAGTTTTTTTTCAAATTCGTTCTCCAATTATTCTATATCTGTGCCCTTTCGTTCGTCTCAATATTCTTCCGGTGCTTCATTCAAGTATTCTTCAATCAATTCGCGATCTCTTCGTTCTTTTGCATCTAAATTCCCTCTAGCATTTTGGTTCTTCGAATTCTTCCCGGTGATTCATTCTCTTTCATCAGACATTTTCGAATTCTAACGGTGGTTCATTCAGATTCTTTTTTCCTTTGTCATCATATTAATCCTTTCGTTCTTTTCAATCCTACCGGTGGTTCATGAAGACCTTCTCAAGTTTGCGACATGTCACTTCTCAATCCTTTTCAAGAATAATAAGTAGTATGAAAAATCCATTGCTTGTCATCAATTTAATTTGATGAAGGATAAGTATACAATAAATCTTATTCTTATTTCCTCGTAGTGAGTTATCCCTTTCTTCGGAGTTTGTTCTTGATGAACAAATTCTAGTTCCAAGTGTTTTCATCTTTTCTTTTCCGGAGTTCAAATTTCCTCGGTCATTTCGTCGGACCCTCCATCTAAATCATCGCAAGGCTCATCTTATTCTTTCTTCCTTCATTCTATCTCATCATCCTTTTCGTTACCGGAGTACTTCATGGCGATTCTTCATGATTTAATTCATTCCTCAAGAGTTCATCAAGTATCATTCCATCCTCTCAAGCTCGTGTTCTATTCCCCCATGTTTCGGCCGAAGTGCTGCATAAATCCTTTCAGTCTTATTCGTTTCTTTTCTCATTCTTACCGAAGTGACTCCAGAGTCTATCTTGTTTTCCATGAGCTTTTGGTTCTCGTCATTCTCGCCGTTCCTCTCTTCTTCTCGAGTGCTCTCGATTCTTTGCTTCTTCTCTTGAGTTCTTGTTTCACCTCATCCCTTTTCCCTTCCGTCTCGGTCCTAAGATCTCGTGACGAGATCTCTTGTTAGTGGAGGAGTGTTGTAACGCCCCAGATTCGATGCGCCAGGTGTCTTGCAGTTATTCGCAGTCGTTGCCATGTCATTTGCTTGCGTGTTGCATTTTGCCATGTCATCATCTGCATTTCATCTGTATGTTTTTCAAAACTTGCATCCGTTCGGGTTCCGTCGGTTCTCTCTGTTGTCCGTTCTGAGCCAGACACACTCGCACGCGCCCGCGGCACCTCCGAAATATTATTTTATAAGTGGCATAAAAATGTTCTCGGAATGGGTTGCAACTTGTCGTGCGGTCTTATTATAGTGTAGACAGAGCGCCTGCCAAGTTTCATCGCATTCGGAGTCCATTTGATAGCCCAACCGTTAAATATAGCGGCACCATTGCCGGTACCTTCGTCGGGTGTTTTCGGCCTCCGAAACCCGTGCCGGGCTGCACCTCTCTTCTCTCCCCTCAGCCCGAGCCCTCTCTTCACAGCCCACCAACCCTTCACCTAGTCTCCCTCCGCACCGGACCATCGGATCAAAATCCGATGCCCGAAACCCCCTCCAAACCCCCTAACCCTAATACCTACCCTATATATACACCCCTTCCTTCCAAAATGGGCATCCCTAGCCCCTCACCTACCCATAGCCGCCTCCCCACCACAGCCATCTTCCTCCTCCTCAAATTCCGTGCGCCCCAACCAGCCTCCACCACCTGTGCCGCCCCCCTCCTCGTTTTCTGGCGCCGGCCAGCCACCTCCCGCCACTTGGCGCAGCCCGATTGGCCTACCCACCACCATCCGGAGCCCCTGGCCAGTCCTGCTCCTCCACGTCGCCTCCCCAGCTCCCCAGCCACCGCACGGGCCCGCCGGAGCCCATCCGCGGCCCGCCCCGGGCCGATCTAGGCCCGAGGCGCCCGCACCGCGCCGCCCCGCTCCTCCCTCGCATGGATCAGGCAGAGCCCGATCTTCCTGCCGCCGCCTTGTCCCGTCCAGCGACCAGGAGCTCCGCGGCCGACGAGCGCCGCCCAGGCGAGCCCCACCGCCGCGCCATATCCCTTCCTCTCTCTCCTTCATTTCCTCACCATCTCTCTCTCTCCCTCCCACTCTGCAGGACGCCATGGAGCTCTGCTCGTCGTCGGTGGTCCTCGCCGTCGCCGGGAACCGGTTTCCCCCACCAGATCCGGCGTGGGTCTGCCCGTCCCCGACCTCCCCTTGCGCCGTCGGCCCCCGTCGCCGTCCCAGCAGCGCGCCGCCGTGCCCTACGTCCTCTGCATCGAGCGGAGGAAGACACCTTCGCTCGCCAACCCCGCGTGGGCCCCGCACCGCCGGCCCAGGCAACGACCTGCCTCGCCTCCTCTCCCCCGGCCCAGCCAAGGCCCAGAAGAGCCAAGGTCCAGCCCAGCTTCAGCCTCCACATCGGCCCACCTCGCCCTGTGTTTTTTTTGCTAGGTATAAAAAAATCACTAAGTCCCGAATATTTTTGCATAATCATGCCATGTTCATCGCATTGTATCTCTGCACCCGTAGCTCCGTTTCGTGCGTATAATATGTCAAATTGTTTGCCTTGACGAGTACTTCATTTCATTTCATTGCATCATTTTCATTTGAGCTCATCTTGATGCCCGAAATGCTGTTGGAAGAGTGCATGTTGATGTTAACTTGCTGAAACTGCTATAACTTGCTCATTTGTCATTTTTGCCATGTTTGATGTGTGCATCCTATGAGGTTGAGCTCTACATGTGTTTTGATCTATGCTATGTAATCTTTCCAGAGGTGCAAACCATGTATTTTTGTGAGTTGTGAGCTGAGTGTATCAAGCTTGCTAAGTAGTGTACTTGCTGTTGCTGTTTTGCTAGACAGATTCTGTTATATTTTGTTGCTATGTTAACATGTTGCTACTAATCATTCTATGCATAATCTGGAGATGTCCTATAAACATGTTTTGATCTACATGTCATGCTCTATCCATTCATGCCCTTGGTTGCAATTATAGCCTGCTGGAACATGTTGTTATCTTGCTCTAAAGTTGCTTGATAATATTTGTTGTCAGCCTGTTAACATTACGTTCAATGTTTCCATGATTGTTTTCTAGTGATCCATGCATCCTATGAACTTGTTCTTGCCATGCTTAGCTTCATAAACATGTCTTCTTAATGTTGGTTGCCTTGCCATGCCATGTATTGCTTTGTAGTGAGTGGTTCAAGCTCACCAACATGCCTACTTATTGTTGTTCCTGCCATGTTTGAATCTGTAATATAACTTGCCATATTTACATGGGTGCCATCCTATCTTCTGATCCTCTTTGGCTCTTGTTACTTAACGGACTCTTGTTCTATGCAATCAGAAGATTCATGCCATGCCTTTGTTTTCCATGATAAGTTCCTGTAACATGTTGTTTGCTTGCTCTAAACATTGCAACCTGATGTTATTTCTGCCAAGTCTGAAACTGTTATTATTTGCAATCTTACCATGTCCTTTTGAGCATGTTCTAGTTGTTTCTGGAGATAGCTCAGTGTTCATGTTTTGTTATGCTTTACCTATACTTCATGCCCATGCCTTTTGTTCTGATGTTGGGGTGTTGTAGCTTGTTGTTTTGATGCTTGCAAGATGCCTAGTTGCTGTTATGAACAGATTGTTGCTATGACTTGTATAGTGTGTGTGTGTTGAACCGTTGCTCTGATTTGAGTGTGCTCTATATGAAACTTGCTTGATTTTGCATGTAGTTTCATATTATCATGTTGCATCCTTGTTTTAAGGTGTTTGCTTGATGTTTGTATGCATTTTGCATCAATGCCATGCTTAACTTGTTTTGCTCATATATTCTAGGCCGTAGCTCCGAATCTAATGAACTTTATATGTAACTTGACTATAATTTCGTGTAGATCATCTTGGTGCATCTTAACGTGCTGTTTAACAACTTGAACATAAGGTTTATTCAGTTCTGGACCAATTTCGAAATTTGCATATGAGGACTTACCGGAATTGTTATATGTTGTTCCCGGCCTCATTTAAACTTGCCTTGATGTGTTGTTCTTGTTTGCATCATCTCTTGCCATGAGTAGCTTCATGTAGCTTTGTCATGCATCATGCTTGTTGTGCATCATGTCTTGTCTATGTGTGGTGTGTTTACCATGTTGTGTGCTCCTTCTCGATAGTTCCCGTTTCGTCGCGATCGTGAGGATTCGTTCGTCTATGTGTGGTTCGTCTTCGTGGCTTCATCTTCTTCATGGACTCGTTCTTCTTCCTAGCGGGATTTCCGGCAAGATGACCGCTAACCTGGATCTCACTACTATCATTGCTATGCTAGTTGCTTCGTTCTATCGCTATGTTGCGTTACCTATCATTTGCTCTTCAAGCCTCCCAAATTGCCATGAATCTCTAACCTTTGACACCCTTCCTAGCAAACCATTGTTTGGCTATGTTACCGCTTTGCTCAGCCCCTCTTATAGCGTTGCTGGCTATAGGTGAAGTTGAAGATTTCTCCGTGGTGGACAGGGTTATGTTGGGATATCACAATATCTCTTATATTATTAATGCATCTATATACTTGGTAAAAGGTGGAAGGCTCGGCCTTATGCCTGGTGTTTTGTTCCACTCTTGCCGCCCTAGTTTCCGTCATACGGGTGTTATGTTCTCGGATATTGCGTTCCTAACGCGGTCGGGTGATTTATGGGACCCCCCTGACAGTTCGCTTCGAATAAAACTTGTCCAGCAAGGCCCGACATTGGTTTTACCATTTGCCTTACCACCACCTATATTTCCCTTGGGAGTAATTAACCCAAGGGTCATCTTTATTCAGCCCCCCCGGGCCAATGCTTGTCTAAGTGTTGGTCCAAACTAGAGCCACTTGCAGCGCCACCTTGGGGAAACTTGAGGTCTGGTTCTAGTTGTACGTACTGCTCATCCGGTCGTGGCCTGAGATGAGATACGCATGGCTACTATCAGGATGTCGGCATGCCGGGAGGCTTTGCTGGTCTTGTTTTACCATTGTCGAAATGTCTTGTAAACCGGGATTCCGAGACTGATCGGGTCTTCCTGGGAGAAGTTCTATTCCTTCGTTGATCGCGAGAGCTTGTCATGGGCTAAGTTGGGACACCCCTGCAGGGTTTAAACTTTCGAGAGCCGTGCCCGCGGTTATGTGGCAGATGGCAATTTGTTAATGTCCGGTTGTAGATAACTTGACACCAGATCCGAATTAAAACGCATCAACCGCGTGTGTAGCCGTGATGGTCTCTTCTCGGCGGAGTCCGGGAACTGAACACAGTTTTCTGGGTTATTTTGACGTAAGTAGGTGTTCAGGATCACCTCTTGATCATTGCTAGCTTCACGACCATTCCTTTGTTTCTCTTCTCGCTCTCATTTGCGTATGTTGGCCACCATATCATGCTTAGTCGCTGCTGCAACCTCACCACTTTACCCCTTCCATTCCCATTAAGCTTTACTAGTCTTGATACCCATGGTAATGGGATTGCTGAGTCCTCGTGGCTCACAGATTACTAGAACAACAGTTGCAGGTACAGGTTATGCGATGATCATGACGCGAGAGCGATGCTTTCTTGTGTTGAGTTCTTCTTCTGCTTCTTGTTCGATCAGGGGATAGGTTCCAGGTCGGCAGCCTCGGCTAGCAGGGTGGATGTCGTTTGAGCTTCTGTTTGTGTTTCATCCATAGTCGGATGTTGATCTCTTGTATTGTGATGTTGTATTCATGTGGCTTGTATGCCTTATGTTTGTATCCCCCTCTATTATGTAATGTTGATGTAATGATATCCACCTTGCAAAAGCGTCTTCAAGATGCGCTTCTATCCTTGGTGGGACCTTTGAGTTCCTTTAGGATAGGGTCGCATCTTGGGCGTGACATTATCCCAACTACGCTCAATAGCAAAATAAGCATCAAGAGGAAGCATAGGAATAATAACATAACAGCGCAAGCACCATAGTCCATTACACGCCCCAGTAGGGCCTCCTATTTCTTCTTTTTGCAGCAAAAGAAAGAAAAAACAAAGCAAAGGCAGGTGCACGTCGACGACAGCTCATGAGGTCCGACCCAGGTAGCACCCAGGCTCACTCAGAGCCCTCCTCCCACTTCACCGGGGCGCAGCGGCGACGCGACTCGTCCCCCCTCCCGATCCGAGCTCGGCGACGCGACTGCCCGTTGGAGTCGTCGTCGTTGGAGCTTTCCGCGGAGGATAAGCCGCCGCTGCTGGAGGCGGCATGACCATCGCCAAGGGCGAGGTCATCACCGGCGAAGACGTCGCCCCTCCGTCCACCCTCGTCATCGCCATCATCGTCGCTGTTGCTCTCCGGGCAGCACCCTATGCGCGGGCCATCCTCCCCGAAGATCCTCATGTAGAGGGTCGCGGCGTCGTCATACCTGAAGTGGAGGGTGCACCTCCTTCGCAGGTCCCATGCGCGGGCAAACGACTGCCACCCGCGGTTTAGGAACACATTTCCGGTGGCTGTGACCTCGGCCTCCACCCACGAGGCCTTGCTGCAGCAGTCGTCGGCCTGAAGCCAGAAGCCACTAGGTCCCCAGGCCGGTAGCGCGCGCGCGAAGAAGCACGGGAGCTGGAGCCAGGCGCCTGCGGGCTTCTCAGCCCACACCACAAACTCTAGGGGACAGTTGGCCGAGTGGGATCGCAGTCGCGGCGACCGAATGGCTACCATGTGCCTCGCCTCCTCGCGGTGGCTTCCCTGACTGCGGTGGCTCCCACCATAAGAAGACACTCCCACAAGACTGCCGGAGGCAGCGCCAGCCTTGGAGAGCGGGCGCCCACGCCCGCGGGGAGCCACTGCAGGCATCGCAGCGTACTTGCGAGGGCGACCGCAGCCCCTCTTGGGCGGAGGCGAGTCCAGCCCCTCCTTGGGGGCCTTTCCTTTCTCCGCGGCCGAGAACCTCTTCGACGGCACCATGGATGATCTGGCAGGGCGGTGAAGCAAGGAGAAGGAGAAGCAAGGAGCAAGAAGGCAAAGATGGGTAGGGGGCTCTGCCCGCTCCCCCATTTATAGCCAGGAGAAGGTAAATCGTCGGCCTCCCACGATCCCCAGTAATGATGATTTTCTCTACATGCAGCAGACAGTTGTCAAGTCGAACGGTTGCCGAGGCGACATGCGAAGCAGAGACACCCGCGTCCTATAGAGCGCCATGCATCAGCTCAGTCCACAGGCGATTGGGGCTCGCAGTGTTCCGCACTTGCCCTTTGTCTTAGCCTCGAAGCCAGGTGCGAGCGCGCCTTGGGCCCGGGGGCTTCTGTTGGTGTTCTGGGAACCAGGGTACCCAGACCTGCCTGGTACGGCCCAGCTTCAACTACGGCAAGACAAGACCCTCGTGAGGGGCCAAGCCTCACGAGGCGGGCGACATCAAGACCTCCCAAGGGACCGGCCTCCTCAAGTGGCTTCCTGAGTGGAGCGAACATTCTATGCAAGACCCAGCCTCACGAGGTTGGAATGACATCAGCCATGATGACCAAGGCCAGGCGCGCACCAGCGGGCGTAGAGCGGCATGTTTCATCTTTGGTGCTAAAGAGGCAAGCGCAGGTGTGGAGTCCCAAGGAATCAGCTAAAGGTTGCCATTTGCATGTAACAAGACCAAGACCGCCAGAACGGCAGGATGGATGTCATCGCCGATCCCACCACGACGTCACATTGAGAGGCTTTGCAAGCGAAGACCACCTTTCGTGAGGATCATATGTACTTCTTGTCCCCTTTCAAATTTGACTGTTGTGGCATCCCTTCCCGCCTATGTTTTGGAGGAAGAGGACCAAGGCCACTATAAATATAGCCTAGCCACTACCATAGAAGGGATCAAATCCCAGGAGACCGAATCCCCGGAGCTCATCACAAGAACACGCCTCCTGAGCGTGTTCTTCCACTTGTACTAGTTCATCCTCAGCCCCCTGCGAGGCTAATCCACCACAAAGTAGGAGTAGGGTTTCACACCGCAAGGTGGCCCAAACCTGGGTAAACTGTTGTGTCTTTCTCCTTATTGTTCATCGAGCTAGGTTGTGAGAGCAGTGGATCGTTTGGCTTGAGAGGTTGAGTTCTTCGCACATGCCCCTGAGTTCAAAGCTTTCTTGGGTCTGCGGAGCCCAAAATCCGATAGAGGGAGCCGTGTAGGTCCCATGTATCTAGGGGGTGGCCACATGGTGGGCCCACATGGGAACGACCCACCGCCTTTCCACCACCTCTCAGCACCCACACCTTTATGTTTTCCGAAAAGTATAGAGGCATTTTTTTCCACTATCGCGCCTCTATGTTCGGCCATGATTCAATTTGGAGGCCTTTTCCAATACTTTGTCAGAGAAGGAAATCATCACAGTGTCTATCTACATTAACCTTGTTGCCGCAATGATCGCCTGTGAGTAATTTTCTTTGAACTATGGTTCCATGGCACAAGCTAGATGGCAACCTCTCCCTTATTTTTCAATACAATGGTCACATGAGCTACCCTACATGATTGTGATCCATCTGATGGAATCTCTATGGTGTGTTTGTTGTGGTGGGATGAATTGTCACTTTATGATTTGATTTAGACATGATTTATGCTTGGATCCATATGAATTCTTTGCTACATAATTTGTAGACATATATATTCTTTGATTTGTTAGGCTTTCACTAGCCACGTTTAGATGAATAATCTCTAAGAGAGAGTGTTATATGTTAGCTGGGTTTAGTCTTACAAGTAATCTAGCGTAGTGACAGAAAATGAAAACGGCTTGTATCATGTTGTTGCCACTAAGGATAGAAAGATAGTTTTGTAGTTGTCCTTTAAATGTAGGGTGAAGACAATATACTATATACACATGGCATTATACTTAATGCAATACACTGTTTTACTTAATACTTCGATATGCATTCTAGATGGCAGTCTTGGGGTAGAGTGTTAGCTATAGATGTTGATGGATTAATTGTCTATACATGTCCTTAAGCGATGCTTATATGCACTTGTGACATTTATGATACTCATAAAAACAGCAATTTAATAGTTACACAACTTGAAAGCACAAGTGCTCCCTGTGTGGTTTTGGTAATTAATGTCAACATATCTTTTGTTGGACTAATAGTTTTATCTAGTATAATTTGGATAAGTTCAACAGTGGCATGGCAAGGACAAGAGGATGTGGAACCCCTTCAAAATGCTAAGGACAAGGATTGGCAAAAGCTCAAGACTCTACATTTTTTTCTTTAAGTGATCCAAGATCACATTGAGTCCATAGGAAATCCAATACTATTAAAACGGTATGAGGCGTTGCTTAATGATCTTGTTACTCAAGTGCTTAGTGATATTGCTCCAAAACCCTCAACCACTCTATCCATCCAAATATGTCCAAATCCTAATTCCAACTGGGCCCCACCGATACTTCTCATCCGGAGCCACCGAGTTTATCTAGATTTAGCCACAGCCAAAAACCCTGACAATTCAGTCACACTGATAAGGATATCGGTCCCACCGAGATGGCCTTGCCAACGCTTTGTGAATTGTCGCAATCATTTCGGTCTCACCGAGAAGTTCAATTGGTCTCATCGAGTTGGCTTGACTGATTCTCTGTTGCCTTATTACTTCACTTTACCGAGATGATGCAATCGGTGCCACCGAGATGAGGTTGCCCTAAGCCCTGGCACATCGGTCCTACCGAGTTGTTCCCGTTGGTCCCATCGAGATTCCTACATTCATATTTTTTGCACAGATCGGTGCCACCGAGTCCTGTGGTCAGTGCCACTGAGATAGGACAAAAGTGTGTAACGGTTGGATTTTGTGTGGAAGCTATATATACCCCCCCACCCCTCTTCCTCATAAGAGAGAGCCATCAGAATTCGTGAAGCTATATACACTTCCACCATCCATTTTCTGAGAGAGAACCACCTACTCAAGTGTTGAGATCAAGAGATTCTATTCCTACCATTTGAACCTTGATTTCTAGCCTTCCCCAAGTTTCTTTCCACTCAAATCTTTCTTTCACCATAGCCAAATCTGTGAGAGGGAGTTGAGTGTTGGTGAGACTATCATTTGAAACACAAGAGCAAGGATATTTCACCATCTATTAACTTTTGGAGAGTGGTGTCTCCTAGATTGGTTAGGTGTTGCTTGGGACCAAGAAGTTTGTAGGGGCAAGGAGATCGCCTACTTCGTGAAGATCTACCCGAGTGAGGCAATTCCTTCGTGGGCGATGGCCATGGTGGGATAGACAAGACTGCTTCTTCATGGACCCTTCATGGGTGGAGCCCTCCGTGGACTCGCGCAGCCGTTACCCTTTGTGGCTTGAAATCTCCATCAATGTGGACATACGATAGCACCACCTATCGGAACCACGCCAAAAATTCTCCATGTCTCCATTGCGTTTGCACACTCCATACCCATCACTTTACATTCTTGCACTTGCATGCTTTACTCTTTCCTCTGCTCATACTCTTGCTATGCTCGTGTAAAATGTATTGTGTGCCCTTTAGCATGTGCTAAACTCAACCTTAACTTTAAGAAATTAAAAACTACCACTTTTACTTGTTAAGGGTCTAATCACCCGCCCCCTGTAGACCCCTCTTCTCGATTCTTTCAATTGGTACCAAAGCATTGGTCTCCATTTCTTTGGTTTAAACACCATTGGAGGAAGATGGACGAGTCTACGTTCGGGAGTATTAGACATAGCGTGCCTATTCTTGATGGGGAGTTTTATGGTTCTTGCAAAAATGAGGAGATTTTCCATGAATATAATTTGAGCAAGTATATTCTTATCCCTTATATATGTGCCTCCCATTGATCCTTTGCATCCTACCCTTGATGAGTATCTTGGCATGGTTCACAATCTTAGAACGGTTAATCTTATCATTAGAGGATTGCCTAGAAATGTGCGTGTTTGCTTGCCAACCTTTGAATGTGCATACTCTGTATGGAATTATCTTGAGGAACTCTTTCCAAATTATTCTTTGAAAAATCTGAATGAAATTCTTCAAAAGTCCATTGCTTTTCATAAGATGAAGCCTAGTGATCCCAAGTTTGATGAATGTCTATTTGAGCTCTGTGACCTTATTCGTGCTAAGGGTGGTGTTGGAACTATTAGTAGCATCATCAGGAAACCATTAGAATTCACAAGCTTGCACATTGTCATGGTTATAAATCCAATGAATCACTTGATCTAGGAGATGATCACACGCATGACGATGATGATGATATTGAGCATGGTTATTACGACGAGGACGAATAATTTGACATTGAATGTGAGAAGACTATGAGGAATATTAGTCTCATGGCTAATCTTAGAAATGACATGTCCAGAGAAAAATAGTGGATTCTTGACAGTGGATGTACTGATCACATGACTGGAGATAAAGACATGTTCCGTGAGCTTGCCAAAAATGATAGTCCTTGCAAGTATGTGACTTTTGGAGACAACTCCAAGGGTAAGGTACTTGGCCTTGGTAAGGTGGCCATATCCAATGATAGCTCTATTCAAAATGTTATGCTCGCTGAATCTCTTGGTTACAATCTTCTTTCCGTATCTAGACTGGCCAACTTTGGTTTCAATGTTCTGTTTACCGAAGTAGATTGCCAAGTGTTTCATAGAGATAATCATCTTTAACAAGTTGGAAAACACATTGAAGGAAGTCATCCCGTGAAGAACATCATGACTACGAGAAGGCCAGTTGAGCTGCTTCACATGGATCTCTTTGGTCCCAATGCTTACAAGAGCCTTGGCGGTAACTCTTTCGGTTTGGTCATTGTTGATGATTTTTCAAGATTTACATGGGTGTTATTTCTTGATGACAAATCGCAGGTCCAAAAGATCTTCAAGAACTTTGCTAAGAAGGCCCAAAATCAAATTGAAGTGAAGATCAAGAAGGTTCGAAGTGATAATAGAATGGTGTTCAAGAACGCCAATGTCGATACCTTTCTTGACGAAGAAGGCATTTCACATGAGTTCTCGGCTACGTACACACCTCAACAAAATGGAGTTGCTGAGAGGAAGAACCGGACACTGATTGAGATGGCAAGAACGATGCTTGATGAATACAAGACACCAAGACACTTTTGGGCCGGTTGAGACAGCTTATCATGCTACAAATCGGTTATATCTTCACAAGCTTCTTGGTAAAACAACATATGAGCTACTCACCGGTAACAACCCCCAAGTTGGATACTTTCGAGTATTTGGCTCAAAGTGCTACATTCTTGATAAGCATCATCATTCGAAATTTGCTCCTAAATATCATGAAGGTTTTCTACTCGGTTACGGTTCAAACTCGCACACTTACCGTGTCTACAACAATTTCACTCGAAAGGTTGAAGAGACGGTAGATGTGAAGTTTGATGAATCTAACGGCTCACAAGTAGAGCAACTACCAATTGATGTAGGAGACAAAGACCCCTCAGAAGCAATTCAGGATTTGTCTATTGGGAAGATCCGTCCAACGGAGGTGAAGGAGAGCACTTCGTCCATTCAAATGGAAGCCTCAACTTCACATCAAGGTGAACCACAAGTTTACATGGAGGCATCCACAAACACGTCAAGACGAAGGGAATGATGAAGTACAATAAGATGACCCACCTCGACCTCCTTCTCCACCTCCACATGCAAACGATGACGCCACCAACAATGAAGAAGAAGATGATGATGATGAGGATGTTCCACCACAACCCAAGCAGAAGCTCTCATGAGTTAGAGCAAGAATCTCAAGGAATCATCCCATTGAACAAATCCTCGACGATGTCGACACCGAGAGAATCACTCACTCTAAAACTAGTTTGGCTAACTTTTGTGAACATTACTCATTCATTTGTAGCATTGAACCTATGAAGGTAGAAGAAGTCCTTCAGGATCCGGATTGGATAAATGCTATGCATGAAGAGCTACACAACTTTGAGTGAAACCAAGTGTGGACATTGGTTGAGAAGCCCAACGATGATCAAAACGTCATTGGAACCAAGTGGGTGTTTCGGAATAAGTAAGATGAGGATGGAAAATTTGTGCGCAACAAGGCCCGTCTCATTGCTCAAGGCTACACTCAAGTCGAAGATATGGACTATGGTGAGACATATGCCCCCGTTGCTAGACTTGAGTCCATTCGCATTTTACTTGTTTATGCCAATCACCATGATATCACCTTATACCAAATGGACATTATAACTGCTTTTCTAAATGGTGAAATTCAGCAGGAAGTTTATGTTAAACAACCTCCCGACTTTGTTAATCCCAAGAAACCTAATTATGTGTACAAACTTCACAAAGCTCTTTATGGTCTTAAACAAGCTCCTAGAGCTTGGTATAAATGCTTGACTAAGTTTCTTACTGAAAAAGGCTTTGAAATTAGGAAAATTGATTCTACTCTTTTTACTAAAAGGGTTAATGGAGAATTATTTGCATGCCGAATCTATGTTGATGATATCATATTTGGTTCTAATAACCCTCAGTTTAGTGAAAAGTTTGGAAGGTTAATGTCAGAAAAGTTTGAGATGTCTATAATGAGTGAACTCAAATTTTTCCTTTGTTTGCAAATCAAGCAAACCAAGGAAGGTAGGATCTTTTCAAGAAGTTCAACTTGCAAGAAAGCAAAGGTATGAAAACACCCATGCCTACTAGTTGGCATCTTCACTTGATTAAGGATGGGAACCCAGTTGACCAAAAGGTTTACTGATCTATGATTGGTTCATTATTGTATCTGTGTGCCTCCCATCCCAATATTATTCTAAGTGTGTGCATCTGTGTACAATATCAAGCTGCTCCTAAAGAATGTCATCTTAAGGCCGTGAAAAGGATAGTGAGATATTTGATCCATACACCAAACTTTGGCATTTGGTAACCTAAGAGGTCATCTTTTGATCTTGTTGGCTAGTATGACTCGGACTATGCCGGTGACAAGGTGATAGAAAGTCCACTTTGGGTACATGTCAATTTCTTGGTAGATCCCTTGTCTCTTGGTCTTCCAAGAAACAAAATTCGGTAACCTTATCCACCACCGAAGCGGAATACATTGTCGCGGGATCATGTTGTGCTCAATTACTTTGGATGACCCAAACTCTTAAAGATTATGGGATACATGTGAGACATGTTCCATTGCTTTGCAACAATGAGAGGGTGCTATTAAGATTGCACACATTCCAATGCAACATTCTTGAAGTAAGCATATTGAAGTTCATCACCATTTCATTCATGATCATGTTGCCAAAGGAGATATCATTCTTAAGCATGTTCGAACCGACAAGCGATTGGTAGATATCTTCACAAAGCTACTTGATGAAAAGATATTTTATCAGTTGAGGAGTGAGTTAAACATCATTGATGCCACAAATTTGGAATATAGATTCCATTTGATACATGCGGCATGAGCCTATGTGACTAATCCTTGATATTTCTATTATGATGATGATCATTTGTCTTGGATATATTTGCACCCTTGTATGTTATCTAACCCTTGTAGGTACTTGGATGAGCCTCAATCCATGAGACTGAAAATCACTCACATTTTGAGCAATCTCTACATCACCAAGTATCTATGCTTTGGTTGTTGAGATATCCTTTGACAATTTCTATATGATGTATTTCACTCTTGTCAATTTGGATACATAAGAGTTATTCCTTGCAAGACTAACCCATGTAGGAAGATGAGATTCAAATTCAAAAAGGATGCTCTCAACACTTGATGGACCACATCAACATTGAGCATCCACCACAAGTTCAACTACATGATCAAGTTCAACAACAAACCAAGGTATGAATTTTCCATCTTAGAGAAGTTTTGCTCCAAGTCATGAGTCAAAGCAACTCAACAAGATGTGAATACATTAAGACGCTTAAATGAAAAATGACAACCCCATTTTGAGCTTAACGATGAGTACGACCTATGATCAAGTGATCTCACTTGACTCCTAAGTCAACTCTAACATAGGTGACTATGTCGCGGACAACCTCTAGATGAAGTTCTTTATTATTTCCTTTTGTTAGTCGCATTCCTTTTACATTTCTTCTTTCTATTGTGTTTATCTTTTAAACAAAAAAACTTCATTTAGATCCTTCTTATTTTATGTGATCCTTTCTATCTTGTAAATTCATTGCAAACTATCAAATTCCTTGAAAATATTTGTTAAATTTCTATTGCAAGTGAGTTGAGTGACAAAATCTTTCCTTTGCATTGAACTTGGTTCCACCGATCCAAGCCTATAGACCAGACCGAAGTACAAGTTCTACTTGTACATGGTTCATTGGTTCCACCGAAATGGACTAACTCGGTCTCACCAATGCGCTTTGTCTGTGACTGCCTCATCTCGGGTCACCGATCGAAATTAATCGGCGCCACCGATTTCACAACTGAGAAAATGTTTTGCCATATTACACTGTTTACTCTTATCAGCTCCACTCAACGATTCTTTCACTTTGCTCGCATCTTAAGTTGTATTATACTTAGTTGTGTCCCTCAAGGACCACACTCACTTGACTCATATCCATGAAAATTGCCCTTCTTGGAAATTGATGTCAAAGGGGGAGAGAGATAGCACATCAAAGCTTAGAGAGAGCACATCAAAGCTTATTAACTCTACTAAGAAAGGAAGAGGATGCACTTCCATAAGAGGAGAGAATTCACATATCTTTAAGAGGGGAAGATATGTCAGTCATTAGTTTGGTCATTACATTGCTCTAAACCTACTCTACTATAATATCTTTTGCTCTGATTTTGTCTCATCCTACCTACTCCCATTATCAACTATTAGATTCAGGGGGGAGGAAAATCTATGTATTGGGGAGAAAAATCCTTGGAATTGATTACAAATCCTTAATTCTTTGGGGACATGTCTATACCTAAATGAAGTACTCACTCTATGGTACTCACCTATTACATGTCATCCCAGTCTTGGTATTCTTGTGGATCTTGAAATCCTTCTTGTTGGAAGTTCTCTTGTGTTATCTAACCTTGTTTTCTCAAGCTTGCTTCTTCAAGAGTTAGTTCAAGGACCACAAGGTAAGTATATGCATCACACTCATGTGCATGATGGTCTCTTGCTTTTGCACATATTGTTTGCAAGAGGCAATCATAAACATGAAGGTACACCTCACATCACTTTCTGCTCTGATGCATATGACCAAGATACATGTAACTCATTACTTACTCTGTCACATTGCGCATTCACATGTTGTTCAATTCTATCATCACATGATTGCACACATGTAGGGGGAGCTCGTGCAAATTACATGTTCTTCCAAAGCTTTAAAATTATTACTCTTCATATCATCTACTTGAAGCTTTGAAGTATGTTGTCATCAATTACCAAAAAGGGGGAGACTGAAAGCACAAGTGCTCCCTGGTGGTTTTGGTAATTAATGTCAACATATCTTTTGTTGGACTAATTTATCTATGTAAGAGTAATAGGCCACGGGTAGGCTCACCCGAGTCCCAAGATTTACCAACACTTTGCGCCAGCTCCGCCTAGCTGGGCCCCAAGCCGAAACTCCGCCCTCTGGGGCCGGCTGGCTCAGTGGCCGGCTGCTAGAGGGCGGGTGACCCAAGACTACAGCACTCCAGGCGGCCGGCTCCTGGCAGCCGCCTTCCAGAGAGGGTGGCAACAGGCAGGCGGCCACCTCACAACTGCAGCATGGCCGAGCCCCCCTTCGAGAGTACAAGATAGAGCATGGCTACAGTAAGGCGCGTCGCCTCCAATGCTCAGGACGGGCATGGCTATAGTGCTCCGTACAGACGGAGATCTCCACACGACGGGGCACTGTGCCATGTCTCCACTGACATCGCTCTAGGCAGGCAGAGTCCTGTTCCCCACGACGGCCTGTCGGTACGACCTGCCAGAGGCGGGCCCTATCGGGCAGTGACCTCAAGGAAGGCGGCGGAAGCTCAACCAGGCGGATTCAAGAGGAGCCGGCCTCCATCAGGCGGCCGTCCCTAATCCCGAGGCGAGCACGCCATTAAGCTGATAAGACTAGGAGTGGCTACAGTAGCCTCCCGCCAGGCGGCGGGACTGTAGCCAGGAAAAGCTCACCAAGCTCCAGTCACCAACGATACGGCTATAGTAAGCAGCTGCCAACTAGTCGGCGGGGCCCACCAGGCGGCGGGCCCCAGCGGTCGGCGAAGAATCCGGAGGCTGGAGACACTGATAGCCGGGCCCAACAGCCGGCCAGATTACCATTGTACCCCTGGGGGGTAGGCCTATATAACCCTCCAGGCCACCCATGCAAAAGGTTGGACCCCATCTAGAACTAGCCACCCCTTAGAGCAGGAAGAGAGCTAAGCCTTGCCTCCTCCTGCCTCTAGCATACAGCTCGAGGAGCACCATTGTATCACTTGTGCCTTAGTGATCATGCGGAGACCCCGCAGAGGAGGACTAGGGGTGTTATCTCCTAGGAGAGCCCCGAATCTGGGTAAAGTACGCCGGCGTTCGTGTCTACGCCTTATCCCGCTTCCAGGCACCGGCGACGTCCTACTCGCTCCCACCATGATAAGCCATCCATTGGCATATGTCGCACCCAACCCCCGACATTTGGCGCCCACCATGGGGCGAGGTGCACCGTCTCCCGGAGATCTGCTCTGGATGGGAACCCTGTTCCTTCCTAGCGAGCGAAGCCAGCCCAGCACGCCCGACGGCGTCAGCCTTGACGCGCTGCATGGCGCGGAGATCGCCTGTGCGGCGAGTTGCCTCGCTGACCTCGTCGGCGAGATCGACCTCTCCGACGAGCCGGCCTCCGATGCGGGCACAAGCTGCCTCGAGAGCCGCCTCGTCAGCCTCCTCGACCAGCTCCATGTCACCAGCGAGCCTGCTGTGGACCTGGAGTCCGTCGGCTCGACCGATCCGATGATCGTCGACTCCGACACGGCGTCGCTCGACGCGTTTCCCACCAACGTGGTGGTCTACGACGAGTCGCCTCCTCGCAAGTACAGCGGCGGGAGCACCGTCACGGAGGTGCTCGTCATCAACAGCGAGGAGCACTCGGATGGGCGTGCTCAAGATCCCTTCGAGGCCACCCTGCGCGACCTCACGGTGCCGATTCCCGAGGGTGCGGATGCTGAGGTACTGGAGGCACGCCGCCTTCAGCTTATCGAGAGCGCTGGCCGCTTGGCCAGCATGCGCCGGCTATCGGACGCCTATCGGTGCGAGATGGACCGGGCCGTAGGCGGCATGCCGGCTCCTGGCGGGCCCAGCCACCTCGGCATCGTTCGGCAACGTGGCGCGACCATCGCTACCATGTTCAGGGCAGAGCGCCCCGTCTACGCCACACATGCAGAGAACATCCGGGCCGCCTAGGCGGTGACGGATGAGCTGAACATGTACAACAGCGACGAACTCCGCCACATGACGGAACGAGTCCAGCAGCTCCTGGACGCGGCAGCCGCATAGCACAAGGCCGCCTGCCGCGCTGAAGATCCAGCCGGACGAAACAACGAGCCGCCCCCACGCCGAGATCATGGGGCGACCTCCCGGACGCCGACTGGTGGCGCCCGCGGAGGGAAGGGCAACGAGCCAGCCGCTAGCCGCAGTTGGACACGCATCTCCATCGAGCGGGACGAGGAGGGCCGCCCTCGTGCAGTAGAGCGGCGAGGCAACCTGCCGCCTCCCCCGCCTCGTGGAGCGAGATACCCCACTCCGCCTCCTATCACGCACCAGACACTTGGTGACCGCCTTGGCCACCGAGAGGGAGTCAGAGAGAACGATGCTCGCCACCGGATCGACCGTCTCAACCGATCCCTGGCGCTTGAAGAAGATGCACTAGGCCCGCCCTGCTTCGGCCCCCGAATCCGTGATGAGCCCTTCCCCAAAGGGTTCACCCTCCCACGAGACACGCCCAAATACACCGGCTCCATGAAGCCGGAGGACTGGCTGGTCGACTACTCCACAGCTGTCAGCATAGCAAACGACAACAAGCGTGTTGCCGTGAAGTATGTCCCGCTCATGCTTCAAGGCACTGCTCGGACATGGCTCAACAGCCTGAATCCCCGTAGCATCAACAGCTGGGTTGATTTCACCAAGGTCTTCATCCGCAACTTCACCAGCACTTACAAGCGGGACCCCAAGCCCCGGCAGCTCTCTTTATGCGTCCAAGGGCCCACAGAGTCCACTCGCGACTACCTCACGCGCTGGACCGAGCTACACAATTCCCGCGAGGGCGTGCACGAGGTGCAGGCAATCGAGTACTTTACTGCCGGGTGCCTAGAGGGCACCCTCCTCAAGCATCAACTCCTCTGCAACAAGCCCGAGACCCTTGATGAGCTGCTGGTCATCGCCGACAAGCACGCCACGGCCGACTCCTTCATGAAGGCGGAAATCCTGGTTGACGCGTCCGGTAAGGTGGCACCTCAGGCACCTCGGACTCCGGCTGGTGACACCAGTCGGCGGCCGCAACCAGGTGATAACAAGCGAAAGGCCACCCAGCCGGCTTCCACTAGCCGGCAGGTGGCAACGGTTGAGGATCAGTAGCCAGAAGGGCAGCCAGCCCCCAAGCGGCAGAAGGATGGCAAGTCCAATTGGTTGCCCGCCTTCTCTTACGAGAAAACTTTAGATGCACCCTGCAAGTTCCATAGCGGTGTGAAGCCCTCCAACCACACCACTCGGAAGTGTCACTGGCTCACCAGAATTGCCAAGGGAGATGGACTCCTACCTCCTCCGCCTGCCGGACCGCATCCTCCCCAGCCCCAGCAGCCGGCGGCCCGACCAGTCGGCGCCATCCAAGATGAGTACCCAGAGGAACACGGAGCTTATGTTGTTTTCACCAGCGTGGCCGACGACAGACGCAGCAGACAATAATAACAACAAGAAGTGCAAGCAGTGGCCTCCAATACCCCAGAGTTCATGCATTGGTCCGAAAAGCCTATCAATTGGAGCAGGGCCGACCACCCGGAAGTGATGCCTTCCCCTGGTTCGTACGCCCTAGTCCTAGAAGCGACCCTTGCAACGGAGAGACGAGAAGCCCGTTTCTCCAGAGTCTTGATAGATGGCGGCAGCAGCATCAACATCCTGTATTGTGATACGATGGAGAAGTTGGGAATCAAGCAGAAGCAGCTCGTCCCCAGTCAGACTGTATTCCATGGCATAGTCCCTGGCCTTTCCTACTCACCAATCGGCAAGACCCAGATTGATGTACTCTTCGGGGACAAGAATCACTTTCGCCGAGAGCCAATTTGGTTTGAAGTGGTGGACCTTCAGAGCCCCTACCATGCATTGCTAGGCCGGCCTGCTCTAGCCAAATTCACGGCAGTCCCCCACTACGCCTACCTCAAGATGAAGATGCCGAGTACCAAGGGAATCCTGACAGTAGTCGGAGACTACAAGAAGTCGATCGCTTGCGCCGCAGATAGCAGTTGGCTGGCCGAGTCCCTCGTGATTGCAGCCGAGAAGCAGCTCCTTGACCGGGTGGTGGCGTTGGCAGGCAAGAAGCCGGAAGTGCCACCCACACCCTAGGAGTCGGAAGTTGAGGGCTCGTTCAAGCCGGCCAAAGAAACAAAGAAATTACCCTTGGACCCAGAGCACCCGGAGAGGCACGCTGTCATAGGCACAGGCCTTGACGGCAAATAGGAAGGCAAGCTCGTCGATTTCCTCCATGAGAATCGGGACATCTTCGCATGGTCCCCCAAAGACATGCCGGGTGTTCCGATGGATTTCGCCGAGCACAAGCTACATGTCTGACCTGACGCCAAGCCGGTCAGGAAACCCTTGCGCCGCTTGTCAGAAGAGAAGAGAAGAGTTGTTGGAGAAGAGATAGCCCGACTCCTGGCAGCCGGATTCATCATGGAAGTATGCTTCCCAGAGTGGCTGGCCAACCCAGTTTTAGTATTGAAGAAGAACAAGTAGTGGCGCATGTGCATTGACTACACCAGCCCCAACAAAGCCTGCCCCAAAGATCCCTTTGCTCTGCCGAGGATTGATCAAGTGATCGACTCCACAGCCGGATGCGAGCTGTTGAGTTTCTTGGATGCATACTCAGGGTATCACCAGATAAAGCTGAACCCGGTTGACAGGCTGAAGACCGCCTTCATCATGCCATTTGGAGCCTTCTGCTACCTGACCATAACGTTCGGCTTGAGAAATGCCGGCGCCATGTTTCAGCGTTGCATGCAGAAGTGCCTCCTCAAGCAACTCGACAGAAATGCCCATGTATATGTGGATGATGTGGTGGTGAAGATGGACAAGCGTGGCACTCTGCTAGAGGACCTCAAGGAGACCTTTGAAAACCTGCGCCGATTCCAGATTAAGCTCAACCCTAAGAAATGTGTCTTTGGAGTACCAGCCGGCCAGCTTCTTGGTTTCCTGGTCTCAGAGCGCGTCATAGAGTGCAATCCTGTGAAGATCAAGGCAATTGAGACGATGAAGGTGCCCACCCGACTGCTGGACGTGCAGAAATTCACCGGCTGCCTGGCGTCAGTCAGCTGTTTCATCAGCCGGCTGGGCGAGAAGGCTCTCCCCCTATACCAACTCATGAAGAAGACCACTTTTTTCGAGTGGAACGACAAGGCGGACGAAGCATTTCTCCAACTCAAGAAGATGTTGGCGACCCCGCCTGTCCTAGAAGCTCCGACTGAGAAGGAGCCCATGCTCCTCTACATTGCAGCCACCAGTCGGGTTGTTAGCATAGTCATGGTAGTAGAACGCAAGGAGAAGGACAAAGCCTTACCGGTCCAGAGGCCGGTGTATTACTTGAGCGAAGTATTGTCCGCCTCCAAGCAAAACTACCCCCACTACCAAAAGATGTGTTACGGCGTGCATTTTGCCGCCAAGAAGCTGAAACCTTACTTCCAAGAGCACCCCATAACTATCGTCTGCACAGCCCCGCTTGCTGAGATCATTGGAAGCCGGGACGCCTCAGGCCGAGTGGCTAAATGGGCTATTGATCTGGCCCCTTAGACCATCTGCTACCAGCCTCGCACCGCCATCAAATCACAAGTGTTCGCCGACTTCCTCGTCGATTGGGCCGAAACCCAACATTTGCCACCTGTGCCAGACTCCACTCATTGGCGGATGCATTTTGATGGTTCAAAAATGCGCACTGGTCTGGGAGCCGGCGTCGTCCTCACCTCTCCCAAAGGCGACAAGCATAAATACATATTGCAAGTCCACTTCGCCGCCTCCAACAACGTAGTAGAATATGCGGCACTCATACACGGGCTCCGGCTTGCCAAGGAACTCGGCATTCGCCGGGTCTTGTGTTACGGTGACTCCGACTTGGTGGTCCAGCAGTCTTCAGGCGACTGGGACGCCAAAGATGCAAACATGGCGAACTACCGCTTCCTGGTGCAGCAACTCAGCGGATACTTTGACGGGTGCGAGTTCTTCACGTGCCAAGGAATGACAACGAGCAAGCAGATGCCTTGGCACGGATTGGCTCCACCCGACAAGCAATACCAGTCGGCGTCGCCCTACGCCGCCTTCTGAAGCTGCCTGTCAAGCCGTCTCCCGATTCAGACTCCATCTTTGTGCCGGCCCCCACCCCCGAAGCAGTCAGATCCGACTTGGTGATTCCAGGGGCCGGCGCGAGGGTTTTGACAGGCGGCCCGGGGACTGCTACAGCCGTGACCGACCTGGGGGCTTCAGAACCCAGCTCGGGGACTTCGGAGCCCGGCCCGGGGATTTCGCCAGTCGGCCCGGGGACTTCTTCAGCATAGCAGGCGGAAGGAGCTGCCAACCCACCGCCTCCCAGCCCAACCACCCTCGTACAAGTCGCAGAGATTGCAGTCGAAGAAATTGCGGCGCCTTCATGGGCTCGGCCAATCCTTAAGTTCCTGGTGAATAAAGAGCTGCCAACCGATGAAATCTTAGCCCGACAAGTACAGAGGCGAGCTGCAGCTTACACCATAGTCAACAAAGAGCTGGTACGACGGAGCGTCACAGGAGTCTACCAGCGGTGCGTGGAGTCGGACCAAGGCCAAGCAATACTCAGAGATATCCATCAGGGCGAGTGCAGCCACCACGCGGCTGCAAGAGCACTGGTGGCCAAAGCTTTCCGCCACGGGTTCTTCTGGCCGACCGCCCTGGAAGAGGCCAAAGTGCTGGTCAAGAAGTGTCAAGGGTGCCAGCGATTCCGTTCCAAGCCACGCCAGCCGGCTTCTGCACTCAAGACCATTCCCATAGCCTGGCCCTTTGCCGTGTGGGGATTGGATATGGTGGGACCATTCAAGATGGCCCGCGGTGGCATGACTCATTTGCTGGTTGCAGTGGACAAGTTTACCAAGTGGATAGAGGCAAAACCAATCAAGAAGCTGAATGGGCCGACTGCCGTGACCTTCATCGCCGACATCACCACGCGGTACAGCATCCCACACAGCATCAGCACCGACAATGGCACCAACTTTGCAAAGGGAGCCTTGGCTCGTTTCTGTGCGACGCAGGGCATCCGCCTGGACCTAGCGTCCGTTGCCCACCCACAATCAAACTGCCAGGTGGAACGTGCAAACGGCCTCATTTTGTCCGGCCTCAAGCCCCGACTGGTCGAGCCTCTAGAGCATTCGGCTGACTGCTGGCTCGACGAGTTGCCGGCCGTCTTCTGGAGCTTGCGCACAACTCCAAACAAATCAACAGGCTTCACGCCTTTCTTCCTCGTCTACGGTGCCGAAGCCGTCATCCCGACAGATATCGAATTTGACTCCCCAAGAGTCACCATGTACACCGAGACGGACGCCAAGGAAGCACGAGAAGACGGTGTCGACCTGCTGGAGGAAGGCCGGCTGTTGGCACTCAGCCGGTCGGCCATCTACCAGCAGAGTCTGCGCCGATACTACAACCGCAAGGTAAAGCCAAGGTCCTTCCTAGAGGGAGACCTTGTGCTCCGGCTGATCAGCGAACAGCCGGACAGCACAAGCTCTCGGCACCTTGGGAAGGCCCTTTTATCATCAGTAAGGTACTAGGCAATGATGCCTACTATCTGATCGATGCCCAGAAGCCCAGAGCGCGCAAGAGAGATGATTCAGGCAAAGAAACAGAGAGGCCGTGGAACGCAAACCTCCTCCGAAGGTTCTACAGTTGAAAGCAGTATGTATCACGCTACCTTTTGTACTATGTATAAAGACTTCGGGTCCCCCGAGAAGAGCTCGGGGACTGCCCTCTTTTTATCTATATGATAAGTGTCATGCCTATGAGAATGTATACTCTATTTTTCTTCCGCCTGGCACCGGGTTCGACCAGTCGGCCCGGAGCCTCGCCGCCTTCTACAATATGCCGCCTCCTGCAGCCGGACAAGTAGTGTGCCGGCACCAAAGCCTCCTTTGTCAGAAGCCACAGCTCGCAGAGCGACTGCATGGCGGGCAAAGGTTGCAAAGAAGTGCCCCACACGAAAAAACGACTAAGGAAGAAGGCGCATATAGTAGAAGGCGGCATCGCACCTAGTCGTCTGGCCGCCTGGCGGCCGGACGGCCGGCCCCCACCTTACTACCCAAAGCTCTGAATGGTTAAATCCTAGCCCCCCCCCCCCCTCACAAACGGCTAGAGTGCTCAAACCATCCACGGTCCGCAGAGCGGCCGCCTGGCCGGTGAAAGCAAAGCCAAAGGGTCGGCGGCAAAGGAAAAAACCAAGGAGAAAAAGGAAAGAAGAGTGGAGGTCGGCACAGCAAGCATAAGCAATGATAAAATATTTTTACATGGATAAAGGCCTCTGGCCAGCATTCAAACAGAGTTTGATATACACCCCAAGGGTGGAATTGCGCGAATTTAACAAAATGTTCAGAACAGCAAATAGAAAGCAGATAAAATCCTAAGAAGACTCTGGCTGGGCGGTGCCGGTTGGCACAGCAGAGGACTCCGGCTGGGCGGTGCCGGTTGGCGTGGCAGAGGGATCCAGCTGGCCGGTGCCGGATGGCGTGGCCAAGGGCTCCGACTGAACGCTGGAATGGCCGCACCACCTGGCACGGCAGGTGGCTCCGTCTGAGCAGACGGATCGCCGGCAGCAGGCGGGGCGTCGGAATGCTGGAGGACGGAGTCGGTGGCATCCGTCGGAGGAACAGGCGAAGGGTCCGCCCCCACTTGAACGCCTCCAGCAGCAAGCGGCGCCTTGGTGCGTGGCTCGTTGCTTGAGGCCCGATAAGGTTGGGGCTGACCGTCCGCCACGACCTCCGGCATGTCGACATCGCTCTCGTCTTCCTCCTCCTCCTCCTCCCCCTCTTCTTCCTCCCCGTCCTCCCCTTCATCGCTGGAGTCGATGACTTCGGCAGAGTCTTCGCTGTCCTCCGGGTTCATCCCGAGCCACTCGTGCGGAGCCTCACTGCCTTCCTCGACAACCTCCGGCACAAAGACATTGGTGTCGGTGAAGTCGGTGATCGCCGCCGCCCTTTTGACGAGCTCAGCTTCCACCACCGCCAGCTCCTCCTACGCCTCCAGCTGGAACGTGGCTAACTGGGCTAGATCTAGCCCAGGGTACCACGCCTTGATGAATTCCAAGGCCCGGCGTGCTCCTGCCCAGGCTGCTGAGCCTTTCCAGGCCTCCAGGCGGCTAGCTGCCACCTCCAGCCAGTCGGCAGTCCGACTTGGGGTGCGCGGAGCTGGCAGGCCTGGCCAGAGGGCGGAAACCGCCTGGGCTCCGGCGCACTGGAGGCGGCGCAGCAGTCGGTGGGCAGGCCGAAGCCGGTCCTGTATGCTGAGGACCTATTCGCCAAGAGTCCGCGGCGCATCCGCGGTGATCTGCGCACCTCCCGCTCTTCGCTCCTCGCGTTGGGCCTCGATCATTTGGATCGCGGTTACGGAATGGCCCGGGAAGAAGTCTGTACGGGCAGAAGAAGAAAAAAGGACAAGACCATAAGCAGGGGTCGGCTGCTCAAAGCAAGAAATCAGGCGAGCAAGGCTTACTGTCGACCAAGTCTTCGATGCTACTGAAGCAGGCCGTCACCTGGGCCTCCTTGTCAGCCCAAGCAGAGTGTTCGAGCTCAAACTCGGCAAGGAGGCTGGTCTCCGCCGTCTCCGCCTTCTGCTGGGCCGCCTTGAGGGTTTCCGCCTGTTCGCCAAGTTGGGCGACCAGGCGGTCCCGCTCCTCCGCCAGCTTACTGCACTCCACCTCCTTGCCATGAAGGGCGGTTTTGGCTTCGCCCAGCTGCTGCTGCAGGGTGGCATTAGCCTCTGAAGAAAGAAAGAGGAGAAGAAGGCATCAGTCAAGCATAAAAGACAAAGGAAAGAAACGATCAAGGAGATTCGGCCCGACTGCTCAGCAGTTTGGCCCGAACCTCGGGGACTATAGCCCGCGGGCGCGCCAGCGCGCCCCCGCGGAAAAGAAGTAGCCGACAAGGGAAAAAGAGCAACTAAGGAGATTCGGCCCGACTGCTTGGCAGTCGGCCCGAACCTCGGGGACTACAGCCCGCGGGTGCGCCAGCGCGCCCCCGTGAAGCAAGAAGACAGAAACTTATGCCGGCTCTCAGCGAGATGGGCCGTCTGCGCCTCCAGCTCCCGAACCTTGGAGTTGTAGGAGGTCGCGCGAAGGTTGTGATAATCCTGAAGAAGAAACATCAAAACGAAATCAGCAATCGACAATTACAAGTTAAAGTTCCGACCTGCCTGCTTAGCAGCCGACCCGGAACTTGGGGACTACACCCAATGGGTGCGCTTGCGCGCCCCCACGAAAGAAGCAAAGAAGAACATTCGGAGAAAAAACCCAAAGACGGCTTACCCGGATGGCGGTGCGCGACTCCAAGTAGGCCTCGTTGCAGTGCTTGAGTGCCACTGCCTCCGCCCGGAGCTTGGCCTGGACATCAAGAGACGCCTCATTCAGGGCGCCAGTTCCGCCCCCGTGTACCCAGCCCACGGGCGCGTCACTGGTCGCCCCGGTGTCAAGGGCCGACGAGCTGGAGGCGCCGATCTCCTATGGCCGCGGCGTCGAGGCCGCCTTCTCTAGATAGCGGCGCGTGGGAATGCGGACCGCGGGAACCAGGACCATTGCCACCGTAGTCCCGACCGGTGGCACCGGCGGCGCCACTGGCTGTTCGTCCCGCGGCTCGCTGGCTGGCGGAGGCGGCGGCACAAAGACGTCCAGCATGGCTACGTCGCCGCCCCCCTGTTGCTGGATCGGGTGATCGCCACCGGCTCCTCCGGCCGTCGCCTCGAAATCAGGCGGAGGCGACGCAGTATTCAGAGGGGTCACAAGTAGTGGCTCTTGGCAGCGGGTGGCCTCCGCAAGCCGTTCCTTCTTTGTGGCCTGGGCTTCTGCCTGCGCCAGCGCCCTCTCGGCGGATGCAGCAGACAAGGCCGCCTGCTCCTGGGCCAGGCGGTCGGCCTCCGCCTCCTCGCGCCCCTCCTGCGCATTCCGCTCTGTCGCCTCCCGGAGGTCGGCGGCCGGGTCGATACGCCGGTTGGTCGAAGAGGTCGCTGCCGACCTAAGGACTGAGTCGACGCCCGATTTCTCGAGGGTCAGCGGGGCCCTGAAACAAGAAGAAAAGTCAGAAGACTTTCATGACAGATTGATGAAAAAACAAGGAGTAAGGGAATGATGCTTACGCCAACACCATGACAGGCACCTTCGGCTGCCTTTGGTACTGGGCCGCCTTGGTCGCGGTCTCTTTCCGCCTGGTCGCCGCGGCCGGGTTCTTGGGCTTCTTGGGAGCGCTATCGAACAGGGTCAAGCCCTGTTTCCGTTTGCGCTTGCCGCCTGGGGCGGGCGGCCCAGAAGAGGGGCCGGCGCCGGTGGTGGCAGAGCTCCGGGCGGGGCGCGGCTCGTCGTTGTCTTCGTCATCGTCAGGCCAAGCCTCCACGCCGCCGCCTCCCTCGGAGCCGCCTACTCCACTACCGCCGTCCGTTCTGCCTCCACCGCCTGTCGCATCGTCGACCAGGGCGGCCGCCCCCAAGTCGGGGTCATCCACGTCGCTCTCTGCCCTGGCCGCCTGGAGGTTATCACCCGACCCCAGGAGGGCGGCCATTGCCTCGGACATATAAATCTGCAACCAAGAAGGAATCAAGTCTTGAAGGGCGGCGCCATAAAGAGAAACAAAGCGGAAGAAAGCAGTTCAAAGGACAAAGACAAGAAACTTACCGCAGGAGGCGGGTTGTGGCGAGAGTACGGCCACTTCCCGTACCGCCACTCCTTTTCCAACATCTTGAGGTCGGAGATCTCGTTCACCATCCGCGAGACTTCGGCAGGCGGCATTCCCTTCGTGCACAGCCGACACGGATCGCGGTGTCCGCCCATCCGAAAGATCGGATGAGGGCGGCTCTCGAGCGGGAGGACCCGACGCTCCACGAAGGCGACGAGAAGTTCGGAGGCCACGAGGCCCTCCGACTCCTGGAGCACTCAGAGTCGGCCAATGGCGGCCGCCGCGTCACCGAAAACGGCTTCGGCTTGTACTTCCAGGAGACACGGGCTCCAGTGGGGGGGGCGGCCTTGTAGGCCGGCAAGTTGAGGAAGTCGGCAGCAGGGTCCACGTTGTCGACGTAGAAATAAGACTGCTGCCACATCTTCACCGACTGCGCCAGCTTGATGACGGGGAAGGCGTTTCGCTGCGCCGGCCGGCGCACGGCGACGAAGCTCCCGCACTCGGCCGCCATCTCCTTGGCGGAGGTGCCGAGTTTTCCATAGAAGAATGCTCCCCACAGCTTGATGGTGGGGAGGATGCCGAGGTAGCCCTCGCACGCCATGACGAAGGCGGAGAGCAAGGTCACGGTGTTGGGCGTGAGATGGTGGGGTTGAAGGTTGTAGAATTTGAGGAAGGTGCGGAAGAAGCCGCTTGCCAGAAGGCCGAAGCCCCACAGGAAATGCGAGCGGAAGACGACCCGCTCGCCTTCCTGCGGCGCCGGCGAGATCTCCGTCTTCGGTGGCACCCGCGCCTTGACGAAGGCCGCGCTGGGCATCCGGCGCGTGTCGCGGAGGAAGGTGATGTGGTCCTCGATCACAGTCGACCCATCCCAGTCGCCCATGGCTCCGGCTAGCGGCACGGAGGGGAGAGAGGCGTCGGCGACGAGCAACGACTGCAGCGCTATGGCAGCAGCGGCCGAAGCTGAGAGGAGAAGAAGAAGAGTGGGAAGGGGTCAAGGAACTTTGTCGCACCTCTCCCCCCTCCCTACTTATAGCGCCCGGGCTATGTAGCCGAGGGGGCGGGACGTGGGGTCGTGGGATTAACTGTGCCCACGCCCCCGCGACTCCCCGTCTCCCGCGCGCATTTACCCTGTCGTGAATAGTCGTGGGGATGGCAACCGCCCCCTCCGGCGCAGTGAATCCGCCCGGTTGCCGAGGCGTGGTAGTGGCGGGCCCGGCCAGGTGTCATGTCCCATCCAGAGCATGGGATGGCAGGCTTGTTAGGCTGACGTGCGCCGCGTGGCGCGTCCGCGGTGGGCGGCTGCCTGGGAAGCTTAACAGGCACGCCACCTGTTTCCCGCCTTGGAGTTCAAAATCAACCACATAGCTCTGCCTAGGAGAGGTCGGCTTTAGCGGTCGGCTGGCCACAAGACGGATTGACATTTTCCAGAGCTCGGGGAGGGGAGAAGCCGCTGAGACCTCGCGGCCCCTCGACCACGACGCATCACCGGCTTCGGGGACTACTGTCGGAGTAATGGGCCACGGGTAGGCTCACCCGAGTGCCAAGATTTACCAAGACTTTGGGCCATCTCCGCCTAGCTGGGACCCAAGCCGAAACTCCCCCTCTAGGGTCGACTGGCTCAGTGGCCGGCTGCAAGAGGGCGGGTGAGCCAAGACTACGGCACTCCGGGAGGCCGGCTCTTGACAGCCACCTTCCAGAGAGGGCGGCAACAGGCAGGCGACCACCTCACAACTGCAGCATGGCCGAGCCCCCCTTCGAGAGTACAAGACAGAGCATGGCTACAGTAAGGCGCGTCGCCTCCAATGCTCAGGACGGGCATGGCTACAGTGCTCCGTACAGACGGAGATCTCCGCACGACGGGGCACTGTGCCATGTCTCCCCTGACATCGCTTCGGGCAGGCGGAGTCCTGTTCCCCACGACGGCCTGTCGGTACGGCCTGCCAGAGGCGGGCCCTATTAGGCAGTGACCTCAAGGAAGGCAGCGGAAGCTCGACCAGGCGGATTCAAGAGGAGCCGGCCTCCATCAGGCGGTCGTCCCTAATCCCGAGGCGAGCACGCCACTAAGCTGATAAGACCAGGAGTGGCTACAGTAGCCTCCCGCCAGGCGGCGGGACTGTAGCCATGCAAAGGTGACCAAGCTCCCGTCACCAACGATACGGGTACAGTAAGCAGCCGCCAACCAGTCGGCGGGGCCCACCAGGCGGCGGGCCCCAGTGGTCGGCGGAGAAGCCGGAGGCTGGAGACTCTAATAGCCGGGCCTAGCAGACGGCCATATTACCATTGTAGCCCTGGGGGGTAGGCCTATATAAACCCCCCAGGCCACGCATGCAAAAGGTTGGACCCCATTTAGAACTAGCCACCCCTTAGAGTAGGAAGAGAGCTAAGCCTTGCCTCCTCCTGCCTCTAGCATACACCTCGAGGAGCACCATTGTATCACTTGTGCCTTAGTGATCATGTGGAGACCCCGTAGAGCAGGACTAGGGGTGTTATCTCCTAGGAGAGCCCCGAACCTGGGTAAAGTACGCCGGCGTTCGTGTCTACGCCTTATCCCGCTTCCAGGCACCGGCGATGTCCTACTCGCTCCCACCATGATAAGCCATCCATTGGCATTTGTCGCACCCAACCCCCGACAATTTAGTATAATTTAGATAAATTCAAAAGTGGCATGGCAAGGACAAGAGGATGTGGAACCCCTTCAAAATGCTAAGGACAAGGATTGGCAAAAGCTCAAGACTCTACATTTTTTTTGTTGAAGTGATCCAAGATCACATTGAGTCCATAGGAAAACCAATACTATTAAAATGGTATGAGGTGTTGCTTAATGATCTTGTTTCTTAAGTGCTTAGTGATATTGCTCCAAAACCCTCAACAACTCTCTCCATCCAAATATGTCCAAATCCTAATTCCCAACTCAGCCACACCGATACTTCTCATCCAGAGCCACCAAGTTTATCTGGACTTAGCCACAACCAAAAACCCTAACAATTTGGTCACACCGATAGAGATCTCAGTCCCACCAAGATGGCCTTACCAGCACTCTGTGACTTGTTGCAATCATTGCATTCTCACCGGGAAGGTGCAATCAGTCTCACCGAGTTGGCTTCACCAATTATCTGTTGCCTTGTTGCTTCACTTCGGTCTCACTGAGATGATACTACCGGTGTCAACGAGATGAGGTTTGCACTAGGCCCTAGCACATCGATCCCACCGAGTTGTTCCTGTCAGTCCCACCAAGATTCCTATCATTCATATTTTTGCACAGATCGGTGCCACCGAGTTCTCTGATCGGTGCCACCAAGATAGGTCAAAAGTGTGTAACGGTTGGATTTTGTGTGGAGGCTATATATACCCCTCCACGCCCTCGTCCTCATAAGAGAGAGAGAGAGACATTAATTAAAATGTGCCTACACTTCCACCATTCATTTTCTGAGAGAGAACAACTTACTCATGTGTTGAGACCAAGAGATTCCTTTCCTACCATTTGAACCTTGATTTCTAGCCTTCCCCAAGTTGCTTTCCACTCAAATCCTTGCCAAATCTGTTTGAGAGAGTTGAGTGTTGGGGATACTATCGTTTGAAGCACAAGAGCAAGGAGTTCATCATCAACACACAGTCTATTACCTTCTAGAGAGTGGTGTCTCCTAGATTCGTTAGGTGTCGCTTGGGAGCCTCCGACATGATGTGGAGTTGAACCAAGAAGTTTGTAAGGGCAAGGAGATTGCCTACTTCGTGAAGATATACCCGAGTGAGGCAAGTCCTTTGTGGGCGATGGCCATGGTGGGATAGACAAGGTTGCTTCTTCGTGGACCCTTCGTGGTTGGAGCCCTCCGTGGACTCTGATACGTCTCCAACGTATCTATAATTTTTGATTGTTCCATGCTATTATATTATCTGTTTTGGATGTTTTATATGCATTAATATACTATTTTATATTATTTTTGGGACTAACTTATTAGCCTAGAGCCCAGTGCCAGTTTTTTTCCGTGTTTTTGTGTTTTACAGAAAAGGAATATCAAACGGAGTCCAAACGGAATAAAACTTTCGTGATGATTTTTCTTGGACCAG
Source organism: Triticum timopheevii (assembly GCA_963921465.1). Classification (NCBI taxonomy): domain Eukaryota; kingdom Viridiplantae; phylum Streptophyta; class Magnoliopsida; order Poales; family Poaceae; genus Triticum; species Triticum timopheevii. The sequence continues at coordinate 327,199,164 of OY997266.1, forward strand.
AAGACACACGTAGGACTTGGAGATGAAGTCACAGGAGTCCTGAGGAGGCCACAAGCCTTAGAGGCGTGCCCTAGGGCTTGTGGGCCCCTCGGAGCTCCTCCAACCCTAATTCTTGGCCTATAAATTCACAAATATTCCCAAACGACCAGAAGCGTCCACCAAAATACTTTTCCGCCGCCGCAACCTTCTGTACCCATGAGATCCCATCTTGGGGCCTTTTTCGGCACCCTGCCGGAGGGGGGTTCGATCATGGAGGGCTTCTACATCAACTATGTTGCCCTTCCGATGAAGCGTGAGTATTTTACCACAGACCTACGGGTCCATAGCTAGTAGCTAGATGGCTTATTCTCTCTCTTTGATCTTCAATACAATGTTCTCCTCGATGTTGTTGGAGATCTATCTGATGTAATATTGTTTTCTGGTGTGTTTGTCAAGATCAGATGAATTGTGGATTTATGATCAGATTATCTATGAATATTATTGGAGTCTTCTATGAATTATTATATGCATGATTTGATATCTTTGTATTTCTCTTCGAATTATCGGTTTGGTTTGGCCAACTAGATTGGTTCTTCTTGTAATGGGAGAGGTGCTTACTTTTGGGTTCAATATTGCGGTGTCCTCAACAAGTGACAAAGTAGGGGTAGCGAGGCACGTATTGTATTGTTGACATCAATGGTAAAAAGATGGGATTTTCATCATATTGCTTGAGTTTATCCCTCTACATCATGTCATCTTACTTAAGGTGTTACTCCGTTCTTATGAACTTAATACTCTAGATGCATGCTGGATAGCGGTGATGTGTGGAGTAATAGTAGTAGATGCAGGCATGAGTCGGCCTACTTAACACGGACGTTATTCCTATATTAATAATCATTGCCTTGGATATCGTCATAACTTTGTGCTTTTATATCAATTGCTCGACAGTAATTTGTTCACCCACCGTGTTATTTTGTTTCAAGAGAGAAGCCTCTAGTGAAACCTATGGCCCCCGGGTCTATTTTCCATCATGTATTTTCATATCTATAAACCGAAAAACCCAAAAATTCCTTGCTGCAATTATTTATTTTTACTTTGTTTTACGTTTTAGTAATCTTTTATATCTATCTCCATCAGATCTCATCCTTGCAAGTGTCGTGAAGGGATTGACAACCCCTTTATCGCATTGGGTGTAAGTGTTTGATTGTTTGTGCAGGTGCATAGATTGGAGACTTGCCTGTACCTCCTACTGGATTGATACCTTGGTTCTCAAAGTGAGGGAAATACTTCTCTACTTTGCTGCATCACCCTTTCCTCTTCAAGGGAAAAACCAACGCAAGCTCAAGAAGTAGCAGGAAGAATTTCTGGCGCCTTTGCCTGGGAGGTTCTACATGAAGCCTACCAAGTAGCCACCATAAACTCTCATCTCTTGCATTACATTATTTGCCATTTGCCTCTCGTTTTCCTCTCCCCCACTTCTAAAACAATTTTAGAAAAATACAAAAAGATTTGCCTTTTCATTCGCCCTTCTTCCGTTCGTCTTTTCGTTTGCTTTTTGGTTGCTTGTGTGCTAGATTGCTTGTTTTGCTTTCATGGCTAGTCTTTCTACCACTCAATTTTAAACAAAGGGAGGGAGAAAACTTAAAGATGCTTGGCATAGAATTTGCAATGCTCAAAATAGATCTACTCGTAAGCAATCTACTACCGTTCTCCTCCATAATTTTTATATGGGTGTTACTTCTTGGTATAGATATGTGCTAGATACCATTACCGGAGATAATTTCTTGGGGAGCCATACTTTGCATGCCTATAATTCTATGATAGATTTGGTAGGCTCACCACCACTCATGGTTAATGAAACAATTTTAACTTTGAAACATGTGATGCAGAGTCTTGGTATTATTGAAAATAAAATTGCTACCGTAGAGCTTATTGAAAACTTGGATAAGAAGATTCATAATCAAATTACTCAATATGAATCTAAGGTAGGAGTCACTTTAAAGAATTTAAGGGAAAAACAACCTATAGTTAATGAAAAGATAGATCAAGATTCTACTAGAATTGGCAAGCTAGAAGATATTATTACCAACTTGGGTTCCGCTTTTGCCTCTGTTAAAACTACTCCAAATTTTCCTCCTACTAAAGCTACTAAGTTTATTTATGTTCCTAAGAATAAGGGTGAATCTTCTAGTAAAGGAAACGAAGATCTTAAGATGATAAGTGTTCAACCCAACTTTATTAATATGATTAAGGAACCAATTGCCGCTAGTGAATTTCTTGATTTTTTGCCTAGGAGTTTGATTATTGATAAAACCAAGGAATCTCCTAAGGCCTCGTTTGGTACAAGTGGATTGGGGAGGTTTGGAGAGGGGGGATTTAAGGGGATTAGGTGAATCCCTTCCTTCCACCCAATCCCCTCAAAACCCCTTGAATCCCCAAAACTCTCCATCCACAATCCTCTTTGTTTAAAAATTCGGTTTGGTAGGCAGGGTATGTCGTATTGACATAACATGGTGTAGAACATTTAAAAATCCAATCTTTACAATGTAACTAACTCCTCTTATATCCTTGCTACAGAATTGTAAAGGTGACCTAATAAAAATGAGACAAAGTTCTTCCATCGAGCCCTGTTCACAACGTTATCTAACACAAGCAAAGATTGAATGTTTCGCAACAATAATACCTCATCACAGCCACAATATAATTTTGCATCAAAGAAAATATATCCATCTTTTGGTGTCATGATCATCTAGCTTAGAGAACCTGAGAGAAATTTATCCACCCAGCTTGTTTATTGTTGCTTCTTTTGGTGCTCAAGAAACCTGATGAAACAAAAAGAGATGAATATTAGAGTGCTTTTAGAAGAAAAAACTGTTACAGCAAATAGCTTTGCTAGATGAACATTAGCTCTATTTACAAAGGGAGTAATACATATGAAAGCATAATTGTAGATTTCATCAAGTATCACCGGAACATAGTAAGCATAATGCATGCAAAATGAGCATCTGCAATCATACAACAATACTGAAACTAAGTCACTTGAGCATCAACCACACGCATAATACAGGAAGGATTAATAAATATGACATGAATTAGAACCCAAGCCTCATACAGGACCTCATCAGGCCACCCTAGTTTGGTTTGATGACCAGAACATACAGAGCAGAATTGGACATGGGGGTGTTGCCGCTTACCCGAAGAGCCGTCAAGGCGGAGTTTGCCCTTGCACACGATGTGGTCATTGGCCCAACTCGGCTGTGTCACATCACAGCAAGCGACCAAGGCACCGTTTTTCCGTCGACCATTCACAACATTACCTAACACAAGCAAAGATTGAATGTTTGTTCAGTGGCATATATACATTATAATGAATGGTAAAAAATATATAGGAGTTTGGGAGAGACAATAATAAGATATAGTAACCTGGCAAGCATACTCTATGGTTATAACTATAACAGACTTTTTCCTTGACAATTGGCCTACAATCTGTAATAAAAGCATATGCTCCATGAAGTGTCATGAAGCAAAAAATGCAATAATTTCTAGATTCATTTGGTACAAATCAAGTTTATAACCTCAGTATTGAGAGAAGATAACACACCACACAAGTCTGCCGAATTTCATACCAATAGTTTCTTTGACTGAAATATGCAACAATCGTCAAGGCTTATCTGAAACTCGGATCATCTTTAAAAAAAGACCATGCTCACATACTAAAAACTAGAATGGTGGACCTCTAGAGTTATATTATTTTCATGTTACTAAATAAACCTAAATAGGCCAACCTATGTTCTAGTACTCCAGTTCTCTCAATGAATTACCACATACAAAAATACAAAAATGCACCAACCTCTTCATTGTTCGCAGCAATAGCATGTCCATACTCCCAAAAATTAACTAGGTTTTAATTAGCCAACAAACCAGAAGTGCAAAAGGCAACTTGTATTATAAGATATAAGGTACGTCACAATGCACAACTTTTCGATTCCCAATTAGTAGGATGATCCAACCATGCACAGAACAAGCATATAATCATTTGCTCTTGCCAACAAATGCACACCAAACATTGAAATTAGTCCATCTAGAGCAGATTATGGTAATCAAACTTATTAGTTCAAAAATGAATTGAAGATACAATATATTTATAGTTCTAGAACCACAAAATAGTATCTAGGGCAAAATATCATCCAAACACCAAACCATGGAGGAAGAGCACTCCATGGTCAAGCTCCAGACTAGACGCTCCTACGAGGACGTGAGGGGGCGACGGGAAGGACAGTGCATAGGTACCTACCGGGGTCAAATCCAGCTTTCCAGCTGGTGGACACGTGTCAAGAGGCTGCGGCCGATGGCAGCGCGTCGATGAGGCTGCGGGCGGCGCGCGCGAGGAGGAGGTTGTGGCCGGTGGCGGCGCGAGGAAGAGGCGATCGCGCAAGGAGGAGGTTGTGGTCTTCGTCATGGCTCCAGATCCGTGAGGGCCTAGGCATGCCTTCTTTGCCACGTGGGTCAGGGCAAATTGGAGGGGAATCGAGCGGACTAGGCCAGCAAAACCTCGTCTACCAAATGAACCGAAGAGGATTTTAGGGGTTTTGGGCCACGCATGTAAAATCCACTCAAAACCTCCCAATCCACTGTTACCAAATGAGGCCTAAGGGTTACAAGTGTGCAATTGAGAAGTTGCATACCAAAGATGACAATACCTAGATCTATGTTTTATGCCTAGCTAGGGGCGTTAAACAATAGCGCTTGTTGGGAGGCAACCCAATTTTATATTTTTTGTTTTTATGTTTTGGATTCTGTTCTTGAATAAATACATATTATTACCTTTTGTAGTAATTGTGTTTTAGTGTTTTTAATTAGTGTTTGAGCCAAGTAAAGCCTTTTGGGATACTTTGGTGTATCGTTGATTTGATCTTGCTGAAAAACAGAAACTTTTGCGCCCAGAAACATAATTGATCTAGGCTTATGGAATGTGATAAAATCCTGATTTTTCTACAAAAGATTGATATATGAATTGCATATGTTATACTAATTTTGCAAAAATTTTGGAGTTACATAAGTATATGAAGTTTACAGATTACTACAGAATGTTCTGTTTTTGGCAGATTCTGTTTTCTATGTGTTGCTTGCTTATTTTGATGATTCTGTGGGTAGTATCGAGGGGTATGAACCAGGGAAAAGTTGGAATACAGTAGATATTACACCAATATAAATAAAGAATGAGTTCACAACAGTACCAAAAATTGGTGATTTATTTTCTTATACTAATGGATCTCATGAGTTTTTTGTTGAGTTTTGTGTTGTGAAGTTTTCAAGTTTTGGGTAAAGATTTGATGGAGTATGGAATAAGGAGTGGCAAGAGCCTAAGCTTGGGGATTCCCAAGGCACCCCAAGGTAATATTCAAGGACAAGCAATCATCTAAGCTTGGGGATGCCCCGGATGGCATCCCCTCGTTTGTCTTCAATCCATCGGTAAATTTACTTAACGCTATATTTTTATTCACCACATGATATGTGTTTTTCTTGGAGCGTCTTGTATGATATGAGTCTTTTCTTTTTAGTTTGCCACAATAATCCTTGCTGTAAACACCTTTTGAGAGGGACAAGCATGAATTGTGATTTATTAGAATACTCTATGTGCTTCACTCATGGTTCGATATTCTGGTGTACTAGGCGTTTATATCTTTTGAGCTAGGCAATTTGCTCTAGTGCTTCACTTATATCTTTTTAGAGCACGACGGTGGATTTATTTTATAGAAATTGTTGAACTCTCATGCTTCACTTATATTATTTTGAGATTCTCTAAACAGCATGGCAATTTTCTTAGGTTATGAATCTAGTCCTAATATGATGGGCATCCAAGAGGGATATAATAAAACTTTCGTATTAGGAGCGTTGAATACTATGAGAAGTTCGATTCCTTGCATTTGTTTTGAGATATAAAGGTGGTGATATTAGAGTCATACTAGTAGTAATTGTGGATTGGTAGAAATACTTGTGTTAAAGTTTGTGATTCCCGTAGCATGCATGTATGGTGAACCGTTATGTGATGAAGTCGGAGCATGATTTATTTATGGATTGTCTTCCTTATGAGTGGCGGTCGGGGATGAGCGATGGTCTTTTTCTACCAATCTATCCCCCTAGGAGCATGCGTGTAGTACTTTGTTTTGATAGCTAATAGACTTTTGCAATAAGTATGTGAGTTCTTTATGACTAATGTTGAGTCCATGCATTATACGCACTCTCACCCTTCCACCATTGCTAGCCTCTCTAGTACCGCGCAACTTCCGTCGGTGCATTAAACCCACCATATACCTTCCTCAAAACAGCCACCATACCTACCTATTATGGCATTTCCATGGCCATTCCGATATATATTGCCATGCAACTTCCATTGTTCCGTTTATTATGACACACTCCATCATTGTCATATTGCTTTGTGTTAGAAGGGAGAGAGGTGGAATTGTTTGTTGTATTACTTGAGCCTCGTGCACAAGAGAAGCCAGAACAAATCCTAGTCTATCTCATCTTTCCTAATAATCACGATACTCAACATCCCCCCGCAGTCACAACGGTAGCGACGCAGACGGTGAGACTGGAGAAGAATTCGAAGGTAAGCTGACGGACACCCCCCCACACACACACACAGTCGTAACGATCGATGCATCGCGGAGTCGTGGGTGGAGTGAAAACCGACGAGGTTGCTCAAGCAGGTGGTAGCCCTTTGTGCCGTTTGTCGATGTAGCCGAGAGCGTGGGTGGTGGAGCCGTGGTCGAGGTAGCCGTGAAAAGAATGTCGTGGTCGATGTAGAGTCGGGGTAGCCGGTGTCGAGGAAGTCGCCGTGGAGCCGCGGGCAAGGAGGCGCCGAGTTAGTCGTGGGCGCAGTGGTGTCGAAGTAGTGGTGCGCCGGGAAGTAGATGATGTTGATGACGTATCGCGCCGGGGTTTCCAACCCCGGGGACACATCATAGACGAAGGCACGCATCGGTGTTGCCAGCATCGGGCATGCGTAGACGGACGAAGACGAAGTTGACCAAGCGCCACACCAGGCTTGCTAGGCCCAGGGACACGTCGTAGACGAAGACACGCGACAGTGTTGCCAGCACCAGGCATGCGTAGACTTGGACCTGCACGAGATGTACGCCATCTCAAAGAAGTCGGAAGGGCCAGCAGAGAAGGACTCGATGACGGTTGCGGCGCCAATCGGCGCGGGGCCAATGTCGCATGCGGTTGTCGGAGTAGATGAAGCGGTCGGGGTAGATGATGGCGACGCTGGCGACGGGCTGGTGCTGGACGAAGACGAAGGGGGTGGACGGGCGGCTGTGGCGGCTATGGGGGTAGTGGCGGCGGCGACCGAAGAAGAGCAACGATGATGGCCTAACAGCGGCGGCGGTGGCTAGGTTAGGAGCGCGGCAGTGATGAGGCGAAGAATCCTGACAGCATGACGAAGACCGGCGCGAACGATGCCATTCGTGCGCCAAGGGAGACGGCGCAACGCATACCATAGGAAGTCGACGCGCGGGGATGGCGAAGTGGACAGCGGGCCGCGGCACTACGACCCGATGGGGCGACGCAGCGGCGGCGGGCAGGTCGGGGCGATGGCGGGGACCGCAGGCCGCGGCGCTACGGCCCGAAGGGGCGGTGCAACAACGGAGTGCAGGTCGGTGCAACCGTAGGGACGGCCTCGGGGGGCGGCTGGGACCGCGTATCGCGGCACTACGACCCGTTGGGGCGACGCAGCGGCGACGCACGAGTCAATGCAGCCGCAAGGAGAACCACGGGGAGGTGGCGTTGCGGCCCGACAGGGTGACGCAACGGCAGCCCGTTGCTCGATTGATGGAGGGGCATGCTGAACTCAGGGATGATCTTCATGGGACCTGCGGAGGCGCGCGTAACCGACGGGCCAAGTCGGTCGCCGGTGTAGATGAGGCGGATCACGGCGGCGAGCGGGTGATCAAGCCGATCGCGCGCGTGGTCGGGGACGCTGCTCGGTGGAGGTGGGGTGGCGGCGGAGTCCGAGATGAGGCCGGCGATGACGAACAGCGTGGGACGTCGTGCAGACGAGCTTGTCAGCACCGGAACCTAGGCTGCCAAAGGAGCGCTGGCGCCCGGGCAGCGAGGCCTGGGCGACCAACGGAGTAGTGGCGCCTGAGTTGAGGCAGCCGACGAGCCTGACGCGACCGTCCCGGCGTAGCCGAGGGCAAGGCTGGCGAGGTAGACCGTCGGGCTGCCGTGCAGATACGGCGGAGGCAGGTGGCGTGGATCGATTGGCGTGCCGACGCACGAGCGGCGGCTATGATTGGTCGTCGCATGGCGCGAGGCCGCTGGGTGTAGGCGATGCAGGTGTCCCGGTCGGAGCAGGGCGGTGACAGCCCGGGTAGGGCGACGGGCGCGCCGGCGCACGGACGACGGCCTTGAGGGCTGCCCTTCGCGCGAGGAGGCTGGACCGGTGAAGTAGCCGGCCGGTCGCACCAGTGTCGGAGTAGAGGCACGGGATGTCAACGGTGGCGGCAGGTGACGCAAACCCATCAAGCATAGATCGAAAAACCAAAAATAAAAATGTCAATCAAAAGGACCGGCGAGAGAGCGAAAAAACCCGGAGCAAAGGCTCGGGAAAAAGACTCTTTAGGGCAGCCAGCCAACACGGCCGGCCGACGAACCCTAGGTACGGGCGGCACGGCCCCCTGCGGCGGTCATGGAGGCCAACCGCCCCGGGGGCGGCGTGCGGGTGCGGAAGCGGCGACGGCTAGGGTTTAGGATCGAGATAAGGCTGATACCATGTTAGAAGGGAGAGAGGGATTTGGTGGATGTAGCCGAGAGCGTGGGTGGTGGAGCCGTGGTCGAGGTAGCCGTGCAAAGAATGTCGTGGTCGATGTAGAGTCAGGGTAGCCGGTGTCGAGGAAGTCGCCGTGGAGCCGCGGGCAAGGAGGCGCCGAGTTAGTCGTGGGCGCAGTGGTGTCGAAGTAGTGGTGCACCGGGAAGTAGATGATGTTGATGACGTATCGCGCCGGGGTTTCCAACCCCGGGGACACATCGTAGACGAAGGCACGCATCGGTGTTGCCAGCATCGGGCATGCGTAGACGGACGAAGACGAAGTTGACCAAGCGCCACACCAGGCTTGCTAGGCCCAGGGACACGTCGTAGACGAAGACACGCGACAGTGTTGCCAGCACCAGGCATGCGTAGACTTGGACCTGCACGAGATGTACGCCATCTCAAAGAAGTCGGAGGGGCCAGCAGAGAAGGACTCGATGACGGTTGCGGCGCCAATCGGCGCGGGGCCAATGTCGCATGCGGTTGTCGGAGTAGATGAAGCGGTCGGGGTAGATGATGGCGACGCTGGCGACGGGCTGGTGCTGGACGAAGACGAAGGGGGTGGACGGGCGGCTGTGGCGGCTATGGGGGTAGTGGCGGCGGCGACCGAAGAAGAGCAACGATGATGGCCTAATAGCGGCGGCGGTGGCTAGGTTAGGAGCGCGGCAGTGATGAGGCGAAGAATCCTGACAGCATGACGAAGACCGGCGCGAACGATGCCATTCGTGCGCCAAGGGAGACGGCGCAACGCATACCATAGGAAGTCGACGCGCGGGGATGGCGAAGTGGACAGCGGGCCGCGGCACTACGACCCGATGGGGCGACGCAGCGGCGGCGGGCAGGTCGGGGCGATGGCGGGGACCGCAGGCCGCGGCGCTACGGCCCGAAGGGGCGGTGCAACAACGGAGCGCAGGTCGGTGCAACCGTAGGGACGGTCTCGGGGGGCGGCTGGGACCGCGTATCGCGGCACTACGACCCGTTGGGGCGACGCAGCGGCGACGCACGAGTCAATGCAGCCGCAAGGAGAACCACGGGGAGGTGGCGTTGCGGCCCGACAGGGTGACGCAACGGCAGCCCGTTGCTCGATTGATGGAGGGGCATGCTGAACTCAGGGATGATCTTCATGGGACCTGCGGAGGCGCGCGTAACCGACGGGCCAAGTCGGTCGCCGGTGTAGATGAGGCGGATCACGGCGGCGAGCGGGTGATCAAGCCGATCGCGCGCGTGGTCGGGGACGCTGCTCGGTGGAGGTGGGGTGGCGGCGGAGTCCGAGATGAGGCCGGCGATGACGAACAGCGTGGGACGTCGTGCAGACGAGCTTGTCAGCACCGGAACCTAGGCTGCCAAAGGAGCGCTGGCGCCCGGGCAGCGAGGCCTGGGCGACCAACGGAGTAGTGGCGCCTGAGTTGAGGCAGCCGACGAGCCTGACGCGACCGTCCCGGCGTAGCCGAGGGCAAGGCTGGCGAGGTAGACCGTCGGGCTGCCGTGCAGATACGGCGGAGGCAGGTGGCGTGGATCGATTGGCGTGCCGACGCACGAGCGGCGGCTATGATTGGTCGTCGCATGGCGCGAGGCCGCTGGGTGTAGGCGATGCAGGTGTCCCGGTCGGAGCAGGGCGGTGACAGCCCGGGTAGGGCGACGGGCGCGCCGGCGCACGGACGACGGCCTTGAGGGCTGCCCTTCGCGCGAGGAGGCTGGACCGGTGAAGTAGCCGGCCGGTCACACCAGTGTCGGAGTAGAGGCACGGGATGTCAACGGTGGCGGCAGGTGACGCAAACCCATCAAGCATAGATCGAAAAACCAGAAATAAAAATGTCAATCAAAAGGACCGGCGAGAGAGCGAAAAAACCCGGAGCAAAGGCTCGGGAAAAAGACTCTTTAGGGCAGCCAGCCAACACGGCCGGCCGACGAACCCTAGGTACGGGCGGCACGGCCCCCTGCGGCGGTCATGGAGGCCAACCGCCCCGGGGGCGGCGTGCGGGTGCGGAAGCGGCGACGGCTAGGGTTTAGGATCGAGATAAGGCTGATACCATGTTAGAAGGGAGAGAGGGATTTGGTGGAATTGTTTGTTGTATTACTTGAGCCTCATGGTCATATATATAGGAGTACAATGATCTACTTGTAGTACAAGACAAGCCAGAACAAATCCTAGTCTATCTCGTCTTTCCTAATAATCACGATACTCAACACTTTGCATGATCATGTAGTTGACATAGTTTTTGTGGCAAGGCCACTAATCATATTTTTTATACATGTCACTCTTGATCATTGCACATCCCGGTACACCGCTGGAGGCATTCATATAGAGTCATATTTTGTTTTAGAATCGAGTTGTAATTCTTGAGTTGTAAGTAAATAAAAGTGTGATGATCATCATAATGAGAGCATTGTCCCATGTGAGTAAAGGATGATGGAAGCTATGATTCCCTCACAAGTTGGGATGAGTCTTCGGACTTTATAAAAAATAAAAGAGGCCAAAGAAGCCCAAATAAATAAAAAGAGGCCAAAGAAGCCCACCAAAAAAGAGAGAAAATATGAGAGAAAAGAGAGAATGGGCAATGCTACTATCCTTTTACCACACTTGTGCTTCAAAGTAGCACCATGATCTTCATTATAGGAGTCTTCTATGTTGTCACTTTCATATACTAGTGGGAATTTTTCATTATAGAACTTGTCTTGTATATTCCAATGATGGGCATCCTCAAATTGCCCTAGCTCTAGTGCATCCGTTGCATGGCAATCCCTACTCACTCACATTGATATCTATTGATGGGCATCTTCATAGCCTGTTAATACGCCTAGTTGATGTGAGACTTCCTCCTTCTTTTTTTCTCCACAACCACCGTATTCTATTCCACCTATAGTGCTATATCCATGGCTCACGCTCATGTATTGCATGAAAGTTAAAAAAGTTTGAGAACATCAAAAGTACTCCCTTCGTTCCTCAATATAAGGTGTATTATTTTTCCAAAAAGTCAAACTTCTCTAAGTTTGACCAAGTTTATAGACAAAAATATCAATATCTAGAATACCAAATCAGTATCACTAAATTCATCATGAACTATATTTTTACATTTTATATATTTAGTATTATAAATCTTTATATATTTTGCTGTAAAGTTGGTCAAACATAGACAACAGTTGACTTTTTGAAAAACTAATACACCTTATATTTAGGAACGGAGGGAGTATGAAACAATTGCTTGGCTTGTCATCGGGGTTGTGTATGATTTAATACTTTGTGTAATGAAGATAGAGCCTAGCCAGACTATATGATTATATAGGGAGACCTTTCTTTGGCCATGTTATTTTTAGAAGACATGATTGCTTTATTAGTATGCTTGAAGTATTATTGTTTTTATGTCAATATTAAACTTTTGTTTTGAATCTTCTGGATCTGAATATTCATGCCACAATAAAGAAAATTACATGGATAAATATGTTAGCTAGCATTCCACATCAAAATTTTTGTATATCATTTACCTACTCGAGGACGAGCAGGAATTAAGCTTGGGGATGCTTGATACGTCTCCAACGTATCTATAATTATTGATTGTTGCATGCTATTATATTATCTATTTTGGATGTTTTATATGCATCAATATACTATTTTATATTATTTTTGGGACTAACTTATTAACCTAGATCCCAGTGTCATTTTCTCTTTTTTCCTTTTTTTGGAGTTTTACAAAAAAGGAATATCAAACGGAGTCCAAACGGAACAAAACTTTCGCGATGATTTTTCTTGGACCAGCAGACACACGTAGGACTTGGAGATGAAGTCAGAGGAGTCCCGACAAGGCCACAAGCCTCAGGGACGCGCCCTGGGGGGCGCCCTGAGGGCTTGTGGGCCCCTCGGAGCTCCTCCAACTCTAATTATTGGCCTATAAATTCACAAATATTCCCAAACGACCAGAAGCATCCACCAAAATACTTTTCCGCCGCCGCAACCTGCTGTACCCATGAGATCCCATCTTGGGGCCTTTTTCGGCACCCTGCGGGAGAGGGGTTCGATCACGGAGGGCTTCTACATCAACTATGTTGCCCTTCCGATGAAGCGTGAGTATTTTACCACAGACCTAAGGGTCCATAGCTAGTAGCTAGATGGCTTATTCTCTCTCTTTGATCTTCAATACAATGTTCTCCTCGATGTTGTTGGAGATCTATCCGATGTAATATTGTTTTGCGATGTGTTTGTCAAGATCCGATGAATTGTGGATTTATGATTAGATTTTCTATGAATATTATTTGAGTCTTCTCTGAATTCTTATATGCATGATTTGATATCTTTGTATTTCTCTTTGAATTATCGGTTTGGTTTGGCCAACTAGATTGGTTCTGCTTGCAATGGGAGGGGTGCTTAGTTTTGGGTTCAATCTTGCGGTGTCCTCACCAAGTGAAAAAGTAGGGGTAGCGAGGCACGTATTGTATTGTTGACATCAAGGGTAAAAATATGGGGGTTTTCATCATATTTCTTGAGTTTATCCCTCTACATCATGTCATATTACTTAAGGTGTTACTCCTTTCTTTTAAACTTAATACTCTAGATGCATGCTGGATAGCGGTCGGTGTGTGGAGTAATAGTAGCAGATGCAGGCAGGAGTCAGTCTACTTGAGACGGACGTGATGCCTATATTCATAATCATTGCCTTGGATATCGTCATAACTTTGCACTTTTCTTACTGTCAGTCGACTGTAATTTGTTGACCCAAAATATTATTTTCTTTCAAGAGAGAAGCCTCTAGTGAAACCTATGGCCCCCGGGTCTATTTTCCATCATATATTTTCAGATCTATAAACCGAGAAACCCAAAAATACCTTGCTACAATTTTTTAACTTTGTTTTACGTTTTTGTAATCTTTTATATATATCTGTATCAGATCTCATCCTTGCAAGTGACCATGAAGGGATTGACAACCCCTTTATCGCGTTGGGTGCAAGTGTTTGATTGTTTGTGTAGGTGCATAGATTGGAGACTTGCTTGTACATCCTACTGGATTGATACCTTGGTTCTTAAACTGAGGGAAATACTTATCTCTACTTTGCTGCATCACCCTTTCCTCTTCAAGGGAAAAACCAATGCAAGCTCAAGAAGTAGCAGACTCGCGCATCCATTACCCTTTATGGGTTGAAGTCTCCATCAACATGGACGTATGATAGCACCACCTATCGGAACCACGCCAAAAATTCTCCGCGTCTCCATTGTGTTTGCACACTCTATCCCCATCCCTTTACATTCTTGCACTTGCATGCTTTACTCTTTCCGCTGCTGATACTCTTGCTATGCTTGCATAAAATGTATTGTGTGCCATTTAACATGAGCTAAACTCAACCTTAACTTGAAGAAATTAAAAATTGCCACTTTTACTTGTTAATGGTCTAATCACCCCCTCCTCTAGACCCCTCTTCTTGATCCTTTGACAACTATAATTTGTTCACCTTGCCATTGCCATGTTATCTTCTTTGGAGAAATCTCACTACTGAAGCTATGGATCCCATTCCATTCATCCCTATTTTTTATCCTTTGATCAATGTTCTTAATTCCATTTACAATCTGTACTTTTTTTTGTCGCAATCAATACTTCCAAACACAAGTTGCATTAATCCTTGTAACTAGCAAAGCTACTAGGACCAACAATCTTACTAGTTTCATTGGGGACCAAGGCAATTTCTGTATTTGTGTGTGTAGGTACTGATCATTAGTCGTTTTGCAAGACTCCTATTGCTTTAATAAACCTTAAAGTCATCCACTTGAGAAAAATTGCTACTTGATACGAACCTCTGCACTTGGGGGGGGGGCAACATCTTTCCAGATTGGAGGAAGTGAAATGCGATGGCCGCAGCATCAGCTTGCTCGACGGTGCGCTACTCCTCCCATGGTTGGGGGGGGGGGCAAGATTACACCACCGACATGGGGTGCTCCACCTCTCCCTCCTCCTCCTTTGATGACAAAGACGACGAGGAGGAGGAGCTCCAGTCGAAGATCTCTTTTATGTCCTCCTCCTTGTCCTTGTCCGAGCTTCGATAATCGTCCGACAAGGTGACATCCGGGAGGTGCTAGAATGACTAGGCAAACCGGTGGGTCGAGAGTAGCCTCACCATGGAGAATTCATGACTGATTTTGTCACTATTCGGAAAAAAATGGGTGCAGTTAGGAAGAACTATGGTTTGTTGGATTGCCATGGGGAATTTATGGCGACAAGGAGGTGAACTGGCAACGCACCGGATGGTAAGCCACTTTATGAGGGAGAGGTGCCGAAGCAGTTAGCAATGAATTTAGGACGTTATTTAAGTCCAGAGCGGTACACGGTAAACAATAATCATTGACTAGCCGCCAAAAAACAGTCACTGATGAACGTATACCAGTGATGGGTCATTGTTAGTGATAGCCCCATGATAAGTTACAGCCAGATATGACCCAACTCTGCTAGAACAAGCAATTATCACTAACTGGCCAGTTTTAGGCCGGTCAGTGATGACGTGTTGGGACAGCTCTTGGAAGGTCATCATAATAAGTGACTGTCACACCCTGATTTTCATGCCACTACACTGGAGCTAACAATCATGATAAAATGTGGTTTGACAAAAACTTTTGAGTGTTTTGGACCTTGCCTTGATTGGTTTTTGTCTGTTGTTTGCAAGTGCTCTAAAAATAAAATAAATCCTCCAACTCTTATACTACTTCTCCTTGATTCCAAAACCTTTCCCAATGATAATTACATGTGTGTAGGAAATAAAAATAATTTCTTGCAAAAATAATTTGGCCAAATAGTATTTTCAAAAATTAGTTTTTCAAAAACCCCTGAATTGAGGTTTGCACTGCAAGTACTTAATTAAGGGCAGTAAAAATCTGTCCAAAAAATATATTTGACTCCTATTAGATATAGGATACCCAGAAACCACAAAAATATAATTTTAAAAGTTATTTTCCTATTTTATTTAAAAGCATTTTCTTAAGGCCAGAAATGGTCTTTAATAGGGAAAAAATATTTTATTGCTTAAAAAATATTTGACAAAATTTAAGGAAACTCATAGGACATATATTGTCCATATATAAGAGTTTCAACACATGCTCATGTTCAATATATTGGACAAAACCTCCCAGAACCATTTCTGCCCATTTCAAGGATTTGAAATATTTCTAGAGGAAATATTTTCATAAAAATCCAAGGAAAATCCAGCAAGTCACAAATGCATATTGTGATCACCTTGCAAAGCCTCATGTCAATCCAGGTCATTTTTGTTCACCAAAATGCCCCAAAACCATCTCTGACCAGAATCTAATTTGAACAACTTTGTACTACCAACTTTCTCTCCTTGACCCGAACTTTCGTGAGCATGTTCACATGACCAAATGAGGCTACTACACCAAGTGGTGCATCAAGGGGAAGTGATTTACTCAACTAGATCTACACAAGTTCATTTCTGCTAATTTCTAGGGTTTACAAAAGTTGCATTGGCAACTTTGCCCAAATAAGATCCAAATTGGTGGAAGGCCCTAATTTTATGTGTCATTTCACCCTATGGAGTCTCATGGCAAATTGAGATCATCTACTTTCCCAAACTAGCATCAAACACCTTCTGTATTTTAACTAAAAACCCTGTTTGGGCCTCTTCCACTAATCCAAATGAGTTCTCCTCTTTACCGCACCTCCTCCTAACCTTCCTCTACCTCTGGCATTCAGCACAAGTCAATGCTTATTGATCAAGGGGATGGAACCACCAATTTTCTATTCTGGACAGCCCCATTTCCACTCTTCTCCTTCCTCTCTCTTCACCCACTGGCCACCCAAAGTATCCAAGGACAAGATCCCTTCCTTAGCACCCCCCAAATGCTACTGGACATGCAAGGGCACGCCCACAAGCATAGAAAATATCCTGGACAGCCATATGGGCGCTCTGGAGCGCGCTACAGTGCGCTCCCGCACTGAAGCCGCCCCCTGCCAACCGCCACCGGCCACCTCAGGCCTCCCTAGCGTGTCTCACGAGGCCGCCTCGGCGTCTGGGACACGGCAAGCTGCCGGCCCCCTCCTAAACCTCTCTCCTCTCCCCTCCACGACCTCACCCAAGTGCACCATAGGCCGCGTCCACGGTGCACCACGGCCCCTCTATTTAGAGGCCCTGCCGAGCTCTCCTACAGCTTCTTCCCGCTCTCCCTCTTCCCCAGCAATCTCCCAGACAAGACACCTCTACCCCTCGTGCCCTCCTGCCCCCTCCATGGCTCCCATGGTCGCCGTCGGCCTCCACCCGGCTCCGGCGAACCAGGGTTTCCCCTCCTCTCCTTTGACCACCAGGGGAAGCGCAGAAGGCCATGGGATCCTTCCCGCTCCTTATTTCCTCTGCTCCGGTGCCCATCGCGTCGCGCTCGTCCGCTCCCGAAGCCGCCCGCCGACGCCAAGGTCGCCGTTGCCTCGGTCCTCCACAGCATGCGAGAGACCCATAAATGGGCGCGTCTCAGCCTCCCGAGTCCACCGGTATGCCGGATGCCGTCGGGGACGGCCGGAACCGCCGAGTAGCACGCCGGCGCACCGCTCGGTCGACCTCCTCTGCTCCTGGCGCAAGGAAGGAGATGACCTGCAGGCGGGGCCCTCTCGTCGGTGGCCCAGCCTCGAGGCCAGCTGGCAAGTGGACGCGTCTTCGGGGCCAACCGCCTATCCCACAGGAACGCGGACTCCGCCAGTACGCCTTCAGCGTGGCCTGATCTCCCGCATATCTGAGCTATTGGGCCGGCCCAGCAGCTATCCTACGCCGGTGCGCGCTTTAGGTATAACCTAATTTATTTATTTTTCCTTTTCAGTGAGCTTCTATAATCCATACAAATTCATTTCAACACCAATCTTGAGGATTCAAATTTCTAGTAGTTCCTAAAATCATGCCCTATCACATGGTGTTGTTTGCATATTTTTCCAGAAAACTTTTCTTCACACATATTTCGTAAAACCCTTTTTTTATATTTTTGTGATGAACTTTAGAAAATCACAGAGAGCTCAAAATTGATCCAAATGCCATGATTCAAATTCCTTGATGCTTCTAAGTTCATAACTTAGTTTATGAACATTTTTCTTAATACTTTCTGTACCCCACAAAATAATGAGCCATTTCTTCATATTAGCCAACTTTGCAAATTCATAGAAATTCATTTGGACTCCAAATCCAGTGAAACCAATTTCTAAATGTTTCTGAAATCATGCCTGATTTAATGGGTAATTTTACTCATTTTTATAAAAAGGCATTCTGTAGACAACTTGCAGATCCATTAAATCCCTTGTTCCATCATATTGAAATGTTTAGAAATATCCATTGATCCACTTCCAATGAAATCACCTTGGTCATTCCTCATATGACCAGAGGCATCCTAGAAAAGTCCTACTCACATTTTTTAGAGCACTTTTATTTTTGCCTGGTCGTGTTGCTTATTATGGTTGTTTTCGACGATAGTTGACGAAGTAGATGAAATGCTTGGAGTTGGACCAGAGATATTTGAAGACCTCGAAGACTTTGTTAAAACAGGCAAGCAGCCCTTTGACCATGTCTATGAAACCTTTTTTATGCATGTCATATAGCACTTATATTGCTTGCATTGGAGACATGATACTGTGATGACCACATGGGGTGGTTTGCCAACGTTACTTCCTCGTTGATACTTGCATTGTGCATGACCCTACCTTCTTATGAGGGTTATGCCGGTGGGAGTAGATAGGATGCTAAAGTAGATGCTACGCAAAAAGGGACGGGTATATGCATGATGAAGGAGACAAAGTATTTTCAAAGGACTTTTCGAAAACCCCGTCGGGTGCCACTTATGCCTGAGGGAGATGATGAGATGGGTAACCACTTGATGACGAAGTGGTGTACCGAGGCAAGTGTGTGTTGTTTTCGAAAACGGATTAGATTTAAGATTTGTCGACTGTCCCAACCTTACATGCGCAACCGCTCTACCCTTGTATGGGAAAGGGCATTATTGATTACCTAGGCTGATACTAGCTTGGAGCCTGCATTACAAGTGATGGGGGAGAGTTGGTGCTCTCTCTCGGGACGAGGTCGTGCCAGGTAGGGCGGCCATGACTGTTTTTACAGGGCACTGGATGCACCATTGCATCCCCTCTCGGATGTTACGATCTCGAGTGAGTCTCGCATGATGTACATTATGAGGATATGGAACAACGAGTGGACTCCTTGTTAGTGTTGTCTAGGGAAAGATAGTGATCGGGTGCTTACCCCGGGTACTTGAGGTACCGCGGGTCGTGGTTGACACGGAAGTTCCCCGGATCTTGTGGGTAAAGTGTGCAACCTCTGCAGAGTGTAAAACTATTCGAGTAGCCATGTCCACGGTCAAGGACAGTTGGGCAGTGCTACTTAAACTACGTCCAGAGCTTCACAAACCAGTGTGTGTTTGGATAATTGGGGAGAACTACTTGGGTCAAGTCAAGGGACTTGACATGATTGAGTTGGGTTGATACCCACTCTATTTATGTTCATATCTGTAACCTGTCCTCATGGTTACTTGAATTTTCCTGATGCATGTCTTACAAGTTGTTGAACATGTCATTGCACTCAAAACTAGCTTTCTGCAAAAAAATTACCTATATCATGTATTATTACATCTTGGACCAAAACATGGGTTGCTTGCGAGTACATTCAAAGTAATCATTGGCTTGCCACTGGTTATTTAATTGGCCAGACATGGAAGAACCGGAGTTCGAAGAAGAGTTCTTTGGGGACGAACATGCGAACTAGGACGTTTCCCAGTCAGAATGCCTGTAGGGTTAAGGCAGATGGCATGGGTTCTACTTATCGACGAAGATTTCCGTTGCTTGTGTTTGATTTGATGTTCAGCCCTTAAGGCTTTATCAATGTAAGACTTGACCATAATGGTCATAATTTGTGTAAGATGATATGTATGGATGTAAGACTTGTTATTCAGCTTCTGTGTGTCAGTGAGCATTGATCTGTGGGATCACTGTACACGTGCATTCGGTGATCTCGACTTATGAGTTGGGGTCCCCACAGAGCTGGTATCAGAGCCATCCTGACTGTAGGAAGCCTTAGTTAGCATGGTCGTTAGTTAGGGTAAAACTATTTCCAAAACTACTACTTGTTTCAAAACTATCTATACTTCTCTTCCTTTCTCAGTTTTTCAAAAACTATGGTAGACTTTCCCCATCGATCTCTTCCCTTCAAAACTATTGCAAATGGTCGCTAGCACCCTCAAGCCCTGACCACGGGATTCCTTGTAATCCTCGTGGATAGCCTAGAAGGAGTACACCTTGCCAAACACTCATGCACCTCTTCTGAACCCAGGATTCGCGACACCACAACAAGACGATGCCAACAGAAGATACACCTTTGAAGAATGAGGACATGAAGACCCAGAGGATGGTGACACCTTTGAATTTGCCCTAGGATGATGCAACCTTGTCCTATGACGATCAGGGTGTAAGATATGCAAGACCATGATAGACATCGCTAATAGAGCAATCATGTCCATACCGTTGTTGTATCGGCAACCACCGGTGGATGAGAACCTCGCCATTTGGTCCGCCTCACCATAGTGAGCAGGAAAACGGTTCTCCTCACCACCCCCCCCCCCCCGCTCTTGGTGTCAATGCTGTCATCAACATAACCGACATGATGGACCACTATTATGCCTTGATAATGTCATTGCATAAAGGATTGCCTACCTGGTACCATCAACGGCTTAGAAGACAAGAAGGGATCGTTGTGATTAAGAAGACAATAGAAGACCAAGTCAATGCCAGTTACGAGGAGCCACCTTCACCCCATCACTTCAAAAGGCGAGAAGTTGTTGAAGATTCTTCACGCTCAACCCGGATTGTTTCATCGAACAACTACAAGAGACGTAGCAACACCTGAGGAAAACTCAGAAGACTGCATGAGGCACAAGGCACGACTACTGAGTCCGAGAACCCTAGGGTAGGATGAGTCGTCTACCCCCTATGCACAGTCGAGTCCGTATGATGGTTCGAATAGAACCATGACTATGTGTTGCTTGTTTTTTATTTGTTTGTGTTTTGATATAAGTCGCACTTTTGCCCTAGGCAACAAGTGCGCGACTATATCACCTTCCTTGTTTTCCTTTGTCTGGCCCTTTTTGGCGCCCGTTTGTTTGCACCTGCACTATAGAACCCCCTTTAGGCATTCCCCTCCTCTATGCTACTTTTCCCTCTCATCTCTCTCCTCAACTGAGGACAAGCAAGACAAGATGCACCAAGGGTTCTACTTCGGCGACCAACTAGCACTGAAGACTTTTGTTGCCGCCTCTTCGACCAAGTACAGCCCCGTAGAGTTATGTTTATCCCTCATGACTGGAACCCCATCCCTAGACCCTTCGAGACTTCATAAGATACCCCAGCTCGAATCCTTAACCATGTGCTTAACCCACAGAATTGCAAGAGAACCTGTTAAGCCTCCGTAACCTTGCTTATCACTGGGTTCATTATGGAACTAGTGGACATAGTGAACGAGCACATTATCATCACCAAAACTAATGATGCCATAGGGAAGACCAATTTGAGGATATAGGAATAGAGGACAAATGACTTGATGAGTTTATATCAATGACTTTGAGGAATCATTCGAGACTATTTGGTGGATTATGAGGCTATCATGTTGGTAGATGAACTTTGTGGGATCATGATTATAGAGTAGCATAGCTTTCATTACCCATGAGTAAATTGGATTTATAGGACAATTATGATCGCAAGCTGAAACTCCTAGAAGTGCAAGGATTTGACTTGATCAGATGATATTGATAGGAGACAGTTGATATTACGTAAATAACTTGAGGGAAAAATGTAGGATTCCTCGTTGGACATGAGATTTGGATTAAATAGGTTACCCTAGTGGAGTATGGATGCAGAGTAATTTTACATGGTTCGGAGTAAATTGGCTTTAGACTAAAGATCTCGAACATGATACCATGTTTCTCGGTGGACGATAAACTAGGAGATTGGGTTAATTGTCGGGGTTTATTTAGGGAATCTGTATGAGCTTGACCTTGGAGTTTACTTGACCATGACAATGGGAATCGATGGACTGACTATAGCAAAAATAGCCCTTTCAAGTATCTGGGGATTATAGGAACCTTAGGAGATCATGTGGAACACCATAACCATTGGATTTGTAGAATTGAATGGATTATGTAGTGATTTATGGAAGTTAATGGGCTGTTGGAGTTGATTCATAGGAAGGAAACAAGATCTTGGAGTGGCTTACGACGTGTTTCCTTAGGATAGAGGTGCTTTATCTTAGACCTGGGAAGAATAGGCTGAGCACTTGGATTGTCACGTTCAAGCTTAGTAGCTTATATATTCTACCCATGGATTTTTAGGGGTAGCCATACATATGAGTTTGGGGGTCGTAGACATATATGATTTTGTTAGACCTCCTCTTGGGAGTCATGAGGATATGAATAACATGAGTGATGATTGGAGTTGACCTATACGAAATGATGCTTTCAGCGGTATAAGGTGGTCTATTTGGAGGACTAGATAGAACAATTGGCATCTCACAAACTGTGCTCAAGGATAAGATAATAAACGTTCACTCGCACCCTAGAATCCTTAAAACCCTTAAGCCCTACCAAGCCACAACATGGTCGGATCCTGACCTTGGGCTTTGGCTCTAGATCGATATGACCTTGGCTGATACTCAACCGTGACCACCACCAATGCCTCAGCCCACTTCACGTACCCCATAGACTTCATGGAGTGCTTGGACAAGTTAGTTGTCATCTTTCTTTGATCACATACTTGTCTACCCGAAGACGGAAGAAGAATCGTTGAGCTGGTCAAGGAACATCTGAAGATCGTCATGTCTAGGAGGTTGAACTACACCAACCACCATCTTCAAGAAGTATACTTCCACGTCAAAGACCATGTGTATCTGCAAGCCACTCCCCCCTAAGGAACCAAGCATTTCCATGACAAGGAGACCCACACCAAGATTCATAGGCCCCCTTCAAGATCACTCCAAGATTTAACAACCCCCTCTGAAATCACTACGAGACGAAGAGAAGACAGTTACCAGCTAGAGTTGCCACCTGAGTTACCTGATGTGCACAATGCTTTCCATGCATCACAACCCCGGAAGTGTTCCAACTTCCTAACTTGCTCGATCTCTATGAGGGCATTGACCACCGAGCCATCCCTAGCCCAATCTAACCTACCGCGAGCTACCCATTAGCAACCTGGATCAAGAAGGGCGTCATACACGAAGCCACACCATCAAGTACTTCAAGCTCAATGGAGCACTACACGGAAGCAGAAGCAACATGAGGACTTGAAGACTACCCCAGATCCAAGTTTCTGTATCCCTTTCCGCGCCTAGTTTGGGAATCTCGGGGACAAGATTCTTGTAAGGGGGGTAGGTATGTCACACCCTGATTTTCATGCCACTACACTTGAGCTAACAATCATGATAAAATGTGGTTTGACAAAAACTTTTGAGTGTTTTGGACCTTGCCTTGATTGGTTTTTGTCTGTTGTTTGCAAGTGCTCTAAAAATAAAATAAATCCTCCAACTCTTATAATCCTTCTCCTTGATCCAAAAACCTTTCCCAATGATAATTCCATGTGTATAAGACATAAAAATAATTTCTTGCAAAAATAATTTGGCCAAATAGTATTTTCAAAAATTAGTTTTTCAAAAACCCCTGAATTGAGGTTTGCACTGCAAGTACTTAATTAAGGGCAGTAAAAATCTTTCCAAAAAATATATTTGACTCCTATTAGATATAGGATACCCAGAAACCACAAAAATATAATTTTAAAAGTTATTTTCCTATTTTATTTAAAAGCATTTTCTGAAGGCCAGAAATGGTCTTTAATAGGGAAAAATTATTTTATTGCTTAAAAAAATATTTGACAAAATTTATGGAAACTCATAGGACATATATTTTCCATATATAAGAGTTTCAACATATGGTCATGTTCAATATATTGGACAAAACCTCCCAGAACCATTTCTACCCATTTCAAGGATTTGAAATGTTTCTACAGGAAATATTTTCATAAAAATCCAAGAAAAATCCAGCAAGTCACAAATGCATATTGTGATCACCTTGCAAAGCCTCATGTCAATCCAGGTCATTTTGGTTCACCAAAATGCCCCAAAACCCTCTTTGACCAGAATCTAATTTGAACAAGTTTGTACTACCAACTTTCTCTCCTTGACCCCAACTTTTGTGAGCATGTTCACATGACCAAATGAGGCTACTACACCAAGTGGTGCATCAAGGGGAAGCGATTTGCTCAACTAGATCTACACAAGTTCATTTCTGCTACTTTCTAGGGTTTACAAAAGTTGCATTGGCAACTTTGCCCAAATAAGCTCCAAATTGGTGGAAGGCCCTAATTTTATGTGTCATTTCACCCCGTGGAGTATCATGGCAAATTGAGATCATCTACTTGCCCAAACTAGCATCAAACACCTTCTGCATTTTAACTAAAAACCCTGTTTGGGCCTCTTCCACTAATCCAAATGAGTTCTCCTCTTTACCACACCTCCTCCTAACCTCCCTCTACCTCTGGCATTCAGCACAAGTCAATGCTTATTGATCAAGCGGATGGAGCCACCAATTTTCTATTCTGGACAGCCCCATTTCCACTCTTCTCCTTCCTCTCTCTTCACCCACTGGCCGCCCAAAGTATCCAAGGCCAAGATCTCTTCCTTAGCACCCCCCAAATGCTACTGGACATGCAAGGGCGCTCCCACAAGCATAGAAAATGGCCTGGACAGCCATATGGGCGGTCTAGAGCGCGCTACAGTGCGCTCCCGCACTGTAGCCGCCCCCTACCAACCGCCTCCGGCCACCTCGGGCCTACCCAGCGTGTCTCACGAGGCCGCCTCGGCATCTGGGACACGGCAAGCTGTCGGCCCCCTCCTAAACCTCTCTCCTCTCCCCTCCACGACCTCCCCCGAGTGCGCCGTAGGATGCGTTCACGGTGCACCACGGCCCCTCTATTTAGAGGCCCTCCCAAGCTCTCCTGCGGCTTCTTCCCGCTCTCCCTCTTCCCCAGCAATCTCCCAGACAAGACACCTCTACCCCTCACGCCCTGATGCCCCCTCCAAGGCTGCCATGGTCGCCATCGGCCTCCACCCGGCTCCGGCGAACCAGGGCCTCCCCTCCTCTCCTTTGACCACCAGGGGAAGCGCAAAAGGCCATGGGATCCTTCCCGCTCCTTATTTCCTCTACTCCGGTGCCCATCGCGCCGCGCTCGTCCGCTCCCGAAGCCGCCCGCCGGCGCCAAGGTCGCCGTTGCCTCGGTCCTCCCTAGCCTGCGAGAGACCCATAAATGGGCGCGTCTCGGCCTCCCGAGTCCACCGGTATGCCGGACGCCGTCGGGGACGGCCGAAACCGCCGGGGAGCATGCCGATGCCCCGCTCGGTCGACCTCCTCTGCTCCTGGCGCAAGAAAGGAGACGACCTGTGGGCGGGGCCCTCTCGTCGGTGGCCCAGCCTCCAGGCCAGCTGGCAAGTGGACGCGTCTTCGGGGCAAACCGCCTACCCCACAGGAACGCGGACTCCTCCAGTACGCCTTCGACGTGGCCCGATCTCCCGCATAGCTGAGCTACTGGGCCGGCCGAGCAGCTATCCTACGCCGGTGCGCGCTTTAGGTATAACCTAATTTATTTATTTTTCCTTTTCAGTGAGCTTCTATAATCCATAACAAATTCATTTCAACACCAATTTTGATGATTCAAATTTCTAGTAGTTCCTAAAATCATGCCCTATCACATGGTGTTGTTTGCATATTTTTCCAGAAAACTTTTCTTCACACATATTTCGTAAAACCCTATTTTCCTATTTTTGTGATGAACTTTAGAAAATCACAGAGAGCTCAAAATTGATCCAAATGCCATGATTCAAATTCCTTGATGCTTCTAAGTTCATCACTTAGTTTATGAACATTTTTCTTAATACTTTCTGTACCCCACAAAATAATGAGCCATTTATTCATATTAGCCAACTTTGCAAATTCATAGGAAATTCATTTGAACTCCAAATCCAGTGAAACCAATTTCTAAATGTTTTTAAAATCATGCCTGATTTAATGGGTATTTTACTCATTTTTATAAAAAGGCATTCTGTAGACAACTTGCAGATCCATTAAATCCCTTGTTCCATCATATCGAAATGTTTAGAAATATCCATTGATCCACTTCCAATGAAATAACCTTGATCATTCCTCATATGACCAGAGGCATCCTAGAAAAGTCCAACTCACATTTTTTAGAGCACTTTTATTTTTGCTTGGTCGTGTTGCTTATTATGGTTGTTTTCGACGATAGTTGACGAAGTAGACGAAATGCTTGGAGTTGGACCAGAGATATTTGAAGACCTTGAAGACTTTGTTAAAACAGGCAAGCAGCCCTTTGACCATGTCTATGGAACCCTTTTTATGCATGTCATATAGCACTTATATTGCTTGCATCGGAGACATGATACTGTGATGGCCACATGGGGTGGTTTGCCACCGTTACTTCCTCGTTGATACTTCCATTGTGCATGACCCTACCTTCTTATGAGGGTTATGCCGGTGGGAGTAGATAGGATGCTAAAGTAGATGCTACGCAAAAAGGGACGGGTATATGCATGATGAAGGAGACAAAGTATTTTCAAAGGACTTTTCGAAAACCCCGTCGTGTGCCACTTATGCCCGAGGGAGATGATGAGTTGGGTAACCACTTGATGACGAAGTGGTGTACCGAGGCAAGTGTGTGTTGTTTTCGAAAACGGATTAGATTTAAGATTTGTCGACTATCCCAACCTTACATGCGCAACCACTCTACCCTTGTATGGGAGAGGGCATTATTGATTACCTAGGCCGATACTAGCTTGGAGCCCGCATTACTAGTGACGGGGGAGAGTTGGTGCTCTCTCTCAAGACGGGGTTGTGCCAGGTAGGGCGGCCATGACTGTTTTTACAAGGCACCGGATACACCGTTGCGTCCCCTCTCGGATGTTACGATCTCGAGTGAGTCTCGCATGATGTACATCATGAGGATACGGAACAACGACTGGACTCCTTGTTAGTGTCGTCTAGGGAAAGATAGTGATCGGGTGCTTACCCCGGGTACTTGAGGTACCGCGGGGCGTGGATGACACGGAAGTTCCCCGGATCTTGTGGGTAAAGTGTGCAACCTCTGCAGAGTGTAAAACTATTCGAGTAGTCGTGTCCACGGTCAAGGACAGTTGGGCGGTGCTGCTTAAACTACGTCCAGAGCTTCACAAACCAGTGTGTGTTTGGATAATTGGGGAGAACTACTTGGGTCAAGTCAAGCGACTTGACATGACTGAGTTGGGTTGATGCCCACTCTATTTATGTTGATATCTGTAACCTGTCCTCATGGTTACTTGAATTCTCCAGATGCATGTCTTACAACTTGTTGAACATGTCATTGCACTCAAAACTAGCTTTCTGCAAAAAAATTTACCTATATCATGTATTATTACATCGTGGACCAAAACATGGGTTGCTTGCGAGTACATTCAAAGTACTCATTGGCTTGCCACTAGTTATTTAATTGGCTAGGCATGGAAGAACCGGTGTTCGAAGAAGAGTTCTTTGGAGACGAACATGCGAACTCGGACGTTTCCCGGTCAGAATGCCTGTAGGGTTAAGGCAGATGGCATGGGTTCTACTTATCGACGAAGATTTCCGCTGCTTGTGTTTCATTTGATGTTCAGCCCTTAAGGCTTTATCAATGTAATACTTGACCATAATGGTCATATTGTGTAAGACGGTATGTATGGATGTAAGACTCTTGTTATTCAGCTTCTGTGTGTTCAATGAGCATTGATCTCTGGGATCACTGTACACGTGCATTCGGTGATCTCGATTTATGAGTCGGGGTCCCCACAGTGACCCTTGGTCATAGGATAGTTAATGGTGAATGGACAATACTATTTGTGCCTATAATAGTGTTACACGTGGAAGAGAGCCACCAAATAACATTTCAAAAAATGATGGACACCCTCTAGACACCGTACCAACTTTCAAAACTTAAAGCAAAACCGCGATCCAAAAGCCCACATAAGAAAGCACCCTATGTGATAGACAAAACCACAATGAGAGTGCTCTGAGATTCATGACAAGATCCAATGGTCCAGAATTGGGAAATGTTTGTATACGGCAAGCCGGCCGAAAACTACGCCGGTTGCGCGCGCTGTGCGATCCCGTGCGATCCAGCGACTCGCGTCACGCTCATGTAAGTTGACAATCACCTGGGCCTGCCACCACCCCTTGCCCTTTTATTTTCCTTTTTTCTCTCGAGATGGCACTATCGTCTCTTTCCTCTGGCTCTCTTTCTTCTTCTCATTCCTTCTTCTCTCTCCTACGTAGGAGCATGGCGAGGCACACCACCGCTGTCACACACTTGTCTCCATTGGCACGGGAGGTCACATTTGTGTGCTCACCGCTCTTGCTAGAGGAGGCAAGCATTGTTTGTGGGGGCAAGTAAGCGAGCTACAACCAGCGGCAAAAAGAGCTGCGACCGGCGTCTATTTTTGCTAGAATCAGCTTGTGGCGGATCTGGAACCTCGCGAAGACCAAGCTGCAACTACATGTGCCCTAAGCTACATTCGTTGCCATAAAAAGCTACATCCAATAGATAAAAAAGCTTCAACTAAGCATTGGCAAACTGGAAAAGTTGGAACCGTTGAAAGAAAAACTTCACCGGTAGATTGAACAAGCTTCAAATAGAGATTCGAGAAATCCTCGGCCACCACTACATAATCGGGGGGGGGGGGGATGTTTCGCAGTCAACATCCTATTTTGGTGGAACTCGCTAATTTTTTTGCTACGATCGACTTACTAAAGTTTTTGCTAGTTTAGAGATTGTTGCTGGAACAGGCGTTAAATTTTGTTGGGACCAACTATTTTTTTCACTTCAACCGGTTAATGGAGGTTTTGTTCGCTCGAACAGGACCATGGGTGTTGGAATCGCAGTCATCGACGCGATGGGATGTTGCAACCAGCAGTGGGGATTGCTGGAACCGGTGTCCACGTTTGCTGGAATCGGCTTTCTTCATCGACGACGATCATGGAGGTGCATCGGGTTCTAGATCGAGGAGGGTGATGGCGAATGGCCGATCAATGTCGATGAGGAGCTAAGCTACAAGCGGGGGATGACGGTTGTTGGGGGTGAGGCCGGGATGTTGCCGAAGGTCCCTCATCAGCCCACAGGGTTATAGCTCGTGTCTCGCAAGCAAGAGCTGCACATCACCCGCTGATGGAGGCGGAGCTTGACTTGGCATCGTTTTTAGAAGAAAGCTTTTCTGGCTGGGGCAGATCAAACGGTTTCTTTTACGCCAATCAGGCGATGCAGGTTCGTCAGGCCCAAAGTTTGGGCTGACGCACCGACGCCTAGTAATCACCTCCAACATTTGACTGAGCACGAAATAAAAGTCAGTCCACTGATTTAATGAAAATTGAAAAATAACCATATGTGGACTATGCACAAAATAAGAGTTAAACTCTTTAAGTTGCGGGTAGGCCACAATTGGTTATGTTCTCTGATAATAATTTCGTCAGTTCAAATGTTACCTCATGATATTAAAAAATAGATTATAATTTTAAAATACCAGTATTGGTACCGTGCATGTCCACACATATTTAGAATTGCTTTCCTAAAAAAACTCCGGCAAAAATTTCATGTGCCGCAGAAACTGACGGTCTATAGTTGGGGACAAGCCCTACGACTTACTAAGCAGGCACCGTGGCAGGATGATGTTGCTCACATCTCGCTGGCGCATTGCTCACAACCCTACGATCTACTCCCTCCGTTTTTAAATATAAACCTTTTTAAAAATTCTAATGCGGGTTACATATCAAGCAAAATAAGTGAATCTACACTCTAAAATATATCTATATAGTACAAAATTAGGTCATCTATTTTGAAACGGAGGGGGTAGTTCTTATTAAAATCTCTAAAAAGTTCTATATTTAAAAACAAGTTAAAAGGAGACCTCCTATTCATGTTAAAAAAAGACCTCCTATTGGGCACTCTCGAGAGCTCCTGTGAAGCGGGAGCGCCCCCACAAGGTATCGATCTCCCGACCTTGACATCGAGATAATAGGCAGTAACCACCATGCTACCTCGCTGGACTTGATGACTATAATCCTTTTACGTCTTTTATTATTTCATATTTCCTTTTACCTTCGTTTTCATTTCTGCTTTTTTCATTTTTCATTCTGTGTTTTCGTTTTTCAATTCTGTTTTTTGTTTTTTTGTTTTCTTCTTCTTGGCTCAATGGCTTTATTATAATTCGTGAACTTTTTCTTCAAATTGATGAACTTTTTTTCAAATTCACTGAACTTTTTTCAAATTCGCTGAACTATTTTTCAATTACGATGAACTTTTTTCAAATTCGACGAACTTTATTTAAAATCCGATGAACTTTTGTCCCAAATTCAATGAACTTTTTAAAATTTCGATGAACTTTTTTCAGTTTGATGAACTTTTTTTTTCAAACTTGTGAACTTTTTGTCAATTTCTATTATCTTTTTTGAAAATTGATGAACTTTTTCAATTTTGATGAACACTTTTTTAAAACTGATGAACTTTTTTCAAGTTTTATGAACTTTTCTTCAGAAATGATGATTTTTTTTTCAAAACCCATGAACTTATTCTAATCATCATTTTTTTCCCAAAAATTGACGTGATACAGTACGTGGTAATGTGCAACAAAATAGCGACTTGACAATGTTATTTTGTGTTTCACGCTGTTTCTAATCACTAGAGGGCGGTAGCTCCAGTGGTAAGCGAGCTTGGAAGTTAAGCAAACTGCGTGAGTTCGAATCCCGTGGTAGCTATTTGGAATAAAATTACTGTTTGACACGTTTCACGGGTCCATGCGAGTTTACTGTTTGACACGTTTCACGGGCCGGCCCAACTTGCAGGGCGCGTGAGCGCCGATTCTCCTAGCCGGCGCTTAAGGCGCCGACCAGGAGCTCCCTCCAATTCATGCGCGTCCGACTGGGCTGTCCCATAGTCAGGAGGAACTAGTGAATAATTCACCCATACGGGCTCATGAGTTTCCACGTCTAACAAGAAAATGCGGGTAATCAGAACTATCAGCCACTACAGATCTTTAAATTTTAAAATGTGATTCTTTTCCGTTTGTTTATTTATTGGTTTATTTATTTTTCTTTCCTGTTTCTTTTTAAAAGCCCAGAAATTTCAAAAAATGTTGGACTATTAAAAAATTGTTAGCATAATGGAAAAATATTAAGAATTCAAAAAACAAATCGGGAATTCAGAAATTGTTCGTTTTTCTAATTTTATTCCAATTTACAATAAAAATGTGCATTTTAAAACAAATCAGTTCAAAAACTTGTTCAGTTCCGAGATAAAGAGAAAACTTTAAAACGGGAATATTTTTTACGTTGATCAATGTTTAAAACAAGATATTTTTAAAACATAATATTTAGAAAAACAAGAATAGTTTTTGAAAACCCAAACAACTTCTCAAAAATGAAAATGCAAACAATTTCTATATTTATGAACAAAATTTGAAAACACGTACATATTCTAAAAATTTTGTAAACATGGTATTTTTACAAATTTCTGAATATTTTTTGAAAACGCAAAACAGATGATAAATACAATTACAATTGAAAACGAAAGTAGAGGAAGAAAAAGAAGAAAAAGAAGAAAAGGAAAAAAAATCAAAGACAAATACACACAAAAAAGTAATCAAGAAATAATGGAAACCGAAAAGAAACCAAAAAATAGTAAAAAGAAAAAAATGTTCGCCCGACAGTTTGATGTTGAGAGGATTTCCCCTTTGGCGCTTAGCCGTTTGGGTGCTCAAAGGTGAGGGCAAGCGGGCTGACCGTTGCTCACATCTCACTGGCGCATCGCTCAGTCGCTCGCATGCGTTGGTTGGTTGGTTGACTAGTTGATTGTTGATTTATTAGCAAGTTTATAAAATTTGAAACAAAATCATAAATCAATAAAGAATTCACATAACTATTGAAAAATTGCGAATTTGAGAAAAAAATCACCAAAAAAGGTTCATGAAATTTTAAAATATTTAACAAATTTGAGAAATGTTCACGGATTTTACAAATAAAATGGAAAAAGTTCAAAAATTTGAAAAGGTTCATAAATATTGGAAAACGATAATGAATTTTGGGGGGGAAAGTTCGCATATTTCAAAAAATCGTGAAAGTTGAAAAAAAATTCATGACGTTTAACGAAAGTCCTCAAATTCGAAAAGAGTCTACGAGCTACAAGTTCATGCATTTGAAAAAGTTCATGAATTTCAAAAAAGTTCACGAATTTGAAAATAAAAAAGGTCATGATAATTGAAATTAAAAAAAACAGAGTCCGAGCCAAAAAACACAAAAAAAACCAGTCGCAAAAAACGCCAGAGAAAACCCACTACATTTATAGTCCTAAAGTTATAAAAAAACCCGAGTTGGTGATGATGGTGTGCCTACCATCCTGCAATATAGACCGTCCAATCTATATCTGACGGATAGAAAGCAAACTATTTCAATTTTACAAATAGATACCCGCATCCCTCTCCACATTTGCACATAAAGCCTTCCCTCGTTCATCTTCATCTTCCACGGGATAAATAGCTCGTATAAATGCATCTTGATGTTCCATGCAACGCACGGGCATCTTGCTAGTAGTCCTCAAATGGACCGGTCTACTCAGTAGGAGGGGTGTGCCCCGGTTAGCACGGTTGGCGCCTGCACACGTGTGTTGCGGGCCGACCCAGCAAACGTTCCTGCTCGATCCACTCGTTTCTGCTCGAATCTCATACAACTTGGGTCGCTTGTTCTGCTTTCTCTGTTGCTCACCCATCGCTCGCTGCTTGGATCTCTTCACCAGTTGATGGGCTCACTCGTTGGGTGTTGATTTTTGAAGAAAAGTTAATATATTTTCTAAATAAATTCAAAAAGAGTTGACAAAATAGAAAAAACCGAGAAGAGGTTCACGATTTTGAAAGGTTCATAAAAGTATGAAAGGGCTCATAAATTTGAAAAACAAAATGTGATTCCTAAAAAAGGTCACGAATTTGAAATGTAGTTCGCAAAATTTGAAATATAAAGTTCACAAAAATGTAGTTCGTAAATTAACGAATTTGAAAGAAAAACATAGAATTAGAAGAAAAACCATGAATTTAAGAAAATTCACAAATTTACGAAACATTCAAGATGAAAATGTTCATTAATTTGGAAGAAGTTCATGGATTTTTTTTGCGAGTTAAGAAAAAGAAACAAAAAAGAAGAAAATAAAAATGTAAAATTAAAAAGAAAAAAACCCAATTGTTTCTAATAAAACCCGGTAAAAACCCAGAAAACAAAACAAACACCCTAGAAGTTTCCCAAACCAGGCTGGGTAGCTTCCCAAAATCAGGAGAGCCTCCCT
Source organism: Triticum timopheevii (assembly GCA_963921465.1). Lineage (NCBI taxonomy): Eukaryota > Viridiplantae > Streptophyta > Magnoliopsida > Poales > Poaceae > Triticum > Triticum timopheevii. The sequence continues at coordinate 327,232,368 of OY997266.1, forward strand.
ACAAAAACTTGCACCTTATGGGCCCGGTCCGATAGGATTGAAGCGCCTTGTGTGCGCCTTGTACAGATATAATTATCAGTGGCGCTTGTACGTTTTCCTAAAATTGATTCTTTTTTCTCCGCTTCCACTATAGTCTGGCAATTTTTATTTACTTTGAACATTAAGTTTTCCTAAAGTCAAACTTTATAAATTTCAGCAAGTTTGTAGAAAAATATATTAACATATACCATCAAACCGATACAATTAGGTTCATCACTTAACATTTTTTATATCATATAAATTGTTATCGTAAATATTTATATTATTTTCTATAAACCTGATCAAATTTTAGTCAAAACAAATATGAGGAGTAAATAAAAACAAAGGGAGTACTGCCTCAATTCCAATGAGTAAGGCGTGCCCACATTTCAGAATTTAATTTGTACCATTAACTGGATCAGAATTTGTGTGATTTGAATACTATATCATTGACAACATTTTAAATGCAAATTCAATATTATGAATTTAACTGCACATAACCCATTTTTGCCAATTTAATTAATGGTCAAACTAATATCTCGAAATGTGCATACGTCTTTTCACTAGAATGGAGAGTTAACCATGTTGACGGTGACTAGGAAAACTCGCATAAGCACAAGGATAAGACTGTCTACAACAGTAGTTGGTATATTTGAGACCCTATACGTCCACGAACACATCCGGACGTGTTCACGGACAGCGTCGGGGGGTCCTCATTTCTCTTCCTCCATAACCACATGGTAGACACGTCTGAACGTCCCTATATCTATCATGGATATGGGACGGGTATGGAGTGCCGGTTAGCTTGAATGTTTGGGCCAGATTCATCAAGTCATGTTGGGTAATTTTTTATGTTCGACAGTGACCGGCAGACCACGCAAACGTTTGTGACAAATATGAGACTCTGATTTAACCCCAAAAAAAGAGGCTCTGGTTTTAGATGCTATAATACAGTAGTACTTCCTTTATAAAGAAATATAAAAGCGTTTAGATCACTACTCTTATGTTACTTTACAGAGGGAGTACAAGCCAGCGTACGCTGGGAAAGGAGGAAGTGTTCGGGATTCCGAACTAAACTCCAGAGATGCGCACAGTAACACAATGATGGTCGACAGTAACACGCACAACGGTATGACGGGTCAGCGCGACCCTTCAAATGAGACAACGCCGCCCTTCGTCCGTTACGGCCGCGACGCGACCAGATTAGGTGATGATGGCTGAGGAAGCGGTGGACGCAGCGGCGCAGCCGCACCAGCCGTGTCCTGCAAGCTAGTCTGCACCCGTAGTCCGTAGCTGCATTGCAAGGTTAGGCGGAGCTGTCGTATTACAGTGCACTACTGTTGTGCAACATGTCCGTTCCTCGAGCAATGCAGCACTGCAGCACTACCCCTTTTTAGCGAGCCATTATCATGGAGCACTACAGTACGGGAATGGCCGAAGGAAAAATAACCATGAAAAAGAAAATTAGTATAAATGTAAGTAAAAGATATCTAAGTCACTCAGTCTCTTCTCTCCCCAACTCTTTCCCAAGCTGGAAGTGATGTTTCCCGGGAAACCAACTTCCCGTACGGAAGTATTTTTTAGTCCCGGGCTCAAATGAGCTCGGGTCAATAATAAAATATATTTTTTAAAAAGAAAACTGAGTTTTCTTAGTGACAAACATTGACAAAAGTTTTCAACGCTTGCAAAATTTCATCGTGAAATGACATTCGTTTAAACATTGGCAAGAAAATCATCACTCTAAAATGCTTTTGGAAATGACATTTTTGGAGCATCATTTTTTTTTGGTCACATCTTCTACAAATGTCATTTCATGATGGAATTTTACAAGCGTTGAAAACTTTTGTCAATGTTTATTACTATTTTTTTTAGAAAATTTTGAACTTTTTTTCCTGTTTCTTCTTCTGATTTTACTATTCACCCAAGCTCGTATGAGCTCGGGTTAAGAAACTCCATTTGCCCGTGCGGAAGTACTCTCCTATAGGTTAGTGTTTTCATTTTATTTTATTTTTTAACATGGTATAGGCACAGGCGCTCATATATACGCGTATACACTTATTCCTACGAACACGCAGACACACCATACACCTATGAGCACCTCCGAGAGATTGAACCGACATATCATCTTGAGATTGACGAAGTCACCGAAGGCGCATCATAGTCGACGGGAACGTCTCCTTCCACTGAACGTGCATCGCCAGAAATTCTGAAATAAATACAGGAATAAAAGCGTGCACTAGGACTTAAACCCTAGTGGGATGGGGATACCAGTGTCCACCTAACCATTCAGAGGTTAGTGTTTTCATTTAAAAACCATGCATCGACCGTAACTTTTTTCTCTTCCAAAACAATTCGGTCTGAATTTAGAAGATGGTGCTTTCCTGGTTTGGCATTCACAATATCCACCCGGAATATTGGCACACTGCTACATCTATGAAAGACTCATGGACAAACCTTAACCTTCTCTTAGGCATTATGCGACGAGCCATGGGAACCCTTGTCATGCTGGTCTCGTGGCAGATTTGAAATGAGAGAAATGCAAGGGTCTTCCGTCATGTCATGGCCCTCCCGGTTGTCTGGCTGTGTAACACTTGAGCTACCTGATGCCAGGAGGGTAGTCATCTTTAGGGGGAAAATTCATGTTCAGGTCATGATGCATTGATGGTGGCCTTGTTTGGCTTCTGGCTAATATGGGCAATTCGGACGTGGAGATTTTTCTCCTTTCTATGATGTAACGACTGCTATATTCATGTTTTTTCCCTTGCTTAATCAAAAAGGCAAAGCTTTTCAATTTCTTGAAACAAAAAAAATCACCCTCTAAGGTTAGTGTTTTCATTTGAAAGCCATGCATATACGGTAACTTTTCCCTCTTCCAAAGCACGTCATCAATATTCATCCTCTAAAAGCGTCTATAGATGGACCCCTCAAACCACCAATAAATGTGCAGGCACAATCAGACTCCTCAAACCGGCCCTATACGCTCGGGCTGACTGGCACCCCTCATATCCAGCCCATATATGTGGTGTATATGGAACGACACTAACATAGCCGCCACGTCAGACCGGCCCACACTGGTCCACCCCATCCCCACATAAACCCCATCCCAGATGAACCGTAGACCACGATCAATACTCTCAAACACCCCACTGCATGTCTCCTCCCCTCCTCTCATTGTCCCATCGCCTCCTCTCCCCGTCCCATCCATTCCCCATGCCTGCGGCAGTATGTTCGACAACTGACCTAGTAGTGACGTCAATTGGGAAGCCTATTGCGCGAGGAGGACGATGAGTACCTCGCCCTCCGTGTTACACTTGCGTGGTCGTGAGTGGAATGGGGCGGGATCTCAGCTCCACCCTCTCCCTTGTCACCGGGTGACGCAATGCGGAGAACGACGTAGTCCCGTCACGCTTCGCGCCGGTGCATATCCGTTGCCCCCACACCCCCACACACGCATGCACCCTTCTCCCACCATGTTGGAAATATGCCATAAAGGCAATAATATTGTATTATTATATTTTTCATGTTTATAATTAAGAGTTTATATTTTATGATATAAGTGCTATGATCCTTGAATATGCGACTGAGTGGAAAACTCATATGCACGTGTGGAATAATAAATGCTAAAATTAGATTCATAGTCTCGCCTCTAAGACTAGCTTAAGTGTGTTAGTGATCATGTTTTCAGGATCTTAAGATTTTTTATAAAAGAATAGCAACTTTATTGATTAGAAACAATGGTTACAATATTTATCATAGGCTCCTCGAACCAATCCCTTGTCACTGAACATTTTTCCAATCTAGCAGGCTCATGAGCTACTTTATTTGCTTCCCTATTACAATGGTCAAAACTAGCAAGAGGAAAATCACAAGCCATAAAATATCAATAATCAAAAAGTGTCGCCGTCGCTCCTGCAGTGTCAACCGTTCTTCATTGTGTCGATGATTTCCCTATTATTAGAGTTAGTGACGAGACGATTGTGACCCACCTTTTGTGCCAGCAATAAACCAAACCTAAGCGTTAATGCTTCTGCTGTTAAAACATCAATACATCACTCAATCTTCCAATTTCCGCCAACAATGAAATTTCCTTCATCATCCCTAAGGATAGCACCCGTTGTGCCCCTTAGAAGATCATGATCAAAATAAGCATCCATATTTAGCTTAACAAATCCCGTAGAAGGTCCGCTCCGTCCTCTAATTTTTCAACTTGCATTAGGTGAGTGGGTATTTACATAGTTCACCATTATAGCACGGATCCCCATGGACATCTGGTATGCCTCTTGAGACTCTCTGATACGACTCCATCATATCTGTAATTTTTGATTGTTTCATGCTATTATATTATCAATATTGGATACTTTATATGCTTTAATATGAAATTTTATATCAATTTTGAGAACTAACCTATTAACCTAGTGCCTACTGCTAGTTGTTGTTTTCTGCTTGTTTTTTGTTTTCCAGAAAATCAATACCAAACGGAGTCCAAACTCTACAAAACTTTTTGACGATTTTTTCCGGGACAAAAGAGACCCTAGAAGCTTCGGGAGGAGACCATATGGCAAATGAGGAGACGGCAAGACAACAGGGTGTGCCCTGGTGGGTAGGTGCGCCCTATTACCTTGTGGGCCCCATGTGGCTCCGTCTGACCTAATTCCACTTCAGTAAGTTCTCAAATTTTGGGAATCCCCCGGGGAGCCACTCGAAACAATTTTTCCGCCGCCGCAAGCTTCTATTCTTCTGTGATCCCATCTGGAGGCCTTTTCCGATACTCTTCCAGAGGGGGAATCGATCACGGAGGGCTTCTACATCAACCTTGCTACCCGACCGATGATGTGTGAGTATTTGACCACAAACCTATGGGTCCATAGCTAGTAGGTAGATGGCTTCTCCTCTCTCTTTGATCTTCAATGCAATGTTCTCCTTTATCTTCTTGGAGTTCCATCGGATGTTATCTTCTTTTATGGTGTGTTTGTTGGGATTCGATGAATTGTGAGTTTATGATCACATTATTCATTGAAAGTAAATGAGTCTTTTTTGAACTTTTATTATGCATGATTATGATAGCTTTGTATTTCTCTTTGATCTATCCAATTGATTTGGCCAACTAGATTGATTTATCTTCAGTGGGAGAGGTGCTTTGTAATGAGTTCAATCTTGTGGTCTCCTCAGCTCGTGACAGAAAGGGTAGTGAGTGGCATATTTGTATTGTTTCCATTAAGGATAAAACGACATGTTTTAATCATATTGCTTGAGTTTACTTTATCTACATCATGTCATCTTACTTAAAGTGTTACTTTGTTTGTCATGAACTTAATACCATAGATGCATGCTGGATAGCGGTCGATTGGCGGAGTAATAGTAGTAGATGCAGGCAGGAGTAGGTGTACTTTTCACGGTCGTGATGCCTATACATGTGATCATTGCCATGAATAATGTCATAACTATACGCGCTTTCCTATCAATTGCCCAACAGTAATTTTTCTACCTATCGTAGACTATTGTTTCGAGAGAGAAGCCTCTAGTGAAAACTATGGCCCCCGGGTCTATCTTAATCACATTAGTAAAGCCAAAAATACCATGCTGCAATTTATTTACTTTACTTTTTATCTATATACCACTATCATAATTAATCCTTGCAATTAACAAGTTCAAGGGGATTGACAACCCTCTTGCCCGTGTTGGGTGCAAGTATTTGCTTTTCTGTGTGTAGGTGTTGTTGACGAGAATTTGTGTGGTTCTCCTATTGGTTCTATAACCTTGGTTCTCACTAAGGGAAATACTTATCTGCTACTATATTTCTTCACCCTTCCTCTTCGGGGAAGATCCCAACGTAGCTCACAAGTAGCACTTTGATCCTCATGAGCTGCATTGAGATTTCCCCGAAGTGGAGAGAATTATGCACTAGAATAGATATAAGTATTTCCCTCAGTTAAGAACCAAGTTTATCAATCTTGTAGGAGAACCATGCGAAACCTCGTGAACATCACCTACACACAAAAGAGCAAATACTTGCACCCAACACAATCAAGGGGGTTGTCAATCCCCTTGACGGTTAATTGCAAGGATCAAATTTCATAATGATAGATGGATAAATAAAACACAAAATAAAAGAACGATAAATAAATTATGGCAAGGTATTTTTGGATTTTAATATATAATAAAGGTAGACCCAGGGGCCACAGTTTTCACTAGAGGCTTCTCTCTCGAACTAAAAGCATACGGTGGGTAAACAAATTATTATTGGGAAGTTGATAGAAAAGCGCATAGTTATGACGATATTCAATGCAATTATCATGTATATAGGAATCACGTCTGATACAATTAGACCGAATCCTGTTTGCATCTACTACTATTACTCCACCCATTGACAGCTATACATCATGCATCTAGAGTATTAAGTTCATAAAGAAGGAGTAACGCCTTAAGCAAGATGACATGATGTAGACAAAGTAAACTCAATCAATATGAATAAACCCCATCGTTTTCTCCTTAATGGCAAAAATACAAATACATGTCTTATCCCCTTCTGTCACTGGGCTATAGATCACCACAAGATCGAACCCATTACAAAGCACCTCTCCCATTGCAAGATAAATCAATCTAGTTGGCCAAACGAAACGGATAGATCGGAGAGAAATAAGAATCTTTAACAATCATGCATATAAGAATTCAGAAAATACTCAAATATTTCTCATGAATAATCATATAATAAACCCACAATTCATCGGATCCCAACAAACACACTGCAGAAGAAGATTACATCGAATAGATCTCCAAGAACAATGAGGAGAAAACTGTATTGAAGATCAAAGAGAGTGAAGAAGCCATCTAGCTACTAGCTATGGACACGTAGGTCTGTGGTAAAATACCCACGCATCATCGGAAGGGCAGCAAGGTTGATGTAGAAGCCCTCCGTGATCGATTCCCCCTCCAACAGAGTGCTGAAAAAGGCCTCCAGATGGGTTCGCGAAAGAATAGAAACTTGCGGTGGTGGAAGAAGTATTTTGGGTGGTTCTCTATTGTTTTCTTGATTTTATAGAATTTATAGAGCTGGAATTAGGTCAAACGGAGCTCCGAGGGACCCACAAGGTACTATGGCGCACCCCCACGGGCGTGCCCTAGTGCCTTGCCGTCTATTCGTTTGCCTTCTGTTCTCTTTCTGAAGCTTCTAGGGTCTCTCTTGTCCAGAAAAAATCATCAAAAAGTTTTGTGGCATTTGGAATTCATTTGGTACTGATTTCCTAGAAAACCAAAAATAGGCAATAAAACAGTAACTGGCACTTGGCACTGGGTTAATTGGTTAGTCCCAAAAAATGATATATAATTGCATATAATACATCCAAAATTGATACTACAGTAGCATGGAATAATCAAAAGTTATAGATACATTGGAGACATATCAAGCATCCCCAAGCTTAATTCTTGCTCATTCTCGGGTAGGTAAATGATAAAAACAGAATCTTTGATGTGGAATGCTACCTAACATGTGCATCATGTAATCTTTCTTTTATGGTATGAATATTTAGATCCGGATGATTTTAGATCCGGATGATTCAAAGCAACAATCTATAATTTGATATAAAGACATCAATACTCGGGTGTACCAACAAGCAATCATGCCTTTCAGAATAAAAATCATAAAGAACGCTATCCCTACAAAATCATATAGCCTTGTCATGCTCTATCTTCTTAACACAAAGTATAAATCATGCACTACCCCGGTGTCAGCCAAGCAATTGGTTCATACATTTTAACGTGCTTTAGCTTTTTCAACCCCTACGAAATACATGAACGCAAGCCATGGATATATCACTATGGGTGGAATTAATAGAGTATGGTGGTAGAGACTATATGGAGAAGACAAGAAAGGAGAAAGTTTCACATCGATGAGACTAATCAACGGGCTATGGATATGCCCATCAATTGATGTCGATGCAAGGAGTAGGGATTGCCATGCAACCGATGCACTAAGAGCTATAAGTGTATGAAAGCTCAAAATGAGAACTAAGTGGGTGTCCATCCAACTTGCTTGCTCTAGAAGACCTCGTGCATTTGAGAAAACCCATCATCGGAATATACAATCCAAGTTCTATAATGATAAATTCCCACTAGTTATGTGAAAGTGACTACATAGAAGACTTTCCATATGAAATACATGGTGCTACTTTGAAGCACAAGTGTGGAAAAAGATAGTAACATTTTCCCTTCTCTCATTTTCTCTCATTTTTTGGTGGGCTCTTTTTGGCCTCTTTTTTCTGGGCTCTTTTTGGCCTCTTTTTCTTTATTATTTCCTCACTTGGACAATGCTCTAATAATGAATAATGATGATCATCACACTTCTATTAACTTACAACTCAAAATTACAACTCGATTCTAGAACAAAATATGACTCTATATGAATGCCTTTGGCAGTGTACCAGGATGTGCAATGATCTAGTGTAACATGTATAAAAATGATGAGCGATGACTGAGCCATAAATACTATGTCAGCTATATGATCATGCAAAGAAATATGACAATGATGATGTGTGTCATAATAACAGAACGGCGGAAGTTGCATGGCAACATATCTCGGAATAGCTATGAAAATGCCATAATAGATAGGTATGGTGGCTGTTTTCAGGAATATATAAGAAGATTTATATGTGATAGAGCGTATCATATCATGGGGTTTGAATGCACCGGCGAAGTATGCACCACATCTCAAGGTGAGAAAGGGCATCGCACGATACCGAAGAGGCTATCAAATAGCAGAAAGGTGAGAGTGCGTATAATCCATGGACTCACATTAGTCATAAAGAACTCACATACTTATTGTGAAAGTTTATTAGCCCTCAAAGCAAAGTACTACTACGCGTGCCCCTAGGGGGAGGTTGGTAGGAATTAACCATTGCACGCCCCCGACCTTCACGCAAAGTGACAGTGTTCTGGACTAGGGGGTACTCACCATGTCGTCTCCCGACTAGGTGGATCGGCCCGAGGACCCCATGGCCGTTCACTAATGCGCCACCTCGGGCAGCCCATGACGAATACCAGGACGGCTCCACAAGACTTAGCACCCGAGCCGAGGACTCTCTTAAACCATAGGCCTCCGGTGTATTATATAAACCGAGGCCAGGTTAGTCGATAGATGGTCTCAAATTCATTAGAACAATCTCGTGGTAGATACATTTACTCTGTACAACACCCCATAGGAATACAACCAAAAGCAGGACGTAGGGTATTATCTCTTCGAGAGAGCCCGAACCTGGGTAAAATCTTGTGTCCATGTTACCATCGCACCAAGACGGCTAGCTTAGGACCCCTACTATGACCTATGCCGGATATAGAACCGACATTGGTGCTTTCATTGAGAGCCTCCTAGGCGTTCGTCGTGGTTTGATGGGAATCAAAATCAATGATCAGGTGATGTTTTTTCAGTTTGATCAGTATTGTATAAATTGGTTTGTTTCCAAAGAATTTTCCCTGCCGCCTCTTTTGTTTTGTCTGCAGATCAGACCGTAGTCAGCAGATAATTCAACGGATACCGCCGAACTGATGTGATGCGAGTTACTAGATCTGATTTGACATCACACCTCACTCCTCAAAAAAAAAATTAAACGGTGATAGTCTGCCAACAGCAAGCAACTGTGCTGTGGAAACTGCTGATGTGCCGTCCTAAGCGGACGCTTGCACGGACAAGTACCTACTAGCAGCGCCATGAAAGGTCACAAAAGAAGCACCCATGTGCACAGATTCCAAAAGGCATCATAACGTAAAGCTGCCCAAGCTAAGTATCCAACCTGGTTTTGTTTTTTGTACTAGTACTCTCTCCTGTACTAGAGGTTGAGACCAATTTAATTTTAGTACTAGTTCTCTTACTTACTAATTGGCTTGCTCAAGCGTCATCAATATAATCTAATGTTTTTTGGTTAAATTCATTTTATGTAAATTATCTTTTCGCAAATCGTGGTTGCCGAGTTGTGCTATTTTGCTTGCAGTCAGCCCAGGATCAAGAAAATTTTAACGATGCCAGCTGTACCGTTGATTGGCCGTACGTCGGATCCAGACTCTGTTGCAGTTACTTGAAGCACAATTAACTCACGAAGACGCGTTAGCCCACGAGTAGTGGAAGTCCTTGAAGAAGCACACGCATGCAACGGCAGCCTAGAGTGGCAGGTTCGTTGCGCGGGTCTGGCCAGCGGCGATCTAGCCGAGGAAACCGTGTTGAGAAGGACACATGGGCCGATCAAAATCCTGCTCGGCGGAGCACACATCAGGGAGATTCATTGCTTTTCTTTTCGATTCAGCTCTTGGTCGACTGCTGGCCCTCTGCTACTTGTTTCTGAAAAGTACATAGACCTAGAGTACTACTGGACCTAATTAACTACTAGTTTTGCAGCACGGTACTCTAAATTTGGTCAGCAAATTCTAGTAATTGAAGTACTACTACTCCATGTAAAGATCAAAACCAATATATTTTTGGTGTTGGTGGCACCATTTCTGTACATATCGCTTCTTTTTTGCCTCGGTCTTCTACAATCATTGCTGTCAAACAAGTTTTATTTCTTCAGTCTATTTGTTTAGCTCGTAAAATTATTGCATGCAGAGTTTTCTCTCTCTGTTGGTTTGTAGTACATTATTTTTTGCAGAGATATTCTACCGACACTTGTACGTGGCATCGGTCTGGCGAGTCTCTTGCTGTCACCTCGGCCTGTCGAGCTATCTCTGACATCGATCTCACGCCAAATAATCGACCTCGACTACGTCACACCGCCATCTCGGCGATCCAACGTCGTTGTCCCGCCTGCTCCGTTCACGTTGTGGCGATGCCTCGGCGCGCGTCCCTGTGGCTCCGCACAACCACTCCACCAGGCCAATCTTGGCACTCAGGCCATATTTATTTAATAGTTTACTTCACTTAAATTAATTAAGTAGAAGAATTCTTTTCTTCACTGGTATTACTTTTGGCTTGCACTATTATATGTGTGTAGGCAATCGACTTCGGCGGCGTCACGCCGTCACCTTGGCATGCTGACGTCGTCACCCCACCTCCGTTGACCAAGTGGTATTGTCACCTTGGCGCTTTGCCTCACCTGAACCGGAGGCTTCACCATCACTTCATCGATCTACTCCAGGGACTCCAAAATCACCATGCCGACCTGCTTCGTCACCTCGGCTAGACTGGGGGCTTCACCTCTCCATAGCGGTCGTGCTGTGTCGCCAGTTCGGAGTGCTGAGCTCTTTGCTCAATCACCTCGGGACCGACTTGGGGGCTGGAACCTCGTCCTGTCGTAAGCTCGGGCCACGTAATCAACACCGAGCATATTAACCAGCTAAGTCGCTTTCATGCCAAATTTTTTTAATGTTTAATTTTTGTTTGGTTCGATCAAGCATTATATTTTGTTAAACAAAAAACTATTTGTTAAAAACTTTGTTTGTTAAAAAAGTTGTTTGTTAAAAACTAGGTTTGTTAAAAACTCTCTTTGCTAAAAATGTTGTTTGTTAAAAAACACTCCTTTTGCCTCCAAGTTAACCGGGGGCTCTTAAATTCACATGAGCCTTTATATAATGAATGCTTTTATTCTTAACCATTGCAAAGTCTTTTTCTACCATTCATTTTTCGACTCAAGTGTACGGTCAATAGCCAGATGGCCTGGTCTCTCTCTCTCTCTCTCTCTCTCTCTCTCTCTCTCCCCCCCCCTAAGCCGCTCGAGTTTAGTTCACTAAACTGGCATTTGAGAAGCACTCTGCCTTCGGGACAGGGAGGTTGAAGCCGAAGGCTGGCGTACTTGAAGTCTAGAGATTGGATGTGTCATGTTAAAGCACGACGGAAGCACACATTTATCTTAAAGACCAATTCTAGATTGGCACCAAAAAACTTGATTTAATTTAGATGTGAAGTTTTTATGTGAGTTTTTTGGCTGTCTGAGCTTATGACACTTTTAACCTATTTTTGTGTCTCTAGCATAAGTCTAGCAGTACAATGGATGACTCCTTTAAATCACCGGCAATATCAATGGAGGGCTGTGACTAGCGTCGAACCCACCAAAAACAAGGTACCCAGTCCTCGACAAAGCGTTCTCGGACATTGCTTTACATGCATCGGTTTCAAATTGTATCTTCGGTCAATAGTTGGGTTGCCTGGCTCCTGTGCTTGCCTCCTATGTTTCGCTTTGTTCGTCTAGATATGCAAAGGAAGAACCACTTCAATTGTGCTTCCATCTCAAATGGCTAAGCGCCTCAGTGAAGAAAGCCAAAAACTGACTGTCACAATGGGCGTAAACCGGTCAGCGATCCGATGACTGTGTCAAACTATAGACCGGTAGTGGTTACCCTGTGTTAAACAATGGGCCTTTCATAGACGTCGAACACTAACCGAGGGCTAGTAACTGGCCTCCCAAACTTTAAGCTCCTATGACTAAGTGAAAGTTATAAAGCCTGCATATCTGATTGCCTCGTTTCCGCTATTGCAACTGCCTCTGGGCACCGAGACATAGGCTAAGGGTTTTCTTGTTACTGTGGAAGCACCTTGCGTAGCATCTATAAATGGGTAGAAGCCGACGATGGGCCATTTTCAAATGATAAACGGCCGCAACAGAGTCAAAATAAACATATCTCATTAGCGTTTGTATTCAATATACAAGCGTTGCCTTCCATAATCATCGTTATAAAGCCATACATATGCATCAAATTTAATTAAGATTTTGGCCAAGCTGGGTTGCCTGGCTCCTATGCTTACCCCCTACATTTCCGATAATTTGGCTTGGGGGTAAAGGGAGCACCTCTGTGATTGTTACTTCTGGGTCATCTGGGTTAGTACCTCAGACTGGGTGAAGCCAAAAGCTGGCCATCTTAAGAATATAACTGGTCGGCAACAACGGAAGTGAAAATTTAGGTTCACTAAAGACCACAAAGTTCGGGAACTTTCCCCAAACTAAATCCTCAATATTTTTCTCTCACATTGATCGGAGTTGAGGTTTCACGATCATGGTCAACATGATTTCCTGGGAAAAGGAACTTATAGAGGAACTATTTTTCCTAGAAGATGTTTCTTACGTTCAAAAGTAATATAACATATCTCTCAGCGTAGCTTTGTTTATAAAACCGTATGGCCGGATTGCCTTGTTTGCCGTAAATCTTTACCCTCACAAAGGCTTTATAAAGTGGGACAAACACTCCCGGGCTACTGGCCAAGGAGGTAGAAGCCGATGGTCGGTCAACAAAGTTTTGTACAATGCGAATCCAATCATTAATGATGTAAAGTACTTGGATACATAGAATCATTACTCATAACTTATGAGTAAAGTCAATTACTGCAGCCCATCTTATAAAGAGTCAAGGGCACAATCTCGCTGAGATAACCAAGTAGCTGACATAACGCTCTCATAATTCTCTATTGGCATTGATTTCCTATCTATTAAGCCCCTTGGGGCCAATCTTGGCAAGCTCGGATTTCGCTAGCTCTAGCTCCTTTAAGAGATCTTTGTTCTCTTTTTCGAGAAGTCTATGTTAAACACAATCAAATTTTTTGTCAATCGGATATTGATCCTTAATTCGGCCACCGGTGCCCACATTAAGGCTCGGGGGCTACTGGGCTTCATGCTTCTCATTAACAAATATTAAAGGGGCACATCAATCCCCTGATCTGATGTTGCCACCCCACCAGTGGCTCGGGGGCTACTGCATTGATGATTCAATGCAGATAATTTACAAAGTGCAAAACCATTTCCAAGGAGATTATGATCCTCAGGTGCATCTCAAATTTTTGGCCGACACACACCTTGAGGGCTACTGGCTATATATATCGGTAGAGAATAAATTGCACCAATAAAAAAATATCCGCTAAAAATCATCCCAAGACCGAGGTGGTGCACCACCTTGGAAGCAGTTCGGCATAATGCTTGGATACAAGTGGCTAGGTCCATATAGGACGTTTCCGGCATTAAGCTCAGTTGAACTCCCTCAACTTTTTCAAATCAAGCTGGTCTATGAAACCTCAGATGTAGTCCGGCGTTGGAGCTCGGCTGCAAAACAACACCTCAGATACAATCCAATGTTGGAGCTCGGCTGCAAAACGACACCTCGGATACAACCCGGCGTTAGAGTTCAGACGCAAGAGGACACCACCGCAAGGGAAAGACCTCAAACCCGAGGTGTGGCGTAAAAAATAATAAGGCATTGATAAAGGCCGACAACTTAAACGGCTCCTCGGATGCCCAACGTGTGATCTCTTCGGATCCAGCTCGGTGGTCCTCAAGATCGAAGACGGGAAGATTTGTTGAACCAAATTTCAAGACCAACGACCGAAGGTGAAGAACAGTTCGTAAGAACCGAGGAGTGTCCCTAACTTGAAGACCAGTTTAGGGGGCTACCGACGGTGTCCTAGACTAGAGGGTACTCACCACATCGTCTCCTGATCAGGTGGATCAGGCCGAGGACCCCCATGGCGGTTCACTAATGGCCTACTTCGGGCAACCCATGACGAATACCAGGAAGACTCCACAAGACTTGGTGCCCAAGCCAAGGACTCTCCTAAACCCCAGGCCTCCGGTATATTATATAAACCGAGGTCGGGTTAGTAAATAGATGGTCTCATATTCATTAGAACAATCTCGTGGTAGATACATGTACTCTGTACAACACCCCATATGAATACAATCAAAAGTAGGACGTAGGGTATTATCTCTTCGAGAGAGCCCGAACCTGGGTAAAATCATGTGTCCATGTTACCATCGCTCCAAGACGCCTAGCTTAGGACCCTCTTATTGAGTGTCTTGAAAGCAAAGTGCTACTACGCATGCCCCTAGGGGGGAGGTTGGTAGGAGTTAAACATCGCGCACCCCCGACCTTCACGCAAAGGAAGACACTCAATAGTAAATCGGGCTCCAACTTATTAGCATAACTAGAGACTATACGTGCATGCTTCACGAATCACAAATCTTAACACCAATATTCTTACTAAACCATAATCATTCACTAGTACCTCACATATTACCATCTTTATATCACAAAATTATTGCAAGGAATCAAACTTATCATATCCAGTGATCTACATGAAAGTTTTTATTATATCTTTCTTGAATACCTATCATATTAGGACCAATTTCGTAACCCGTGCATATTTCCATTACTACTATCAAACTCTCAAAATGATATAAGTGAAGCATGAGAGTATATATATTTCTTTAACACAACCATCGCCGTGCTCTAAAAGATATAAGTGAAGTAGTACTAGAGCAACTGCCTAGCTCAAAAGATATAAGTGAAGCACAAAGAGTATTCTAACAAATCATGAATAAGTGTGTGTCCCTCTCAAAAGGGGTGTCCAACAAAGATGATTGTGTCAAACTAAAAAGCAAACAAATCAAAGACTCATATAATAAACGACGCTCCAAGCAAAACTCATATCATGTGATGAATAAAAATATAGCTCCAAGTAATTTACGGATGGTCTTGGGTGTCCTTGAATATTTCCTTGGGGTGCCTTCGACATCCCCAAGCTTAGGTTCTTGCCACTCCTTATTCCTTCATCGATCGCGATCTCACTCAAAACTTGAAAACTTCAGCACACAAAACTCAACAGAAAACTCGCGAGATCCGTTAGTACAACAAGCCAATCATAAACTTTAGGCACTGTTGTGAACCCATTCATATTTTATTATTGCATATTACCTACTGTATTCTAACTTTACCATGACTTATGCCCCCCCCAATACAATCCATATATTTATTAAAAGAAGCAAACAATGCAACGAAAACAGAATGTATCAAAAACAGAAAAGTCTGTAATGACGTGGAGAAATGCAATACTTCTATAACTCCAAACAATTTGAAACATTAGGAAAACATGGGCAATTTGTATATCAATCATCTGTTAAAAATTCAGAATTTTATCAAGTTCCAGTGAATTTAAACAATTCTGCTACTAAGCGCAAAAGTCTCTATTTTTTAACAAAATCAAATCAACTACCATCAAAATAATCCCAAAGGCTTTACTTGGCACAAGCACTAATTTAAATAGAAAAACACAACCATAAAAGTAGCATAATTGTGTGCACACAAAAAAATAGAAAAGAAACAAGAAAAATAAAGATAACTGTTGGGTTGCCTCCCAACAAGTGCTACTGTTTTACGGCCCTAGCTAGGTGTAATGGAAAGTTTCAAGTGTTGTCATCCTTCAAATTAATTCTAGCTAGGTGTAATGGAAAGTTTCAAGTGTTGTCATCCTTCAAATTAATTCCATAGGTGGACCTCATAATAGATTCATATGGTGGATTGACTTTCTTTCTAGGGAAGTGTTACATTCCTTTCTTTAGTGGAAATTGGAATCTTATATTACCTTCTTTCATATCAATAATAGCACCTATGAAAGGCCTACCAAGTGTTATAGGACAAGACGGATTGCAATCAATATCAAGCACAATGAAATCAATAGGCACATAATTTATATTTTCAAAATAGCACATCATTTATTCTACCAAAAGGTTTCTTAATAGTGGAATCCGCTAAGTACAAATTAAGAGAACATTCATCCAAATTATGAAGACCTAGCACATCATATAAAGATTTTGGTATTGTGGAAACGCTAGCACCCAAATCACATAAAGCATTACACTCATAATTTTTGATATTTATTTCAATAGTAGGTTCCCAGTCATCATATAATTTCCTAGGCATTGAAACCTCCAATTCTATCTTTTCTTCTGAAGCTTTCATCATAGCTTCTACAAAATGTTTAGTAAAAGCTTTATTTTGTTCATAAGCATTGGGTGAATTTATCATGGATTGCAACAAGAAAATACACTCAATTAAAGAACAAGTATCATAATTAAAATCCTTGAAATCCAAAGTAGTGGGCACATCACTATTTAAAGTTTTGACCTCTCCAAACCCACCTTTATCACCTTTTTCATGAAGATTTTCACCCTTCGAACAATGGGGATGCCTTCTACCTAAAGTTGACTCATCTTTAATACCATTTTAATCAAGTTTTATATTTATAAATAAAGATTCAATGGGTGAGACACCAATCATTTTAATATCTTCATCATGATTACGATAAAAACCATGCGGAATCGCTTTTTCTAAGAATTGTTGCTTAGCTCTTAATCTAGTGGTTCTTTCTTTAATTTAATTTATGGATACATTGATAGCTTTAATGGACTCACTAATATCAAGCAGGGTGGCATTATTTGAGATTTTCCCCATCATGAGCAATTCTATCCATGTTCCTAGCCATATCATCAACTTTATTCATTGTTTCCTCTATCATAGTATTGAAAATCTTTCAAGAATTAATAAATTCTTTAATATTACTTTCAAGATAAGAGGGCATCCCATTATTATTATTATTATTATTATTATAAGAATTACCATAGGAATTTCCATAATCATTAGAGGAATTTCTAGGCAACGACATAGGATTAAAATTACCCCTATAAGCACTACTACTGAAATTATTCCGAGAGACAAAATTCACATCAATGGAATCATTATTTTTCTCAATCAAAGTAGACAATTGCATATCATTAGGATCTATATGAGCACTCTTACTATCAACCAGTTTCATAAGCACATCCATTTTATCACTCAAAGTATTAATTTCTTCAACATAATTCACCTGTTTACTAGTTGGAGTTCTTTCAGTATGCCATTGTGAATAATTTCCATAATATTACCAAGGAGTTTTGTGTCTTCTCCTAATGTGATTTCCATAAAGGTAACCCCCACGGTGGAACATAAAAGATTTCTAGAAACAAAGTTCAATCCCGTATAATTTTTTGTATGATCAACCATAAGCTTAAACCATTACTGGGGAAATTTCTTATCATTAATTTCATTCTCTCCTAAGATTGTGCGACATATTCCTTCTCAAGTTGCTTAAAATTCATGATTTGATTTTCAAGAGAAATATTTTTTGCGGAAGGAAACTACTTGGCAATAAAAGCATCCTTACACTTATCCAAAGAATCAATACTATTTCACGGCAAGGATGAAAACCAAGTTTTAGCACGATCTCGTAATGAGAACGGAAATAATTTCAATTTGAAAATATCATTATGCATATCTTTGATCTTCTGCATATCATACAATTCAATGAAAGTATTAAGATGGGATGCAACATCTTTATTAGGACTACCAGAAAATTGTTCTTTCATAACAAGATTTAGCATAGCAGCATTAATATCACACGACTCTGCACTAGTGGCGGGTGGAGCAATTGGAGTACTAATAAAATCATTATTATTAGTATTGGAAAAGTCACAACTTTGTATTTTCTTGAGACATCGCGACAAAGCAAGCAAACAAGTAAACGATTTTTTTGTGTTTCTGTAAAAATGTTTTAGAAGTGGGGGAGATGAAAACGAGAGGCAAATGGCAAATGAAAGTAAATTCAAGTAGATGATAGTTTATGTGAAGGTACTTGGTAGGTTTTGGTGATGTCTCCCCAGCAACGGCACCAGAAATTCTTCCTGCTACTTGTGAGCCGCGTCGAGATTTCCCCGGAGAGGAGATGATGATCCAGTACAGTAGAGATAATTATTTCCCTCAGTTAAGAACCAAGGTAATCAATCCAGTAGGAGAACCCCACGAAACCTCATGAACATCACCTACACACAAAAGAGCAAATACTTGCACCCAACGCGATCAAGGGGGTTGCCAATCCCCACGATGGTTAATTGCAAGGATCAAATCTAATAATGATGGATTGATAAATAAAACACAAAATAAAGAAACGGTAAATAAATTGCAGCAAGGTATTTTTGATTTTAATATATGATAAAGGTAGATCCGGGGGCCATAGTTTTCACTAGAGGCTTCTCTCTCGAACAAAAAGCATACGGTGGGTAAACAAATTACTGTTGGGCAATTGATAGAAAAGCGCATAGTTATGATGATATTCAAAGCAATGGTCATGAATATAGGCATCACGTTCGAGACAAGTAGAACGACTCCTGCCTACATCTACTACTATTACTAAATCCATTGACCGCTATCCAGCATGCATCTAGAGTGTTAAGTTCATGGAAAATGGAGTAATGCCTTAAGTAAGATGACAAAATGTAGACAAAGTAAACTCAATCAATATGAATAAACCCCATCATTTTCCCCTTAATGGCAACAATACAAATACGTGTCTTGTCCCCTTCTGTCACTGGGATATAGATCACCCCAAGATCAAAACCATTACAAAGCACCTCTCCCATTGCAAGATAAGTCAATCTAGTTGGCCAAACCAAACAGAAAGATCCGAGAAAAATACAAAGCTATCACAATCATGCATATAAGAATTTAGAAAAGACTCAAATATTTCTCATGAATAATCTGATCATAAACCCACAATTCATCGAATCCCAACAAACACACCGCAAAAGACGGTTACATCGAATAGATCTCCAAGAACATCGAGGAGAACATCGTATTGAAGATCAAAGAGAGAGAGAAGAGGCCATCTAGATACTAGCTATGGACCCATAGGTTTGTGGTAAACTACTCACACATCATCGGAAAAGGCAGCAAGGTTGATGTATAGCCCTCCGTGATCGATTCCCCCTTTGATAGAGTATCGAAAAAGGCCTCCAGATGGGATCACGGAACAACATAAAATTGCAGCAACGGAAAAAGTATTTTGGGTGGTTCTTTGTTGTTTTCCCGATTTTAGAGAATTTATAGAGCTTGATTTAGGTCAGACACAACCATGAGGGACCCACAAGGTACTAGGGCGCCCCTAGGGCACACCCTAGTGCCTTGTCATCTACTCGTTTGCCTTCTGGTCCCCCCCGAAGCTTCTAGGGTCTCTCTTGTCCAGAAAAAATTGTCAAAAACTTCCGTGGCATTTGGACTTCATTTGGTACTGATTTCCTGGAGAACCAAAAATAGGCCAAAAAACAACAACTAGCACTGGTCACCGGGTTAATAGGTTAGTCCCAAAAAATGATATATAATTTCATATAGAACATCGAAGATCAATACTATAATAGCATGGAACAATAAAAAATTATAGATACATTGGAGACATATCACACTTTCCCTCATGAACCAGCTTGCGTCTACTCCACCATAAATACCACATAGTTATGCGATCAGCTCCCGTGCATTCTGGATGCCCAATATGCATAGTTCTTTCTCTGGCATGAGAAGTAATAATTCAAGAATTGCCTCTCCCGCATGATCGACAACACACACTTTTTTTAACCGCTTCATACGTCCGCACCTTATCCCACCCCTCTTTTGTGTTTTGACATAGAAACAACACATGTTTAGTTTTCTACGGACCATTCGAGCATGATGGACAATTATGATTTTTTTTCATATATCTATTGGCCAGCATAACACGACACGGGAGGGTCCCATGTAACATACTTCAGATAAATATTTTTACCTTCACCAGACAAGGTAATTTCCAAATCTTACTCCAAATAGGATTGACTTTATTTCTACCCATACCATTTGTGTATTCCAGTTTCCTCCTATGTTGGTTGTTCCATTCTTCCAAATAAGTTGATCGAACAGTGAACCATCCATTTTTTGTATAGCTCCAAGCAATGAAATCGGACATATTATACATGGGGAGAGGGATCGTCAGGACTCGTTGAGCATGAATTGGCCATAGTGGTTGGTTTACCAAATCTTCATCCCAAACATTCATGACTAGATCAATTAGATCAGAAACATTTTTTAGAAGATTCCATCATCTAGAAGTAATAACTCTTCTACTCGCACTATTAGGGATCCAAGCATATCTCATATATCTATATTTTGTCCATTTCCAACTCATGAAATATATCCATTTATGAGAGAGTCTACTCCTGTCATAATGCTTTGCCAAGTAAAGCAGGAACCCTTTTTTAAACTCGTGTTCCTCAAATCACTCTCCAGGAAATACTAGGCTCTTAAGATTGTGGAACATAACGAATCAGGATTATCAAGAAGATGCCAAGCTTGTTTGGTAAACAAAGCCAAATTAAAACAGTGTATGTCTCGAAAGCCCATACCTCCTTGGTTTTTCGGAACACAAATCTTCCACCATACCATCCAATGCATCCTTTTGTGGTTGTCCTCGTCACGCCACAAAAATTGTGACATCGCGTCAATGATTCCTTTGCAAAAAATAGTAATTTTAAAGATGAACATGGCATAAGTCGGGATAGCTTTAACAATAGATATGAGAAAAAAATTCCTTTCCTCGAGTAGATAGCAATTGTTCCTTCCCAACCACTAATTTTCATAATAATCCAATCAATCAGGAACTGGAAGCAGTCACTTTTATCCATACCCACATTGATAGTTAAACCCAAATGTTTGCCATTGAGTGATTTGGTCATAATATTCAAAATACTGCAAATTTGCTCCTTGTCTCCCACTTTTGTATTGGGATAAAAAAAATGCTAGATTTTTTGATACTCACATTTGTCCCGAGACGATGCAATAATCATCTAGAGCTGCTTTCAAAGCCTCCGCATTCATGGCATTGGCTGCATTGAGGATCAAAGAATCATCGGCAAAAATGAGATTTGAAACAGAAGGGGCTTCTCTGCAAACCTTAATACCAAAAATAAGACCCATCTCCTCCGCATTAGCAAGACTGCCGTTAGGCCCTCTATACATAACAAGAGTAAGTAGGGAGAGAGAGGATCCCCTTGCCTCAGTCCTCTAGTAGGTTTAAAATTTTGAGTCTCTTCAATATGAAAATGAACCCGATACTCCACAGAGACACACTATATAATTAGGTTCACCCAACTCTCTTGGAAACCTAACTTCAACAAAAATTCTTTTTAAAAAGACCATTCCACTCGGTCATTGTAACATCCCAATTTTCAATTTGGATGTTATACATAGATCATTCATATGCATACATGATTTATTGCATTTTGTTGCTTGTTTTAGTTGCATTTTGATCCAAGAGGCCTTATGCAACTCAAGGACCAATTTGAGAGAGTTGGAGGTTTCACAAAAATCCAATTTTGATTTATCAAAATTTGGTAATTGGATCAAATTGTTTTTCAAAATTCTTTTTCCAGATATTTTAAAAATAATGGGAGAAGATAAAATGACTTCTTCAGATCAGTAGAAAAATATTGGAAATTGAATTTTGAATTTTTGAGAGTTTATTTGATTATTATTCGCTAGATTATTTATTAATTAGCCGAGTATCTAGAACTGCAAAGTTTAATTTTAGTTTAGGCATATAAGTCCAGAAAAATGTTCACGAGGTCACTAGTAAGGCCATTTAGCTACGTGAATTTTTCTGGAATTTTTAGGACTATATTTATATTTATTTTTGTGTGTTTTAGATTCCAGGAAAATTTGTTTTAAAAAAAAGTTCCGACAGGGCCGGCCAGCTCAACCCCAGGCCACGGCCCAGCTCCCGCGCCAACTGCCATCACCGCCGTCTTCCAGCCGGACTTCGGCAGGAGTGCGGGTCACCGCCACCCGTGCCGCCCCTTCCCCAAGTCGGACGACCCCCCTCTCTCCGCCTTTAAATACGGGACCCTCGGCCCCCTCTCTGCTCATCTCGCCGTTGCCCGCTGAACCCGCGCCGCCGCTTGCACCGCCGCCTGCCGCTGTTGCCGCTGTTGCCGTTGCGTGCCGCCGCTGCCGCTACTCACCGCTGCTGCGCCGCCTCGCTGCCTGTGGCTGACGCTCACCGGAGCCGCCGCCCCACCGAACCCCGCCGCCGTTGACCAAGTCGCCGCCGTCAAAGACCGAAGAACCGATCGGTTTTTCTCTCGTTTTTTATTTTAGATTAGATCAGTTTTTTAGTTTGTTAATTAGCGAACGTTCACTCATTTAGATCTGTTAACGAACGAATTCGTTCGTTAGTCTCTGTTAGCGGACGTTCGTCCGATAGTTTTTTTCTTTTTCTGTTTATTTTCGGCCAGGGGCCTATCCGTGAATAGTTTTATTGTAGATTAGCCCCTGATCTTCAAACTAGCGTAACTTTTAGCTCGTTTGCCCAAATTAGATGAAACCAACACCTAAATCTTCAGAGCAATCCCCTCTATCCAGAAAATCAACTTGAACATGATTTTGAAAATCTAAAATTTGAGTTTAGTTCAGATTAGTATTTGATCTTGTTTCGTTTGTATCTTGAGTTTCGTTGCTCCGTTTGAGTTGATTCTTTTTGCAAATCGTAGCTAATCACATGTACCTACTATTAAGATCTAATTCACACAAACTTAATACTGTTAGAATTTGTTTTATGTTTAGATTAGTTATGTGCTTGTTTCGAGTTTTATTTGGATCTTTTCTCGTTTTCTCTTTGCATTGTTTGCTTGATTGCTTGCGTATGCTACTGTTTGTCTATGCTAGATTTTCCGGAGTGCGAAGCATGTTACTATGAATCTCTAGAGTTTTCCTATTATCAGCAAGGCAAGTCACACTTTGATCATACTCTTCTATACCCAGTTTTTATTATGCATTAGTATTGCCCCTCAAATATTTGCATGAGTAGGATTGGGAACATGTGGTTTTGGTTGTAGTACTTGAGGTAGGAACCTATTACCTTTGATCACCCCGGGAATATACGTTATGCTCATATATTGCTTAGCCATGCTCGTAGACGGGGTTTGGATCGTGATATACATGGAAGTTGTGAGAGATAATAATTTTGGATAACATTAAGGTGGCAACATTAATACACATCTGGGTGGATTGGTTGGGGTACCTGGAGAAACCAGTGCTTGCCCATTGGGAAATCCCAGAGTACCCGTGTGATTTTTCCTCGGTTCATCACCCAGGCTCAAAGGGATCATATGATATTTCATGCCTAGAAGCTTCCGTGTGCAGCCACAAGCCATCATGGGCTCTGGCACAGTTGAGTAAGTTGTGTGAGCTCTTGAAGAGGTGTACTAGCAGACGTAGGGGAAAGTAGGTGTACCAGTCTACCCAGAGTAGAGAGTTAATGCTTCAGAAAGTCTATGACTCGATCTTCTGATCATGGATGCGGTCGAGTCTTGTGGGGAAAAGTGTGCAACCTCTGCAGAGTGTATAAACTAATCATGGTTAGCCGTGTCCCCGGTTATGGACATCTTGAGTATCTAGAAGTTGATATTATTGTTGATATCATCACTCTTTAATTAAATGAAGTAGGTTTAATGATGATACTTGATTAAATGTTGAGATTTGAGTTGGAGGAACCTTCTCAAATATTGGTTTAACTTTGTAGTAAATAAAATTTATTCCTTTGTTGTAGGGAAAAATTAGCTTTATGCAAAATTAAACTTAGAGCCTCCACCAGACAAATATGCATGTAGATATAGTTTCTTGCATTACTTGCTCTACAGTGTAACTCTGCCAGCATATTCCATGTGCTGACCTACACGGCTGCAACTTCTCATGTTGCAGACTTTACCGACGAAGAATAAGGTGCGATAGGTCGTTGTCATGCACTCAAATATGCTGTTGGAGTTGATGGACTCATTATTTTCGAACCATCCACAGTTATTTAGTTTAGATGGCCTTCAGCCGTTTTATTTGTGTAACAGATACTCTTTATGAGGACCTCGATGTAATAAGTGAGTGATTGAACTCTGTTATAATTCCTCGAGTACTGTGTGTGTCAGCATACCGATCCAGGGATGACACTTAAGCATAGAGACTTCGGTCCATTAGGATCGTGGTCGCTACAAGATGGTATCAGAGCACGCGCTGACTGTAGGACGTGACCACTAGGAAAAGCCACAAGATACGCTTCTATGCTCATTTCTAATCCTCCTCTATTTCTACTCTATAGATGGTGGACCCCAGGAACAAGCTCACTCAGCCGAATGACGACACCCCTTTCGGACAACACTTAAAGGAAGTCATGAAGTACCTGAACATTGGACTACCAAGCTTCACTGGAACCTTCACTGCAACTTTACTAGAAGAGGAGCGCTGGAGGATCAAAGTTCATGTACCTGGTAGGACGTTTGCGCCAACAATGGAGCCCATTGATTTTACCCTGGATGCGCCAAGCTGTAAGTGCATCTAGTGCCCCTTAGTGATTTTGGTGTATTGAAGACTTATAGGTTAAGGGACTGATGCGTTTGTGAGTGTACACAGGTTTATAAGTCTATGAGGAGTTTGATATTTACAGAGAAAGTCGACCCCTAAAAATGAAGTTCTTCAACTGAAGACTTTGGATTTCTGAAGACTTTCTGAATACTTTGAAAGTGAAGAAATTGGTGTAACCTGAAGACTTGGCAATCATTCGAGGAACATGAAGCATGAAGACTTTTGTTTTTGTAGTTTCATTTTCTCTTTTCTTGAGTCATAGGAAGCACCATACTGTTAAAGGGGGTCGAGGAAACACTAAGGAAATTTTTCCATGTGACGCTCAACTCAAAATCCTACACCTAGCAATCCCTTCGAGTGAAGCCATTGGAAATCTCATACAGTTCAGTCATATTCTTCAGTGACAGAGACGAAGTTCTTCTGGTCTCTGAGGAATTTGTTCTGACTGAGGAGTTAGGAATTTGCCAGTGTGAATTGCCTACAAAGTGAGGAACATGATAGTCCTGAGGATTTTGATAGTCAAAATTCCAACCGTTGTTGTGCTATGCGCCGGCTGTTCCAAAATATCTACCCGCCTAACGGTCATATCAGACAAGGGCATTTATGTCTTATCATGTTGGGCTGCTCCCTAGGCTATAAATAGCCGCCCCCTTCAACCACTAGCTGGTTGGCTGCTCCGAGAGAAACTGACACTTGTCATTTGAGAGCATCCCATCCTCTAAGGACTTTGAGCGAAAATCATCAAGTGAGGAAAACCCAAACCCAACACCTACAAACCCAAAGTGATTGAGCATCACTGAAGAGATTGATCCTGCGTGGATCCGACGCTTGTTTCCTTTGAAGACTGTGCTTCTTCCAGACGGTTAGGCGTCAAGGTCTAGAGCATCCAAGAGGAACTGTGGATCGCCGAGTGACCGAGTTTGTGAAGGTTCGGAAGTCACCTGAAGACTTACCACGAGTGATTGGGCGAGGTCTGTGTGACCTTAGCTCAAGGAGAATACAGTGAGGACTATGTGTCCGGGACTGGGTGTCCTCAAGTTTAAATACTCAGCCGCTCCAACCAGATGTACAACTGAGACAGCAGTTGGAACTGGTCTACCAAATCATTGTCTTCACCGAGCTTACTGGTTCTATTTCCTCAACTCTTTCATTTCCTCATGCCTATTGTTGTGTGCCTATTCATATCTGTTTGAAGACTTTGACTGAAGACTTTCTCAATTTCCTCAGTTCAATTTCTTCAGTCTATCCGTCTTCTTTCTTGTGTTGTCCTATGTTTACGCTTTCTGTACTCTGTGCTTGTCTTCATTTCATCATGATGACTATGCTTGTGTTCTGTTATGTTTACTTCTGAGTACTTATTCTTCTGCAAGTAGTTCTTCAGTTAGGAATTTCCTCAACAGCAAATTCCTCAGTGAAGAATTCATAAAAATCGCCTATTCACCCCCCTCTAGTCGATATAACGCACTTTCAATTGGTATCAGAGCAAGGTACTCCCTTGTTCTGTGTGATTTTGGTTTAACCGCCTGGAGTTTTAGTTATGTCGACCGCATGTATGATCAAGGTCTCTGCTGGGTGTCCTACCTTCGATGGAACGGACTACCCCTACTGGAAGAATAAGATGCGAATGCATCTTGAGGCAATTGATAACGATGTCTGGTATGTTGTGGAAAATGGTGTTCCCTCAGTCACACCTTCTCTGAACGCTACTAATGTGAAGAGATTCAAGCAACTCGATTCTCAAGTGAAGAATATCATACGTGGCCATCTGAGCAAAGGACAGTATGGAAGAGTGAGTGCTTTGGAAACTGCTAAGCTTATCTGGGATAGGCTGTCCAAAGTGAATGAAAGAGTCTCAACTCAACGTGACTCTCGTGTTGACGTTCTTTGCAATATCTTCAACCGCTTCAAAAGACTCGACAATGAAAATGTTCAGCAAACCTTCGATCGCCTCACTGACATCTCAAATGAGCTTCAAGCGCTTGGCGCCACTGACATCACCGACCATGAGGTGGTGAAGAAACTGCTGAGATTGCTCGATTCTTCATTTGATACTCTGGCACTGATGATTCAAGAGCGTGCTGACTACAAGTCACTTGATCCCACTGATATCCTCGAGAGGCTAAATACTCATGAGTTCCAGCTTGCTGAGAAGAGAGATCTCTATGGTTCGAGCTATGGCAGATCACATGCTCTGAAGGCCAAGGCAGTCTCTGAGTCTGAAGATGAAGACTCTGCTAGTAGCCTTGGTGACCCTGAACAACTGAGCCAGGAACTAGCACTGCTTGTGAAGAAATTTCAGAAGCTCTCAAGACGTGGTTGCTTTGGAAAACCCTCAAGGAGCAATGATTCCACATCCAGTGACTACAAGAAGAGGCTATGCCACAAATGCAAGAAACTTGGTCACTACATCCAAGATTATCCTCAGTGGGATAAGGAATCAAAGAAGAAGAAGTACAAGGATTACAATTCTGATGATGCAAAGAAGAAGAAGAAATCTTCAAAGTCTTCATCATCAAAATCCTCGAGGTCTTCATATCACAAGAAGAGCAGCTCCAAGAAGGCTCGGGCATTCATTGGCAAGGAAATGGACTCTGACGCTGAATCTGAGGAACATGAGGACGAGGAGGCATCTGAGGAGTCCGAGTCTGGTGTGGCGAGCCTAGCTCTCGCTACTGCATTCGTCAGCAAGTCTATCTTCAACTCTGAAGAAAACGGCTTCACCAACAAGGATGATGAAGGCAATGATGACTACGCTCCCACCTATTGCTTCATGGAAAAGGGTACCAAGGTAACTAAATACGCCTCCTCTGACTCTAGTGAGGATGAATCTGATGAAAATCTCAAGCCCAGCTACTCTAAACTTGCTAAAATTGTTGTGAAACAACAAAAGGTCTTTGAAAAGGTTCAAAACATGCTAAATAAAAGTGATGCTGGGTGAAGAAATGGATTGCACTAAAACCTTGACTGAAGATCTTCAGAGACTTCAGTCCAAGTTTGACAATCTTCAAGGTCATCATAACACTCTCTTATCTGATCACGAGAAGCTTTTTTATGAATTTCTTCAAAGAAAGCAAGATCTTGAAAAGCTAAGAGTGGATTATGAAGATCTTCAGAAGGAGCCCGATTCACTATTTGCTCAACAAATCAACGCTACTCAGGAAGAATTTGTTCCTCCATGTCTGAAGTGCATTGAACGTGAAACTGCTAATTCTTCACCTGAATGTTCAAATGCTTCTAATGCTACAAATTCTTCATATGTCTCTGCTATCACTAATTCCTCATCTGAGGACAATGCAAGTATCACTGATGATGCAGGGCTAAAGGAATTGTACATGACAGGCATGTACAAAAGCCTCAAAGGGCATCAGACTCTTTGTGATGTGCTCAAAAAGCAGATCTTCAACAGAAACCCTAGGAAAGAGGGTATTTCCTTTGAGAGGAAACTCAATGCTGATGGAACATATTGGAAGCCCGAGCAGTACCCCAAAACCTCATGGGTTGCTGCAAACGGACCTCCAGTTGATCCATCTAACTTATCTGGCTTTTCATGTGAATCTCCTCATTCTTCTGATGAGTCATTTGACTCCAACTATAAATTGTTCAAAAATCAGAATGGTGAAGTATTTGCTAGATATGTTGGGACTAACTGCAGGAATGGTTCCCCTATGAAGAAAATCTGGGTTCCCAAAAGTTGCCTTGAAAGTCTTCAGGTGAATGTCCTCATGACACCACCTGTGAAGAATAGGAACTCCAGATCAAATTCTTCATATGAACCAAATTCTTCATATGGATCCAAGTCCTCATATGGACCAAATTCCTCACGTGGATCAAATTCCTCAAAAGGATCAAAGTCCTCATATGATCATCATCGTGCTAACCCTTCTGTTTCGAAGGGTAAAGGTAAGGGCTATGAATATGTGCATTATTCTTCAAATCATTATGTTCATAAGTCTTCGAAGAATTTCTCTGCTTATTCATATGCTTACCCTAACCCCTCCTATGTGAAACGAAGTGGACTGGCGTCTATGCCACCTTTCTCATATGGTGCTTGCAGAGTGATGAATTCTTTGCCACCCCTTCAGATGTGGGTGGTGAAGAAAAAGAACTAATCTCTTATGCAGGATCAGGTCTCCAGACGTGCTCAAAACGTCTAAAGAATTTACTGGAGACCTGAACAGGGCCTAATAGGATGCAGGCTAATCATGATGAAATGAACTTTCATTTCACACATCCTCATACTGTTTATCTGTTCTAATTGCTCGAAGAAATTGATCTGATGATATTGATGTCATATTATTCACTGATGAAGTATATGAGTTCGTAAGTTGCACTAATTCATCTGCAGGATGAACAACCCAAAGCCAATGAGTGGGTCCTCGATAGTGGATGTATGAATCACATGACGGGTGATAGGAATCTTTTGATGGATGCTCCTTTATCACCGTCACATCTGAAGCATATCATCTTCGCTGACAAAGGCAAAAGTCAGGTATTGGGTCTAGGTAAGGTTACGATCTCTAAGGACATACACATGGACAAAGTTATGCTTGTCGAGTCCTTAGGATACAACCTCATGTCTGTCTCAATGCTTTGTGATCTTGATATGGTTGTTGTCTTTGGCAAGTATCGTTGTGTTGTGATCATGGAAGCTGACAATTCCAAAGTCTTCGAAGGATTTTGGAGAGGAGACTTGTACATTGTCGATTTATCTACAGAACCACAACCGGCTGTATGCTTACTTGCAAAAGCTTCAGAAGGTTGGCTATGGCATCGACGACTTGGTCATGCTGGCATGAGGAATCTGCACACGCTCACGAAGAAGAAGCATGTCATTGGCATTGAAAATGTCAAATTCCTCAAGGATCACTTATGCGGAGCCTGTGAAGCTGGAAAGATGACAAAGGCCAAGCATCCAGCTAAGACTATCATGACTACCACTCGACCATTTGAATTGCTTCACATGGATCTCTTTGGTCCTAATCATTATTCTACTATTACAAATGATGCTTCTCTATATGGCTTTGTTATTGTTGATGATTATTCTCATTACACATGGGTACACATTGTCACTTACAAACATGAGGTGCAGGAAGTCTTCAAACGATTTTCCTTGAGGGCTTCAACCAACTTTGGTGTGAAGATCAAGCACATCAGGAGTGACAATGGAACTGAGTTCAAGAATTCCGGTCTTGATGACTATCTTGATGAACTTGGTATTACTCATGAGTTATCTGCTCCTTATACTCCTCAACAGAATGGCGTCGTGGAGTGCAAGAACAGAACTCTTGTTGAGATGGCTCGCACTATGCTTGATGAATACAAGACGCCTCGTCGTTTCTGGAGAGAGGCAATTGATACTGCATGCCACATGATCAACAGAGTATATCTTCACAAATTCTTCAAGAAGACTGCCTATGAACTCCTCACTAACAAGAAACCCAATGTGAGTTACTTCAAAGTCTTCGGTGCTAAATGTTGGATTAGAGATCCTCATCATACATCTAAATTTGCACCGAAAGCACATGAGGGTTTTATGCTTGGTTATGGAAAGGACTCGCACACCTACAAAGTCTTCAATAACGTTATTCACAAGGTTGTTGAAACTGTAGATGTGCGGTTCGATGAAACTAATGGCTCACAAAGAGAGCACCTACCTTCTGTGATAGATGAACCAGCACCTGAGGATTCTATCAAGTTCAAAGCCACTGGGGATGTCATTCCTACTGAAGAATCTACTGAAGAATTCTTTCCAGAACGTGATGAACGTCGAGCTGACGCACCTGAAGAAAATGGTGCTGAGGAAAATGCACCTGAAGGAAATGCAGATCAAATTCCTTGAAGACAACCCACTCATCCTCGTATTGCAAACGAAGTGCAAATCGAGAAGATCATCGATGACATTGAAGCACCAGGTCCTCTCACACGCTCAAAAGCTTCACATTTGTCTAACTTTTGTGGGCACTTTGCTTTTGTCTCTATCACAGAGCCCACTAAGGTTGATGAAGCATTTCTGGAGCCTGAGTGGATTCAAGCTATGCAAGAAGAATTACATCAGTTCGAACTCAACAACGTCTGGGAACTGGTCAAACGTCCAGATCCTCGCACGCACAACATTATTGGCACAAAGTGGATCTACCGCAACAAGCAAGATGAAAATGGCCTTGTGGTGAGGAATAAGGCACGACTTGTAGCTCAAGGGTACACACAGGTTGAAGGAATTGACTTCGATGAAACTTTTGCACCTGTTGCTAGACTTGAGGCTATTCGCATATTACTTGCTTATGCTAACCATCATGATATTATCTTACAACAAATGGATCGGAAAAGTGCATTCCTCAATGATAAGCTTGAGGAAGAAGTATATGTTGCTCAACCACCAGGTTTTGAAGATCCAAAGAATCCTGACAAAGTCTTCAAGCTCAACAAGGCCCTATATGGCCTCAATCAAGCCCCTCGGGCGTGGTATGATACATTGAAGGAATTCCTCATGAAGAAAGGCTTCAAACCCGGTTCACTCGACCCAACTCTTTTCACTAAGTCTGATGATGATGAATTGTTTGTGTGCCAAATATATGTTGATGATATCATTTTTGGCTGTACTGACCAACGATATAGTGATGAACTTGCCTATATGATGACTGAAGAATATCAAATGTCTATGATGGGAGAATTGAAGTTCTTTTTAGGTCTTCAAATTCGTCAATAGCGCAATGGGATATTCATATCTCAGGAGAAATACCTCAAGGACGTACTGAGGAAATTCGGCATGCAAGATTGCAAAGGGGTCAAAATTCCAATGCCCACAAATGGCCATCTGTGCACTGATGAAAATGGTCAAGACTTTGATCAAAAGGTATACCGCTCCATGATTGGCACTTTACTGTACCTATGTGCATCTAGGCCGGATATTATGCTTAGTGTTTGCATGTGTGCCCGATTTCAAGCTACACTGAAGGAATCACACCATAAGGCTGTGAAGCATATTCTTTGATACTTAGCTCACACACCAACACTTGGATTATGGTATCCCAAGGGATCTTCTTTTGATCTCATTGGACATTCAGACTCTGACTATGCTGGCGATCGCGTGGACCGCAAGTCAACATCAGGCACATGTCATTTCCTCGGACGATCCTTGGTCTGTTGGTCCTCGAAGAAACAGAACTGCGTATCACTCTCCACTGCAGAAGCTGAGTACATTGCTGCTGGATCGTGCTGTGCTCAACTACTATGGATGAAGCAAACACTCAAGGACTATGACGTCAAAGTGAAGAATGTGCCTCTCTACTATGACAATGAGAGTGCTATCAAGATTGCTCATAACCCAGTTCAGCACTCGAAGACCAAGCACATCCAGATTCGTCATCATTTTCTTCGTGATCATGTGTTGAAGGCGACATCTCCATCGACCATGTCAGCACTGAAGATCAACTGTCCGATATCTTCACTAAGCCCTTGGATGAGAAGAGATTTAGCAAGTTGCGGTGTGAGCTAAATATCCCAGAATCTTCGAATGTTCTCTGAAATGGACACACATCCTAACACTTATGCTGACTTGATGACTTAGATGCGCAACACACGAAGTAACGATTTTATCCAATCAATGAAGACTAACCCTCTAAGTGTGAAGAAATTAATGAAGAAATTGATTCTCAGAGCCCTATGACAATTGTACGCGGTGTCTGAAATCAGCTTTCTTATACGGTGGGTTACGCCACCACCCAAAGTTGGAAATCTTCAATTTGAGTTTTTCGTCGTTTTTGAAATTCCTCAGTTTTTGAAATTCTTCAACTTTGCATTGTCTTCACTCTTTCCGGTGTTGTTCTTCATTGGAATATATATATATATATATATATATATATATATATATATATATATATATATATATATGAGTTTTATGTCCTCTACAGCATTCACTTATTGCTAATTCTTCAAGTTGTTTTCTTCTGCTAAGTGAATGTGATCGGACCCTTCCCCTCTATGCTAAACTCAACCCTGTCTATTCACAATTTCTTCATGTGCGTTCTCATTGAAACTCGTTCAAAATCTTCACTGTGTCCTTGATAGCTGAAGAAATTGTGAACTGAATTTTTAAACTTATTTTATCTAAATTTTCGGCTTTGCCGCTCAAACCGTTCCACTTCTCATGACAATACTTATCTATTCACCCACGATCCTACACGATCACCACCTCTCAGTACGTGGGTGACACATGTCACGCGAATGAGAAGGGCGAGGGGCACGTTCAACCGATTTCCTCTGGTGAACAGTTTTCACTCCCTCTATAAATACCCCTGTCTCTTCCTCACTTCACTTTCACCTCGCTCGCGCTCTTTCCCGCTCGAGCTTCCCGAAACCCTAGCGCCGCCACTACTTCATCGTCGCCGGTGAGGAAGAGCTTCACTACCTCGACCTCGTCACCGTCGTACTCGCGCCGGTTGCGGATTTCCTCACTCCGCCGCCGCCGTAGCCGTCTTCCTCTGCCAAGTTAGGGCGTGGAAGATCTGACCTGATGAACTTCACATCTACTCTTCCCAGTTCGTCGAGTTCTTCACTTTGGGTAATTAAAAGTTACTTTTACTGCCCTCTTTGATTCTCAAGTTTTCTTGAAAATCTTCAAAAGTGTTTATTCTTCAAATCTTCACACACATGAACACCTCACATGTTATCAGCTCTTGATTCGTTTCTCTAAGCTATGATTTTCGTCAAGATTCCTCAATTGTGTGGATATTCAATCTATACAACTCTGGAACCTAAGACAAAGAACACTTAGTGAAATTCCTCAAGACTCATCTGGTCAAATTCCTCAAACCTATTATTTTTGAAAAACCTTCTGAGAATGCATATGACCTCTCCAAATTCCTCGCAACTATACTCTGTTCACAGGTACAAATGTCCGTTGTTGAATCTCTAGGTTCTCATCAACTTAACTCATATGCAGCATTCCTCGAAGAAAATTTGCACACCTCTTCAGAAACTTCAGTTGTTCATATTCCTCAGCTGAAGAAAATGGCTGATAAGAAGCCACAGAAGGGAGGAAAGAGGCCTGAGGTCAACACTGCGTTTGAAATCCTTGAGGACATATACAAGGATTACTGCACTCCCGATGAGGCCAAGTTTGGCAAGGAAGACAAGAATCAGCGCAAAGTGCGCATACAAAGGATAGAGAGGAGATGGGCAGGGGAATGGAGGGAGTACAGATATGTTACTACCAACTGTATGAAGAAATTCGCACTCAACCCTCCATGACCAAGACCTCCATTGGCACCAGGCCAATTGTTAGATCCCACCAGCCTCAAGCACAGTGAGGATTATCCTGATGAATGGGCAAAGGAACAGGCCAAACTGGCCAAGCAAGCAAAGTAAGCGGTGAAGAAATTCAACGCAGACTTTGCTGCTGCTGCTGCCTCTGCTGAGGCCTCTGCTAGTCAGCCAAAGAAGGCAATGCATAAGAAGCCTGCGCATAAGTCAAGCGCTTCTCCTTCAATGCCCTCACGGCCAAGCTCCTCTGCTATGCCCTCAAGGCCAGATTCTTCAAGGCCCTCATGGCCAATTCCTCAGACTGCTCCATCAAAGTCCTCAGCTCCTCTGTCAAAGTCTTCAGCTGCTCCGACAAAATCCTCGGCACTTGTGCATCTCGCCACATGCCAAAGGACCCAAGGCATCTCAATTGCCTCGGGAGCATCTGCCAGTTCCGCAGCTGCACCTAAATCCTCAGCTGGCCCCTCTCTGCTGAAGAAAAAGGCCACTGCTGGACGAGGCCTTCTACCAAGTCCTCACAAGAAGCAGGTCGCCTTCCAAGTGCCCTCTGATGATGATGAGGCTGATGATGAAGAACTTGCCAAAATCATCAGAGACAGGCAAGCCAGGGCCGCTAGAGCCAAAGGTAGGAACGTGCCACTATTGTTGGATCCAAAGTTGATCCTCGATTTCAACGACCTATGGCATAAGGACCCTAACACGCCTTTGCCGGAGATGAACCTCACTCCTGGCCAGAGTCATGTGTTGACTGCCTTCATTGAGGAAGAAAATGGAAATTTGAACAAGGCATAAGTTTGAAGAAAGCGTAGTACAAGAAACAGCGCTACCTCAAGGACAATGTCCTCACTCTCACCCCTGATCATCTCATTGCTCTGCAAGCTGAAATCAAGCAATTAAGTGATGAATTCGATCACTACTATGCTGATTGGAAGGGCGCCAAGGTGCGGTTCGTCAATCTGACGAAGAAATTCACTTCAAGTGCTGCTCCTCCTGTGCACATTGAAGTTACTCAGGCTGAAGCATCTGCTCAGCCTACTAAAGAACATGCCAGCACCGCTGATGACAATCAAGCTGCTGAAGAAACTGAGAGTGCCAGGGTTGATGACTCCATTCCAGCCCCTAAAGATATTGCTAGGGCATCCACTAGTGGTGCGCCTGAAGAAAGTGATCAAGTCAGGGCAAGTGCATCAGTTGTGCCTGAGGAAAATGAACCAAAGTCCTCTACACCTCCTGCGCCTACACCAACTTCGGTCCTTCCATCTGCATTAGATGCGAAGAAGACAAAGGCTGCAGAGTGTGCAACTCTGAAGAAAAGGAAGGCATCAACTTCATCAAATTCTTTAGCTCTGAAGAAGTTGAAGCCACTGACTAGCTCAATTGACAACTTAATTGATGCCATTCCAGTCTCCTCCATGCCATCAAAGGACTTTGTTCCTTTTGGTGAAGATTATGTGATTCCCAATGAATCCGGTGAAGAAACTCCTTCTGCTGCTTCGATAGAGCAGTTGGACAAAGAAATTGAAGTGGATGAAATCCCTACAACTCCAGTTATTTCCTCACCTATGCCTCAGTTCACTTCTGAAGAGGCAGGTGTTGAAGAAATAGAAGATGAGGGTGTGGACATTGGCTGTACCACTCCTGTGCTCAACGATGAATTTTGGGACAGTCAGCACCCCAACTCACCAATGTTCACTCCACTCCAAGCAATTCCTCAGTCCCCTGCTGCCACTTGAGTACAAATGGGATCTGAAGAACCTCATGCAACCCCAAGTGTTCATGAAGAAATTCCAGCCACTAGTGCTGAAGAAATTGTTAATGAAGAATTAAAGACCCAGGCTGAAGCTGCAGAAGAGACTGAAATTCCTCAGCCTGAGGAACTTGAGATTTCGATTCCTGAGGTGGTGATGCAATTGACTGACTCTCCTCAGCCCAAGCCAAAGGATCCTTTCTCAAAGAATCAAAAATTCAAGGCTGATGATTTCTTTGGCGAGCATGTGTTCTTCACTGAATTCAACCCCTATGACAATGCTCTTCTTAGAAGGAAGCGTTTCTGGACTTCCAGCCAGGCAAACTTCTATTCCTCACTGCTTTTCAACAAGGACAAAGTGTTCGATCACGAGCATATTCCTCATGTGGACATGGAATCTATGCCGTGCTTTTCTCAAGTCCTCAACATGCTTCATGATGCAGGCTTGCTCAACTTCTGCTCTGACATAGTTGATTGGAATGAATAGCTCATTCTTCAGTTCTACGCAACTATGCATATCATAGGTGATGCCGCTGACGTCAACTCGTGGGTGTTGGACTGGATGACTGAAAAACTCATTACAAGGCACCAGCCTCTAAATTGCTTCGTGCCTTGCCAATCAGTCCTCCACCTGACGGTGCTCGTTGTTTGTATGATGAGCCTAGACTCACTGCTCACTATATGCAAGTGCTCATGAAGTCGCTGAAGCCGGGTCAAGCTCCAAGGACAAAATTCCTCGTGAAGGAATTGCTCTATGTGCCAAGAACCATCTACCGCATTTTGATGAAGACCATGAGTCCCATCAAAGGCCATGACTCATCCGATGAAGAAATTCTCGGAATGATGAAGAATATGCTTTTCAACATCATGCATGGCATCCCCATAAACTATCATGATTTCTTCATGAGGACTCTGGCAAATGTTGCACTTTCACCATTTGAGCTGAAGCCTTACGCGCCGTGGATCATGAGATTCCTCAGAACAAGGTCTTCACTCAACTACAAGGCTGATTTTCAGAATCACCTCAGCTACTTTCCCCCTATTGAAGTCCTCAAGCAGACACTCTCCTCATCTAATGAGAAGGGCAAGTCACCAGCCGTTATCGATGAAGGCATTCATCCATTGGATGGTCAGTTCCGCAAAGCTGCATCTTATTCCACCAATGACGACTCTGCCACTCATGATTCTACTGCCAATGCTGCCAAGTCAAGTCCTCAAGCTACTTCTCCTCGTGTGATGACTGACCGTGAATTGCTTATAAGTCTTCACCAGAAGGTGGATCGAAACCACAAGTGGGCTAAGCGTCAGTTTGGCTCTATTCTTCACAACATGACCTCTACACATAATGCAGTGAAGAAAAACCATTACTACCTCCATGAAGTGTTTGATCACACCTGGGCTATTCTGTCACATCTCTATGGTGAAGAAGATTTGAAGCAAATGGGCTTCAAGGAAGACTTTGACTGGTCCGCTCCTCCACCGAAGAAATACAAGAAGGTCAAGGTTCCTTCCTTGGTGGCCAGCTCATATTCTTCATCACGCGCCAAGGACGAGTATGAAGACTTGGATGACACTGCAGCAGGCCCTACAACGACTCAAGACCCTGACAATGCTGGCGCTCCTCCATCATCATGATATTCTTCAGGGGCGTTAGTCCTTAGTTTCAACCCTTTTGGTTATTCGATGACAAAGGGGGAGAAATTTGAGTTAGTCTTCAAGCGGGTCTATCCTATATGGGCGTTTTTTTGCTAAGTTACAACTCTCGTTCTTCTGATGACTTTGCTGGATCGAGTTGTAATCTTAAACTCTATGGTGGCCTGATACTTTTGCTGTGTTCTTCTGCATGCTTATTCCTCATTAATGTTAATGCACGCATGCTGAATTACATCAGTCACCATATTTCATCATGCGTTTCAAATTCTTCATATTATATATCAAATGTGTGTATGAATCACAAGATATAGGGGGAGATCTCCATGATTATACTCTTCAAGTGTGCATTGCTTCAAAAGCAAATTCCTCACTATGCACATCTTCAGGGGGAGTTCTTCTATATCTTGCAATCAAATTCCTCAACATCAGTATCTACACTTCATATATTTATCCCCATTGAAAACTTAACCTATATTGTCATCAATCACCAAAAAGGGGGAGATTGTAAGTGCATCTAGTGCCCCTTAGTGATTTTGGTGCATTGAAGACTTATAGGTTAAGGGACTGATGCGTTTGTGACTGTAGACAGGTCTATAAGTCTATGAGGAGTTTGATATTTACAGAGAAAGTCGACCCCTAAAAATGAAGTTCTTCAACTGAAGACTTTGAATGTGAAGAAATTGGTGTAACCTGAAGACTTGGCAATCATTCGAGGAACATGAAGCGTGAAGACTTTTGTTTTCGTAGTTTCATTTTCTCTTTTATTGAGTCATAGGAAACACCGTACTGTTAAAGGGGGTCGAGGAAATACTAAGGAAAAATTTCCATGTGATGCTCAACTCAAAATCCTACACCTATCAATCCCTTTGAGTGAAGCCATTGGAAATCTCATACAGTTCAGTCATATTCTTCAGTGATAGAGACGAAGTTCTTCTGGTCTCTGAGGAATTTGTTCTGACTGAGGAGTTAGGAATTCGCTAGTGCGAATTGCCTACACAGTGAGGAGCATGATAGTCCTGAGGATTTTGATAGTCAAAATTCTGACCGTTGCTGTGTTATGCGCCAGCTGTTCCAAAATATATACCCACCTAACGGTCATATCAGACAAGGGCATTTATGTCTTATCATGTCGGGCTACTCCCTAGGCTATAAATAGCCGCCCCCTTCAACCACTAGCTAGTTGGCTGCTCCGAGAGAAACTG
Source organism: Triticum timopheevii (assembly GCA_963921465.1). Classification (NCBI taxonomy): domain Eukaryota; kingdom Viridiplantae; phylum Streptophyta; class Magnoliopsida; order Poales; family Poaceae; genus Triticum; species Triticum timopheevii. The sequence continues at coordinate 327,271,230 of OY997266.1, forward strand.
ACACTTGTCATTTGAGAGCATCCCATCCTCCGAGGACTTTGAGCGAAAATCATCAAGTGAGGAAAACCCAAACCCAACACCTACAAACCCAAAGTGATTGAGCATCACTGAAGAGATTGATCTTGCGTGGATTCGATGCTTGTTTCCTTTGAAGACTGTGCTTCTTCCAGACGTTAGGCGTCAAGGTCTAGAGCATCCAAGAGGAATTGTGGATCGCCGAGTGACCGAGGTTGTGAAGGTTCGGAAGTCACCTGAAGACTTACCACGAGTGATTGGGCGAGGTCTGTGTGACCTTAGCTCAAGGAGAATATGGTGAGGACTATGTGTCCGGGACTGGGTGTCCTCGAGTTTAAATACTCAGCCGCTCCAACCAGATGTACAACTGAGATAGCAGTTGGAACTAGTCTACCAAATCATTATCTTCACCGAGCTTACTGGTTCTATTTCCTCAACTCTTTCATTTCCTCATGTCTGTTGTTGTGTGCCTGTTCATATCTGTTTGAAGACTTTGATTGAAGACTTTCTCATTTTCCTCAGTTCAATTTCTTCAGTCTGTCCGTCTTCTTTCTTGTGTTGTCCTGTGTTTACGCTTTATGCACTCTGTGCTTGTCTTCATTTCATCATGATGACTATGCTTGTGTTCTATTCTGTTTATTTCTAAGTACTTATTCCGCTGCAAGTAGTTCTTCAGTTAGAAATTTCCTCAACAGCAAATTCCTCAGTGAAGAATTCATAAAGATCGCCTATTCACCCCCTCTAGTCGATATAACGCACTTTCACAAGCTGGAACTTGGGAAAGAGCATGGCAGCCCACATCACTTCTGGATGCATTTGTGACGTGTACCACAAGGAGCTTGAAGACACTGTCTATCAGATATGTGGACACCGAGACGAGGAATGGGAGATGATTCGCACCAGGAAGGATGGATCAATTGCAACATACATTCAGGAGATGGATCAGCACATTCGTCGATATGAGAACCAGATGTGCACTACCGTGAAGAAGACCAAGAAGCGGATGAAGAGGAATATCGAGCTAGAAGCGGAAATCAAGTCAACACGCGATGGATATGAAGAAGAAATTACTGTGGTACTGGAGAAGCATGATGACCTGAAGAAGAAGCTAGGAATACCCGTGGTGAACTAGAAGAAAGAACCTGAAGTGGATATTCGTTCGGAGGACTACATCATCCTGGACGATACCGACATGGAAAGTGATGCAAATGATGACAGTGATGATGACTATGTAGACGAAGCTGGAGCTGATATTATGGATTCTTCCACCGATCAAAATTTGTAGACGACCACCATGTTATTAATAGTATTCTTCCAAGTAGTTAGATCAATCGATTTGTAATCGTAGTTTAGATCATTTGTGTGAACCTTGTTTGATATCGAGTGAAGTGAATTGATTGTATTTGCCTCATATGCATATGGGTAGTGGAATCTCTCTTAGACCTTATTCTATTCTATTTTCTCCCCCCTCTAACCCATCAGATGCCTCCGAGACATGACACCGGCTTAGCTTTTCCGCCGGAGCTCACCCAGTTGATCCAACAGCAAAATGCCTTGATGCAGATGTTAGTCCAGAACCAGAATCAGAACCAAGGCAACAACAACAACCCACCACCACCACCCCCTGTTGACAACCTAGCCCATTTCCTGAGGTTGAATCCGCCGGTGTTTTCTAGCAGCACCGAGCCGATTGTTGCAGATGATTGGCTCCACAAGATTGAAGAGAGCTGACCACTGGCGGATGCATAGATGCGGAGAGAGTGCGCTTTGCTGCACATCAGCTTGATGGACCCGCAACATCTTGGTGGGAGAATTTCACCACCACTTACCCCAGAGCTACAGTTACATGGGATCAGTTTCAGCAGGCCTTCCACACCACACAGGTTTCAGCTGGAGCCATGAGTTTGAAGAAGCGTGAGTTTTGCAACTTGTGCCAAGGGAGTCATAAAGTGGGACAGTATGTGGATGAGTTCAGCAAGTTAGCACGCTATGCCCCAAATGATGTGGCCACAGATGCCGCGAAGCAGGAGAAGTTTCTTGAGGGACTCAATGATGAGCTAAGCATGCGGTTGATGGTGGCAACCTTCAACAACTACTAGGAGCTGGTAGACAGGGCCCTCATGATTGAAGGCAAGCAGCAACAGATTGACAATCGCAAGAGGAAGTACGGACAAGGGAGGTACAATTCTGGAGCTCAGCAGAAGCCTTGCTATTCCCCGTACTCGGGAGGACATACTCATAACCATGGAGGGCATAACCATGGAGGATATTCGCACAGTGGAGGAAGTTCACACAATCATAGTGGCCCGAAGAATGGCAATGGGAATGGAGGAAGCAATAGTCAGAACCGTTCCAACCCCGCGACACCTACCAAGAAGGATCTGAGTCACATTACTTGTTTCAAGTGCAGGAATACCAGACACTACGCCACTGAATGTTCTGAAGCAAAGAATGGAAATGGCAACGGAAGTTCTGGAAAGAAGCCCAACCCCTTCACCAGAGGTCAGGTGAACCACGTCAGTGTGGAGGAGATTGAGGAGCAGCCCGACGCAGTTGTCGGTAAGTTTTTGATTAATACATTTACAACACTTGTTCTTTCTGATACTGGTGCATCTCATTCATTCATATCAAGGGGATTTGTGGAAGGTTTAAGTTGCCAATTGTAGCCCTTAAGTCACCTATGTTAGTAAGTTCCCCAGGAGCAGAGTATATGGCTAGTCGGGGATGTTATCAGTTGCTCATAACCATAGGTAGACATGTTTTCCCCACCGACCTTATTGTACTGGAGTCACGAGGATTGGACGTGATCCTAGGCATTGATTGGCTATCCAAGTTTGAGGGAAACATCGACTGCTCCAGTAAATCAATTCTTCTCACCACCCCAGAAGGAAAGAGGATCAAGTGTGTGTCTAGGCATGCGCCGAGGAGGACTCGGGTGAATTCCCTATCAAGAGTTGTTCAGGAGGAACTACCAGTGGTGAAGGATTATCCCGATGTATTTCCGGAGGAGTTACCAGGCATGCCACCAGATCGAGATATTGAGTTTTTGATTGAGTTATTGCCAGGCACCAGACCAATATCAAAGAGACCGTATCGGGTGCCCGCAAATGATCTGGGGGAAATTAAGAAGCAGATTAAGGAGTTACTGGAGAAAGGTTATATTCGACCAAGCTCATCACCTTGGGGAGCCCTAGTGCTTCTAGTTGAGAAGAGGATGGATCCTTGAGGATGGTTGTTGATCCTTGAGGATGGTTGTTGATTATCGTGCGCTGAATGAGGTGATGATCAAGAACAAACACCCTCTAACAATGATCAATGATTTGTTTGACCAGTTGCAAGGAGATGAGGTTTTCTCCAAGATCGATCATCGGTCAGGTTCTCACCAGGTGAAGATCCAAGAGGTGGATATACCTAAGACAACTTTTACTACGAGGTATGGGCTATATGAGTACACAGTTATGTCATTCGGTTTGACTAATGCCCCTACCTATTTCATGAGTATGATGAACAAGGTGTTCATGGAGTTTTTGGACACGTTTGTTGTGGTGTTCATTGATGATATATTGGTGTACTCTAAGAATGAAGAAGAGCATAAGGAGCATTTGCGTTTGGTTCTCGAGAAGCTCAGGGAAGACCAGTTGTTTGCCAAGTTAAGCAAATGTGAGTTTTGGTTGAAGGAAGTTGGATTTCTTGAACATGTTATATCAGGGGAAGGAATAGTAGTAGACCCTACCAAGGTTGCATCTATCACTAAGTGGTTGGCACCCACCTCAGTCGGAGAGATCAGAAGTTTTCTTGGACTCGCAGGTTATTATCGGAGATTTAGTGAGAATTTTTCCAAGATAGCAAAGCCCATGACGGAGTTATTGAAGAAGGACACCAAGTTTAAATGGACCGAGGATTGTGAGGCCAGTTTTCAAGAGTTGAAGAAACGTTTGGTTACAGCCCCAGTGCTGATTCTCCCAGACATACGCAAGGATTTCCAAGTATATTGCGACGCTTCACGTCAAGGACTTGGAGATGTGCTTATGCAGGACGGAAGAGTTGTTTCATATGCCTCACGACAGCTTCGCCCTCATGAGTTGAATTATGCTACGCATGATTTGGAGTTAGCAGCAGTAGTGCATGCGCTCAAGACATGGAGACACTTTCTCATTGGAAACCGTTGTGATGTTTATACAGATCATAAGAGTTTGAAGTACATCTTCACGCAGAAGGAGTTGAACCTCGGGCAAAGGAGATGGTTCGAGCTCATAAAGGATTATGACATGAGATTGCATTATCATCCAGGATAGGCCAATGCCGTAGCACACGCGTTGAGCTGCAAGAGTTATATTAACACGCTCATAACCGGAGGATTACCCCAGGAGTTAGTAGATGATTTCAGAGAACTCCGCTTGGAGATAGTTCCGAGAGGTTATGTTGCCGCACTGGAAATTCAGTCCAGTTTGCTGGGAAAGATTCGATAAGCCCAGAAGATGGACAAGGGGATTGCAGAGATAAAGGAAAGGATGAGTAGAGGAAAGGCTAAAGGTTTTAGAGAGGATGAGCATGACACTTTATGGTTTGAGGATCGTATCTACGTGCCTAATGACCCTGAGATCGGGAAGTTAATTCTTTAAGAGGCTCATGATTTGCCTTATTCGATTCACCCAGGCAACACCAAGATGTATCTGGATTTGAAGGAAAGTTTCTGGTGGATAGGAATGAAGAAAGATATTGCCGAGTATGTAGTAGTATGTGATGTATGTCAGAGAGTTAAGGCAGAGCATCAAAAACCAGCAGGGTGACTTCAGCGTTTGCCAATACCCGAATGGAAGTGGGATAAACTTGGCATGGATTTCATCACTGGATTACCCAGGACCCGTTCAGGCTATGACTCTATTTGGGATGTAGTCGATCGCTTGACGAAGGTAGCCCATTTCATCCCTGTGAAGACAACTTATACAAGTGCTAAGTTGGCGAAGATATACAGGAGCAGGATTGTATGTCTGCATGGATTTCTAAGGACCATCATATCAGATAGAGGAACACAGTTTACTTTAAAGTTTTGGAACCAGTTGCACAAAACTTTGGGTACCAGGCTAGAGTTCAGTACAACCTTTCATCCACAAACAGATGGACAGACCGAGAGAGTCAATCAGATTCTGGAGGACATGTTGATAGCTTGTGCGCTGGATTATGGATCCAGTTGGGATGATAATTTGCCCTATGCTGAGTTCTCCTATAACAACAGTTATCAAGCCAGTTTGAAGATGGCCCCTTTCGAAGCCCTGTACGAAAGGAGGTGTAGGACAACGCTATCGTGGGATGAAGTTGGAGATAGACAGATGTTCGGACCTGACTTAATCAGAGATTCTGAGGAGAAGGTTAAGTTGATTCGAGACAAACTCATGATAGCCCAGTCCAGGCAGAAGAGTTATGCAGATACTAAATGCAAGGAGGTAGCCTATGAAGTCGGAGACAGAGCATATCTTCGTGTGTCCCCACTTCGAGGAGTTAAGCATTTTGGAGTCAAGGGAAAGCTAGCACCATGATTCGTAGGACCCTACAGAGTTTTGGAACACATGGGAGAAGTTGCCTACAAGTTGGAATTACCCAAAGGATTGTCAGGAGTTCACGATGTGTTTCACGTTTCCCAGTTCAAGAAGTGCCATGCAGAGATGGCTGATATTCCTCTGAGAGATACAGTGCCACTAGAAGCGATACAGTTGGATAGTGATCTGACCTACGAAGAGAAACCCATTAAGATTCTTGAGTTTTCCAGCCGAGTTACTCGCAATAAAGTCATCAAGTTTTGCAAAGTGCAGTGGAGCCACCATACCAAGGAGGAAGCCACCTGGGAGCGAGAAGAAGACCTCCGCAAGGACCACCCACACCTTTTTACTGACCAACCCAAATCTCGAGGGCGAGATTCCTGATTTTCAGTTTGGATATTATACATGGATCATTCATATGCATACATGATTTATTGCATTTTTCTGTTTGTTTTAGTTGCATTTTGATCCAAGAGGCCTTAAGCAACTCAAGGACAAAATTTGAGAGTTGGAGGTTTCACAAAAATCCAATTTTTTCATTTATCAAAACTCGGTAAGTGGATCAAATTGTTTTTCAAAATTCTTTTTCCAAATATTTTAAAAATAATGAGAGAAGATAAAATGACTTATTCAAATCAGTAGAAAAATATTGGAAATTTAATTTTGAACTTTTGAGAGTTTATTTGATTTTTGTTTGCTAGTTTATTTATTAATTAACTGAGTATTTAGAACTATAAAGTTTATTTTTAGTTTAGGCATATAAGTCTAGAAAAATGTTCACGAGGTCACTAGTAAGGCCATTTAGCTACATGATTTTTTCTGGAGTTTTTAGGACTATATTTATATTTATTTTCGTGTGTTTTAGACTCTAGGAAAATTTGTTTAAAAAAAAGTTCCGACTGGGCCGGCCAGCTCAAGCCAGGCCACGGCCGAGCTCTCGCGCCAACCGCCATCACCGCCATCTTCCAGCCGGACTCCGACAGGAGTCCGGGTCACCGCCGCCCGTGCCGACCCTTCCCCAAGTCGGACGAGCCCCCTCTCTCCGCCTTTAAATAAGGGACCCCCGGCCCCCTCTGTCGTCATCTCGCCGTCGGCTGCCGAACCCGCGCCGCGCCGCTGCCTGCCGCCACTACTGCTACTGCCGCTGCGTGCCGCCGCCACCGCTGCTGCCGCCGCCTCGCCGCCCGTCACCGATGCTTGCCGGAGCCCCCGCCCCGCCGAACCCCGCCGCCGTTGACCGAGCCACCGCCGTCAAAGACCAAAAACCGATCGGTTTTTCTCTCGTTTTTTTGGGTTTTAGATTAGATCGGTTTTTTAGTTCGTTAATTAGTGAAGTTCACCCGTTTAGATTTGTTAACGAACGAATGCGTTCGTTAGTCTCTGTTAGCGGACGTTTGTCCGATAGTTTATTCTTTTTCTGTTTATTTTCGGCCAGGGACCTATCTGTGAATAGTTTTATCGCAGATTAGCCCCTGATCTTCACACAAGCGTAACTTTTAGCTCGTTTGTCCAAATTAGATGAAACCAACGCCTAAATCTTCAGAGCGATCCCTTCTATCCAGTAAACCAACTTGAACATGATTTTGACAATTTAAAATGTGATTTTATTTCAGATTAGTATTTGATCTTGTTTTGTTTGTATCTTGAGTTTCGTAGCTCCGTTTGAGTTGATTATTTTTGCAATTCGTAGCTAATCACATGTACCTACTGTTAAGATCTAATTCACATGAACTTAATGATGTTAGAATTTTTTTTCTGTTTAGATTAGTTATGTGCTTGTTTTAAGTTTTATTTGGATCTTTTCTCGTTTTCTCTTTGCATCATTTGCTTGATTGCTTATGTATGCTATTGTTTGTCTACGCTAGATTTTCTGGAGTGCAAGCTTGTTACTACGAATCTTTAGAGTTTTCCGATTGTCAGCATGTCAAGTTACACTTTGATCATACTCTTCTATACCCAGTTTTTACTATGCATTAGTATTGCCCCTCATATATTTACATGAGTAGGATTGGAAACATGTGGTTTTGGTTGCAGTACTTGAGGTAGGAACCTATTACCTTTGATCACCCCAGGAATATACGTTATGCTCATATATTGCTTAGCCATGCTCGTAGCCAGGGTTTGTATTGTGATATACATGGAAGTTGTGAGAGATAATAATTTTGGATAACATTAAGGTGGTAAAATTAATATACATCTGGGTGGATTGGTTGGGGTGCCTGGAGCAAACCAGTGCTTGCCCTTTGGGAAATCCCAGAGTACCCGTGTGATTTTTCCTCGGTTTGCCACTCAGGCTCGAAGGGATCATATGATATTTCATGCCTAGAAGCTTCCGTGTGCAGCCACAAGCCATTATGGGCTCTGGCATAGTTGAGTAAGTTGTGTGAGCTTTTGAAGAGGTGGACTAGCAGATGTAGGGGAAAGTAGGTGTACCGGTCTACTCAAAGTAGAGAGTTAAGCTTCAGAAAGACTATGACTCGATCTTCCGATCAGGGATGCGGTCGAGTCTTGGGTGGGGGGGGGGGGAGTGCGTAACCTCTACAGAGTGTATAAACTAATCATTAGCCATCTCCCCGGTTATGGACATCTTGATTATCTAGAACTGGATACTGTTGTTGATCTCATCACTCTTTAATTAAATGAATTGGGTTTAATGATGATACTTGATTAAATGTTGGGATTTGAGTTGGAGAAACCATTTTGGTTTAACTTTGTAGTAAATAAAATTTATTCCTTTATTGTAGGGAGAAATTAGCTTTATGCAAAATTAAACTTAGAGCCTCCACCAGCCAAATATGCATGTAGATATAGTTTCTTGCATTACTTGCTCTACATGTAACTCTGCGAGCATATCCCATGTGCTGACCTACACAGCTGCAACGTCTCATGTTGCAGACTTTACCGACGAAGAATAAGGTGCGATAGGTCATTGTCGTGCACTCAGCTATGCCTTTGGAGTTGATGGACTCATTTATCTTTGAAGCTTCTGCAGTTATTTAGTTTAGATGGCCTTCAACCATTTTATTTGTGCAACAGATACTCTTTATGAGGACCTCGATGTAATAAGTGTGTGATTGAACTCTATTATAATTCCTCGAGTACTGTATGTGTCAGTATACCAATCCACGGATGACACTTAAGCACAGAGACTTCGGTCCATTGGGATCATGGTCACTACAATCATAAGATTTGTGCATGTCAAGTTTGATGGCACACAACCCTTCTTTACACGCCCTTTTCTTCTTTATTGTGTAGAAAGACTAACATGCCACTAAAATATTATTAGTAATTAATCTTCAGGAAAAAAGGCACTCTGAGTTTGGTTAATAATGTCTTATAGAATTATATTCAAATTTGCAGCAATCATTTTTAAATAACCTTATACACCATATTAAACAGACTGTTTGGTCTATATTGAGTTACGTTTTCCAGAGAATCAACCTTAGGGATCATAACAATTTTAGTATCATTCCATCACGCCGGTATAGAACATGTATATACCGCCTGGAGGACCTCGTCTATCAGTTCTTCTCCCAACATAGACCAAAATATCTTCTAAAATAGTGTGCAGACTGCCTAGACCTGATGCTTTTAAATCACAAATATCGAATAGGGCCATCCGAACTCCCTCTGGCTTATATGGATCCAGAAGGGCATTATTCGTTTCATCTGTTACTTTTCTTTTGACAAGAGAAAGAACTACCGGGTTTGGTTGGGAGACTTCAGAAGTAAAGGGTTTGAAAATTACTCTCTAATGTGATCCTTCATCTCTGCATCTTGCACCCACACCCCATTGTCATCAAGCAACTTTTTTATCTGAATCATTTTCTTCCTGGCTGTTGCTGCATTATGGAAAAAAGAGGTGTTACGATCGCCATGCAAAATCTAGTTTGCACGACCATGTGGTATCCAGTAAATCTCCTCTTGTTCCAGTAGATAATGAGGTTAAAATATTTGATGGAAAATATGTAAAAGTGACAATACTTCCTATTAGTGTATTACCTTTGTATTTATTATCATAATTCATTTTAGAGCTTTGTACACTCTAGCCCATTGCATAGAAGTTGCAAGGATGTTGTTCATGAGAGAACAATAGTTGTTCGATGTTATGAATAAAAGGCCATACTCCTATTGTAAATAGGATGTATGTTCTGAATATTGATGATAAAATTGAACATCCATAATACTTATGCTAAATGTCACAAGACTAAAAGAATACCACATATGTGTGACACTTCATTTAGTCACATTGGAAAAACCCACATGGAGAAATTCCATGGTGATGGATTTTGAAGTCATTTGATTATGAATCATTTGACACTTACAACTTTCATCCAAATGGTGAAGAAAACGAAAATACCATTCACAGGCCATAAAGAATGAGCAACAAAACAATTGGGAACATGCATATTGATGCATCTAGTCTAATAAGTGTTGTTGCAAGCACTGGATTTATCTATCTTCAAAGATGACTCAAGTAGATATTTATATTTACTTATTGAGACATAAAATTTGGATCCTTTGAAATGTTTCAAAAGGTTTTTCAGAATGACTTAGAAATTACTGTAACAAAAAAATTATGTTTGTACAATTGGATTGCATAAAAGAATATTTGAGTTACAAGTTTAGTGAATGTCTGATGAGCTGTGAAAAGAATTTGTAGCTTTCACTTCCCAGAGCATTACTAAGAGTAGAATGTTTTGAATAGATGTAAACAAACTATGTATGACATGGTGAGATCAAATATTCCATTAATCAATTTGCCAATATATTTTTAAAGTGATGCATTAGAGACTACGGCTTTTACACTGAAAAGAGCACCATCAAATCTATTAAAATTACACCATATAAGATATGGAATGGTATGACAAAACCAATTGGTATTTTTGTAACATCTGGGAATATAAGACATAAGTAAAAGTTTTTATGAGTTTATCTCCCGAGTTTGATAAGTGCTACTTTGTTGTTATCCCAAATTGTCGTGGACTTAACAGGACAGATGCCCTAGCAAAAGGACTTAGGTGTGGAGCCATCACAACTAGGTAAGCTTAAAGGGGTTAAACGGGACAAAGGACACATAGAGTTTACCCAGGTTTGGCCCCACTCAATGAGGTAAAAGCCTACTCCTGCTTTTGGTTGTATTGCTTGGGATTCTATTACCAGGGAGCGAATACGCTTGACCTAGTGCACGATATATTGTTTCTTGAGTTAACTCACCGCCAGGTCACCCATTTATATACAGGTTGATGCCCGACGGCTTACAGAGTTTCGGCCGGCTCACACAAACATGTCCGGCTCGGTTTCTGACTAAGCTTGCCTTACAAACGTGTCCGGCTTGGTTTCACACCTTTGGGCCTTGAGTCTCCTCCGGGCCTTGGGCCTTCAATAAGCTTGATCCATGAACCGCCATCTTCATGCTTAAGTCGCCAATGGCATGACCTGGCCCCTCCTGGGCGGGTCATACGTAGGAGTTATATCCCCAACATTAGGCCCCAGGTTTATTTGAACTTGTTCACATGAATCTCCACCACTTGATTTGGTAGAATCTTCCATTATCAATTCTTTACCAATTCGCTGTAACCCGCCATGACGTCATATCGCAGAACCATGTTAACCCACCATGACCTCTCGCGCATTAATTTCGCACAAGGCCCAGGACATCTCAACAGATCTTTATCTTAATAGACTTCCCAAAAATCGAGGTGTCCATATAGCCACATAATCATTTTCGGCCTCCTTGATTCTCGCGCATGCCTTCCAGTCACCTCCTTATAAATAGGGATAGGGGGTCCTTATTTTCACTTTTTACCCTTGCTCCCTCGTCTTAATCTTCTTCCTTGCGACGCCTCTGCAAGCCCGAGCTCCACCATCATCAACCTTTGTCAACCCCATCAACTCTGACCGCTACATAGACCTGAACGGACCAGAGAACTGCAGCGCACCCCCGCTGTTCAGCAACGTCAGTAAGTACTATCTTGCCGTGTAGCAGATCTGCATTAGGGTTTCCACCGTTCATCAATGTTCTTCACCGTTATTCATCTTTCTCCCTAGAACACATAATCTGATCTGAACCCAACACTAAAGTTGCACGATGGTAGTTTTAGCATCTCTTTCTGATTGTAAATGATACCCTTTCTATACAAAATCTCATATGAGCACACGAGCTCCTCCACTGTCACAACCTTAGGTTAAGATTTATTTTGTTTTTTGAACTGCTGTAGATCTAAAATCATAGAACTAATCTATGGAACCTGTTTGCCCATCACTTAGCAAAACTTCACTTATAGATCTGTCGCACTGCAATCACGTGGGCGGCTTATACGATAAGCCGTAACCCACCATATAGCATTAGTCCCCTTTTTAAGCCGCCGGTATTTGTGCACAATCTGTATAACCCGGCATTGTCGAGCTCCAGGAGATGAGGCTATACCTGACCCAAGGGAAGGCTAAGTGTTAGTCTTTACTGATCACATGCTCCATGGGTTCACTCCACCCGGCTCAAAATTATTTTGTGATGTGCTGCCTTTCTTCAAACTCCATCCTCAAGACATCAGACCCAACTCTGTTTCAAACATCTGCAACTTTCAAGTTTTTTGTGAAGTGTATCTTCAACAAGAGCCCACTGTAGAATTGTTTAAGGAATTCTATTACGTGAACCGCCAGAACGAGTTCATAGATGGGCCTAGCCTAGAACTAGGTGGCATTTCCATTCAGAGGCAGAAAGAAGCCACTTTTCCTACTGCCGCACTTCCCAATCATCCTAAGGACTGGAACCAGACGTGGTTTTACTGCCAAGACACATCTCGAACGGATGAAAATCCTCTATTGGGTTTCTGCGAAAACCGGCTTAGCAACAGACACCATCTCCCAGAGCGGATCCGCACAGAAGAATGAGCCAAATATATGCCCATTTTTTCAAAGATTAGGGCCTTAATGGCCAATGGTTTGACTGGAGTCGATCTAGTTCGATGTTAGGTCGCATGGAGGATCTTACCCTTAACTCGTCGGCCCGGCTTAATGTGTGAGTATACTGGTGATGTCAAAGATCCCCAACGCCATTGCCAAATAGAGATGGATGATGACACAATCAATAAGATGACTAAGTCACTGCTTAACGAGAGCTTGGGAACTTGCAACAAAACAGGCTTGAATCCTTTCTGTACCCTTAACAAAGCTCCAGCTGTGAGTACTTTAAACAACTTCCCACTTATTCATTATTAAAATTGTCTTCTCATTATTGCTTGATCTCTATAGGCCAATTCCTCTTTCTGGAACTAGAAACTCTAGGACAAGCCGGCAAAAAAGGTCAGGACAAAGAACAAGGCTACCAAGAAACCTGCCAATAGGAAAACCAACACCTCAAAGCTATTTGCTTTGGATGATGATGAGTCGGAGGTATAACTTGACTCCCTTGGCTCATTTTTTAATTATCTTATTGACACTGATTGCCATCAGGATGAAGCGGAAGCCAACAACGCAGATGGTGTCGAGGTAACTATCCTTTCCTCTGACTCAGAGCCTTCGCCAAGACAGACAGCTCAACAAGAGAGCTGGAAAGTAAGGTTTTCTCACCCTTTAGCTTACTTGGATCCAAAATTTATTTTTAAAAAACAACATCATGAAGCTCGATGCACAACCCAGAATAGCGGAGGCGGGGAGCTCTCCTCCGGTTGACCCAACACTTCGGCCCCTCACAAGCGCCGGAAAGAGGTGCCTCCATGTTCAAACTCTTTTTATCCAAAGGCGGGTCTTGTTCGCCAACCGCTTAATCGTTCCGACTCAAACTATCAGTAACTTCAAATTCCTCTTCTGGCGACTCAACGTGGACTTAGTTGCCGGCTTTCAAGATTTCCCCTGGGTAACAATTCTTGCCTTTGTTGTTTTAAGTATGTAAACATATATATACTGATCTCTTCATTTTTTTCCTTTGTCAGCAGAATAGCCAAGCCAAGCAAGAAGGCCAAGACTAATAAGCCGGTTGAAGACCCCAATGTGCATGAGCCGAAAAAATAACCGCCAGAGTCTGAAGCCTCAGTTCAGAACCTTGAAAACCTTGCTGACGAGCTGCCACCAGTAATTCCGGAGACCCCTGTGGACCCCATGAACATTGATTTATCCGACACTAAGCCGCCAAGCCCTGCCAAGCCTGCTGAAGAGGCTGAAGATGTCGTGGTCACTGGCACCAGCTACAATGAACCAGGGAATCCCACAGTGTTGGCCAAACATTCTTCTAAAGAAGAATTTTCAGCTGCTGAAAAGGGCAAGTGGAAACTGGACTCGGAGAGTTATGCCCAGTTCAACGCTCATGAGATTCACGCGGGTTATCTAAACCGCCTTCATACTAGCCGTGACTTCGAAGTCGGCTTAGTCAATCTGATGAAGGAGCACTTTGAGGTAAACACTGAAAAACTCTTCTCGTATATATAACTATCAGCTGCCAAGTCTACTGAACATGAAAGAATTGAATATGATGTAGACTTAGATAACCTCTTTGATCTTGTAGCTATGCCATAGCAATTTATAACTGCTGAATCAGAACAGGTAGTCCCCAAGGGCCGACTTAAACTGGAAGGTTAAGCCGGGACTTCAAATTGTAGTGCTAAAATCCACATATGTAGCCCCCAAGGGCCGGCTTAAGCTACATAGCTAAGATGGGACTTATCACCATATGTATGATCAAATCCACATATTTAGCCCCCATGGACCGGCTGTAATTAAAGAAACTACTGGGTCATTAAAGTATTGTCTTAAAAAAGAGCAACATGCATTAGCCCCCAAGTGCCAAGTAAAATACTTGTATTATGCTTGGGATGTAACACCCCTGTGTAATGATGCCATAGTAACCTCTGGGGTCAAGTTAATCATTTTGCTAAACATGTGTTTGATCATCCTTGGTTCTCTCTCATTTCAAATTCCAGTTGAATTCAAATTCAAATTATGAGTGAAATTTAAAATTGTTCAAACATGAAAACTAAAATGTTCATCATGTGCCAAATAATCCATAACTAATATTGGTGGTGAACCAACATTTTTTTCAAGGTGTCTAAATGGCCGAAAGTAGCTAAAACAATGCTTTCAAATCCTTTTTAATTTGTAAAATTACTAAACTATTTTATTTAAATACTAAAATAAACATGGCTGTGGCCTAAGCTATTATTCTATTTTAGGAGCAAGTGTTGTAGTTTTGTAAAGCCAAAATGTTTTGAGTAGAAATACAAAACATAAAGTAATAAAAAAAGGAAAAGGAAACGCACGGGAGAGAGAGAGAGAGAGAGAATAACCCACTGCCTCTGGGCTTCGTCCCACCCGAGTCAACCTGCCTCCCCGGTCGCCTTCCCTATGCAACCGACCAGGGCACGACCGAGCGCACCCAGCCGCACCACCTCACCCGCGACGACGGTGAGGGGATAAGGCTCCGCGCCTCCTCGGGCCTCCTCCCCCCACCTACCTCTCCCACTCCTCCACCCGCTCGGCCTCTTTCTTCCCACCAGATCTCCCCCATCTCCCTTGTTCCTCACCTCTCCGAAAGTCGCTGCCGCCACCATCGTCGTCGATTGTAACATCCCAAATTTTCAATTTGGAATGTTATACATAGGTCATCATAAGCATATCATATTTCATTGCATTTTGGTTGATCCTAGAAATTCTAAGCAACTCAAGGACCCACGGAGAGAGTTGGGGATTTCGTTTATTTTTTTCATATTTGAGTTTTCTCCAATATTAAAAAAGGATCATTTTGGTTTTAATCATTTTGTCTCAGAATATTTCCAATATTAAAATAAAAGAGAGGGGATAAAATGACTTCTCCGAAATAAAAGAAATATTGGAGGAAAAATGTTAAAATCAAAAATTTATTTTATTTTGAGTTTATCGCTATTTTATTTGAATTAGAAAAATATGCATGTTTTCAAAATTGTATTCTTAGGCCAGAAAAATGTTCACTTTGTTCTAAATATTCTATTTAGACGGTGAAAATTGATTTTGGCGTTTTTAGGTTTTTTATATTTTATTAGGATTTTTATGTTTTGGCGGAATTTATTTTAAAAAAAAGTTTCCCCGCCCGACTGGGCCTAAGCCCAGCCAAGCAGGCCGGCCCAAGTCGCCGCCGCCGCCTCCCTCCCGTGCGCGAGTCGGACTCGCCGGAGTCCGACGCCGCCACGCCGCCAGCCGCCCCTTTCCTCAAGTCGGAACCCCCCGACCCCCCTTTATAAGCTGCGTGCCCCGCCGCCTCTCGCCCCGCCAGCCACCGCCCCGCCCCGCCCCGCACCAGCAGCCAACGCCACCGTTGCCGCAACCCGCGCCGTCGTTGCCGCCGCCGCCGCCGTCGCCCGCCGCCGCCACCGTCACCCCTCGCCACCGCTGACCCCCCCCCCCCCCCGACGCCGCGCCGCCCAGCCGGAGTCTCACCAGAGGTAGATGCTGCCACCGCTGCCATTTTGTTTTTTTCAAAAAAAAAACCGTTCGCTTTTTTAGAAACCTAGATCTATTTTTTAGAATATATCGGTTCGGTTTTTTCGGTTTAGTTATTTAGTAGACGTTCGTCCGTTCGTTCGTTTTAACGAACGCTATTCACCGATTAGGTCCTAATAATGAACGTTCGTTCATTAGCCTATTCGTCTCGTTTTATTTTCCAGGGTTTTTCTGCGATTATTTTCGATCGAGATTTCTGCCCTGATCTTCGATCTAGTATAACTTTTCGCTCGTTTATCCAAATTAGATGAAACCAGCGCCTAAATCTTCGTCTCGAAGCCCTATTTCTGTTTAACCAACTTGAACATGATTTTGGTACTGTAAAATTTTACTTTAGTCCAGATTAGTAAACGATTCTTGTTTCGTTCGTCGTTTGAGTTTCGTTGCTCCGTTTGATTTGATTCTTTTTGCAAAACAGAGTTCTTCAGTTGAACTTTCTGGTTAGATCTTCTTATTTGGGTTTTACTCGTGCTTCCTGTTTGAGTGCTTATGTATGCTATTGTTTGTTTCTGATAGAATTACCGGAGTGCAAAGCGTGCTACTACGAGTCTCTAGGTTTTGCGGATCATCAGCAAGACAAGTAACACTTTGATCATACCCCTTCATTACCCAGTTTTTATGCATTAGTCTCAATCCTCAAACATTGCATGGTTAGGATCTATTTAACATGTGGCTTTGGGAAGTAGATGATGAGGTAGAACCTATTGTCCTTTATTTATCAAATCTCTGGGAGTTACTTTTACGTTATGCTTAGGATTGCTATGCTATGCTCGTAGACGTGGATTGGGTGAGTGTATCAATGACAGATGTGAGAATTGTTAATTAATGGTTAACTTAAGGTGGCTACTTAAATACACATCTGGGTGGATTGGTTGTGGACACCTGGAGAATCCAGTGTTGTCCTAGGATATCCTAGAGTACCCATGTGATCATCCTACGGTTCGCCACCCAGGCTCAAAGGGATCATAAGATTCTTCATGCTAGAAACTTCCATGTGCAGCCACAAGCTATTATGGGCTCTAGCATAGTTGAGTAGGTGTCATGACCTCTTTTAGTGGTGGGATAGCAGATGTAGGGGAAAGTAGGTGTAACTGTCCATCCAGAGTAAAGAGTTAATGTTTCTAAAAGACTGTGTCTCGGTCATCCGTTTCTCAAACACCATGTAGTGCGAGATATCTAACGGAGGAGATCGAGTCTTGTGGGGAAAAGTGCACAAACCTCTGCAAAGTGTACAAACTAATCATGGTTAGCCGTGTCCCCGGTTATGGACATCTTGAGTATCTGGTTCTTGGATTATCATGTTGATCTCATCACTCTAAATTAATTTTGTTGGGTGAATTGATATTGCTTAACTGTGATTGAGTTGGAGGAACCTTCTCAATGTTTAACAACCACCATGATAGTTAAATAAAACTTATTCCTCTGATGTAGGGAAAAATTGGCTTTATGCAAAAAATTAACCATAGAGCTTTCCACTAGCCATATATGCATGTAGTGATAGCATTTATTCTGTTCGTTACTCTCTTGTGTTACATTGCCAGCATATTCCATGTGCTAACCTATTTTGGGCTGCAACATTTCATGTTGCAGACTTTTCAGACGACGAGTAAGGTGCCATAGGTCGTTTTCATTCACTCAGCTATGCCGTTGGAGTTGATGGACTCACTTTATCTTCCAAGCCTTCCGCTGTTATCTTATTTAGATGGCCTTAAGCCATATTATTGTAATAAGTTGTCTTTTGAGACATTCGATGTAATAAGTGTGTGATTGACACTACTAGAAAAAGGGCTATAGATGGGATTGACACTAATGGCGCACCAGACAAGCAGTGCGCCATTAGTATATACTAATGGCGCACCACCTTCTGATACGCCATTAGTGTTGAAACTACTAATGGCGCACCAGGGCCAAGGTGCACCATTAGTATCAAATTTTTTTTTGAACTAGTGCGCCTGTCCAAACATACTAATGGCGCATCCAAACGGAGTGCGCCATTACTAGTTGTAACTAGTAATGGCCCACCTGTCGGAAAGTGCGCCGCTAATGTTGTTTTTTTATTATATTTTTTATTCCTTTTTTTGCAAAACTACTAATGGCGCACTTTTCCACCGTGCGCCATTACTAGTTTAAACTAGTAATGGCGCACTGTGGAAGAGTGCGCCATTAGTATGTTTTTTTTGCAAAACTACTAATGGCGCACCGCCAGAAGGTGCGCCATTAGTAACCTGGATTACTAATGGCGCATTTATGGTTGGTGCGCCATTAGTAAGTGGGCAGCAACAAGATATTTTGGACAGCCTCTCCTACCCACACTCACTTTCTCCCCACTTCATTCTCTCCACCGCCTCCTCCTTGTCTCGGGTGCCTCCTCTTTTTCACCTCACTTCCACCATAGATTCATTCAAATTAAGTGGTTAAATTACCTTGTTTTGATAGGTAAGTAAGGGGGGAAGCTATATTTATGTTGTTCTCCCTACAACAATGTGCACATGCACTTTTTATGGCCTAGCTAGATCTATGTATGTTCGTAGTGTTGCATATGTTTGTGGTGTTGCATATGTGTTTGTGTTTGGAGGTGTACCGGTATTTTAAATGCGATAGTTGCCAATATTTTGCCGCAATGTTGATTCATTTCCGTTTCGGCAAGAATTTTGGCATTAAGCATTCTTTTTGGTCCTATTTTTAGGGAAAGTCATGCCAAATTTTTTCTTGGTTCTAAAATATCGTTTTGCTCTACCCCGCAGGCGACCATGGTCCGCACGATGACCGAAGGCATCGTGATTAGGTTTTTGAGGTCCGCGAAGGCCGATATGCTTCAAAAGAACGAGACGGAGATAAGATGTCCGTGTCGAAGATGCAAGCTGAAGAGCCTTATTGCGGACCCGGATTCTGGGCAGGTGCGTGACCACCTGCTCTTGCGTGGTTTCATGGATGGCTATCGGTGGCAAGGTGATGAAGATGACTACGAAGTCGTCCATGGGGGCCGGGCAAGAAATGAGGAAGGGCAGCAAGACAACCACCGCGGCTCGGGTGGGCGAGAAGACGAAGAATCCCCAGGAGATGATCACGACGGTGATGCTGTACACAGTCATCATGTAGAAGATGCAGGACATGATGATGAGGAAGATGCCGGAGCAGACGACGGGCATGATCATGAAGATGATGATGCCGACGGAGCAGACGATGCTGGACCATCGATGGGCTGGGTGCAGGACCCTCATATTCAAGAGCTACTTCTCAAGCAGATGGATAACGCAAGAGCTACCGCCCGAGAGAAAGCCAAGATGGATCAACTTGAGTTAGACGCGGTTACTCCATTGTATGAAGGATGCAGGCCCGAGGATACCCACCTGAAAGTAACGCTCATGGTTCTGGAGATGAAGGTAAAACACAAAATGACTGACATATGCTTCGACGAGAACATGTCATTCTGGCACGAACGTCTTCCCAAGGGGAACAAGTGCCCGACCAGTTTCGAGGAGGCGAAGAAAATCGTGTGTCCTCTGGATTTACCGCACGTGAAATACCATGTGTGCATGAACAATTGCATCATTTATCGGGACGAGCACGCGGAGTCTACCATATGTCCGGTGTGCGGCGTCACTCGATACAAGAAGAGGAAGAAAGCTCCTCGAAAAGTGGTGTGGTACTTTCCGATCACTCCTCGTCTGCAGCGGTATTTCGCGGACCCTAAGGTAGCAAAGCTCCTGCGTTGGCACGCGGATAGGGAGGAGAAGAAGTGAGAAGATGACGCAAATGATCCGGAGATAGATAAAAAAGACAAGATGCTGAGTCACCCTAAGGATGCGAGCCAGTGGCAAGCGTTGAACTTCAAAGACCCAGAATTTGGGAACGATCCAAGGAACATCGTGCTGGGCGCGAGCACCGATGGAGTCAACCCGTTTGGCAGCCAGAGAAGCACACATAGCACCTGGCCTGTGTTTGTGTGGATGTACAACCTTCCCCCCTGGTTGTGCATGAAGAGGAAGTACATTCACATGAGTATGCTAATTGAAGGGCCGAAACAACCAGGGAACGACATCAATCTGTATCTGGGGCTGCTGAAAGAGGAGCTTGACACACTGTGGAAAACGCCAGCCAATACGTGGGACACCGCAGAGAAAGAATATTTCCCTATGAGAGCCGCACTGCTCACGACGGTGCACGACTATCTCGGTTACGGATATCTTGCGGGGCAGGTAGTCCACGGATTTTCTGGATGCGTAAGGTGCATGGATGACACAACGTATCGCCAGCTAGATAGAGATCCCGGGTCTTCGAAAACCGTGTTCATGGGACATCGAAGGTGGCTTCGCGATGATGACCCGTGGAGGAAACGCAAGGATCTGTTCGATGGTGAAACCGAACCCCGAAAACGCCCGTGTACGAGGAGCGGCGAGGAAATAGACAAGCTGTTGAAAAATTGGAAAGATTGCCCACTGCCGGGAAAGAAGCGAAAGGCACCAGAGCCGCTGCTGAAGGTATGGAAAACGAGGTTTGTTTTCTGGGACTTGCCGTACTGGAAGATCCACCGTGTGCCTCACAGCCTTGATGTCATGCATATCACGAAGAACGTGTGCGAGAGTCTGCTTGGTACCCTGCTCAACATGCCAGAAAGGACCAAAGATGGGCCGAAAGCAAGGGCAAACTTGAAATCAATGGGCATCAGGCAGGAGCTTCACGCTAATGATGATGATGATGATGATGATGATGATGATGATGATGAGGCGAAGCAGGACACAGAAAGTCGTCGCAAAGGCAAAAAGGCCAAGAAGACCGGAAATGACTACCCTCCCCCGTGCTTCACTCTAAGTCAGGAGGAGATCGAGCAGTTTTTCACCTGCCTCCTAGGAGTAAAACTTCCTTACGGTTATGCGGGGAAGATAAGCAGATACCTAGACCCAGCAAAGCAGATGTTCAGTGGGATGAAGTCTCACGACTGTCACGTGCTGATGACGCAGATACTTCCAGTTGCAATCCGTGGGATCATGGACGCGCACGTCCGTGAAACGCTATTAGGCCTATGCAACTTTTTCGACGTCATCTCTCGGAAGTCGATTGGCGTGAGGCAACTCAGAAGGCTACATGAAGAGATCGTGGTGATACTATGCGAGCTTGAGATGTACTTCCCGCCCGCATTCTTCGACGTTATGGTGCATCTGTTGGTCCATATAGTGGAGGATATCATCCAACTCGGGCCGACGTTCCTGCACAGCATGATGCCGTTCGAAAGGATGAATGGTGTCATCAAAGGATACGTTCGCAACATGTCACGTCCAGAGGGAAGTATAGCCAGGGGCTTTCTGACCGAAGAGTGCATCTCCTACTGCACGAATTATCTAGGCATCGAGAACCCCGTTGGTCTGCCCGTCAACAGGCACCTCGGCAGGCTCGCTGGATGGGGTCACCGTGAGGGTCTCCGCGAAATGCATGTCGACTTAGAGGGTCGACTCGCCGACTTTGAAAGAGCAAACCTAGTCGTGCTACAACACATAGACGTGGTCGATCCTTGGGTGGTAGAGCACAAAACCTTTATTAAGAAGACGTACAATGACCAAGGCCAACAGAGGACGGACGGAGATATAATCAAAGAGCACAACTCATGTTTCACGTGTTGGTTCAAGCAGAAGCTTCTGTCGTACCCTTTACATGAGGATTCTTCCGCGGAAGAACAACTCATATTCGCCTTATCACAGGGCGCCGAGCACAACCTGATGACCTATGAGGCGTACGATATCAACGGCTACACATTCTACACCGAGGCCAAGGACATGAAGAGCGATGGTTATCAGAACTCCGGGGTAACAATGGAATCCTACACCGGTAATGACAAGGACAGATACTACGGAAGGATCGAGGAGATCTGGGAGCTGAGCTACGCTGGAGAGAAGGCCCCGATGTTCCGTGTTAGATGGGCGAAGAGCGTCCTAAAAGAAGACCGGTATTTCACCACCATGGTTATACCCGAAGCCAAATCCAAGACCGCAGGCGCAAACATCACCGTGAAAAATGAGCCATGGGTACTGGCTTCCCAAGTTGACCAATGCTTCTTCATTACCGACCCGTCAAAGCCCAGTCGTGTTGTCGTGAGGAGAGGCAAAAGGAAGATCATCGGAATGGGTGGAGTAGCCAATGAGCAAGACTTCGACAAGTACGACGACCCGAGGATCGAACATGACGACGATGATGAAGTAGCAGCATACGCCACAAGAATAAGCAGGACCACCCTACCTAAAGGACGTCCGTTCCACAGAAGAACTCCATTTGCGAAAAAGAAGGGCAAGAAGATTGTGAAAAGATAGCTAGCTAAGATTGATTGTATTTAAATCGTAGCCTTCATTTCTCGATTGTATTTCATGGGCACTTTTTGAACTATCATGAATATTTTTAAATTTCATGGACACTCGATCTCGATCCCCCTCCATCTCGATCGCTATCCCACCTCGCCAGATCCAGTCCCCCTCGCCGCCGAGCACCCCCCGGTCCACCGGCCGCCGCCGCCGACCCCCCGCACCCTCGATTCCCCTACTCAACCGCCGCCGCCGACCCCCCGCACCCCTCCCCTACTCATCCGCCGCCGCCGACCCCCCGCACCCCTCCCCTACTCAATCACCGCCGCCGACCCCCCGCACCCCTCCCCTACTCAACCGCCGCCGCCGACCCCCCGCACCCCCCGCACCCTCCCCCGCTCCACCGGCATTACTGTTTGATGATATTTTAAAAAAAATTATTACTGTCTTATAAAAAAATATTACTGTTATGATTTAAACAAGTTTGAACATATTTAAACACAAATAAGTATCAAACAACATTTTAAATGCATAAAAAATAATTGTGGAGCCAAGGAATCGAACCCAGGACCTCCTGGTGTGAGAACTGGCTGCTGACCAGTCGAGCTAGTAGAGGGAGCTTGATGTGGATCAGGTCAGGTGGATGATAACTTGTTGGCTCGAGCAGAAATAAAAAAATACTAATGGCGCACCAGGGCGAGGTGCGCCATTAGTATGGATGTACTTATGGCGCACCGAGGTGTGGTGCGCCATTAGTATTGTGCCGCCCTCGATCTCCTTCCCCTCGACGCTGCCCCTCTCCGGCCCAAACCTATCCCCTCTCTCTCCCTCGCCCTCGCCCTCGATCCCCTTCCCCTCGACGATGCCCCACCGCCTCGACGCCGCCCCGACGCCGCCTCGACGCCTCGACGCCTGCCCCGCTCCTCCTCCGGCGCCTCTCCGCCCAGCCCAAGCCCAAGGCCGCTCCGCCTCCACCTCCTCCGCCTCCACCGTCGGACGAGGGCGCCACAGCGTGGGCCCGTCACGCGGCTGCGCTCTCGCTGCTGGGGCTCACCGGCGCCGTCGCCGCCAGCGCCTTCAGCGACCTCATCGTCCGCAGCAAAGGAGTCGAGTCGACCGCCGCCGAGGAGCCGCGTCGCCAACCGCCAGCATGGAGTCGACCGTCGCCGGACAACCCCGCCGTACTTCCTCAAGATCCAGGGTGCTGTAGGTAAGATTCAGGGCGCTGTAGGGAACATATTTTTAACTGAATTTTCATGTTTTCTCAGTCTGAATCTACATGATGTTTTATTGTTTAAGCCTGTGCTAGCTTGTGATTTACCGTGCAGTAAACCGTAGCTAATCATCTTTAGCTAGCTGTGGTGTTTTGAACGTAGTATGTCTAATTTGAATCTTGCTTAACGCAATTGAACCTTACTACTAGACTAGAGCTTAACACTGTTCTAGCTTACTCCTTCAGTTGACCTACACCTGACCTGACTATTCAGATTGGGATTTCAACTGACCCAACCTACACCTATCTGACATAGACACAGAGGACGACTCTGCCAATTTGTCTGCAAATTCTTTAGTTTGCACCAACCGGTGGACGGAGGCTAGAGATGGGCCACCTGTCTGTCTTTGCCAGTAGATAAGAGTTGAACCTCAGTTCATGCACAAGAGTCTCAGCTAATAGTAGGAATCAAATTAAAAAAAGAGGGAAGTACACAAGAGTCTCAGCTAACAGTAGTTATCAAATTAAAATTCTAACCGACACTGTGACATGAATAGAACGAACCAAGAAGCAGAGAACTGTAATAATAAGGCTCGAAGCAGAGACTGCTAGCAGTAGTACCTGTAAATGGATTTGGTTGTAATAGAAATGACATTTTCTCTACTCAAACTCATTATATTGGAATTATTTGAATATGTGTGGTGTTAGCCTATCGGTAATAATTATGTGTTAGTGTGAGTTTATTCTTCCTGTGAGCATTCTAATTTTATTTCTCTAGATTCAAGCAATGGGTTTGGACTTGCAAGATTCAGTTCACAAGTACTTGTGGGCTTTGGCTTTTAGCCTAATGAGGTCTCTTACTTGTGACAGTTCAGTTGTCAGTGTAATATGTTAGAAACTGCTACTATGTCTCTAGAAGAATCATCACTCTTTACACACTTATTAGAAACCCGTTTATTTCATCTGGTGAGACTTGTCTGTCTTCAGGCTCAGCTGCCGCAGGGCTGTTAGACATGAGCAGCCGCCAATTAATTCTGCTCCTGGTGTTCCCCACTTGCAGTTAATAAGAAAGTATTTTGGTTTTGCAAGATTCTGTGTTTTACTACTATCACAATTATGCATTGTCTTGTGTCTGCTCAGAACACGAATGACCTTCCTTTAATTGGCACACCCTTTGTTCCTCTTCACATGAATGATACTGCTTGTAGATGCATATATTGTTTCACCTCTTCACATGCCAATGTATTTTCCATGTTGTGATGGAGGCCTTTTTTGCCTTGTCCACCCGAGAGGCCCTTGAGTTTGCAGGAATGTCGATTAACTTCCGTTCCAGCAAATTCGGGTACTCCATATGTCCTATTTTCAGCAAAGGTCATGCTGAAATTTTCCGTGAATTTTAGCATGACTTTGCTAAAAATAGGACATATGGGGTACTTGTGACTAATGATGAAAGCTTAGGCTTTTAGGGTGCCTCGGCATTGAAAAACCCTCAATGATAAAAGCTTAGCTTTTAGGATGCCTCGGTGTCGACAAACCCTAAACAATAACCAACTTTTTGACCAAACTTTGTTCCTATTTAGAGAGAAACATGGCCAACAACGATGAGGCCGGGGGTTCGGGCGGCAAGGCATTCTAGGAGCTGTCCCAGGAGATGGAGGACCAACCTCAGTTGTATGAGGACGCCGCCTTCCCCACCGATCCTGAGACCACTGATGGTACCTCCGAGGATGACCCCACTGATGCCACCACTGATGGTGCCTCCGAGGATGCCAACACTGATGATGGCAGCGCACGCACAGATGGCAGCCAACCGAAGAGGCAACGGAAGGACCGGCGCCCGATCGTGCTCCTCACCCTCAAGGAGGAAGTTACTGAAGTGGACTCCAACGGGAATCCAACGGCGCCCGAACGAATAGTCAAGGGGTACTCGCTTCAGCTCGGGTGCATTCTCCGGAGCACCATCTCGATCAACACCGAGAACCTGAGGCATCCTGACCGAGGGAATTTGCGCAACCTTCTCTTCACGAAGCTGCACGAACGATACAAGTTCCCCGCTGAATTTGCAAACACAAGCCTTAAAGGGAATAAAGTGAACAATGCTGCCCTCACGAAGATGAGCAAGGCCCTGTCTACTTGGAAAAGCAATGTGAAGAGAATGATCGAGAAAGGTGAGAGTTATGAGAAGATCAAGGAGAAAAATCCTTTGATCACCGAAGATGACTACAACGACTTCAAGATCAATTGCTCGAGCACCGCAAACTCCCAATTAAGTCAGTGGGGGAAACAAATGTGGGAGCTGAACATAGGGGAACACACACTCGGTCCCGGCGGTTATAGAGTGGCGGAGCCTATATGGGACAAGGAGGAGGCGGACCGTGCCGAGCAAGGCCTACCGGCCCTCTTCGATAAATACGGTGACAAGCAGACCAGGAACTTTGTCAGGGCCCGGTACAAGAAGGACCCAAAAACAAAGGAGCTTACCACGGATCCGAAGACCAGGAAGCTTGAGCTTGAATACACCCCCGCGTAATTAGCTCCATATGGTTGCATTCTAATTAATGAAGCCAAATTTCTAAATGGTTCACATTCCTTCCGCAGGCGACTGAAAGCAGTAGCACGGGTTCGATTAAGAGCAACCCTTGGGACACCACTCTAAATAGGGCGTTGAATGTAATGAAGAACAAGGATAAGCTCAGTAAGCCGACGTCAGCTGGTCGTGTGGCCGGCAAAGGCTTGTCGACAAAATGGGGGTCATACTATACCGCTGGTGTGCGGAAGGAGAAAAAGACCAGCTCGGAAAGCTAGGCGCGCGAGGTTCAAGAACTCAAGGCACAGGTGGCACGGATTTCGAAGATTGTCCAAGAGCAAGTGCAACAACAACTCGGAGTGACGATCACCGCCATTGTGCCTACCTTGATCAAGGGGTTGAGTGCGTGGATTGCGGGCGGCCAACAAGGGCCGCCCCCGATTCCTAGCTTCACGGCCAGCAACTCGCATAATGCGATGGCAGGGCCATTGGTGCCTCCGGCGGAGGCGGCATTGGTGTCTTCGACGCCGGCACGGGAGCTTAATGCACCCGGGTGTACGCCGGCCGGCACCTCTGCAGCAAGCGGCCCCTCCGTCAACTGCACGCCTGCCGTTGGCGGTGCCTCGACATTAGCCGAGCTCGACGCCATGATCATGGTAACTAATTAAGCCTCTCTCGGCCAAGGACTTCATCTCCTTGCCTTTCACTGGGCATCCTTGATGCCCTACATGTTTTCGCAGGGCGCCGCCGACGTTCCGTGCACTGTCCTGCACTTCGTGAACAACGAGTTGGTCGATGTCGCCAAGGGCAAAATCGTTCAACCGGGCAACCCCTTGTTCCACGGTACCAAGATGCCACCCAACTTGTTTAGGGTTCAACTGGTTCGGGTGCTTCCAGGCTGCGACGAGTTGTTACCTCCGATTCGACCCGTCGGGGCCGACGATGATGACGTGATGACCCTCAGCGCCTGCCTGAGCTGGCCCCTGCTTTGGCCGAAGAGCCAGATTCGTTTGGGGGCGGGGGACACCACCCCAAAGACAACACCGCTAGTCGTGCCGGCGCCAAGTTGGCCCCATGGCAAGACCGGCGCAACGGTGTCGGACATCCCTATGCCACTGGATCCAAACATGCATATGGCACATGATCAGAATGACGACGACGATGATACATTTGGCAACGTCGATCAGTACTTTGCCGATCATGGGTACGATGGCGACTTCATGGGGCCTCCTTCTCAAGAACCCAACCCAACAAAAGATGTGTGCGATCTAGCTGGTACCGCGGAGAAGCCAAGTTGCAACAGGCGTCGTCTGGCATTCAGCTCTCAGGAGACGCCTCCAGCTGCCGACTTCACTGAGCCTCAGATAGGCGAGGTGCGAAATATTATCAACCCCAAAACACTCAAGAAGGAGGTCTGTGAGCAGAACTTGGTCCCATTACAGGAGAAGAAGAAGGCACGCAAAAGAAAGACTAAGAAGGGTGCGAGCCAGCCGGCACCGAGTACGATCCATGGTCAGGACGGGCCACCTTCACCTAAGGATATCTCGAGGAGGGTGCATGTGGCGGGTAGGGCGATGCTACAGACAAATATGCTCAATGCTGCAACCGGTGCTATGCGGAGTTTGCATGACAGAGTTCTTTCTTTGGAGAAGCGGCGTCTTAGAGAGAAGGATGTGGCATACCCGGTTTTCGCGGCCAAGGTGCCAGAGGGCAAGGGCTTTGTGGATAACTCCATCGGGCGTACGATCGTCCTACGGTTTGATGACATCCACGCTATGTTGAACCTTCATCCGCTGCACTACACCTTCGTTCGGCTATTTTCGCTGAGTATGGAGATGCGGATCATTCGCGACAAGACCCCGGACATCGTGATAGTCGACCCCTTCTACATGCGTGCCAAGATCTTGGGCAGCGTTGGGGACCGGCAACTCGCGAGTTCTTACCTCGAAGGCGTCATTCTGGCAAACCAAGATAAGGATAACTTCCTCGTGCCTTACTTTCCCAAGTAAGACCTCCCCTCAACCGGCCCGTAACATATGAATTCTTAGATTTCGATCGTTTTTCTTTTAACATTCCGTGTTTTCTGCAGTGACACACATTGCACGCTCATCCTCCTAAGCCCCAAATATTCCATGGCCACGTATTTCGACCCGGACCGTCAGTCGAACGTAGACTACACAAATGTCAAGAAGGTTCTTGATGATGTTCTCCCCGGCTACGCCAAATCTGGAGGCACCTTCACCAAGCCTATTCGTAAGTACGGCAAGCACGTGTTCTCCCACAATACGATGTTCTGCTGCGTCAAGCAGCCGCCTGGCGGTCAGAAGGGTGCCTACTACGCCATCCATCACATGCGGGCGATCGTACGGGACCATCATCAACTTCTGCTACCGACTAAACTCAAAGATTGGGCAAAGAGCGTGTCGGTAATCCAGGACGCGGACCTCTGACAAGAATTCTTTCGCATCCAGTCGGAGTTTGCGGAAATCATCCATCAAGTTGTCATTCGTACCTCGGGGCAGTTCTACCTCAACAATCAACCGTCCAACAGTGACATTGACACAATGCTACAAATGCAGGCTGACAACGACCGTTATTTCATGACTCCCACGATAGACGACGGCTTCATCCATGCTCCGGTCCCTTGAGTCGAGTCGAAAGTAGTGATGTTGTGTCTAGTTCTGAAACATCGATTGGCTCATGTTGTAATTAAACTTTAATGAACTTGTAGTATGTCTCTTTGGTTTCGAGAGTCGTTCAACTTAGATGTAATCGATGCTATTAATGTCTTGCTTTTCTCTTCCGATCGTTCTGTTGCATACTTATATATTGCTTATGTATTGTCTGTGAATTGGTACTAACGTTTCGTTTGGCTAGTGCATAGCGATGCCGACGTATGTCGTGTACAAGGGTAAGGTTCCCGGAGTCTACGACGACTGGGAGGAGTGTCGGAGACAGGTTCACCGATTCAGCGGTAACAGTTACAAAGGGTACACCACTAGGGCCGAGGCCGAATCTAGATACGCCCGCTATCTAGCGGGAGAGGGGAGGGAGCGTTGGAGGAACCGGATGAAGACGAGTTTCATCGTGATGATGCTCATCGTGATGACCGCAGCTCTCTTCTATGTGATGGTAGTTTAGATGATCGATATTGACTTGTAATGTGAAGACAAACTCGCTACTCGCGGTCTCGAGACTTGTAATATAATGTTCTATCTTTGTTCGGTCTTTTCAATTTGGAGACTAATATGATGAATTGTATTCGTAGACTAATATGATGAATTGTATTCAAAGACTAATCTTCTATTGTATTCGATGAATCTGTTGTTGATGTGTGCTGTCTATATTTTGTCCAATTATACATTTTGTAACCTGTGCAAAAAACAGAAAAAAAATAATAAAAAAAACCTAATATTCATACTAATGGCACATTACATCACAGTGCGCCATTAGTATGACAAAGTATACTAATGGCGCATCATTAAACAGTGCGCCATTACTATGCCGAGGTTACTAATGGCGCATCTTGTTGATGTGCGCCATTAGTATGCCAGAGCACCTGGGTATACATGGCCCCTGGGAGGCATACTAATGGCGCACTTCTGTATACACTAATGGCGCATCAGAGGTACGCCATTAGTATACCAGATACTAATGGCGCACCAGTGGTGTGCCATTAGTAAAATATACTAATGGCGTGGCACTAATGGCACACCACTAATGCGCCATTAATGGCCAAATTAGGTGCGCCATTAGTAGGCCTTTTCCTAGTAGTGTGAGACTCTGTTATAAATCCTCAAGTACCATGGGTGTCAGCATTACCGATCCAGGGATGACACTGATGCACAGAGACTACACTGTTTGAGGTCTGGTCGCTACAAGATGGTATCAGAGCACACGCTGACTGTAGGACGCGACCACTAAGTTAAACTATAGGTCACTCTTCTCTACTCATTTCTGACTCCTCTCCCTTTTCCACACTATAGGATGGCAGACTCAAGGAACAAGTTTACACAATCGGATGAAGATACACCTTTTGGACGACACTTGAAGGAAGTTACTAGGTACCTGAACATCGGAATGCCAAGCTTCACTGGGACCTACAGCGCCACTTTACCAGAAGAGGAGCGTTGGATGATTCGAGTTCAAGTCCCAGGGAGAACATTCATGCCAGTCATGGAGCCCATAGAGTTTTCCTTTGATGCACCAACCTGGAGTCTAGGAAAGAGCATGGCAGCCCACATTGCCATGGGACGCATTGGAGAAGTTTATCACAAGGATCTTAAGGGCACTATCTACCAGATATGTGGGCGCCCAAATGAGCAATCGGAGATGATCAACACCAGGAGGGACAGGTCCATTGTAGCTTTCATCCAGGAGTTAAACCATCACATTCGTCGCCAGGAGAACTAGATGTGCGCAGGCATGATAGATCTGAAGAAGGCAATGACCAGGATTTCGGAGCTGGAGGAGGAACTCAAGTATACACACGACGGATATGAGGAGGAAATGATGATACTAGTGGAGAAGAATGATGACCTGCCGAGGAAGTTTGGAGTATTCATGGGAGACCCCGCGCCAGTAGGAGATGACGACCATTCAAAGGACATTCGTTCGGAGGACTACATCATCATCGATGACACCGATTCTGACCCCAACGAAAGCGATGATGACTATGTTGATGAAGCTGGAGCGGATATCATGGAGTCTTCCACCGATCAAAACTTCTAGTCGACCACCATATTATTAGTAGTATTTCCCCATGTTTATAGAATACT
The DNA here is from genome assembly GCA_963921465.1 of Triticum timopheevii. Taxonomy (NCBI): domain Eukaryota; kingdom Viridiplantae; phylum Streptophyta; class Magnoliopsida; order Poales; family Poaceae; genus Triticum; species Triticum timopheevii. Next base: position 327,302,060 of record OY997266.1, read on the forward strand.
CTGAGCACTTTTGTAATGATAGTTAGACCGATTGTAAGCCCTTGTTTGAATTGATTGGTGTGATATGATTGTGTTGGTCTCATGTGCATATGGGTAGTGTTTTCCCTTTAGACCTCATTCTATTCTGTTTTCTCACCTTTTCTAAACCCATCAGATGCCTCCGAGACGTGACAATGGATTTGCTTTCCCACCGGAGCTCACTCAGTTGATCTAGCAGCAGAATACCTTGATGCAGCTACTAGTTCATAATTAGAACCAAGGCAACAACAACCAAAACAACCCACCACCACCACTACCTGTTGATCACTTAGCCCGTTTCCTAAGGCTGAATCCACTGGTGTTCTCTAGTAGCACCGAGCCGATTGTTGCAGATGATTGGCTCCGCAAGATTGGAAGGGAGCTGACCACTGCAGGATGCACAAATGCGTAGAGAGTGCGTTTTGCCACACATCAGCTTGATGGACCAGCAACATCATGGTGGGAGAATTTCACAGCCACTTACGCCATTAACACTATTACATGGGATCATTTTCAGCAGGCTTTCCGCACTGCCCATGTTTCTGCAGGAGCTATGAACATGAAGAAGCGCGAGTTCCGCAACTTGCACCAAGGAGGACGCACAGTGGGCCAGTATGTGGATGAGTTTAGTAAGTTAGCACGCTATGCCCCTGATGACGTAGCTACTGATGCTGCTAAGCAGGAGAAGTTTCTGGAAAAGGACTGAATGATGAGCTGAGCATGCAATTGATGGTGGCAACATTCAACAACTACCAGGAGTTGGTAGATAGAGCTCTTATGATTGAAGGGAAGCAGCAGCAGATAGATAGCCACAAGAGGAAGTATGGACAAGGGAAGTACAATTCAGGAGCTCAGCAGAGGCCTCATTTTACCCCGAACTCGGGAGGACACATTCACCATAACCATGAAGGCCATAATTCCAATGGAGGAAGTTCGCATAACCATAGTGTCCCCAGGAATGGGAATGGAAATGGAGGAAGCAACGGCTAGAACCATTCCAACCCAGCAACGCCCGCCAAGAAGGATCTAAGTCAGATTACTTGTTTCAAGTGCGGGAAGAATGTACATTACGCCACTGAGTGTTCTGAAGCAAAGAATGGAAATGGCAATGGAAGCTCTGGGAAGAAGCCCACTCCTTTCAGCAGGGGACAAGTGAACCACGTTAGCGTGGAGGAGATTGAAGAGCAGCCAGATGCAGTTATAGGTAAGTTTTTGGTTAAGTCATTTACTACAATCGTTCTTTTTGATACTGGTGCATCGCATTCATACATATCAAGGGGATTTGTGGATAATTATAAGTTGCCCACCAAAGTTCTTAGGACACCTATGTTAGTAATCTCGCCAGGAGCAGAGCATATCGCAATCCAAGGATGTTTTCAGATGCCATTGACCATAGATAGGCATGTTTTCCCCTTGGATCTGATAATTCTGGAGTCACAGGGGTTGGATGTGATTTTGGGTATGGATTGGTTATCGATGTATGGAGGAAACATTCATTGCGACAATAAGTCGATTATGCTCACTATCCCAGAAGGAAGAAGGATCAAGTACGTATCCCGGCATGTGCCGAAGAGGACTCAAGTGAATTCCTTATCAGGAGTTGTACAGGAGGAAGTACCAGTGGTGAAAGATTACCCCGACGTATTTCCGGAGGAGTTGCCAGGCATGCCACCGGATAGAGATATTGAGTTTTTGATTGAGCTTTTGCCAGGCACTGGGCCAATATCAAAGAGACCGTATCGGATGCCCGCAAAGGATTTGGAGGAAATTAAGAAGCAGATTAAGGAGTTACTGGATAAAGGTTATATTCGACCAAGTTCCTCACCTTGGGTAGCCCCAGTACTTCTAGTGGAGAAGAAGGATGGATCATTAAGGATGGTTGTTGATTATCACGCATTGAATGAAGTGACGATCAAGAATAAGTAGCCACTATCGATGATCAATGATTTGTTTGACTAGTTGCAAGGAGCTAAAGTATTTTCCAAGATCGATCTGCAATCAGGATACCACCAGCTGAAGATTCGTGAGCAGGACATACCTAAGACAACTTTTACCACAAGGTACGGGCTATACGAGTATACCATTATGTCATTTGGTCTGACTAACACGCCTGCCTATTTCATGAACATGATGAACAAGGTGTTTATGGAGTTTTTGGATAAGTTCGTCGTGGTGTTCATTGATGATATACTGGTCTACTTGAAGAATGAAGAGGAGCATAAGGAGCATTTGCATTTGGTTCTCGAGAAGCTCAGGGAACATCATTTGTATGCCAAGTTCAGCAAGTGTGAGTTTTGGTTGAAGGAAGTTGGATTTGTTGGACATTTTATATCCGGAGAAGGAATAGCAATAGACCCCCCCAAGGTTGTTTCTGTGACTAAATGGGTGGCACCCACATCAGTTGGAGAGATCAGGAGTTTTCTTGGACTCACATGATATTACTAGAGGTTCATTGAGAATTTCTCCAGGATTGCAAAGCCCATGACAGAGTTGTTGAAGAAGGACATCAAGTTCAAATGGACTGAGGAGTGTGAAGCTAGTTTTCAGGAGTTGAAGAAACGTTTGGTTACAACACCAGTGCTGATTCTTCTAGATCAATGAAAGGATTATCAAGTGTATTGCGACGCTTCACGTCGAGGACTTGGAGCAGTGCTTATGCAGGAGGGAAGAGTTGTTTCATATGCCTCACGATAGATTAAACCTCATGAGTTAAATTATGCTACTCATGATTTGGAGTTAGCAGCCGTAGTGCATGCGTTGAAGACATGGAGACATTTTCTCATCGGAAACCACTGTGAGGTATACACGGATCACAAGAGTTTGAAATATATCTTCACGCTGAAGGAGTTGAACCTCAGGCAAAGGAGATGGTTGGAGCTCATTAAGGATTATAATATGAAGTTGCATTATCATCCCGGAAAGGCTAATGTAGTAGCCGTTGCGTTGAGTCGCAAGAGTTATGTTAATACACTTTTGACCGGAGAATTACCCAAGGAGTTAGCAGAGGATCTTCGCGAGCTATGTTTGGAAATAGTTCTAAGAGGTTATGTAGCCGCATTGGAAATTCATCCCACTTTGATGGATAAGATCAGAGAGGCCTAGAAGACAGACAAGGAGATTGCCGAGATAAAGGAAAGGATGAGAAAAGGAAAGGCTAAAGGATTTCATGAGGATGAGCACGATGCTTTATGGTTTGAGGATCGCGTATATGTGCCTAATGACCCTGAGATCAGGAAGTTGATTCTGCAGGAGGCCCATGATTCACCATATTTGATTCACCCAGGAAACACTAAGATGTATCTAGATTTGAACTAAAGTTTCTGGTGGACTGGAATGAAGATGGATATTGCTGAGTATGTAGCAGTATGTGATGTATGTCAGAGAGTGAAGGCAGAGCATCAGAAGCCAGCAGGATTGCTACAGCCATTGCCGATACCCGAATGGAAGTGGGACAATCTTGGCATGGACTCTATCATGGGATTGCCCATGACTCGTTCAGGCTATGACTCTATATGGGTTGTAGTCGATCGATTGACAAAAGTAGCTCATTTCATCCTAGTGAAGACCACTTATACAAGTGCTAAGTTGGCAAAGATATACATGACCAGGATCGTATGCATGCATGGAGTTCTGAGGACCATTGTATCAGATAGAGGAAACCAGTTTACCTCAAAGTTCTGGAATCAGCTGCATGAGACTTTGGGAACTAGGCTAGAGTTCAGTACAGCCTTTCATCCACAGACAGATGGACAGACCGAGAGAGTCAATCAGATTCTGGAGAACATGTTGAGTTCTCTTATAACAACAGTTATCAAGCCAGTTTGAATGTGGCCCCTTTCGAAGCCTTGTACGGAAGGAGGTGTAGGACACCGTTGTTGTGGGATGAAGTTGGCGACCATCAGATGTTTGGACCAGATTTGATTAAGGAGTCTGAAGAGAAGGTTAAACTGATTCGCGACAGACTCAAGGTAGCCTAGTCCAGGCAGAAGTGTTATGCGGATTCTAAGTGCAAGGAGACAGTTTACGAAGTCGGAGATAGAGTATACCTTCGTGTGTCCCCACTTCGAGGAGTTAAGCGTTTTGGAGTTAAGGGAAAGTCAGCACCATGTTTTTTGGGACCATACAAAGTTTTGGAACGTATGGGAAGTTGCTTACAAGTTGGAATTGCCAGAAGGATTGTCAGAAGTTCACGATGTGTTTCATGTTTCCCAGATGAAGAAATGCCACGCAGAGATGGCCGATATTCCTCTGAGAGATATAGTGCCACTGGAAGCAATTCAGATGGATAGTGATTTGACCTACGAGGAAAAAACTAGTGAAGATTCTCGAGTTTGCCAGCCGAGTCACACGCGGCAAGATTATCAAGTTCTGCAAAGTTCTGTGGAGCCACCATACCGAGGATGAAGCCACCTGGGAACAAGAGGAAGACCTACGGAAGGACCACCAGCACCTATTTTCTAGCCAACCCGAATCTCGAGGGCGAGATTCATCTTAAGGGGATGGTTTGTAACATCCCAAATTTTCAATTTAGAATGTTATACATAGATCATATCATATTTCATTGCATTTTGGTTGATCCTAGAAATTCTAAGAAACTCAAGGACCCATGGAGAGAGTTGGGGATTTCGTTTATTTTTTCATATTCGAGTTTTTTCAAATATTGAAAAAGGATCATTTTGGTTTTAATCATTTTGTCTTTGAATATTTCCAATATTAAAATAAAAGAGAGGGGATAAAATGACTTCTCCAAAATAAAAGGAATATTGGAGGAAAAATGTTAAAATCAAATATATATTTTATTTGGAGTTTATCGCTATTTTATTTGAATTAGAAAAATATGCATGTTTTCAAAATAGCATTCTTGGGCCCAAAAAATGTTCACTTTGTTCTAAATATTCTATTTAGACGATGAAAATTGTTTTTGGCGTTTTTAGGATATTTTTATATTTTATTAGGATTTTTCTATTGCAGTGGAATTTATTTTAAAAAAAGTTTCCCCGCCCGACTGGGCCGAGGCCCAACCAAGCAGGCCGGCCCAAGTCGCTGCCGCCGCCTCCCTCCCATGCGCGAGTCGGACTCGCCGGAGTCTGACGCCGCCACACTGCCGGCCGCCCCTTTCCTCAAGTCGGAACCCCCCGACCCCCCTTTATAAGCCGCTCGCCCCGCTGCCTCTCGCCCCGCCAGCGACCACCCCGCCCTGCACCCGCAGCCGCCGCGCATTGAGTCGCCGCCGCCCGCGCCGCCGCCAGAGCCCCCCCCCCCCCCCCCCCCCCCCGACGCCGCGCCGCCCCGCCCCGCCGGAGCCAGCCGGAGGTAGATGCTGCCGCCACCGCCATTTTGATTTTTTTTTTCAAAAAAAAAACCGTTCAGGTTTTCTAGAAACCTAGATCTTTTTTTTAGAATAGATCGGTTTGGGTTTTTTTTCCGGTTTAGTTATTTAGCGGACGTTTGTCTGTTCGTTCGTTAACGAACGCTGTTCACCAATTAGGTTCTAATAACGAACGTTCGTTCGTCAGCCTGTTCGTCTCCTTTTATTTTCTAGGGTTTTTCTGCGATTATTTTCGATCACGATTTCTGCCCTGATATTCGATCTAGTATAACTTTTCGCTCGTTTATCCAAATTAGATGAAACCAGCACCAAAATCTTCGTCTCGAAGCCCTCTTTCTGTCTAACCAACTTGAACATGATTTTGGTACTGTAAAATTTGACTTTAGTCTAGATTAATAAACGATTCTTGCTTCATTCGTTGTTTGAGTTTCGTTGCTCCGTTTGATTTGATTATTTTTGCAAACCGGAGTTCTTCAGTTGAACTTTCGGGTTAGATCTTCTTATTTCGGTTTACTCGTGCTTCTTGTTTGAGTGCTTATGTATGCTATTATTTGTTTCCGATAGAATTCCCGGAGTGCGAAGTGTGCTACTACGAGTCTCTAGGTTTTGCGGATCATCAGCAAGGCAAGTAACACTTTGATAATACCCCTTTATTACCTAGTTTTTATGCATTAGTCTCAATCCTCAAACATTGCATGGTTAGGATCTATTTAATATGTGGGTTTGGGAAGTAGATGATGAGGTAGAACCTATTGTCCTTTATTTATCAAACCTTTGGGAGTTACTTTTACGTTATGCTTAGGATTGCTATGCTATGCTCATAGACATGGATTGGGTGAGTGTATCCATGACAGATGTGAGAATTGTTAATTAATGGTAACTTAAGGTGGCTACTTAAATACACATCTAGGTGGATTGGTTGCGGACACCTGGAGAATCCAGTGTTGTCCTAGTATATCCCGGAGTACCCGTGTGACCATCCTACGGTTCGCCACACAGGCTCAAATGGATCATAAGATTATTCATGCTAGAAACTTCCATGTGTAGCTAGCTCTAGCATAGTTGAGTAGGTTGCATGACCTCTTTCAGTAGTGGGCTAGCAGATGTAGGGGAATGTAGGTGTAACTATCCATCCAGAGTAAAGAGTTAATGTTTCTGAAAGACTGTGTCTCGGTCATCCGTTTCTCAAACACCATGTAGTGAGAGAAATCTAACAGAGGAGATCGAGTCTTGTGGGGAAAAGTGCAAAAACCTCTGTAGAGTGTACAAACTAAACATGGTTAGCCGTGTCCCCGGTTATGGACATCTTGAGTATCTGGTTCTTGGATTAACATGTTGATCTCATCACTCTAAATTAATTTTGTTGGGTTAATTGATATTGCTCAACTGGGATTGAGTTGGAGGAACCTTCTCAATGTTTGACAACCACCATGATAGTTAAATAAAACTTATTCCTTTGATGTAGGAAAAAAATTGGCTTTATGCAAAAATTTAACCATAGATCTTTCCACCAGCCATATATGCATGTAGTGATAGCATTTATTCTGTTCATTACTCTCTTGTGTTACATTGCCAACACATTCCATTTGCTCACCCATTTCGTGCTGCAACATTTCATGTTGTAGACTTTTCAGACGACGAGTAAGGTGCCATAGATATATAGAGTCCGCTTAATTTAGTCCTTCTTCTTCTTGTTGTTGTTGTTGGATGGCCCCGCGACATCGTCTTGGCGAGGACACTTCTTGCCACTGACCATTGGCTTTTCATCGCCGCCGTCATGGTCATCGTCATTGTTGTCGTCGTCCTCCTCCTCCTTGTTCGACATTCCTCCTCCTCCTCATCTTCGTCCCGATCTTCTTCATCCTCCGACGGCTCCTCGTCCGTCTGGTTGTCGTCTGACGACTTCGGAGGTGGTGTCCCTTCCATGAACTGGAAATAATTGAGGTCTGGGCTCGATGCCGGACTCAAAGACGAGCGGGATGATTCCGATGTTGACCTATCATTGGGTGCTAGACTGCTGGCCGAACTGTCGTCCTCGATGTCGCTTGACATGGCTGCAGAGTGTGTGCCAGTGTGTAGCGCGGCTTGTCGGGGACGATGAAGATGGTGGACACTTAAGCGGGGTATGCAGAGAAGAGGAATTGCCAATTGAAGTGGGGGTTGACATATTATCTAACCGCAATTATTTGTACCCAGTCGCTCCAAATTCCCGGGGTTGCGCATGACTCCTATTGGCTATTTGGCTAGTTTCCTTTTTCAGGACAAAAACAAGGAACGAGTTTCGGGATTATGCACTGGTAATAGTACGAACGGAGTAGGACAGTTGGCAAGCAATACGTTGAGCTCTTCTTATTGATAAAGCCAGTCATAATCAAATTAGAAAGGAAAATAAAAAAAACAAAGAAAAATATCTGCACGAATCTTCGCGTAACATCAATGGCATAGGAGTACATAGACGTGCATTATTTAGAGCACATCTAGATGTGCTTTAGCAATACTGTCAAACAAAACCCCTAATCATCATTGCAAACAGCGCATAGAACATGGCTAATGAGACAACCACAACTACACATGCTAGTTCCTTCTTGTCTCTTGCTTTCATCTGTTGCCTGTGATTGATTCTTTCTTGCTTCATCGTAATGATTGTACATTCCAAATCAGCCAGTTTCTTCTTCAGCTTAACGTTATCTTCTGCGAGCTTGGTGATAACACTCCGAGCCCTGCCATGCCATTCTTCATCCAGCAAGTTAACAAAGGCACAAGCCTCATATCCCTGCCAATGTTAAATAGTATTCAAGATGAGCGGTGACATTAACTCAACTAAAATGATGAACTTAGAACTAACCTCTAAAGGGCAACTGAGAAACTGCCTGCTGATGTCGAATCCCTCCATGCATACACTTAGAGCAGGAGTGTGCCCGTGCACACAACTCAGCTTTTGGTACTTCTCAGTGGCGCAAAACTCGGAGTCGAACTCGTGTTGCGGGAGTAAGGAGTCATGCTCCAGATCCGGCGGCAGAGCGCTTTCCTGGGGGGGATTCAATTCAGGACTGATTCAACAACGAGCTACTTTGGACATGCTAAAAAAGATATGAAAGCACAAGTGCTCCCTAGGCGGTTTTGGTAATTAATGTCAACATATCTCTTTTTGGACTAACACTTTTATCTAGCATGTTTCAGATAAGTTCAACAATGGAGTGGCATGGACTAAAGGATGTGGGAACTCCTTCAAGATGCTAAGGACAAAGGATTGGCTCAAGCTTCAAGCTCAAGAGTCTTCATTTTACATTTTAGTGATCCAAGATCACATTGAGTCTATAGGAAAAGCCAATACTATCAAGGAGGGATGAGGTGTTGCTTAATGAGCCTCTTGCTTCATGTGCTTAGTGATATGCTCCAAAACCCTTAGCTACTTTCCCACTTCCACAAATGACCTAAACCTAAAGCCAAAATCGGTCACACCGATTCTTTCTATCCAGCGCCACCGATTTCAAATGTCCTAGCCACTTCCACAAACCCTAAGCAAATCGGTCTCACCGATAGGGATCTCGGTCTCACCGAGATGGGATTGTAATCTCTTTGTGTATGTCCTTTACCAAAATCGGTCTCACCGAGTTTGAGCAATTGGCACTACCGAGATTACAATGCAAACTTCCTGGTTAACTCATTACCAAAATCGGTCCTACCGAGTTTGTGTAATCGGTCAAACCGAGTTTGCCTGACCAACTCTCTGGAAAGCTTATTACCAAAATCGGTCTCACCGAGTTTGTGTAATCGGTCTTACCGAGATTACGTTATGCCCTAACCCTAACCATATCGGTCTCACCGAGTTGCATTTCAGTCCCACTGAAAATCCTAACGGTCACATTATTTGCTAAATTGGTCTGACTGAGTTTAACGATTCGGTCGCACCGAGTTTCGTAGATTGTGTGTAACGGTTAGATTTTTTGTGGAGGCTATATATACCCCTCCACCTCCTCTTCATTCGTGGAGAGAGCCATCATAACAAACCTACACTTCCAACTTACCATTTCTGAGAGGGAACCACCTACTCATGTGTTGAGGCCAAGATATTCCATTCCTACCATATGAATCTTGATCTCTAGCCTTCCCCAAGTTGCTTTCCACTCAAATCTTCTTTCCACCAGATCCAAAAGCTATGAGAGAGAGTTGAGTGTTGGGGAGACTATCATGTGAAGCATAAGAGCAAGGAGTTCATCATCAACGCACCATTTGTTACTTCTTGGAGAGTGGTGTCTCCTAGATTGGCTAGGTGTCCCTTGGGAGCCTCCGACAAGATTGTGGAGTTGAACCAAGGAGTTTGTAAGGGCAAGGAGAATGCCTACTTCGTGAAGATCTACCGCTAGTGAGGCAAGTCCTTCGTGGGCGACGGCCATGGTGGGATAGACAAGGTTGCTTCTTCGTGGACCCTTCGTGGGTGGAGCCCTCCGTGGACTCGCGCAACCGTTACCCTTCGTGGGTTGAAGTCTCCATCAACGTGGATGTATGATAGCACCACCTATTCGAACCACGCGAAAAACATCCGTGTCTCCAATTGCGTTTGAATCCTCCAAATCCTTCCCTTTACATTCTTGCAAGTTGCATGCTTTACTTTCCGCTGCTCATACACTCTTTGCATGCTTGCTTGATATGTATTGTGAATGTCAAACTTGTGCCTAAACTCCACTTAAACTTAAGGAAACTTAAAAACTGCAACTTTGGTACTTAGTGTCTAATCACCCCCTCTAGACACCTCTTCTCAAGATCCTACAAGTGGTATCAGAGAATTGGTCTCCATTGCTTTGGTTTAATCACCATTGGAGGAAGATGGATGAGTCTACTACTGGGACTCTTAGACATAGAGTGCCTATTCTTGATGGAGAGTATTTTCATCAGTGGAAAAATGAGATGCTTGTTATTTTCAATCAATATCATTTGAACAAGTACATTGCTAGCCCTTGTGCTCATTATGTTGATCCTATGCATCCTACCCATGATGAGTCAATTGACATGATTAGGAATCTTAGAACTGCCGAACTTATCAATAGAGGATTGCCTAGAAACTTGATTGGATGCTTGTCTACTTTCAAGTGTTCCTACACTATATGGAAATTTCTTGAGGAACGATTTCCAGATTATTCCTTGAAAAATCTCGATGAAATTCTCCATAAGTCTATTCTTTGAGTAAGATGAATTCTAGTGATCCTATGTTTGGTGATCGTCTATTTGATCTTACAAACCTTATGCGTGCCAAAGGAAATGTTGGGATTATTAGTGATATTATTTCTGAAGCTATAAAAATTCATAAGCAAGATCATTGTCAAACTCACTCTAATGAATTACCCTCTCTAGGTCTTGATCCACCACATGACGATGTTGAACATGGATACTATGATGAGGATGATGATAGTGACTTCGATCTTGATGATGCAATGAGACATTTTGGTCTTATGGCAAATCTTCGGTGATATATGTCAGGAGGAAAGGAATGGGTTCTTGATAGTGGATGTACAGATCACATGACCGGAGATAAAGACATGTTTCGTGAGCTTGCTAATAATGATAGTCCTCGAAAGTATGTCACTTTCGGTGACAACTCAAAGGGTAAGGTGGTTGGGCTCGGTAAGGTGGCCATATCACATGATAGCTCCATACAAAATGTCATGCTCGTTGAATCTCTTGGATACAACTTACTTTCAGTATCTAGACTTGCTAATTTCGGTTTCAATGTCCTATTTACTGAAGTAGATTGCCAAATGTTTCGTCGAGACAATCATAAAATGGTCTTTACTAGTGTGCGTAGAGGTGATCTATACATTGTTCATTTCACTAAAAAGGCTCAACCTAAAACTTTCTTCATTGCTAAATCCTCAAAAGGTTGGCTATGGCATAGAAGATTACGTCATGTTGGTATGCGAAACCTTGACAAGCTTATTAAAGGAAATCATATCCTTGGAGTTAACAATGTCATATTTGATAAGGATAGACTTTGCAGTGCTTGTCAAGCAGGTAAACAGGTTGGAGGAAGGCATCCCATGAAGAACATCATGACCACACGGAGGCCACTCGAGCTACTTCACATGGATCTTTTTGGTCCCAACTCTTACAAGAGTCTCGGTGGAAATTCTTTTGTTCTAGTTATAGTTGATGATTTTTCAAGATTTACGTGGGTGTTCTTTCTCGATGATAAATCGCAGGTCCAAAAGATCTTCAAAACTTCGCTAGGAAGGCCCAAAATCAATTTGAAGTGAAGATCAAGAAGGTTCGCAGCGACAACGGAACGGAGTTCAAGAACGCAAATGTGGACACCTTCCTTGACGAAGAAGGGATTTCACACGAGTTCTCGGCTACGTACACACCTCAACAAAACGGAGTTTTTGAGAGGAAGAACCGGACGCTCATTGAAATGGCGAGAACGATGCTTGATGAGTACAAGACGCCAAAGCACTTTTGGGTAGAAGCGGTTGAGACAGCTTGTCATGCAACAAATCGCTTGTATCTTCACAAGCTACTCGGCAAGACGACATACGAGCTCCTCACCGGTAACAAACCCCAAGTTGGATACTTTCTAGTATTCGGCTCAAAGTGCTACATTCTTGATAAGCATCGTCGCTCTAAATTTGCTCCTAAGTCTCATGAAGGTTTCCTACTTGGTTATGGCTCAAACTCTCACTGTGTCTACAACAATTTCACCCGAAAGGTTGAGGAGACGGTAGATGTGAAGTTTGATGAATCTAACGGCTCGCAAGTAGAGCAATTGCCAATTGATGTAGGAGATAAAGATCCTTCGGAAGCCATCCAGGACTTGTCTATTGGCAAGGTTCGTCCAATGGAGGTGAAGGAGAGTACCTCGTCCGTCCAAGTGGAAGCTTCTACTTCATGACAAGGTGAACCAAGAGTTGATACGGAAGCATCCACAAGTGGGACACACCAAGATGAAGAAAATGAGGAAGTGCATCAAGATGAACTTCAAAAACCTCCTTCTCCACCACGACAAGAGAACGACAACGCCAAAAATGAAGAAGGCCAAGAAGAAGAACAAGATGAAGAAGATGTTCAAGGAAGACCCAAGCAAAAGCTTTCACGAGTTCGAGCAAGAATTGCTAAAGATCATCCCGTCGAGCAAATCTATAATGACATTCAAACCGGAAGAATCACTCGCTCTAAAACTCATTTAGCTAACTTTTGTGAAAACTATTCTTTCATCTCTAGCATTGAACCTATGAAGGTTGAAGAAGCATTGGAAGATCCGGATTGGATAAATGCCATGCATGAAGAGCTACATAACTTTGAGAGGAATCAAGTTTGGACATTGGTTGAGAAGCCCGACAACAACCACAACGTCATCGGTACCAAATGGGTGTTTCGCAACAAGCAAGATGAAGATGGACAAGTAGTTCGCAGCAAAGCACGTCTCGTCGCCCAAGGCTACACACAAGTCGAAGGTATGGACTATGGTGAGACTTACGCTCCCGTTGCTAGACTTGAGTCCAGTCGCATCTTACTTGCCTATGCTAATCATCATGATATCACCTTGTACCAAATGGACATTAAAAGTGCTGTTCTAAATGGTGAAATAGAGGAGGAAGTTTATGTTAAGCAACCTCCCGGCTTCGTCAATTCTAAGAAACCCAATCATGTTTACAATCTTCACAAAGCTCTTTATGGTCTTAAACAAGCCCCTAGAGCATGGTATAAATGCTTGACCAAGTTTCTTATTGAAAAAGGCTTTGAAATTGGAAAAATTGATTCTACTCTTTTTACTAAAAGGGTTAATGGAGAACTATTCGTGTGCCAAATCTATGTTGATGATATCATATTTGGTTCAACTAACCCTCATTTTAGTGAAAAGTTTGGGAAGCTAATGTCTGAGAAGTTTGAGATGTCTATGGTGAATGAACTCAAATTCTTTCTTGGATCGCAAATCAAGCAAACTAAGGAAGGTACCTTTGTTTCTCAAACGAAGTACACCAAGGACTTATTCAAGAAGTTCAATATGCAAGAATGCAAAGTTATTTCTACACCCATGCCTACTAGTGGACATATTGATTTGACCAAAGATAGTGAACCGGTTGATCAAAAGGTTTATCGCTCTTTGATTGGTTCATTGTTATATCTATGTGCTTCTTATCCCGATATCATGCTAAGTGTATGCATGTGTGCACGATATCAAGCTGCTCCTAAGGAATGTCATCTTAAGGCCGTGAAAAGGATAGTGAGATACTTAATCCATACACTAAATTTTGGCATTTGGTATCCTAAGAGGGCCTCTTTTGATCTTGTCGGCTACTCCGACTCGGACTATGCCGGAGACAAGGTTGATAGAAAGTCCACTTCAGGTACTTGTCAATTTCTTGGTAGATCTCTTGTGTCTTGGTCCTCCAAGAAACAAAACTCGGTATCCTTATCCACCGCCGAAGCGGAATACATTGCCGCTGGTTCATGTTGTGCTCAATTACTTTGGATGACCCAAACTCTTAAAGATTATGGGATATATGTGAGACATGTTCCATTGCTTTCTAACAATGAAAGTGCTATCAAAATTGGTCATAATCCTGTGCAACATTCTCGAGCTAAGCATATTGAAGTTCGTCATCATTTCATTCGAGATCATGTTGCTAAGGGTGACATTGATCTTAAGCATGTTTGCACCGAAAAGCAATTAGTGGATATATTCACTAAACCTCTTGATGAGAAATTGTTTTGCAGGTTAAGAGGAGAATTGAACATCATTGATGCTTCAAACTTGGAGTAAAAACTCCATTGGATACATGCAAGACATGAGCTTATGACTAATCCTTGATATTTCTCTTATGATGAAAATCTTATGTCTTGGATATATTTGCATCTTGCATGTTATCTAACCCATGTAGGTACTTGGTGGAATCAAATTCCATGAGATTGTAATCTACTCACATCTTGAGCAATCTCTACATCACCAAGTCTCTACACTATGGTGGATGAAGACAAGGAAGCACGAAACCATTCAAAAATATCCTTTGACAAATTCTATGTTGAGCTTCATGATTGCCATTTTTGGATACACAGGTGCTCTTCCTGGCAAGAACTAACCCATGTAGGTAGACGGACTCACATTCCAAGTAGTGCTCCAAATTCTTGATGAGCTACATCAACCTTGAGCAACCCACACAAGTTCAACTACATGGACAACACCACCAACCAAGGTATGTTATTCCATCTTTGAGAAGCTTTACTCCAAGTCATGAGCTAAAGCAACTCGACAAGATGTGAATACATCAAGATGCTTAAACGGAAAATGGCAATCCCATTTTGAGCTTAAACGATGAGTATGACCTATGATCAAGTGATCTCACTTGACTCCTAAGTCAATATACTCTAACAAAGGTGACTTTGTCGCCGACCATCTCTAGATGAAGTTCTCTTGTGTTCTTGTCTGTGTTTTTGCATTTGTATCATGCATATTTGTTTCCCCTTTCAAAAAAAACTTCATCTAGATTTCTTTTTGTTCGCTCTGCATTTTCTGCATCCAATTACTTGCACATCTTTCAGTAAATTCCTTGCAAATCTTTATGAGATCTTACTAGTCTTAGTGAGCTCAAGTGACAAGTGTTTTCTCTGAGATGAACTCGGTTACACCAATTTGTTTTCTTCGGTCCAACCGAATCCTTTCGGTACAACCGAAGCATACCACTCGGTGCCACCGATTTCACAATAGGAAAAACAGTTTGCCACACATTCTGTGTTTCTTCTTTTCCAGCTCCACTCAATGAATCTTGTCCTCTACAAGCATCACATTTTTATCATTGCTTTGTGTTGTGTCTCAAGGAACAAACCCATTCGATGGATTCCAAGAAACCCTTCTTGGAAATTGATGTTAAAGGGGGAGAGAGAGAACATCAAAGCTTATCATTTAGAGAGAGATCACTTCAAAAAAAGAGTTTATCATCTCCTAAAGGGGGAGAGAGAGACCCTCAAAGGGGGAGAGAGATCCTCAAGGGGAGAGAGAGAGATCTCCAGGGGGAGAGAATACTTAAGTAGATAGTATTTCTCAAGGATCCCAGATGCTTGGTGTTCAAGAGGAGAGATGCCCACATGTATTCTTGAGGGGAGAGACATGTTCATATGATTTGTTGTGCTTATTTGCATTAGCATACATTAGTTCTGATCATCATTCATATCTTTCAGCTCTGATTTTCTATTCCCTATCTTCTCCCAGTATCCCATGTTAGATTCAGGGGAGCAAGACATCTAAGGGAAAGAAATCATTTAAATTCATTGCATATCTTTACTCTTGGGGACATGTCTAATCCAATGTGGTACTTAGTACTCACTCTCTACATGTCATCCCAGTCTTGGTATTCTTGTGGTTCCTTTTGTTTGCTCTGGCTAGTAGGTGCATCTGTGTTATCTAACCTTGTTTATGCAGGTTCATTCCATCCTAAGCCAACTCAAGACTACAAGGTAAGTATATGCATCACAATCATGTGTATGAGGAATTCTTGCTGATGTACATACTGTTTGCAAGAAGGACTCATGGGCATGAAGGTATTTTCCTTAATATTCTTTGCTCTGATGCATATGGCCAAGATACATGTAACACATTGCCTGCTTTATCATGGTTATGCTCTCACATGCTTCTATATTCCATATTCACATGATTGCATACATGTAGGGGGAGCCTATGTTTGTTACATGTCTTTCCAAAGCTTTACTTGCTATTCTTTATATCTTTATCTAAAGCTTTGATGTATGTTGCCATCAATTACCAAAAAGGGGGAGATTGAAAGCACAAGTGCTCCCTAGGTGGTTTTGGTAATTAATGTCAACATTTCTCTTGTTGGACTAACACTTTTATCTAACATGTTTCAGATAAGTTCAACAATGGAGTGGCATGTACTAAAGGATGTGGGAACTCCTTCAAGATGCTAAGGACAAAGGATTGGCTCAAGCTTCAAGCTCAAGACTCTTCATTTTACATTTTAGTGATCCAAGATCACATTGAGTCTATAGGAAAAGCCAATACTATCAAGGAGGGGTGAGGTGTTGCTTAATGAGCCTCTTGCTTCATGTGCTTAGTGATATGCTCCAAAACCCTCAGCTACTTTCCCACTTCCACAAATGACCTAAACCTAAAGCCAAAATCGGTCACACCGATTCTTTCTATTCGGTGCCACCGATTTCAGATGTCCTAGCCACTTCCACAAACCCTAAGCAAATCGGTCTCACCGATAGGGATCTCGGTCTCACCGAGATGGGATTGTAATCTCTCTGTGTATGTCCTTTACCAAAATCGGTCTCACCGAGTTTGAGCAATCGGCACTACCGAGATTACAATGCAAACTTCCTGGTTAACTCATTACCAAAATCGGTCCTACCGAGTTTGTGTAATCGGTCAAACCGAGTTTGCCTGACCAACTCTCTGGAAAGCTTATTACCAAAATCGGCCTCACCGAGTTTGTGTAATCGGTCTTACCGAGATTACGTTATGCCCTAACCCTAACCATATCGGTCTCATTGAGTTGCATTTCGGTCCCACTGAAAATCCTAACGGTCACATTATTTGTTAAATCGGTCTGACTGAGTTTAATGATTCGGTCCCACCGAGTTTGGTAGATTGTGTAACGGTTAGATTTTGTGTGGAGGCTATATATACCCCTCCACCTCCTCTTCATTCGTGGAGAGAGCCATCAGAACAAACCTACACTTCCAACTTACCATTTCTGAGAGAGAACCACCTACTCATGTGTTGAGGCCAAGATATTCCATTCCTACCATATGAATCTTGATCTCTAGCCTTCCCCAAGTTGCTTTCCACTCAAATCTTCTTTCCACCAGATCCAAAACCTATGAGAGAGAGTTGAGTGTTGGGGAGACTATCATTTGAAGCACAAGAGCAAGGAGTTCATCATCAATGCACCATTTGTTACTTCTTGGAGAGTGGTTGTCGGTGTACTAGAGTAGGGGTACCCTAGTATCCCGAACTTGTGCACGGGCAGTCGCAGCACCCCGCGGCAGGGCTTGCCGGGTGACCGCCAAGGTCCTCCGTGGTTCCTTTGGAGCCATTCAAGAACAAAGTATTCAAGCCAAGAAGACAAGACCCCGGCAAGAGGAGCTTGCCGGGAAGGCCAACCAAGGCATCTTAAAGGACTTGCAGCGACGCGCCACGCGTCCCGGCGAGGCCTGGTGAGCGACAAGCTTCCGGATGCGGCAAGACAACGACCGCGGCAAGACGCGTGCCGCGGCAGCTACCACTCTGTACCCGCGCTCCAGCACATCCACCAACGTGTCACCCTGGGACCTTTCCAGGCGCGCATGGCAGGAGGCTGTGCAGCCAGCGGTGTGCGGTGGCAAGCGGCACTGGCAAGATTGCCATCGTGGCAAGCGGTGGCGTCCCTGACGGTCCCTTTATGCACTATTTGGGTGACGCAGACGGGCATTTAATGCCTTTGTCCCCTGCCGTCAGGGTTAGGTATGATACACTGTACAGGTAGTTGTACCAACCGCAACACTTTTCCATTTTTACCCTTGTCTATGTTGCCACCTGTCGGTGACCCCTTGAGCATATAAAAGGAGGCCCATTCGCAACGTAGAGGGGGGTTCGAAGGCAGAAAAACACTCATGCTCGGTCTTGTTGGCAGCTAGTGTGTACTGTAGCACTCAGCGCTCCCGAGCAAGAACTCAATACACTCAGACATGCAGCAGTAGGAGTATTATCTCTTCGGAGAGCTCCGAAGCTGGGTAAACTGCTCGTGTGCTTCGCCTCGATCTACTCTTCGCGCGATCTCCGCCCCCCGCCGAACCGAAAGGGGCTCGGTCCGCCGGTCCCATAGGTGTTCGTGGATCAGTTTTCCCGGCATCTTTGGCGCGCCAGGTAGGGGGCGTCGAGGTTGTGTGAACCTGATACGACGTTCACACGAGCTAGATCTTCATCTTCTTCATCGACATGCCACCGAAGAAGAAGGCTTCGGAGGTGGCTGCTCCGTCCGCGTCGATCCCACCACCACCGGAACAAACGGGTGGTGGGGTAGACGCCGGCGGAAGAACGGGCGTCGACGAGGGAGCTCACGGTGCTGCCAGGTCCAAGGACAAGGCTGCGCAGACCTCGGCGTCCGTACATGCACCGCGCCCATCTCAGGAGGCACGGGACCGACAGCGTCATGGTACCCGTGGTGCCATACGTTCGTTGGACCAAGATCAAGCCGGTGGATCTCGGGATGCTCAAGACCAGCATGCACGCCAACATGCTGGCACGAGTGTGGCACGGTCGCCTGGACGAGATACTGCTCCTTCTAACATAGTTAGAAGTCCGAGCATATCCCGCTCCTCGCACCGTTCACCACTGCCACCCACCACTCCAGCAGAAGCTTTGGCACGAGCTCAATTGCTCCTGGATTACCCTCCAATGGCAGACAAGATCGACGAATGGAGGGCCACCATTCAGAGTCTCATCGGCTTCGCCAACGGCGACACCCCACGGCAGCTGAGTACATCGCAGCCGCGGCAAGACTGCCAGGCACGAGCCAATGGCGACAAAACCGGTGGGGGTGCAACCACCGTGCACTCTCCACCCCGAAGGCCAAGATCGCCGACTCATCGGATCTACCTCGATAGCGACTCCACCGCATCATCAGATCCACGAGCTCGTCGCGATCAACGCCAAGTTCTTCACGAATGATAGCAAGAAGACGCTCATACTCGCATCGAGCGTCGAAGAGAAGCGCGGCGTCAATCGGACCAGCGCGCTGGGCCCTCTGTCGGCATGCATGCGCCAGGGGAACCAGGCGACTTGCCGTACGCGGTAGGTTGCCCTGCGTTCACTCATGAGCTGCGGCAAGTCCAGTGGCCCAGCACGAAGAATTTCAAGCCAGACGTACCAGAGAAGTACGATGGCAAGTCGCATCCGTCGGAGTTCCTCAGCATCTACACCATCGCGGTGCAAGCTGCCGGGGGGCGGGACGACAAGATCCTTGCCAACTACTTCCCGCTGGTACTCAAGCCCAATGTCAGGTCCTGGCTCATGCACTTGCCGGATAACTCCATATCCTCCTGGGCAGACCTATGCCATCAGTTTGTCGGCGCCTTTACAGGCGGCCACAAACCTCATGGACAAGAGAGCGACCTTCATCTGCTCGCCGAGAAGGAAGGAGAGCCCCTGCACAAGTACATTCAGAGATTCAACCGTGTACAGCACAACATCCCAGATGTCCACCCTGCCGCGGTCATCAGCGCGTTCCATCAGAACGTGCGAAACCACAGGATGCGGGAGGAGATGGCGATGTGCAAGATTAGAGACGTTAGTGAGCTATATGCCCTGGCCGACAAGTGTGCACGTGCTGAGGAAGGGAGGAAACTCCCCGGAGAGAATACAGAAGCAGGAGGATCTGATAGCGAGGATGCTGCCCCGGCAAAGAAAAGCCGACAGCGGAACAAGAGGAAGAAGAAAGGCAAAGATGTGCTAGTCGTTGAGCAGTCCGGCAGCGGAGGTGGCGCCAATAAAGCCAAAGCTAGTAGCTCCGGCAAGGAGATTGCCGCATGCACCAACTGCCAGGCTGTGGCGGTCGCCGACAAGCAGGATGGCACCAACAAGCAGTACTGCAAGATCCACCGCACCAAGGGCCATGAACTCCAGAGCTGCAAGAAGGTCGAGCAGCTTGTCGAGCAGCAAAAGGACGAATACGAGCGACGTGACAAGGAGAAGGCCCAAGAAGGTACTGGAGGATCCGGCAAGAAACGCCCCGACCGAGTAGGACGCCGCGGCAAGGCCAAGCAGCGGCAAGGAGACAGACCTCCCCGTGGCCGCGACAAGGACGAAGATGACGACGATGATAAAGATATGGATGATGACGAGACCGGTGAGCAGGAGTTCCAGAAAGCCACAGAGGTCCTGTGCATTGACGGTGGTGCTTCTCTGCATACTTCACACCGCCAGCTCAAGCAGTGGGTGCGGGAAGTCAATGCGGCAGAACCACCCGTCGAGTCACGCAAGCCTCTGAAATGGTCCAGCACGCCTATCATCTTTGATATTGAGGACCACCCTGATCGCATAACTGCGGTCGGGTGCTTGCCGATGTTGGTTTCACCAACTATCCGCAACCTCAAGGTCACTAAGATGCTAGTTGACGGCGGGGCCGGCTTGAACCTGATCTCCTCCGTGGTACTCCAGAAACTCCAGATCCCTGACAGCGAGCTCGAAGAGACCGGCACATTCCAAGGAATCAATCCGGGAAGGAGCAAGCCGAAGAGAAAGATCACGTTGCCGGTGACATTTGGTAGCGAGTTGAACTTCAGGACTGAGAGGGTCACTTTTGACGTTGCTCACTTTCCATTGCCTTACAATGGGATACTCGGCCGTCCAGCACTCGCCAAATTCATGGCAGCCTCTCATTACGCATACAACATGCTGAAGATGCCAGGCCCGATAAGTGTCATCTCTATCCCTGGCGACAAGAAGGATGCTCTTATCTGCGCCGACAAGATATACCGGGAAGCAGCAGCTGTAGGAGATCGCAAGTCACTTGCCGTTGAAGCTCCCGGGGGGAAGAAGAAGACCAAGTCTGGCGAGAGTTCGGATGCCCACTCCGGCAAGCGCACCTCTTCGGAGTGCTGCGCTACCGTCGAGGACGCACCATCAAGCTCCACCAGCAAGCGTAAGAAGACAACGGCAGCTCCGCCAGAGACCAAGAAGGTGTCCGCCAAGGAGGACGGCACTGGTGGTACCTTCACCATCAGTGCCACTCTCGACCCTAAATAGGAAAGCGCGCTCGTTGCTTTCCCGCGGGCGAACGTCGACGTGTTTGCGTGGCAACCGTCTGACATCCCCGGTATTCCCAGGAAAGTAATCGAGCACCATCTTGCCGTCTGTCCTCATGCGCGGTCCGTCAAGCAGAAGGTCAGGAAACAGGCAGTGGAGCGCCAAGAATTCATCGCGGAAGAAATCAAGAAATTGGAAGCAGCAGGCCTTGTCAGAGGAGTGCTCCATCCTACGTGGTTGTCCAATCCTGTAGTCGTGCGCAAGGCAAACGGGAAATGGAGGCTTTGTATCGACTTTACCGATGTCAATAAAGCTTGTCCCATAGACCCATTTCCCTTGCCGCGCATTGACCAGATTGTTGACTCCACGGCTGGATGTGACTTGCTTTCATTTCTTAACGCATACTCAGGATACCATCAGATCTTCATGGCAGAAGAGGATGAGGAGAAGACCGCATTCATCACTCCATGTGGCACATACTGTTTCATACGGATGCCTTTCGGGTTAAAGAATGCTGGTTCAACATTTGCATGGGTAGTCCATGACGCTTTTGAGCCACAAATGCACAAAAATGTGGAAGCCTACATGGATGACATAGTGGTCAAGAGCAAGGACAAGGCAACTCTGATTCAGGATTTAGACGAAACCTTTGCAAATCTGCACAAGATCAACCTCAAGCTTAACTCCGAGAAGTGTGTGTTTGGAGTCCCCTCCGGCAAGCTTCTCGGGTTCTTCGTGTCTCAGCGGGGAATTGAAGCCAATCCCGACAAGGTCAAGGCCATTGAGAAGATTGAAGCACCAAAGCGCGTCAAGGATGTACGAAGACTTGCCGGTTGCGTGGCTGCTCTCAGCAGGTTTATCTCTAGTTCTGCTGAGCGCGCCCTGCCGTTTTTCAAAATATTGAAAAAGGCAGGTCCAATGAAATGGACTCCGGAAGCG
Organism: Triticum timopheevii; assembly: GCA_963921465.1. Classification (NCBI taxonomy): domain Eukaryota; kingdom Viridiplantae; phylum Streptophyta; class Magnoliopsida; order Poales; family Poaceae; genus Triticum; species Triticum timopheevii. Next base: position 327,324,079 of record OY997266.1, read on the forward strand.
GAGGCTGCACTGCAGGACTTGAAGAGATACCTGTCCTCCACTCCAACACTTGTCGCACCTAAGCCACAAGAGAAGTTGCTGCTGTATATAGCGGCAACCAATCAAGTGGTTAGTGCTGCGTTAGTAGCGGAGAGGGAGGTGGATGATGAGCCAGCAACCACGGCAGATGCATCCAGCGACAAGCAGGGGACTTCACTGACAAGCTCTGGTCCCGACAAAAATGGATCTGCGCGTGAGGAGATACAGAAGAGAATGGTGCAGCGCCCAGTTTATTTCATCAGTTCCCTTCTGCAGGGGGCTAGGTCAAGGTACTCTGGTGTGTAGAAATTGCTTTTCGGCCTTCTCATGGCCTCGAGAAAGCTGCGCCATTACTTCAAAGCACATGAGATCATAGTTGTCACTCGTTTTCCGCTGAAGAGGATACTGCAGAATCTAGAAGCAACAGGCAGGATTGTCGAGTGGGCACTGGAACTGTCAAGCTTTGGCCTCAAGTTTGAGAGCACTTCAACTATCCAAAGCAGAGCATTGGCAGAATTCATAGCAGAGTGGACGCCAACACCAGATGAAGAAATTCCAGAAACGAGCATCCCCGTCAAGGAAGCAAGCAAAGAGTGGCTGATGTACTTTGATGGTGCCTTCTCGCTGCAAGGCGCCGGTGCGGGCGTGCTACTTGTTGCGCCCACCAGAGAGCACCTCAAGTACGTAGTCCAGATGCACTTTCCCAAGGAGCAAGCAACAAACAATACCGCAGAGTATGAAGGTTTGCTTGCCGGTCTCAGGATTGCAGCAGACCTTGGGATCAAGAAGCTCATTGTCAGGGGTGACTCGCAGCTTGTCGTCCGCCAAGTGAACAAGAATTATCAGAGTCCGTTGATGGAAGCTTACGTTGATGAAGTGAGAAAGTTAGAAGAACACTTTGACGGCCTACAGATGGAACATGTTCCAAGTGCTCAGAACGACATTGCCGATGGCCTGTCAAAGTGCGCCGCACTTAAGTTACCTGTGGAACCAGGGATCTTTGTGCTCAAACTGACTCAACCGTCTGTAACGCCATCAACTGGACAGAGCAAGAAGAGGAAGTTGATTTCTGGTGACTATTTTCCGGCAGAGCTCCCCGAGGCCGCCGCCAAGAAGGTCCCCAAGATCGACACCAAGGGTGCTGAGGAGCAGTCTGCTCCGGCAAGCCCTAGGGTTTGTTCCGTTGAAGAAGACGCTCCCGACAAGTTTTGCTCCGGCAAGCTTGCCGGGGAACGTCAAGCTCCGGCTGAGCCGCAGGTTCTCGCCGTAGAAGCGGATGTTCCCGCAGCAGCAGATGTGCCTTTAGTCCTTGTTGTCGAGCCGCAAGCTCCAGCATGGGCACAGCAGATTGTCCGTTTCCTTCAGACAGGGGAACTTCCCGAAGAACAAGAAGAAGCGGAAAGAGTAGCCCGGCAGTCAAGCATGTACCAGTTTGTCAACAACACACTGTACAGAAGAAGACTCAACGGTGTGAAATTGAAGTGTATTCACCGGGAAGATGGACAAAAGCTGTTGGCAGAGATACATGGAGGCATATGTGGTCACCACATTGGCGCAAGAGCACTTGCCGGCAAAGCATTTCGGCAAGGTTTCTTTTGGCCGACAGCCCTCCAGGATGCAACTGCACAAGTAACCAAGTGTGAAGCGTGCCAGTTCCATTCCAAGCAGATACACCAACCAGCTCAAGCTCTCCAGACGATCCCTTTATCCTGGCCATTTTCGGTCTGGGGGCTCGACGTCCTCGGCCCCTTTCCCCGAGCTGTCGGGGGATTTGAATACTTGTACGTTGCAATCGACAAGTTTACAAAGTGGCCGGAAGTGGAAGCAGTGAGGAAGGTGACAACACAGTCAGCAGTCAAGTTCTTCAGGTCGATTGTTTGCCACTTCGGGATCCCTAACAAGATCATCACCGACAACGGCACGCAATTCACGAGCCGCACCTTCATGCAGTACGTCCAAGATCTTGGCGCCAAGGTCTGCTTCGCTTCTGTTGCTCACCCGAGAAGCAACGGTCAAGCGGAGAGGGCAAATGCTGAAGTGCTGCGCGGGCTCAAGACCAGGACTTTCGACAGGCTGCGCAGGTGCGGAAAGAACTAGATTGAGGAGCTGCCGGTGGTTCTTTGGTCGATCAGGACGACACCAAATCGAGCCACTGGCCAGACACCTTTCGCTCTAGTCTATGGAGCAGAGGCAGTTCTCCCCACGGAACTCGTATACGGGTCACCTCGAGTGCTCGCTTATGATGAGCTTGAGCAAGAGCAGCTGCGACAAGATGACGCGCTGCTCCTTGAGGAAGACCGTCTTCAGGACGCTGTACGAGCTGCTCGATACCATCAAGCTTTGTGCCGCTACCATAGCCGCAAAGTTAATGCCAGAAGTCTCGAGGAAGGCGACCTTGTTCTTCGGCGCATTCAGTCCCCCAAGAATTCCAACAAGTTGACGCCGAAGTGGGAAGGCCCTTACCGGGTGAAACGAGTCACTAGGCCTGGCGCTGTCCGCCTTGAGACCGAAGATGGCACTCCGGTGAGCAACTCCTGGAACATTGAGCATCTTCGTAAGTTTTACCCGTAAGGCGTGGTTGCCGGAACCTGTTCCGGCAACCACCTTTTGTACAAGTCTTGCCGATGTTGCATGTAATCCTTTGTACAAAGCCGGGCGCAGACCCCGTGCATAAGTAAAGCTCATGTGCTCTGCATATCTTGTCAATTTCATGCTTTCTATTTTTTGCATGTGTTATCTGACACTTTGTGGAGCGCCTACCCCCGGTAAGCAATAACGAGCCGTAAGGCTCCATATCTTTATTTTCTCTTCTTTCTCTTTCTCAAAGAAAGGAAGGTTCCCACGCCCACAAGTTTGCCGGGGGGGAAAGGAGAAGATAATGGTGTGGACCGGGTGTCGTTCAAGAAAGTTTTGCCTTACCGGGACGCAAACGACAGAAAAGCTAAGTTGCCAAAGTTTGAGCAATCAGTTTTAAATTTTTTTAAGTTATCTTCCTCGAACGACCATGCTTTGTATGGAAAACCTATGCACGGAGGAACCAACTCGTAGCTAGTTGCGCCCTTACTTTGTTTCGAGTCCGCTCAACAACTTAAGTGAGCTGCAGGTTTCTTGTCGGTAGCGGCACCGCCAGCAGGCTGCTGACGTCCCGCACTCAGCGCTCGCGGCTAAGGTGCCTGCGCCGACAAGTTCCCTAAAAGCGTAGGGCAAAAACATACAAAGGAAGGAATCAAGTAAAGGAAATAACATAGCAATCGATACCCAAAATAAAGTTATATTACAAGATAGCTTGTCGCAGCTCTAACAGATTGTTTTCATAACATGATCAGCAGCGACAAGAAAAAGAGAAAACGGGCGGTCTAATCTATGCGATCGCCCTCAACCCTCTTGATCCCGCTCACCTTGTCCACAATGGGTGCGACAAGGGTCTTGAGCGCTTCCAGATCAACATCCGGCGGCAAGGTCCTGAGGACGTTGGTGAGGTTGAGGCTTGGGTTGCGGAAGGCCACCTTCACCAACACCTTTTGAAGAGCTCCCGTGCAGATCTTGCGCGACTCGTCGGCCAGCTGCTTTGGGATCTTCTCCCGGAGTCTCTGGAGGGCCGTCGCCATGCCTTTGAAGAACAAGCTGAGCTTGGCGCATTCGTTGGAGGTTCTCATAGGAGGAATACCCGAGATCCTCCATCCCCAGCTGCGCCAGCTCCCTGTCGATGGCTGCGGCAACATCCACGAGACCCTCCGTCCAGTGCTCCACATTCTCCCTAAAAGTGTTCTGGGTGGTAGCAGCACTCGCCAGCAGCGCCTCGTCGGCCTCGATCTTCTTCTTCAAGGCCACCTCCTACTCCCTGGCGCCGTCCAGCGTCTTGGTCAAAGTAGTCAGCTTCAACTCAAGATCTGCGTTGGAGTCCTTGGCGGCGCTAAGCTCCTTGCCCTTCTCGACGAGACGACCTTGCAGCTCGCCAAGGGTGTAGGCGTCCTTCTCGCGCTCACGCTTGAGCGCGGCAAGCTCTTCACCGCTCGCCTTGAGATCGGCCTCCAGCTGCGCCACCTTCGTCTCCAGCTCCTTCTTGGTGGCCTCGGCAGCTGCGGCAGCATCCTCTGCTTCCTTGAGAGCCCCGCTGAATGTTTGCTCGCGCGCAGCAAGCTCCTCCTCGTGGCTGTCAAGGTTGACTTTCCGCTGCGCCAACTCGCCCTCCTGTGCAAACAGCTCCTCGGCGGCAAGCCGCTGTTGCTCTTGAACTTCGGCCTTCTCGAGGAGGAAGGCTTTCCACTCCTCGACGAGTCACTCCCGCTCTTCTGCCAGGGACCGGAGAGCTTCCTGGTTAAGACTCCGGAGCTCCTCCGCGCGCTTCTCGATGTCCACTCCCGCCTTCGCGGCAAGCACTTCTCGGGATTCCAGTTTGGCCTATCGAGCGCGGTAGAGTGACACCAGCTTTCGCAGCAGCCGCTCCTCCTCAGACTCGCCGCTGCTGCTGCTCGGCGCATCAACCAGCGTCAGCCTAGCGGAGGCGAGCACCTCTCCATCCAAGGTTTCTCCTTCGACCGGCGCCCTGGAGCTTGACGCCCAGGGGAGCTTGATGAAGACGCCATCGCCGGCCTTCAAATAGGCGCCGGGCTGGGGCTCTTCGGAGCCTGACGCTGCGGCAGCAGCGGGGGGATCGGCGGTCGGTGTAGCGCCTGACGCTCCTGCAGCCTCGGGGCTGTCAGTGCGATCGCCAGACCCCTCGTCGGCTTTTGCGGCGGCAGCTTGGCGGCCTCTTCGCCGGCGGGATCATCAGCGTCAGCTGCTTCTTCGGTGGCAGCGGCCTCGTCGGTATTGCCGCGCGCGTTCTCCTCGCCGGCAACCTCGGTCTCCATCGGCTTCGTAGCAGAGGGAACTGCTGGCCGGAAAAGGGAGAAAAGTCAAGCAAATATCCAAAAAGAAAATCAGAAGAAGAACCCAAGGGAACTTTTTCAAGCAAGAGGATTACCTGTACTGGGTTCTGCAGTCATGGTCTCCGCCACCAGGGGGTCGCTGGTGTTGTCCCTTGCCGGAGAACTCTCCCTTGCCGGAGAACGCTCCCTTGCCGGGGAACCATCCCTTGGCGGTGTAGTCGAAGCAGATGGCATGTCGGGGGCGGCTTCCGGGCGCTCCTGGTGAGGCTGCTCTGCTCCTACACAAACCAATAGTCAGATGTCAGCAAAAAAAAGAACACCCATGCGCGCCTAACAGCGGGAAGTAAACCATATACTTACGCTGGGGGCTGCGCTGGGGGCTGCTTTTGGGAATAGTTGCCGGGTCTGGCAAGGTGGTCTCGGACACATCCCCTGCTGTCGCGGTGGGTTCGTCCTCGATGACAATCACTGGGACCTTGGCTCTCTTCGCCGCTCTCTGGGCCAGAGTCCTGAAAAGGAATGGGTTCGGAGTAAAGCAAATCAGATATAAGACAAAACAGCAAGAATTGAAGAACTACAAGTACAACAAAGAATCTTACTCTTCTTCTTCCTCGTCGGAGCTGAGCGCGGAGAGGTCGAAGTCCAGCCCACCTTCGGCGCGACGAGGCAGAGGAGTAGGTTCCCTTAGCCGCTTGGCAGGAGCAGAAGCGGTGGTCCGGGAGGACCCCGCTCCAGTTGCCGCAGCGGCATGAGGTGCTCCCGCGGCAACAGTGCTTGCCACGGTAGAGCGTGTCACGCGGCGCGGCGGCTGTTGACTCGTTTGTCGCCCCGCTGCGTCCTCGGCCTTGCGGAGACGCCTTCTTGGTGGAGCTGGGGGCTCTGCTTGCGGCGAGCTGTCTGAAGATGAGGAGGAAGAGGAGTTGGTCTTCAACGAGCCGCTCGCACCCTCGGCGGGCTCGCTCGACTCGACTTCAGGCCCGGCAAGCTCTCCCTCGCCGGCAAGCTCTCCCTCACCGGCAAGCTCCTCTCGCTCGGCAAGGCTTGCCGCCTCTGCTGCTTCTGCCTCCTCCACGGTGAATCCAAACTCGCCCGCGGCAGCGGCTGCCGCCGCCTCTTCCAGCCTAGTGGCGATGCGCTGCATCTCCGCATCGGTGGTGTCGCGAGTAAGGCTTTTCTGTTCATCGGAGCGGACCGACACTTCTACCAAGCCGTCAAAAAACTCCTGCACGATGTTGTCTGCAGGCTCTTGCCAAGTTGCGACAATTCCATGCGAATCGCACAGCGGCATCATTGCACGGATGCGGTCGAGCGAGGAATTGTTGCACAGCGGAACGACATCCTTCGGCAACCTGAACATTTCGGGATGTTGAGGGTCGTGCTTGAACAGTTCCTTGAGCATCGCGTCCAGTTCCAGGACAGTGAAGTTGAAGTTGAAGCCCGGGCGCAGCTTCATGATGTCCGCCGCATTCCGGAACTCCCAGGCGGGTCTCCTCCTCTCCTGCAGGGGGGCGATGCGACGGTGAAGAAAATCTGCGCCAACGGCGCCTACAGTGAGCCCGGCAAGCCTGAGGCGTAGGATCCGGGTGACGGCGATCTTCAGCCTATCGTCTTCCGGGGCCACGTTGCTCCAATCGTTGCCGCGCGCTACTGGGGCTTGGCGCTGGGCGGTAAACGGCTGCGGGTTCTCCTTGACAATCCAGCACCAGTCTGCTCTCCATTCCTGCCACTTGCCGCGGAGCTCTCCCTCCAGATAAGCTTCCTTCTTGCCAGCTCTCGAGATCCAGGCGATTCCGCCGGATAAAGTCTCCCCTCTCTCAACTCGGGGCATAAAGAAGTGGCGAAAAAGAGCTATATTTGGATGGACTCCGACAAAGTTTTCGCAGAGATGTGTGAAAACTACCATGGTCAGAACGGCATTGGGGGTGAAGTCAAGGAGGTGGACCCCGTAGGTGTTCATATTGTCGCAGAAAAATTCAGAGAAAGGCGGGCAGAGCCCGCAGTAGAAGAACAACGCGAAGAAGGGATATCCATTCGGAGCCCGTTTCGAAGCGGCGGCGGAGAGTACCTTCGTGCGCGGATGCGCTCGCGTCTCCGTCGACCAGAAGAGGTAGTAGTACTCCCTCAGCTCCTTCGCGGCGAGCTTGGGGGGAAGGTTGTCCGCTCCTTTCACAGCGCCGCGAGCCACTGCACCTCGGTCGACTTCACGGCCTTCCCCTTGCCGGCTTTCGGAGCCATGGCGGAGGTGGTGGGGGAGATCCACGGCGTTGGTGGTGCTGGTGGCGATGGGGGGCGGAGCGCTGCTCTCTTTCAGCTTTGGGAAGAAAGGGAGGGGCGGCGGAAGTTTCTGAGATTGGAATAGCGACCGGCGAGATGGTCGAACTGCCCCTGTTTCCCCTGCTTTTAAAGAGGGAGGGGGCGGACGTTCTGTCTTTCCGAATAAAGAAACCACCCACGATCTCTCCCACGACGCCGCATTCGACGCGTGCCGTTCGGGGAGGGCGCGGTGGATACGGAGTAAGATACGGCGTAACCCAGGCCGCGCGTGCCCGTGCCCGGTTTTGGGCCTGGCCCAACAGCGCTCGGCACCGTGTGTAGCCCAGGCCCGGGGGCTCCTGTCGGTGTACTAGAGTAGGGGTACCCTAGTATCCCGAACTTGTGCACGGGCAGTCGCAGCACCCCGCGGCAGGGCTTGCCGGGTGACCGCCAAGGTCCTCCGTGGTTCCTTTGGAGCCATTCAAGAACAAAGTATTCAAGCCAAGAAGACAAGACCCCGGCAAGAGGAGCTTGCCGGGAAGGCCAACCAAGGCATCTTAAAGGACTTGCCGCGACCCGCCACGCGTCCCGGCGAGGCCCGGTGAGCGACAAGCTTCCAGACGCGGCAAGACAACGACCGCGGCAAGACGCGTGCCGCGGCAAGCTACCACTCTGTACCCGCGCTCCAGCACATCCACCAACGTGTTGCCCTGGTACCTTTCCAGGCGCGCGTGGTAGGAGGCTGTGCAGCCAGCGGTGTGCGGTGGCAAGCGGCGCTGACAAGATTGCCATCGTGGCAAGCGGTGGCATCCCTGACGGTCCCTTTATGGACTATTTGGGCGACGCAGACGGGCATTTAATGCCTTTGTCCCCTGCCGTCAGGGTTAGGTATGATACACGGTACAGGTAGTTGTACCAACCGCAACACTTTTCCATTTTTACCCTTGTCTACGTTGCCACCTGTCGGTGACCCCTTGAGCATATAAAAGGAGGCCCATGCGCAACGTAGAGGGGGGTTTGAAGGCAGAAAAACACTCATGCTCAGTCTCGTTAGCAGCTAGTGTGTACTGTAGCACTCAGCGCTCCCGAGCAAGAACTCAATACACTCAGACATGCAGCAGTAGGAGTATTATCTCTCCGGAGAGCTCCGAAGCTGGGTAAACTGCTCGTGTGCTTCGCCTCGATCTGCTCTTCGCGCGATCTCTGCCCCCCGCCGAACCGAAAGGGGCTCGGTCCGCCGGTCCCACAGGTGTTCGTGGATCAGTTTTCCCGGCAGTGGTGTCTCCTAGATTGGCTAGGTGTCACTTGGGAGCCTCCGACAAGATTGTGGAGTTGAACCAAGGAGTTTGTAAGGGCAAGGAGATCGCCTACTTCGTGAAGATCTACCGCTAGTGAGGCAAGTCCTTCGTGGGCGACGGCCATGGTGGGATAGACAAGGTTGCTTCTTCGTGGACCCTTCGTGGGTGGAGCCCTCCGTGGACTCGTGCAACCGTTACCCTTCGTGGGTTGAAGTCTCCATCAACGTGGATGTACATAGCACCACCTATAGGAACCACGCCAAAAACATCTGTGTCTCCAATTGCGTTTGAATCCTCCAAACCCTTCCCTTTACATTCTTGTAAGTTGCATGCTTTACTTTCCGCTGCTCATACACTCTTTGCATGCTTGCTTGATATGTATTGTGAATGTCAAACTTGTGCCTAAACTCCACTTTAACTTAAGGAAACTTAAAAACTACAACTTTGGTACTTAGTGTCTAATCACCCCCCTCTAGACACATCTTCGCAAGGTCCTACAAGATCGGAATAGATTGGAACCTGACAGGATGATTCAGATCCGTAGTACACCTGCCTTCTGATGACCTTAGGCAAGTGCTCGGCGGCGATACGAGCAGGAGCAGCCGCACCGAAACCATCATCACCACTTGGCCGCATTCCCCCAATGTCAGCTCCACACGAGGGAATTTGGAGGCTATGTAGAGATTTGGGGGAAATGGGGAAACTGTGGGGATAAGCTAACGGTCAGGAACTACTTATGGCACTATATGTTGGACTATACGGCACACTGTTTATACAAGTCGTTTGTGTCATGTAGTACAACGTCACACACGATTTGCGCACCAAACCGTGTGAGAAGACAACGTAGGTGAGACACGGTTTCCATTACATAACCATATGTGATGTACTACCCTGTACATATAATTGAGTTACAGTGATACCGTGTAAACTGCCGCTCTGCAGATATCCATAAAAAAACAGCCGGTACGCATCTAGATATGGCGGCGACGGCCTAGGCAAGGGCTACTGGAGGAGAGGTTAATCCTGGGTCGGTGGGCGGTGGTAGCATCATATAAGGTCAATCCTCGGTCTGCGGCGGGAGATAGGAGGTGCTCAGTCGTCGAGGTCAGCGGCGGTGTGATTCGAGCACATCCATCGCGATCGATGGCGGGATAGTGGAGGTCGAACTTCAGGTGGCAGCCGCACTAAGCTTTGCTCCTCGACCCTGCTGTCTCGGCGTGCCGCTGCATCGTGCTTCTCTGTCTGCTGGGTGGAGGTCGCCGCACGGCTACTTAATTAAGGTATTCTTTTCGTGAGTGGCTTAATTAAGGTATCCAATTCCTAAGGGTAGTGTTGTACTAGTACACTACGTGTAAATTTACTAGCCATGAATTTTTGTCATTGCACATCTGGATAACAATATGGAGCGCCCTCAGTAATTAGCGTTGTACTAGTACACTATGCATCATTGGGCAGCAGTTAATCCATGTATCAATGTTGTTGTTTTGTTTTTAATTACCATTCATGTGGGGCAGATGGAACAATCTGAATGGATGAAGGATCGGAATACCGCAGATTTTATCTGTGGCGTGATAGAGTTCATGAATTTGACTGAAAGTAAAAAAGAAGAGGATTGGTGATGTGGATTACATCCTGTGTCCATGTGCTGATTGTGCCAATACAAAATCACGTGTAGTTGTAGATGTCCAGTGGCACTTAGTCTCTCGGGTATTCATGGATGGATATACACGTTGGACCAGACGCGGTGAAGACGATGTCATGGATGAACATACCCAGGGCTGCGAGATGCCAAACCCCGATCAGTGTCACTTGGATGTTGAATCTAACATCGGGGCAGACACGTCAAGCTACCAATGGAACACCAGAAAGCCTAAATGCCCACTGGAAAACCAAGACGTCGATGCAGATGACGACGATCTTGATATGCCAGATTTTGCTGCTATGATTGCAGATTTCGAGGGCCCAGACAAGGATATTATTGGGTACAAGGATCTGCCAACCATTGATGCAGACTCTAAGAAAGAATTGTATCCAGGTTGCAAAAAGAAATATTCCAGTTGAGTGCCACCCTGGTGCTTCTCAGATTTGAAGCAGCAAATGGTCTATCAAACAAGGGCTTCACATAAGGTTAGGTATTTTCAAAGAAATTCTTGCAGAAGATAATGTGCTCCCCAGAAGCACGAATGAAGCGAAGAAAATTGTTTGCCCATTGGAACTTGAAGTATAGAAGATACACACTTGTGTGAATGATTGTATATTGTACCGTGGTGATTACAAAGATTTGTGTGCATGTCTTGAATGCAAGCATGCACGATACAAGCGCATGAGAGCAAAGGACAAGTACAAATTGGACAACGAGATCAAGACAGGAAATCCGTTCAAGGTTGTTTGCTACTTGACTTTAATTCCAAGGTTGAGGCGATTGTTTGCAAATCCTACAGAGGCAAAGAGGTTGCAGTGGCATCATGATAGGCGAATTGCAGATAAGTATATGAGTCACCCGAAAGATGGGGCTCAGTGGGAATTAATCGACAACAAGTTTGAAGACTTTGCCAAGGATCCTAGAAGTATAAGGCTCGGGGAGTGTACTGATGGGATGAATCCTTTTGGCGATATGAGCACCAATCACAGCACATGGCCTGTGCTTCTGTGCATATATAACCTAGCTCCTTGGTTGTGTATGAAGAAAAAAATACATTATGATGTCAATGATTATCCAAGGCCCAAAGCAACCTGGAAATGACATCGACATTTACTTTCAGCTATTGCTAGAAGAACTGCTGACAGTGTGGATAGATGCATCTGCTGTAAAATGTTATGATGCTTACAAAAAGGAGATTTTCGATCTACATGCGATGCTGGTGCACACCATTCAAGATATGCCAGCATTAGGCAACACATCGGGGCACAAAACAAAGGGAGATGTACGATGTGTCACATGCATGGATAGGACAGCTAGCAGAAGACTTCCCAACTCGTGCAAAACCATGTCTTTGCGTCATCGTAGGTTCTTACAGAAAAATCACCCATACCGAAAGATGAAAGCTGAATTTGATGGTACGGCAGAGGTAGAAGTGGGCCCAAGAACATATGATGTTTATAGGAAGACCTGTGTTAACAGGACAACGATGGCATATCACGCGGACCCGTTCATTCTTGCCAGCGATGCTACACAGATTTTCTTTGCAGAAGACCCTTTGCATAAGAACGGCCATGTAGTGATGCATGGGAAGAGGAGGGTACTAGGTGTCGACAATGTTGCCGATGAGGACGAGTACGATGAATTTGATGAGTTGCCAGCTAAGGGATCATGCAACCCTGTAACAGAGAAGCATAAAATCATCAAAAAACCCAAGTTCATTCGGGGTCAACTTAATGATCCCAGTTCCCCCATGTTCATGGGAATTAAGCCATAAGACTAGTCTTTATGCCTACCCTACAACTTAATTCGTTCAATTTAGAACTGTCGCGTGTACTGAATTTGTGAGTTATGCCCGTTTTTCTGTTTATGTAAGAACCATTAATATGTTGACCTTGATATGATGTCAACTCAAGCAATGAATATGGACTATTTTTTGTCATTACTAGTAAGATGCCCGTGCTACGCTACGGGATCAAAAAAGATAAGGTGGACTTAAATTATAGTGAGGAACTCATATGTTACTACAGACAATAAAAATGTACCGAGACATTGATCAAAATAATGATATATAATTATTGATAGGTAGACATCGAACAAAGTCAAACATATGATTTCTAATCCCCTTTGTCCAGGCCAAACTCTTTCTGCTCCATCTCCACCTCGTAGGAACAATTGGTACATAACTTGCATATATAAGTGAGTACATACAAGGTCAACCAAAATGATCGGGCTCGGTAAGCCAGATTAATTTGGCAAAATGATGTGCCGTGCGTCAGCATCCTTCGAACATTGGCTTCGTCAATCGCAAGCCGCGTGAGCGTTGCAGGCGATAACTCCGAATTGTGATAAATGTGATGACTACACTCACACCAGATCTCCCAAAATCACCAGCACAGCAAGCAATCTCCAATACATATCATCATGTCCAGCCTTAGAACCACTGCAACATAACTGCTTCTTTCCTTGGAAAGGCTGTAGAAAGCAAAACAAGCTATTGTGTTACTATTCATCCAAGAATTGAACATTCCATGCCACCAGACTTACTGTGAAGATAAATGGCAGCAATTAGTACACCCAAATAACATACATACTTTATCTTGAGCACTCTTATAAATGGTTCCGGGACAAACAAGATTGAAGGAGTGTTTAACTGAAGCTTTGCTAAATATGTACAAGAAACATGAATCTGTAATACCGCGCCACCATGAAGAGAGGAAATATTCCAGACATGACTCAAATAGCTAGTTCCACTTAATTAGTTACATACCTTAGGCATCTATCAGGCCATGAAGTCATTTCTCAGCATAGTATACTCTTCTACAGTTGTTTGATCAAAACATTTATGCTAACAATATTAGCTCTGGGGCTCTCACGTCATCCATCTGCTCACCCAAGAGGAATAAAGGATATCAGACAATCAATATTGCATACATAACTGTCAGGTATATTCAGGAAAAGGAAAAAATATTGAGCCTGTAGAGGGTCTGTAGTATATTTAGTCAAGGAAAAAACAATGAACAACACTTGCAATACATTTTGTATCGAGCAAAGGAACAAAATGTACAGTAAAACATGCTTTTGAATCATGTATATATATATATATAGAGAGAGAGAAGGTGGTGAATGCACATGTACATACATACAAAAAATCAGTACGTGCCCTCTTTTTAACTTTCTTGCATCAACCAGGTTTCCACAGATAACAGACAGCAGGGAAACAAATATCTAGGTTGTGATTTGAAAGATTTGATGTGGAACTATCAAGCAAAGGAGGGGCATCGATGAGAAAGCGAGCTGCTGTAGGTGTCATCTAAATTATTTTGAACAGTGGGAGTAATAAAGAAAACTACCAAAAAACAATTCGAATACATGTACAATATTTTCTGCAAAAATATCATGAACGCTAAAGCAAGCATCTTAGTTGTTTTTCTGAAAGTCCTCCACACAAACTTCAGGACCATAGATGGGAAGCAATTTTAGATGGCTGACCCTAGTAATCTAGAAAGATTGAATTTTTACGGCCACCAAATTGTACTTGTGTGATTCATACCTTGTACTACATGCTGAGAACTTCTTTGTAGACTATGTTCTTTGTAAAATTTGCAATGGAGTAGGATTGGCCTTCCTTTTGCTTATCTGGGACAGTAAGAATCTTCATATTACTTCTAGATGTAGCTCTAGAAAGAGCAACATAGTGCAACAGAATCCCTGCAGAGGGCATCTCGTTTAGATGCGTAGCTTGCATTACGTTGAGCTAGGAGTGCTTGCTGCTCTTCAGGTGGTAGGCTTTGCCTACGTGCTCGCCGGCGTGGATTTCTTTCTTGCCTCTCATCTAATATCAAACTTTGCCTACGCGCTCGTTGGCTTGCATTCCTCTCATCAAGTGTCATTCATTGTCTTTTCTCTCTTCTGTGTGCATTAATCTTTTCCTTCTCAACAGGTGTTAAATTTTGCCGACATGCTTGGATTTGTTCTGTTGTACGGCTAGCATATCTTATGGCTTCACGTGCACGCTTTCACCCTACAACATTTTTACGAGAAATTAATTAAGTAGTTCAATAAAATTACTTATACACACAATTTCGCCTTATACATTTACCTTTTGAACTTTCACCTCGCACCAAGTCATCAGTTGATATGAGCATGCCATTAGTACGAAAAATCATAGATGATTCTTTTGTCACTTCATCATCCAAAGACGAGTGACTTGAGCTTGTCATATTTGTTGGCTCACATATATATAAATAGACTTGTATGAGCACTTGGCATGCCACTGGAGCAAGTTCTATTAAACTTGGCTACAAAATAATGCAATCAAATTGCAGACTGATAGATGAAATAAGCTGTAAAATGCATAAAAACTACAGCCAGATTAGATATATATAATCCTGGATGTTGGAGTCAGCTATGTAAAATGTGTATCATTCAGTACTTTTCCAACTGCTACTGATACAGTATTTAGACGGGGAAGCTAGAATGAGTTATTATTTCTATGTATGGCCATCACACTGCCACAAAAAGCTCTCTCGTGGAATACCATGCCACTCCATAGATGAAAGGGGAAGCACTTGGCCTATGGCAAATATAGCCATCACTATAATAAATGAACCTTCAAATCCTTAGTTTGTCATTCCTTTCTAATACTCAAAGTTTCATTCCAGAAGACGATTCTGGATAAGACATTGCAACTAAACACTGCTGATGGAAAAAATAGAGGACAGTTCCATCTGTTACCACCATCACATATGCAATTCACAAGTAAGTATTGTCTAATCTAATCAAAGATGAAGTTGATGAGATCGTAGAGAAGATTTTACTATTCATTCACAGCACATACCTTGCCCTTGATGAAGATTAGATGGCAAAGAGGAGTGAATCACACTTCCCCACAATCTGTTCGATCTGAAGGTTAATGTGTGCCTTCTTGGAGGTGTAGTTTGAGCAGCGTGAGTCCCATAAGCCTGCCCGATTATTTATACTGGGCTGCAGGAGTGGTTTCTGGATAGTTCAAACTGGGCGCGCGGATTTGAACTCCAAGGACAGAAAAATTGAACTTGGGAGGTGGGACGGGTTGGGAAGCAGAGGCATAGTACCCCATGTCAACCATCACACCAGACCAGTTGTATCTGAGACGGGGTCGACTGAAGGAGGACGTGGGTGTGAACCAGCGCGTGCGCAAAGAGGACGGCCGTGGAGCGCGTCGGCAGGGAAGCTGGCGCCGGCGCCGGCGCCGCTAAGGATGAGTAGAGCATGGAGGAGGACCCGAGGAGCCGGACAGTAGGAGGGGGGAGGTGGTGGGCAGCCGGGTTTCTGCATCAGAGGAGGAGGTGGGAGTGGCATCGCGGACTCGGGGGACGGAATGTGCCGGTGGCGTACTCGCCAACGTAGGCGTCGGAGGAGATGGGGCGGGGGGAGGAGGAGACCCAGGGGAACGAGGGGCAGATGGTGGGCGGCGGCGCAGCTGCGTCAGAGGAGAAGGTAAGAGGGGCATCGCGGAATCGGGGGCGGACGGCGCCGGCGGTGTGCTGCAGTGGCCGCTGGCCGCTGCCCTCTTCGGTTCCAGTGTTTTCTTTCTTTTTCGAGAAGGATCCAGTGCTTGGCTTGGATAAGGTGAGGAATGGAGCTAAACCAAGAGAGTAAGGCGTGGTTGCCTCCCATGCGTCCGATGCAGATCTGACGGTCGAAAATGAAGTATGGCAGGCACACCATCACCACCAACTGGGTATTTTATAGGAGTAGAGATTATTATTATATCATAGAAGCAGCACACTCAATTGATCTCACTACAGTATGTGTGAACAAAAATATGTATGCAATCTGGATTGCGAATAGCTCATGGTTCATTCATGAAAGTCGTGTGCCGACAAAACCCCGCCCATGATCCGAGTCATGCGTTCTGATTGGCCAGAATCCAAACCCCACGGATCGTACGTCTGCACCATTGGATACTCCCAGATCGAACGGGGATCCTCACCCTTTTCGACAACACATGCAGTTCCGGTTGTAATTTTATTTTTATGCACAAAATGCACGTTAAACTCAAAAAAAAATTCTTAAATATATCTAACGATACCTGAAACGCGCCAGAAAATAAAACCCGTGGTATAATGGTGATTGCCTACTATGGAAATATTTATGACGCCAAATGATAAAGTCAATGGCCACAGGAGTTTGAATTGACACGTCTCCTTGGGAAACCATGATCTTTCATGTGAGATGCTATGGTTTGGAAGGAACGATCGTCAAAACTTCTGCCAAACTTTACCATTTTTTTCCACAGGGTCGTGATAGCACGCCACAGGCACACAACGATTTTGATGAGATGTCCGGACTCCATCTGAATTTCCTGTAATTAAAATATCAACTAGACCTACACCAGTGGCCGCACCTCGTGGCCGAAATGTTTGAAACTTATCCCTGCTTCCCGAACAAATGGATGAAAACTTGCAAAGCGAAGCACAAATGATCTATACACCTTCTTTGCTAGGCTGGTCGTAATGGGATATCATTGCTAGTATCATGCCAACTAGGCAATTTTGATGAGCTGTCATAGAATTAAATGAAGAAAGAGAGGGTTAAGTATCATTTCATGCAACCGTGTGTCATAATAAATGCTATATATGCTACTATGTGTCATGCATGATACTAGTATATGATCCATACTCCCTCTGTCCCGGTTTATTAGGCCTAAAGACAACTTCTCTTAGACCAAGACACATAGTAATTTGCTCACATTAATTATTCCATTCCACTCCAATGCACTCTCTCTCATGCATGCAACCAATGAAAAAGCATGCATGAAGTGTATTAATTTTCTAACCATGGCACCAACAACAATGGCTTTCAATGCAACCAATGAAATTGTTGCATGCATGCACCTTTCCAAAGCGGGGTCTTATAAAAAGGGACATGCATGCTTGTGTTGCTGAGAGGCCTAATAAACCCGGACGGAGGGAGTACTAGCTAGCTACCTCTGTAGTGCGCGCATAGTATCATAAGTTAGACTACGTATACCCATAGTGGGAGTAACATAGGTAGTAACATCACACATATCTAGATAAAATAGATGATGTGGCAAGTAATAAATGAAGAAAGAGAGGCAGTAACATAGGTAGTTACTAACTAAGACTAGCCACAGTGCATAGTAACATACACTAGTAACATACACATATCCCTAGACTATGTTACTACCTTCATAGTGGATAGTAACATAAGTGTGGTGTCATGCAAAGCTTCATTTATTAGGTTATAGACTCATAGTGCATTGAGACATGTGATGTTACGGTAACTAGCTAAGTTACTCAAACTACCTCTCCTCATTAACTCATTGCCACATAAGCATATTTTCTTAGTTGGACTTGATGTTACTGCTGAAGTTACTCCCATTGTGGCTTGTCTAATAGTATGAGTAATATCACATATATCAAGGCAAGATGAGTCTATTGCTTAATAAATGAAGTGTTGCGCATGTTACCACACATATGTTACTCCCCACTATAGAGGTAGTAACATGGAGTAGTAACATGGGCATGTTACACTACCCATTGTGGCTAGTCTTAGTATCTTAGGTTGCCTTATAATTGCCATGCATGACACAAGTAGTAAAACATTTAATATGTGATACAGTATATCATGATATGATACCCGGCCCACACCCTCTCTTTCCTCATTTAACTGTGTGCCACATCATCCAAAAAGTCTAGTTGGCATGCATATGATGCCACTTGATACTCCCATTACGACCAACCTTATTAGGGTGGCCATAGTGGGGGTATCATAGCCGGTATCATGCACTTGAGAATAGCAAATATGATGATGTGTGGCAAAGAAGCAGTAACATAGTTACTGTAACATATACAATATAAATGTTATACTACTTTGTGTCATGCACATGGCCATAAATACGGTCATCTATGGTATATAGGTACTAGCTCTATGATACTATATATATGCACTATAACAAGGTATGTACGTAGTATCATACACTATATAGTATCATATGCATGATACTATAGTATATATGATACTTCCCTACTATATATACAAAGGCTGGCCATAGTGGTGGTATATATATATCATAGCTGCACTCAGAAAAATAGCAAGTATGTTGATGTGGCTCAGAATTTAATATAGTGAGGGTTAGAATGTTAGAGTAACATATAGGTGGACACCGTATCATGTTAAATACGATGCTAATTTGTGTCATCACTACTAGGGAAAACCCTAGTAGTAGCGCGGGTTTTGAGGCTATCAGCAGCGCGGCTAGCTGTGCTACTACTACAACGCTACAGATAACTGTTAGTAGTAGCGCGGTCAGCACCCGCGCTACTACTGTTGACTATATCAGCAGCGCTTTTCTCGAACGCGCTACTATTAGTTAGCTGTAGCGCTTTCCTAGCCCCTTGCTACTGCTATATCTTTCATCGTTTTCCCGCTTCCTACCCCGTTTTTCGTTTCGGTTTCAATAAAATGCAATTTCCAGATACTAGGTACTACCAGATACTAGTACTCCCTCCGTTCGAAATTACTTTGTCGTGGTTTTAGTTCAAACCACGACGAGTAATTCGGAATGAAGGGAGTACTAGATAACAATTTCATGTATAGTCAACATGCATCCTCAAGCAGTACAAGGTCATATCGACGACGATCATCATATGTAGTTCTAGATGATATCGACGACGATCATCATATGTAGTTCTAGATGATATCAACGACAATCATCATTTGTAGTTCTAGATGATATAGCCACACACACATATGTAGTTCCAGATGATATCGAAGACGATCATCATACTCAAGCCTGGGCGGTTGGTGTTCCTGATAGTAATTAGGATGGCCTGTCCAACACGAAGATTCTTGCCATCGAGGAATTTCTTCCACCCAACCAAGTTTAAGTGTGTGCGACCGTCCATGTCCACGCGATAAGTACAAGTTGTGACGGAGCCCCTTGCGGTAAGGCATAGTCCAGCTGAGCCTTCTTCATCAAGCTTAACACAATAACTCACAGATAGGCTCTTTGCCAATTTCTGAATAAGAAAACCATATCAATTAATAAATAGCCTCGCACATACTCTTGCAAATAAGTATATATGGATTATCTACACCATTAATGTTCCTTAGATCTACACTAATAAGCATGTGATCGAACTCTACACTAAAGCATATCATCAACTAGATTCCACACAACATACCATATCATTGGACTCTACACTAAGCATATCATCGGATAATTTGCATTTGTAAGTATAACATACCATATCATGTCGATCGACCATGGTACTTGTCAGGCGGGTCACAAATGGCACCCCGACAAAGTCAGCACGTGGCGGAAATATGTCCCATAGGTTGCACACCTCCTCCTCGCTCAGCCTCATTCTTTGAGTTACGATGGCTTCATGAAGTGGGTCCTCATCATCTTCATCGAGTGGGTCCTCATTATCTTCATCATCTTCGTCATCTTCGTCATCTTCCACCAGGTTGATATAAATGACAGCCAACTTGGGTCTTTCTGCTCTGAAGGAGAAGCTGATCAACTCACCACCAGTAAGACGCAGGCGGGCGAGGAAATGGGCCCATTCATCTCCTCCAATCTGTGAAATATTTCGTCCTTTCTCGACCTCCATAGTGTACGGCCCTCTAGGAGCCTCAAATGTCACAGTGTCTCCTGTTAGCTTGTTGAATCTCAACCTCACATTGCATGGGACGATCTGTGTAAAAAAGCAAAATGACACAATGTTGTAATGCCAACCCTAAAAATAAAATAGTTGTTACATTTCATATAATTTCTTACCGCCGCATGACGAAAACTCGGCTGGAAGT
Organism: Triticum timopheevii; assembly: GCA_963921465.1. Classification (NCBI taxonomy): domain Eukaryota; kingdom Viridiplantae; phylum Streptophyta; class Magnoliopsida; order Poales; family Poaceae; genus Triticum; species Triticum timopheevii. The sequence continues at coordinate 327,343,980 of OY997266.1, forward strand.
AGATGCCGAACAGCTTGCCAGTTGCAAGGCTGCTGGCGCACCTTGACTTGCACAATCAACATGGTGGTGGTGGTGGTGCCATTTTCCTAAAGCAATATGCAGAGTGCCAAATCTTCAGAGCTATCTTCAGAGCTATCAACTAGCATACTAAATCAACTAAATCAAAATGTTCTATAAATCAACTGAATCAACTAGCCTATTAAATTAGCTTGCCTACTAAATCAACTAAATCAAAATGTTCTATAAATCAACTAAATCAACTAGCCTACTAGATCAACTTGCCTACTAAATCAACAAAATCAAAATGTTCTAAATCAACTAAATTAACTAGCCTACTAAATCAACTAAATCATATGAACTAAATGAAAATGTTGCATATGAACTAGCCTACTAAATCAAAATATAGTAGGGAGAAGGGGTTGTGGATGGAGGAGGGAGGAGGGAGAAGGAGGGGCGACTAGAGGAGGGAGGAGAGAGTAGGACGGAGGAGGAAGGGAGGAGCGAGGAGGGGCCGGCCGGCGGCGAGTCGAGGGAGGACGGAGGAGGAGGGTGGTACCGAGTCCAGCGAGGAGGAGGTGACGGCGGCGCAGAGGGTGGAGGGGTAGGCGACGGCGGTTGGCGGGGGATGACCGGCGCGGGGGGGTTGAGGGGGAGGTCGAGTGAGTGCGAGTGTGAGTGTGGATATGATAGAAGAGAGCGCGTGGGTGGTACCTAGTTTTAGTAGTAGCGCGGTATAGGTAAACGCGCTACTGCTAAACTACCTAGCAGTAGCGCCCTTCTAATTAATGCGCTGCTGCTATAACTAGCTTCATGACGGGGTCATGGGAATAGTAGCAGTAGCGTGGCTTAGTGGAGACGCGCTACTGCTACTTTTATTTCAGCAACGAGTTATAGTGGAGCGCGCTACTGATAAATTGCAGCAGCGCCTTATTTTAAAACTCGCTGCTGGTAAGATCCTGTGTATAGCCTTTTCCCTAGTAGTGCATGCATGGCAATAAATATGATCTATGATACTATATTTATATATATACTCTATGTATTATACTATGCGCTATAATTGAAGGTAGTATCGTAATACATTATAGGTAGTATAGTATATATAGAAATTAAATGAGATCTCTTTTCTTTTTGCATATATTCAAAAGTTTGAGATTGCTAGCGAGGCCTGCCTCTTGGTAAAATGTACCAGAAAATCGAAACATAGGGTACAATCGTGATTTCTTACAGTGGGAAAAAAATTTGGAGGCGAAACGATGAACTCATGTTTTCATTCAAACAAAAAATACTGTTAGTTAATGTAAATGTTTTCAAATAGCACACGGTTCACTCACGAAAGCCGTGTGTCCACTAAATCGTGGCCGATGCCCCTTCCACACGCGCGATCTGAGTCGTGCGTTTTGATTGGCCAGAATCCAAACCCCACGGATCGTACGTCTGCACCGTTAGATGCTCCCAGATCATACGGCGATCCTCATCCCTTTCGATAGCAGATGCAGTTCTGGTTGTGATTTTTTTATGCGGTTCCTCCTCCGATGATGACTCCTTCACCACCCGGTTATGCTGTTAGTTAATGTAAATGTTTTCAAATAGAACATAGTTCACTCATGAAAGTCGTGTGCCTACGAAACCGTGGCCGATGCCCCCCTTGCCGCGCACTCGATCTGAGTCATGCATTCTGATTGGCCAGAACCCAAACCCCATGGATCATACGTCTGCACCGTTGGATGCTCCCAGATGGAACGATAATCCTCATCCCTTTCGACAGGAAATGCAGTCTGCCTAGGAATTGATTTATATGCCAAAATGCATGTTAAATGCCAAAAAATGTCTTACATATAGCACAAAAGACCTGAAATGCGCCAGCAAATCAAACCCGTGGTATAATGGTGATCGCTTAATGTAGGAAAAATTTAGAGGCGAAATGGTGAAGTCAAGTCTTCATATCAAAATTAGTATGTCTTCATTTCAAACGAAAATTTTCTCTTTGTGCACACAAGCGCTTAGAGCCAACCGTTTGCATAGGCCTTTCCGCGCGGCGGCCGGGGTGAGCATACATGAGGTTCAGGAGTGTGTGTGCTCACCCCAGCCATGTGCTGGCAATGACAAGAGGAAGGATCATCGGTGCACCCTCTGTCTTGCGGGCAGAGTCGCGGGGAGATGGAGCATGGGTCTTCGTTCCGGGGCACCCTTGAGGCGTCGTATTATCTGAAGTTGGTCCTGCGCCCTGCGCAGGATCGAGGTGCTAGGGGCTGCACGCATGTGTCAAGCTGGAGTCCTTGATGATGCCTGCCTCCCGAGGTTTCACCTTCTTGGGGGCCCTGCAAAACCCCAACCATAAGAAAGCTCGGCGTGCCAGGAGGACAAGAGCAAAGGTACTTACTCATCGGCACCCACGTATCTCCCCGGCTTCAGCGGCCGACGGGTGCTGTCATTGCAGCACGGGGACCTCTTCATCTTGAAGAGTGACTCGAGGCACAGGCGGCGCCGACCAAACCCCAACGGGCGACCCTCAGGAGGGGGAGCGCTCGGCGTGGTTTCTGGAGCGGGGGTCCCGAGGGCAGGGGCACCCGGCGAAACCTCCTGGCTCACGACTCCGGGGCCGTTGGTGGGCCCCTCGCTGTCAGCAGCCACCCTGGAACCACCATCCTGGGCGTCAGAAGCTCCTGCCTCCAGGGCTTGGGGTTGCACTAGTTCCGCGGCAGCTCCTTCTAGGGCCCCAGAAGCCTTGGCCTCCTGAGCCTCTAGCGGGGCTCGGCCTCCGGAGGAGCTCTCGACAGCTGATGGAGGCGCGCGCCCCCCTACCTCCACACTCGGGGCACACGCGGCAGGGTCGATTAGGAGAGGAGCCATGAAGACAGGGTTCTTGTGGGGCCCTTCAATGCCCTCAGGAAGCAACCCCCACTTGTCGAACAAAGGCATCTGCCCCACGAAGGCCGCCTTGTTCGAGCTCAGATAGAGAAGGCAGCCACCCCCCGGAAGGTCAGCAGGCTCGGACTCACCAGTCAAAAGCTTGAGAACCATGCTCAAGGTATCAGCAGCAAGCGACGGCTTCTGCAGCCTCATCGGATCTCCGGCGCCTGTGAAGTCCCACATCGGGCGTGAATGGCGCTGAAGGGGAGCAATGCGCTGCTTCACGAATTCCTTCACCACCATTGGCACCATCACCTCTAGTTCCTAGAGCCTCGCCAATCTCTTCCAGATGAAAGCAAGACGCCGGTCGGAGAGCTTCTCATGGCACCAGCCGGAGTTAGGTGAGGCCGGCGACCCAGGAATCGAGAGCAGGGGGCCGAATGCGCGGGCGTCCATCAGGAGCCACTGCTTCCTGAATCCCTTCGCGACAGGCAAAAGCTCGAAGTCAATCCCTGAACCAGCAGTCGCATCCAAGGCTTTGAAGGACATGCACCCAAAGCGTTGGCGGGCGTCCACCAGCCGAAGCAAGAAGAAATGGCAAAACAAGGCCACAGAGGGAGTGATGCCTATCATGGCCTCGCAGATGAAGGCGAAGATGGCGAGGAGGATGACGGAGCGGGGGTCCAGATGCAGCAGATGGATCTGGTAATGCGACATCACGACATTGAAGAAAGGGGAGAATGGAGGAATCAACCCAGCAAGAAGAGCATGGAGATAGATGGGGATCTCGGTGGCGCTCATCTCTCTGGTTCGCCAAGATGCAGGGCAGACAACTGTCGCCCTCCCCTCATTGGAATCGGCAGTGAGTGCATGACGAACCTTGTCCAGTCCCTCCTCATTGATCACCATCGACTACTCAAGGGCTGGCTCCAGAGCCGGCGGAGGACCGGCCGAGGCAAGCGGCTTCCCCTTCTTGTTCCTCGGCTTGGAGGCCATGGCGAGCACTAGAAGAGAGCAAGGCGCCAGAGCCGGATCTATGGACATAGTGGAAAGATTGGGAAGGAGGAAACAAGAGCCGAGCACGGTAAGTTGCGAAGGGTGAGCCGCACTGGCAATGGGCAGCTGCTAGGTCTACCGGATATCAAGGCGGCGTGGGGAAGTGGAGACGCCCACGTCCCATCAACCGCCACGTGTTTTCAAGGCTGCAGGCTGGTAGGGCCTGCGGCGCTCCACCCTTGCCCTTTGGCTTCACCTGGAAGCCAAGTCCGAGCACGCCTTGGGCCTGGGGGCTACTATCGACGTCCTGGATTCGGGGGCATCCAGGCCTGCTTGCCTGCGGCCCACCACGTGGCTTCATCGGCGGCCTGGTATGGCCCAGCTCCAACACCAACATCACAAGACCCTTGCAAGGGGCCAAGCCTCGCGAGGCGGGCAACGCCAATACCCCCGAAGGAATCGACCTCCTCAGGAGGGCTCCTGAGGGGCGGAGAGTTCTATGCAGGTTACCTCATGAGGCTCAGCTGACGTGAGCCATGACGACCAAGGCCAGGCGGGCAGCAGGCGGGTGCAGAGCGCAGGTTTCCTCTTTGGTGCAAAGGAGGCAAGCCACAGGCGCGGAGTCCCGAGGAATCAGCCAAAGGTTTCCATTTCAGTGCAATGAGACCAAGACCGCCAGGACGGCAAGACGGAGGTCATCGACGAGCCCACCGCGGCGTCACGACCAGAGGCTTTTCGTAGGCGAAGACTAGTTTTGTCAGGATAGACTGTACTACTTGACCCCTTTCAAATCCGGTCGTTGTGGGATCCCTTCCCACTCATATTTGGGAAGAGGACCAAGGCCACTATAAATAGGACTAGCCACCACCATAGAACAGGGACGGGAGGAATAGATGAGATAAGAACAAGTAGAGCACCAGATCAAGAACACCTCACCTCCTCAGGCTTGTTCATCACTGTACCAGTTCATCCATAGCCCTCCGAGGCCATCCACCACACCACACTAGATTAGGGTATTACACCACAATGGTGGCCCGAACCAGTATAAATCTCTGTGTCCTTGTGTCTCTTTAAGATCGATGCGTTGAGCTTAGGAGGATCGCGAGTAGGCAGGCTGGGTAGGTTGAGATCTCCACACGCACCCCAGAGTTCGAACCTATCAACGGTTGACGGATCCCTAAATCCGATAGGAGTAAACCATGCCCAATGTAAAATACAATCCCAGTCGTAATTTTTTCAGGAAACGTGTGGGATCCCAAACGAAAAGCACATATCACTCTAGCCGCAACCATCAGTGATACACAACAAATCAGAAATGGTCTGCAGCACTTGTATGTGTGTGAAGGTGCTCCTGACCCGTTTGTGATTGAACCTTATTGCAGACGGTAAATGTTGGGAGAACGTGTGCGATGGAGTCTTGCATGGCAGACGGGTTCTGTAGAAAACTTGTGTGTGATAGGGCATATATCGCACACAGTTCATATGTTGGCCCGTGCCCCTTGCATACTATTTCCCAAATGGTTCATTACGACACGCCGTTTGGTTTCACTTCGTCATTAGAAACATTTAATCACCGATACCACAAGTGCGAAAGAATTTAGTGTGTGCTGCATCGCACACGATTACGTTTTGGAAGGCCTCTGGATCATGGCTCCATATCCCCGATGGTTTCTGGGTCGTGTGGGAAGGACCCCCTATCGCCCACACTCACTTGGCGACGGTTCCAAATGAGATCGTGGAAAGGGGTTTTAAACCGTTTGTATAGCACCGACGCGTACCAGTGACTGTTAGCATGCGCTTCTTTCCATTCTCTCTCCTGAGAATTTCCGACATCGTAGCCTCCCCTCCCTATCGGACCCGAATGCTGCTCCGCACGAGCTCGTCGCTGGTGTGTCTCCGGTGGCCATATGGTCACGGGCATATGTCCGTTAGCTTCACCACGCCGCGTAGAACACGCCCACCCTTTCATTTCCCCCGTTAGCGCATCGTGATGCTGTTGCCATAGCTCACCCGAGCTTGTCGTCGCTGGCGACATCGCAGCGCCCGTCTCCAGCCATCCCAGCTCGCGTGGCCACCCGTGTTGGATGCGGCGTTGCTCCCTCGTTCGAACGCGCCAACGCGCGGGCCAAATGGCCCCCTATACGTAGATTCTGGTAGGGTCCCGAGCGCCTCCGCCATGTTTTCAGTCGCCCGGCGTTCAGCTGCCGGCCACCACCGACGTGGCACACCTGGGGCCACCTCTGGGTCACTGCCAGCGAGCCCCACAGGCCTCGTTGACTGTGTTGGCCCAGTCAACATGCTGACTAGGTAGCCTAGTGCCACTGACATGTGGGCCCTGTGCTAACTAACTGGTTTTATAAATAAATAAAATGTTAATTAATCTGTTAAATAAATTTAATCACTAATTAGTCACTGACTCATGGGGCCCACACCCCTAATTAGTTCTGTTAGTCAAGTTAACCCACCGTTAGTCCCACAGAGGCTGACGGGTGGGTCCCACCTGCCAGTTGACTGGTCAACTGGTCAGCCGACCGCTGATGCCATGCTTTCGTCATGCTCATGTTATATTCCTTTCTGGCTATTTTGTTAATTTAAATAAATTCAGAAAATGCATAAAACTTTGATAAATCATAGAAAATAAACCGTAGCTTAGATGGAGAAGCTTTATATATGGAAGTTGGTCTGAACGACGAGACGAATCTGATAGTGTTGTATGTGTTTCTATGCTGGAACCCTCTACGTAGGTGAACCCGTAACTTTTAGCTTGATTCTGGTAGATGAATAGTGCATACGAACCGGTTAATAAATCCAACCTAAAAGCTAAAATAACCAATATGACTTAGACATATCTTTAGGCAACCCTGCACTTCACGTTAGAATAGCATACTCTGTGTTGCATATGATTACTGTGTATTTATCTGTTTCTTCCCCTGCTTCTCTCCAGTAGACCCTGAGACCGACATTGTCCCTCTGATCGACTACGTCACCGACGACACCAGTGACAACCTTGCCTTTGCCCATGAGAAACTAGGCAAGCACCCCCATTTTTGAGCATACTGATATTGCCTACTCTATCTCTCTTATGCTTGCATTAGAATCTGCTGCTACTACTGTTTATCCTACTTTTGTTGCATAGCCTGATCTTGTAACCTCCTATTGTTACCTACCTATTTATCCTAAACTGCTTAGTATAGGCTGGTTAGAGACCCATCACACACCCCATGTTGACCCAACTGCCCCGCTGGATTATTAGAAGACCTGATCAACGGGATTGAAGACCAGGCCCTGGCACTGCACAACACTCCCCTTAGTTGTACGACACCGCAGCGTCACTATCCAGTGTCGAGGGTGATACCTCGTTAGCACTTCCGATGCTAACTCTGTAGAGTAGTTACCCGGTCGTGGTCATCGATGGTGATTCCTCCTTTTCCACTTCCGATAACGACGCTGTCGTGCAACACCTATGTGTGAACCTCGAGGGTGATTTCCTCTTACATTCACCTTAATGTTTACATCAGGTGGGAATCCAACGAGGGTGATGCCTCGGGTTCCTTGTTGATGTCGTAGCCACGCGGATTGCCTTTACATTACTATTGTTACTAATTAAAGTGGTTAAAGGCTAGTCGGCCCTGAGGGGTACCCGCGCAAGCATGTGATGCGAGTGATGTGGAGTCGGGTTGACCGGGAAGGTGCTCGCGAGATAACTACGTGGCGTGGCCGGGCATTCTTAGCCCTTGCTGCAAGTCCTCGAGACGGGGCGACGGGGTCACATCGATCGTAAGTCTTTGCTCGTTACCGCGCACTCCAAATCCAATAACGGTTTCGATATTTGATCTGAGGGGCCTCTGGCCTGATAGCACTAACCATCACGTGGGCATAGTATGGGTGTTCCGTGTCGTATGCATTAGCCGAAGCTTAATAGATGTCAGCGACTGAGTGGCGTGCGCCGGGTTGGACTGCGTAAGCACCTGCCTTTTTTAAGGAGGTATCTAGGTATGCTCACCGGCCGCCCACACAACTTGCAGGAGTTCCCGAGGTGATGTCCAAGACCCCTGGGGGCATGGTTTAGTCCGGCGTGCTGACCTCTCTATTAGGCCTAGGTCAGGTTGCGACGTATTGTTTTGCCGAGGCCGGGCATGACCCAGTAAAGTGTGTCCGGCCGAAGTTAAGCGAGCGTGGTGGGTATGTTGGTGCACCCCTGCAGGGAATAAAAAATCTATCGATGGCCCGTCCTACGGTAACGTACGCTCGGAGTTGTATCCCGATCGATACAACTAGAACTGGATACTTGAGATGAGAAATGGATAGTATGGCTCTGGGATTGCTTTCTCGCAGGGTGTCAAGGAAGGATCTCTGGGTGAGGTTTATGACACTAATACTACTTTACTTTATGCTAGTCTGCACTCTTCTAATGCTGCGAGACCGCTGAAGATGCTAGTCTTCGATAGGACTAGGCTCTCCCTTCTATTCTGGCATTTCTGCAGCCCAGTCGACATATACAGCCTTCCTTTGATAATGTTGCATATGTAGTGTAGATCCTTGCTTGCTGGGTACTTTGGATGAGTACTCACGTTTGCTTTTCTTTCTCCCCCCCATATCCGTTTGATGCAACCAGATGACGGAGCCCCTCAGACCGCTGCCACCGCCGATGACTACTACTACCCGGAGGGTGCCTACTACCACGTGACGGACGCCGACGACCAGGAGTAGTTAGGAGGCTCCCAGGCAGGAGGCCTTGCCTTTTCGATCGATGTTGCTTTTGTGCTAGCCTTCTTAAGGCAAACTTGTTTAACTTATGTTTGTACTCAGACATTGTTGCTTCCACTGACTCGTTTGTATTTGAGCTTATGTATTCGAGCTCTCGAGGCCCCTATCTTGTAATATGAAGCTTGTATTATTTTTGTTTGTGTCTAGAGTTGTGTTGTGATATCTTTCGTGAGTCCCTGATCTTCATTGTACACATTTGCGTGTATGATTAGTGTACGATTGAATCGGGGGCGTCACAAGTTGGCATCAGAGCCGACTGCCTGTAGGTATCCCCCTTTGCAACTCCTTGGCCGAAGTCGAGTCTAGTCACTACAAAACTTTTACTAACATGGATGTGTGTCTTATGGTCCCACATCGCCATTGGGTGATATTAGGATCTTTTACTCCTCGTCTATACTCTGGGACTATGAACTCTCTTCTACTCGGGTTAAACAAATTTACTAACTCTAACATTAGGATCCCGCAACCACATTCACCCCAAAGTTGGATAAGCCATAGATATTCTTAGAATAGTATCTTGAATATTACACACACTGTCGTGTTGACTACTATGTGGTATCCATCATACCTCTTTCATTATGCATGTTTCATCATGAATTATCCTTTGTCTTTACAATTGCTCGATGCTGAACTACCCCTGTTACATGTTAGCAGGATGGTTAGACCCGCTAGTCGTGGTCGTGGTGCCAACGATCCACCACCGCCCTAATTCTTGGCCGGGATGATACAACAGTTTGAGCTGAACCGCCAGTTCATGGGAGGAATGACGGCTCAGTTCCCTCGTCCGAATATGAATTAGCAGCCAGCCCCAGTAACTCTGGAGGACTTCATGCACCTCAACCTGACCATCTACCACAACTCAAGTCAGCCCCTTGATGCTGATGACTGGCTCCACGACATCACATATGAAATGGAGTCTGCTAGTGTTGCCCCTGCCAGCTTTGTCACCTTCGCATCCTTCTTCCTCAAGGGCCCCACTGCTCACGGGTGGGACAGCCACAGGCGTACTGTACCTACTAAACGTCATCACTTGGCCGGATTTCCAAGCTGCCTTTCGTGCCCGCTTCATTCGTCAGAGAATCATGGACGGGAAGAAGCGTGAGTTTCGTAACCTCACCCAAGGCAATAAGACAGTTGATGCTTATCAACAGGAATTTTTGGACTTGTCATGTTATGCTGAGAAGACATTGCAATTGATGCTCGCAGATAGGAAAAGTTTCGTGATGGACTTCACCCTGATATCAAGCTAGCACTGCTCGTTCATGACTTTGCCGACTTCGCCACCTTGGTGAACAAGGCTATTCAGGTTGAGACTGGTCTGCAGGAACACCAGGGATCCCTCATGCGCAGCCGTGACGCTGGCTCATCTTCCGGCCCGTCAGCTCAGAAGCGTCGGATATGGATTCCCCATAGCATGTATCGTCCAACTGCACCTGCACCAAGACAGTCCTACACTGCACCTCATCTGCCTCGTCCACCGGAGAGGCAGCCTCTTCGAGCTGCACCACCCCGAGCTCCTGCCCCCAATCCCAATGATGGTATGTGCTTCAAGTGTGGCTTTCCAGGTCAACGTTCCAGGAACTGCCCTCAGAATCAGAACTAGCTAGCTCTGCCTTCTAATGCGCGCGGAAACAATCAACCCCATAACCAGAATGCCAAGCCTTACGGTCATGGTCAGGCTAACACCATTGATCTGAAAGAAGCTCAAGACCAGCCTGCTACTGTGATGGGTACTCTTCTCGTTAATTCAGTACCGGCTTCTGTTTTATTCAATTCAGGAGTATCGCATTCATTTATGTCAGAAAATTTTGCATACGCACACGACATTCGATGCGAGCCCATGAACAGTTCGATAGTGGTACGCACCCCTGCGGGCAAGTGTCGGACCACCATGATTGGTCCGACGTCCCCATTGAAATTGAAGGGCTAGAATTCCATGTTTCTCCCATTATTCTAGAGTCTTCCAATATTGAGCTCATTCTGGGAATAGAATGGTTGAAAGCACATACCGCCTCTATTGTTTGCGCCACCAAAGTCGTCCATCTCCTACATCCTTCCAATGAGATAGTAAGCTACCATGCTCAAATTGTTCAAAATGCTGAAGCATGACTCTATGCCTTGAATGCGTAGAACGCAACACCTCTTGAGGGAATTGAAAAGATTCCAGTCATTCGTGACTTCCTAGATGTTTTTCTAGAAGAACTTCCAGGCATACCCCCTGCTCGGGCTATCTAGTTCGTCATTGATTTGAATCCAGACACCATTCCTATCCCCAAACGACCCTACAATATGCCACCTCATGAACTCCTTGAGCTTATGGAGGAAATCGAGAAATCTCTTTGCAGTGGTTTCATTCGTCCAAGTTCCTCTGCTTGGGGAGCACCTTCTCTCTTTGTGAAGAAGAAGGATGGAACGAATTGTTTGGTCCAAGACTATCGTCCTATCAACCAAGCAACTATTCAGAACAATCCCCTCCCTCGGATCAATGATCTATATGATCAACTGGCTTGTTCCTCAGTATTCTCTGAACTCGACTTGAGGTTGGTTTACCACCAGATCCGTGTCCGTAAAGAGGACATTCCCAAGACCACATTCATCACTTGTTATGGTTCTTATGAGTACACCGTTATGTCTTTCGGCTTGACCAATGCTCCAGCTACATTCTCTTGTCCGATGAACTATATATTCATGGAATACCTCGACAAGTTCATCGTGGTTTATCTGGATGATATCCTTGTTTATTCCAAGAACAAAGAGGAACATGCTGAACATCTTAGTCTTGTTCTAGAAAAGCTTTGAGAGCATCAACTTTATGCCAAGTATTCCAAGTGCGAATTCTGGCTACCCGAAGTCACCTACCTTGGTCATGTGATATCCAAGGATGGTATTGCCGTCAACCCAGAGCGAGTTCAGGCTATTCTTAACTGGACCCCTCCGAAGACTGTCAAGCAAGTCAGAAGCTTTCTCGGACTCGCCAGCTATTGCCACCGTTTCGTTGAGAATTTCTCCAAGATCGCCAAGCCCCTGACTTATCTACTTCACAAGGGTGTTAAGTTTGATTGGATAGACAAATGCCAGGAAAGTTTCCAAGCACTCAAGGACAACCTGACTTCTACCCCAATGCTTTCTCCCCCTGATTCTTGCAAGGACTTTGACATCTGTTGTGATGCTTCACGACAAGGATTAGGCTGTGTCTTAATGCAAGAGCATAGACTGATTGCTTATGCCTCCCATCAAGTGCGTCCTCACAAAGAGAACTACCCAGTTCACGACCTTGAGCTTGTTGCAGTTATCTATGCACTAAAGATATGGCGACAGTACCTTCTCGGTAATCGTTGTGAGATCTTCACTAATCATCAGAGTCTAAAGTATCTGTTTACTTAGCCAGATCTGAACCTCCGTCAACAACGATGGATGGAAGCTATTGCTGACTACAACTGAGGTATATCTTATACACCTAGCAAGGCTAATGTAATGGCCGATGCCCTGAGCTACAAGTCTTATTGCAATAACCACATGGTTCATAAAGCTCAACCCCGCCTTTATGAAGAACTTTGCAAGCTGAACCTTTAGCTAGTTCCACAGGGTTCTCTGAATAACCTTGTCTTGGAACCAACTCTTCTGAAAGCAATTAAGTCTGCTCAAGCCAAAGATGCTCATGTTGATCAGATGAAAAAGGATCTTGCCTTAGAGAAATCCAAAGATTTCTCGCTTGCTGAAGATGGGACCTTATACTTCAAAGATCATATTGTAATACCCCGGTTCGATCTTATGACATACAAGGTGATGAAAGAAGCGCATGACACCCCTCTCTCTATTCATCCGGGGAGTACCAAGATGTACTTAGACATTCGTCAGAAGTATTGGTGGTCCAAGATGAAGCAAGACATTGCTCGATATAGCGAAGAATGTGACGTTTGCCGTCGCGTCAAAGAAGAACATCAGAAACTGGCTGGACTCTTGCAACCTGTCCCTATTCCTGAATGGAAGTGGGATAAGATTCAGATGGACTTTTTCACTGGCCTTCCCAAGTCTCAGAAAGGTAACGATGCTATGTTTGTCGTCATCGACCAATTCTCGAAGGTTGCTCACTTTCTGCCAGTCAAGGAGACAATCACTGCTAGTCAATTAGCAAACTTGTTTATCTCCAGAATTGTGTCACTCCATGGCATTCCGAAGGAGATCAGTTCAGACCGTGGCAGTATATTCACTTCAAAGTTCTGGGATAGTTTCCAAGAGGCAAGGGAACTCATATTACCTGGAGCACTGCTTATCATCCCCAATCCCAAGGCCAAGTCGAGCGAGTCAACCAAATTCTGGAAGACATGCTTCGGGCTTGTGTAATATCTTTCGGCAAGAAATGGGAAGAATCTCTCCCTTATGTGGAGTTCTCTTATAACAACAGCTATCAAGCCAGCTTAAAGATGGCACCCTTCAAAGTGCTTTATGGACGTAAGTGCCGAACCTCTTTGAATTGGTCATAAACTGGGGAACGGACACTCATTGGTCCGGACATTATTCAACAAGCTGAAGAGCAGGTTTGCATTGTCCAGGAAAATCTCAAGGCGGCCCAGTCCCGCCAGAAGAGCAACTATGATCGAAAACACTGGGGTTCAACATATCAACCTGGTGATCAAGCTTATCTGCGTGTCACTCCTTTGAGAGGCACTCATCGGTTTGGAGTCAAGGGCACGCTAGCTCCGCACTACATTGGTCCCTTCCGCATTGTCGCCTGTCGTGGACTGGTGGCTTATCAATTGGAGTTGCCACCTCAGTTCTCTCACGTCCATGATGTCTTCCACGTGTCACAACTTCGTCGATGCTTCAAGGATCTGGAATGTGAAGTGGATCCGAAATTGATTGAAGCTCAAGATGATCTCACATACAAAGAGCATCCGATCCGCATTCTTGAAGAAGCTGAACGCCGAACCCGCCAGAAGGTTACCAAGTTCCTCAAGATGCAATGGTCAAATCATACTAAAGATGAAGCCACTTGGGAACGCGAGGTTAACCTCCATGCTGAATACCCCGATCTTTTCCCTTCTACCTCTTAATTCTTGGGACGAGAATTTCTTTTAGAGGAGGAGAGTTGTAACACCCCTGTGTAATGATGCTACAGTAACCTCTGGGGTCAAGTTAATCATTTTGCTAAACAAGTGTTTGATCATCCTTGGTTCTCTCTCATTTCAAATTCCAGTTGAATTCAATTTCAAATTCTGAGCGAAATTTAAAATTGCTCAAACATGAAAACTAAAATGTTCATCATGTGGCAAATAATCCATAACTAATATTGGTGGTGAACCAACATTTTTTGCAAGGTGTATAAATGGCCTAAAGTAGCTAAAACAGTGCTTAAAACATTTGTTTAAATCCTTTTTAATTTGTAAAATTACTAAACTATTTTAATTAAATACTAAACAAAATGTGGCTGTGGCCTAGGCTATTATTCTATTTTAGGAGCAAGTGTTGTAGTTTTGTAAAGCCAAAATGTTTTGAGTAGAAATACAAAATAGAAAGTAATAAAAAAAGGAAAAGGAAATGCAGGGGAGAGAGAGAACAACCCATTGCCTCTGGGCTTCGGCCCACCCGAGCCAGCCTGCCTCCCGGGTCGCCTTCCCTGTGCAACCGACCGGGGCACGACCGAGCGCGCGTCGCCGGTGGCGACAACGAGGGGATAAGGCTCTGCGCCTCCTCGGGCCTCCTGCCCCCACCTACCTCTCCCACTCCTCCACCCGCTCCACCTTTCCCTCTCCCCACCAGATCTCCCCCCTCTCCCTTGTTCCTCACCTCTCCAAAGTCGCCGCCGCCACCGTTGTCGATTCCGTGCCCACCGTCCCCGTTCGGCCTCGCCAAAATGTTGTAGCGCACCGTCGTCAAGCTCCACTGTGTTTGGTGCAAGCCATTGGAGCAGAAGAGCGCTGCACTGAGCCCCTCGATGCCTTCTTCCTCCTCGGTCCCGACGAGCTCCAGCGACGATTCCGGCGCCATCGAGCCATCTCCGATCCCACTAAGCTCAACTACAGGCTCACTGTAAGCCCGCGCTTCTTTCCCCTCTCTCTCCCGAGCATTTCCGACGTCGTAGCCTCCCCTCCCCGTCGGACCGAATGCTGCTCCACCAAAGCTCATCGCCGATGAGTCTCTGGTCACTACCAGGTTTTATAAATAAATAAAATGTTAATTAATCTGTTAATTAGATTTAACCACTAATTAGTCACTGACTAATGGGGCCCACACCCCTAATTAGTTCTGTTAGTCAAGTTAACCCACTATTAGTCCCACAGAGGCTGACAGGTGGGTCCCACCTGCTAGTTGACTGGTCAACTGGTCAGCCGACCGCTGATGCAAGGCTTGCGTCGTGCTGATGTCATATTACTTTTCTAGCTAATTCTGTTAATTTAAATAAATTCAGAAAATATATAAAACTTTGATAAATCATAGAAAATAAACCGTAGCTCAGATGGAAAAACTTTATATATGGAAGTTGCTCTAAACGACGAGACGAGACACACCATCCCTCTACGGAGGTGAACCCGTAACTTTTAGCCCAATTCTGGTAGATGAATAGTGCATATGAACCGGTTAATAAATCCAACCTAAAACATAAAATAACTAATATGACTTAGACATATCTTTAGGCAACCCTTCATACTCTGTGTTGCATATGATTACTATGTATTTATCTGTTTCTTCCCCTTTTTCTCTCTGGTAGACCCCGAGACTGATGTTATCCCTGTTATCGACTACGTCACCGACGACACCACTGACGACCCTGCCTTTGCGTCTGAGCAACCAGGCAAGCACCCCCCCTTTTTGAGCATACCGATATGGCCTACTCTATCTCTCTTATGCTTGCATTAGAATCTGCTACTACTACTACTAGTTATCCTACTTCTGTTGCATAGCTTGATCTTGTAACCTGCTATTGTTACTTACCTGTTTATCCTAAACCGCTTAGTATAGGTTGGTTAGAGACCCATCAGAGACCCCATGTTAACCCAACTGCCCCGCTGGATTATCAGAAGACCCGATCAATAGGATTGAAGACCAGGCCCCGGCACCACACAACACTCCCCTTAGTTATAAGACACCATAGCGTTACTATCGAGTGCCGAGGGTGATACCTCGTTAGCACTTCTGATGCTAACTCCGTGGAGTAGTTACCCGGTCATGGTCATCAAGGGTGATTCCTCCTTTTCCACTTCCAATAAGGACGCTATCGTGCAACACCTCAAGTGTGAACCTCGAGGGTGATTTGCTCTTACATTCACCTTGATGTTTACATCAGGTGGGAATTCAACGAGGGTGATGCCTCAGGTTCCTTCTTGATGTGGTAGCCACACAGATTGCCTTTACATTACTATTGTTACTAATTAAAGTGGTTAAAGACGGGTCGGCCCTGAGGGGTACCCGCGCAAGCATGTGATGTGAGTGATGTGGAGTCGGGTTGACCTGGAAGGTCCCCACAAGATAACTACGTGGCGTGGCTGGGCATTCTTAGCCCTTGCCGCAAGTCCTCGAGACGGGGCGACGGGATCACATCGATCGTTAGTCTCTGCCCGTTACCGCGCGCTCCTAATCCAATAACGGTTTGGATATTTGATCTGAGGGGCCTCTGGCCTGATAGCACTAACCATCACGTGGGCATAGTAGGGGTGTTCTGCGTCGTATGCATCAGCCGAAGCTTAATAGACATTAGCGACAAAGCAGCGCACGTCGGGTTGGACTGCATAAGCACCTGCCTTTTTAAGGAGGTAGCTAGGTCTGCTCACCGGCCGCCCACGCAACATGCAGGAGTTCCCGGGGTGATGGCCCAATACCCCTAGGGGCATAGGTTTAGTTCGGCGTGCTGACCTCTCTATTAGGCCTAGGTCGGGTTGCGACATATTGTTTGGCCGAGGCCGGGCATGACCCAGTAAAGTGTGTCCGGCCGGAGTTAAGCGATCGTGGTGGGTAAGTTGGTGCACCCCTGTAGGGAAGAAGACATCTATCGATAGCCTGTCCTACGGTAACGGACTCTCGGAGTTGTATCCCGATTGATACAACTAGAACTGGATACTTGAGATGAGAAATGGATAGTATGGCTTTGGGATTGCTTTCTTGCAGGGAGTCGAGGAAGGATCTCTGGGCGAAGTTGATGACACTACTACTACTTCAGTTTATGCTAGTCTGCACTCTTCTAATGCTGCGAGACCGCTGAGGATGCTGAAGATGCTAGTCTTTGATAGGACTAGGCTCTCCCCTCTATTCTGGCATTTCTGTAGCCCAGTCCATATATACAACCTTCCTTTGGTAATGTTGCATATGTAGTGTAGATCCTTGCTTGTTGAGTACTTCGGATAAGTACTCACGTTTGCTATGCTTTCTTTTTCCCCCATATCCGTTTGATGCAGCCAGATGACAGAGCCCCTGAGACCGCTGCCACTGCCAACGACTAGTACTACGCCGAGGGTGCCCACTACCACATGACAAACGCCGATGACCAGGAGTAGTTAGGAGGCTCCCAGGTAGGAGGCCTTGCCTTTTCGATCAATGTTGCTTCTGTGCTAGCCTTCTTAAGGCAAACTTGTTTAACTTATGTATGTACTCGGACATTGTTGCTTCCGCTGACTCGTTTGTATTCGAGCTTATGTATTCGTGCCCTCGAGGCCCCTGGCTTGTAATATGAAGCTTGTATTATTTTATTTGTGTCTATAGTTGTGTTATGATATCTTCCATGAGTCCCTGATCTTGATCATACACATTTGCCTGTATGATTAGTGTACGATCGAATTGGGGGCGTCACAAGTTGGTATCAGAGCCGACTGCCTGTCGGTAGCCCCGTTTCCAACTCCTTGGCCGAAGTCGAGTCTAGTCACTACAAAACTTTTACTAACATGGTTGTGTGTCTTACGGGCCCACGTCAAGCAACGTGAATTTCTTAGTCTCATTCAAGGCAGTCTGTCTGTAAGCGAATATTTGCACAAGTTCAACCATCTAGCCCATTATTCCCTTTATTATGTGGCCACGGAAGAAAGAAATGTCAACAGAGTCCTTGGAGGATTAAATCAACACCTCAGGAGTGCTCTCTGCATGCTCGAGTTTCCAGATTTTCAGTCTCTGGTGAACAAGGCTCTCATTGCAGAAAGAGAGTACAAGCCTGTGCAAGACAACTGCCCCGCAAATAATAACCACAAGCGCAAATTTGAGCCAAAGAAGGACAGACAACCTATTCAGAAGGCC
Source organism: Triticum timopheevii (assembly GCA_963921465.1). Lineage (NCBI taxonomy): Eukaryota > Viridiplantae > Streptophyta > Magnoliopsida > Poales > Poaceae > Triticum > Triticum timopheevii. Next base: position 327,361,812 of record OY997266.1, read on the forward strand.
CGTACCTGGCAACTGACTCAAGTGGAGTATAAACAAAATTAGCAGCAGAATGTGAACAAGACCACTACTCAAGTCAAGAATGTTGTGACTAGCCCAGTGCATGAAGAGAGTCTGCGCAGCAACGCCTGCTTTAATTGTGGCCTGACCGGACATTATGCTCGACAGTGTCCCAAGAAGTCAAATGCTCCGTTCCGGCCGCAAGTCAATCATATGGGGCCATATCATACACAGAAGCTCATCCAAGGGCAAGTTAATAATCTCTCCGCAGAAGAAGCCCTAGAAAACCCCGAAGTAGTCATTGGTATGTTTCTCGTTAATAACGTACCTGCAATAATTTTATTTGACTCTGGGGCTTCCCACTCTTTCATTTCTCAGAGTTTTGTTGCCCAAAACAAATTTTCTTGTTCGCTTTTGCGAAAAAGTAAGCTGGTTCAATCCCCGGGCTCCGTGATCAAAAGCCATCTGGTCCACAAAAAATTGGAAATTGATATCAAGGGAGTCTGTTTTCCAACCACTGTGATAGTCATCGAGTATGCCAAGTTGGATGTTATTTTGGGAATGAACTGGTTTACTCAGTATCAAGTATGCATAAATTGTGCGACCCGAGAAGTCATCCTGAAAAATCAGGATGGCCAAAACATAAAATTTATTGCCCGCAAAGGTATACCCAAAAGGGAGATGGTCTTCACTGTAGTAGCAGAAGAATTGGATCTGATTCCGGTGGTCAGTGAATTTCTCAATGTATTCCCCAAAGAATTACCCGGAATGCCTCCAAACAGAGAGCTTGAGTTGGCAATTGATCTTGTACCCAGGACCGCACCGTTGTACAAAAAGTATTATCGGATGCCTTAATCCAAACTCGTGGAATTAAAGAAGCAGTTGGATTACATGCTCCAAAAAGGATATATCCGCCCAAGTTCTTCACCATGGGGATCACCTGCAATATTTGTGGACAAGAAAGATGGTGTTCTCAGAATGTGCGTGGACTACCGTCAGTTGAACGATCTCACCATCAAGATCAAATACCCACTACCAAGGATTGATGATTTTTTCGATCATCTCAGTGGTGCTAAGGTATTTTCCAAGATTGATTTAAGGACCGGATATCATCAACTAAAGATCAAGAAGGAAGATATTCCTAAGACCGTGTTCACTACTCATTACGGTCTTTACGAATATATGGTGATGTCCTTCGGTCTCACTAATGCCCCCGCCTTTTTCATGCATATGATGAATGAGGTGTTCATGGGATTCTTGGATAAGTTTGTGGTGGTTTTCGTCGATGATATTCTCATATACTCTAAAAGTGACGAGGAACACAAGGAACACCTCCGAGCAGTCTTACAGAGACTCCATGACCATTAGTTGTATGCAAAATTCAGCAAGTGTGAGTTTTGGCTCAAACAAGTCGGATTTCTAGGGCATGTTCTATCAGCAGAAGGTATTGCAATGGATCCCAGCAAAGTAAAAGATGTGCTTGATTGGGCAGCACCCACAACAGTATCGGAAGTCAGGAGTTTTCTTGGATTAGCCGGATACTACCGCCGGTTCATCGACGGATTCTCCAAAATCGCCAAGCCAATGATAGAACTCCTCAAGAAAGACAAGAAGTTCAACTGGACTGAGGATTGTGAGCAGAGCTTTAACGAGCTAGAAACCAGATTAACATCAGCACCAGTCCTGACTCTCCCAGACATTTACCGCAACTTTTACGTGTATTGTGACGCATCCAGATAAGGTATTGGGTGCGTACTTATGCAAGATGGCAAGGTGGTAGCTTACGCATCTTGCCAACTACGACCTCATGAAGGAAATTATCCTACGCATGATTTGGAACTGGCCACGGTTGTGCACTCTCTAAAGATTTGGAGACATTATCTCATTGGGAAGAGATGTCAAATATTCACCGACCACAAGAGTCTCAAATATATCTTCACTCAGCCAGACTTAAACATTCGACAGCGAAGATGGCTCGAGTTGGTCAAGGAGTATGATCTAGGAATAAATTACCATCCGGAAAAAGCTAATGTGGTCGCTGATGCCCTCAGTTGCAAGCCTGCCAATTTAAACGCCATGCTAGAGTCTTTGCCTCCAGAGCTCCAGCAAGAGATTTCTTAGCTAAACCTGGTAATTGTTGATGCCGGTCTTGCGAATATTTTGGAAGTAAATCGTACTCTAGAAGAAGAGATCCGCACGGAAAAGGCCAACAACGAGAGTCTAAAAGTATATTTCCAACTTCTGCGCGAAGGCAAGACTCAGGATTTCTCAAAGGACGCGTTGGGTACACTCAGGTTCCGAGGAAGGATATGCATACCTGAGCAAGAAGATTTGAGGAAGAAAATTTTGGCAGAAGTGCACGAATCCTCATATTCGATACACCCAGGCAGCACCAAAATGTACGAAGATCTTCGACAAATATTTTGGTGAGATGGAATGAAAAGGGACATCGCATATTTTGTCGCTTGTTGTGACATCTGCAACAAAGTAAAGGCGGAACACCAGATACCCATCGGACTTCTCCAACCTCTACCCGTCTCACAATGGAAATGGGACGATGTCTGCATGGACTTTATCACCGGTCTACCCAAGACTCACCGAGGCAATGATGCTATATGGGTCATAGTGGACACGATGACAAAAGTGGCTCACTTTGTTCCCATCCGCACCACCCTCCGCGCTGGTCAACTCCCACAGTTGTATGTGTCTCGGATTGTCAGTCTGCATGTAGTGCCAAAAACAATCACTTCAGACCGAGGTTCATTGTTTACCACTGCATTTTGGTCCTGACTCCATCAAGCTTTGGAAACCGCTCTCAAATATAGCACCTCCTATCATCCACAGACAGACGGTCAGACCGAGCGAGTGAATCAAATCCTTGAAGATATGCTGCGAGCATGTGCCTTAGCCCATGGACCCAAATGGGAAGATTGTCTGCCATATGCAGAATTCTCGTACAACAACAATTTTCAAACCAGCCTGAAAATGTCACCCTTTGAAGCATTATATGGTCGTAAGTGCCGCACTCCATTAAATTGGTCTCAAACCGGAGACAGCCATATCTTCGGTACCGATCTGATATTGGAGGCAGAGAAGCAAGTCAAGGAAATTCGAGATAGACTTCAACTGGCTAAGTCATGACAGAAAAGATATTATGATGCCAAGCATAGACCAGTCAGTTTTGAACCCGGTGAACATGTGTATCTCCGAGTCACCCCCATGAAGGGAGTCAAGAGATTTCAGACCCGAGGTAAACTGGCACCAAGATATATTGGTCCGTTCCCGGTCATGACACGAGTTGGCACCGTTGCTTATCAGTTGGAATTGCCACCAGAATTATCAGACGTACACAACGTGTTCCACGTGTCACAGCTGAGAAGGTGTATTTCACCACCCGAGAAAAGGACTAATATGTCAGAAATTGAGCTTGCCAAGGATTTAACTTATGAGGAGAGACCGTTCAGAATCTTGGATGAGGCAGAAAGGGTTACACGCAGCAAAGCAATCAAATTTTACAAGGTCCAGTGGGAGCATCACACAGAAGAAGAAGCAACCTGGGAAAGAGAGGAATTTTTAAGGACAACCTACCCAGAACTGTTTTCCCAGGCAACCGAATCTCGAGGACGAGATTCATCTTAAGTGCGGGAGGTTTGTGACAGCCTGGTTTTTGTCTTCTCTCTTTTCCCGGACTTCTAGTTTCCTTTGCTTTGGATTTGGTGTTCTGAATCAATTCAATTGGATTTGAACACTTGGGCCAACCCTTGATTTTCACCCAAGTGCCACATCCACCTCTAACTCACCTTTTCTTCTCTGAAAAACTCCAACAAAAGCCCAATGGATATTTTTCATAAAAGAAAATTATTCATTTTCCTCCCTGAAAATCACTTCAGAGAAGAAAGCTCCAAAGCAACCCCTAGATTTCTTGCTCCAAAAATCCTGAATAAATTCACAAATATTCTTTGAACCCTAGGGCTCCTCCCTGAATGGTCATTTTGCACAACAAGTATATTTTTGCTTGATCTTTTGGGGCTGATCTTTTCTGAGCTTGATTACCTTCCTAAGAGATCACTAAACCCCAAAGCACAACCCTTAACTCTCACTAGATTTTTGTCAATTAAGCTCACAAGTTTCTTTCCAGAAACTTGCCAGGAAGATAGCCACTCCCATAGTGCACCTATGATCCAACCAAACATGCAAAACAACTAAAACCTCTAAGACTAGCGGCCAGACATATTGTTTGGGCTTAGCTCAGCCTGATGCCATTGTTCACGCAGTGACCTCGTTCGTCCAAGGTGGTTGGCATGCGTCCGACGCGCTCTGCGTTGCGCCAACGCCTCTGTTTTTTGCGTGCTCGCTGCCCTCGCTACAACTCCTTGACAAACCGCGCCACCATCTTCATTTGAGACCCCTTAACTGTACCCTGGCGCTCGCCGACGCCGGAGCTCGCTGCAGCGAGCACGGGCACAGTGCGACCAATGCAACAGTGCGCCCGTGCCCCCGTGTTAGTCGAGTACCACGCTACTGTGCTCGTCGCAGCTTGCCTACATCTCCCGCATGACCTCCGGCGTCTTCCCCCTCTCTCACTGACGCCATTCGTCGCCGGGCGAGGCTCCAAAGAACTCTAGTGAGCTCTCGATCCCCGCCTCGGCCTCGGCTATAAACAGAGCTCCCCCAAGCTCGTTCCTCTCCTTAGACACACTCATCACACCTACACACACCCGTAGAGTGCCGCAGCCCGACCGGGCAGGCCTCTGGCCGCCGTCCCCGACCCGAGCTCGCCGGCGATCGCCCTCCTCTGCCCCACCCGCTCCAGAGCCGCTCGCGCTCAACTGACCCCTCCGGCATGTTCGTCGTGATCCACTAGTGCATGCTGGTGCTGCTGGAGCTGCTGGACTGGCCCTGCGTCGTCGGAACCACCATCTCCGATGAGCTCCGCCCGCTGCCGCCGCTGGAGAGCTCCGTTCCAACCCCGTCCGGCCACCCCTAGCCATGCTACGGGTACGGGCAGGTGCGCCTCGATCTCCTCTTCAATCCTATCCCTCTAGATCTTGTCGTCGGGCACTCCTCGTCAGAGAAAGCACCGTCGCCGCGCTGCCCGCCTTTATTTCTCTCTCTCCCACTCCGGCCTGACAGCTGGGGTCCACTGTTAGGCACTCAGGCCGCGCCCGAAGCAGTATGAGTGGTCGCGCCCTGGCGTTTTACGCCTTTGACGTCACCCCCCTAGTTTTTCTTTTTAATTCAAATTTAGTTCAAATTTGACCAGAACTTTGACTAGCTGTAACTTTTATTCTACAAGTCCAAATGAGTTGATTCATTTTGCATTATGTTCTTACTGGAAAATACTAGCAGCACACCCAAGATGGGATTTTTTCCTTGCTACCTAGAATTTGTGGTAATTTTCAGAAGTGTTCATGATATTTTCTTTTTGTCATTTGATTTATTTTCAGAAGGTGAAGCTTGTCTTGAAGGCATCCAGGAGGAGTGTGAAGCTCCTCTGCACTAAGGCAAACCACAACAAATTAATCATGGTGTCTTTGCCATATCCATGATTTTCTACTTCAATTTAGATGATATTCATTGCATATAGTATTAAAAACAAATGATGCTTGTGTTATTTAGTGTGTCATGATCAAAATTCTTAGTTAACAGAAATGAATGCTTGAAACTAGTGAGCTATAGCTTGAGTAGTTTATCTAAGTAAATTTTGTCCTAACTATGGTATTATGAGCATGAGTATTATTTTTGCTATATGAAAAATGAGTTTTATTAGATAAATACCAACTAAAGTGATGAGTAGAAATAACTAGTAAGAAGGACTAGAAATGTTGCAAGTTGAGTTTGTGCAAGTAGAACTTTGAATAAGGTTGATCTGTTATTGCTAAGTGATATATGATGCATGATAGATGGTTGCATGAGCATGGAATATTGTGACTCGAGCATTTTATTTTCAAGTTAAACCTGATAATAATTCAACTTGAACTTAAAAGTTGGTCGGGTCATGGTGCCACTGAATCGGGCTGCCAAGTGCAACCACATTTGCCTTAGTATGGGGAGGTCGTAGTCGTTCCGTTGTCATGCTTCTTGTCGGTGCCTCCAACTAGGGAAGGTTATGGGCGTGCATTACCCTAGCCGGTAAGTAGACATAACCTTGTGGACTTGTTGTTGTATGGTACCGTGTCCCCGTTTGGGACTGTTTATTTTCCACGACAGTGGTTGTTTTGCCTTTGGTAGGCTCGGTCACCCAGGACTGATCCGAGAGGGAAGTTGGTCGGAGTGGCCGTAAGAGTGTCATGGCAATGGGAGGGTTCGTTTGGATTGCCGTTGGTCCACCCGAATGGGAGTGCAAGGCCATGGGTTCCGTGGCGTGGGTAAAGTGTGCTACCTCTATAGAGTGTATTAAGCTATCGATAGCCGCGCCGGTGGATAAGGGCCCAGTTCATAAGTAAGTCACACCATGGATCAACATTCATAGGACATTCACATTTGTGCCCCTAACTCGAACCCACTACTCAAATTTACCCCTAACTTTTTGATGTGCTCAAATTTGCCCCTAAAAAGCATTTTAAGTCACAGGAATGCCCTTCCATCTGGTCAAAGTTGTTTGACCAAAACTTTGAAAATTCTTTACAAATTCATATGAACTTAGAAGAATGCAAAATAAGATATCAAAATGCTCATAAAAACAACACCTATATGAACATGTCATTTACGTTCATGACAAAAGCACTCTTTAAAGCTTTTTAGGGTTTATAACATTAAAAAAATTAGGGTGAATGCAAATAAATGCACATGTATGTGAGGAACGTAAATGACATGCGCGTATTGGTGATGTTTTTATGAAAATTTTGATATCTTGTTTGCATTTTTTTGACTTCGTACGAATTTGTTATGAATTTTCAAAGTTTGGTCAAACAACTTTGACCAGATGGAAGGGCATTCCTGGGACTTAAAATGCTTTTTAGGGGCAAATTTGAGCACATCAAAAATTTAGGGGTAAATTTGAGAGTGGGCGCAAATTAGGGGCATAAATGTAATTCTCCCTTCATAAATAATCTTGCACACTAAGTTATTTGCATCGCACTGGTTGAGTTATGATGATGTTAGTGAGATTGACTGTTGTGGTATTACTTGTGATCCGGGAGTGATCACTGTGGGGTTCTGAGGTAACTTGTTAAACCAGGTGTGATTCCATTCGTGGTCCGGCGTGATCACTGTCAGTTGTGAGGCAACCTGTTGGTAAGAGAGTCCGAGTGACTCGATGCACAATTTTGGTCACGACATGAGTAGCATGTTGATACTTGCATTGAACTTGTTTAAATGTCATGATGTTGTTTGTCATTATGGTGTTGCTTGTTATGAGCTTGCAAGTACATTCAATGTACTGAACTGGCGTGTTATGCCAGATTTCAGGAAAGTCTAATTGGATCGGAGTGCTGTCGTGTCCAGACCGTGTCCACATTGGTGTCCCCGTGCTATGGAGTCCCGCTAAGTCGTTATTCCGCTACCGTGTAGATGTCGTGTTCGAGGCCCCCTTTATGTTCACTAAATAATGTACATATTGTTCAGTCGCACCGAGTGTGCCGCTTGGCCTCACTACTTGATGTAATGTAACACTATGCTTCCGCTAGTTTCAATAAAGCGATGATTTCTGTACCAAGATATTGTGTGTTGCCAGAAGACATGATCTCTGGGTTGGCAATGCAAGGTAAACCGGTCGCTCTGAGCCGGGGTGCCACAGCCAGTGACTAACGAGTTATCCGACTTAAAGCATCAGATTAATAACATGACAACCGCCATCTTTGGTAAGTAATGTTGTACTTCAATCTTTCACCACCAATGTATAACGACCATTAGCCGTCTTATCAATATCTTTGCTGATGCAGGCTCCAGAAGTTCCAAGCTGGGTGAAGACATGCGTATAAAGCTTAAGGCTGCATATACCCTTGTGGAGCAGTTGTACACTAGTGCTCAATAGGCTATTTCTGCTGTCTCACATAAGAAGCAACCACCTTCACTCATCAAGGAAGTGTTGGAGAAACTGTATGTGCTGCCGCAAAGAGTTGAAGAACTAAAGCGATCAGCCGCCAGAGCCGGTGCCATCACTGCGCTGAGCCAGGCAAAGGCATGGCAAGCAGAACTTGACCCAAAAGAATTAGCCTCCGGCTGCCCAAGCTTGAAAGAAGACAGGTCTCCCTTCGAAGCACCAAATTTCACCAAGTGCGTAAGAGAAATGCACCCTTTGGCAAGCAAGCTAGTGGAGGAGACTGACTTGTCAAAATATCAGGCGGCTTATACCAAAGAGAACTCGAGAGTAACAGCGCCGGTTCATGAGGCCATGGACCTCATCCTGCAAACACGTAAGCACACCTTCGCTCCTGATATTAATCCATCGAGCCTTATAGATGATGAAGCTGAATTTAGAGCATCGACTGGGATCAACTAGGCCACATCTGACTTCCAACCAATGGGTGAAGAAGAAGAAGAAGAAGAAGAAGAAGAAGATGAAGACAAAGAAGAAGAAGAAGAACTTGTGCAAGATGACCCAGAGTCTTCAACACGCCAAGCCCAGAACAACTGGCCCAAGGGAACGGCTCTCAAACTACAACTTAGTGCTTTCTTTTAAAAAATAATTTTAATCAACTTGGGCCTTGGAAAGCCTTGTAATAGGCTAGTTTGAAAACCATGATCTATCATGCCATCGTGCATGTTTTAAGCTTCAAACTGGTGATGCATTTTCAGTGTGCCTTTCATAAATTTTCAAGGAAGATTATACTATTTTCAATGTTCCTGTGCATATAATCAATAGCATATGCCCTGGCGGTTTACCCCAGGGTGGGTCACAACGCCCAACAAAACGTTATCTGGTGACATTAAAGTCTATAACCAGGGCGGGTTATCAAAACCTCACATATTCATATAACAAGTAAACAGACATGTGAAATTGGTTCACACTGCCAACTTACATCGCCATATCCGGTGAGGATGACAGCCCAAAGACTTAGAGTGCATAACTCCAAGTGCACTATCCAAGTTTACTGGCGACTTAACATCCAAAGCCAGAACGGGTTATCAAAACCCCGGATATGCTCAAATATGACCCATAATGATTAAGGCTACATAGCCTGAATTGTTTTAAACCATATGTCAATATGGTACAAGGATATGAACCCAAACTATGTTCAGGGAAAATAACAAATCAGAAAAAGCAAGGCTTTCATAGGCTGCCAAGCCTCAATATCAAGTGTTTTTCATGAGCCGAACAACCACTGAGTTAATCCTTCATTCAAAACCTATAAGTCGGGCCTCACATGACCAACCACTATTTTAACTTTGGACAAGTTCAGGGTCTTTATAAGATTGACTGTCAAGAGTAGGGCGGGTCATTCCAGGATTACCTGGGTGGAGTGGCAAACATACAAGGCAGGATAAAACCGGAATTTGGTCTTTACACCTAGCGTACAAGCCAATCAAAAGGGTAAATAAAGATATGTTCATTGAACAGGGAGCCCCCAAGTGACGTATAGTGAGCACTGAAGGCAGGATACCCATGTTTGAACTGCGCTCTGCAGCAAGTTCTCTTTGGTCACCTTTAACTCGGGCAACAAGCCCCCAAGCGATTTGTAACAAGGCGCGCAAGCCGGATCAACAGGGTAGTCACAGCTATGCTTAATGAGCAGGAAGCCCCCAAGTGATCTTACGAATTGAGAATAAAGACTCACACACTCAGAAATGAAACGACAGAGGCCCTGAATTATCAGGGATGCCGGCTTTATTATACTTCATCATGATATATACACGGATGAAAATATGTACAACACAAGAGTCGGTGGCTCAAGTGTAATAAGGCCGAAGATGAGCAATGTTCCAAGGCCAGCGGGTCTCCTCCTCCGATGTGCGTGAGTCCTTGTGGTCTCGAATATCAATGAGGTAGTATGACCCGTCGTTCAGGTTTTTGCTAACCACAAAAGGCCCTTCCCAAGGTGGGAATAATTTGTGCATGTCTGTCTGATCCTGGATGAGCCGGAGCACCAAATCACCTTCTTGAAAGGTTCGAGTTTTAACCCGGCGGCTATGATAGCAACGCAGATCTTGCTGGTATATCACCGAACGAGCTGCTGCGAGATCACGCTCTTCATCCAGCAAATCAAGAGCATCTTGACATGCTTTTTTTCGTTATCAGCTTCAATATAAGCTGCCACACGGGGCGAGTCATGACGGATGTCACTGGGAAGAACTGCCTCTGCTCTATAAACCATGAAGAAGGGCGTATGACCCGTAGGTCTGTTTGGGGTAGTATTGATACTCCAAAGCACTGAGGGAAACTCCTCAACCCGACAACCCAGCGTCCTCTGCAAAGGGACCATAAGCAGGGGTTTTATACCTCTTAAGATTTCCTGATTGGCCCTTTCGGCTTGATCATTGGACTGGGGGTGAGCCACTTATGAAACATCAAGACGAATATGCTCTTGTTGACAGAATCTTTTCATAGCACCCTTAGACAGGTTAGTGCCATTATCTGTTATGATGCTACAAGGATAGCCAAAACGAAAAATCACCACTTTAATGAATTGAACCACCGTTGCCGCATCACACTTGCTGACCGGCTCTGCCTCAACCCACTTTGTGAACTTGTCAACCGCCACCAAAAGGTGGGTCTTTTTGTTCTTGGATCTCTTGAAAGGTCCGACTATATCCAGCCCCTAGACTGCAAATGGCCAAGTAATTGGAATCATCCTCAATTCTTGAGCTGACACATGAGCTCCCCTGTATAATTTCTGACAGCCATCACACTTGCTAACCAGATCTTCCGCATCAGCATGAGCCGCCATCCAATAAAACCCTTGATGAAAAGCCTTAGCGACGAGAGACTTAGAGCCGCCATGATGGCCGCAATCTCCTTTATGAACCTCCCTTAGAATCTCACGGCCCTCCTCAGGAGAGATACAACACTGTAACATCCCTGTGACACTGCATCGGTGTAACTCGCCATTGGTAATGGTCATTGACTTAGACCACCGGGTTATCAGCCTGGCCAAAGTTTCATCCTCAGGTAACTCGTCCCGGGTCATATAAGCCAAATTAAGAACTGTCCAGTCAGGAATAGCATGAAGAGCCGCCACCAACTGTGCTTCCGGGTCAGGGATAGCAAGAGCCTCTTCTGTAGGCAATTTAACTGAAGGATTACTCAGAACATCAAGAAAGACATTAGGTGGTACTGGCTTATGCTAAGACCCCAGCCGGCTTAAAGCATCAGCCGCCTCATTTTTCCTGCGATCAATATGTTCCACTTGATAACCTTTGAAATGACCAGCAATATCATCAACTACCCCGCGATAAGTCGCCATGAGTGGGTCTTTGGAATCCTAAGTTCCCGAGACTTGCCGAGCCACCAGATCTAAATCGCTAAAACACCTGACCTGACTTAGGTTCATCTCTTTGGCCATCCGAAGACCGTGGAGTAAAGCCTCGTATTCAGCTGCATTGTTAGTGCAAGGAAACCTTAACCTTAAGACATAACAAAACTTATCACCTCGTGGGGAAGTCAAAATAACTCTAGCCCCGAGCCTTCCAACTGCCTGGATCCATCAAAGTAAACCGTCCAATACGTATTTTTTGGCTTATCCTCAGGCATCTGCAACTCTGTCTAGTCATTGATGAAATCCACAAGTGCCTAAGACTTAATGGCTGTTCTAGGCATATATTTCAGACCATGGGGTCCAAGCTCAATGGCTCACTTAGCCACCCGGCCAGTAGCTTCTCTGTTTTGAATAATATCCCCAAGAGGAGTAGAACTGACCACGGTGATGGGATGACCAAGGAAATAATGCTTCAACTTGCGACCAGCCATGAATACTCCATAGGCCAGCTTCTGCCAATGTGGGTACCTCTGTTTAGACTCAATTAATACTTCAGTGATATAGTAAATCGGCCTTTGAACCGGATATTCCTTGCCTGATTCCTTCCTCTCCACAACAACTGCCACACTGACGGCTCTGTTGTTAGCAACCACATATAAAAGCAATGGCTCCTTATCAATAGGAGCTGCAAGAACCGGCGGCTCAACCAACTATTTCTTAAGCGCCTCGAACGCCTTGTTGGCAGCATCACTCCAGACAAAGTGATCTATCTTTTTCATCATCTGGTATAAAGGAATAGCCTTTTCCCCCAAGCGGCTTATAAACGGACTTAAGGCCGCAATACGACCTGCCAAACGTTGAACGTCATTAATACACACCGGCTTGGCCAAGGAAGTGATAGCCTTGATCATCTCCGGGTTAGCTTCAATACCTCTCTCAGAGACCAGAAAACTCAAGAGCTTGCCTGCTGTCATGCCAAAAACACATTTGGCCGGGTTAAGCATCATCTTGTAGACCCGAAGATTGTCAAAAGTCTCCTTCAAATCATCTAGCAAGGTCTCCTTCTTCCTGGATTTCACAACTATATCATCCACATAAGCATGAACATTTCGTCCAATCTGGTTGTGGAGGCAATTCTGAACACAATGCTGATAAGTCCTGTGGGCACTCTTGAGCCCAAAAGGCATAGACACGTAGTAGAAGGCTCCAAAGGGAGTGATGAAAGATGTCTTCTCCTGGTCCTTAACTACCATCCTGATCTGATGATAACCAGAATAAGCATATAAAAAACTCAAATGCTCACAGCCCGTCGTAGCATCAAGGATATGATCAATATGAGGGAGAGCAAAAGGATTAGCTGGACAGGCCTTGTCAAGGTCCGTGTAATCCACACACAACCGCCAAGAGCCGGTCCACTTCTTCACCAATGGCCTTACGCCTCTCTTCATTAAAATGACGAAGGAATTGCTTGACCGGTTTAAACTTCGGATCAATATTGAGAGTGTGCTCAGCAAGTTCCCTCGGTACATTCGGCATGTCAGAAGGCTTCCATGCAAAGATGTCCCGGTTCTCACAGATGAACTCGATGAGCGTGCTTACCTATTTTAGATCCATGTTAGCACTGATGATGAACTGCTTGGATGAATCACCAGGGGCGAAGTAAACCTGTTTAGTGTCATCCGCCGACTTAAACTTCAACAAAGGGTCCTTCTCTGTGGTTGGCTTCTTCAAGGGGGTCATATATGCCGGGTCAACATTATCTTTATAGAACTTCAGCTCCTTCGTTGCACAAGCAGACTCAGCATAGGCGGCGTAACCTTCTTCACACTCCAAAGCTATCTTTCTATCTCCATGCACCGTGCTGGTACCCTTACAACCCGGCAACTTCAGCTGTAGATAAACATAACAAGACCATGCCATAAATTTGGCATAAGCCAGCTGTTCGAACAAGGCATTATAAGGGCTCTTGATCTTGACCACCTCAAAAGTCAATTTTCGACCCTGTAGTCATACTCGTTACGGAAAACTACCTCCAAGGATATCTTACCCACTGGATATGCCGACCTACCGGGCACCACCCTATGAAAGACTGTAGAAGACGGCTTAATATCTTTTTCAGTCAAATTCATATGGCAAAAAGTATCATAGTAAAGGATACTGATACTACTGCCCCCATCCATGAGCACCTTAGTGAACTTGCACTCTCCGACCTGAGGTGCCACCACCAAAGCTAGTTGACCCGGATTATCAACCCTGGGCAGGTGATCCTCACGGCTCCATACAATTGGCTATTCTGACCATCGTAAGTATCGAGGCACCGCCGGCTGAACCAAGCTCACCGATCGTTTATGAACCTTCTGGCCTCGCTTACACAAACTCGTGGTAACAACATGATATTGACCACTATTCAGCTGCTTTGGATTACTCTGATTGTCGGGCTGCTGTTGTTGATTACCTTGATATTAGGTTGCTCATTGAAACCACCTTGATTTCCTTGGACCTAAAATCCAGAGTTTGAACTGCCACCCCCAAAGCCGGGCCCTTGAGAGTCGGATCCTGACCCGCCATGTGGGCCATGATTGTCCTGATAAAAACTAGAATTTCTAGATTCCCTCATGATGAAGTAATCTTCCCATAGATGGGTTGCCGGCTTATCTTGAGAACCGTGCTTTGGGCAAGGCTGATTCATTATCGCCTCAAGATTGAATTTTGGCCCGCCAAACCGGGGCACTGATGACTTCCTCTTACGACGCTGATTATTATTCTACGTGTTGGTATTAGCCACAAAGTCTGACCACCGTCAGTTTGCTTGCACTTCCATTATTACCTTGACCCGCTGAATTGTGTTGTTGTCCCCTAGCATTACCGTTCTTCTTCCCCTTGCCAGCCTTCTCTTCATCAGACTCAGGGTCCTTAGTGTTATCAGAATCTACGTACTTGACAAGAGCCGCCATAAGCTCCCCCATATCATTGCAGTGGCGCTTAAGCCGCCCCAACTACTGTTTGAGGCGAAGGAACCGGCAATTTTTCTCCAAAATTAGGACGGCTGAGCAGACATTGATGATGTCCGACGAGTGGATAATGGCTGAGATCTGGCGTACCCAATGGGTGGTTGATTCGCCCTCACTTTGGACACAAGTGTCGAAATCAAGAATTGACGTGGGCTGCTTGCATGTATCCTTGAAATTCTGAATAAAGCGTTCCTTCAATTCAGTCCATAATCTGATGGAGTTAGGGGGCAATCCCTTTAGCCAGGTGCGGGCCGGCCCATCCAACATCATGGTGAAATACTTAGCGCACGCATCGTCATTGACGTCCAACATCTCCATGGCCATCTCGTAGCTCTCAATCCCAGCTCCGGGGGTTGATCCGCTGTGTAATTGGGTACTTTTTGAGGGCCCTTGAAGTCCTTGGGTAATCGCTCGTTGCATAGAGCCAGCCCTAAACACAGCACACCCACCATCCTGGAAGTCATCCCAGCTTCAATGGGCGTTGAAGGGTTTAACTGAGGTTGCTGAGCCACCAACTGAGCCGCTAGCTCTGCCTCTCGGCGTGCCCTGGCTAGATCTACCAAAAACTGAGCACGGCTATCAGCCGGTGGCAGGTCATGCCCACGGGGCTGGTTAAGGTGCCGCTCACTGCTCGAAACTGTCAGTGACTCAATGCGTCGGCTATAGCTTTGACTCTGACACGGAGTTGAATGAATTCAATTATGGCTGTAGGAGTAAGCCGCCTGCTGAACCACCGCCGTCTAAAGAAGCTCCATAGCCTTCCAAGCCTCAACAGCCGCAGGAGACTCGCCTATCATAGGGAGAGCCGCTAGCCGTGATGCCGCGGCAATCATGTTGTCCAACGGGTTAGAGAAGAGACCCGGAGGTGTTCAAACTCGTTGAGGCAGGGTTAAATTTACATGGGCCGAATATGCTGCGTGGGGCTAAGCCGCCGCTCCAGTCCTAGGCGCTTCAGGGGCCCGGGTCACACCGAACGGGTTACTTGGTCCTGCCCCAAGCGTATTGAAAAGATTCCTAGCATCAAACTCCATAGGCAGACGACTCTGGTATCTCCTGTGAAAAATGGCATTTGATGCATTCTGATCCAAGCTTAAGCAAAAGTTTTCTTCTTGAATCTGCTGCAATTCTACATCCAAGGCGGCTCGCTCTGTTGCCATCCTAGCATTCTCAGCATTAAGATCCTCCTTGGCTTGAGCTATCTCATCTCGCAACTTTGCAATGTCCACATTATGTTGTGCTTGATTGGCCGGGGTTACCTCCACAGTTAGCAAAGTTGCCAAAGCCTCCAAGATTTCAGATAAAACTTGAGCCGACGGACGCACAGGGCCACCTGCCCGGGCTATCGCAGCGGCTGTTGAACCGGAAGTCATAGCTGCAGCAATTATCGAATTGAGCACCGGTTGTGTGCCGGCCATGAAGAGCGCAACCTAGCTCGGTGGCTCATAGGGGTCCAGAATACTGTCGCCATCGGAACAGCCCCCAAGCCCACCATCTTGCAACTGATACATGGAATTCGTCTAGCTGGTGGAGGACTCATCATCAGAGTAGATGGCTGTCTCTCCACCGGACACAGATCCTTCCTCAAGATCCACTCCGTGAGTAAAACCCACAAAAGCATGCTTCACGGTGGCTTGAACCTTGGTGGGTCGCACGCGCTAAGCCGTCTGGATGATGTCGGTGCAGGTGTCCGGCTCCGACTCCGACTCGTCGATCTTGCCAATGAAAACGTGGATTCCGCCGAAGGGGACCCGGTACCCGTATTCGATTGAATCGGCCTCGGGACCCCAGCCTACGCTGTCGATGTAGATTTTGCCGCGGTGACTCTTGGTCATCTGGCCCACGGCGTATCCCTTGATCCCTGAGAAGCTGCCCTTCAAGAACTCTAAACCACCGTGCTCTGGCCCCATAGTGGGCGCCAATTGTCGTGGACTTAACACAGCAGATGCCCTAGCAAAAGGACTTAGGTGTGGAGCCATCGCAACTAGGATAACTTAAAGGGGTTGAACAGGAAAAAGGACGCAGAGAGTTTACCCAGGTTTGACCCCTCTCAATGAGGTAAAAACCTACTCCTGTTTTTGGTTGTATAGCTTGGGTTTCCATTACCAGGGAGCGAATATGCTTGACCTAGTGCATGGTTAATTGTTTCTTGAATTAACCCACTGCCGGGTCACCCCTTTATATACAGGTTGATGTCCGGCGGCTTACAGAGTCTCGTCTGGCTAACACAAATGGGACCGGCTCGGTTTCTAACTAAGCTTGCCTTACAGAACAAGTCATCTCCTGACGGTTCACACCTTTGGGCCTTGAGTCGCCTCCGGGCCTTGGGCCTTCAATAAACTTGATTCATAAACCATCATCTTCATGCTTAAGTCACCAATGGCATGACCCGGCCCCTCCTAGGCGGGTCATACCTAGGAGTTATATCCCCAACACAAATAGTTCTGTATTCCTCTATCACTATCCAAGGAAGAGTGTTTTGCATAAGAGTGCGGTAAATTTTGAGGAAAGTATTTTCTACAAAAGACTGAGTGGGACGATAGTGCAACTCAACGAGATTATAGAATCTTTGTAATCAGGTAAAAAAAAAGAAACGCTAGAAGTGATTCTAGAATTTCCTACCACGACTGATACAGAAGACTCCACATGAGATCTGGAGACTTCGGTCAAACTTGCAGCTGAACTATATAGGTTGGGAAAATTTGTGCAAACCTTTGTGGTGTGCAGACGAAATATTGTTGAATAAAAAATGAACATATAATACACGGAGGAGCCTTGATGGCACTGACTCCAGAATTAGCTATATGCCAAAATAATCCGAGACAGTATCCATATACATAATTCAAGTTCAGAACTTGATGGACACTCTGGAAGGCTTAGAGTCTAAAGTATAGTAATGGATATATAAACTGACAAAAATAAAATGTTTTATAATATTTGACTTGTTATAAATAGTTTATGACAAGATCAAGGAGTTGACTATGACGAGACTGTGTCATCGTAGCAATACTTATAGTTTGTTCGGGTTAAACTAGCAATTACAAAATATTTCAATTATGAGATATAATAGAAGGATGTCAAAATGATTTCCATTAGATGGAAATAGAACCATGGTTGTATGTGTGGTGCGGTCCAAGTTAATTTTGTTAATCCAGAGGATGCTAGTAAGTGCGCAAACTTCAAGAGATCCTATAATGGACTAAACCAAGTATAATGGAGTTGGAATATCTTTGTTCTGATGAAATGGTCAAATAATTTGATTTCATCAAGGAAAGGAAACTTGCTTGTATTTACAAGAAAGTAAGTGGGAGGGTGATAATATTTCTAAACACTGTGTGCGCATGATACATTGTTGATTGGAAATTATATAAATTTCTTGAAATGAATCAAGACTTTATTGAAACTAGTTTTTCAGTAAAGTACTTAGGCAATATAGTCTTGGTATTACGCATAATAATCTATGGAGATAATAGTGTCTAATCGAGCTTAGCAAAAATACATGTTGACAATATACTAAAGCAGTTTAGTATGAAAAATGCCAAGAAGATTTTCTTGTCGAAGTCACATGGAAGAAGCTTTAAGCAAGAATCGGTATCCTGAAATACTAATGAGCGAAATACATGATTTCAATCACACTTGTGTTGATTATATTTCATGGTATGTAAACAGCCAGAAGTGAATGAAAGGTTATGCACTGAAGAAGTGGGAGTTGACCATGAACCTTTGCGTTCATGCCCATGGACACGATGTAGATCTTATCATGGAAGCTTTCCGTAATAATAAGTATCCCCTTGGTATAAATTCATCTTGTATCTGTGGTTTGATCCTTTGCAATCATGGTTCCGACCATGTAGTTCTCGTTTGAATCCATTTCCCAGACAAGTTAAAGTACTTGTATTCAGCAGATCAATACACCGATCCAACCTTTACTCTGATCTTTCTTCGAGTATTACACTCTGGTATCTCGAGAAGATCACGGTACGTACTACGTTACTTATGAGTTTTCCATCAAGTATTATTCTCACCGATTTTAGTTTCCCCCGGGTTCTGGGTTGTTTGTCACTTGAAACACCGATAACTGAATTGAGTCTGCACTGCAGTTCAGTAACTCATATTAATCTCCGTTGCTTATGAGTTTTTTTTACTCAATCATGTCTTTCCTAGCCTGACCGGCTACATTGTTATCATGCAAATTTTAACCGTGCTACCGAGTACTTCTTCCTGGTGCACATTTTTGACAATGAGCTAAGCCTGTGTCAAACTTTCATCATCATGTCGTTTTTCTTACACAACATAACAGAATCCAAGCTAGCATCACATCCACTTGTTCCAGTGACCTTTAGCTTCACTATCCCATCTACTTTGATCATCTTACTTATCGATTACATCTTCATGAAACCTCTCAACAAAATGTGTCATGATCATTGTCAACATTTTGACTTCTTCTGAGATGTCAATTGAATTCATGGTGGGAAATGCCATCCTTGCCCCTCGATGATTTGTATTATCATCGACAACATCCTTGACTTCCTGCCAACACAAACTTGGTTCTTTTATGTCTGTACTCAGATGTTTTTGTTTTTGCTGACATATGTATTTGAGACTTCGTGGCCTTGGCTTGTAATATAAAGCTTTATGTTTGAATATGTATCTAGAGCTGTCTTGTGATATATTCCCGTGAGTCTTTGATCTTAAAACTCTGCCTATGTTGTCTCAACATAGCCGGCCCCAAGCTCGGGTAAAGGAGGAGGGTTGTGATAAGCTTGGCGAGCCAACATAAAAACTCGGCCACTCTTATGGAGATGAAACCCGAAAGATTTTTGTTGGGGCGTAACCCTCTCAGCGACGCGCCACATCGGAACCCGGGTGTGGTGGAAATTGAGCAAGGACCAGGCCGTAACTCCGTAGGTGGCGCGCCGTATCTTGATCCAGATACGGTGGCAAGTGAGCGAGGATCGGGTCGTCGCATCCTTAGTGGCGCGCTACATCGGCGCCCGGATGTAGTGGAAAATGAGCAAGGGTCTTCGCATTTGACTCGACGAGTGCGAAGGGTAAGGAAGCTAGCTGAGCCTAGGAGGATTCGCTTAGGTAGCTGGAACGTAGGGTCTCTGACAGGGAAACTTCGGGAGCTAGTTGATGCAGCGGTGAGGAGAGGTGTTGATATCCTTTGCGTCCAAGAAACCAAATGGAGAGGATAGAAGGCGAAGGAGGTGGAGGATACTGGCTTCAAGTTGTGGTACACAGGGATGGCTGCAAACAGAAATGGCGTAGGCATCTTGATCAACAAGAGCCTCAAGTAAGACGTCAAGAGACGTGGGGACCGGATTATCCTAGTCAAGCTGGTAGTTGAGGACTTGGTTCTCAATGTTATCAGCATGTATGCCCTGCAAGTTGGCCACAATGAGAACACCAGGAGGGAGTTCTGGGAAGGCCTGGAAGACATGGTTAGGAGTGTACCGATTGGTGAGAAGCTCTTCATAGGAGGAGACCTCAATGGCCACGTGGATACATCTAATACATGTTTTCAAGGGGCGCATGGGTGCTTTGGCTATGGCATCAGGAATCAAGAAGGAGAAGATGTCTTAAGCTTTTCTCTGGCCTACAACATGATTGTAGCTAACACCCTCTTTAGAAAGAGAGAATCACAACTGGTGACTTTTAGTAGTGGCCAACACTCTAGCCAGATTGATTTCATCCTCTCGAGAAGAGAAGATAGGCGTGCATGCCTAGACTGTAAGGAGATACCTGGAGAGTGTTGTACCCCAAGATAAGCTGGTGGTTGCTGACTTCCGCTTTCGGATTCGTGTCCAGCGGGATAAGCGTGCCAAAGTTGCTAGAACGAAGTGGTGGAAGCTCAAGCGGGAGGTAGCTCAGGCGTTCAAGGAGAGGGTCATTAAGGAGTGCCCTTGGGAGGAAGGAGGGGATGCGAACAATGTGTGGATGAAGATGGCAACTTGCATTCGTAAGGTGGCCTCGGAGGAGTTTGGAGTGTCCAGGGGAAGGAGAAGCGAAGATAAGGATACCTGGTGGTGGAATGATAATGTCTAGAAGGCGATTAAAGAGAAGAAAGATTGCTTCATACGCCTATACCTGGATAGGAGTGCAGACAACATAGAGAAGTACAAGATGGCAAAGAAGGCTGCAAAGCGAGCTGTTGGTGAAGCAAGGGTCGAGCATATGAGGACCTCTACCAGCGGTTAGGCACGAAGGAAGGCGAAAGGGACATCTATAAGATGGCCAAGATCCGAGAGAGGAAGACGAGGGACATTGGCCAAGTCAAATGCATCAAGGACGGAGCAGTCAAACTCTTGGTGAAGGACGAGGAGATTAAGCATAGATGGCGGGAGTACTTCGACAAGTTGTTCAATGGGGAGAATGAGAGTTCTACCATTGAACTGGACGACTCCTTTGATGAGACCAGCATGTGTTTTGTGCAGCGAATCCAGGAGTCTGAGGTCAAGGAGGCTTTAAAAAGGATGAAAGGAGGCAAGGCGACGGGTCCTGATTGTATCCCCATTGAAGTGTGGAAAGGTCCCGGGGACATAGCGATAGTATGGCTAACCAAGCTTTTCAACCTCATTTTTTGGGCAAACAAGATGCCAGAAGAGTGGAGACAGAGTATATTAGTACCATCAAGGACAAGGGGGATGTTCAGAGTTGTACTAATTACCATGGAATTAAGCTGATGAGCGATACAATGAAGCTATGGGAGAGAGTCATTGAGCACCGCTTAAGAAGAATGACAAGCGTGACCAAAAATCACTTTGGTTCCATGCATGGGAGGTCGACAATGGAAGCCATTTTCTTGGTACGACAACTTATGGAGAGATATAGGGAGCAAAAGAAGGACTTGCATATGGTGTTCACTGACTTGGAGAAGGCTTATGATAAGATACCATGGAATGTCATGTGGTGGGCCTTCGAGAAGCACAAAGTCCCAGCAAAGTACATTACCATCATCAAGGACATGTACGATACTGTTGTGACAAGTGTTCGAACAAGTGATGTCGACACTGAAGACTTCCCGATTAAGATAGGACTGCATCAGGGGGTCAGCTTTGAGCCCTTATCTTTTTGCATTGGTGATGGATGAGGTCATAAGGGATATACAAGGAGATATCCCATGGTGTATGCTCTTTGCGGATGATGTGGTGCTAGTTGACGATAGTCGGACAGGGGTAAATAGGAAGTTAGAGTTATGGAGACAAACCTTGGAGTCGAAAGGGTTTAGGCTTAGTAGAACTAAAACCGAGTACATGATGTGCGGTTTTAGTACTACTAGGTGTGAGGAGGAGGAGGTTAGCCTTGATGGCCAGGTGGTTCCCCAGAAGTACACCTTTTGGTATTTGGGGTCAATGCTGCAGGGGGATGGGGGTATTGATGAAGATGTGAACCATCGAATCAAAGCCGGATGTATGAAGTGGCGCCAAGCTTATGGCATTCTCTTTGACAAGAGAGTGCCACAAAAGCTAAAAGGCAAGTTCTACAAGACGGCAGTTCGACCCGCAATGTTGTATGGCGCTGAGTCTTGGCTGACTAAAAGGCGACATGTTCAACAGTTAGGTGTGGCGGAGATGCGTATGTTGAGATGGATGTGTGGCCACACGAGGATGGATCGAGTCCGGAATGATGATATACGAGATAGAGTTGGGGTAGCACCAATTGAAGAGAAGCTTGTCCAACATCGTTTGAGATGGTTTGGGCATATTCAACGCAGGCCTCCAGAAGCTCCGGTGCATAGCGGAC
Organism: Triticum timopheevii; assembly: GCA_963921465.1. NCBI lineage: Eukaryota > Viridiplantae > Streptophyta > Magnoliopsida > Poales > Poaceae > Triticum > Triticum timopheevii. The sequence goes on from OY997266.1 coordinate 327,383,920, forward strand.
GGCTAAAGCGTGCGGAGATTGTCAAGAGACGGCGGGGTAGACCGAACTTGACATGGGAGGAGTCCATTAAGAGAGACCTGAAGGATTGGAGTATCACCAAAGAGCTAGCTTTGGACAGGGGTGCGTGGAAGCTTGCTATCCATGCGCCAGAGCTATGAGTTGGTTGCGAGATCTTATGGGTTTCACCTCTAGCCTACCCCAACTTGTTTGGGACTAAAGGCTTTGTTGTTGTTGTTGTTGTTGTTGTTGTTGTTAGTCTTTGATCTTAATTGTGTGCATTTGTGTGTATGATTAAGTGGGGGGTGATACATAGATATGTTTAGTACTCCAAGTAAATTGGAAGTAAAGTTACCAGAATGGTCAAATTGTTAATCACAGGACAACAGTGAAAATGTTGTTAAGTATTGATGACATGTTTCTAGCATATAAAGAAAATAAAGAGATTGTGGTAAGGAGTTACATAAATACATACTCGTTGTAAGTAGTACATTCACAAAATCTTCATCGGTTTCAATTAAATGATTTATCGTGGCACAGTAAGTTGGAATTGGTCCAAGAAAGTTACTGTGGTGAATTCTGTAACAGAAGGCTGAGTATATTGTTTCTTTAGAAGCAACAATGGGGGGTGATGAATCAAAAGTTCGTTTATGAGTATGGTATGGTTTATATATGACCAATGGAACATTATTCTTTATAGTGGTTCCATAGCTCTGTATAAGGAATCGAAGGTCCTGCCTGTGATTCAGTACATACAAAGTTAGTTTCACACAAATTATGAATTCTTGTGAAATCATGATAGATGCATAGAAATGTAAATGATACACGTGGATCTGAATTGTCAAGATCTGATAGAATGAAGGCTATACCACAAGCAAAGCATGGACAAACACGAGATTGCGATTGGTGCAAAAGAAACTGTGCTACCTAGATTATTGACTCTAGTGCATGTGGGTGTCTATTGGAAATATGCTCCAGTGGCAATAATATTGTATCATTATATCTCCATGTTTATCATTCAGAGTTTATATTCTATGTCATAGCTGTTATGATCCTGGAATCTGCGATTCAGTGGGAAACTCATATGCATGTGTGGAATAATAAACAGTAAAATTAGATTCCTAGTCTCGCCTCTAAGACTAGCTCAAGTGTTGTTCATGATCGTGTTTTCTGAATCTTAGTGTATCATTAAGTGTAACAATAGGCCTAAAACAACTTTGAGAATATGACGTTGGAAGAATGGTCATATTGAATCGACCCAAACTTGTATGTTATACTTTTAGTTGCAATCATCACAAGTCAATAGTTATAACATAGAGAGTTAACATATGCTTTAGTTCCTTAGACCATGAGAGTATCGTAGTCACTTTCTTACCATATGATGAACTTTGAGTTGATAAAACCTCATCTATAACACACCAATCATAAGGACAACTTATAGCTTTATCAGGAAGTTTGACAAGGGACTAGATAGCTCAAGAGTGGGATTTTCTCGTTGGACAATGGAGATATATTCTTAGGGCCCTCTCAGTGTGACAGAATCCATCATTGTCTGGCCAGGCATAGGTGACTAGGTCATAGGGATGCCGGAACATGTCAATAAGAAAGAAGAAGAAAACTGGTAACGAGGAGAACGGTATAGTGAGCATGAGAATGAATCAAGAGGATACCGACATAGCTCACCTCGGGTCTTGTAAAGTATCACGAAGCAAAGGGAATAGCACATGATAACAAAATGTTCACTCTAATGCAATTCATGTATTCATAGGGATCAATATGGATGTCCACCGTTCCGTTATTGGTCATCTAACGAAAGGTTTTTTTTCATGTCTATGTTTTACCGAACCTACAGGGCACAAGCTTAAGGGAATCATGACCTGCTGAGTGTTAATGGAGCAAGAGTTATGAGAAAAAAATATGAAATATTTTCATTAATATTTGAAATAGTTTCGAGAGGAACCAGAAGTGTTCCAGGGTTACCGAAACGTTTCGGGGTTTATAGGGTAATACCGAGAACTAATATATAGGTGGAATTTTTTTCTAATGAACCTAGATATTATTAAAAAGATCTAATAATGATTAGGAGGCTTTTATATTTATTTAAATATCAATGGGCCAAGGAAAATACAATAAGGCCAAGTGGTGGAGAGTTATTGGGCCCAATAAAATGTATGGTGCCCTCCTTAGCCTCTTTAGAGGCCTAGTGGAGGCCGAATTGGACAGGGGAAAGGACTCCTCCCCACCCCTAGGTTAGCGCACGAGGGAGGAATCCTTCCCTCCTTGTGTGGCGCCCCCTCCTCTCTCACCACCTATATATATATATATATATATATATATATATATATATATATATATATATATATATATATATATATACAGACGGTCTATTCTGCTAATATTAGCAGAATAACTATTCTGCACACCACTTCCGCACTGCACGCTCAACGCAAGTGCACTGCATCTTCTTTACGTTGGGCACAGCAATGCTTCACGGGAGAACTGCTTCATTTTCCGGTGTTCCGCCCGCGCGTTCTATATGGAATCGGGTGTCGCGGGATGATTCAGTTTGTGTCTGCATCTCATTTTAGCTTTATTCTTTCTGATTTACAGGAAAATATACTAGAGTGCTTGCAAATTGAGGGATTTGGCAGACGAGCTTTCTCTGTTCGTTCGTGTTCGCGTCAGATGCGATTTTTTTGTGCTCGGATGTTGTTATTTAGTAGGAATTCTTTGATTGCGTTCGTTTTAATCGGTCCGTTCACTCTATAATTTGTTAATTTTTAGGAGTTAGTTTTCAATTCTTGTTATTTTGGTTGTGCTTGCGGGTGAGCTTCGTCCGCTCCTCTGTTCCTGTTGATTTTTTTGATTTTTGCCCATCCACGCGTGTTTGAATATTGTAATTACTGCTGCTGTAGGTTTGAATTCATTGTATTGCGGGTATAATTGTCATTTTTTGAATCGCGTTTTTTAAATGAAAGGTGGTGCTGTTCGTCACGTTGCCATATCTTAAATGTAAATTTTTGCGGGTGTATTTTTCGATGGTTTAGTGGCTGTAGAATTTTTAGGCGAGTTATGGAAGTGCGAGTGAAATTGACACCTCTATCAGTCTATCACATTGTTTGTAGTTTTACTGCTTTAATTTTATTTGTTGTAATCGCGGCATACGTTGTAGTGCACTGCATTTTCTTTGGTAGCGTACTTCGTTGTAGCTTTATTACAGTGGTTATGGCTGTTTATGAGATTTCTCCTTTTCGTAAACTACATTCTGTGTTACTACATTCTGTGTTCTAGATGATTGCATAATATGCATTTCTGTACTGCATTAGCAGTGTTGTTAATTTTCTATTCTGCTATTACAATGTATGGTCCATGATACACTTGTGTTAGCTGAATAGTTATTATAAGATTTTTTTTAACTGCATACTATGAGAATTGTTTTTGAACATCATATGTTAAGTGAAAGTTTCTACCATTTGCATTTCCTTGTTACTGTTCAGATGGCTGCTTTTTGTTATTATTAGTACCACACCATGTGTTCGAGAGAACTGCATTACTGCCAACAACAACTTTGCCTAAAAAGGATGAGAAAATGACGCAGTTGAGGTTGTATACTTTAAATAGGCATCGTTCAAATTGTCTGTTGGACATAATTTTAAAAGCATACAGCATAATCAAAGCATTAGAAATATTGTTTGCTTCAAATTAGACAGCGTGGAGTGCAAATATTGTAAACTTGATGGAGTCTTCTTCTTTGTAGAAAAAGACCATGGCCACTTCTCGGGCCTCAAATCCATTGTGGGAGACAAAATCTTTCCAACCAGTAGTTATGTTGATGCAGTCTTCAGAGTCGATGTGGTAGTCAGCTTCCATGTCTCCATAGCCATTCTTGTGTTCTATCTCCAAAGTAAGCTTCCCTGAACTCGGAGCATGAATTTTTATTGCGGATGGCAGTTTCTGCATATTGTAATGGGTGGAAAAAGAATTCGTAAACAACAAATGTTTTTGTGTTTATACTTAGTATGATTTGTTTATGTTTACTTAAATAGTTACATACATATGATTGTATTTTGTAAAGTAGTTGCAATGTATGAACAAACTTATATACGCAATTGACTCCTAGTTTTACTGGGATATATATTATACTGCAACATGTGTGCACTGCAATGTCAGTAACAGTGTACTTTTCCAGCATGTTAATATAACTGCAACGCTTATCTACTGACCCTTTTTTTTGTACATATGTCAATACATGGTGTGGTACTGAAGAAAGATAGGTGGAAGCATCTAGTCTTAATAGCTAACAGATCTGAACAACAATACAAATTCTGTTTTGTATTTTTGTTGATATTACTGAACAAATTGATTGAACTATATATTCAGATGTGTATTTGCAGTCTAGATTATGTCCAAAAATTGTGAGTGGAAAACATACCCAACTTTCCTGCAAATTGTTGTGAGGCGATGAAGAAATGGCGCACGAAACCCCCTGTTGGGTATCATCAGGCAGCCAAGCATGCTGCGCCACTCGGTGTTGGTGAGCTGTAGGCCTTCTGCGTAGACGCATGTGTCCGCTACTGGCGCCATCCTTGCCAAGAACCCGCACTTGCAGTCCATGGCGGGTTCAGTGGAATTCCAGAGAAGAGCTGTGGATGTGATGAACCCTAGATCTACGTTTTGAGGAAAATGAGGAACGGGGGGAGGAGTTGTGTTAGTCTGTAGCACGAATGGATAAGTTTTTATGCAACCAATCGAGGTATGGAAGTAATAAATGTTGTGGTTGGCGTTAGGTGGTGGATTGGGTCTGATTCAGTGAACATGAATGCATTCAAGAAGGAACAGTACTGCTTACTTGAGAATAGCGAACTGCATTGTCATATCACGACGAACTGCGAACGCGTGGTTGGGCCTGTGTTTGTGTATGGTATTTAGCATTTTTTTAATTTTTAGTGGCCTCTCTTTTTTTGTTGGCCCTGTGTTCTGGTAGTGAAGACGCAATTGGGCCCAGGTCGGCCTGTGAGCACATGGCTAGTTCCTGGTGCGCTGTGTGCGGTCTAATGTTTAGTCCCACCTCGCCCGCGGAAGGCGCGCCCGACCTGTTTATAAGCGCTGGCGAGGCATACTGGTCGAACTCCTCTGTATATTTATCTAGGCGCTTATACACGGCGCTCGCAGCTATATGCTCTATGACCTGTGGGCCCATGTGCAACCGGTCCCATGCACTGTGACTCAGAATGACTCGCCTTCTGTGGGCGCAGACCTATTACGAGACTGGCTGGGGCCCGTGCCACCTGGGTGGTCAATTTTTTTTCTTTTTATATTTCTTCCCTATGTGTTTTTTTTCAATGTTGGAGTGTGCACTGCATTGATCAGGGTTCTGTACTGCATTGTATACGCATTGCGTACTGCATGTACAGTTGTAATTCTTTTTGTTTCCGTCTTTTTGCTATCATTTAATCTTTTTCCCAATGTATGGGAGTGCACTGCTTAGTAAATCATACGCGTAATGTGTTGATTATGGTTTTGTACTGCACGTTCATATATTTCTGTACTTCATTGATTATTTACGTGTACATTAGCAGACAACAGAAAACAAATTATCACAGATATTCTGTACGACAATTTCATCACCAGCAAACTAAGTTGAAAAGAAAGCAAACTAACATAATCAGAGTTCATCACTATAAAGCGATTCTGCATGGCAAGCAATCTAGGTTCAGCACACAAGCAAACTAACGATAAATAAGCAAACAACACAAAGCAAATTTAACGATAATTCTAAAAGAACGCTAGCATTCTTGGCTCCCGGCCGGCACCATCTTCTTCTTCACCAGTTCGGCTCTCCCCATCCCCAGCTGCTCCTGGCGCGCTTCTTGGGGAGCTCCTCCTTCTCCAACTTTGCACGACAAAGGCCGTCCTGGGTGAGGGTGATGCGGTTCCATATCACGTACGCTGCGTAGGCGTCCTTTGCCGCGTACTCGATGTGCCTCCTGGACAGAGGCAGGATGGCCCAGCGCTGGTGCTCGTCGTCGGTGATCTTCTTCTTCATGTTGTTGTAGTAGTCGTCGATGAGCACGCCGGAGACGTCTCCGAGGGAGTCCAACGGCTTGGTTGCCTCGGGCACCCTCCACTCCTTCTGGATGTCGACGAAGTTGGCGACCTCCAGTTTGACGTGCTCCAGCCTGGTTTTGTCGCCGTCGATGGAGAAGCCTGCAAAGGTGTACATGGGGTCGGCGAGGAAGTTGTCGAAGACGGTGCACCTTTCAGTGTCGCTCATTTGGAAGAGCAACACCTGGTGATTCTTGCCGATGGAGAGCTGGCAGAAGGCGGGTTTCTGCGTCGCTTCAGGGTCATTGTCGTACTCGAGATCAATGTTGACGATCTTGTGGCACTGGAGGCTGAGGTGGCGCTCATACTACACGAGGGTGATCGCCATATGCTTCCTGTTGTTGGTGTGGATGACGTGCAACTTGGTGTTGCCGTGCGCCTCCACGGCGTTGTTGCCCTTGTCCTCCTCGGTGAACGTCATCGCTGGTGGTGGGAGCGCAATGGATATTTGTGTTGTTGTGGATGAGAAGGCCTTTGGCAGGGGTCTGAATTTAAGGGGAGGGCGCAGGGTGGAATGGCCTCGTCGGATGAACTGCACGATCGCGCCGATGATGCGGTTGTGCGGATCGTGGGTTGGTTTTGCATCTATGATCGTGGGCTTGTGGCGATGGAACTGCTCCAATCGGGTGTATGTATGCGAACGTGGGTTTTTTAAGGTGGGTTTGTTTTATTTTTGATCAGCACATTTTTTTAACCACCATTTTTTTCTATGCGAACGGGCATTTTGTCATGTTTTATAGATGTATACTGCGTGACAACATAACTGCATTGCTTACAATTACGCACTGTGTCGCGTACAAATCAGAACTGCAACATTGTATACATGTGTGTACTTCATCATTTTTTGCGTGTCTTTGCTATATGCTTCGGCGGTCTGCATTGCGCACCGGAATGCACTGCATACTTCTACCTACCCGTACTGCATCTTGTTTTTGCCGGTACTTATTGCAGTCCCTGGCACGGGACGGATAGGAAATGGGAGGGGGGTGGGGGGGCCTCCCCCCCCCCCACTTTTTTTTGAACTTATTGTTTTTTCTTGGTCGGATTTGTTGGGCCTGTGTTCGGGTATTTCAAAGACGCATGTACGGTGTCAATTTTTGTGTGGCTGGTGCCGGTATCATTTGGGTGATCAGTTTTTATTCTTTGTATGCTTTTTAATGACGTGGAGTGCACTGCTTTTTGGTAAATCATCAGTGCACTGCATTGATCATGGTTATGTACTAGATGTGAACTTCATTCCTTACTGCATGTACAGTTCTCATTTTTGATCCCGTGTTTTTACTTTTTTGTAATCTTTTTTTTCGGATGTATGGGACTGCACTGCTTAGCAAATTACGACTGTACTACATTGTTTATGATACTGTACGGCAAGTTTGTGTACTTCTGCACTGCGTTAACTTATTCCGCATTTGAGTTTTTCTTCATCCCGAAAAGAAATGCATAATGGTGTACTGCATCCCGTATAGAAATGCACTGCATTTTTCCAGCAGTGCGTACTGCATTTTTTTTGCCTATGCTTACTTCACTGTACGGGAGGTTTAATGGGAGAGCGGAGGGGGGGGGGCACATTTTTTTGTGTGGCACTTAATTGAAGGTAGACTTTTTTTCTGGATGTGTTTTCTTAACATGCGTTTTGTTTTTGATTTTAAATTTTTTTACGAACTATATGTATTTTATTTGTTGTTTTACCATTTTGAACTTTCATGATTCTTCACAGAGAACTGCATCATGTGTTTTTTGTTGTTTTTAGTAATATGTGCGTTTTGATGTAGACTGGCTTATTTTGTCCGGGCTATTTTTGGGCTGGCCCATTATTTGTGACCCTTTTTGCGAAACGCGGGCCTCCTGCGTGTCGTTTCCACGCTATTCCACCGCTCCGCTGTCATAGAAAGAGACCGAGAACAATCCCCTCTCCTCTCTTGCAGTTTCTCCCGAGGCATCTCTCCCTCGAGCAAAACCGTCGTCGCGCACAGCAACCGCCGTCGCCCGAAGAACCGCCGCCCTCAAGAGGTCCTTATTCCTGCATTCGGCGTCGCTGTCCGCTCCATGAGCCCTTGCCGCTGCGCTCCCGCAGCCCTTTCCTGTTTGATCCCGTCTCCGCCCCCCCTTCCCCCTTCCCGCCACTGTCGCCGCACACTTTTCTTCGGTACGTTCCGCTTGGCTCGGTGTTGATTGTCCCCTCGCCTTGTTTTTGTGATTCTTGTAGTTGCTGTAGCTCTTTTTGCTTGTGTAATTTTTCGTAGGCAGTCGATTTTATCTCGTTTTGAAGTCGATAGTTGTGTGTAGCAATGCGGATCTAGGGTTTTGTGAGATTTTCGCTGATTTTGTTGCTTATGTTTGTCACTTCGTCCTTTGTGTTGCAGGGAAACGCTATGTCATCGCCGAGCAGGCCGGGAGAAGGAGTTCAGGGTATGTGGAGTGCTTATTCCTTAGGCTTTGTTTATTTTGTTTGGTGTTTATCTAGTTTCCTAATTCATCCTGCATATTGGGTTATGCTCTGTTAGTTGTCAGCGTTCGTTTGCATTATTTTGTCAAGTGATGTTTTTGTAATTTCTTTTTTCTTGTTTTTTTGTTTGAATCCAGCAGGTGATTGCAGTGCTCATAATGATACACCAATTGTCTCTCCTTGTCCTGGTGGTAAGGATCATGGTGTCGAGGGAGGACATCAAGTGAATTCGCCGATTGAATCTTCTCCTATAAGTGTGGCCCCTCCTTATGGTATGTGATTAATTTGTTTATTTTTGTGTATGCTTTGTTTTATCTAATTTGACATTTTTGTTGCGAATATCCGTGATTTTAGTATATGCAACACTGCATTTTATTTTTGTATGTGAACTCCAGTGTATGTACTTGTGAACTGCATTGTTGTTTTATTCAAGTTTTTTGTACAATGCATTATTTTTTATTTTGAGTTTATGGTTGAGCACTACATTTATATGTCTAACTGTACTGCATTTGTTCTTTTTGTGCAATTTTTAACAAGCATAGACAAACTTTATTTTGACGCAGTGTCTGTTTTCCATGCTGGGGCGCCTGGGTTTGAGGAGGTTACTCAATTGATTGACCATTATTTTGAAGAGGGTAATGTTGGTGTGAGCTTTGATCAGAGATGTCTTGTCTTGTCTGAAACACAGTCACAGTCTGTTGATGGTACAGAGGAAGTTACACAGGATTGGATGGTCCCGGAACAGCTTCGTCAATATGAGTTGAAGCAAAGTAAGAAGAAGTTGAGGTTTGAAATTGAGTCCAAAGAGTTTGCTGAAAAGGAGAAGCAGAGGAGATCTGCAGATGGTGCCAAGGGTGGTAAATTTGGCACGGTGAAGAAGAGGTTGAGTACTATTGCTGAGGAAGGTGGTACACCTCGGTGGAGTCCACGTGTTGCTGGAATGAAGAAGAATCTTGGCAAGAGAACTGCTGAAGCTGGTGGAAGTGATGATCCTCAGCGCAAACGACTACATGTCACTAAAGGTCCCAATTCTGATGACGACAACTTTGTGCTTTCTGATTATGTGAAGGGTGTTTATCCTTCTAGACGCAAAGACGGTGGTTCATCTAAGAGTGTACCCAAGCGTGCCCATGATGATGTCGATGAAGATGTTGGTGGTGATTCTGGCGAGGAGGTGGATGCTGCTCCAAAGGTTTGTTGAAGTGCACTGCGTTTGTTTCCTTCATTTGTTATTCTTTCTGTATTTTCTTTTTTTATGCCTAATCTTCTAATGTGGACTGCATTTCCCTTTACATAGAGGAAGAAGTCTAAGTCTAGTAAGAGCAATGCAACTGAAGATGATGGCGAGGGAGATGATTCTCGATTTAACAAGACCGTGCGTTTGTCGCTTCCCACTGTTTGCAAGGCTGCTTCTTTGTTGAAAGAGGCGCATTGCAGTCGTGTTAGGGATGCTGGATTTGGTGTTGTCTTTGATCTGACAGTAAAGAAAAATGTGTCGCGCATTCTTATGTGCTATTTGATGGGAGTGATTGACCCTGCCACTATGTTAATGGACTTTGGGAATGGCAGGGTTCTTCAAATCAATTGTGATGCAGTTCATCACATTTTTGATTTACCTATGGGATGTCACACTGCACCCATGCCTGCTTCCAGCGGTCATGATGAATCGTTGACTGCCCTCAAGGATGAGCTTGGCTTTGACCGTTCAAAAAGTATAGGTGTCAAGGACTTGCTTAAGAAGTTGAAGGTGTTGGTGGAGGAAGATGATTATGTGAGTGTTGACCTTGCTGTGAAGGTGTTCTTCCTGATACTTTACCAGAATTTGCTGTGCCCGGGACCTGCAGTTCGTTTGGGTAGAGTTGCTGCGATGGTAGAGAACATGGATTATGCGGCTATGGCTCAGATGGACTTTTGTCAGCTTGTTGTTGATGAGTTGCAGGCAGCTGTGGTTAGGTGGCAATCAGAAGGCAGCAAGCAGAATTGTGCAGAGAGTTGTGCCATTGTCCCCCTGATTATGTATCTTGACTGCTTGAAGCTTCACAAATTTTCAGTCATGCACACGTTGACTTCACGCGCGTCATACCTGATGACCAAGGACCTGATGAAGTTGTACAATGAGGATGTGCTTGTGAAGGGAAAGATTTACTTGGAAAGTTACAAATTTGGGAAGCTGCCGATTAGTGCACCTGATTTTTTAATATCAGATTTAAAAAAAAAATGTGCAGTCATTATAAATGTGAACTATTCTAGTACTCACATGTGTACTTCTCTTTGCGTGTTCTCTTTTTTTGCAGTGGAAGGCGTCAGGTGATATTGTGTACAACCGTCCTGTTGCAGTTGTACACGGCAGCTCTGATGCGGGGCCTAGCACTCATGATAGGTTTTATGAGCCTATCTGTAGTCAGCTTCCTGGCTGTGATGATGAGGTGCCGCATACTCGTGGATTCATGCCTCGACAGATGTTTGATAATACAAGCTCTTATAAACAGACATTTGTTGGCGGCAAAAAGCATGAGGATATTGATGAGCTTCTTCTGAAGGTTTTGAAGCTGACTAAAGATTTGCCAACCTCTGGTGACAGGTTGAGGACAGTTGCTGGTTTTTTCCCTGTTGGCCATGGCCCACGAGATGAAGATACTGTTGCTGCTCACAATTTTGATTGTGGTGTGATTGAAAGTCTGAAGATTGCAGTGAAAAATGTTCGTTCTTTGTATGCTCAATTGAGACATTCACAAGAAGAAAAATGCGGTCGGTATGAGAAGGATGCTGGGCATATTGTGGATGAAATGATCCGTCAGGACGCTGGCGTTGGCGCTGATAATGTATGTTCTATGTTTTTTGTGGCTTTGGACCTCTTTTTTGTGTATTATGTTGACTGCTCCTCACTATTTTTGTTTTTTTTGTTATAGGCTGGAGTGGAATCTTCTGGTGTCGATGGAACTAGAGACGATGGAGTTGGTCAGGTATAAATACTCCTGCCATGTCTATTCTGCCATGCTTCCCTTTTTCTTTGAACTTACATTTGTTTGGTTCCCATATTTTTTTTGTGTACTTCTCTGTTGTGAAGTGTGTACTACTTGTGCATAGTTGGAGTTTTTTATTTTTCGGTCGGTACCATCTTATTTCTCTTTTTTGGTTTGTTCTATGCCCGTAGACTGGTGTCGCTGCTCGTGATGTGCACAAAGGGACTTACGATGGCTCTGGGAAGGATGAGGTCTTGGGTGATGCTCGTCCCCTCTGGATGTTGTAGCTGATAAGGTATAGTTGTATTACTTGTTCTGTTAGTGGGTTGTAATCTAATTTTTTGTTGTCTGTTATAAACTTGATGTATGCTATTATGTTCATCCATATGCATTTTCATTTGCGTATGTTAGCTGCAATAATTTCACATGTGTGATCTTCACTGTTTGACAGAAGTGAACTGCAGTTCTTTTTGGCATGCGTGATCCATACTTATTTACATAAGTGAGCTTCAGTATTTAACATAAGTGAACTGCAGCGTTTGTCAAATCGAACTGCATTTCTTTTTTTTATGTATACGTGGGTTGCAGTTGTAGTTGTGTTTGACACACGTGTGTTGGTGTTGTTTTGTATATGTGGACTGTAGTTGTTATGTGTATGTTGCCAGCAGTCTTTTGACATAAGTGTGCTGTGTGTTGTTGTGTTAGTTATCCCCATGCTTATTTTTGTGTTACTGGGTGTTTTTTAAACTTTCCACAGGTTGGAGAACAAAATGTGGAAGTCCACGTTGATCTGAATCAGGGCAGTTGTGCTGTTAATGGCCGTGCCAGTGTTGATGCTTCTGTATCGGTTGCCGTTGAGTGTGCAGATCCTTCTGTAGCTCAAGGATCCCATGATGTTGTTCCCACCAGTCGGCATGAAGATTCTGATGTTGGCATTGAAAAGCCACTAGAGAATGTTGCCCCTGCTGCTAGTGTTGTTGCTTCCCCTGTGTCTCTGGTGTCCAATGATGTTCCGGAAGTATTGATAGTGGAGCCTCATGTAGTTGAAGTATCTAAGAAAGCTGATGTTGACCAGACTGTTGTAAATCGAGAGAATGCTGATGTTGCTGCAGAAGGAAAGTCCAGTGAGGTTGTGGTGGATTCGTCGCAACCTATGCAAGAAAATATTTTGCTCAGTTCTGAAGAACAGCAGCCTGAAGATTTTGACACTGAAGGCAAGAGATTTTTTTTAATGGTGTAGTTTGATGTTTTTCTCATTCATGTTGTTTAATTACTATGGTATCTGTATTAGATGTTAAATGATAAGTGAAACTTTGATCTTTTGTCTATGATTTTCAAAATAGCTAGCAGAATTACCTTATCTTAATATTTAAACTTCATTGTTTGGATAAGTGAACTTCATCTTTTTTTATTACAGATGATGAACTCCCTGTTGTGACACCGTCGAGCATTGATCCAGCTCTTCTAAAAAGATACAATGAGTTGTACGCTGCTGTTACAAGGGCTCGGAAGGACAAGAAGAAGTATGGTTCTTTAGAAATTGTTTTGTTCATATGTATTATCTAATTTTTGTATTTACCCGTTTTTATTTGTTGTTATTTTTTTAGTATCTTATGTTTGAGTTTTTCATGAAAAATTTAGGGACATGATTGCTTTTAAAACTGAGATGGGTGATATTAGCATTGGCAAAGTTGGTCAATCCTTTTGGGATAAAGGGATGCTCACTACAAGGCTTGTAGATCTTGGGGTTTCTTTGCTGGTAGATAAGTTTAAGAGATCTCCGACAATGGTTGTCCCGTACCATATTTGTGTAAGAATGCAGAAATTTTTGTTTTATTTTTTTCATTTTCTTTTCTGATTTCGTGCGACGACTTGTTTTGCTTATTTGATTTTTTGTTTTGATTTGGCAGACAAATATTTGGAATGGTGGTACTGTAGGCAGGAGTGTTAAAATGATGTTCTCTTCAAAAGCCGAGGAGCGTGTTGATAAAAAGGATATGGTGAGAGACTTTTTTATGTGTATTTTGCCTGTTTTGTTTTTATAGCGTTCTGTTTTTTCTTGTTATAATAATTATATTTATTTTTTCATGCTTCCAACAGGTCCTTTTTGCAACTTTTGATCCACCAAATACGAGGGATGGTGTTGGTCATTATTGTGTAGTTGCGTTAAATGTGAAAGAAAGGCGGTTTGAATTTCTTGACTCGCTCAAAAAACCTGGCAGCCCTGATGCGGTCAGGGTTTTTAGTTGGATGGTTAAAAATATCAAGTGTGCATGGAAAGAAGGTAGCTTGAGTTCTAATGAGCCACTAAATCCTCCCACACTAGATGGATTTGTGTTGAAACATGTCATTGTCCCATTGCAGCCAAATGGGTGCGTTCTTTACAGCCCTTCTGTGTCATACCGTTCAAGTTTTTTTTCACTTAATTTTTGTGAAACTGATGTTTTTTATTCTTTTTATTGCAGGCATGATTATGGATTCTATATGTTTCAATTCTTGCAGACATGGGATGGTGTTCGAGTTGCTAAGTTTGGGGTGGAGCACATTGGCTACATCAGAAAGGGCATGCTCTATAGCTGGCTAACATCGAGGAAGTGTTGCCTTGATTTAACATCACTTCTAATTTTTGCAGATAAAGGTTGTTTTATTGAACTTCTTTATCCTCGCTTTATTTTATTTTTGACTACTGCTTGGTTCCGCTTCTTTATGGGCAAGTGGGCTGCATTGTTATTTATATGTGGGCTGCATTGCTGTATACAAGTGCGGGCTGCATTGCTTTATACAAGTGCGGGCTGCATTGCTGTAGAGAAGTGGGCTGCATTGTTCTTTTATATGTGGGCTGCATTGCTGTAGAGAAGTGGGCTGCATTGATGTATACAACAGTGGCTGCATTGTTCTTTTATATGTGGGCTGCATTGCTTTATACAAGTGTGGGCTGCATTGATGTAGAGAAGTGGGCTGCATTGTTATTTATATGTGGGCTGCATTGCTGTAGTGTTGTGGGCTGCATTGATGTATACAACAGTGGGCTGCATTCTATTTTTTCTCTATACATGTTTTTAGGTTTTTGTGTTTTGTACTGAGTGCTTCCATGTTTTTTCTGCACGTTTTTAGGTTTTGATTGGGGGCTTCATGAAGGCTGTACGTCACTGTTTGAGTCCCAGGGTTCTGATGTGGTTATGGAGGATTGTGTCATTGAAATCTCTCCAGATAATTCTGGTTTGAACACAAATGTGGCGTCTGGACCTGATGGTGCAAGTGTCTCTCGACCTAGCGCTCCACATGATGTATATGATGTTGATGATGATGATTTTGTTACACCATGTGCACGTGTAACTAGGACTAGGAGTGCAGCAATTAATCGTCATCATTTGGATGAGGTTGAAGTATTTTTGAACAAGAGGGCAGGTGAGAGGGCTTTTAAGTTGAGATGCTCTATAGAGAAATTGAAGCCTTCGAGGTTCAGATATATGGATGAGGCGATTAAAATAAAGGATCTTGTTCTCAGCAAAGATTTTGTAACCAAATACCGCGATAAGTTTTTTATGTGATGCGTGTGCCCTTTCATGCTTTTTGTTTGTTTTGATTTTAGTTCTAATTTTATTGATCCCATCTGTGCATGTTTACTGCAGGAACACGTTCTTTATGGTGTCGATACTTACAATATCGACTATATCTATGATACATTTGGCAAAGGAGCTTTAATGGATTCGTATATCATGGGTTTTGTCATCAAGTACTGGAAGCAAGACCCTGAATTGGGTTTAGCTTATCAATCCGATGAACGTTTGCTACTTTCACCTTTATTTATCACTGTAAACGTTTGCTGTCATTCTTTCCTACTGCACTGGCTTTTTCATGTCCATGCCTGCTTGCATTGTTTATCCTTTTTTTTCATGTCCTTTTTTTGTTCTTTTTTGTGTACAGTACGTTCTTCAAATGGAAACCTCTGTGGCGAGAGATAATGACAGAAATCCTGTGTTGCCAGTTGTGCATAGCTCGTTTGTTTTAGAAGATGCAGTTAATCAGTTCAAATTTTTTGTGAACAACGGTGCAAACCTGTTGGATGCAAAACTGGTAAATTCATTGTTTTTTGTCATTTATTTTTCCTGGTTTGTTGCATTTCTTTTCATAGTTATTTTTGGAACAGTGATCCTGGCACTACAGGAATCAGCTACTTTGCCATCAGCCACGGCGGACGGCAAAGGCATGGATGGTGGACGGCAAAGGTCTTTGCCGTCCGCCGCGGACGGCAAAAGTGGACGGCAACGTATGGGACGGCAAAGAGCTATATTGCCGTCTGCTTCGGGCGGCTGACGGCAAAGGGTCCTTTGCCATCAGCTGCCGATGGCAAAGAATACTGACGGCAATAATTGCGCTGTTACTCCGTTAGGTGGTTAACGGCAAGCCTTTGCCGTCGGCCGCTGATGGCAAACATCGAAAGGCCTTTGCCGTCCGCCGCTGTAGGCAAAGTTTTTTTTCTCTTTGTCGTCAGCCACTGTTGACAAACTGACCAAATAGGTCAGCCTCCTAGGAAGCACAGTTGCCTGCCACGTGGCCTCTTTGCCGTCCGCTGCTGATGGCAAAGAGACCTTTGCCGTCGGTGGCTGACGGCAAAGAGCCTGCATATTGGCTCTTTTTTCTGTTTTTTTAAATCCAACAATTTTCACGGCAAATATATATGACATATATAGATATATTTCACAGAGCTATTTAACAGCACATAAGTTTCATCGTACATACATATATAGTTCCATCCACTCATACATAGCAAGTTCCATCAAGATAGCAAAGTTGCACATACATATTACAATGCAAAATTTCATCAAGATAGCAAGTTCCATCGTAGCAAGCTAGAAGAATACTAGAAGAGAATGAAATAAAAAACAAGCACTCCATCATAGCAAGCTAGCTTCCGAGAAGTGAATGACATCTGCAAAATGGCAAATAAGAAAGTTAGGAAAAGGTGACTAGAAGAAGAAGACTAGAAGAAGAAGCACGCCATCATTTGTGCGGTAACTTAGGTGAAATGGATCGTTTATGAGCTAACTTAGGTAAAATGCATCATTTTAGAGCTAATGTAGGTAAAATGGATCGTTTATGAGCTAACTATGCTAATTATGCCATTTTTTTACATAAGTAAGGTAAGTACATGTCATTATTGAGCAAACCTAGTTAACTAAGCATATTATAACTAACTTAGGTCATTTTGGAGGAAACAAAGCTAAGTATAGATCGTTTTAGAGCTAACTTAGGTAAAATGGCTGGTTTTGGAGGTCAGTAAGCTTATTAAGTCATTTTGCAGGAAAAGAAGCTAACTACAGGTCATTAAAGTAAGCATATTGGATGAAATAAAGCTAAGTCTAGGTCTTTATGCATTTGTTAAGCAAAAAACTAGAGAAACTTACCTTGATCATGGAGGTGTGGGAGCGGGCTGGCTCAGGCCAGTAGCTGGAGAAGGATCGTGTGATGCTTGTGTGCAGTAACGCTGCACCAAAGATCATTTCCAATGTTTCGTTAGCATGATGACACTCAAATGTTAAGACTAGAAAGTAACGTCCATTCAAATTAAACTCACCGTGGTCTCAGGAGCAATCTCTAGATCAATGGCTATGGAGCCACGGGACCTCCCGCCACTAGATATCATCGCCTGCTCTAGATTGTAGGGGATCTGGCTCGGGTTAAACTCCTCCCCTTTCCTCGCCTTCCCCTTGACTTGCTTGTAAGAGGCAGGGTGGGCCATGGCATACAGGTCGTACCCCTCTGGCACCTTATCCATCTTATTGTAGCATGCCTGAAAGAGAGAAACAAAGTAAATTAGTAATTAAAGGGCTCAAGCTAGCATGATGAATGAATTGCATTAATAATGAAGCAAACCACATTACCCAATTCTGCCCGAACTGATATAAGCTGGAGCTACCTTGATGGTGTGGCACACCTTCAATTTGGGCACGTTTGTCCTTGGCCTCAGTCGGCTCCCCTTCCATCTTTCAACACCTGCCATGACAAAGAGTAAACGAAATTAGTACAACATATAAAAAATACCGACATGAATACTAATATGTATATCACATAAGTGTATCATCATCAAGTACAACATAAAAAAATTGAATACCTGACACTACTAATAATCTCGATCAGTATCATCAATAAATGCATAATCATCATCATCACTATAATCAATGACGGGCTCATAGGGTTCAGTGGCATCAACATGTGGAAGGCCACCTTTACATAATCGGTCAAGCATTGAGAGGTCGTCCGCAGCAGTAACCTCTTCTTGTTTCGGCTCTTCTTGTTCCTCCTCTGGGGTGATGTGGGACTCACTGTCGCTGCCTACTTCAATGTTTTGGGGTGAAGTATACCGGTTCTTGAAACACTTTTTGGAAAGACGTGTCTCTTGGAAGAATTCTCCTTCATATGTGTCTGGGTTAATGTGAGGTTCATAATCCTCTTCCTTTGGGGGAGATAGTCTAGCACGTGGCGGCACTTCATAAACGACATCTCAACCTTTCAGATTTGGATTAGTTTGGCAGGCCCAGGGTAGATAGAATACTTGGGTTGCCTGTTGAGCCATAATATAGACATCAGGAACATCTAAATGGGTGCTTTGGTTGATTTAAACTAGCCCTATATGTTCATGAGTCCTTCTAGTCTCCTTCGACTGAAACCAATAACATTTGAAGACTACGACATTCGGTGGGTTTTCTCCATAGAATAGAAGTTCATAAATTGCTTCAACTCTCGCATAATACTCGGTACCTCCTTCGCCGATAGCAGATACACAACAATTTGTAGACTTTCGGTCGGCCATAGATAGCTCTTTGCCATAGGTACGAAAACAATACCCGTTGATGTCGTATTTGTCAAATGAACGGACCTTATAGTCAAAACCATTAGTGACTTGTCTCAATTCGGCATCCATAGACTCTGAATTAGCCTACAAGTTTAATATGAAAGGATTGTTGCATTACACACAAATTAGCGAATGAAATGAAATTGTCTAATAGAATTTACCGTTTGTTTGAACCAAGAGATGAAACCGGGATAGCCGCCTCCTTGCTTTGCGAGAAGCTCATACTCTTCGACAGAATCCTTTTGGATCACCGCTCCATACGAGAATAGGGCGACGTATCGACTGTATGAAATATCCAGGAATAAGAGCAGTTCAAAGGAAATAGAAGTTGTGAAACACTGGCTGGTGCGAGATTTCCTTTGAATAGGCTGAGGTTGGATCCACCCTTTTTAGGCTCGTCAGCATTGTACCGAGGCTTCGGATTATGCAAATGACGATTTTTGGTTTCGTAGTGTGCTGTCACGAAGTTTGCCGCCTCCTCAGTGATGAATGCCTTAGCCATAGACGCTTCAATTCTACGTTTATTTTTACATTTTTCTCGAAGCGTCTTCTGCATCCTCTCAATTGGGTAGCACCAACGATTTTGCACGGGCCCCCCCAATCTTGCCTCGGCCGGGAGATGCAAAATCAAATGCTGCATTGGATTAAAGAAGCCAGGTGGAAAGATCTTCTCTAACTTGCAGATCAACTCTGGCGCCAACTCTTCCATTTCTTCTAGCACGCCAGGCAATAGTTCTTTCACACAAAGAACACGGAAGAAATAGCTGAGTTCTGCCAGTACTAGTCATTCATCCTCAGGGATGAAGCCACGCAACATCACCAGCATTACCCGCTCAATCCATATGTGCCAATCATGACTCTTGAGACCAAATATCTTCAATTTATCAAGACTCGCTCCCCTCTTTAGATTCGCTGCATACCCATCGGGGAACATCAACTGCATTTTCACCCATAAGGTAATTTCCCTCATAGCTGGCCTTCCAAGATTAAACCATGCCTTTGGCTTTGTCCAGTTCTACTTTCCTTTCGGTTCTTTCATGTTTTGTAACGGCCTATCACATAGCGCCTCCAAATCGACTCTAGCCTTAGTATTATCCTTTGACTTCCCATCTATGCTGAACAACGTACCAAAAAGTGCCTCGGCGATATTCTTCTCAGTGTGCATCACGTCGATGTTGTGTGGGCAAAGGAGGTCTTTGAAGTAAGGCAGATCCCATAAGCATGTTTTGTAAGTCCAGGCGTGCTCAGAATTATACCCCTTGAAGTACCCTGGACGCTCTGGATCTGGCTCGAGAGCGTTTAACTAATCCAGGGTCTGTTGGCCTGTCAACGCAGGTGGTGCAGAGTTTTTTACAACTCTACCTCTGATGAAGTTCTTCTTGTCTTTCCTGAACTTATGGCGAGGATCCAGGAACTGTCTATGCATGTTGAAGCAAGAAAACTTGCGACCGGCCTGAAGCCAACGAAACTCAAGAGCTCCCTTGCATGTGGGGTACGGGAACCTTCCATGCACACACCAGCCAACAAATAGCGCATACGCCGGCATGCGTCGAGTACATGTACCAGACACGCATTATGAAGTTTCGTTTGCTATAGGCGTCGTATGTCTTGAGCCCATTATCCCAGGCTTCTTGCAATTCGTCCTTAAGCGGCTGCATGTACACATTCATATTTTTCCCCGGATAGTTGGGCCCTGGAATTATCAACGTCAGGAAAATGTTCTTTCTTTGCATAATCTGTCCGGGGGGGAGATTGAGTGGAAAGACAAATACGGGCCAACAACTGTATTGGGCTGCCATCATACCAAACACACTGAACCCATCGGTGCTGATGCCGACTCGAGGATGCCTCGGATCTGCCGCTTTGTCAGCATGTAATTCATCAAACTTTTTCCACGCAACACCATCCGATGCAGATTACCATCTGCATCTAGTTCGGTTCTTTTGCCTGTTTTGTGCCATGTCATCTGTCTGGCCATCTCTTCGACCATGAAAAGACGTTGAAGTCTTGGTACGATTGGCATATACCCAAGAACACTAACAGGGATTTTGGTCTGTGTGTTCTCACCCATACCGTTGTCTACCACAATATACCTGGAACACTTGCAAATGGGACAATAGTTCAAGTCCGCATAGTCAAGCCTAAATAAGGCACATCCTTTCTCACAGGCATGTATCTTCTCATAGGGCATCTTCAGTGCACGGAGGATTTTGTCCGACTGGTACAGGTTTGCGGGCATTACATGGCCTTTGGGTAGAAAGCGTCCAAATACTGTCATAATTGCATCATAGCATTCTCTGCCCAAGTTGAACTGAGCCTTCAAAGCCATTACTTGTGAGATGGCATCCAACTGACAAAGCTCAGTGTGCTCGTGGAGCGGACGTTTTGAAGACTCCAACATTTCATTGAAGGCCTTTGCAAATTCCTCCATCTCCTCGTCCGAATCCCGAGCATCATCATAGTCATGTTTTCCATCCCGGTACCATGCTCGTCAGTGCAACGATGATCCACCTCAGCTCGGTCATGTTGGGCAGACTCACCATGAAATGTCCACACCGTATAATCGGGCGTAAAACCATTCTTCTGCAGGTGTTTACCCATTTCAGCCTCTGTCCTCTTTTCCCAATTGCCGCATCAGAAACAGGGGCACCAAGTTTTCCTCTGGCCATTTGCAAATGCGGCTTGCACAAACCACTTGTTTTTTGTGAACCATTCAGCGCTCCATTTGTTCTGACCAATGTGACTGGTATACATCCATGCACGATCACTCGTCTTGACTCTCAGAGCTACTGCACACACAACAATTATATATATAATTCACCATGTATATATTCATCAGTTGATCTACTTTGTCAATTTTATTACGTCCATGCAACCTACACTCTAATAGGTAATGATAGGTCCTAATCCCACCCGAGTATGTGTAGATTGGGTTCATTTTCCCAAGCTATGCTCCGGATCCGACGCAAAATTTCGGCAGCACCTCCCCGCTGTTCTCCTGATACACGTCTCTGCAATAAACAGAGAGGATGTGTACCCGGAGAACAATAGGGGAGGCACTGACGAAATTTATGCGTCGGATCCGGAGCAAAGCATATGGGAAAATGAACCCAATCTACACATACTCGGGTTGTCCAAGGATAGTGTTGGACAATTCGAAAGAATCAAGGTTATAAATATGCAAATGCATGCATATTTATAACTATGACGCTTTCAAACGGGAGACACATATTGGTTACGCATACTGATGATTCAAGACACATATATAGCTAGCTACCAAATTTCATGTCATTTGTGCAAATAATTAATGGGGGAGAAGGACATGTCATTTGTGCTCACCCACGAATGAGGGGCAGAGCTCGTCAAACGCACGGCGAGGTCGTCAAACACCAAACTTCGCAGCGAGGAAACAACTGCACATTTAAATCTACCCGATCAACACAATTATATATGATGTTTTTCATAACAAAATCAAAAAATATATGACCTAACTAATAATTCGCAAATATATAACCCCGTCGGCCTCTGGAAGGCCAAAGAGCACCTTTTCGGGAGGTTTAGGGGGTCGGGGTGTCATGTCGGTGTCGGGGTGCTGTTTCGGGGTCAGGGTGTCGTGTCGGGGTCGGGGTGTCGGGGTGTGGTGTCGTGGTCTGTGTGTCGGGGTGTGGTGTCGGGGTCGGGGTGTCGGGGTCAGTGGTCGGGGTGTTTCCTTCTATCCTTCTTCTTCTTTCCTTCTCTTCTTCTTCTTTTTTCTTCTTCTTTCCTTTCTTCTTCTTCTTCTATCCTTCTTCTTCTTTCCTTTCTTGTTCTTCTTCTTCTTTCCTTTCTTCTTCTTTCCTTTCTTCTTCTTCTTCTTTTTTCATCTTTTTTCTACTTCTTTTACTTCTTTTCTTTTCTTCTATTCTTCTTCTACTTCTTCTACTTCTTTTCTTCTTCTTCTTTTTCATCTTTTTTCTACTTCTTTTCTTTTCTTCTTTTTCATCTTTTTTCCACTTCTTCTTCTTTTCTTCTACATATTCTTTTTTCTAACACTAACACTAAATTTTCTTCCTTTCTAACACTAAATCTAACACTAACACTAACACTAACAATTAAACAAGAATTAGACAGCAAAAAAAGAAAAACAGAACAAAAAACTCACCGGAGTAGGGGGCGACGCTGGCGCCGGGGTGGTGGGTGGGTGGGGGGCGGCGGGGCTCCAGGGCAGTGGGATGGCCGGGTGGCGGGGGCGGGGGTGGCGCCGGGCGGGAGGGGCGGGGGCAGCGCCGGGCGGCGGGACGGTGGGGGCGGGTGGCGGGTGGAGGAGGGGGTGGGGGCGGCGGCGGCGCCGGGCGGCGGGGGGCGGCGAGGGCGGGGGCGGTGCCGGACGGCGGGGGCGGGGGCGGCGCGGTGGGGCGGCGGGGGCGGGGCGGAGGAGGTCGAGGGAGAAGAGATGAGTAACGGGCGGGGGAGGGGGCTCGGCCATTAGTTAGGTTAGTTAGGGTAGCCTTTGTCGTCCGCCCTCCTTTGCCATTCGCTTTTGTTCATATTTGCCGTCTGCTGCGGACGGCAAAGCGGGGGGACGTTAAGTATTTTTAACCAGCTCCTCAGTGGGCCCCCCTCCCTCTTTGCCGTCTGCTAGCGGACGGCAAAGAACAGGCTGATGGCAAAGTCTTTCTTTGCCATCAGCCAGTTCTTTGCCGTCTACTTTTGGGTAGCTGATGGCAAAGAGCTTCTTTGTCGTCTGCTAGCTGACGGCAAAGAGCTGGCAGATGGCAAAGCAGCTGATTCCAGTAGTGTGGTGGTACGTGTCGAAAGAAGTTTTGACTTCATTTTTTTATGCGAACAGATTATGATGCCGCGATTCAAGGATGGTCATTATTCCTTATACTTGATGAACCAGCATCGCCAGACCCTTGATATCCATGACAGTAGGAAGTACACTGGCTATCCTGATGTCACGACAAGGTGGCGCAGGACTGACTACCACGCAGATTGCACTAAAGTGGTATGTTATTTTTTCTTTGCCAATCGTAAAGCTTTCTTTGTGTTTCTCCCACTGTATTTTTTTATAAACTGCAATTGTTTATGGAGTGAACTTCAACATATGCGCGACAGAACTACATTTTTCTCACGTGCACTTAAAAGAGGGATTGTTTAGATGTTTGAGA
The DNA here is from genome assembly GCA_963921465.1 of Triticum timopheevii. NCBI lineage: Eukaryota > Viridiplantae > Streptophyta > Magnoliopsida > Poales > Poaceae > Triticum > Triticum timopheevii. The sequence goes on from OY997266.1 coordinate 327,407,437, forward strand.
ACAACTTTTTTTGGGTTCGTTTGAATATCAACTTTTTGATCTGTGATGTGTGTTATTCTTACCTTGTGCTTCTTTTTTGCCAGATGAGGAGGATGACTCAGCTGCTGAAGGCGATTTATGGTGAAAAAATGTATAAATTGAGGAACCTTCCTGACTAGGTTAAATTGGAAGAGAAGCCATCTTACCCGGTCGTGCCAGCGCAGGTAGCAAATGAGTGTGGAATCTATGTTCTGAGGATGACGCAGTTGTATGACGGCCAATGTCTAGTTGAGAAAATTTTGAAATCCGACATAACAGCTTCTCTGTTTTCTTTTTACTTTTTTGTTCTTTATGACAACCCTTTTTTAATCACTTGTTTGCATTTGTTTTCTTTTTTTCAGCCTGCTGCTGAAGATTGGAAGGCGGAGTACATGTTCCAGCTGCTGTTCAATCTTTTGAACATGTTGTGTTATGAAGACATGCCGCTTGAGTTACGTGAACTGATTGCAGACCTCGGGCTCACTTCCCTGTCGCAATCGCAGACGCAGTCGCAGACGCAGTAACAGTCATTTGGGGCATTGTTTTTCTACTATGTGCAAAAGGCTGTGCGTGGACAATAGCTAGGTTTTGATGTTGTGTTTGTGTGTGCTGACTATGTATGAAAAAGACTTTTTTTTGTCGTTGTGTTTCTTCTTGTTCGTTTATGCGGCAGTGCATGTGGATGAATTTGTATATGTATGTGTATTTTATATAAATAACTGATACAATATATATAAGTGTATAATTTTATTTTTTGTTGACGACCACGGTCTATGCGAACTGGCATTTTGTCACGCTTATATGTATGATATGTGTTTGATAAACTGTATCGCATTTGATGCCGAACTTCTTTGTCCAATATAAGAGAACTGCATTTTTTTGGCATTCAAGCAAAGTGCTGCACGTGTGTGCATGCCGAAGCTGCATTGCTTTATGACACCGAACTGCTTTTTTTTGCCAAAACAAAAAACGCATTACTTTTTGCCTATAGTTGCGTTTTATAGTTGATTTTTTTATTTGTTTGTACGTTAAGGTACATGGTGGGGGGGTTTGTGGGGTTCCCCCCAATTTTTTAGTTGTCTATATATTTTTTGTATTGTTCTTGTACTCACTACGTGCGTTAGCGCGAGGCCGAGCAGGGGGTGGGGAGGGGGGTCGTGACCCCCCTCTGGAACGAGCCGGAGCAGGCGGCGACGCGGCTTGCCGCGGCGCCACATGCATAGGCGAGTCCGTCATACCCCGTCGCACCCCTGTCTATCTTAGGGTTTGGGGGGGGGGGTTTGTGCGCGTCCCCTTTGATGGAAGAAACAGAATGTCCGCACTGCGCCTGTCAACCAAGCGCACTGCATGCGTTAGCGCGAGGCCGAGCAGGGGGTGGGGAGGGGGGGTCGTGACCCCCCCTCCACAGCCCCCTGCGAGGCCGAGCCTGGAACGAGCCGGAGCAGGCGGCGACGCGGCTTGCCGCGGCGCCGCATGCGTAGGCAAGTCCGTCATACCCCGTCGCCCCCTGTCTATCTTAGGGTTTGGGGGGTGGTTTTTGCGCGCGTCCCCTTTGATGGAAAAAACAGAATGTCCGCACTGCGCCTGTCAACCAAGCGCACTGCGTGCGTTAGCGCGAGGCCGAGTAGGGGGTTGGGAGGGAAGGTCGTGACCCCCCCTCCACATCCCTCTGCGAGGCCGAGCCTAGAACGAGCCAGAGCAAGCGGCGACGCGTCTTGCCGCGGTGCCATATGCGTAGGCGAGTCCGTCATACCCCGTCGCCCCCTGTCTATCTTAGGGTTTGGGGGTGGTTTTTGCGCGCGTCCCCTTTGATGGAAAAAAACAGAATGTCCGCACTGCGCCTGTCAACAAAGCGCACTGCATGCGTTAGCGTGAGGCCGAGCAGGGGGTGGGGAGGGGGGGTCGTGACCCCCCCTCCACATCCCCCTGCGAGGCCGAGCCTAGAACGAGCCGGAGCAGGCGGCGACGCGGCTTGCCGCAGTGCCGCATGCGTAGGCGAGTCCGTCATACCCCGTCGCCCCCCTGTCTATCTTAGGGTTTGGGGGGTGGTTTTTGCGCGCGTGCCCTTTGATGGAAAAAACAGAATGTCCGCACTGTGCCTGTCAACCAAGCGCACTGTGTGCGTTAGCGCGAGGCCGAGCAGGGGGTGGGGAGGGGGGGTCGTGACACCCCTTCACATCCCCCTGCGAGGCCGAGCCTGGAACGAGCCGGAGCAGGTGGCGACGCGGCTGGCCGTGGCGCCGCATGCATAGGCGAGTCCGTCATACCCCGTCGCCCCCTGTCTATCTTAGGGTTTGGGAGGGGGGTGGTTTTTGCGTGCGTCCCCTTTGATGGAAAAAACAAAATGTCCGCACTGCGCCTGTCAACCAAGCGCACTGCGTGCGTTAGTGCGAGGCCGAGCAGGGGGTGGGGAGGGGGGGTCGTGACCCCCCCTCCACATCCCCCTGCGAGGCCGAGCCTGGAACGAGCCGGAGCAGGCGGCGACGCGGTTTGCCGCGGCGCCGCATGCGTAGGCGAGTCCGTCATACCCCGTCGCCCCCTGTCTATCTTAGGGTTTGGGGGGTGGTTTTTGCGCGCGTCCCCTTTGATGGAAAAAACAGAATGTCCGCACTGCGCCTGCCAACCAAGCGCACTGCGTGCGTTAGCGCGAGGCCGAGCAGGGGGTGGGGAGGGGGGTCGTGACGCCCCCTCCACATCCCCCTACGAGGCCGAGCCTGGAACGAGCCGGAGGAGGCGGCGACGCGGCTTGCCGCGGTGCCGCATGCGTAGGCGAGTCCGTCATACCCCGTCGCCCCCTGTCTATCTTAGGGTTTGGGGGTGGTTTTTGCGCGCGTCCCCTTTGATGGAAAAAATAAAATGTGGGCACTGCGCCTATCAACCAAGCGCACTGCGTGCGTTAGCGTGAGACCGAGCAGGGGGTGGGGACGGGGGGTCGTGACCCCCCATCCACATCCCCCTGCGAGGCCGAGCCTAGAACGAGCCGGAGCAAGCGGCGACGCGGCTTGCCGCGGGGCCGCATGCGTAGGCAAGTCCGTCATACCCCGTCGCCCCCTGTCTATCTTAGGGTTTGGGGGGGGGGGTTTGCGTGCGTCCCCTTTGATGGAAAAAACAGAATGTCCGCACTGCGCCTGTCAACCAGGCGCACTGCTTGCGTTAGCGCGAGGCCGAGTAGGGGGTGGGGAGGGGGGTGTGACCCCCCCTCCACATCCCCCTGCGAGGCCGAGCCTGGAACGAGCCGGAGCAGGCAGCAACGCGGCTTTCCGCGGCGCCACATGCGTAGGCGAGTCCGTCATACCCCGTCGCCCCCTGTCTATCTTAGGGTTCGGGGGGGGTGGTTTTTGCGCGCGTCCCCTTTGATGGAAAAAACAGAATATCCGCACCTCGCCTGTCAACCAAGCGCACTGCGTGCGTTAGCGCGAGGCCGAGCAGGGGGTAGGGAGGGGGGTCGTGACCCCCCCTCCACATCCCCCTGCGAGGCCGAGCCTGGAACGAGCCGGAGCAGGCGGCGACGCGGCTTGCCGCGGCGCCGCATGCGTAGGCGAGTCCGTCATACCCCGTCGTCCCCCTGTGTATCTTAGGGTTTGGGGGGTGGTTTTTGCGCGCGTCCCCTTTGATGGAAAAAACAGAATGTCCGCACTGCGCCTGTCAACCAAGGGCACTGCGTGCGTTAGCGCGAGGCCGAGCAGGGGGTGGGGCCCTTGTCGTTCTTCATTTATGTGTTGGGGCCCTTGTCATTTGTACTGCTTTCACCAACGTTGAGTACTGCACTTCGTGGAGCAAGTGTGTGTGTTGGGGCCCTTGTCGTTCTTCATTTATGCATGTACTGCACTTCACGGATACACTTGTTGAACTGCCTTATGTACCTTCTGTGAACTGTATTAACGTTTGTTTAGAAATTTATACGGATTATATTTTTTTGGATATATCAATATTAATTTTTTTATATATAATTACTATTTTTTGTGGACTGTTATGTTTGTATGTGCATACTATGTTTTGGTGTCACTCATTAAATTTTTCAAAGTTGTGTATATACTTGTTCTAATGCAAACTAATTTCTGCGAAAGCAATTGATCACAAGAAAACTTACATTGTTTTTATGAAAGAAATGTTTGATATGAAGCAACGGACATTATCAAAATCTTGCATACATGAAACAAAGAACAACACAATGCTTAAAGTAAAGTGAGACTAAACACAGCCCTGATTTTTTCTAGTTGCTGTATTGGATTACAGCCTTGTTCTTCTTCTTCTTTTCTTCTTTGTCTCTTTTTGCCCTGTCCAGTCCCATTATGACATCATAGATGATTCTCCATGACTCATATGTTGAGAATGCATCTATTGCTGCATACTTGATAAGCTTGTTTGGCAGCGGGCAAAATCCCCACAGAATATGGTCCTCCTTGCGGTTAATTTTTTTCCTCATGTCATGGTAGTGAATGTCTATCATCCTGCCAGCAACATCAGCCAAAGAGTCAAACTTCTTTTTATTGTATGGGTCTCTCCATTCCACCTGAATATCACTGTAGTTGTTGGAGTTGATCTCCAAACCAGATACCTTCATCTTGCTTTTGTCTCCTTCAATAGCGAATCCAACGAAGGTGTACTCATCATTCATCAGGAATTTGTCTAGTTCCATTGGCCTGCAATATATTTGTATAGAGTGAATATATTTTATTTCTTTAGAACTAGCAATGTTTTTTGTGTTTTTCTGAAACTGAACTACAATATGGATATCTGAATCTGTTGCATTGAGCAGTTGCTAATACTTTGTTCAGCATAACTATTAAATCTGACAATAGATTGCATAAACACTGCATGTTTTGTGTATGCTTGTATTCCTGAACCTAATTTCATACATGTTTTGTATGGTAATGTTGCAGTGAAGAAACTATAATTAAACTGCGTGTATTGTTAGATAATATAATTCAAGAATTGAACACATGAGTGACATACATGGAGCCAGATCAAAACTGTCAATAAATTCATATGCCACGCTTTTTCAAGAATGAGAACCAAAGGTTAAATATTATGGCAATTGCAGTGAAGAAAATTTAAAATCAATATTGACAAGCAACAGTTATTCTTACCTGTCTTTAGCTGCAGATATGTGGTAGACAAGGCATTCTTTTTCTACGCATAGCTGTAGTACCGCTGCACACTGTGGCTTCTCGTAGTGTGTGTACTCGACATCAACGCCGACTAGTTTGACGGGCATTCCGCCGAGCTTCCTCCTGAACGTGGACAGCATCTTGTCCACGTCTTTGCCTTTGCTTGTGCAAAGGACGTGGAGCTTGTGATTGCTGTGGAGGTGGACGTCGTGGAGCTCCCTAGTGTACTTGCGGCGCTGCTTGTACAGAGGTGCATCCGCCATGATTCTCATGTGTTCTCTGGTGTTTGTTATAGAGAGAGAGGTTAGTGAAAGGAAGAGCGGAGAAGAAGATGCAATTGGGTTTTTTGGGGGGGGGACGAAGCAGTTGTGTTTTCTCCTCTGCTCTCCTTGACAGGACGTGGGAGAGGTGGAGCGGGGCGGTAGCATGGTGGGGCTCTGTTTTAAGTTTACATGGCAACTGCCAAGAGGTTCTGCTATGAGGAGGCTCTTGTTAGTGCGTTGGAAATCCGGAACGCATCGCCTATTTTTTCGTGATTAGATCAATGTACTGACGCAACTGTCAGAAAATGTGATGATTGTGTTTTCGATCAATTGTCCAAGCTAATGCACTTCTTTTCTATCAGAAACGAACTGCTCAGGTCCACGTAGTGTACTGCAGTTTGATTCACACAGATGTACTTTTTTTTCTTCTCTTGATGGTGTTCTTTCTTTTCTTTTCTTGATCTTTGTGGTAATACATCGTTTGTGTGGATGGAGGGTAATGTGGCTAGGGGTTGTCGAAGTGCTTTGGTTAAGTAATAGGGCTGCATTCTTATTTTAGCCATACTGCATTACAGAGCGAAGATAACTGCAATTCAGAAAAAAATAGTTTGTGCTTCCACGTGGAGAACTGCGTTGTTGTACGTCGCTGACTGCATCTGTATGTTGACTTTGGGCTTCCTGCGTTTTATTTATTAGTATTCTTACAGTGCTGACGCACATTTTATTTTGTTTGTTGTTATTCATTTAAAAAATGTTTGTCATTTTTCTTTTTAATGTTTTATTTTTGAACGTATTGTTTTTTCTTAGTGAGCTTTGTTGGCCGTGTGTTCGGGTAGTGAAGATGTAATTGGGCCCAAGTCGGACTGTGAGCACGGCTTGGTTCCTGTTTCGCTGTGTGTGCGTCCTAATGTTTAGTCCCACCTCGTCCGCGGAAGGCGCGCCCGACCTGTTTATAAGCGCTGGCGAGGCATACTGGTCGAACTCCTCCGTATACTTATCTGGGCGCTTATACACGGCGCTCGCAGCTATATGCTCTACGACCTGTGGGCCCATGTGTAACCGGCCCCGTGCACTGTGACTCAGAACGACTCGCCTTCTGTGGGTGCAGACCTATTACGAGACTGGCTGGGGCCGGTAGCACCTGGGTGGTCATTTTTTTTCTGCCCTATGTGTTTTTTTTCAATGTTGGAGTGTGCACTGCATTGATCAGCGTTCCGTAATGCATGTGTATGCATTGCGTACTGCATGTATAGTTGCCATTTTTTTTTCTTCCGTCTTTTCGCTATTATGTAATCTTTTTTCCTAATGTATGGGAGTGCACTGCTTTGTAAATCATACCTGTACTTCACTCATTATGGTTCTGTGTTGTACTTTCGTGTACTTCCGGACAGTATTGAATTATTTTACGTGTTTTGCGTTTTTCTATTTGTGTTTTTGCTCTTATGTATTCCTTTTTTCAAATTTATGTTCGTGCACTGCTTTGTTGGGTATGTTAAGACTTCATTCGACAAATTCAATGTACTGCATTCGTGCGCAACTTGCACTGCATGCGTCCTGTTTGCATTCTGCACGACAATTTCATCACCAGCAAGCTAAGTTGAACAGAAAGAAAACTAACATGATCTGAGTTCATCATGGCAAGCAAACTAGGTTCAGCACACAAGCAAACTAGGTTCAGCACACAAGCAAACTAACGATACATAAGCAAACAACACAAAGCAAATTTGTTGATAATTCTAAAAGAACGCTGGCATTCTTGGCTCCTAGTCGGCACCATCTTGGGGGGCTCCTCCTTCTCCAGCTTTGCACGGCGAAGGCCGTCCTGGGTGAGGGTGATGCGGTTCCATATCTCGTACGCTGCGTAGGCGTCCTTTGCCGCGTACTCGATGTGCCTCCTGGACAGTGAAAGGATGGCCCAGTGCTGGTGCTCGTCGTCGGTGATCTTCTTCTTCATGTTGTTGTTGTTGTAGTCGTCGATGAGCACGCCGGAGACGTCTCCGAGGGAGTCCAATGGCTTGGTTGCCTCGGGCACCCTCCACTCCTTCTGGATGTCGACGAAGTTGGCGACCTCCAGTTTGACGCGCTCCAACCTGGTTTTGTCGCCGTCGATGGAGAAGCCTGCAAAGCTGTACCTAGGGTCAGTGAGGAAGTTGTCAAAGATGGTGCACCTTTCAGTGTCACTCATTTGGAAGAGCAGCACCGGGTGATTCTTGTCGATGGAGAGCTGGCAGAGGGCGGGTTTCTGCGTCGCTTCAGGGTCGTTGTCGTACTCGAGATCAATGCCAACGATCTTGTGGCGCTGGAGGCTGAGGTGGCGCTCGTACTGCGCGAGGGTGATCGCCATCTGCTTCTTGTCGTTGGTGTGGATTACTGCAACTTGGTGTTGCCGTGCGCCTCCACAGCGTTGTCGCCCTTGTACTCATCGGTGAACGTCATCGCCGGTGGCAGGGCTTGGTGCTTTTGGTGGGAGCGCAATGGATACTTGTGTTTTTGTGGCAGGGGTCTGAATTTAAGGGGAGGGCGCGGGGTGGGATGGCCTCGTCGGATGAACTACACGATCGCGCTAATGATGCGGTTGTGCGGATCATGGGTTGGTTTTGCATCTGTGATCGTGGGCTTGTGGCGATGGAACTGCTCCGATCGGGTGGTTGTATGAGAACGTTGTTTTTTAAGGTGGGTTTGTTTTATTTTTGATCAGTACATTTTTTTAACCACCATTTTTTTCTATGCGAACGGGCATTTTGTTACGTTTTGTAGATGCATCCTGTGCGATAATGAACTGCATTAGTATATAGTCCTGCACTGCATCTTCTAGAATTCAGTACTGCACTTGTGTATACATGTGCGTACTTCACTATTTTTTGAGTTTATTTATTTGTGTAGGGGTAATCGGGAGCTAGATTGCCATACCGCACTGCATCGTGTAACATAGTGCACTGTATTGTTTACAGCTACATACTGCATCTTGTTTTTTCTTGTACCTACTGCAATCGCTGGTACGGGAGGGGTAGGGAAAGGGGGGTGGGGGGTGCCCCCCCCATTTTTTTTAACTTATTGTTTTTTCTTAGTCGGCCTTGTTGGGCCTTTGTTCGGCTAGTTTAGAGACATACTTGGGTCCAAGTCGGCCTGTGAGCACGGCTTGGTTCCCGTTTCGCTGTGTGTGCGTCCTAATGTTTTAGTCCCACCTCGCCCACGGAAGGCGCGCCTGACCTGTTTATAAGCGCTGGCGAGGCATACTGGTCGAACTCCTCCATATACTTATCTGGGTGCTTATACACGGCGCTCGTAGCTATATGCTCTATGACCTGTGGGCCCACGTGCAACCGGCCCAATGCACTGTGGCTCAGAACGACTCCCCTTCTGTGGGTGCAGACCTATTACGAGACTGGCTGGGGCCGGTAGCACCTGGGTGGTCAATTTTTTTTCTTTGTTACTTTTTCAACGTTGGGGCGTGCACTGCTCTTTTTAGTAAATCATGCGTGCACTGCATTGATTTAGTTTCAGTACTGCATGTGCACGCATACCGTACTGCACATTTTCTGGGACTAAACATTAGGACGCACACATTTTTGTGCACTGCATTGATATCATTTTTGTGCACTGCATTGGTATCATTTTTCTTTATTGTTTTTCCTCTTTCGCATCCTTTTTTCTTAGTGCACTGCTTTTGTGCCCCTATGCGCACTACATTCGTCATAGTTCTGTGCCGCAGGTGTACACATCTTGCACTGCGTGCATCCTTCTTTGTGCCAAAGAGCACGTACTGCACTTCATGCACACATATAGTGAACTTCCTGGTACGAATTTGGAGAACTGCACACATAAAATGGTCCGTGGATTATAATTTTTCAGAGTATTATTTTTTAATAATCTATGGTTTTGTTTGTGGGAATTTCTGCAGTCAAAGTACACCTTCTTTTTCCGTTCCTCTTTCTTTGGTAACATAAGCTTTCATTGATTGTCCTTTGTTCTTGGGAACATAATTTCCATTAAGTCCCCTTTAATTTTCAGTTTTGACCTTTTTGCATTCCTCTTATATAAATGAAGGCTAACTTATACCCTTCGTTTGCATTTCATTTTTCTCCTCTAGCCGCAAGTTCTCTCCTTTCTCCAGCCTATTATTTTTTTTTGCTTCTCTAGGTTTTTGTTGCGATGGCTCCAGGCCCCTGTTCGTATCTCTTTTGTTGTGGCCATGGTTGTGGTGTGCCGACGTACTGCAATTGTTCAGCTTGCTCGCAGGCCCGTCATGCTCGTCGTGGTGGGAAGGTATTGTGCCGAACTGGGCGAGCCGAGCAGCTTGCATATGGTACAGTATTCACAGAAGGATTGGATATGGGCCAGATCAACGTATCTGCGTTCTATTCTGCGCTGCTTCGCCGTGGCCTTGGCTGCACGAGTCCTTTTGTCCATCAGCTTACGCCAACAGATGTGGAGACTCACTACAAGATGGTATGTTTTGTTAGATATGATTTTTTATCTTAGTGTTTTTTATATAATTCCATTGTATCCTGAACTTGTAGTATTTTAGGAACGCACTTTTTTCTTTGTGTTTTTTGAAGTGTACTGCAATGTGTTCTTACTTTCTTGGGTTTTTTTTTGCTCGTGTGCATGTAGCTTATGTTTTAGTTTACAGGTTAGAATATGTGAACTGCTTATATATTAGCTGAGCACTTCATATTTCTACATTTTTTTCCAATTTTGTATGGTGTGTACTACATGTAGCTAGTCTATAGCACTGCATGATTGTTCGAATAGAACTGCATATTTGTAAGTTCCATACTGCATATTGAAAACGTTTTATATGTATTACTTGTTGGACGGTTGTGCACTTCATCTATCTCTGTTCAAAACATGAGAATTGTACTGCTAGTTTCGTTCTCAAACAGTTTTATTATTTTTTACAGAAAATTCCTCAGCGAGCTGTTAGGTATGTGCGGCTCAAGAAGAAAGGAATTCTTGAAGTTGTTCTTGGTAATGGATACCTTAAACCAGCCAAGTACAGTGTAGGCGTTGACGGGCGGTTGTGTCTGCACAAAGGGTGGAAGGAATTTGTCATTGATAGCGGCCTGAAGTCTGAGCAAGTTGTTGTCCTCAACTTCTCTGAACTCGAGGATCGTACTGTTAGAATCACATTTGACGTGATTGGCTAAGGTTATGAGGTTGATTTGTAATAAGTACTTCTACGTGTTGAACGCTTTCATCTTTGTGATGTGTTTTGTAATAAGCACTTTTGTGATCTGAACCGCTTCAATTATTATTCAATGGTAAATTTGTGTTTTGCATGGTTACAGTATGTGAACTGCTTATATGTCAGCTGAGCATTACATGTTTCCACATTTTTTCCCAATTTGCATGGTGTGTACTACATGTAGTTAGTCTATAGTACTGCATGATAGTTTGAAGCGTACTGCATTTTTGCAAGTTCCATACTGCATATTGAAATGCGTTTTATATGTACTACTTGTTGGACTGCAGCGAACTAACAACATTTTTTACATGGTTTTTGAATCAAAATGTGTCAATGTTTTACTCAAGACTGCTATATATATATATGGTATACTCTATATACCATTTTCTTCTTGCATGGTTTACACAAAATTTAAACTGATACATAAGTCATAGAGTTAAGCAAATTGCTATGCATTAGTGGGTGGTTCAGCACTACATTGAGTTCGTCCTTGAGCTACAGCAAGGCGAGGTGGTCCTTGTACTTCTTCATGATATGCCACCGACACAGCTTATGCAGAGTTTGTGGGGGGATAGTTTTTAATGCTGCCTTCATCGAAGAACACTGGTCTGAGAAGAGACAAACGATGTTTTTTATTAAGTTGTTTGTGTGTTTGCAAGATAGATGGATGAAATATAAGTGCACAAAACAAAACAAAACGTAAGTATGCAGGTGTTTTTTATTTTTTGTACCTGTGAGCATGCAGATTGGCGGCTTGTTGTTCATACACCTCAGAAAGGTTTTGAAAACCCACTCAAATGATGGTATTGTTTCATCTCGCACGAGTGCAACAACAAATATGGTGTTTTGTAGATGATGGTTCACCCCCACAAATACTCCCAGCGGCATGTGGAATTTGTTAGTTTTATACGTCGTGTCAAATGTAATGCAGTCTCCAAAATCTTCATACGATCCTCTGCAACTTGCGTTCGCCCAAAAGACGTTTCTTACACGGTTATCTGCATCAACGTCATAATCATAGAAGAACTCTGGGTTTATCTTTTGCATTTTCTCGAAGAAATCCAGAAGTTTCTTGACATCATCTTCAGACTCTTCTCTGGCAAACTTCTATTTCCTGCATTTTCATAGACAATTCAAACTTATCTCACCAAACAGGGAATAATTACAGACAGAATGCTCAAGAGATATGCTCTGTTACATGCTTACCTGTTTACCCAGTCGCGGCTAGTATGTCCCATGTACTGCAGACCACCGGATATACGCGACAGCGTCGACATCATCTGAGCATGTGTGTGGTTGTCCAGTTGCATGTCTTTCGCTAACTGGTCTATCAAAGGATCATCTTTTTTGTGCGATCGCATGTGCAAAAGCATCCCGGGGCTTTCCAGCATCTTGTGATTGTGGTTGAGTTGAACCATTTCTATCACAAATTTGCCATCCTTCCTTTTTTTGACTCTAATCTTTGCATTGCAGCCAATCCTTTTTGATGTCTTCTGACGTACCCGGTGATAATCTGACACAGCCTGCTTGTGGACCCCTTCTCTTGAGCAGACAATGTAGGCATTTGTCCTGTGTTTTGCCCTCTTGCGTATGCCAAACCCTGCACATCTTGCATAATTGTTGTAAAAGTCCCATGCCTTGTCGTACGTTGTGAACTTCATTCCAGCAGCAGGTACGAGGTTGAGCGGCATGTTTTTATCCTGCATTAATTGAAATGCTATATGAGAAAATTTGTTCTGTTCTATTTTTGAATACGAGGAGTGCATACGAGTTTAATAAAGCATTTGCAATGTTCCTAGCCAAAGCTCACAAGAAATATCAGTGTGCACTGCAATGTTATCTGAATGGACTGCAACTATTTTTTTTCAGACCATAAACTTACATGTGTGTAGAGTCGTTCGCCTGATGGTGTTTGCAGCTCGCCGGGTCGTATTGGACATGGCGGGGTTATAGCAGATGTGTGTAGTTGAGGATCTCGCGGCGGTAACAGTGAGGAGGATTTGTACCTGCTGTTTACTTTTGACCGAGGCACCGTTGGTGGTCGAAATTGATGCAGCAGGTCTGGTTGGAGCTCTGTTTTTCGATGCAGCAGGTGGACGCTGAGCTCTGTTTTGGGGTGCGGCAGGTAGACATGGTGGTAATCCAGTGTTGTGACGATGTCTCGGTGGATTGGTTTGAAAATTTTGGAGCAGTGGCACATCATCATAGACATAATCATCATCTGTTGCAACATCGTGTTCAACTGTGTCATCATTATCTGTTCGGACATGCTCTCCAAACGTACTGAACTCGTGCTTATACTCTGGGTTGAGAACTGTTATCGGCTCATCTTCATCGTCATCGTCTTCATCATCGCGTTCGTGAGTGCCTTCCCAAACGAATGTGACATCATCGTCATCTTCAACTACATCTTCTTCCTGGGAAAAATCTTCTTGTGGAGAGTACTGCACCCTGTTTGTCGTCGTGAAGAATCCATGAGGAATCTCAGGGGTAACCCAGCCAGTATCTCTTTCAGAAGAATATCCACTCTTCTAAAAGTTGTTGTTCTCAGTGCTGTCAATTATGCGCGGCATTTTGTATCTGCTGAACATCATCTCCTGCACACAAAATGACCGAGCTGCATTGTCAGGTTAAATGAACTGAATCATGCGAACTGCAATGTGTTCAAAATGGTACTGCCAAAGCATTGCATGGTGACTGCATCACCCCTCAAGGTGAACTGAAGCAACCGCACTGCATCGTTATACGTAATGAACCTATACAAGCATACTGCATTTTCCCCCACAACAAACTGAAGCAACCACACTGCATAGGTTTTGTACTGCATAATCACGCGCTGTACTGCTTGTACTAATTTGTCTATGATAACTACACTGAGATGGTTGAGGAAGTGTACTGCTTACCTCGTGATGCAGTGATTTCTTGCGTTTACAGGAGGAAGTTCCCTTCTCGTCCGCCAGCACAACTTTCACGTTCGCCCGTGCAGTCCACTTGCCCTTCAAAAGTTCATGGGCGGTCTGGACGTTGCTCAAGGTGAATGGGGGAGGAGGATTTGCTCTGAAGGTCGATGCAGACTTATTCCAAGAAGCTACCGTGGATGAAGCAACCTTGCGCACACACCTCCTTGCTCGAATTGTTTGATGTCGAGGCAGCACCAATCCACATCTGATGAATTATAGCTAATTGCAGGCCCTGAGGAGTTTGGTGGAGGCGCTACCGAGCTGCTGCCGTGGAAGAAGGCCGATAGGCTGGTGTTGCTCGGTGCCTGCTGCGGAAGAAGGCCGAGAGGCGACGGGTGGCGTCGCTGCCTGGCCGCCGCTGCGGAAGAAGGCCGGGAGGGGAGGGGCGGCGTCACTGCCGGCCGCTGCCGCGGAAGAAGGCCGGGAGGGGAGGGGCGGCGTCGCTCCCAGGCCGCCGCCGCGGGAGAAAGCGGGGAGGGAAGGGGCGGCATCGCTCCCAGGCCGCCACCGCGGAAGAAGGCCGGGAGGGGAGGGGCGGCGGCTAGCCTAGGCCGCTGCCGCGGTAGAAGGCCGGGAGGGGAGGGGCGGCGGCGCGATCTGTTGGTGGTGTGCAGAATAAGGTGTTTTGGTGTGCAGAATAAGGTCTTAAGGGGTGCAGAATAAGGTCTTAAGGGGTGTGCAGAATAAGGTGTTTTGGTGTGCAGAATATATATATATATATATATATATATATATATATATATATATATATATATATATATATACTGCAGGATTTTGTCCCTTGAGGTACACAAGTTTTGGAGCCTCCTCTAGTTCTATAGTTCTAGTTCTAGTTGATACTATTAGAGCTACATCTAATCCTCTCCAGACCTCATAATTAGAAGCCCAACGTTGTTCTAATATTCTCCCTCTAATTCTCTAGCATCGATTAGCTCTGATGGTGAAGCGCTGCCGGATCGTGAAGACCGTATGCTTGTAAACTGTGGAGAGGTCGTGCTTTCGATCTTTCATTCAAGGGATCATTCGTGAACAGTTCGAGGGACTTGAAGTACGATCTTTGCTAACTCTTCTTCCACTATAACTTGGAGTTGGTAATGATCCATTCTAAACCGTTAATGCATCTTCATACTGTTCCTAGTTGATCTTAGGGTGAATTTTGTTTTTGTTTTGTACTATGTTTCCCAACACACCACATACTCCTCCTGGCATGCGGTGGGTGCTAGTACCCATGCTAACTCAAGTCCCACGACAGATGATGCCTAAATCGGAGGCATGCCCCACTCACCATAAGAGGCAGCAGATGAGGGGGTGATAAAGTCAAGTTCCTCTCGTAGGACCCGCGTGTCCACGTGCGCACCGTATATCCGAAGGAGTAGTTCCTGCATGCGGTCCTCCATCATTTGCTGACCATAGCAGGGATGGGAACGAGGCACCTCCACCGCAAGAACAAGAAGTCACTTCAGCTCTGCATCGAGGAGTCTCAGCACCTTGCGGAGGAGAAAGCAGCCCAGCTCGCAAAGGAGTAGGCCACCACTCATTGTCTTATGGATTTCATCTCGTCCTCCTCGAGCAACGACACAATGGGATCAATAATGATGATACCCCTCCAGCCTCCAACGCATATGCGGGTAATGCAAGGGGAAGGGGCTGGTGAGGAGACGTGAAGTCAGGCGCTTCCATCTATGTATAGTTTATGTTTATAAAGTTTATAATATATTGTTTAGGCTAATTCCAATTGATGAACATTTTGCGTTCGACAAAGTGACGAACATTTTGTGTCCAGTGATGTGATTAACTTGCCATTCCCTAATATACACGTGTTAACGTATCTATAATTTTTTATTGTTTGATGTTGTTATATTATCATTCTGGGATGCTTTACATTCATTTTATAGCAACTTTATATCATTTTGTTGGGACTAACCTATTGACAAAGTGCCAAGTGCCAGTTGTTATTTTTTGCTTGATTTTTACTTGGCAGAATATCAGTATCAAATGAAGTCCAAATGCCACGAAACGTTTTGGAGATTTTTTTTCTGCCCAGAAGACAACTTGGGAGCCAAGTAAGTACAGGAGGGGAGGCCCGTGGGACAAGACACCAGGACGCGCTAGAGGCCCCTGGTGCCCCAGGTGGGTAGTGGGGCCCACGGGAGTCCTTTCCACCGCCTTTCAGTTCTATAAATACCCAAACATTCCAAAAACCCTATGGGAGTCGACGAAAAACAATTCCAGCCGCCGCAAGTTCCAGAACCACGGGATCCAATCTAGATCCCTATTCCGGCACCTTGCCGGAGGGGAACACGGTCACGGAGGGGTTCATCATCCTCATTGGTGCTCCTCCGATGGTGCGTGACTAGTTTACCATAGACCAATGGGTTTGTAGGCAGTAGCTAGATGGCTTGTTCCCTCTTTTTGATTCTCAATACAATGTTCTCCTCAATACTTTTGGAGATCTATTTGATGTAATGACTTTTGCGATGTGTTGGTTGGGATCTGATGAATTGCGAGTTTATGATCAGATTTCTAACCATGAATATTATTTGAATCTTCAATGATCTCTTATATGCATGATTATTTATAGCCTCGTATTTCTTCTCCAAATCTTTTGTTTAGTTGGGCCAACTAGATTGATTTTTCTTGCAATGGGAAGAGGTGCTCTGTGATGGGTTCGATCTTGCGGTGTCCTCACCTAGTTACAGAAGGGGTAGCAAGGCACACATGTATCATTGCTAATAAGGATAAAAATATGGGGTCTATTCCTACATGAATAGATCTTGTCTACATCATGTCATCTTTCTTATTGCATTACTCTGTTTTTTCATGAACTTAATACACTAGATGCATGCTCGATAGCGGTCTATGTGTGGAGTAATAATAGTAGATGCAGAATCGTTTTGGTCTACTAATCTTGGACGTGATGCCTATATACATGATCATCGCCTTGGATATCATCATAATTATTTTCTCTTCTATCAATTGCCCAACAGTAATTTGTTTACCCACCATATGCTATTTTCTCAAGAGAAGCCACTAGTGAAATCTACGGCCCCCGAGTCCATTTTCTATCATATTGTTTTCAGATCTATTATTCAAAAAAAATACCTTGCTGCACTTTTTCTTTCTTTCTTTATTTTATTTTTAATTTTCACTAGATTTATTTATCCAATCTCATACAATTTAATCTATCTCAACACAGAGGACGGATTGACAACCCCTCTTACGCGTTGGGTTGCAAGTATTTGTTATTTGTGTGCAGGTGCTATTTACATAGCGTTGCTTGGTTCTCCTACTGGATTGATAACCTTAGTTTCATAACTGAGGGAAATACTTACCATTGCTGTGCTGCATCATCCTCTCCTCTTTAGGGAAATACCAACGTAGATACAAGCAATCAGGAATAATTTCTGGCTCCATTGCTGGGGAGACATCATCAACATCTATCAGGTACCCAATCACAAATCTCAGCTCCTTGCAATTTACATTATTTGCCATTTTCCTCTCGTTTTCATCTCCCCTGCTTCTAAAACATTTTTGCAAAAATCAGAAAAAATTATTTGCCTTTTTATTTGCATTCTTCTTTGTCTTCCTTTTTCTCATTCGATCATTTTTTGCCCGAACCTATCATCATGAATGACTTTGGTATGGTAGAAACAGATGATGGCAGAACTCCTAAAATTGGACGTACTAGCAATCTGGATGCTAAAACTTTTGTTTTGGGACAAGGGAACGTTATAGGAAAAGAAACCATCCAAGAATTATTCAATTGTGTTGGAACTTTGACTTGTGATGATGCTCCTATACTTAAAAGAACTAAAACTTACGCGGAAGCTATTTCAGCACTAGTTCGGAAACTTGAAAATAGATTTATTTGTACGCATCCTACCTTGCAGAGATTGTTTTATGAGCTACTTGTTATAAAGGATTTGGAAGCTAAAAATATAGCCACCCTTGTTCTTATGAATGAATTTGATTACATAGTACGGGAAGCTAGGGAAATTTTTGATTTTTATGGTATGAACCATGAAAACCCGGTAATAGATGAGATCCTTTACAATAGTGATTATGTATTACTAGCAAAAGGGCCCGTGCATTGCAACGGGAGAAAAGAATAACACACGCTCTTAATTTAGAAAAAATGGTCTATCATCTAAGTATTTGTAGCTACGGTCCAAAGAAAGATGGTCTTTGCCTACAAAAGCACAAGTTCAAGAATCCACATGTCTTCTATTTAAACACGGCTTGCATGTAGACTTAATACGTACAAAGAAACAGGCAAGTGATCTTCAATTTCGTTTCCAATTCTGATTTTGCTAAGATGTTTATCCACAATCCGGATCGGTACCGATATGAAAGAAAGACGGATAATGAAATTTTGATTAAGATTGCACCCTAGATATTATTTTCCAATCCTGATTTTGCTGAGATGTTCATCCATAATCCGGGTCGGTACCGATATGAAAGAAAGACGGATAATGCAATGTTGATTAATATTGAACCCTAGATAATATATTTCTAAATGGTTAATAGGTAAAATAATATCATATTTAGATTCTACATGTTTTTCTAATCAAATTCCATATATAAAACGTTAAATTTGGTGTTACGGTTTAGAAGATATGAGTATTTTAAAAAACATTTGATATGTACTGCGTGTTTAATGTCAGAAACATCAGGGAGTTTTCTATAAAATAGCATGACGAACTAAGAATACCTATTTCTTTTATTAGTAGGTATAGAAGAAATTTGCTTGGGAATAACCAAATTTTTTATGAGAACCTTAAAAAGGAAATTCCCATTTTGGATATGATTCAACAAGTTTAATTGATGTTAATCAACAACATTCTTGGATTGTAGCCAGGAATCAAAGGGGATACAAAGATGGACAACTTGATAGTGCTAAAATTTCTATGGACAATGTGTTTCAAGACATATTTGAGAAACCTCCTGACAAAAACACAACTATAGAAAATAAGAAGAAAGATGACAATACTAGAATCTATGCATTATGCCTAGCTAGGGGAATAAAATAATAGCGCTTGTTGGGAGGCAACCCAATGAACAAAATATTTTTTCTCCTTTTATTTCTGTTTTTGTGTGTTCACACAATTATGCTACCATTACGATTGTGTTTTTATGTTTTAATTAGTGTTTGTTTCAAGTAAAGCCTTTAGGATCATGTTGGGCGATACTTGATTTGATCATGTTGGAAAACAGAAACTTTTTGCGCCCAGTAGCAGAATTTTTAAAAATCACGAAAGCATGATAAAATTCTATTTTTTACACAAGATTGACATACAAATTGCCTACATTGTCCTAAGTTTTCATAATTTTTGGAGTTAGAGAAGTATGATCAAAGTCCAGATTACTACGAACTGTTCTCGTTTTGATAGATTCTATTTTTGTTGCATTGTGTGCTTATTTTGATGAATCTATGGACTGTATCAGGGGGTATAAGCCATGGTAAAGTTATAATACAGTAGGTATAATGCAATAATGAAATATGAATGGGTTTGCAATAGTACTTAATGTGGTGATTTGCTTAATGTGGTGTTTGCAATAGTTCTTAAGTTTTTTGTGATTGAAGTTTTCAAGTTTTGGGTGAGATCACAATGGATGAAGGAATAAGGAGTGAAAAGAGCCTAAGCTTGGGGATGCCCATGGCCCCCAAGGTAATATTCAAGGAGAACCAAGAAACTATGCTTGGGTATGCCCCGGAAGGCATCCCCTCTTTCTTCTAACAACCATCGGTAATTTTACTTGGAGCTATATTTTTATTCGTCACATATCATGAGTTTTGCTTGGAGCATGCATTATATGAGTCTTTGCTTCTTTTGCTTTTTAGTTTGTTACAATCAGCCTTTCTGGACACACCTACTTGAGAAAGCCATAATGATGCTATGATTTTTTAGAATTGCTCTGTGTGCTTCACTTCAATTTTTTTGAGCTATGGAATGGCTCTAGTGCTTCACTTATATCTTTTCGAGCATGGTGGTGCGTTAATTTTTGAAGAAATTATCCGAGGCTTCATTTATATTAATTTGAGAGTTAGTAAATTTTTGAAGAAATTATCTCATGCTTCACTTATATTATTTTGAGAGATGAAAATTTTTATGCTCATGTTCTTCACTTAAATTTATTTGAGAGCTTGTTATAAGCAGTGGTAACATATGAAATTAGTCCCAAAGTGATAGATATCTAAGGGGGTATAATAAAAACTTTCATGAAGATCATTGGATACTAAAAACTTGATTCCTTGCAATAGTTTTGGGGTATGATGATAGTAATATGTAAGTCATGTTGGTGAGTAATTATGCTTTAGTAAGAATATTGGTGTTAAAGTTTGTGATTCCCTATGCAAGCACAAAAGTCAATAGTTATGCAATGAAATTACATCCTACTTGTGTTGCATTATTTGGTGTTATTTATGCTTATTGCTCATTTATGAGAATTTTTGTTTCTTTGTTGGTTGCTTCTCAATCTATTTGCTAGGCTTTACTTGTACTAAGTAGGAATATGACTTGTGCATCCAAAATCCTTAAACCCAGTTGCACCATATGAGTCCACCATACCTACCTACATGCGGTATTTCCGTGCCATTCCAAGTAAATTTGTATGTGCCAACTCTAATTTTCAAACTGAATTTCCTTTTTGTGTGCCCATACCGCTCATGAAGCGGTAGGGGGTGGCCAATATTTTTCCATGCTAGATGTATTATTCTCAAGATGAGTGTTTGTTCACTTGTCATTGCAGAAGAGTGCGGTGGTAATTGAAGGAAATATGCCCTAGAGGCAATAATAAAGTTGTTATTTATATATTTCCTTATATCATGATAAATGTTTGTTATGCATGCTAGAATTGTATTAACTGGAAACTTAGTACATGTGTGAGTACATAGACAAAAAGAGCATCACTAGTATGCCTCTACTTGACTAGCTCGTTAATCAAAGATGGTTAAGTTTCCTAGCCATAGACATGAGTTGTCATTTGATAAACAAGATCACATCATTAGGGAATGATGTGATTAACTTGACCCATTCCGTTAGCTTAGCACTTGATCATTTAGTATGTTGCTATTGCTTTCTTCATGACTTATACATGTTCCTATGACTATGATATTATGCAACGCCCGAATACCGAAGGAACACTTTGTGTGCTACCAAATGTCACAACGTAACTGCGTGATTATAAAGGTACTCTACAGGTGTCTCCGATGGTGTTTGTTGAGTTGTCATAGATCAAGATTAGGATTTGTCACTCCGATTGTCGGAGAGGTATCTCTGGGCCCTCTCGGTAATGCACATCACTATAAGCCTTGCAATCAATGTGACTAATGAGTTAGTTACGGGATGATGCATTACATAACGAGTAAAGAGACTTGCCGGTAACGAGATTGAACTAGGTATTGAGACACCGACGATCGAATCTCAGGCAAGTAACATACCAATGACAAAGGGAACAACGTATGTTGTTATGCGGTTTGACCGATAAAGATCTTTGTAGAATATCTGGGAGCCAATATGAGCATCCAGGTTCTGCTATTGGTTATTGGCCGGAGACACGTCTCGGTCATGTCTACATAGTTCTCTAACCCATAGGGTCCGCATGCTTAAGGTTCGGTGACGATCGGTATTATGAGTTTATGTGTTTTGATGTACCAAAGGTAGTTCGGAGTCCCGGATATGATCACGGATATGACGAGGAGTCTCAAAATTGTCGAGACATAAAGATCGATATATTGGACGACTATACTTGGATGTCGGAATGGTTCCGGGTGAGTTCAGGCATATACCAGAGTACCGGGAGGTTACCGGAACTCCCCGGGGGGGTATATGGGCCTTATTGGGCCATAGTGGGAGAGAAGAGAGGGAGGAATAGGAGGGGGCGCGCCCCCCTCAAGCCCAATCCGAATTGGGTGGGGTGCCGGCCCCCCTTTCCTTCCCCCTCTCCCCCTCTTCGTTCCACTCCTAGTCCAACTAGGGAAGTGGGGGAATCCTACTCCCGGTGGGAGTAGGACTCCCCATGGGGAGCGCCTCCACTCCTTTATATACGGAGGAGGGGGCACCCCATAGACACACAAGTTGATCATTGATCTCTTAGCCGTGTGCAGTGCCCCTCTCCACCATAATCCACCTCGATCACATTGTTGCAATGCTTAGGCGAAGCCCTGTGCCGGTAGCTTCATCATCACCGTCATCACACCGTCGTGCTAACAAAGCTCTCCCTCGACACTCTGCTGGATCGAGAGTTTGTGGGACGTCACCGAGCCAAACGTGTGCAGATCATGGAGGTGCCATATTTTCAGTATTAAGATCGGTCGGATCGTGAAGACGTACGACTACATCAACCGTGTTGTCATAACGCTTCCGCTTATGGTCTACGAGGGTACGTGGACATCACTCTCCCGCTCATTGCTATGCATCACCATGATCTTGCGTGTGCGTAGGAAATTTTGAAATTACTGCATTCCCAACAGTGGTATCAGAGCCAGGTTTATGCGTAGATGTTATATGCACGAGTAGAACACAAGTGAGTTGTGGGCGATAATAGTCATACTACTTACCAGTATGTCATACTTTGATTCGGCGGTATTGTTGGATGAAGCGGCCCGGACCGACATTACACGTATGCTTACGTGAGATTGGTTCTACCGAAGTGCTTCGCACAAAGGTGGCTGGCGGGTGTCAGTTTCTCCAACTTTAGTTGAATCGAGTGTGGCTACGCACGGTCCTTGTTGAAGGTTAAAACAGCACATACTTGACAAAAAATTGTTGTGGTTTTGATGTGTAGGTAAGAACGGTTCTTGCTCAGCCCGTAACAGTCACGTAAAAACTTGCAACTACAAAGTAGAGGACGTCTAACTTGTTTTTGCAGGGCATGTTGTGATGTGATATGGTCAAGACTTGATGCTAAATTTTATTGTATGAGATGATCATGTTTTCTAACAGAGTTATCGGCAACTGGCAGGATCCATATGATTGTCGCTTTATTGTATGCAATGCAATCGCCCTGTAATTGTTTTTACTTTATCACTAAGCGGAATCAATAGTCGTAGAAACAATAGTTGGCGAGATGACAACGATGCTACGATGGAGATCAAGGTGTCGCGCTGGTGACGATGGTGATCATGACGGTGCTTTGGAGATGAAGATCAAAGGCACAAGATGATGATGGCCATATCATATCACTTATATTGATTGCATATGATGTTTATCCTTTATGCATCTTATTTTGCTTAGTTCGACGGTAGCACTATAAGATTATCTCTCACTAAATTTCAAGGTACAAGTGTTCTCCCTGAGTATGCACCGTTGCGAAAGTTCGTCGTGCCGAGAAACCACGTGATGATCGGGTGTGATAAGCTCTACATTCACATACAACGGGTGCAAGCCAGTTTTGCACACGTAGAATACTCGGTTAAACTTGATGAGCCTAGCATATGCAGATATGGCCTCGGAACACTGAGATCGAAAGGTCGAGCATGAATCATATAGTAGATATGATCAACATAGTGATTTTCACCATTGAAAACTACTCCATCTCACGTGATGATCGGACATGGTTTAGTTGATTTGGTTCACGTGATCACTTAGATGATTAGTGGGATGTCTATCTAAGTGGGAGTTCTTTAGCAATATGATTAATTGAACTTTAATTTATCATGAACTTAGTACCTGATAGTATTTTGCATGTCTATGTTGCTGTAGATCAATGGCCCGTGCTACTATTCCTTTGAATTTTAATGCGTTCACTACAACAAGAACCCCCCTTTAGCAACGCATCGATGTGTTGTCGAATGTCCATATAAGCGTTGTTGAGGTCTACACCAACGTATGTATATGTGTTCCCGTTGGTGGCATTGCAAGGGCCTACAACAACACATAAAATTGCGTTGGTAATCCATGTGAATAAGTGTTGCAAAGCTCCAACACATATAATTACAACAGAACAACGCTCCATAAGCGTTGCTGGATAATCAGAACTAGTTTGGGACAGACATAAACATATTATTGCAAGCGCTAATGCATAGCATGAACAATTACCAATATTTTATATATTACCAACAACAATTATTGGGTTAATAGTGATGGTGCACAAGAGTAACAAATCAGTAAATAGGAATAGCTCATATATTGAATCTGATTGGTTGCATTACATGGAACAAAATCCAAAGAGTAAACACATCATTTTCCTTACATTGACCCTGAAAATGACATCACATCATTTCTATACAATGACCATGAAAATGGCATTCTAAAAAATAAACGTAAAACTATCTTGGTGGTAGTCTGACTCCCATTCTCCGCCTTGCTAGAAACCACTTAGCCATGCATCATCTATTTATCTTGGCAATCTACATCAAATAAAAACTGACTTGAGTAACATACCATTACAGAAAAAAAATCTGGCTAATATAAAATGCAACTAAAAAAGGGGGAACATACAAAGGCTGGAGGCATTGCAATAACTAATCTAGCTGCATGACAATTACTTTTGGCATTTTTGAGTGGCCAGATCAACTGATCATATATTTCTAATGTAGCATTAGAAACGTTACCAAGCTAGGTTGGTCGCATTACATAGAAGTAGAAGAGCATGTTGTTGGCTTGACATCTAGTCTTGCAAATTGCATATTCAGGTACGTTTGATTTGCTAAATCAGAATAACTTCACTGATGATTTGTACTACTATCATTTTGGCAATTCATCTGTTTTTATGGTTATGTACCTGTCACACTAAATACTTTGCAGACTCATTGTTATTTAGAGATTTAGATCATTTCTATCATAGTAAGTGCAGAATAGTATAAACTTGCCTTTGTGGAACCACATACTGGATACTGATTTCTATCATAGTTATTTGAAAACGAAAACATGTGTATAGTCTGTTATAAATTTTAAACTGCACAGTAAGTATATTACAACATTGATCATTGGTATAGGATGGAAAAAATAGAAATTACATATAAGCATATTTTTTCTTGAACACTTGATGTTCATGGTTATGCTAGATGGATATATTTAATTTAACTTTCAGTGGCGTCAAGTTCAATTCTTGTTTCACATTCACTAAACCAGGGGCAAACATGTTAATGTATGGCAAGAGAAGCTTATCTATATGGTGGCGCATCTTTTGTGCAGCTTCAGATCGGGCGAAGATTGGTAGACGGCTGGTCAAAAAATGCAAATATGTACACAGAATTCAGGAAATCAGACGTTCTTGAAGTTAAAATCCATAGAATTGCATGAAGCAAGTTCAGAGACATGCAATTAGCTGCCATCAGTTAGACTAAAAAAAGAAGTAAAGCATCCACACATAAGAAAACAGAATGCCCATCTTAGTTAATATCCCACCTGTCCTCAAAAGTAAAAAATGACCACCTTAACATCATCTGCAATCCCTAGTTCCTTTCTCATATTGACTTGGACGCAATGTGAGTTCTCCTTTGCAATTGAACAGATAAAAAACCCAGCTTGCTTATGTAACTGTGAAAGCACAATATTAAGGTGAAATGAAGATGCAGAGATCAAGATTTATATGCATATTGACTAAATATTTTGTTTCTTCTAAAATTAAAGAAATTTGGCTCTGGAAGGAGGATGCCTTTTAGAACTAATACCAACCAGCTAATAAAACAATGCAGTTAATAACAAACCACACATATGGAACGTTAAACATGTATTTATCCCAAAGGTTGAAAACTTTCAACTTAAGTTTAGCATGCCCAGTTTGTGTAAGCAAGTGCTACTATAAGGAAGTAAAGTGTGTAAACAAAGGCACCTGCTACATCGTACTCAGCATAAATGAAGTCCCAACTACAAACTGAAGATAACACATCGGGGTTTTCCTGTATGTTAGGAAACTCAAATAAGATAATGGTGCAAAGAAGCAAAAAATTGTATACTGGCAATCAGTCCCAAATAAAAGCTATCAAAATTGTAAGGCACTATTAGTATTACTTAGAGCTGCAGAGTTTTGTGGCGTTAATATAAAAGATAAAAATTTATGTACCAAGCATAGTGAAGAAGTTACATAATACAATCTCAGAAAAAAAATAGAAGTTACAGAATATATCAAAACGTGTGTGCCATGTCATCAAGCTGTTATTAGCAAAAAGCCGTCATAAATTAGCAAAAAACAGAAGTTATAGAATACCTAAGAAGTACTTACATCCTGGTATTTCAGTGTGCACACAATTGCAGTAGATAACTCAGATCATGGAGCGGCATGGATGCAATAGATTAGACGAGTGATCAGGGCAGCATAGATCATTGTCGAGATTGCTGGAAAAGAAACAGCCCTAGCATCATGGCCAAGCCACACCAAACACCAGCGAGGGTAAGAGCAGAGGGGATCAGTGCCTTACTGAACCGTCGGCGTCGGAGTCGAGGTAACCGAGGCAGCGCAGCACCGTTGAGCCCGATCTGATAGCCGCTCGTGCAGAGACGCGGGGTGGTGGGCCGACAAACCGGAGGCGCCAAAGCTGCGCCGGCGACCCGTCGTGACTAGGGTTTCTGCGGGGGCATGGGCAGGGGTGCGAAGGGCGTTGCGGAGGCGGCGGGTTAGAGGAGAATAGTAAGAGGGATACTAACCAGGGATCAGCAGTGAAGGGGAGCGCCGGACCTTCCTGGAATCAGTGGTGGCGGAGAGAGAGAGAGGAATTGGGAGAGAGATGGCGGAGAGGATTTTTCTTCCTTTCATCCTTAGATGCGTATTGGGTGGAGGAGGTGGTAGTGCTGGATAGTGGTCAGAAGCCTTCATGGCTCATGGGAAGGTGGGAGGGTTAACCCAACGACAACGCATGCTATAGTTCGTTGCTAGATATGTGTTGGTATATGGGGGTGTTTGTTGTAGTGGTTCCTTGAGAAAGCTAAGTTGAAAGATGATGGTAGCAATTACACAGACTGGGTCTGTAACTTGAGGATTATCCTCATTGCTGCACAGAAGAATTACGTCCTGGAAGCACCGCTAGGTGCAAGACCCACTGCAGGAGCAACGCCGGACGTTGTGAACGTCTAGCAGAGCAAAGCTGATGACTACTCGTTTGTTCAGTGTGCCATGCTTTACAGCTTAGAACCGGGACTTCAACGACGTTTTGAACGTCATGGAGCATATGAGATGTTCTAGGAGTTAAAGTTAATATTTCGAGGAAATGCCCGGATTGAGAGATATGAAGTCTCCAATAAGTTCTATAGCTGTAAGATGGAGGAGAATAGTTCTGTCAGTGAACATATACTCAAAATGTCTGGGTATAACAACCACTTCATTCAGCTGGGAGTTAATCTTCCTGATGATAGTGTTATTGACAGAATTCTTCAATCACTGCCACCAAACTACAAGAGCTTCCTGATGAACTATAATATGCAAGGGATGAACAAGACAATTCCCAAGCTCTTCGCAATGCTAAAGGTTGCGGAGGTAGAAATCAAGAAGGAGCATCAAGTGTTGATGGTCAACAAGATCACTAGTTTCAAGAAAAAGGGTAAAGGGAAGAAAGGGAACTTCAACGGCAAACAAGTTGCTGCTCAAGTGAAGAAGCCCAAGTCTGGACCTAAGCCTGAGACTGAGTGCTTCTACTACAAAGGGACTGGTCACTGGAAGCAGAACTGCCCCAAGTATTTGGCGGATAAGAAGGATGGCAAGGTGAACAAAGGTATATGTGATATACATGTTATTGATGTGTACCTTAATAATGCTCGTAGTAGCACCTGGGTATTTGATACTGGTTCTGTTGCTAATATTTGCAACTCGAAACAGGGACTACGGATTAAGTGAAGATTGGCTAAGGACGAGGTGACGATGCGCGTGGGAAATGGTTCCAAAGTCAATGTGATCGCAGTCGGCACGCTAACTCTACATCTACCTTCGGGATTAGTTTTAGACCTGAATAATTGTTATTTGGTGCCAGCGTTAAGCATGAACATTATATCTAGATCTTGTTTGATGCAAGACGGTTACTCATTTAAATCTGAGAATAATGGTTGTTCTATTTATATGAGTAATATCTTTTATGGTCATGCACCCTTGAAGAGTGGTCTATTCTTATTGAATCTCGATAGTAGTGACACACATATTCATAATATTGAAGCCAAAAGATGCAAAGTTGATAATGATAGTGCAACTTATTTGTGGCACTGCCGTTTGGGTCATATTGGTGTAAAGCGCATGAAGAAACTCCATTCTGATGGACTTTTGGAATCACTTGATTATGAACACTTAGTACTTGCGAACCATGCCTCATTGGCAAGATGACTAGAACTCCGTTCTCCGGAACAATGGAGCGAGCAACAGATTTGTTGGAAATCATACATACTGATGTATGTGGTCCAATGAATATTGAGGCACGCTGTCGGTGTCAAAACCGACGGATCTCGTGTAGGGGTCCCGAACTATGCGTCTAAGGCTAATGGTAACAGGAGGCAGGGGACACGATGTTTTACACAGGTTTGGGCCCTCTCAATGGAGGTAATACCCTACTTCCTACTTGATTGATCTTGATGATATGAGTATTACAAGAGTTGATCCACCACGAGATCGTAGGGGCTAAACCCTAGAAGCTAGCCCATGATTATGATTGTTCTTGTCCTACGGACTAAACCCTCTGGTTTATATAGACACCGGCGGGGGCTAGGGTTACACAGAGTCGGTTACAGAGAAGGAAATCTACATATCCGAATATCGAAGCTTTCCTTCCACGCAAAGGAGAGTCCCATCTGGACACGGGACGAAGTCTTCAATCTTGTATCTTCATAGTCCAACAGTCCGGCCAAAGTATATAGTCCGGCTATCTGAGGACCCCTTAATCTAGGACTCGCTCAGTAGCCCCTGAACCAGTCTCCGATGGCTTGGTGGAGCTGCTAAAGGAGAGCCTCGATGACATGCCTGCTGAGCTCAATATGCAGGAGGAGTTGACCGCCGGCTTGGTGATGCTGCTGAAGGAGAGCATTGCCTCGGGTAAGTAGGCGACTGGCGAAATCCTGCAACTTCAGGAGGACAAGGCGAAGCTCCTCCACGAGCTCGGCCTGCTGAAGGAGGAGAACGCCGACTGGAAGAAGCTGCATCATAAGAGTAGTTCCTCGGTGAAGATATTGTATGCCCTCGTCATGGAACAGAAGAAGGAGCTGGTGAAGCTCCGCATCGAGCACCCGGCTGCTGTCAAGTTATGTAATGCGTCCATGGAAGAGATGATGAAGGATCGCGTCAAGAAATCCCGCATCATGGACAGAAAGAAGAAGATGGTGGAGGATACGAGCAAGGATATAAAGGTCGTGGAGGCGATGAATAAGCAGTTAGGAATCCGCGGTCAACTCTTCATGAAGTAGAGAGCAATGCTCCAGACTCGTGTTTGCGTCTTCCTTCTGTTTTGGGTGGTAATCTTCCTTCTTCTTTTGCTCCTGTGTTTCTTATTTTGCTTCAGGTGTTTTGCCGCATGTGTCAGGTTCTCTGCGAGGCACAAATAGAACAATGCTAACAATGAGCGGCGCCGTAGGATCGATGACTAGCAAGTTAGGTCATTTTTATCGCCATATCGCACTGGGTTGCCGTGTTCCATGCTCCTCCATCGTACTACTCCTACCCTAGTGGAAAACTTGAGTATAGCGTATGGTTCTTTGATCCTCCCCAGGTCGTCGGCACCATTTACACGAGCAGTCAAATCACAAGGCCCCACCTTCCAGCAGTAATGACCGTCAAATCACAAAGGCCCTTGCCTCTCGTGAAACCGACCAAGCGAGTCTGCCCCGCCCTCTAGCCTTTTAAATGTACTTTTGTACAGTAGTAGTATCAATGGATTGCGCCATGGAGCAAAACTAACAAGATGAAATTAAAGAAAAAAGGTGGTACATATAGAGAGCGCTCGTCGCCAAATTATGCATATAGTACTATTAAAAAAGCTAGTACGTGCTTAGATGGTGTGCTAAAGTCTATTAAAGAAATTAGCATAAGTATTTAATTCTTTGACAATTATACTCCTTCATACTTTGGGTAAACTTCTCTCATTTAAGTTTTTTTTTAAATTACACATCTCATTTAAGTGTTCTGCGTGTGTGGCATGCTTAGAGCGTGGTTAATAGTATAGCCAAATGTCGGCTATATGATGTTGGCCATATATATTGTACGTATATAGTGTGAAGAAACGAGTGGTAGTACTACCAACTACAAGATGAATTGTAAGACATACAAGTATGTATGTACTGAAGAGTTAAAGTAACGAGAAAGAACATAACATAGTTATACTGGGGGCTCAGCAGAACACACCCCTGAAATAATACTAAGCACCCTGGAATTAAACTAAGCAACTAATCTGGTAGACACTGCATTAGAACCACCATGAGCAACAACACTGCCACCTTACTAGGACTCCTCGTCCACTTCTTCCTTGTCCCTTTCCTCTTGGTCGATACTTCTTTGCTTGAACTGCACACTAGGCTCTCGCTCTTCATCCAACCCTTGTAGATATTTTTTGACACCTGAAACAGTAGGAGAGCCTCCTATTGCAAATTTAATAAAAGAATGCAAGTATGTTACATGAGATCATTTACAAATCATCCCCTTTGGGAATGAGGGTGGGGGGGGGGAACCTACTACAGGGAGTTAAGGAAGGATGAAAGAAAGGGTTTATGTCTATCCCCTACTCTATAAGTTAGGAGAAAAAGATCTTCTTTTAGTCTAGCAAGCCAGGAGGCTTGAGATGGGAGCACTCCTCTGAAGTGCTTATTATTGCGTTCCTTCCAGATGCTCCAGGCATCAAGCATAAAGATTTCCATGAACAGAGGTTTATTCCAAGAGGTTTTAGCTTGTTCCACCCAATCTAGACGTGTAGGCGCTGCATGGCCCATAATCTGGAGCTTGTCCCAGCATTGAAGGCTGAAAGTGCATTGTAAGAAGAGATGCTCCACTGTCTCGCTGCTGCAATTTGTGCATAGGAGGCATCCAAAATCATTGCCAATGTTATAGTGTCTTCTTTTGAGCATGTCTCGAGTGTTGAGTCTATCTGAGAGTAGCAGCCAGCCAAATACTTTGATCTTCATTGTTGCTTTAGATTTCCAGATCCATTTGTATGCTCGGTGTGCATGAACATCTCTGAAGTAGAAAGTGTTGAACCTGTTGGCTGAATAGTAGTTGGTCCCCCAAACACATGTCCATTCATCATTGGTCGGGGGGTTTAGAAGTTCAATATGCCTGGTTTTCTGCTGTAGTTCTCTTGTCGCCCCGAGGGCTTGAATGGAGAGTGGCAGGTGGAATATTTCAGTAAGAGACGTGCTGCCCAAGAAATCTCGCACAGATATATCCTCCTGTAGTGTGAAGGAGAAGGCTTTGGGATGGGTCTCAGCCAAAACATCGCCAATCCATACATCCTTCCAGAATAAAGCCGAAGATCCATTTCGAATAGTCACATTGGTGATTCCTCTATATACTGGCATGAGTTTTGTGACGTCGCGCCACCAGAAAGAACTGCACAGATCAGTTGCATGTGGGATTTTATGGGTGTAGTATGTGCTCCAAATCAACTCCACCCAAGGTAGGTCCCAGTGGTTGTAGAATTTGTGGAGGAAATCAACCCTTGTAGATATTGAACAAAGGTAGGCATCCATTGCAGCGTACTAGATGTGGTCCTTATCTATTAATTCCACTCCCATGCAAGATGAAACTTGTGGTCAGGTTTTGTTAGTTTGCTGTACGAAGGATCAACCATGGATCCTGCCAGGGTCAGCATTGAAGGCTGACGGGAAGACACCAGCCTATTCTTCTAGAGGTCGAAGGGCTAGCCTACAATGAGGCCTATCTGACCCAGGACTTCCTTGTCGTCACGAAAGTCTACAGTAATGAATTTGACTCTGTCGTCCGCAAGGAAGTTCCTAAAATCCTCGCACTTAACGTCGGCGTGGCATATGTGGTAGAATAAGCACAAGTTATGCACGCAAACTTGGATCATGGCGGGCTTCTTCTTCTCTTCCTCCTTTAGATTCTTCTCTTTTCCCAAGACTGTGGTGTACTCAACTTCTAGCCCAGCAACCCACTCATCACCATTTGAATTTTCGAACATGCGTTTGAAGTGAGCAAGGCATCCTTTCACAGTCGCGGAAGAACGGGTGTAGATGATGTCGAACTCATCACTGGTGATGGTTCTAACCTTGTACTCACCACCGATCATGCAAATTTGGGACGCCATGGATTTTGGAGGAGGGTTAGGATTAGTGGAACTGCTGTAATGTGAAAGGACGAACGACTACTAGCGAACAATCGTAATGTTAAAGGACGGCAGGGACGAGTAGGAGCGAACTGCTACTGGTTTTCCGATTGTAAAAATGCTGAGTGGGCGTGCGAACGGCAGGGCAGTGGCTTGCCTGATGGATAAATGGATTCATGCATAGTACTATGGGGGGCCAATTAGATGTCATGTCTACTAGACCCACTTTTTAGGCCTGACAGTATAGCATCTGTGTGTTCACACATCAAGCATCGGGAAAATTACAGGTGATATGAAGCTTTCCATGCTCCCATAATACGGGCTTCCGAGAGCCCTTGGATCTGAGATCGAACGGTTGCATGGCATGATTCTAGACCTATGGGTGAATATCCTATCCTGGAAGGTTATTCTGCAAATTTTCAGCAACTTACCATGCAACCGTTCGATCTCAGATCCAAGGGCTGTCAGCATCCTATATCATGGTCATGCCTACCACGACCGTCGCCTCGCTCGTGCGGTCGCGCCCTTGGAGATTTCAAACGGCTATAAATAATAAATTTTTTCCTACTTCGCATGCATGAAACTACTTCCTCCGTCCAGGTGCGTTAGGCTATCTGATGTTGGCATTACATACATAGTTATCACTTATAGTCACTCATACAACAAAGTTAGCTATAAGGTTGGCTATAAGACTATTATTTTTTTACTTCTCTCTATATCTTTCTTCGTAGTATTTATTGCATTTGCCAAGGAGTAAGTAGCTAGGGTGTTGCACAAGAGCCCACTTTCACCATTTTGCCCATGTCTCTCTCCTTGACATATAAGCAAAAGTGCCATGTAAGCGGGCTATAAGACCATTACTATAGAGTACTACCTCCATCCTGGTTTATAGGTCACCTTTGTAGTTTGTGCCAAATTTTGACCAAAGATTGTGCTAACAAAATGTTAATGCATGTCAAAAAAATATCATTGGATTCGTATTTGAACATAGTTTTCAATGCTATACTTTTTGGTAACATGCATGAACGTTTTGTTAGTTCAATCTATAGTAAAAAATTGACACAATATACAATGGGGACCAATAAACAAGGACGGAGGTAGTATACAGTATTTGGCACCTGTATACCATGGAGGTGGTCAGGAATTGGGAGACTCACGCCGGTCATAGTGTCGCAGTAATAATGACAATGGCAAGTCAAATCACAAGGCCCCACCTGTCCAGCAGTAATGAGCCGTCAAATCACACAACCCTACGTTTCTAGCAGTCTACTCCCTCATCTTCTCACCTCTCTATCGAACCGACTATGCGGAACTGCCATGCCTACCGTGCGGGAAAAGCCCCTCCCTCGACTTTTTAATATAATTTTGTATCCATGGATTGCGCCATGGAGCAAAGCCTGAAGAAAGCGGCGGTACACATGTATACAACATGCCCGTCGCGTTCGCGTCGCACCCCAGACGGTCGGTCGGTCTTGCAGGCCGCTCTCCGAATGGGACGCACGTCATATTGCGTTTGCACACACATGTGGAACCGCAATATAGAACTGACCATAGGCACACTCCCCCGTCCCCGCAAGTCGGTTGAGTTAATAGAAGAGAGAGACGAGCGATAGTACTGGAGCAATGTTGTAAACATGTCAGTGTGTAGACGATCCTTGCACGACACGGGATATCTGTTCGTCCATGCATGTGACCAGACTCCAGCAGACGGCTGGATTGGCTATCCTCTACATATCGTGCAGGCTATGTTGTACAGGGCTGTAGTTCTGATGAGAAATCTAAAAAAAGGTTTCTTGTCATCTCGCAATATTAGGTGTCATGTGCTTCGGATCACTGCGAGGGTTAAACAGCGACAACTGCGTTCCTCCAAGGTGCTAGTCATTGGGGGCACATGCACGAAGACTACTCGGCTACCATCTAGGTCAAGCCGACTATGTTAATTAGGAAATCTATCGATTGACCCCTTTCTACGAGTTTGTCTTTAATTTGAGCTTTGATCCTCGTCTAGTTTGTCCATCAGGATCCATGTTGTCTCCTTGGGGCAGTGAGGTTATGGTTTCTTGTCATGTGGCATTTTTTCTTCTTATAGGTTAATTCTGTGCTTCAGATCAAAATGATGACAACTGCACCTGTAGGGCACGTGCATGAAGACTTCTTGATAGTCATTGACGAGGTCAAGCCGGCTCCAGTAGAAAAATAAAACTACTCCAGTATAGGCAGGAGCCTCCGCTCTTGCTTGCTAGCATTGATCTCTTCAAGCTCTCTTGTCCTCTCCAGATCTAAACACGATAGCGGGGGCTGCACTCTCTTTCTGCTCACCGCTGGTCATAGATCCGCCGGATCCCCTCCGTCGGGGAAGGTGAGAAGGTGCAATGTTCATGCGACCGACCTCGGCAATGGATCTTACCCACTGTCGGTGCGTCCCGATCAGCGTGCCTTGCCATTCTCTCCCACGCAGCACCAGCTAGGGAGGGCCTCCGACCCCTTCTTCCCCGCTGCTGTAGTGTGGGCAGATCCGGCCTCCCACTGCCCACCTAGCAACAGCTCGACGACCCTCAGGTATAACTTCCTTTGAAACCGGCCTTGCTCTACTGCCCCAGCTCCTCATGTCGCTGCATTTGTATCTTTTACTATTTCCCAGGCCCCATCGCATATAGGATTGATTGGTTGTTCGAAAGCCACCTAAATTTTTACTGTTAAGAGGTAAAACTACTTCATACAGTTGAATCTAGTACTACTTGGTTCAAACAGGGAAGAAAGGGGGTGGGGGTTGGGGAAGATTTGTTACCTGAATCTAGGACTTGGTCAAAAGAGGAAATAATGGAGGAGAAAAGTAGCAGAGACTGCCTATCCAACTAGTCTCTTGGTCTAATAGGTAATAAAGGGAAATGCAGTACAAACTCGATATAAACCGATCTATTGGTTGAAAAAGGAAAGAAAGTGGGGACTGGGGGACAAGTCAACAGAGTATGTCCAACACTAGATTTGCTAGCCTCACACTATATAAGGTGGCTATACCGAACAAAAATGGGACCAACGCAGATATCCTTCTTGGATGTTTGTTGCCCCGAGCCCCTCTTATGTAATGCCACTGGTAAAATGTAGCAGTCCCACTATTAAAGTAAGGACACGTTAAACCAATGTTGTTTTCAATGTAATGTCTCTAGTAATATGAATCAATGCCACTGTTTTCATGTCCTGCTAAATTTCGCATTAAGATAAGTTGCTTCATTTCGTTATAAATGCAACTGTCCTGGTCCGCCTACTCTCCCGTGCCCAAATACCAACTCTTTAGCAGCTGTTAATGTAATATTTCTAGTAAAATGAAGCAATGACACCATTAAAGTAATGCCATATTTAACAGTTGTCATAGTTAATCCTAATGCCCACACTAATATCTAGCAATGCTGCTGCTTTAGAAATTGCTACTATCCTTGTAGGATCGCCATTCAGATAAGGAAGATGCTTCTTTTCATTTGATGTATGTTTCATCACTTGTTAGTCACCCTCCTTTCCACCTTTTTGTGCAAACAGAGATATACATTTCACGCTTGATCTTAGTTGAACTGCACAAAATGATACCCAAGTTCTAGTTGAACATTCCATGAGCTTCACGACTAACCTTGATGTTGCTCAATTTTATTGCAACTAATGAAGAAAAAGCTGCTAGCTCATGGGACCAAGTACTTGCTAACTGCATGATGCAAACATTGCATCAATTTAGGTGAACTTCATAAAAAGGTTGAATCATCCATGTTGGTGACCGGTGTCATCCCTTCTACAATGGCGTTGACTGCATATATGGTTCCCATCACGAGGTATGTTCCTTTTTGGTCCGGCCGTTTGCCAAAGATCCTGCATGTTGACTCTGCTCTTGTGCTACTATTTTGGCACTACCATGATAAAGCAGTAATGTTATTATTTTACACCTTAATCTAGTGGCACTATTAATTTGAGGCAATATTTTGGCACCGCTAGTGCCACTGATTTTTTATATATCGAAAGAGGGGGATTCCTCCGATTTCATTAAAGAAACCCAACCATAGAGAACAATTATCTGACAACATGTTAGTGTAAATGGGCAATTATGCAACTACTACTAGAACGGAAAGAGTACTAGCAGGAACAAGTTCGCCACATAAGCTAGGCAGGTAGGGGGACACAGCACCAGCTCGACCAAGTTTTGATTAGTTGCAATAAAATGGAGATATACATTTCACGCTTGATATTAGTTGAACTGCACAAAATGATATCCAAATTATAGTTGAACATTCCATGAGCTTCACGACCAACCTTGATGTTGCTCAATTTTATTGCAACTAATGAAGAAGCAGCTGCTAGCTCATGGGACCAAGTACTTGCTAACTGCATGATGCAAACATTGCTTCATTTTAGGTGAACTGCACAAAAAGGTCCCATGAATTGAATCATCCATGTTGGTGACTGGTTTCATCCCTTCTACGATGGTGTTGACTGTAGATAAGGTTCCTGTCATGAGGTATGTTCCTTTTTGGTCTAACCGTTTGCCAAAGGTCCTGCATGTTGACTCTCCTCTTGTGCTACTATTTTGGCACTGCCATGATAAAGCAGTAATGTTATTATTTTGCACCTTAATCTAGTGGCACTATTAATTTGAGGCAATGTTTTGGCACCGCTAGTGCTGCAGATTTTTTATATCAAAAGAGGTGGTTTCCTCCGATTTCATTAAAGAAACACAACCATAGAGAACCATTATTCGACAACATCTCAGTGTAAACGGGCAGTTATGCAATACAAGAACGGATTGAGTACTAGCAGGACACAAGTTCGCCACATAAGCTAGGCAGGTAGGGGGACACAACACCAGCTCGACAAGGTTTGGATTACAATCCAAAAGCTACCATAGAAACATTAGGGGGGAAGATAGGGACTGAAAGAGCCAACTTCAGCATCCCAGTCTAAGCACCCCCGGCCTTGCGATGCACGGTACACCTCGCTTGCCACCTGCTCGACCCTAGTGCCACTGAAAAAATGAAGTAATAATACAGTTAAAATAGAGCTGGTGTCCTCTCTATCATTTCATTTCCAATGTAGATAAAGAAAGTGCTTCTCTTTGTTAGTATATGTTTCATCAACTAGTCCCATTGTTAATGTTTAAGTGTTTCTGCAAACTGGGTTGCTTAATTTTAGTTGATCTGCACAAAAATAGAGATTGGAATGTCTCAAGGCCCCTCCTTGTACCACCGTTGCACACTGATGTTCATCACTAGCAGAAGGTGTATCGTGGAGAATTGGGTCAATTTCCAGAATGAGGCGTACCGTATGAGGCGTCGCAGGGCCCATCTCACCCTCGCAGCATGGCATATTGTGATACTATCGCAATATTTTCCCATTAAGAAAATGAAGTTTCTTCTATTTATTAGTGTATGTTTCATCAACTGGTGCCACTATAATTTAATCACACTTTTCCATATCTGTGCAAACAGGGTTATTCAGATGCATTTTTGTGGCACTACGCAAATGTACGGATGGAACCGGCATATATGCAAAGTGCAAGGTGCCAAGTAAAAATTACCAACACCAACCATGCTCCATCTAAGCATTGGCATCCACCACCGGCGGGATGGGTTGGGCTCTCTGTGGACGGATCTTTCTCGGCCGCAAATCCTCTAATAAAATACTAGGCGAGTACTACGATTCCTCCATAATCACATAGAATGCCCAGCTTCAAAGAGCTGCTCTCTCCCCAGTCCACAACAAGGTGTGGAATCTGGATCTACTGTGTGTTTTGACTCTATTGGATCAAGCCAGATACTAAGACTTATACTACTACTACTTAGGAGATCAAATGCTATATTTCAGAGATTGGACTCTCTTACTGTGTTTTTTCAGGGCTGTATATTGGCACTTTTCTAGGGAGTACTCTTTTGTCAAAGAAGCACAATCGATTTTTCTTTATTTGTACACAGTGTCACGACTTTGTTTTTAGTCCAGAGCTATTTTAGGGTGATTGGCGTAGTAGTCGGAGACTCGGAGTACTAACCAGTACTTACCCATATGATTTTCATTAGCCGTCACACTAATTGTAAGCATGAGTAGGTGGAAGATTAGATTAGTGCGAAGCTTACATTGAACCCTACCGCCACCGTTGAAACGAGGCGAGCGGCAAGGGAACCGTGGAGAACGGCGGGGAAGCAACATCGCATCATCCAACCTCCCCTTGCGGTGGGAGAACAAATAATCTTGTGGCTCCGCCGACACTGCACCCTCACGAATGGCACACCATACTCAATCAATTCGTTATCCTCTGGATGCTCGACCTTCGACCTATACGCCCACCACCTCCGCTTGACTTTCGCCTCAGGCAAATCTATCTGCTCCATCGCCCAGGGGAGATACTCGATGAACTTGATGGACTGCGGCGTGTCTGTTACCGGGGAGTACATCGTCGTCGTCTCGCTCTTTTGTATACATTGCCACATGTCCCTCACCGTCCTCGAAATCTCTCACTTGTTGTCAAACCAAGTAAGGATCTCCTTCAACCTGGCTTACTTCGCCTGGTCGCCACCAGTGATCTGCCTGATTCGCTGCTGCATCCTCTCCATAGATGTCCTTCTGAGAGGTCCGGTGCTAGCTTTGGAAGATGGGAGGAGAGATGGTGGTCTTGCAATGGAGAAGAGGGAGAGGCGAGATGGTGGTTTTGCAATGGAGAAGATGGAGAGGAGAGGGTGTGGTTTTGCAATGGAGGAGAGGGAGAGGCGAGATGATGGTTTTGGAATGGAGATGATGGATAGGAGAGGGGTGGTTTTGCAATGGAGAAGAGGGAGAGGATCGTGTGACAGTGATTTAGGATTGGACGAGAGGGCCGGCACGCTCTGACTGAATCAAAATCAAAATCAATTTACCCTTCAATTAAGAAAGCGACCTCACTTTGACTAGTCTCCCTTGTATTCTGGGTCATATTTGACCATGATTTTCACAAATAAAATATAGGTTATACGTTGCAAAAATAATATAATTTGAAAGTATATCCAGATACCAACCAAATGATACAATTTTTGATGACATGCATTCACATTTTGCTTGTCAAATATAGTACATGGTCAAACTTTGACCCAAAATACACAAGACAAAACAAGTACTTCCAAGACCAGTGATGCTCCTCTCCTCTTAAACCATCGCCGCTCCTCTCCTATTCCAATCCAAAACCTGTGTCGCTCCTCTCCTCTTCCATGTCAAAACCACTGCCGCTCCTCTCTTGTTCCAATCCAAAATCAGCGCCGCTCCTCTCCTCTTCCATTTCAAAACCACCGCCGCTCCTCTCCCGTTCCAATCCAAAACCAGCGCCGCTCCTCTCCTCTTCCATTTCAAAACCACCGCCGCTCCTCCCCCGTTCCAATCCAAAACCAGCACCACTCCTCTCCTCTTCCATTTCAAAACCAGCGCCGTTCCTCTCCTATCATAATCCAAAACTAGCGCCGCTCCTCTCCTCTTCCATTTCAAAACCAGCGCCGTTCCTCTCCTATCATAATCCAAAACCAGCGCCGCTCCTCTCCTCTTTCGTTCAAAGACCACCGCCGGCGAGTGAAGGTGCTATGGAGAAGTAAATCGATGGAGTACAACCGATACGTGTGGCTCGCAGGGGTGACCCTGTAAAGCTAGCTAGGATGTTGGAGATACAGTCTTGGTTTGACAACCCGGAGCAATTAGCGGCGACAACGACAACGATGGCCAAATATGTGGAAAACAGCGAATAGGCGGCGATATACATACAGCTGCTCCTCTGGGCCATGAAGCAAACAGATTCACCGGATATGATCGTGAGGCAGTGGTGGTGGGAGTATCGATCCAAGATGGAGCATCCACCCGAAATTGAAGGATCGAGCATCTACACGGTGCCGTTTGTGAGGGTGCCGTGGCAGAGTGAGCCGGTGAAGTCTTCATCGACTGAACCCAATTGCAAGAGGAGAAAAATAGTTGGCGCGACAATGCTTCCCCACCATCCTTTCCTCGCCGTTCACCTCGTCCCACGGGGCGGCTTGATAATCCCCAAGTGCAAGGAATCATCAATATTCTCTCAAGTCCTATCTGCCACTGATACGACTCTACATACACCGAATGTTTGGCACATTATTTTTATGATACAATCAATATATCCATGGGGACAATTATTTCCAGAGAAACTTCCATGAAAAATTCTACATTGTTTCAGCATGAACACAAGTGTTCAAGGTCGACCCTCACTTCTCCAATGCATAACTTTCCAATCACTTCTCTTTTTGAAAAAAAACTTTTTAGGCATAAGAGGCAAGTGACTTTTTTGTATTTTCATTCTTTTTAATTTTTTTTGTATGTTTCACCCACAACTAAGCAAAAAAAAGGGAAAACAAAAACTACTTAGTGAAGAAATCAAACAAGCACACACGAGAATATCAACCCTACGCTATTGCTCCCCGACAACGGCGCCAGAAAAGAGGTTGATAATCCCAAAGTGCAGGGAATCATCGTAGCAATTTCCAACGGTGGAAGTGATAAGTATGGAGTGTCGAACCCACAAGGAGCTAAAGGTAAGATCAATACTCTCTCAAGTCCTCTCTGCCACTGATACGACTCTACATACACCGAACGTTTGCTTCCAACTAGAAACAAGAAATAAAACTATG
This sequence comes from Triticum timopheevii, assembly GCA_963921465.1. Lineage (NCBI taxonomy): Eukaryota > Viridiplantae > Streptophyta > Magnoliopsida > Poales > Poaceae > Triticum > Triticum timopheevii. Next base: position 327,447,806 of record OY997266.1, read on the forward strand.
TTGTGGGTATAAAGAGGATAACTTTGCATGGCATTGGAAAACTAAAGTATAAAAGTAGATGCTGTTATCATAAAGTTAGAATATATTACTAAATATTATAAATAACGAGTGTGGAATAATGATGGGTCTATAGCGCCCAAGATGCGATTCTATCCCAATCACGTGATGAACTCATAATTGGGGCACAACCGCATTTCGAGCGCATAGCAAGGTGGATATCGTTACAACAAACCATGTACTGAATAGATGAGAATACAAGATAAAGGCTTACACTCGCCACAAGCTACAGCATGAATACAACAGTTCATCAATACATAGCAATCACCATACAGAAGAGCAGGATCCGACTACGGATGAAATCAAACGAAAAAGAAGAACGACATCCACCCTGCTAGTCCAGGCTCCCCGACCTGGGACCTATTTCCCTTGATTGAAGAAGAACTCCAAAAGCAATCAAGCATCGCACTCGCGTCAGAGCGCTTTACCTGTACCTGCAACTGTTGTTGTAGTAATCTGTGAGCCACGAGGACTCAGCAATCCCATTACCATGGGTATCAAGATTAGCAAAGCTTAATGGGTATGGAATGGATAAGTGGTGAGGTTGCAGCAAGCGATTAAGCATGTATGGTGGCTAACTTACGAATACAAGAATGAGATGAGAAGATACACAAACGATCTGAAACTAGTAATGATCAATAAGTGATCCTGAACTACTTACGTTCAAACATAACCCCACCATGTTCTCTTCTCGACCCACTCGAAAAGAGACCGTCGCAGTTACACACGCGGTTGGGTATTTTAGTTCGAATCTGCTGTCAAGTTCTCTACAACCGGATATTAAAAACTCCCATCTACCACATAACCGTGGGCACGGCTTTCGAAAGATCAAACCCTGGAGGGGTGTCCCAACTTAGCCCATTACAAGCTCACGATCCGCGGAGACAAACCTTCATCACGGGACATCCGATCAGACTCGGGATCCTGGTGCATAAGACATTTCAACAATGGTAAAACAAAACCAGCAAGACCTCCCGGTGTGCTGACAAATCCTGATAGGAGCCGCACGTATCTCATTCCCAGGGCACAATGGATGGGCAAGACGTCGGGTTGGCTAAGACCCTGGTTGCCCAAGGGGCGCCGAACATCGCCTAGGTTGGACCAACACTCAGAGGAGCATTGGCCCGGGGGTTGGTTAAAAATACTAGGGGTCCAGAGAAAATCCCCTATTTATGTTTTAGTTGCTATTAGTCAAATGGAAAACCAATGTTGGGCCTTGCTGGAAGAGTTTTATTCAAAGCGAACTGTCAAGAGGGCCCCATAAACCCTCATCGTGTTAGGGACGCAAAATCAAGGAACATAACACCAGTATGACGGAAACTAGGGCGGCAAGAGTGGAACAAAACACCAGGCATAAGGCCGAGCCTTCCACCCTTTAGCAAGTATATAGACGCATTAACTAAATATAAGAGATATTGTGATATCCCCTGATATCCATGTCCCAACATGGAACAACCTGCAACTGCACCTGCGACTAGCAACATTATAAGAGGGGCTGAGCAAAGCAGTAACATAACCAATCAACGGTTTGCTGGGATGGTGAAAAAGGTGTTGCATGGCATATTGGGAGGCTTGATAAACAAGTGGTGAGAAGAGCGACATAGTGATAGCATCGAGACAACTAGCATAGTAAAGATAATAGTGAGATCCAGGGTAACGGTCGTCTTGCCTGAAATCCCGCTAGGAAGAAGAACGAGTCCATGAAGAAGACGAATGGCCGTAGTCGAATGAATCCTCACGATCGCAACATAACCAGAACTATAGAGAAGAAGCACAACCAGAAAGAAGCAAACAACATGGTAAACATACAAGCATAAACATGGCATGATGCACAATCAAGTATGATGCATGTCCGATTTAATGAGGCATGGAATTGCAAAGTGCAACAAAGGATACTACAAATTAAGTGGAGCTCAATATGCAACGAGTTGCATATTGACAAACCACCACATTCAAGTTATTTAGTTCACTCTCATTTAGGCTACTCATCAATATTAAATGTTGTTAAACATGGCAAGAGGTGAAACATAAATAAACTACCTATCTAGGAAAATTTAAGTGAGGCCGGAAACAAGAAACAACAATTTCGGTAAATCCCCACATGTCATTTAGCAATTTAATGCAAACACAATTTTTAAACATTTTAAATGTTGTTATCATGATGTGGATGACATATGCAAATGTTATGCAATTTTTATGAAAATGTTGACATGAGCATGTTCTGAAGCATTTGTCACCATGGCGGAACGAAAGGGGTGCCACGACAACGACAACAGAAATGGTGCCACGGCAACATTCCGATGATCTGACAAGAGAAAGTGTGGATGCGCAGAACATGCAAAAGATGATGGGGTGATCCTGGATTACCGGGTTCCCACGGGTCGACGGCATGGCAAACGAGGAGGAACGTGCAAGGATCAATTCAGACACGGTGCAAACACGAGCCTCTCATACAACACATGCATTCGATCCACGGGTGATCGTCTTGTTGGTTATACCTTCAAAGCGTGTATTTGGGGCAGAACATGTCGGTGCGACATAGAGGAAGTAGATGTTCTCGGGACAGTCTTCGTGGAAGTAGTGGTACATGGCGATGGTAGTGGAAGTCTGTAGTCGTACGCACTCCATAGATGATCGGGGTCACGGCGAGGAACTTGATGTCCACGGGGTCAACGGTAGAGGAGGTAGTGGTAATATTCATCGGTCGTTGCGGTACTTGGGGTCTTCGGACTTGTCGGCCTCGATTCTTGCAATGGTAGTGGTACACGTTGTAGTCGAACTTGGGCGATCCGGAGGGGTACTTGGTGGTATTCCCTGTAGTCGAACATGAGGGGTCTTGGACTTGGGATCTTGGCATCCTGGTTCGATGGTCAAGCAGGTACTTGGCAGCGAAACAGAGAAGATGTCCAAATGGCTGAAAGAAACCAACCACATCTGAAGGCAACAGCTTGCAGACATGGTGTTCGGGGCGGGGCAGCTGGTCGCGACAAGAGATGGCGGCAGGGGTGTTGTGCTCGCAGCAGTGGTGGAGGCATGGGGCAAGGCAACAGCAGCATGCGCACGGGGCCATGGTGATGGTGTAGGGGAGCGGGAGCGGCGGTGACGGAGCTAGCAAAGCTGCAGGAGTACAGAGGCGAGGCAGAGGCGCAACAACGTCCATGGCGAGCGACACAAGGTGTTGGTGGGTAGAGGAGGCGACGCAGCAGCGGGAGAAGAGCTATGGGGCGTAGTTGCCGGAGAAGGTCGACGCTACGGGGCTCGGCGAGGGAAGGCGGAGGAAGTAGACAGCGGTGAGGTGGAGGCGCAAAGGAGGAAGGTGCGGTGCAGCAGGGGCGAGGGCACGACGCTGCCGATGCCGGGGGCGTCAGGAGCAGAGGAGCAGCCGGAGGAGGAGCTTGAGGGCGCATGGCGAGGCAAGGAGGCGCATGCGTCATGGCGGCTCCATGGCCGGCAGAGGCAACAACGAGCTCGGCGGGGCCTGGGCACCGACGAGGAGTCGCGGGAGGCGGCGGGGTCCAGCGGGTCACTCCGGCGACCGGCCCGCGGGGTCGGGTCCGAGCAGCGGCGAAGGGCGAAGTGGTTGGCGTCACCCTTGGCATGATGGAGGCGGAGTAGAGGGGATCGGGTGTTGCGCGTGCGTGCGTTATGGGTGTGCGACGCTGGAGGGAGGAGGCAGGGATCGAGAGAAGGAGAGATGAAGGGGATCGAACCAGGGGTGCTAGGTTTCGGTAGGAGGCTGGGCTTTAGGAGGTTAGATGGGCTGGCCTAGTCATTGGGCCAAAATGGGCTTCTCTCTTTTCCATTTACAAAAAAAGAAAGAAAGAAACAAGAGAAAAGAAGAGGTTAGAGAAGGAGTATGGACTAGCAAGATATTTTCCTGAGATCGGGAAAATATGAATGATTTAACGGAAATGGTTGGAAGGGTGTTGGGCAACCAAGACCCAAACTCATTTGAATTTAATTCAAATGAGTGGTGAAAGAAGTGGGTGTTTGGTAGGTCCAGAAATGTTGAGAATTTCGGTGGAGCTCGGGAAAATGACGAAAGAATTTAATGGACAAAGTTTGAGGTCAAGAAGTGAGATAACAAAGGCATGGGAATTATTTTGCAAGTGTGTCAAAGGTAATTCCACATCAATGGAATATTTTAATATAGCTCCCTAATATTGGGAGGATATGTTTTAAAGAAGAATCACCATGTGAATTCCCTCGATTTAAATGGATTGAGGATCCACACAATTTATTCAGTTGAGTTGCATAAAAATTAAATGACATGGTGGCATGATCACATGATGCAATGCAACAAGCAAATAAAACACACGGCGACAATGAAATAGCTCGGAAGCTTCTGGAGCATCAGTCTCGGGGCGTTACAGGGTCGGTGTGCGGAATTATGCTAGACAATTGTTAACAAGACCGGTAATCATTATTGCAATTTCATATGAGGGAGAGGCATAAGCTAACATACTTTCTCTTCTTGGATCATATGCACTTATGATTGGAACTTTAGCAAGCATCCGCAACTACTAAAGATCATTAAGGTAAAACCCAACCATATCATTAACATATCAAGTCCCCTTTATCCCATACGCAACAACCCCCTTACTCTGGTTTATACTTTTGTCACTCAAGCAACCCACTATAAGCGAATCATGAACGTATTGCAACACCCTACAGAGGGAATCCCTCACGCTTGCGCGACATGAAGGGCACAATAGGACAGCACCAAAATAAAACATACAACTCATACCAATCTAGATCATCAATCAACTCAGAGACAAAGGATACTACTCAAAACATCATAGGATGGCAACACATCATTGGATCATAATATGTGGCATAAAGCACCATGTTCAAGTAGGGATTACGGCAGGGTGCGGGAGAGTGGACTGCGTAAAAGAGATGAGGATGGTGATGATGATGGTGATGTTGATGAAGACGATCACCGCGGTGATGATTCCCCTCCCGATGGCACTCCGGCGCCACCGAGAGAGAGGAGGAGAGGTTATCCTCCTTGTGCTTCCTCCTCCATGGCCTCCCCCTCGATGGGGAGAGGTTCCCCCTCTGGTCCTTGGCCTTCATGGCGATGATGGCCCCTCTGAGATCTTTCTCCATGGCCTCAGATGATAATGGCACCCTTCGGTAGGGTGCCAGAGAGGGCCTAGATTGATTTCTCGTGGTTACAGAGGCTTGCGGCGGCGGAACTTCTGATCTCTCTTCTGTTCTGGGGTTTTCTTGATTTATAGGAGGAGTTTTCGTTGGTTTCACGTCAGGGGGCCCCACACGGAGTCCACGAGGCAGGGGGCGCACCCTAGGGGGGCACCCTCCAGCCTCGTGGTGGCCACGGGACTCCCCTCTGGTAGTTTTTCATTCCAGTATTTTTTATATTTTCCAAAAATATTCTCCGTTGATTTTCAGCGCATTCCGAGAACTTTTATTTCTGCACAAAAACAACACCACGATAGTTCTGCTGAAAATAACGTCAGTCTGGGTTAGTTCTAATCAAATCATGCAAAAATCATGTAAAAATATTATAAACATGGCATGAATACTTCATAAATTATAGATACGTTGGAGACGTATCACGACTGTCTGCCGCCGGGGAATAGGAGGGGACTCCACCCCTGAAATAGTCTGAGGAGAAGATTAGGGTTGTCAGTATTTGCAGGTTGTGAATTGTGTTTTGTGTTTTAGATATGAGAGTACTTCCATGTAAGAATGTCTTTTGAATTTCAGATTTGCAGTATTGAGCATATGAAGTATTTTATGAAATCTAGAGATATATTTTTAGCTATTTAAAAAATGTAGTTTCACATAAAAGTGCAGACAATGTGATTCTCAGAGAAAAAACTGCAAGTTTCAGTTTTAGATAAGAAACTGCAAGTTTTAGAGGAAGAGTATTTATATTAACACACGCTTTTGAAACAGGGATAACATCATGTTGGAAGTTATATCCATGGTCGAAAATGGGACTACTAGCGAGTTAACATCATGCTGATCAACATTCATGCATGGCACATCGTCATATGATGCACAGTCAAAAAGATATGCTATTTTCAAAATGCCCACACAATGTTGACTCTGCGAATGACAGAGAAAACGAGGGACGAAGTTTTGGCAAGTGATGGAGGAGGTGTGCGTAGATGACAATGGGCACCCACATGTCAGAGGCAGAAGAAAAAATTTGTGGATATTTTCACTACATCAGGTGGAACTGAACCTGAGAGGAGCAGCAGCTGGGGAGTGGAACTTGGCTACTGGGCTACTCTAGTACATTTGCTAGAAATTAGGCACAACATCTACCACTACTATAGCACGTCTTCCCCGGCTCCGGTGCGTACTCGTTCGGGGCCTGCACATCATCCTCCGCCTTTGTGCGCTAGCCACGTGCTGATGTCTGCCGTTGTGGACATGCTCAACAACCGAGAGGAATTTGGAGAGGACTGTACATGGAGAGGCGGACAGTCGGGACCCACCGGATCCATGGCCGTACGCAAACAAGTGCCTAATTGAAAAAATACTTCCTCCTAATGCTATACTAATGTTGGGGGCCACGGGTTTGTCAATGTAGTTACTAAAGGAGATAAATTTCCAATGAAGCTAGTCATCGGGGAGCTGGAAGGTATCATTTATTATCAGTGGGCCAACAAGTATCAGCTAGGTTGTGGGTTGCCCAATCTAGGCTATTTTTTAGCATGTGCAACCCATGATATGTCGGTTTGTATTTTTTTAGGGCCGTCATGTATCGACCGGCCTATGGCCCTCCCATCCTAGGTTTTATTTTTTCTTAAACATCTGTATCCAAACTTATCTATTGTGAAGAAAACGCAGAGGTCTATTCTATTTTTCTATATAAGAATAGGAACGCCAGGTCCAACTTATGTTTCCCTTCTAACTATATCATATATATATATATATATTATTGTTATTATCATCATATATTTAACAGATACTTATATAAGAAAAAAAATCCAACGTATTATGAAGTTATAAAAATAAATATTTAACAATAAAATCCTCCGTTTTTTTTCTTAAGGTCAACGAATATACAGGTGATTGTGTACAAAAGTTTGGTAGATTTAATGACCAATGTAAATAAAGCACTTATTATTTAAATATATTTATAAAAAATGCTCAGTCCCTATTTATTTTTTGATAACATTGTTGCGCCTAACCCAACATTATAATTAGAACCAGCCCAGCAAAATCGTGTATTTCGAGAAAGTGCAAATGGGCTGTAACTTTTTAGGAAAAAATACATATGCTGCATGGACGCTACATTATTTGTTCACTCAGGCTAGCAAATTCGTGTATTTTTAGAAAGTGCAAACGGGTTGTAGTTTTTTAGAAAAAATAAATGGGTCGTATGGACGCTACATTATTTGTTCACCCAGCGCAGCGAATGGACTGTAAATTCTACAAAAATGAATTGAATATGTGCGACATTTTTGGAGGCTGAAATGTGGGCCAATAGGTTGAAGCCAATGCAAGGCATCGTCAACTTAGTAAACAAATGATTCTGACATCAATAACCGTCAACAGCCGGCATTCATCTTCAATCTCTCGTCTTATTCCTCCAGCGCCGTCGGGACCACCTGCTCCCACCTCCGCCTGCTAGGAGCTCTGCTTAGCACGCTTCGCTGCGAAGCGCTACCCCACCGTCGGCCAAGCCATCCCTCCACCCCTCCACACCTCCTGTTATTCTCCGTCGACTGCAGAACCACGCTGCACCAGGACCAGCTAACTCTTGTACACTTCTCCATCTGTGACTCCAATGCCGCATCTTCCCATCACTGGCTCGTTGCCGTCCAGGGCCTCGTCGTCGTCCATCACCTTGGTGCGCTCGGAGCAGCATGGTCAACGTGGTCAAAACGAGAGTCATCGGAAGTGAACTGTACATGGAGAGGTTGACAGTGGGGACGCACCAGGTCTATGGACGCGCGCATGCAACCGCCTCCTTATTATGTGAAAATGAAATTATTCCTCCCCCTGAAAGCTGGGGCCCACCACGTATATCTTCGCAAGGAAGAAAGTGCCTCCTTATTCCTGCCCCTGACAGCTGGGACCCACCAACAACATCTTTGCACGCAAGGAAGTGCCTCCTTATTACGGGCAAAAAAGTATATGATTCTGCCCCTGCCCACTGGGACCTGCCAGCTATATATTCGCACGCAAGGAAGTGCCTCCTTGTCCTCCCCGAGAGCTGGGACCCACCCGGTCGAAGCGTACGTAGAGTTGTCTATGTACATACTGGTCGATTGGTCTGTCTGACACGATAAACCGTGGCCGAGTAAGGAGCGGTAGTATTTTAGGCAGACTCGTATAAATCCTATACACATAAGACAACTACGCGGCAAAAAAGATGGCCACATACGTACATACGGACGTGGTCTCGAACGCGTACAGTGACGGGGTCCTATTCACCGGTAGCCAACCGGCTGGGTTGAAATGGAGGAAACAGCGTCGTGTTCATCAGGAGGCGACCGACTGCATCGGAATACGCCCTGTTCGTCGGGAGCCAACCAGCTTGGACGGAACAGCTGAAACGAGCTCTGGTGCACCACAGAATGGAGGAAACGGCCTTCTGTTTGAGCGCGTACGATCGAAACAGGGTCCTGTTCATCGGGAGGGGTCTGGCATATCGCAAAACCAAGGAAATGGACTTCTGTTCGAGTGCCTACAGTCAAAACGGGGTCCTGTTGATCGGGAGGGGTGTGGCGTACCGCAAAACGGAGGAAACGGACTTGTGTTGGAGCGCCTACAGTCAAAACGGTATCCTGTTCATCTGGAGGGGTGTGGCGTACCACAAAAAGGGACTCCATGGGCTACTATTCATCCACCGTCTACTGCCTCGCTCCAACATCCATGGGCTCCTATTCATCCACCGTTGACTCCCTCCAGCCTCCACCTGTTACTGTTCATCCACCGTCGACTTCCTCCTGCCTCCCCCAGCTACTGTTCATCCACGGGGTCCTGTTCATCCAGCCTCCATCGGCTATTGTTTAACCAACCCTCCGCGGGGTCCTGTTAATCCACCCCAACCAGCTCAGGTGGGTGGCGGCCTCCTATCAATCTGGGTCATGTTCATCCAGCGGCAACGACCTCTACTACCATGGGGTCCTGTTCATCCAACCCCCACCGGGAACTGTTCATCCAACCCCCACCGGGAACTGTTCATCCAACCCCCAACAACGGTCACTATTCATCAAGAGTTAGCAGGTTCAATTGGCTTCAGTTAGAAGCAGCAACAAAGGAATTGCTCGGGTTCAGTTAACAGCCAAGGGATCGATCGCTCGGGTTCAGTAACATAGCTAGTGCAATCGCCCGGGTTCAGTAAGTGAATGCCTCGCTCGGGTTCAGTAAGAGCCCAACGCCTCGCATACACGCGTGTACGTGTACGAGAGAAGCGCGCAAACCTCAATGCATCACTCGTCCCCGACCACCCACCGTAACCGGGAACTCCCCGAAATTTTCCACTCCCTCACTTCTACCAATATTTTTTCTGTCATGGACGGCCCAAAGAATGTCATGTAGGTGAATCCCTGGCCTGCCCAGGACGACAAGCACATTTTCTGTCATGGTTTTCTGTCATAGAAGTAGGATCCCACCAAATTTATGATGATACGTGGTTTTGTCACAATTATCGTCACAGAAGTGTCATAAGCATGACAGGAAAAAAATTCGTTCGGCCCAAAATGTCACGGATGTGTCTTTTTTTGCAGTGTGAGCTCTGGCACGTCTACAAATCTCTGCTTCCCTCTGTGAAGGGCCTATCTATTTACTTTCATGCAATTTTTTTTTATTTGAGTCTCCATCTTCTCTTATAAAGCACCAACTAGGGAGCAGTATGATCATACATGTGCATTGGATAGAGCTAAATATTCGATTGTGTTTCATGAATGGATCAATGATTGAGCATGATGGGCTAGGTATAACTTTCTTTAGTGTTGATATTTTGAAAGACATGATTGCTTATTGATATGCTTGAGTATTGAAATCTTCATGTCAAATATAGACTATTACTTTGAATCATCTAAAAGTCCATGTCCATGCTACAAAAGAAAAGAATATGTGATGAATATGTTAGGCAGCATACCACATCAAAAATTTTGTTTTTATCATTTACCTACTCGAGGACGAGCAGGAATTAAGATTGGGGATGCTGATACATCTCCAAGAATCTATAATTTTTTATTTTTCCATGTTGTTATATAATCATTCTGGATGTTTTACACTCATTTTATAGCAACTTTATATCATTTTTTGGGACTAACCTATTTACATAGTGCCCAGTGGCAGTTGCTATTTTTTGCTTGTTTTTTACTTCACGGAATATCATATGAAACAAAGTCCAAATTCCACAAAACATTTTGGAGATTTTTTTGCATAGAAGACAACTTGGGAGCCAATGAAGAACTAGTGGGAGGCCCGTGGGGCCCATAAGACACCAGGGTGCGCCAGAGGCCCCTGGCATGCCCAGGTGGGTAGTGGGGCCCATGGTAGTCCTTTCCACCGCCTCTCAGCTCTATAAATACTCAAATATTCCAGAAACCCTAGGGGAGTCGACGAAAAACAATTCTACCCGCCGCAAGTTCCGGAACCACGAGATCCAATCTGGAGCCCTATTCCCATACCTTGCCGGAGGGGAACACGATCAGGAAGGGGTTCATCATCCTCATTGGTGCTCCTCCGATGATGCGTGTGTAGTTTACCACAGACCTACGGGTCCGTAGGTAGTAGCTAGATGGCTTCTTCTCTCTTTTTGATTCTCAATACAATGTTCTCATCGATGTTCTTGGAGATCTATTTGATGTAATGACTTTTGCGGTGTGTTTGTTGGGATCTGATGAATTGCGAGTTTATGATCAGTTCTATCTATTAATATTGTTTGAGTCTTCTTTGATCTCCTATATGCATGATTATTATAGCCTCGTATTTATTCTTCGAATCTTTCCTTTAGTTAGGCCAACTAGATTGATTTTTCTAGCAATGGGAAGAGGTGCTTTGTGATGGGTTCAATCTTGCGGTGTCCTCACCCAGTGACAGAAGGGGTAGCGAGGCACGCATGTATCGTTGCTTTTAAGGATAAAACATGGGTTCTATTCCTACATGAATAGATATTGTCTACGTCATGTCATCATTCTTATTGCATTGCTCCGTTTCTCCATGAACTTAATACATGATAGATTATGTCTATGTGTGGACTAATAGTAGTAGATGCAGAATCGTTTCGGTCTAGTAATCTTGGACGTGATGCCTATATACATGATCATTTCCTTGGATATCTTCATAATTATTTGCTCTTCTATCAATTACCAAAGAGTAATGTGGTTACCCACCGTATGCTATTTTCTCGAGAGAAGCCACTATTGAAATCTACGGCCCCTGGGTCTATTTTATATCATATTATTTTCAGATCTATTATTCCAAAAATCCAAAAATACCTTGCTGCACTTTTTCTTTATTTCTTTTATTTTGCGTTTTCTCTATATCTATTTATCCAATCTCATACAATTTAATCTATCTTAATACCGAGGAGGGATTGACAACCCCTCTTATGCGTTGGGTTGCAAGTATTTGTTATTTGTGTGCAGGTGCTGTTTACATAGTGCTGCTTGGTTCTCCTATTGGATTGATAACCTTGGTTTCATAACCAAGGGAAATACTTACTGTTGATGTGTTGCATCATCCTCTCCTCTTCGGGGAAATACCAACGCAGATACAAGCAATCACTATGTTCTTGTTCCTATGTGAAATGTTGATCACATTGCATATGTTGCATGGATTTGAGGGTCAGGACAGCAGACATGGAGGAATGAGGGGTGATCGGTCACTATCCGCGGATGTGTTCGTAGATGTATAGGGGGCAGATTTTTTGAAGTCTGACTATAGACGCTCTCAAACTCTTAGTTTCGCTAAATTAAAATTAAGATATGTTACCAAAACTAGGAGGAACGGGGCCTTGAATTTTAAAGGGGGCAATAAAATATGTAAATCATTGAAGAGGTCAAATAAGTATCTTGATATTAAACTCATTAACTCCATATATTTGTTAGGCGTGATTCGAATTCTTACAACATAGGGGGAGCCATGGCCTCATCTTTCCCACAACAAGCTTCATCGCTGCAAACCAGTAATACAACACAACTCAAAAAAACAAAGAATTGTATCAAAATCCCTAGGTCGGTGGTTTCACCTTGTTACTGCATGTCGCTCTATCGCCAAGACAGTCCGTCATTATTGATCATGGATTAGAATTCATCAAGGCCATAGTTCTACTAGGCCAGTGCTTTGGTGAAAAGACTGTTGGGGAACGTAGTAATTTCAAAAAAATTCCTACGCACACGCAAGATCATGGTGATGCATAGCAACGAGAGGGGAGAGTGTTGTCCACGTACCCTCTTATACCGTATGCGGAAGCGTTATGACAACGCGGTTGATGTAGTCGTACGTCTTCACGATCCGACCGATCCAAGTACCGAACGTTCGGCACCTCCGAGTTCAGCACACGTTCAGCTCGATGAAGATCCCCGGACTCCGATCCAGCAGGGTGTCGGGGATGAGTTCCATCAGCATGACGGTGTGGTGACGATGATGATGTTCTACCGACGCAGGGCTTCGCCTAAGCACCGCAACGATATGACCGAGGTGGAATATGGTGGAGGGGGGCACTGCACACGGCTAAGGAACGATCACGAAGATCAACTTGTGTCTAGAGGTGCCCCCCTGCCCCCGTATATAAAGGAGGGCGGGGGGAGGTGCGGCCGGCCCCCTAGGGGTGCGCCTGGAGGAGTCCTACACCCACCGGGAGTAGGACTCCCTCCTCTTGCCTTGGTGGAGAATGAAAGGGGGGAGGGGAAAGAGGAAAGGGGGGCGCCGCCTCCCCTTCCTTGTCCTATTCGGACTAGGGGGGAGGGGGTGCGCGGCCTGCCCTGGCCGGCCCTCCTCTTCTCCTCATGGCCCATGCAGGCCCATTAACCCCCGGGGGGGTTCCGGTAACCCCCCGATACTCCGGTAAAATCCCGATTTCACCTGGAACGTTTCCGATATCCAAATATAGGCTTCCAATATATCAATCTTTATGTCTCGACCATTTAGAGACTCCTCGTCATGTCTGTGATCACATCCAGGACTCCGAACAACCTTCGGTACATCAAAACTTATAAACTCATAATAAAACTATCATCGTAACATTAAGCGTGCGGACCCTACGGGTTCGAGAACTATGTAGATATGACCTAGAACTGTTTCCGGTCAATAACCAATAGCGGAACCTGGATGCTCATATTGGCTCCTACATATTCTACGAAGATCTTTATCGGTCAAACCGCATAACAACATACGTTGTACCCTTTGTCATCGATATGTTTACTTGCCCGAGATTCGATCGTCGGTATCCAATACCTAGTTCAATCTCATTACCGGCAAGTCTCTTTACTCGTTACGTAATGCATCATTCCGTAACTAACTCATTAGCTACATTGCTTGCAAGGCTTATAGTGATGTGCATTACCGAGAGGGCCCAGAGATACCTCTCCGACAATCGGAGTGACAAATCCTAATCTCGAAATACGCCAACTCAACATGTACCTTCGGAGACACCTGTAGAACTCCTTTATAATCACCCAGTTACGTTGTGACATTTGGTAGCACACAAAGTGTTCCTCCGGTAAACGGGAGTTGCATAATCTCATAGTCATAGGAACATGTATAAGTCATGAAGAAAGCAATAGCAACATACTAAACGATCAAGTGCTAGGCTAACGGAATGGGTCATGTCAATCATATCATTCTCCTAATGATGTGATCCCATTAATCAAATGACAACACATGTCAATGGTTAGGAAACATAACCATCTGTGATTAATGAGCTAGTCAAGTAGAGGCATACTAGTGACGTTATGTTTGTCTATGTATTCACACATGTATCATGTTTCCGAGTAATACAATTCTAGCATGAATAATAAACATTTATCATGATATGAGGAAATAAATAATAACTTTATTATTGCCTCTAGGGCATATTTCCTTCAGTCTCCCACTTGCACTAGAGTCAATAATCTAGATTACACTGTAATGATTCTAACACCCATGGAGTCTTGGTGCTGATCATGTTTTGCTCGTGGAAGAGGCTTAGTCAACGGGTCTGCAAAATTCAGATCCGTATGTATCTTGCAAATCTCTATGTCTCCCACCTGGACTTGGTCCCGGATGGAATTGAAGCGTCTCTTGATGTGCTTGGTCCTCTTGTGAAATCTGGATTCCTTTGCCAAGGCAATTGCACCAGTATTGTCACAGAAGATCTTCATTGGTCCCGATGCACTAGGTATAACACCTAGATCGGAAATGAACTCCTTCATCCAGACTCCTTCATTTGCTGCTTCCGAAGCAGCTATGTACTCCGCTTCGCATGTAGATCCCGCCATGACGCTTTGTTTTGAACTGCACCAACTTACAGCTCCACCGTTTAATAAAAACACGTATCCGTTTTGCGATTTAGAATCATCCGGATCAGTGTCAAAGCTTGCATCGACGTAACCATTTACGACTAGCTCTATGTCACCTCCATAAACGAGAAACATATCCTTAGTCCTTTTCAGGTATTTCAGGATGTTCTTGACCGCTGTCTAGTGATTCACTCCTGGATTACTTTGATACCTTCCTGCCAAGCTTATTGCTAAGCATACGTCAGGTCTGGTACACAGCATTGCATACATGATAGAGCCTATGACTGAAGCATAGGGAACATATTTCATTTTCTCTCTATCTTCTGCTGTGGTCGGGCATTGAGTCTGACTCAACTTCACACCTTGTAATACAGGCAAGAACCCTTTCTTTGCCTGATCCATTTTGAACTTTTTCAAAACTTTATTAAGGTATGTGCTTTGTGAAAGTCCAATTAAGCGTCTTGATCTATCTCTATAGATCTTGATGCCCAATATGTAAGTAGGTTCACCGAGGTCTTTCATTGAAAAACTTTTATTCAAGTATCCCTTTATGCTATCCAGAAATTCTATATCATTTCCAATTAACAATATGTCATCTACATGTAATATCAGAAATGCTACAGAGCTCCCACTCACTTTCTTGTAAATACAGGCTTCTCCAAAAGTCTGCATAAAACCATATGCTTTGATCACACTATCAAAGCGTTTATTCCAACTCCGAGATGCTTGCCCCAGTCCATAGATGGATCGCTAGAGCTTGCACACTTTGTTAGCACCTTTTGGATCGACAAAACCTTCTGGTTGCATCATATACAACTCTTCTTCCAGAAATCCATTCAGGAATGCAGTTTTGACATCCATTTGCCAAATTTCATAATCATAAAATGCGGCAATTGCTAACATGATTCGGACAGACTTAAGCATCACTATGGATGAGAAAGTCTCATCGTAGTCAACTCATTGAACTTGTCGAAAACCTTTTGCAACAAGTCGAGCTTTATAGACAGTTACATTACCATCAACGTCAGTCTTCTTCTCGAAGATCCATTTATTCTCAATGGCTTGCCGATCATCAGGCAAGTCAACCAAAGTCCATACTTTGTTCTCATACATGGATCCCATCTCAGATTTCATGGCTTCAAGCCATTTTGCGGAATCTGGGCTCATCATCGCTTCCTCATAGTTCGTAGGTTCGTCATGGTCAAGTAACATGACTTCCAGAATAGGATTACCGTACCACTCTCGTGCGGATCTTACTCTGGTAGACCTACGAGGTTCAGTAGAAACTTGATCTGAAGTTTCATGATCAATATCATTAGATTCCTCACTAATTGGTGTAGTTGTCACAGGAACCGGTTCTTGTGATGTACTACTTTCCAATAAGGGAGCAGGTATAGTTACCTCATCAAGTTCTACTTTCCTCCCACTCACTTCTTTCGAGAGAAACTCCTTCTCTAGAAAGGATCCGAATTTAGCAACGAAAATATTTCCCTCAGATCTGTGATAGAAGGTGTACCCAATATTCTCTTTTGGGTATCCTATGAAGACACATTTCTCCGATTTGGGTTCGAGCTTATCTGGTTGAAGTTTCTTCACATAAGCATCGCAGCCCCAAACTTTAAGAAACGACAACTTTGGTTTCTTGCCAAACCACGGTTCATAAGGTGTCGTCTCAACGGATTTTGATGGTGCCCTATTTAATGTGAATGCAGCCATCTCTAAAGCATAACCCCAAAATGATAGCGGTAAATCAGTAAGAGACATCATAGATTGCACCATATCTAGTAAAGTATGATTACGACATTCGGACACACCATTTCGTTGTGGTGTTCCGGGTGGCGTGAGTTGCGAAACTATTCTGCAGTGTTTCAAATGTAAACCAAACTCGTAACTCAAATATTCTCCTCCACAATCAGATCGTAGAAATTTTATTTTCTTGTTATGATGATTTTCCACTTCATTCTGAAATTCTTTGAACTTTTCGAATGTTTCAGACTTGTGTTTCATTAAGTAGATATACCCATATCTGCTCAAATCATCTGTGAAGGTGAGAAAATAACGATACCCGCCGTGAGCCTCAATATTCATTGGACCACATACATCAGTATGTATGATTTCCAATAAATCAGTTGCTCGCTCCATAGTTCCGGAGAATGGCGTTTTAGTCATCTTGCCCATGAGGCACGATTCGCAAGTACCATGTGATTCATAATCAAGTGATTCCAAAAGTCCATCAGTATGGAGTTTCTTCATGCGCTTTACACTGATATGACCTAAACGGCAGTGCCACAAATAAGTTGCACTATCATTATCAACTCTGCATCTTTTGGCTTCAACATTATGAATATGTGTATCACTACCATCGAGATTCAATAAAAATAGACCACTCTTCAAGGGTGCATGACCATAAAAGATATTACTCATATAAATAGAACAACCATTATTCTCTGATTTAAATGAATAACCGTCTCGCATCAAACAAGATCCAGATATAATGTTCATGCTCAACGCTGGCACCAAATAACAATTATTTAGGTCTAAAACTAATCCCGATGGTAGATGTAGAGGTAGCATGCCGACCGCGATCACATCGACTTTGGAACCATTTCCCTCGCGCATCGTCACATCGTCGTTAGCCAATCTTCGCTTAATCTGTAGTCCCTGTTTCGAGTTGCAAATATTAGCAACAGAACCAGTATCAAATACCCAGGTATTACTGCGAACATTGGTAAGGTACACATCAATAACATGTATATCACATATACCTTTGTTCACTTTGCCATCCTTCTTATCCGCCAAATACTTGGGGCAGTTCCGCTTCCAGTTTCCAGTCTGCTTGCAGTAGAAGCACTCGGTCTCAGGCTTAGGTCCAGACTTGGGTTTCTTCTCTTGAGCAGCAACTTGTTTGCTGTTCTTCTTCAAGTTCCCCTTCTTCTTCCCTTTGCCCTTTTTCTTGAAACTGGTGGTCTTGTTAACCATCAACACTTGATGCTCCTTCTTGATTTCTACCTCCGCAGCTTTTAGCATTGTGAAGAGCTCGTGAATAGTCTTGTCCATCCCTTGCATATTATAGTTCATCACGAAGCTCTTGTAGCTTGGTGGCAGTGATTGAAGAATTCTGTCAATGACACTATCATCAGGAAGATTAACTCCCAGTTGAATCAAGTGATTATTATACCCAGACATTTTGAGTATGTGTTCACTGACAGAACTATTCTCCTCCATCTTACAGCTATAGAACTTATTGGAGACTTCATATCTCTCAATCTGGGCATTTGCTTGAAATATTAACTTCAACTCCTGGAACATCTCATATGCTCCATGACGTTCAGAACATCGTTGAAGACCCGGTTCCAAGCCGTAAAGCATGGCACACTGAACTATCGAGTAGTCATCAGCTTTGCTCTGCCAGACGTTCTTAACGTCGTAAGTTGCATCTGCAGCAGGCCTGGCACCTAGCGGTGCTTCTAGGGCGTAATTCTTCTATGCAGCAATGAGGATAATCCTCAGGTTACGGACCCAGTCCGTGTAATTGCTACCATCATCTTTCAACTTAGCTTTCTCAAGGAACGCATTAAAATTCAACGGAACAACAGCACGAGCCATCTATCTACAACAAACATAGACAAGCAAAATACCATCAGGTACTAAGTTCATGATAAATTTAAGTTCAATTAATCATATTACTTAAGAACTCCCACTTAGACAGACATCTCTCTAGTCATCTAAGTGACCACGTGATCCAAATCAACTAAACCATGTCCGATCATCACGTGAGATGGAGTAGTTTCAATGGTGAACATCTCTATGTTGATCATATCTACTATATGATTCACGTTCGACCTTTCGGTCTCCGTGTTCCGAGGCCATATCTGTATATGCTAGGCTCGTCAAGTTTAACCTAAGTATTCCGCGTGTGCAACTGTTTTGCACCCGTTGTATTTGAACGTAGAGCCTATCACACCCGATCATCACGTGGCGTCTCAGCATGAAGAACTTTCGCAATGGTGCATACTCAGGGAGAACACTTCTTGATAATTTAGTGAGAGATCATCTTAAAATGCTACCATCAATCAAAGCAAGATAAGATGCATAAAGGATAAACATCACATGCAATTAATATAAGTGATATGATATGGGCATCATCATCTTGTGCTTGTGATCTCCATCTCCGAAGCACCGTCGTGATCACCATCGTCACCGGCGCGACACCTTGATCTCCATCGTAGTATCGTTGTCGTTACGCCATCTATTGCTTCTACGACTATCGCTACCGCTTAGTGATAAAGTAAAGCAATTACAGGGCGTTTGCATTTCATACAATAAAGCGACAACCATATGGCTCCTGCCAGTTGCCGATAACTTCGATTACAAAATATGATCATCTCATACAATAAAATATAGCATCATGTCTTGACCATATCACATCACAACATGCCCTGCAAAAACAAGTTAGACGTCCTCTACTTTGTTGTTGCAAATTTTACGTGGCTGCTACGGGCTGAGCAAGAACCGTTCTTACCTACGCATCAAAACCACAATGATAGTTCATCAAGTTAGTGCTGTTTTAACCTTCGCAAGGACCGGGCGTAGCCACACTCAGTTCAACTAAAGTGAGAGAGACAGACACCCGCCAGTCACCTTTAAGCAACGAGTGCTCGTAATGGTGAAACCAGACTCGTGTAAGCGTACGCGTAATGTCGGTCCGGGCCGCTTCATCTCACAATACCACTGAACCAAAGTATGACATGCTGGTAAGCAGTATGACTTGTATCGCCCACAACTCACTTGTGTTCTACTCATGCATATGACATCTACGCATAAAACCTGGCTAAGATACCACTGTTGGGGAACGTAGTAATTTCAAAATTTTCTTACGCACACGCAAGATCATGGTGATGCATAGCAACGAGAGGGGAGAGTGTTGTCCACGTACCCTTGTAGACCATAAGCGGATGCGTTATGACAACGCGGTTGATGTAGTCGTACGTCTTCACGATCTGACCGATCCAAGTACTGAACGTATGGCACCTCCGAGTTTAGCACACGTTTAGCTCGATGACGATCCCCGGACTCCGATCCAGCAGGGTGTCGGGGATGAGTTCCGTCAGCACGACGACGTGGTGACGATGATGATGTTCTACCAACGCAGGGCTTCGCCTAAGCACCGCAACGATATGACCGAGGTGGAATATGGTGGAGGGGGGCACTGCACACGGCTAAGGAACGATCACGAAGATCAACTTGTATCTAGAGGTGCCCCCCTGCCCCCGTATATAAAGGAGGGAGGGGGAAGGTGCGGCCGGCCCCGTAGGGGTGCGCCTGGAGGAGTCCTACTCCCACCGGGAGTAGGACTCCCTCCTCTTGCCATGGTGGAGAAGGAAAGGGGGGAGGGGAAAGAGGAAAGGGGGGCGCCGCCCCCCTTCCTTGTCCTATTCGGACTAGGGGGGAGGGGGCGTGCGGCCTGCCCTGGCCGGCCCTCCTCTTCTCCCTCATGGCCCATGTAGGCCCATTAACCCCCGGGGGGGTCCGATAACCCCCGGTACTCCGGTAAAATCCCGATTTCACCCGGAACGTTTCCGATATCCAAATATAGGCTTCCAATATATCAATCTTTATGTCTCGACCATTTCGAGACTCCTCGTCATGTCCGTGATCACATCCGGGACTCCGAACAACCTTCGGTACATCAAAACTTATAAACTCATAATAAAACTGTCATCGTAACGTTAAGCGTGCGGACCCCACGGGTTCGAGAACTATGTAGACATGACCTAGAACTGTTTCCGGTCAATAACCAATAGCGGAACCTGGATGCTCATATTGGCTCCTACATATTCTACGAAGATCTTTATCGGTCAAACCGCATAACAACATATGTTGTTCCCTTTGTCATCGGTATGTTTACTTGCCCGAGATTCGATCGTCGGTATCCAATACCTAGTTCAATCTCGTTACCGGCAAGTCTCTTTACTCATTACGTAATGCATCATTCCGTAACTAACTCATTAGCTACATTGCTTGCAAGGCTTATAGTGATGTGCATTACCGAGAGGGCCCAGAGATACCTCTCCGACGATCGGAGTGACAAATCCTAATCTCGAAATACGCCAACTCAACATGTACCTTCGGAGACACCTGTAGAACTCCTTTATAATCACCCAGTTATGTTGTGATGTTTGGTAGCACACAAAGTGTTCCTCTGGTAAACGGGAGTTGCATAATCTCATAGTCATAGGAACATGTATAAGTCATGAAGAAAGCAATAGCAACATACTAAACGATCAAGTGCTAGGCTAATGGAATGGGTCATGTCAATCACATCATTCTCCTAATGATGTGATCCCATTAATCAAATGACAACACATGTCAATGGTTAGGAAACATAACCATCTTTGATTAATGAGCTAGTCAAGTAGAGGCATACTAGTGACGTTATGTTTGTCTATGTATTCACACATGTATCATGTTTCCGGGTAATACAATTCTAGCATGAATAATAAACATTTATCATGATATGAGGAAATAAATAATAACTTTATTATTGCCTCTAGGGCATATTTCCTTCAAAGACATTGTCACAATCAAAAGAAACCTCGGATTCAAGAACTAGATCTCCATTATTTCTCACATGCCTCACGCCGACACCAGAGGATGCACCAACATGACGGGGTTGTGACCAAATTATTGAACTTTAGAGGGAATTCACTGCTGCCACATTAACATATACAATGCAAATCTAGCCATGCCATCTAAAGGATGGATGGAATCTATGCCCGTGAGTCATCGAAGCCGCCATAGACGACGCCTTTAAGATGGGTTCAACTTGTTCGACAGGTTGTCGTTGCCTCACAGACCCCTAACATATGTATGAGTCATTGCTACTTGTGAGTTGCGTTGGGATTTCCCCGAAGAGAAGAGGAGGATGCAGTACAGTAGAGATAAGCATTTCCCTCAGTTTAGAACCAAGGTTATCAATCTAGTAGGAGAACCACGTGAAACCTCATGAATAGCACCTACGCACAAAAGAGCAAAAACTTACACCCAATGCGATTAAGGGGGTTGTCAACCCCTTGGCAGTTAATTGCAAGGATCAAATCGGATAATGATAGAAGGATAAATAAAACAGAAAATAAAAGACGGTAAATAAATGGCAACAAGGTATTTTTGGATCTTAATAAATAATAAAGGTAGATCGGGGGCCATAGTTTTCACTAGAGGCTTCTCTCTCGAACAAAAAGCATACGGTGGGGAAACAAATTACTATTGGGCAATTGATATAAAAGATCAAAGTTATGACGATATTCAAGGCAATGATCATGTATATAGGCATCACGTCCGAGATAACTAGACTGACTCCTCCCTGCATCTACTACTATTACTCCACCCATCGACCTTTATCCAGCATGCATCTAGAGTATTAAGTGCATAAGAAACAGAGTAACGCCTAAAGCAGGATGACATGATTAGACAAGGTAAACTCAACGAATCTGACTAAACCCCATTGTTTTCCCCTTAGTGGCAACAATACAAATACATGTCTTGTCAGCTTCTGTCACTAGGATATAGATCACCGCGAGATTGAACCCATTACAAAGCACCTCTCCCATTGCAAGATAAATCAATCTAGTTACCCAAACCAAACGGATAGATTGGAGAGAAATACAAATCTATAACAATAATGCATATAAGAATTCAGAAAAGATTCAAATATTTCTCATGAATAATTTGATCATAAACCAACAATTCATTGAATCCCAACAAACACACCACAAAAGAAGATTATATTGAATATATCTCCAAGAACATCAAGGAGAACATTGTATTGAACAGTAAAGAGATAAAAGAAGCCATCTAGCTACAAGCTATGGACCCATAGGTCTATGGTAAACAACTCACACATAATCATAAGGATAGCAAGGTTGGTGTAGAAGCCCTCCTTGATCGATTCCCCCTCTGGTAGAGTACCGGAAAAGGCCTCCACATGGCATCGTGGAAGAACAGAAACTTGTGGCGGCGAAAAAAGAATTTTGGGTGGCTCTCTATTGGTTTCCTGATTTTAGAGAATTGATAGAGCTAGAATTAGGCCAGACAGAGCCTCGAGGGACCCACAAGGTACTAGGGCGCCTCTAGGGTGCGCCCTAGTGCCTTGCGGTCTACTCGTTTGCTTTCTGGTCTCCTCCAGAAGCTTCTAGGGTCTCTCTTGTCCAGAAAAAAAATCATCAAAAAAATTCGTGGCATTTGGACTCCTTTTGGTACCGATTTCCTGGAAAACCAAAAACAGGCAAAATACAACAACTAGCACTTGGCACCGGGTTAATAGGTTAGTCCCAAAAAAGATATATAATTGCATGTAATTGCATATAAAACATGCAAGATTGATAGTATAATAGCATGGAACAATCAAAAATTATAGATACATTTGAGACATATCAAGCATCCCCAATCTTAAATCCTGCTCGTCCTCAAGTAGGTAAATGATAAAAATAGAATTTTTGATGTGGAATGCTACCTAACATGTTCATCATGTAATCTTTCTTTTATGGTATGAACTATTTAGATTTGAATGATTCATAGCCTCATCATGCTCCATCTTCTTAACAAAAAGTATAAATCATGTACTACCCTGATGACAACCAAGCAATTGGTTCATACTTTTTAAAGCGCTTCAACTTTTTCAACCCCCACGCAATACATGAGCGCAAGCCATGGATATAGCACTATGGGTGGAATAGAGTATGGTGGTAGAGATTATATGAATAAGACAAAAAAGGAGAAAGTATCACATCGACGAGGCTAATCAACGAGCTATGGAGATTCCCATCAATTGATGTAAATGCAAGGAGTAGGGATTGTCATGCAATGGATGCATTAAGAGCTATGAGTGTATGAAAGCTCAAAATGAAAACTAAGTGGGTGTGAAACCAACTTGCTTGCTCTAGAAGACCTCAGGCATTTGAGGAAGCCCATCATCAGAATATACAAGACAAGTTCTATGATGAAAGATTCCCACTACATATATAAATGTGACTACATAGGACACTCTCTTTATGAAAAACATGGTGCTGCTTTGAAGCACAAGTGTGGAAAAAGATAGTAACATTGCCCCTTCTCTCTTTTTCTCTCATTTTTTGGTGGGCTCTTTTTGGCCTCTTTTTTTCTGGGCTCTTTTTGGCCTCCTTTTTTCCTCACTTGGGACAATGCTCTAATAATGAATATTGATGACCATCACACTTCTATTTACTTACAACTCAAAATTACAACTCGATGGTAGAACAAAATATGACTGTATATTAATGCCTATGGCAGTGTACCAGGATGTGCAATGATCTAGCATAACATGTATAAAAAGTGATGAATGGAGGCAGAGCCACAAATACTATGCCAGCTATATGATCATGCAAAGCGATATGACAATGATGATGCATGTCATAATATTGGAATGGTGTAAGCTGAAATATATCTCAGAATTGTTATGGAAATGCCATAATAGGTAGATATGGTGGCTATTTTGAGGAAGATATAAGGAGGCATATGTGTGATAGAGTGTATCATAACAGGGGTTTGGATGCACCGGCGAAGTTTGCACCACATCTCGAGGTGAGAAAGGGCAATGCATGGTACCAGAGAGGCTAGCAAATGGCGGAAAGGTGAGAGTGCATATAATCCATGGACTCACATTAGTCATAAAGAACTCACATAGTTATTGTGAAATTTTATTAGCCCTTGAAGCAAAGTACTACTATGCATGCCCAGAGGGGGGGGGGGTTCGTAGGAGTGCCCCCGACCTTCACGCAAAGCAAGATACTCAATAATAAATCGTGCTCCAACTTCTTAGCATAACGAGAGACTATATTTGCATGCTTCAAGACTCACAAACATTAACACCAATATTATTAGTAAACCACAATCATTCACTAGTACCTCCCACATATTACCACCTTTATATTGCAAAACTATTTCAAGGAATCAAACTTGTCATATTCAGTGATCTACATGAAACTTTTTATTATATCCTTCTTGAATGCCTATCATATTAGGACCAATTTCATAACCCGTGCATATTACCAGTACTATTATCAAACTCCCAAAATGATATAAGTGAATCATGAGAGTATAACTATTTCTTTAAAATGTAACCACTATCGTGCTCTAAAATATATAAGTGAAGTACTAGAGGGACTACCTAGCTCAAAAGATATAAGTGAAGCACAAAGAGTATTCTAACAAATCACAAAAAAATGTATGTCCCTCTCTAAAAGGTGTGTCCAGCAAAGGTGATTGTGGCAAACTAAAAAGAAAACAAAGCAAAGACTCATATAATACACAACGCTCCGAGAAAAACTCATATCATGTGATGAATAAAAATATATCTCCAATTAATTTACCGGTGGTTGGTAGAAGAAAGAGGGATGCCATCCCGGGTGAGGGAGTCCTGGACTAGGGGGTGTTCGGATAGCCAAACTATCATCATCGGCCGGACTCCAAGACTATGAAGATACAAGATTGAAGACTTCGTCCCGTGTCCGGATGGGACTTTCCTTGGCGTGGAAGGCAAGCTTGGCAATATGAATATGAAGATCTCCTACCATTGTAACCAACTCTGTGTAACCCTAGCCCTCTCCGGTGTCTATATAAACCGGAGGGTTTTAGTCCGTAGGACGAACAACAATCATGCCATAGGCTAGCTTCTAGGGTTTAGCCTCCTTGATCTCGTGGTAGATCTACTCTTGTACTACCCATATCATTAATATTAATCAAGCAGGAGTAGGGTTTTACCTCCACCGAGAGGGCCCGAACCTGGGTAAAAACATCGTGTCCCTTGTCTCCTGTTACCATCCGCCTAAACACACAGTTCGGGACCCCCTACCCGAGATCCGCCGGTTTTGACACCGACATTGGTGCTTTCATTGAGAGTTCCTCTATGTCGTCGCCCATAGGCCTGATGGCTCCTTCGATCATCAACAACGACGCGGTCCAGGGTGAGAATTTTCTCCCCGGACAGATCTTTGTATTCGGCGGCTTTGCACTGCGGGCCAATTCGCTTGGCCATCTGGAGCAGATCGAAAGCTATGCCCCTGGCCATCAGGTCAGATTTGGAAGTTTGAACTATACGGCCGACATCCGCGGAGACTTGATCTTCAACAGATTCGAGCCACAGCCGAGCGCGCCGCACTGTCACGATGGGCATGATTTAGCTCTGCTACCGGATAGTGCCCTGGAGGCCCCACAAGAGTCCGCTCCGACCCTTAACTCGGAGCCGACTGCGCTGATCGAGGATGGGTGGCTAGACACCGCCTCGGGGGCTGCTACCTCTACGGCGATGGAGCCGAATACCGACCCTGTCCCTTGTGAAGCTCATGACTCCAAGGT
This sequence comes from Triticum timopheevii, assembly GCA_963921465.1. NCBI lineage: Eukaryota > Viridiplantae > Streptophyta > Magnoliopsida > Poales > Poaceae > Triticum > Triticum timopheevii. Next base: position 327,473,680 of record OY997266.1, read on the forward strand.
GTCGGACTCTTCTCTGGACCCCGAACCTTCCGCGCTCCTTCCAATCGAACCCGATTGGGCGTCGATCATGGAGTTCACCACTGCGGACATCTTTCAGCACTCGCCTTTCAGCGACATCCTGAATTCTCTAAAGTGTCTCTCTTTATCAGGAGAGCCTTGGCCGAATTATGGCCAGGACGTTTGGGATGCGGACGATGAAGAAATTCAAAACCCACCCACCACCCACTTCGTGGCCACTGTCGATGACTTAACCGACATGCTAGATTTCGACTCTGAAGACATCGACGGTATGGACGACGATGCCGGAGACGACCAAGAACCAGCGCCCACAGGGCACTAGAAAGCCACCTCGTCATACGACATATACATGGTGGACATCCCAAAGGATGGGAATGGCGATGGAACAGCGGAGGATGACCCCTCCAAAAAACAGCCTAAGCGCCGGCGTCAGCGGCACCGCTCCAAATCCCGCCATAGCAGGAATGGAGATTCCGGCACCGGAGATAATAACACCCCCGACAGTGCCGAAGACAACCCCCTCCAGCAAGATTCAGCACAGGAGGATGGAGAAGCCAGCCCTCGTGAGAGAGCGGCAGACAAAGAGGTAGAGGACAATAATTACATGCCTCCCTCCGGAGACGAGGCAAGCCTCGACGACGACGAATTTGTCGTGCCTGAGGATCCTGTCGAACAAGAGCGTTTTAAACGCAGGCTTATGGCCATAATAAGCAGCCTCAAGAAAAAGCAGCAACAGCTTAGAGCTGACCAAGACCTGCTAGCAGACAGATGGACTGAAGTCCTTGCGGCCGAAGAGTATGAACTCGAACGCCCCTCCAAAAACTACCCAAAATGCAAGCTGCTACCTCGATTAGAAGAGGAAGCACATACCCATGTCACCAGCGCACAAGACGGCCGACCGGCCACCTCGTGGCCGCGACAGAGAGGCCTCTAGGGCCTCAACTAAAGTCGCACCCCGGTGTCGCTCGAAAAGTACAAAGCCACGAGGGAATGCGCTGGACTTACGAGACATATTGGAGGATAAGGCAAGACAAACAAGATCGATCTATGGATCGCGTGGGCGCCCCACCATACGCGATGACAACCGTCACGCCGGATACAGCAATACCGGCCAGGCCGAACACAGTAGACAAAGCTCGTTTGAGCTGCGTCGTGATATAGACCAATACAGAGGCGCCACACACCCACTATGCTTCACAGATGAAGTAATGGATCATCAAATCCCCGAAGGTTTCAAACCCGTAAACATTGAATCCTACGACGGCACTACAGATCCTGCGGTTTGGATCGAAGACTATCTTCTTCATATCCACATGGCCCGTGGTGATGATCTCCACGCCATCAAATACCTCCCACTCAAGCTTAAAGGACCAGCTCGGCATTGGCTCAACAGCCTGCCAGCAGAATCAATTGGGTGTTGGGAGGACCTGGAAGCGGCATTCCTCGATAACATCCAGGGCACATACGTGCGACCACCAGATGCCGATGACCTAAGCCACATAATTCAGCAGCCAGACGAATCGGCCCGACAATTCTGGACACGGTTCTTAACCAAGAAAAATCAAATCGTCGATTGTCCGGATGCAGAGGCCCTTGCAGCTTTCAAACATAACATCCGCGACGAGTGGCTTGCCCGGCACCTAGGACAGGAAAAGCCGAAATCAATGGCAGCCCTCACATCACTCATGACCCGCTTCTGTGCGGGAGAAGACAGCTGGCTAGCCCGCAGTAACAACCTCACCAAAAATTCTGGTAGTTTGGATACCAAGGACAGCAATGGCAGGTCGCATCGCAATAAGCACAAGCGCCGCATTAACGGTGATAATACTGAAGAAACGGCAGTCAACGCCGGATTCAGAGGCTCTATACCCGGTCAGCGGAAAAAAGCCATTCAAAAGAACTACTCCGGGCCCGTCTAATTTGCACCGGATACTCGATCGCTCGTGCCAGATACACGGCACCCCTGAGAAGCCAGTTAATCACACCAACAGGGATTGTTGGCTGTTCAAGCAGGCAGGCAAGTTAATTGCCGAAAACAATGACAATGGGCTGCATACCGATGACGAGGAAGAGACCCGGCCGCCGAACAATAGAGGACAGAAGGGTTTCCCCCCACAAGTACGGATGGTGAACATGATATACGCAACCCACATACCCAAAAGGGAGCGGAAGCGTGCGCTCAGGGACGTATACGTGATGGAGCCAGTCGCCCCAAAGTTCAATCCGTGGTCCTCCTGCCCGATCACTTTTGATCGAAGGGACCACCCCACTAGCATCTGCCATGGCGGATTCGCCGCATTGGTTTTAGACCCAATTGTCGATGGATTTCACCTCACTAGAGTCCTGATGGACGGCGGCAGCAGCCTAAACCTGCTGTATCAGGATACAGTGCGCAAGATGGGCATCGACCCCTCAAGGATTAAACCCACAAAGACGACCTTCAAAGGCGTCATACCAGGTGTAGAGGCCAATTGTACAGGCTCAGTTACACTTGAAGTGGTCTTCGGATCCCCGGATAACTTCCGAAGCGAGGAGTTAATCTTCGACATAGTTCCGTTCCGCAGCGGCTATCATGCACTGCTCGAACGAACCGCGTTTGCAAAGTTCAATGCGGTGCCGCACTACGCATACCTCAAGCTCAAGCTGCCAGGCCCTCGAGGAGTCATCACAGTCAATGGAAACACTGAATGCTCTCTCCGAACGGAGGAGCATACAGCGGCTCTCGCGGCGGAAGTACAGAGTAGCCTCTTAAGGCAATTCTCGAGTCCGGCTGTCAAGCGACCGGACACCGTCAAGCGCGCCCGAAGTAACCTACAACAAGACCACCTGGCACGTTCCGAGCACGCGTAGCAATGCAGCCCCAACCCCAGCCCTCGCAAAATCGTGAGACCAGTACCATGCGTACATCACTACGCTCTGGAGATACCATGGGCATAGGGGGAGGGGCACGACCACGACAGGCCCAAAGTGCGGCTCAACCACACCAGGGGCTCCCAAATGTGTCATCCTTTTTTTCCCTTTTTTTCTTTTTCCTTCTTATCCTCAGGACTCCGTTTCCCAGAAGCCCTGTCCGGCAGTAGACCTGCCGAACTCACGATGCAACAGCTAGGGAAGGAGAAAAGCTACGACGAGTATCCAGGTGGTCTCCATTACGAGCATTATACCTGTTTTATACACCATTTCGCAGCCTACTCCTGGAGGGGGGCATGTTAAATAGTCCCACCCCTTTCTTATCGCACTATTTGTATCATTCCGCATTCATTGCAGTATTTCTTGAATAAACAATGCATCGCTTTTTGCCTATCATTGCATTCCTTTTTATATATGTTCACTTATGACATGTTGCACCCGTACGCTTTGGTACGGCCAAATACACCAAGGGCTTAAGTTCCCCAAATTATGGTGTGATAAGTCCGAACACTTTCACAAGTGTGGCACCCCGAACTTATAGCATTATATGCATCGGCTCCGAATCATGTCTTGGGTCAATAGTTGGGTTTGCCCGGCTCCCATGTTTTGGTACCTTACGTTCCGTTATATTGGCTAAGGTAGCGCTGGGAGAACCACTGCAATTGTGCCCTAGTTGAGCTGGGCTGAGCACCTCAGTGGAGAAAGCTAAAACTGACCGTCATGATGGGGCGGGAGCCGGTCGCTGTTCGAGAGGTTTTTTCGAGTCCCTAAAGACTTATGCCGCTTAGAGCGAGGAACCGGCTTTGTCAGGCCCAGGCGTGGATAGCGCACCGAATTCGGCCTTCCGAACACTAGGAGCTTCGCCGAAATTTAAAATTATAGAATTCTATGGCTAAGTGAGAGTGTCCAAGCATTATAAGTCCGGTTGCCTCGTTCGTTGTGTTGAGCGCCTCCCTAGAAGGACCCAAAAATGGGAACAAGAGCGCTCAAGTTTATCCCGAACACCCCAGCACTCGTGGCATGGGGGCCGAAGCCAACGACTTGCCATCTCTCAGATTTGATAAATGGCCGCATAGAAGGTAATATTTTAAATTAACAAGCGTTGCTTAGCGCATATGAACAAAGTTTTCAGCGCACAGGATAACAAAATGCGAGTCTACTAAAAAATTACTTCTTTGGAGCATTCACCTGCAATAATGCGGGCACCCTTCAGGACACCCTTATAATACATCTCGGGCGTGCGATACTCCTTGCCCGGCAGTGGCGTGTCCGTCACAAGCTTCTCGGCGTCCATCTTGCCCCAGTGCACCTTAGCGCGGGCAAGGGCCCGACGGGCATCTTCAATGCAGGCGGAGTGCTTGATGACGTCAACCCACGGACAGGCGTCCACCAGCCGCCGCACCAGACCGAAGTAGCTCCCAGGCATGGCTTCTTTGGGCCACAGCCGAACTATGAGACCCTTCATGGCCATTTGGCCACCTTGTGGAGCTCGACCAGCTGCTTCAGCCGGTCGCTCAGGGGCACCAGATGTCCGGCCTCAGCATACTGAGACCAGAACACCTTTTCCGTCGAGCTCCCCTCCTTGGCTCTGTAGAACGCGACAGCATCGGACACGGTACGGGGCAGATCTGCGAACGCTCATGGAGAGCTCCGAATTCGGGTAAGTAACAAGTAATTCACTTTTACATGCTTGCTCTGCATGAAGAATGCCTTACCCGCCGCTATCTTCTTTACTGCCTCAATTTCCTGGAGGGCCTTCTGGGCTTCGGCCTTAGCGGCTTTGGCACTCTCAAGAGCCGACGCGAGTTCGGACTCTCGAGTCTTCGAGTCACGCTCCAATCTCTCGTGTTTTTCCACGAGAGCCTGGAGCTCTTGCCGCACCTCCGCCACCCGCGCCTCCTGCTTCTCTCGCTCGGCGCGTTCCGCGGCCGCGTTGCGTTCGGCCGCGGACACCGCCTCCTTCAGGGTCGCCACTTCGTTCGTAGCCCCTGGAGTACCCACGTTATTCCTGTCATTTTTTCTTTTTGCAACAAAATCCTTTTCTATAAGGTACAACTTTAATAAGGTGTTACTTACCTTCATTGTCCTCGAGCTGCTTCTTGTCATGGCCGAGCTCGATCTTGGACCGCTCGAGGCTCTGCTTCAAGGAATTGACCTCCGCAGTCAGTGCGGCAGAGGTCAGCAGCGTAGCCTGCATTCCCATATTGACATATTTGTGTTAGACTCCTGCGTATATCTTTTTAGATCCTCAGTTCGGCTTTTCTTTCTGAACACCGAACTGAGCATCAGGCGCTACTGTCTATGCTATACTATTTTTACACATCCTAATCACATACCTCAAAGCCTGTTAGAAGGCTGGTGCAGGCTTTGGTCAGCCCGCTCTTGGCGAGCTGAACCTTCTGAATCACCGCACTCATGACAGTGCGGTGCTCCTCGTTGATGGAAGCGCCGTTGAGCGCCTCCAGCAAGTTATCCGGCGCCTCCGGTTGGACGGAGGCCGCCGGTGTCGCTGTCTTGCCCTCCTCACGAAGGGGCCGCCCGCCGGACTCCGGAACCACCAAAGGTTCCGGTGCGGAGTCCGGTCCAAAGTCCGGGAGGTTGCCCTGCGGCACCTCGGAGGCCTCCTCCTCCTAGCTGGTCCCCTTCTAGGACCCCACCTCGGCGTCGTCTGCGCACGGGGGGATGAGGTGGTCGGAAGTGAAGCGCTATTCACATCCGACAAACCCAGGGACCCACTCGACGAAACGGGGTGATCGTCCTTGGGCAGACTACATGGTTGTATTCGGCGTTAGAAGACGCTATGTGACGAAAGAAAAAAACATGAGTTATTCTGGAATCCGGACACTTATGATCTCGCCAGGGGCTTGGCCCTCGAGGGCCACTCCTCTCCGCCGTCGTCGGCGTTGGTGGAACAGTCCGGGGGAAGGGTCCTTCCTTTCTTGGACCCTTCGGCCTCCCCCGTTGGGGAAGCCTTCCTCTTCTTCTCTCCCCCCGCTGGGGGAGAGGCCTCTTTCTTCTCCTCCTCGTCTTCATGGGAGGAGTCCGCCTCAGAGTCATCGGACGATGAGTCCGATAACACCTAGCGCCGGGAACTCCTCCGGGTTCCCGTGGCCTTCTTCTTGGCCGTCTTCTCCGGCACCACGTAAGGCGCCGGGACCAGCAGCCCTGTCAAACGGGCATCCGCTAGGTCTTCTAGAAGGGGAGCTGGACAGTTAACCTATCCGGACGTCTTCTGCCAGGCCTGTTAAAGGTAATGGGAGTTTAGATCCCACATAGAGTCAAACTATGGAAAGCAAGTGTCCCGTAAAGGATAATATAGCTTACGTCGCCAGCCTGATGCTGCAAGCTGAATCCGCGATCTTCGGTAGCGGATGCGGGAGCCTCGGCGCCCTTGAACAGCACCCTCCAGGCCTCTTCGTACGTAGCGTCGAAGAGCCTGCTCAAAGTCTGGTGCTGTGGCGGATCGAACTCCCACAAGTTGAAGTCCCGCTGTTGGCATGGGAGAATCCGGCGGATGAGCATGACCTGGACTACGTTGACAAGCTTGAGCTTCTTGTTCACCAGGGTTTGGAGACAGGATTGGAGTCCGGTCAGCTCCTCCGAATCGCCCCACAACGGGCCCTTCTCTTTCCAAGAGGTGAGCCGTGTGGGGATGCCAGATCTGAATTCGGGGGCCACTGCCCATTCAGGGTCACGCGGCTTGGTGACGTAGAACCACCCCGATTGCCACCCTTTGATGGTTTCCACGAAGGCGCCCTGGAGCCAGGTGACGTTGGGCATCTTGCCCACCATGGCACCTCAGCACTCCGCTTGGCCGCCACCCACTACCTTCGGCTTGACATTAAAAGTCTTTAGCCATAAGCCGAAGTGGGGCTGGATGCAAAGGAAAGCCTCGCACACGACAATAAACACCGAGATGTTGAGGATAAAATTCGGGGCCAGATCATGGAAATCCAGGCCATAGTAGAACATGAGCCCCCAGACAAAGGGGTGGAGTGGGAAGCCCAGTCCGCAGAGGAAATAGGGAAGGAATACCACCCTCTCATGGGGCCTGGGGGTGGGGATGAGCTGCCCCTCGTCGGGGAGCCGGTGCGCGATATCGCTGCACAAGTATTCGGCCTTGCGCAGCTTTTTGATGTGCCCCTCTGTGATGGAGGAGGCCATCCACTTGCCTCCCGCTCCAGACATGGTTGGAGAAGGTTGAGGTGAGATGTGCGGGCTTGAGCACTGGAGCTCGAGTGCGCGGAGATGGATAAGCAAAGGAGGAAGAAGGCATAGGTAAAAAGGTGGATCCTTATCCCCTTATATATGGGCGACTGAAACTATGCGTCCCCACTAGCCCGGTAAAACTCGCTTATCTCCCAAGCGCCGCAATCAATGGCGCGGTTGGGTTACCCACGTTCGTATTGATGAAAATCCCGGAATAAGGGGACACGATCTCTGCTTTGACAAGACGTGCCAAGGAAACTGCTTCGCTAAACGCGCTGAGGTGGAACAATAAAAACGATTCGAGTAAAGGCTTGGCCGTGGTGTGACGTCATGCCGCGAAATACGTCAGCAGATTGAACTTGTGTGAATATTATTCTCTCTACGATGGAATGTGGATTTATTTTACAGAGCCGGACACTATCCTGGTGTTCAAAATCTTCTACGAATTATTTGGAGGAGGAACCCGCCTTGCAATGCCGAAGACAATATGCGCGCCAGACTCGTCGTCATTCAAGCCTGGTTCAGGGGCTACTGAGGGAGTCCTGGACTAGGGGGTGTCCGGATAGCCGAACTATCATCATCGGCCGGACTCCAAGACTATGAAGATACAAGATTGAAGACTTCGTCCCGTGTCCGGATGGGACTTTCCTTGGCGTCGAAGGCAAGCTTGGCAATACGGATATGTAGATCTCCTACCATTGTAACCGACTCTGTGTAACCCTAGCCCTCTCCGGTGTTAAATCGGAGGGTTTTAGTCCGTAGGACAAACAACAATCATACCATAGGCTAGCTTCTAGGGTTTAGCCTCCTTGATCTCGTGGTAGATCTACTCTTGTACTACCCATATCATCAATATTAATCAAGCAGGAGTAGGGTTTTACCTCCACCGAGAGGGCCTGAACCTGGGTAAAAACATCGTGTCCCTTGTCTCCTGTTACCATCCACCTAAACGCACAGTTCGGGACCCCCTACCCGAGATCCGCTGGTTTTGACACCGACATGGGGCATCCCCAAGCTTTGAGTCTTGGATGTCCATGAATATTACCTTGGGGTGCCTTGGGCATCCCCAAGATTAGGGTCTTGCCACTCCTTATTCCTTCATCCATCGCGATCTTACTCAAAACTTAAAAACTTTAGCACACAAAACTCAACAGAAAACTCATGAGATATGTTAGTATAACAAGCCAATCATAAACTTTACATACTGTAGTAAACCCATTAATATTTTAATATTCCAATTTACATACTGTATTCTAACTTCACCATGACTTATGTCCCCCGATACAATCCATATATTCATTAAAACAAGCAAACTGAAAGCACAAGTGCTTCCTGGGTGATTTTGTTAAATTAATGTCAACATATCTTGTTGGACTAATGCCTTTATCTAGTGTATTTTAGACAAGTTCAACAATGGCGTGGAAAGGACAAGAGGATGTGGAACCCCTTCAAGATGTCAATGACATGCATTGGCTAAGGCTCAAGACTCTTCTTTTCCCATTTTAGTGATCCAAGATCACGTTGAGTCCATAGGAAAGCCAATACTATTAAAAGTGGATGAGGTGTTTCTTAATGGCTTGCTTGCTCAAATTCTTAGTGATATTGCTCCAAATACCCTCAACCACTTTCTCCATCCAAATATGTCAAAATCCTAAACTCCAACTCAGCCCCACCGATCCTTTCTACCCGGCGCCACCGAGTTCATATGACATAGCCACTGCCAGAAACCCTAGCAATTCGGTCTCACCAATACGGGTCTCGGTCTCACTCAGATGTCCTTGCCAACGCTCTATGACTTGTTGCATTTATTTCGGTCTCACCGAGTTGGCTTGACACTCTCTCTGTTGCCCTATTGCTTCACTTTGGTCTCATCGAGTTGATGCAATCGGTGCCACCGAGATGATGTTTACCCTAAGCCCTAGCACATCGGTACCACGAGTTGTTCCAATCAGTCCCACCGAGATTCCTAACATTCACACTTTTAACTAATCGGTCTCATCGACTTCATCTATTCGGTCTGACTGAGTTGGGTCAAATTAGTGCAATGGTTGGATTTTGTGTGGAGGCTATATATACCCTTCCACCCCATCTCCACGTGAGAGAGAGCCATCAGAACGTGTATGCACTTCCATCATACATTTTCTTGGAGAGAACCACCTACTCATGTGTTGAGATCAAGATATTCCAATCCTACCACAAGATTCTTGACTTCTAGCCTTCCCCAAGTTGCTTTCCACTCAAATCATCTTTCCACCATATCCAAATATGTGACAGAGAGTTAAGTGTTTGGGAGATAATCATTTGACGCACAAGAGCAAGGAGTTCATCATCAACACACCATCTATTACCTTTTGGAGAGCGATGTCTCCTAGATTAGTTAGGTGTTGCTTGGGAGCCTCCATCAAGTTGTGTAGTTGAATCAAGAAGTTTTTAAGGGCAAGGAGATCGCCTATTTCGTGAAGATCTACCCGAGTGAGGCAAGTCCTTCATGGGCGATGGCCATGTTGGGACATACAAGGTTGCTTCTTCGTGGACCCTTCATGGGTGGATCCCTCCGTAGACTTGCGCAACTGTTACCCGTCATTGGTTGAAGTCTCCATTAACGTGAATGTACGAACACCACCTATCAGAACCACGCCAAAATCTCTGTGTCTTCATTGTGTTTGCACACTCCAATCCCATCCCTTTACTTTGTTGCAATTAGCATGCTTTACTCTTTCGGCTGCATATACTCTTGCCATGCTTGCTTGAAATATATTGTGAATGCTTAAACTTGTGCTAAAACTCCACCTTAACTTGAAGAACTTAAAAATTGCTACTTTTTCTTATTGATGGTCTAATCACCCCCCTCTAGACCCCTCTTCACGATCCTTTCAATTGGTATCAGAGCATTGGTCTTGATTGCTTTGGTTTAATCACCATTGGAGGAAGATGGATGAGTCTACGATTGGGAGTATTAGACGTATAGTGCCTATGCTTGACGGAGAGTTCTGTAGTTCATGGAAGAATGACATGCTTGAGATTTTCAATGAATATGATTTGAACAAGTATATTACTAGCCCTTATGTGCCCCCCATTGATACTTTGGATCCTACCCCCCATGAGTATCTTGACATGACTCGCAATCTTAGAACTATTGATCTTATCATTAGAGGATTGCCTAGAAATTTTCTTGTATGCTTGCCTACCTTTGAATGTCCTTACACTATATGGAAATATCTTGAGGAGCGCTTTCCATACTATTCCTTGAAAAATCTAGATGAGATTCTTCAAAAGTCTATTAATTTTCATAACATGAATCCTAGTGATCCTAAGTTTGATGAATGTCTATTTGGGCTCCGTGATCTTATGCGTGCCAAAGAGGATGTTGGAGTCATTAGTATCTTCATCTCATAAATTATTAGAATTCATAAACATGCAGATTGTCATGGTCATAAATCTAATGAATCACTCTCTCTAGGTGATGATCCTTTACATGATGATGTTGAGGATGGATATTATGATGAGGATGAAGATAGTGACTTTGACCTTGATGAGTCAATGAGACACATTGTTCTTATGGCTAAACTTCATGGTTACATGACTGGAGGGAAAGAATGGATTCTTGATAGTGGATTTATTGATCATATGACCAGAGGCAAGGACATGTCCCGTGAGCTTGCTAAGAATGATGGTCCATGCCAGTATGTCACTTTTGGAGATAACTCCAAGGGTAAGATATTTGGCCTTGGTAAGGTGGCCATTTTCAATGATAGGTCTGTCCAAAATGTTATGCTTGTTGAATCCCTTGGTTACAATCTCCTTTCCGTATCTAGACTAGCTGACTTTGGTTTCAATGTTCTATTTACTGAAGTAGATTGCCAAGTGTTTTATAGAGATAATCATAGTATGATCTTTACCGGTATTCATAAAGGTGGTCTATGTATTGTTGATTTCAGTAAGAAAGCTCAACCTCATACTTTCTTGATTGCTAAATCTTCTAAAGGTTGGTTATGGCATAGAAGGTTAGGTCATGTGGGCATGCGAAATCTTGATAAGCTTATTAAAGGTGATCATAACCTTGGTGTTAAAGATGTCATATTTGACAAGGATAGACTTTGTAGTGCTTGTCAAGCAGGAAAACAGCTTGGAGGAAGTCATCCCGTGAAGAACATCATGACCATGAGAAGACCGCTTGAGCTACTTCACATGGATCTTTTTGGTCCCAACGCCTACAAGAGTCTCGGTGGTAACTCATTCAGATTGGTCATTGTTGACGACTTTTCAAGATTTACGTGGGTGTTCTTTCTTGATGATAAATTGCAGGTCCAAAAGATCTTCAAGAACTTTGCTAGGAAGGCCCAAAATGAATTTGAAGTGAAGACGAAGAAGGTTCGCAGTGATAATGGAACGGAGTTCAAGAACGCCAATGTGGATACCTTTCTTGACAAAGAAGGGATTTCACATTAGTTCTCGGCTACGTACACGCCTCAACAAAACATAGTTGTTTAGAGGAAGAACCGGAGGCAAGAATGATGCTTGATGAATACAAGACGCCAAGAAAATTTTGGGCAGAAGCGGTTGACACAGCTTGTCATGCTACAAATCGACTATATCTTCACAAGCTTCTTGGCAAGACGGCATACAAGCTCCTCACCGGTAACAAACTCCAAGTTGGATACTTTCGAGTATTTGGGTTGAAGTGTTACATTCTTGATAAGCATCGTCGCTCAAAATTTGCTCCTAAGCCTCTTTAAGGTTTCCTACTCGGTTATGGCTCAAACTCTCACACTTAATGTGTCTACAACAATTTCACCCGGAAGATTGAATAGACGGTAGATGTGAAGTTTGATGAATCTAACGGCTCGCAAAGTAGAGCAATTGCCACTTGATGTAGGAGACAAAGATCCTTCTAAAGCAATCGAAGATCTGTCCATTGGCAAGATTCGTCCAATGGAGGTGAAGGAGAGTACTTCTTCCATTCAAGTGGAAGCCTCAACCTCACATCAAGGTGAACCACAAGTTGACTTGGAGGCATCCACAAGTGGAGCATGTCAAGACGGGGGAAATGAGGAAGTACAACAAGACGAACCACCTCGACCTCCCTCTCCACCTCCACAAGAGAGCGACAATGCCAACAACAATGAAGAAGGAGAAGAAGAAGACAATGAAGAGGATGTTCCACCCCAACCCAAACAAAAGCTCTCACGAGTTAGAGCAAGATTCACAGGAGATCATCCCGTCAAAAAAATCTTCGATGACATTCAAACCCGGAGAATTACTCACTCTAAAACTCATTTGGCTAACTTTTATGAACACTACTCATTCATTTCTGGTGTTGAGCCTATGAAGGTTGAAGAAGCTCTTGAGGATCTGGATTGGGTGAATGCTATGCACGAAGAGCTACACAACTTCGAGAGAAATCAAGTGTGGACATTGGTTGAAAAGCCCGAAGACAAGCACAATGTCATTGGAACCAAATGGGTGTTTCGGAATAAGCAAGATGAAGATAGACAGGTTGTATGCAATAAGGCCCATCTCGTCGCTCAAGGCTACACTCAAGTCAAAGGTATGGACTATGGTGAGACATATGCCCCTGTTGCTAGACTTGAGTCCATATGCATCTTACTTGCTTATGCCAACCATCATGATATCACCTTATACCAAATGGACATTAAAAGTGATTTTCTAAATGGAGAAATTGAGGACGAAGTTTATGTTAAACAACCTTCTGGCTTTGTCAATCCTAAGAAACCTAATCATGTCTACAAACTTCACAAAGCTCTTTATGGTCTTAAACAAGCTCTTAGAGCATGGTATAAATGCTTGACCAAGTTTCTTATTGAAAAAGGCTTTGAGATTGGGAAGATTGATTCTACACTTTTTACTAAAAGGGTCCCTTCCTTCTGTGGGCAGCACTCCAACCATGGCCTCCTCGCGCTCCAAAGCTCTCTTGGACGTATTGTCGCAAGAGCAGACGAAGGACATTGCTGGCTCCGCTCCGGGCGCGCTCCAAAGCTCTCTTGGACGTATTGTCGCAGGAGCAGATGAAGGACATCCCCGCCCGCCCTCCGCCGCCACGACCATGAAGTCGGTGCGCAGACGCGGGCACAGCCGGCAGCAAGGAAGAGTAGTACATAGTAGGTCACCGCCGCTCTGGTCCCAGGAAGGCCACCGCTCCTCCACTCAGTCGACGCCAAGCTTGGTGGGATAAACATCAGCGACTGATTAGCTGCTTGACAGCGAGGTGGAGGCAGAAATCTTCAGAACCTTGTGCTCTAGAGGAGGAGGTTATGTAGGCGGAGCTGGACAAAGCCAAGGCGGATGAGGAGGAGGCAAAGGCAAAAGCCGGAGTGTTAGTTCTCGGGGCTCATGGCTGGACATGGTGGTCGGGCGCTGGCGATCGCTTAGATTAGGTTTACAGTATGTTTTAGTATGGTTTGTGCGAAATATGTAATGAATTGTGTCTGATTTATAGGAAAAGTTTCCGAAATGTAATGAATTTCATCTAGTTAATATGAAATTTGCTTTGTTTGCATGAATTTCGTTTGCTTAGTTCATATAGTTGTCGAAAGGTATGCGGGCAGCATTAGATGGCATCCTCTGCCATCAGTTTCCTCGGACAGATGCCAGTGTAAATTTGTGGGTCAGTGCTAGAGATACCCTAACTATCATGATATAATCCCTAACAATGCTCCATTATTTTGCAGGGAACAATTATCCCAAGATCAAAATCAGATCTGACGTGTTTCACACTCTTCCCTTGTAAGAGTGGAGAAACTTGCTTACATAAAAATAACAAGTGCACGGCACTGTAGCACGTCATATCACTCAAACCCACTAGGCCGAACTAGCCAGCCTAACGCGTGGGAAAGCTCCGCCCTCGTCATTTTGTTCTTGGTTTCTATTGATCGATCGCATGAAAATGTTACACTTTGCAAGTTCAAAAGGAAAAGGCGGCACACTTAAAGCATGTCTGTCGCGTTCGCGTCGCACCCCCGACATTCGGTCTCGCACGCCTCTCACCAAAGGGGACACGCGTTGTCTTGCATTTTCACCGACATGTGGGGCTGCAATTGAATAAATCGTTGATAGCCGAAATGTAATCGCTCGACGGGCGTTGGCTGAGAAGAGAGAGATGGGGAAGGAGAAGAGATCGCCCACCCGCCATGAACGGACTCCAAGAAATGTGGTGATAATGTGAGGTGGGCCATGTGGGAGTCCGGACCGCTCCCAAGCCCCGCTTCTGACCGCCCTGGCCAAGCAGAAAACCCCTGCCCCCTCCCGCGCGCTCCCCCAGGCGCCAGTTGCATTCAGAGCAAGTACAATACTGGGCTATAAGCCCGCTTATGTGGAGGAGAGAGGCACTGAAAAAGTGAAGGAGTGGGCTCTAATGTAAGAGCCCGTCTCTACATGTGCTCCTAGGTATAAAAAACATTTATGTATAAAAAAAGAAGGTAAAAAACATTTGAGAGGAAATAGGTAGACAAAAAGCGAGAAAAAGTTGTAACCATATAGCCACCCTTATAGTCAACACTATGGTACATGCGGAAGGAGGGAGTTGTGCACATGCCAAGTTCACTGGGCTGTCGTGTTTCACACTCCTCCGTCGTAACAGTGGAGACAATAGATTTCATCAAAAATAAAGAATGAATACTCCTTGCTCGTCCTCGATATCGGAAAGAATACTTTCATTCGCGGACATGTGGGACGTCGACCATCCTGGTCCACTTGCCACTCCGTCGTAACAAATATTTAGTAGCACCCTATGCTGAATCATGTACGTGTGTACGTGTCTGTGGAGGTGAACCATGTGGTGGAGCAGGGAGGGGATCTTGGTAGTGTCATGACATAATAATCTATTGTTTTGGTGCTGTATTGTCCATCATGAATTTGATGCTACTGCTAAAGTAATATGCTAATGCCTTTCCATCCTTTCGCACTAAGCTAATGAAGGTTTCACATTGTTCCTACTTGTGCAAACATGGATCATGTTGTGCCCGTCATACATTTTAGTGGAACTGCACAAGAGAATACAATGATCTGTATCTCAGACAATGCTTTAACTCTGCTGAACTTCTTGATAAACTTTCAATATAATCTCACCACTGGTAAACAATAGCGATGTCAACCATACATTTGAAGTGCACAAAAATATGTACTATTGAATGATTCCAGTGAGTGATTTATCATCTCTTTTGGGACTACTTAAATAAGCTTCTTGCTCAGGTTGGTACCAGCCTAAGGCCTTCATCCATATTAGTTTGTTGTCATCTCTATTGTATCGTGCTGCTGAGTTGCTACTGTCATGAGAAACTCCTTTATCTTCACACGTTAAAATTTTGCAACCTATGATACATGGAAATGCTTTGAGTGTTGAGCTAATTGGCACTAATTAAATAAACTAATACCTCTCTTTAAGCAAGACTACTATGTTGCTAACTTTACCCATTAAGATAATGAAGGTGCTTCTATTTGTTAGTGTATGTTTCATCAACTAGTCCCACTATTACAGTAATATCACTCTCAATATATGTGCCAGCAGGGATGCTCCATTTTGGTGGAACTGCACAAAAGCTTTGGGTGCTTCATTGCCTCGACTGCATATTTCCTTTCCTGTCAATCACTTATCTCGGCTTCTAGTCAAAGGAAATAGTAATTGATATGCTTCCTCACACGGGTTGGTACCGGTCTTTATTCTGATTATTGTGCTTCTCATATGTATTTGTAATTTGGTATTGTGCTACTGTTGGCCGATTTCATAAAGGAGTAACATGGAGCCTAAACTCGTAGGCAAATCATTACATTGGGCGATTTCAGCAGAACTGCACAAAAGATCAGATGGACAGATACTTATGTTGCTTCTATGTACTCCAAAGTTCACTCACACAAGCATCGATGTTGACAAGAAGTGCCAGAGTGAATGCCAACAATATTTCTTGGTGCATAGCCCAGAAAAACACAGTCCAGTCTTTGGTCCCAACTTGTGCCTTTTGGTTAACGGTACATATGGTAGCAAACTATATGGCATGGAATTTAAAGATTCTAGACAAGTTGGTTGACGCGTATATTGATCTAGCACTTAATCAGTCTGCACCCCTGGGATGCTCCATTTCAGTTGAACTGCATAAAAAATTTGGGTGGTTCATTTTATCGATCACCTCCTTTCCTGTTTGCAATGTAGAATTTTGGCGAGCTACAAGACCAAGATAAGACAGTAAACTAGCTGGATGAAAGTAGTAGCCAAGTTGCTCAAACCTCCCTCGGCATGGAGGCCACTATCTCAAGGATAAACCTACAAGCAAAGTTTAGATTGTTTGTGCTGCCTCTTATGTACTCGAAAGTTTGCTCGTACAAGTATTAATTTTAGCAAGAACTACCACCAAGTGAACAACATTTACTGGTCTGTACCCTAGGTAATTAAAGTTTGTACATGGATGATATTGGGTGTGATCTCTCAATCATTAAGATGCGTAAACATGTTGAACATGTGTATATCTGAATCTTTTTGTGAATGTTATCTATGAATATTGTCTTGTGATCTATCAATCATTTGGATGCATAGACATGCTGAACCTATGTATATATGAATCTTTTGAGTTGTTGATTGTGAATGTTGGCTATGAATATGAATGTGTCCTGTGAACCTGAGTTTGTTACGAATGTTTACCTTTTCTGTTGTACTTGTGTGTGAACTTGTTAGAATGTCTATTGTGGGATTGTGACATGTGAGTGTCAACGGCACTCCTTCTTCCTGAGAAGAATTGCACCTTCTTGTTAGGGTAGCAACGGCGCATCATCTCTTTTTTATCTTTTTGCTCTGTCTTCCCCCTCCCCCGCTCAACCCCTGCCGTAATGTTTTCGGACTCAAAACAAACATAGTACTGCATTGTTTTTTGGGCCTTGATGAAAAATCAAGTGCTGCTTTCTATAGGTTGGCCCACCCAGCAAATGGGCTGCTGGTCTACCATGGACTAAGAGGCTAAAAATACAAGTTGTATGGTGCTGAGGCAAGTAAAAAACGCCATTGAGAGTCATCCACTGAAAAAATTCGTGTCTGATGTGCTTGTCCAGTCATGCCGTCAGCCCCCTCTTTAATCCAGTTCACTCCATTCCCCAACCGCCAGCATGGGACAGAAGTTTATTTCCCCCTCGCTGTCGGGGGATTGAAGAAGCGCGGCATCGAATCCAACACCGGCGATGACTACTTGTCCAAGTGATTTTCAGATAGGAAACTTCATGTTTCAAAGGCAGAGCATTTAAATCAGCACGCACTTTTCAAACACGGTTAACAGAATGTTGGAAGTTTTATTTATGGTAAAAATGGAACTAGCAACAAGTTAACGTCATGCCGATCAACATTCTTGTATAGCACATCTTCATATGATGCAAAGTCAAAAAGATATGCTATTTTCAAAATGGCAAGACAATGTTGAGTGTGTGAAAAACCGGATAAACTAGGGATGAAATTTTGGCAATTGTTAGATATTTTCCAACTGCACCAGTTGGAATCGAACCCAGGAAATACAACTTTTGGATGAGAGAGCTGCAGCCACCGGTCTAGTGTAGTACGTTTGAAAGAATGAAGGCGTCTTCCCCGGCTCCGGTTCTTTCCCGTTCGTGTGCGCTCACCGTGGCGCCACCGTATGCCGTTGTCAACATGCTCAACAAACAAGATGAATCCGGAGAGGACTGTACAACGAGAGGCTGGCAGTGGGGACCCACCAGGTCCAAGCCATACGCAAGTAAGTTCCTCATTGGTAAAAAAACTTCCTCCTAATTGTATACTGACGTTGTGGCCCACGGGTTTGTCAACCTAGTCAATAAACAAAATAAATTTCCAACGATGACTGTCATTGAGGAGCTTTATTAGGGGTATCTAGGATCTAGCTGGTATCACTTTTTTTCAGAGGGCGAACAAATATCAGCTAGGCCTAAGGTTTTGTTTTTTAACATGAGTAGCCCATGACATATTGAGGTCCATCATGTACGTACCGGCCTATGGGCCTCGCAGTGTAGGTTTTAGTTTTTCTTAAACTTCGGCAGCCCAATGTATTTTTTTAATAAAACACATATATCTCTTCTATTTATCTACATATAATAATAATAATGCAGCGTCCAATTTATGTTTTCCCTTCTAACCACATTATATATTTTTATATTACTACTATTATCGTATATATCTTTGCGGGGATATATTTAATAGAAACTTATATACACATTATAAAAACATCCCATGTCTTATTAACTTATAAAATTAAATATTTAACAGAAGTTGGCAAGGAAAATCCTAGTTGTTTTTGACTTTCGGGCAAGGAAAATCCTGGTGATTGTGTACAAAAGCTTGCAAAGATTTTAAGGACCAATGTAATAATAACGCGTGCATTTTTCTTTTGACCAATAACTCGCTAATTTGTAAATTTTATATATAATAAAATGTGTAGCTCTGGTTTATTTTTTGATATTAATTGCCCCTTCTAACCTAACATTAAATATAGAACAAGCCCAGCTAATTTGTCTATTTCAAGAAAGTACAAATGGGTTGTGATTTCTTAGAAAGAATAAATGAGCTGCATGAACTCTACATTATTTGTTCACCCAGCCCAGCAAATTCGTGTTTTTCGAGAAAGTGCAAATGGATTGTAGTTTTCTAGAAAAAATAAATGGACCACATGGACGCTTATTTGTTCACCCAGCCCAGCAAATGGACTGTAAATTCTAAAAAAAATGGGATGGATATGTGCGACATTTTTGTAGGCTGAAATGTGGGCCAATAGGTCAAAGTCAACACAAGGCATTGTCAACTTAGTCAACAAATGATTCTGATATCGATAGATGTTGGATTTACATCCAACGGCCAATATTCATCTTCAATCTCTCATCTTCTTCCTCCAGCGCCGCCGGGACCACCTGCTCCCGCTTCCGGCTGCTAGCAGCTCTTCTTAGCACGCTTCACTTCGAAGTGCTACCCCACCACCGGCCAAGCCATCCCTCCACACCTGCTATTATTCTCTGCCGACTGCAGAACCACGCCGCACCAGAACCAGTTAACCTCGTACACCTCTCCGTCTGCGACTCCACTGCCGCGTCTTCACATCACCAGCTCGTTGTCGTCCGGGGCCTCGCCATCGTCCACCGCCTTGCTGCGCTCGGCACGGTGTGGTCAACGTGGTAAACAAACGAGACTCATCAGAAGAGGACTGTACATGGAGAGGCTGACAATGGGGACACACCAGGTCCATGGACACACGCATGCAATCGTTTGCTTATTACGCGAAAATAAAATTATTCCTCCCCCTGAAAGCTGGGAGCCACCACGTATATCTTTGCAAGGAAGGAAGTGCCTCCTTATTCCTGCCCCTGATAGCTAGGACCCACCAGCTACATCTTCGCATGCAAGGAAGTGTCTCGTTATTACGCGGATAAAAATGATTCCTCCCCGTGACAGCTGGGACCCAGAAGCTATATCTTCGCACGCAAGGAAGTGTGTCCTTATCCTCCCTGTCAGCTGGGACCTACCCGGTTGAAGCGTACATAGTGTTGTTTGTCTTGTCCCGAATGCGTACGTACATATTGGTCGATCGATTGCTCTGCAACGATGGCCGAGTAAGTAGAGGCACATGTCATTGTAGAACCCCCCACGTAACAGTTTAGGCTGCCCCGTCTAAATTGTGTACACGTACATCCGACCACATGCCAAAAAATAGGCCACGTACGTACATTGAAATGCATACTCGCACATACAGCGAGGTTGGCAGCCAACCGGCTAGGTCAGAATGGAGGAAACATCGTCGTGTTCACCGGGAGCTAAGTGACTAGGTCGGAACATGTCCTATTCATCGGGAGCGAAACCACTAGGTCGAAATGCGCCGTGTTCATTGGGAGCCAACCGGCTTGGATGGAATAGCCAGAACGGGGTCTGGCGTACCGCAAATCGAAGGAAAACGACCTTTTGTTCGACCTCATATGGTCGAAATGGGGTCATGTTCATCGTGAAGGGTCTGGCGTACCACAGAACAGAGGAAAAAACCTTCTGTTCGTGTGCCTACGGTCGAAACGGGGTGTTGTTTATCGGGATGGGTGTGGCATACCGCAAAACGAAGGAAACATGCTTGTGTTGGAGCGCCTATGGTCGAAACGGGGTCCTGTTCATCGGGAGTGGTGTGGCGTACCGCAAAACGGGACTTCACGGGCTACTGTTCATCCATCGTCTACTACCTTGCTCCAGCCTCCAAGGGCTACCGTTCATCCACCGTCGACTTCCTCCTGCCTCCACCTGCTACTGTTCATATACCGCGACCTTACTCCTGCCTCCACCAGCTACTGTTCACCTATGGGCTAACTGTTCATCTAGCCTTCACCAGCTACTATTCAACCAGCCCTCCACGGGGTCCTATTCATCCACCCCCAACCAGCTCGGGTGCGTGGCGGCCTCCTCTCGATTGGGGTCATGTTCATCCAGCGGCAACGGCCTCTACTACCACGGGGTCCTGTTATCCCAACCACCACCGGGACCTGTTCATCCAACCCCCAACAACAGTCACTATTCATCAAGAGGTAGCAGGTTCGATCAACTTCAGTAGCAGCAGGAGCAAACGAATCGCTCGGTTCAGTTAACAGCTAGGGATCAATCGGTCACTCGGGTTCAGTAACGCATAGCTAGTGCAATCGCTCGGGTTCAGTAAGCGAATGCCCCGGGTTCAGTTAGATCCCAACGCCTCACACACATGCGCATATGTGTACGAAAGAAACGTGCAAACCTTCGTGCATCGCTCGTCCCCGACCACCCACCGTAACCGGGAACTCCCAGATATTTCCTCGCCCTCGCTTCTACCATGATTTTTTCCGTCATGGACGGCCCAAAGAATGTCATGCAGGTGCGTCCCTGGCCCGCCCACGATGAAAAGCCCATTTTTCTGTCATGATTTTTTTGTTATAGAAGTAGGAGCCCACCACATCTATGATCATACATGTTTTTGTCACAATTATCGTCATAGAAGTGTCATAAGCATGACAGAAAAAAATTCGTTCGGCCCAAAATGTCATGGATGTGTCTTTTGTTTTGTAGTGGTTAAAGACTTGTATGTGCATGATGTTTCATTTACTATTCCTTATGCCAAATGTTTAACTTGTAATTCTTGGGAGCGATATTATATTAAGGATGGTTATGTAATGCAAGCTAACAAGCTTTGTATCCCCTAGTCTTCTCTTAAATTGTTGCTTTTGCAAGAGGCTCGTGGTGGAGGACTTATGGGACAGTTTGAACACAATAAGACATTCGCAACGCTCTCCACGAACTACTTTTGGCCTGAGATGTTTTGTGACGTCTCACGGTACACCAATCGGTGCTCTACATGCCGCAAAGCTAAGTCTAAAGCTCAATCCCATGGTCTCTATATGCCACATCCTATTTTGTATCACCCATGGGAAGATATTAGTATGGACTCTGTCCTTGGTTTTCCTAGAACTCAGAGTGGAAAAGATTCGGTATTTGTCATTGTGGACTGTTTCTCTAAGATGGCACATTTTATTCCATGCAACAAGATAGACGATGCTTCACATGTTGCAAATGTCTTTTGTAGGGAAATCTTGCGTTAACATGGAGTGCCCAAGACGATTGTGTTGGACCGCCACGTCAAGTTCCTTAGCTACTTTTGGAAGACACTATGAGCCAAGTGTTGGGAAACGTTGCACGGAAAACAAAAAAAAATCTATGCACATGCAATGATATCCATGGAGATGCATAGCAACGAGGGGGAGAGTGTGTCTATGTACCCTCATAGACCGAAAGCGGAAGCGTTTGACAACGCAGTTGATGTAGTCGAACTTCTTCTAGCTCTGATCGATCAAGCACTGAACGTACGACACCTCCGAGTTCTGCACACGTTCAGCTCGGTGGCTTCCTTGCCTTCTTGATCCAGCAAGGTGTCGAGGTAGTAGATCAGTTTCGTCAGCACGACGACGTGGTGATGGTGATGGTGAAGTGATCCGTGCAGGGCTTCGCCTAAGCATCGCGAGAATATGACCGGGGGTGTAAACGGTGGAGGGGGCGCCGCACAAGGCTAACAATTGATTTTGTGTATTCTAGGCGCACCCTTCCCCACATATATGTAGGTGGGAGGGGAGGAGAGGCAGCTAGGTGGCACCCCAAGTAGGATCCTAATCCTACTTGGGGTTTCCCCAAGTGGTGCCACCCTTTCCTTTTTCCACCGGAGAAGAAAGGAAGGGGGGAGAAGAGAAGGAAGGGGGGACGAACCCCCTCTTCTCCTTCTCCAATTCGGCCACCTGTCATAGGGGGGCACGCCACCCCTTGTGGGTTGGTGTGCTCCCCTCTCATGGCCCACATATTCCCCCCCTCCCCGGGTTTCCGGTAACCCCCGGTACTCCGATAAATACCCGATACATTTTGGAACACTTCCGGTGTCCGAATACTACCGTCCTATATATCAATCTTTACCTCTCGACCATTTTGAGACTCCTCGTCATGTCCGTGATCTTATCCGGGACTCTGAACTACATTCGGTCACCAAATCACATAACTCATATAATACAATATCGTCATCGAACGTTAAGCGTGTGAACCTTACGGGTTTGAGAACTATGTAGACATGACCGAGACACCTCTCCAGTCAATAACCAATAGCGGAACCTAGATGCTCATATTGGATCCTACATGTTCTACGAAGATCTTTATCGGTTGAACTGTTATGACAACCTACATTATTCCCTTTGTCTGTCGGTATGCTACTTGCCTGAGATTCAATCGTCGGTATCTCTATACCTAGTTCAATCTCGTTACTAGCAAGTCTGTTTACTCGTTCCGTAATACATCACCTCGTGGCTAACTCCTTAGTCGTTTACTTGCAAGCATATGATGTGTATTACCGAGAGGGCCCAGAGATACCTCTCCGATAACAAACCCTAATCTCGATCTATGCCAAATCTACAAACACCTTCAGAGATACCTGTAGAGCATCTTTATAATCACCCAGTTATGTTGTGATGTTTGACAGCACACAAGGCATTCCTCCAGTATCTGGGAGTTGCATAATCTCATAGTCGAAGGAATATGTATTTGACATGAAGAAAGCAATAACAATAAAACTGAACAATCATTATGCTAAGCTAATGGATGGGTATTGTCCATCACATCATTCTTCTAATGATGTGATCTCGTTATCAAATGACAACTCATGTCCATGGTTAGGAAACCTTAACCATCTGTGATTAACGAGCTAATCTAGTAGAGGCTCACTAGGGACATGATGTTTGTTTATGTATTCACAGATGTATCAAGGTTTTCGATCAATACAATTCTATCATGAATAATAAACCTTTATCACGAATAAGGATATATAAAATAACAACTTTATTATTGCCTCTAGGGCATATTTCCTTCACTCTCCCACTTGCACTAGAGTCAATAATCTAGTTCACATCATCATGTGATTAACACCCATAGTTCACATCGCCATGTGACCGATACCCAAAGAGTTTACTAGAGTCAATAATCTAGTTCACATCGCTATGAGATTAACATCCAAAGAGTACTAAGGTATGATCATGTTTTGTTTGTGAGAGAGGTTTAGTCAACGGGTCTGCCACATTCAAATCTGTATGTATTTTGCAAATTTCAATGTCTACAATACTCTGCATGGAGCTACTCTAGCTAATTGCTCCCACTTTCAATACGTATCCAGATTGAGACTTAGAGTCATCTGGATCAGTGTAAACGCTTGCATCGATGTAACTCTTTACAACAAACTCTTTATCACTTCCATAACCAAGAAATGTTTTCTTTGTACTCTAAGGATAATTTTGACCGTTGTCTAGTGATCTACTCCTGGATCACTATCGTACCCCCTTGCCAAACTCATTGGCAAGGCACACAACAGGTCTGGTACATAGCATGACATACTTTATAGAACCTATGGCTGAGGCATACGGAATGACTTTCATTCTCTCTCTATCTTCTGCTCTGGTCGGGCTTTGAGTCTTACACAACTTCACACCTTGCAACACAGACAAGAACCCTTTCTTTGACTAGCCCATTTTTGAATCTTTTCAAAACTTTGTCAAGGTATGTGCTTTGTGAAAGTCCTATTAAGCATTTCGATTTACCCTTATAGATCTTGATGCTCAATATATAAGTAGCTTCACCGAGGTCTTTCATTGAAAAACTCTTTTTTCAAGTATCCTTTTATGCTATCATGAAATTTTATATCATTTCCAATCAACAATATGTCATCCAGATATAACATCAGAAATGCTACAGAGCTCCCACTCACTTTCTTGTAAATACAGGCTTAGCCGTAAGTCTGTATAAAACCATATGCTTTGATCACCTCATCAAAGCGTGTATTCCAAATCTAAGATGCTTTGCACCAGTCCATATATGGATCGCTGGAGCTTTCACGCTTTGTTAGCACCTTTAGGATCGACAAAATTTTTTGGTTGCATCATATACAACTCTTCTTTGAGATATCCATTAAGGAATGTAGTTTTGACATCCATTTGCTAGATTTCATAATCATAAAATTTGGCAATTGCTAACATGATTTAGACGGACTTAAGCATTGCTATGGGTGAGAAAGTCTCATCATAGTCAACTCCTTGAACTTGTCGAAAACCTTTTGCAACAAGTCAAGCTTTGTAGACAGTAACATTACCATCATCGTCAGTCTTCTTCTTGAAGATCCATTTATTCTCTATGGCTTTCTGGTCATCGAGCAAGTCCACCAAAGTCCACACTTTGTTCTTATACATGGATCCTATCTTAGATTTTATGGCCTCAAGTCATCTTTTGGAATCTGGGCTCAGCACAGTTTCTTCATAGTTCATAGGTTCGCCATGGTTTAATAACATGACTTCCAGGACAGGATTACCGTACCACTCTAGTGTGGAACGTGTTCAGGTTGACCTGCGAAGTCCACTAGTAACTTGATCTGAAGTTTCATGATCATCATCATTAGCTTCCTCTCTAGTTGGTGTAGGCATCACGGGAACGGATTTCTCTGATGTGCTACTTTCCAATTTGAGAGAAGGTACGATTAGCTTACCAAGTTCTACTTTCCTCCCACTCACTTCTTTCGAGAGAAACTCCTTCTCTACAAAGGTTCCTTTCATGGCAACAAAGATTTTTGCCTTCGGATCTATAGTAGAAGGTATACCCAATTGTTTCCTTAGGGTATCCTATGAAGGTGCACTTCTCCGATTTGGGTTCAAGCTTATCAGGCTGAAGCCTTTTGGCATTAGTGTCGCAACCTCAAACTTTAAGAAACGACAACTTAGGTTTCTTGCCAAACCACAGTTCATACAGTGTCGTCTCAAACGGATTTAGATGGTGCCCCATTTAATGTGAATGCAGCTGTCTCTAATGCATAACCCCAAAATGATAGTGGTAAATCAGTAAGAGACATCATAGATCGCATCATATCTAGTAAAGTACAGTAACGACGTTCGGACACACCATTACGATGTGGAGTTCCTGGTGGAGTGAGTTGTGAAACTATTCCACATTTTTTAAATGAAGGCCAAACTCGTAACTCAAATATTCGCCTCTATGATCAGATCGTAGAAACTTTATTTTCTTGTTATGATGATTCTCCACTTCACTCTAAAATTCTTTGAACTTTTCAAATGTTTTGGACTTGTGTTTCATTAAGTAGATATACCCATATCTTCTCAAATCATCCGTGAAGGTCAAAAAGTAATGAAACCCGCCGTGTGCCTCAACACTCATCGGACCGCATACATCAGTATGTATTATTTTCAATAAGTTATTGACTCGCTCCATTTTTCCGGAGAATGGAGTTTTAGTCATCTTTCGCATGAGGCATGGTTCGCATGTATCAAATGATTCATAATCAAGTGATTCCAAAAGTCCATCTGCGGGGAGTTTCTTCATGCGATTTACACCAATATGACCTAAACAGCAGTGCCACAAGTATGTTGCACTATCGATAACTTTGCATCTTTTGGCATCAATATTATGAATATGTGTATCACTATGATCGAGATTCAGTAAACCATTCACATTGGGTGTATGACCATAGAGCAACAATTATTTTTTGACTTAAATCAATAACTGTATCGCAATAAACATGATCCAATCATATTCATGCTCAACGCAAACACCAAATAACATTTGTTTAGGTCCAACTAATCCCGAAGGTAGAGAGAGTGTGCGGTCGTGATCTTATCAACCTTGGAATCACTTCCAACACACATCGTCACCTCTCCCTTAACTATTCTCTGTTCATTTTGCAACTCCTATTTCGAGTTACTAATCTTAGCAACTGGACCGGTATCAAATACCCTGGGGTTACTATGAACACTAGTAAATTACACATCAATAACATGTATATCAAATATACCTTTGTTCACTTTGCCATTCTTCTTATTCGCCAAGTATTTGGGGTAGTTCCGCTTCCAGTGACCATTCCCTTTGCAGTAGAAGCACTTAGCTTCAGGCTTAGGTCTAGCTTTGGGCTTCTTCACGGGAGTGGTAACTTGCTTGTCATTCTTCTTGAAGTTCCCTTTCTTTTCCTTTGCCCTTTTTCTTGAAACTAGTGGTCTTGTTGACCATCAACACTTGATGCTCTTTCTTGATTTCTACCTTCGCCGATTTCAGCATCGTGAAGAGCTCGGAAATCTTTTCCGTTATACCTTGCACATTATAGTTCATCACAAAGTTCTAATAGCTTGGTGATAGTGAGTAGAGAACTCTGTCAATCATTATCTTATCTGGAAGATTAACTCCCACTTGATTGAAGCGATTCTAGTAGATAACCCACAAGTATAGGGGATCACAATAGTTTTAGAGGGTAGAGTATTCAACCCAAATTTATAGATTCGACAAGGGGAGCCAAAGAATATTTGAAGGTATTAGTAGCTAGGTTGTCAATTCAACCATACCTGAAGATTAATTATCTACAGCAAAGTAATTAGTAGCATAGTAGTATGATAGTTTTGATGATAGCAGCAGTAGTAATGGTAACAGTAATAGTGGTAGCAGTGACGATAGCAGTAGCAACAATATTAACTTAGCAAGAACAATATATGATAAATTCATAGGCATTGGATCGGTGACTCGTTGGATGATATTCATCATGAGACAGTTATAACCTAGGGCAATACGGCAGTAGCTCCAGTTCATAAATATCATGTAGGCATGTATTCCGTAAATAGACATACGTTCTTATGGAAAGAACTTGCATGACATCTTTTGTTCTACCCTCCCGTGGCAACGGGGTCCTATTGGAAACTAAGGGATATTAAGGCCTCCTATTAATAGAGAACCGGAACAAAGCATTAACACACGGTGAATACATGAACTCCTCAAATTACAGTCATCACCGGGAGTGGTCCCGACTATTGTCACTCCGGGGTTGCCGGATCATAACACGTAGTAGGTGACTATAACTTGGAAGATCGGATCTAGAACATGGATATAATGGTGATAACATAAATGGTTCAGATCTGAAATCATGGCACTCGGGCCCAAAGTAACAAGCATTAAGCATGGCAAAGTCATAGCAACATCAATCTCAGAACATAGAGGATACTAGGGATCAAGCCCTAACAAAACTAGCTCGATTACATGATGAATCTTATCCAAATCCTCACCGACCAATGAGGCTACGAAGGAATTACTCACTCCTAGTGGGGAGCATCATGGAATTGGCAATGGAGACATGTTGGTGATGACGAAGATCGAAGACCCCCCCCCTCTCCGGAACCCAAAACGGACTCCAGATCTGCCCTCCCGAGGAAGAACAGGGCTTGGCGTCGGCTCCATCTCGTGAAATGCGATAATTCTTTCTCCCTCTTTTTTTTTCTGGAAATATGGGATTTCATAGCGTCGGTTTGAGGGTCAGCGGGAACACCAGGTGGGAAGCACCCACCTAGGCGCGGCTGGGGGCTGGCGCGCCCTGGTGGGTTGTGCCCACCCAGGTACCCCCCTCGGGTCCATCCTGCTCTAGAAATTCTCTTATTTGATATAAAAAACCCTCATAAAGTTTCGTTCCATTCCGAGAACTTTTATTTCTGAACAAAAATAACACCATGGTAGTTCTGCTGAAAACAGCATCAGCCCAGGGTTAGTTTCATTCAAATCATGCAAATTAGAGTCCAAAACAAGAGGAAAAACGTTAGGAAAAGTAGATACGTTGGAGATGTATCAACTCCCCCAAGCTTAAGCCTTTGCTTGTCGTCAAGCAATTCAGTTGATAAACTGAAAGTGAAAAAGAAAAACTTTTACGAACTCTTTTGCTCTTGTTTCATAAATAAGCTTAAACAGCACCCAGGTTTTCAGCAACGATTATAACTAACCATGTCAATAATAAATCTTAAAGATTATATTAACTCATATCAATGACATAAACAACTAGAGAGCAAGAATGGGGTATCTCAAGTAGCAACACGTTGTCAAAACAACCATGATATAATATGACAATAGTGGTATCTTGCTAGCCCTTTCGGAGACCGCAAAACATAAATGCAGAGCACCCCCAAAGTTCAAGCAACGACTAAACATTGTAATTCATGGTAGAAAAGATCCAGTCATGATGCACCCACCATTAGCTATACACAATGCATCAGCATGACATCAATGCTCTCAGGTTCTGGCGCTCATTTGATAAGGTGATGACACAACATAAAAGTTTTTAAAACAGAGGTAAATGATATTTTGAGACATGCACCTTCTCATTCACTTCACGACCATCAATTATCAATATCTTCCATGCTAAGCACGCTAGTAGTGGTTCCCAAGCGGAAAGGTAAAGGTTATGACTCCATTGGGAGTTTTTGTTTGATTATTTGTGAGCTCTTTTCTTTTTGCAGTTTGGGACTGGGCATCCCTATTACCGCCCTTTTCTCGTGCGATGGAAAGTGAAGAAACACTCGACCTGAGAATAACCCGCTTAGCATGGAAGATACCGACTACCTCTTGTCATTCCATGAACGATCCAGGCACACAAAAAGGATATTTATTTGAAGTTTTTAGATGTGGCACATGAAAATTTACTTAGGACGGCAGGGTAATACCACATATAGGTAGGTATGGTGGACTCATCTGGAATAACTTTGGTTTCAGGTTTTTGGATGTACAAGCAGAGTTCCCACTTAGTACAGGCGAAGCTAGCAATTAGGTTGAGAAGCGGCCAGCTAAAGAGCAACAATGGTCATGAACATGCATTATGCATAAGTAACATTGGATACTAGCATGAGTAGGACTAGGACATGGCCCATGCGTTGCAACGGGAGAAAACAAAATATCAAACACCCTTCTCCTACCAGATTCTTATCTACGATTTTGTTCATAAGTGCAAATAGAGAAGATATTACATAATCGAGTTTAGTGTTATGCTTATTTCCAACATTAGGTCAAAAAGTGTATATAATTCTACTACCCTTTTTTATATATGTGCATTTTTTCCTGAGCTACAACATTAGGTCAACTTATTATGAAAAATTAATGCTATTTTGCTCTAACTTATTATTCTAAATTGTATATATAAAGTAAAGTTTTGTTATCAAATTTAGCTACAAGAAAATGTTTTCTTATGGGTAGTAATTTTCTTTTGATCCTATTTAGAATTTATACGATAGAGTTTTTATATTTGTTCGCATGTTTGCCTATTAAAATGGTTTCTAGAGTGGAAGGAAATATCCGATTCATCTTAACATCATCGTAAGCTTGATGTGCTACGACCGTGTAGATATTTTAGCTTAAAAACGAATTTTGGCGTACCTGATATTCAGTAAAGACAATGTATCCATCTAACAATGGAGCATTAATTGTGACTTCGTTAGTTTACAAGCTCTATGACATACATAGACGATGTATGAGTACATATGTTTGGTTATGTACATATATATGCATACACGTGAAAGATTTATTTTTTCCTCCATGCACATGTACACTCTTGCCTTGTTCGGATAGGTCCATGTGCAAGGAATCATCGTGCATAAATTGAGTCCGCCATGTAGGCTTTCATTTGACATGTACGTGCAAAATTTTATTTTCAAAGATGTACGTGCATAGTTAGGTTCAAGGTTGAGCCTCCGTAAGCCTCGTGGGCCCTCCCCCTCTACATATCCCTCTCCTCCCATCCCTATCATATTCAACTCGGGGATCAGGATTGGGAGCGAGCTGCACACTGCAGCTCCACTCCTTCGAACCACGCACGCTCTTCGACGAGCAGAGCAACACACCTCGTCATTCACCTCCTCCCGTCATCATCGCGTGGTCCAGCCACAACCAAGCACCACGACCGTAGGATCTCGTGGGCGTCCCTCCTCTGTACTTATAACATCCCGAGTCCAATTTTGTCCTTAATAACTATGTAATGTTTGTTTATTTATTTATTGTATTTTCATTTCATTATGCCATTAAATATTTAAACCAAATTAAAAACCATTTGAAGTCAATCCAAATGAGTTTGAATTTAACTTACTCAATTTGTGAGAAACTTTTCCTCTGGTCTCTCCATAATCACTATTATATTGTTTTTTATTTTATTTCTGCATTAGCATTTCATCGTGCCATTAAATATTTCCAACCAAATTAAATTTATGAACATTCCATTAAATCATTTGAGCCTTCATGTATTTTATTTAATTGTTTTTCAATTTCCTTTTGAACCTTCTCCGAAATCCCTTGCCTTTTCTACTTCAAGTTTGCCGCCAAAACTTTGTCCAAAATTATTTTATCACTTTTTCAAGCTACACCAAAAACACTCCTAAAGCCTAGAGCTAATTCAAACTCATTTGAAATAAATGCAAATGAGTTTGGGTTTAAAGTGTCCAATTCGTGTGACCTGAGGGGCTATGTATAAATCATGGACACCACAGGAAAAGTTTCATATCTGTACATGCGCCACCATCATTGTCTCTTTTCCTAGTTTATGTATTCTGTAAGTGGAAAAAGAGAGAAAATGGGAAAGAGAGAGCCAATCAGCTAGGCCAACCAGACGACCAAGGCCCAGCCGATACCTAAACCTACCCCTGACCCCCCCACTCGTCTCCCCTCCCTCGATCCCTTCCTCCCAACCCCCCAGCGCCACCACACAGAGAAGCGGCAGCCCTGTGCGCCGCGCCTCACGTTCCTCCCGCAGGCGACCAGGAGCGCCATCATCGCTGCCGCCCTTTGCTATTCGACCTGCCTCCCTCCTCCGGCTATCTCCGCTGCCGCCACCCTGTGCACCTACCCTTGATCCCCCTTTGCCGTTCCTACCTCCTCTGGCCATCTCCGCCGCCCTCTAAACCTACCTCCAATCCCCACTCCTCCTGTCATCCCGTCGGCAACCATCCGCCGCCCTTTATCGTTTGCTCCATACCCACCTCTGGCCTCCGGCCATCTCCCGTGCGCCGCGCCTTACATTCCTCCTCCTCTGTCATCCCGCCGATGACCAGCCGCCGCCCTTAGTTGTTCGCGGTAGACCCACCTCCCTCCTTGGGGTGCCTTTTTATCCTTCTCGTTCTGTGTTCATTGACTTGGGATGCTAGTTGTTAATATTACATACAATTTTCCCACCTATA
This sequence comes from Triticum timopheevii, assembly GCA_963921465.1. Taxonomy (NCBI): domain Eukaryota; kingdom Viridiplantae; phylum Streptophyta; class Magnoliopsida; order Poales; family Poaceae; genus Triticum; species Triticum timopheevii. The sequence goes on from OY997266.1 coordinate 327,505,342, forward strand.
TAAATTGATATGATTTCCTGCAAGCAATCGAGGCGGTATTACTGTGAATACATGTGAAACCCGGGGAGGTAGACAAACGTGAGCATCGTGCGTATAGAGGCCCAATGAGACAATATGGCCCATGCAAGAAGTTTACGTAGCTCTTTAGCTAGATACAGACCATGTGGATGGACAAAATTTTAGTACCACCACAGATATATACAGGAGAAAATAATGTTATACGGTGAACGGATGAAATAATTGGTGAAACGCACCTTGGTTTATTAGTAGGTATATATATGAACACCATGAACATAAATATCATAGAGGCTATGTTAGTTTTGATTCAACTACATGCATGAACATGTGCCAAGTCAAGCCACTCGAACATTCAGAGGAGGATACCATACCATCATACTACATCAGAATCATTTTAATGCAATGTTGATACCCAAGATAAATCATTATTCACTCCTAGCTAGTTATGCATGGCATGAGAAACTATAATCTCTAATTGTCATTGCAAACATGTTTGATCATAATAGGCTGAAGCATGGATACTAGGTTAAACATATTTACAAAAACAGAACAAGCCGAGTTCATACCCATTTCTCTCTACCACGGCCATTTCATCTAATATTGTCATTATTGCCTTTCACTTGCACGACCTAACGATTTGAAATAATAATAGTGCAAGAGTGCCATGGACTAAGCTAGAATCTGCAAACATTTACTCAACAGGAGAAGACAAGGTAATATGGGCTCTTTGTTAGATCAACGTAATGCAAATGAGATCCACTCAACATTTTCATCGTGGTCTTCTCCTCGGTAATACTGGATAAAGGAAAAAGAAATTCAGAGAAACACACTGAAATATTTTTTTGGAGTTTTTGGTTTTTCCGAAAGCAAGCAAACGAAGAAGGGAAAAGCAAAAAAGAAAAGAGCTATTTGTTGAGGACACACATAACAGGTAGGCCCATGAAGGGTCAAAATATTACAAAGCATGGGGTACACACATGAGGTGGGTCCAGATAAATCTCATTCATACATACTATCCACTCGGACATATCGACGTACCATCCACTCGGATGGCAAGCAACCACACGGCAGTATGATTCACCCAGATATGTGAAGACCAACAGTCGGCAAGGCAGTTGAAGCATAATACTAGTAGTAGGTTAACATTATGGCATTCATGCTCCACCTTGTAACATAAGGGGTGAGGGGGTGGCGCACTCTATATAAGCCACCCCCCACCACTAGACTCAGGGGCTTTTCTTTTCTACTTATCTCGCCCTCTCTAGTCTCCGGACTTAGCTCAGGCAAGGGGATACATTCTCCTCTCTCTCACACACATTGTAATCTCTGGATACATACTCAGATAAAACAAAGCCTCTCTGGAGCACGAGACGTAGGGCTGTTATCTCCACCGTGAGAGGCCCGAACTCGCTAAAACACTATGTCACCCATATGCATCTCAGTAGATCATGCTCCCTTACCCTACCCCCTTCGTATTGTCGGAATCGTTCCCACGACAGTTGGCGCCCATCGTGGGGCATGGCGTCTATCGAGCCATGATGCAGATGATTATTTCTTCTACCACCAGCGGCACATAAATTCCGGTTCGTGCCTCTATTCGGTTTAATCTTCATGTTTTAACATGTTTTCTGTATCGTTCATCTGCATGATGAGCAAAGCATCGCAAATAGAAGGAAAGCGTACATCCATCCAAGCACGTACAAGGAGAACTATCGGCCTTCAGGTTGGCTGGCCTCCCATCCACCCCGTCGTTGTCTTTGACCTTGGCACAGCCGACTGCGCCTTCACGTGCGGTCATCGTCGTCTCCGACCTCGGCACAACTAACTGTGCCTCCACGGACGACCACCAGCACCATCCGCCCCGTCGCCGTCTCTGACATCGACACCGCCGACTGCGCCTCCGCGTACATCCACTAGCGACGTTCATGTCATCATCGTCCCCAACCTCGTAGTTGAGCCACACGCACGTCCGTCGTTGCCGTTCACCTCGCCTTCGACTACGGCCGCGTGTTCTCGGCTGCTCGCCGGCGACCTCCGCGGTGGCAGCGCAGGCACGCAGCACTCCTGCCTCTGGTGCCAGTCGCCTGCGACGGTCTCCGTGGTGGAGGCGCGCTGCGGCAGCGACCTATGAAACAACCTCAACCCTCAAGTGACGGTCGTTTGGGATTGAAGGAATAAATGCCTGGTAAGTGCATGCATAACATAGGCCACCTACTCGAGCAATAACTGCATGCAGGAAAAAAGGAACGGAAGGACAACTCCCACACGTACGCAGGTAACGCGGCTCCACCGGCAATCATTAAGTGCATGCCTAATTAACATCGGTCTCATAATTCCGTCAAGCATGGATCCACCACTTTGTTAAGGTAATCACCTTATTAACCGGCCAATTGATGGGATTACTAACGCCACCTATCTAATTGCTGTGGCCAGAACAAGCCAGTTGTTTTCACTACTTGCGCTGGTTCTGCCCCATTTAATTGGTACATGCATGCATGTATGACAGACCATCACGCCTTGAATTTTCTGGTCGTGCTTGCTAGTGACTTGCAGGGTCACCCGATGGATGTTTTACTCGGACAATTGTGAGTCACCCGATGGATCTTCACTCGGACAGCTATGAACCCGATTCGTTGAGAGTTCACACAGATGAATCGGGACAGCTACCAACCCGATTCATTCAGAGTTCACACAGATGAATCTACTCGGACACGGACTCAAGTTCACTAGGCCACGGACCCGAGCTCACTCGGCCACCTATGCGCCTTCACTCAGCCGGATACGTCCACATCACCTCGGACTCCTCGCGCATTGCCACTCCGCGGAACGCGTCTACTTCACTCGGACGCCCCGCGCTTTGCCACTCCGTGCGACACATCTACTTCACTCGGACGCCCCGCGCATCATCACTACGCGGGACGAGTCTACTTCACTCGGACGCCCCGTGCCTCGCCACTACACGGGACGCATCTATTTCACTTGGACGCCCCGAGCGTCGCCACTCCATGGGACGCGTCTACTTCACTCAGACGCCCCGCGCATCGTCACTCCACGGGACGCGTCTACTTCACCCGGACGTCCCGACCATCGTCACTCCGCGGGACGCGTCTACTTCACTCGGACGCCCCGCGCATCGTCACTCCGCGTGACGTGTCTACTTCACTAGGATGCCCCGCGCATCGTCATTCCGTGGGACGTGTATACTTCACTCGAACGCCCCGCGCATCGTCACTCCACAGGACGCGTCTACATCACTCGGACGCCCCGTGTGTCATCACTCCGCGGGACGCGTCTACTCCACTCGGACGCCCCGCGCATCGCCACTCCGCGGGACACGTCTACTTCACTAGGACACCCCGCGCATCGTCACTCTGTGGGACGTGTCTACTTCACTCGGACGCCCGACACATCGTCACTCCATGGGACGCGTCTACTTCACTCGGACGACCCGCGCATCATCACTCCGCGAGACGCGTCTACTTCACTCGGATGCCTTCGCATCGCCACTCTGCGGGATGAGTCTACTTCACTCGGACGCCCCGAGTGTCGCCACTCCGTGGGACGAGTCTACTTCACTCAGATGCCCCGCGCGTCGCCACTCCGTGGGACGCGTCTACTTCACTCGGTCGCCCCGCGCGTCGCCACTCCGCAGGACGAGTCTACTTCACTCGGACGCCCCGAGCGTCGCCACTTGGTTAGTCACCTCATCACCACTCGGCCGCCCCGCACGTCACCACTTGGTTGGTCACCTCATCACCACTCGGCCGCCCCACGCGTCGTCACTTGGTTGGTCACCGCATCACCACTCGGCCGCCCCACGCGTCGCCACTTGGTTCGTCACCTCATCACCACTCAGCCAACCCGGGTGTCGCTACTTGGTTGGTCACCTCATCACCACTCGGCCGCCCCGCGCGTCGCCACTTCGTTGGTCACCTCATCACCACTCAGCCCCCCGCGCGTCGCCACTTGGTTGGGCACCTCATCACCACTCGGCCGCCCCGCACGTCGCCACTCGGTTGGTCACCTCATCACCACACGACCGCCCCGCGCGTCGCCACTGGGTTGGTCACCTCATCACCACTCAGCCGCCCCGCACGTCGCCACTCAGTTGGTCACCTCATCACCACTCGGCCGCCCCACGCGTCACCATTCGGTTGGTCACCTCATCACCACTCGGCCGCGCCGCGCGTCGTCATCGGTTGAACATGTCTTTAGCACTCGGCCACTCATGCGCCTTCAGACAGCTAAGTCATTCTACATGCACTACATTCTGTTATTTCCGTGTTCCTGAGTATCCCGTAATTCACACATCACATTCGCTCGGAGGCCACACTATCGAGTATACGTCTACGCTCTGTTGCTTATTTTCACACACTTGCTTAGTAATGGTTATTTGACTCCCGAGTCCAACTTACATTTTAACGCATACGTCACTCATAAACACCATGTGTTCTTCATTTTCGAGTTTGCATCGGTCCTCGGGGGCTGCAATTCAGTCGGAACATTACACTTCTGTTTTATTTAAGCCAGCACTCCAACATGTCCAGTTGGATCCTTCACTTCATCAAGTTTGACTAGATCCTTCACTCTTTTAGAATCTTGCTGGTTTTAATCCAGCAAGCCCCTTGCACTCCCAGTGGGTGTCTATGGGTGTTACTTACACAAATCCTTTCAGCACACATCAAATTTCCTCGAGAAATTATTACCTTGGCTTGTGCTATTTTTCATGCACAAGTTACACGACCACTCGACGGCCCTCTGCGCCAACTTCATCGCTACTCAGACTCGGTCACCATACTGGTCTTAGCGCACCACAACACCGTCGCTCTGTTGACTTCAAACACATCCGGTCGACCCCTCTGTGGAATCCTCTTCATCGTATCAATGATATATACCTCGTCGGGCATGAGACAGATAAGTCACTTTTTGTAATCAAACTGCACACTTCACTCCTTTGCGAGTTTGCCTCTTTCGAGTATCACTCGGAAGCTTCTCCTCATCTTTACCCGAGTCCGACTTGATGAATTACAAATTATCCATTCAAAACTATATTTCTCATATTCCGGCATGTCCGTTGTCAAAGGCTATAGTACGCTCGAGGGCTAAGCAGCACTCGGGGGATGCAGCTCCTCGAAATGACACTCTCCTGAGTGGTCGACTACTTCGTCACCAGTCAAACCCTTCACTTCAACAAGTGCATTCAATCCGCCACTTTGACAAGTTTCATAATCACCCAGACACTCTGCGCGCCATCTTTGTTCCTACTCAGACTCAGTTGTCGCGCTGGTCTTGTTGCGTCGCAGCCACACTACACCGACCTCGTTGCTACATCAGTTTCGAAAGCATCTGGCTAACTCCTTCGAGGACCATTTTTGCCACTTGGCTGGACACATAGTCCTTCACTTGGCTGCCCCGCACGTCGCCACTCGGTTGTGCACGTCTTCACCACTCGGCCGCCCCGCGCGTGTTGGTTGTGCACGTCTTCACCACTCAGCCACCCCGCGCGTCGCCACTCGGTTGTGCACGTCTTCACCACTCGGTCGCCCCGCGTGTCTCGGTTGTGCACGTCTTCACCACTCGGCCGCCCCGCGCGTCGCCATTCGGTTGTGCACGTCTTCACCACTCGGCCGCCCTGTGCGTCGCCACTCGGTTGTGCACATCTTCACCACTCGACCGCCCCGCGCGTCGCCACTCGGTTGTGCACGTCTTCACCATTCGGCCGCCCTGCACGTCACCACTCGGTTGTGCACATCTTCACCACTCGCCCCGCCGCATCACCACTCGGTTGTGCACGTCTTCACCACTCGGCCGCCCTGTGCGACGTCACTCGGTTGTACACATGCTCGCCCCTCAGCTGCCCCGCGTGTCACCATCAGTTGAAAATGTCTTCACCACTACACCCCCAACACGGAATGACTAAGTTACTCATATGATCAAAACTCATATCCCACTCTGTAGAAAGCTTACCTCTTTCGAGCATCACTCGGGGGCTATGCACAGCCCTGGGCGATTTCGCCCTCAAGGGTTACAACCATTTGATCAACCTGCTGATCACATTAGGAATATTTCTGTGACCATACATGCTCGGTCTGCCGAAGATCTATGAGGGTAGCACTATCCACTCGGATGATCGCCCAAATCATTACCTGGAGTCATCTTCAGGACCGCAAAAGGGTGAAAACGACACTCCTCTACGAATGAACTTGGCCTTTATTCTAGGCTCCAAGGCATGAGTTTCACAAACTTGGACTCAGAGATGGCATGTGATGGTGTTCCCCCGGGATAATGAGTGGCCTCTCTCCGGAGAGTCATCCCACACACTAGCCTCACCACTCGGGTTTCATGGCACATCCTCCGGGAGACATACGAGTGCCACCAAGTTTTTTCCTTGCAGTCAACATACCCCGATTAGTCGAGAAGCGCGTGTACTCTTACAAATACCCCTTTCATGCAAAAGCTAATGGTCAATGTAAGAAGTACTACTGAAACGATTACTCCCTGAAGTGTCCAGCTTTTTCCTACAGTCGTCAGTTTCAAGGTCGAATCCATTCATTGTGCCGAGTGCACGAAGATTCACTTGATTGATCCAGTTCCAAGTTGAATTTTACCGTGCCAAGTGCACAAAGATCAGTCCGACTGACTTAGCTACAGGCTAAGCTTAGTTATCATGCCAAGCGCTTGAAGATCCACCCGATTGACTCAATTTCATACTAAGTTATCTACCGTACCGACTGCATGGAGATTTACCAGGAGACTTAAACACTTTGCCACACTCATCTAGTCTGACAGAGGCTCGGGGACTACACCCAGTGGGTGCACTCGGCCTGCCCTCACTAGAAGGGAACTCATAAAGAAACATTTTGCTGGGTCAAGACCAGCTCCAGATCACTCAAGTACTACTCGACTTCCGAGTCGGAGAGGAACAAGTTCGATCAGAACCAACTAAGAAGATTTTTTAATTCTCTCAGACCCCCACCGACTGCCCGCAGTCGACAGTGGTCTTGGGGCCTACTCCCAGTGGGTGCACTCAGCGTGCCCCCACTGGAGTAATCTCCACTCGGTACGGCCTGACCAGTCCAGGTGATGAACAACAAACAAACAAGTTCTAAGGCTCCCGTCGGCTACCCAAAAAAATTGCTATAATTGAGTTTAACGCTCCTCCGTGGACCTGTTTTGAGCCTTCTTCTAGGACTCAAAGCGTGAAACTCATAAGTTTGGATCTAGAGCCGACTCGTATCGACGTTCCTCCGGGATAAGAATGGCATCTCTTCGAGAGAGCACTTGATAACCCACAAGTATAGGGGATCGCAACAGTTTTTGAGGGTAGAGTATTCAACCCAAATTTATTGATTCGACACAAGGGGAGCCAAAGAATATTCTCAAGTATTAGCAGTTGAGTTGTCAATTCAACCACACCTGGATAACTTAGTATCTGCAGCAAAGTATTTAGTAGCAAAGTAGTATGGAAGTAACGGTAACAGTGGCAAAAGGAACAGTAGCAGTTTTGTAGTAATTGTAACAGTGGCAATGGTAAAGTAACTAAGCAAAGAGCAATATGTGAAAAGCTCGTAGCCATTGGATCAGTGATGGATAATTATGTCAGATGCGATTCCTCATGTAATAGTTATAACATAGGGTGACACAGAACTAGCTCCAGTTCATCAATGTAATGTAGACATGTATTCCGAACATAGTCATACGTGCTTATGGAAAAGAACTTGCATGCCATGTTTTGTCCTACCCTCCTGTGGCAGCGGGGTCCTATTGGAAACTAAGGGATATTAAGGCCTCCTTTTAATAGAGTACCGAACCAAAGCATTAAGACTTAGTGAATACATGAACTCCTCAAACTACGGTCATCACCGGTAAGTATCCCGTTATTGTCACTTCGGTGTTAATGGATCATAACACATGATAGGTGACTATAGACTTTCAAGATAGGATCAAGAACTCACATATATTCCGGAAAACATAATAGGTTCAGATCTGAAATCATGGCACTCGGGCCCTAGTGATAAGCATTAAGCATAGCAAAGTCATAGCAACATCAATCTCAGAACATAGTGGATACTAGGGATCAAACCCCAACAAAACTAACTTAATTACATGGTAAATCTCATCTGACCCATCATCGTCCAGCAAGCCTATGATGGAATTACTCATGCACGGCGGTGAGCATCATGAAATTGATGATGGAGGATGGTTGATGATGACGACGGCGATGGATTCCCCTCTCCGGAGCCCCGAACGGACTCCAGATAAGCCCTCCCGAGAGAGATTAGAGCTTGGCGGCGGCTCCGTATTGTAAAACGCGATGAATCCTTCTCTCTAATTTTTTTCTCCCCGAACGTGAATATATAGAGTTGGAGTTGAGGTTGGTGGAGCTTCAGGGGGCCCACGAGGCAGGGGGCGCGCCCTAGGGGGCCACCCTCGTGGACAGGGTGTGGGCCCCCTGACGTTGATTCTTTCGCCAATATTTTTTATTAAATCCAAAAAGTTGCTCCGTGGATTTTCAGGTCATTCTGAGAAACTTTATTTCGGCACAAAAATAACACCATGGTAGTTCTGCTGAAAACAGCGTCAGTCCGGGTTAGTTCCATTCAAATCATGCAATTTAGAGTCCAAAACAAGGGCAAAAGTGTTTGGAAAAGTAGATACGACGGAGACGTGTCAACCCCCAAGCTTAAACCTTTGCTTGTCCTCAAGCAATTCAGTTGACAAAGAAAAAGTGATAAAGAAAAACTTTTACAAACTCGGTTTGCTCTTGTTGTTGCAAATATGTAAAACTAGCATTCAAGTTTTCAGCAAAGATCATGAACTAATTAACCACATTCACAATAACACTTAATTATGTCTCATGTTTACTCATATCAATGGCATAATCAACTAGCGAGCAATAATAATAAATCTCGGATGACAACACTTTCTCAAAACAATCATAATATGATATAACAAGATGGTATCTCGCTAGCCCTTTCTGAGACCGCAAAACATAAATGCAGAGCACCTCTGAAAATCAGGGACTGGCTAAACATTGTAATTCATGGTAAAAGTGATCCAGTCATTGTCATACCCAATATAAATTAATAGTAATGCATGCAAATGACAGCGGTGCTCTCCAACTGGTGCTTTTTAATAAGAGGATGATGACTCAACATAAAAGTAAATAGATAGGCCCTTCGCAGAGGGAAGGAGGGATTTGTAGAGGTGCTAGAGCTCGATTTTGAAATAGAGATAAATAATATTTTGAGCGGTATACTTTTAATGTCAACATAACAACTAAGAGATCTCGATATCTTCCGTGCTACACACATTATAGGCGGTTCCTAAACAGAATGGTAAAGTTTATACTCCCCCACCACAAACAATCATCAACCCATGGCTTGCCCGAAACAACGGGTGCCTCCAACTAACAACAATCCTGGGGGAGTTTTGTTTGCAATTATTTTGATTTGATTTGAGCATGGGACTGGGCATCCCGGTGACCAGCCATTATCTCGTGAATGAGGAGCGGACTCCATTACTCTTGAGAATAACCTGCCTAACATGGAAGATACAGACAACCCTAGTTGATACATGAGTTGTTCGAGCATACAAAATAGAATTTCATTTGAAGGTTTGGAGGTTGGCACATACAAATTTACTTGGAACGGCAGGTAGATACCGCATATAGGAAGGTATGGTGGACTCATATGGAATAACTTTGGGGTTTATGGATTTTGGATGCACAAGCAGTATTCTCGCTTAGTACAAGTGAAGGCTAGAAAGAGACTGGGAAGCGACCAACTAGAGAGCGACAACAGTCATGAACATGCATTAAAATTAATCAACACTGAGTGCAAGCATGAGTAGGATATAATCCACCATGAACATAAATATTTTGAAGGCTACATTGATTTTGTTTCAACTACATGTGTGAACATGTGCCAACTCAAGTCACTCCAATCATTCAAAGGAGGATACCACCCTATCATACCACATCACAACCATATTAATAGCATGTTGGCACGCAAGGTAAACCATTATAAACTCCTAGCTAATTAAGCATGGCATAAGCAACTATAATCTCTAATTTCCATTGCAAACATGTTTATTCATAATTGGCTGAATCAGGAATGATGAACTAATCATATTTACAAAAACAAGAGAGGTCGAGTTCATACTAGCTTCTCTCATCTGAATCAGTCCATCATATATCGTCATTATTGCCTTTCACTTGCACGACCGAACGGTGTGGATAATAATAATAGTGCATGTGCATTGGACTAAGCTGGAATCTGCAAGCATTCAATTCAAGGGAGAAGACAAGTAATATGGGTGTCGGTGTCAAAACCGGCGGATCTCGGGTAGGGGGTCCCGATCTGTGCGTCTAAGGCTAATGGTAACAGGAGGCAAGGGGCACGATGTTTTACCCAGGTCCGGGCCCTCTCGATGGAGGTAAAACCCTACTTCCTGGTTGATTGATCTTGATGATATGAGTATTACAAGAGTTGATCTACCACGAGATCGTAGAGGCCAAACCCTAGAGGCTAGCCTATGATGATTATGATTGTCCCTATACGGACCAAACCCTCCGGTTTATATAGACACCAGAGGGAGCTAGGGTTTTCACAGAGTCACTTACAAAGGAGATCTAATATCCGGATCGCCAAGCTTGTCTTCCATGCAAAGGATAGTCCCATCCGGACACGGGACGAAGTCTTGAGTCTTGTATCTTCATGGTCCATCAGTCCGGCCAAAGTATATCGTCCCGCAGTCCGGATACCCCCTAATCCAGCACTCCCTCAGTAGCCCCTGAACTAGGCTTCAATGACGATGAGTCCGACGTGCAGTTTGTCTTCGGCATTGCAAGGCGGGTTCCATCTCCGAATACTCCAAAGCAGATTAAGGTTTGTCTTCAGCTCTGTGAGATAATTTCCGCACACCATCGTAGAGAGCATAGCACTTCACAAGTCTGATCTGCTGACAACAATTTAACGGTGTGCCCTTACGTCATGGCCTTGTCCAGCATGAACCGGTTTTTCTCAGCCTGCCTCGATACGCGTTGCAAGGCGGTTTCATTGGCACGCCTCGCCAAAACAGATATCGTGTTCCTCTGATCGCGGGATCTTCCATTAATACGGGCGCGTGCAACCCCACGATGTCTGTTGGCACGACTCCGTGCTTTTAGGTAAGTCCCAAGTGGTTACACTGAGGACGCTTGATATTCACCCCCTTTATAGAGGGGCCGAGGCCTATTCCTCTTTTCTACCACTCTTGCGCCTTTTCGCATCTCGAGTTCTAACACCTGAAGCCCAAGCTCAAGCACTTCAGATCTTCAATCATGTCCGTATCCAACCTTCAAGGCCGGTGGATGGCCTCCTCGGTCACAGAGGAGGACATCGCGAAGCTTAGGGAGGTCAGATATCTGACCGCCGACATCAAGCACAGGCTTCCTGCTCCAGGGCAGGTCATCCCTACTCCCGAGCCCAACGAGAGCATCGTATTTGTTTCTCACTTACTCCGCGGCTTAGGCTTCACCCTTGATCCCTTTGTGAGAGGGCTCATGTTCTATTACGGGCTAGATTTTCATGATCTAGCTCCGGACGCCATCCTTCACATCTTGTCGTTCATCGTCGTGTGCGAAGCCTTCCTCCACATCACCCTACACTTCGGCTGATGGCTCAAGACCTTCAATGTGAAGCCGAAGATGATTGAGGGGCGACACGCGGAGTGCGGAGGTGCTGCAATAAGAAGGAACGCCGACGGCCATGGCCAGAGGGCTTCTTCTCGGAGGTGTCCGATCTGTGGAGGTGGAGGTGGTTTTATGTCACGGATCCCAGAGGCGCAAAGTGGGTGGCTGCCCCCGACTTTCGTTCGGGCCCTCCGCCTCAACTGGCGTCATGGGCCAATGTAGGACAGGATTGGGGGCCTGCTAATGATGTACCAACATTGCAGAGCCGCATCCGGGAGCTTCTTGAGAGGGACATTAGCCTTGTCAGCATAATTCAGGTAATGCTAGTCCAACAGATGTTGCCGTGCAAACGCCGGCCTCTCCGGATGTGGGAGTTCAATCTGGAAGGTCCACGGACTATTCTGCACTTCTTTGGCATGATGCTCGAAGGGATGTGTAAGTTATTCTTCGGACCACAAATAAAGTGTCCGGACACCATCGAGGATGCGGGCCTGAGCTGCAACCGCCCACATACCCAAGTAAGTAACCCAGAAACCGAACACTTCATTTATATTTGTCATAACATTATTTTGAAAACCCTCCGTGGCCAGGAATGGATCAGCAAGGCGGAGAGAATCAGGTGTCCGGCGCCACTTCCCGAAGGCTCGCCTAGTCCCGCCATAGCCAAGTTGCTTGGTCGTGTGCTAAGTCAAGTGCCCTCGGGGAAAGACAAAGGGAAGAACAGAGAAGCAGAACTTCACACATTGCACATCCAAACCCGGGGAATTGCTACCTCCCCGAAGGAGGATAGTCGGGGAGGGCAATCTAAGGTCTCCTCCCCTCGCGGGAAGAAGAGAGCCGCCTCCGAAGACTTGGAGACGGAGGTGCTCAGACAAGGGAAGAAAACTTCACCAGGGGGCCCTGCCCCGAAGGGCATCTTCACCGCGCCATGCCCGCAAACGGGCCAGCCCTCAGCCGAGTTGTAAGTTAATCGTAAATACAAAGCTATTGCTTCCTCCTCCGAGAACAATAACCAGGATCCATGCTTTGCAGTCCGGATAGCAGCTCTTCTTGACAGAGTTCATCTTCGGGGGATCTCCTTCTGGAGATGATGGAGAGTGAAACCCCACCAACCTCTCCGCCTCATGGGGCGGGCGACCCCAAGGTGTCGTCACAGAGGAGTCCAGATTTGCCGAGGCCAGAAGCTAGTACTTCGGCCGCCCTGATCCTGGAGCGTTCGGCTCCCACGGGGGGCGATAAGAAAGGTCCGGCACAGTTCGGCGACCGGCCGGATACGCTGACGGGCCTTCTGGAGCGAGCTACTCTCTCGGACGATCACCGTTCATTAATGAGCACGGTGCTTGAGAAGATTTCATCCGCCACAAGCGGGTTGAATGAAGCTTTTACAAGCCTGGTCAGAGGTTTTTAGGTATGTAACGAAATACATAATTCTTGATTGTGGCGCATGCGCTAGGTGTGCTCTATATGGATAGTAGCCCCTGAGCCTCTGGTTGCCAGCCCAAGGTGGCAAACGGAGGATCACATCGTTGAGTAATGATCACACTGTATTCATGCACAAGTGGCTAAGGGTCCGGCAGCCGACTGGTCCATTGAAGTCGCCGAACTGAGGTGACTGATTGGAGTTATTGATGCCGATATCACACTTGTGAACGAGCGGCTCAACGAGTCACAAGGTATGTGCTCTGCTTTCCTTATTTGTTATAGGAAAAACTAAGAGTAGCATAATGTTAATGTTATATGCTTGGACTGTAGACGGAGCTGCTGCCGTGGAAGCCCTGAGGGCGGAACTTGCCCTGGCCAAGGAACAAGCTCGGGCTAGCAATGCGACTGCCATAAAGGCGACCGAAGAGTTGAGAGCCGAACAGGCTGCTCATCGCCAAAGCGAAGACAAAATAGCCGAGATAGCTGTGGAGCTGAAAAATGCCGCCGACCGGTATGAGCTCCTTAAAAAAGAGAATAAGGCTAATTTGGCTGACCTGAAGAAGGCCCTTGATGTGGCCAAGGAGACACATTCCGAAATTAGGGATGCGCGTGAGGAGCTTTGACAGGCCGGAGAAATTGCGGCTGGAAACCCCTATTTATTGCGGATGAAGTTCTTAGATCCGAATTACGCTGCTCTGGATCGACGCTGGAGCCCTACAGACGCATATGCGGATCTGGCGAAGAGTACGGCTAATGCGGCCAAGTTTTTCGGGGATCAAAAAGATAATGAAGTGGAAACGCTGTTCTGGTCGCAATTCAGTGCTCCAACGCGCCTGTTGCCATTGAGTGAGAGGATGGCTGTTGTGGCCGAGCTCCATAGGTTGTCCGGTCTTGCAATGAGGTCTGTAATAGACCATCTATGGCCGAAGGGGCCGAAGCCGGATAGTTATTTTGGTTTAGTGCAAAAATTCCTTAGTGCCGTATCGCGAACCGATGCCATGAAAAGGTCGGCATGCATAGAGGATGCACAGATGGCTCTTGCCCGTGTTAAAGTATATTGGACAGATATGGAGGCCACCATTATTGCGACCCAGAATTCGGCGGGAAGCCAGGATCCAGCCGAGCACTACCTGGAGAGGGTAACAGAAGGTGCTCGTTAAATAGAGGCTCAGTGCTCGAAGAATGTCACGTTCGAGTGACAAACGTCTCATTGTAAAAACAATTTTAATTATGGCGGCTATGTTTATACTTTTTGCCCGAAAGTGTTATTGTGCCTCCTGTGCGGCCGTTTGATATATGTATGTAATCTGAAAGTTAGCAGTCGTTGGCTTCAGCCCCCACGCACACAATGCGAGGGTGTTCGCGAGAATATGCGTTATCACACTTGATCCAACGTCTTGGTCCATTAAGGAGGTGATTGCAGGTCGAACTAGGCAACCAGACTATATAGCTTTAACACTTTCACTTAGCCATAGGAGTTTGACGGTGGGGCTACTATGTAGCCCCTGGTACCTTTGCGTGCATCCGAATACGGGTGCGTGTGTACATGACCGGGAAACGGTCCTTCGTTAATGCGGAGGAATCCTAAAGATTCATGATGAGTCCTCGAGTGGTTGACCAGTCTCTCGCTGTATCATGACAGCCAGTTTTCAGCTTTCTCTACTAAGGTGCTCATCCGGAATAACCAGGGCACAATCGCAGTAGTTCTCCTTTGGCCGCCTTAGCCGATAACAACGGAACGTAAGGCGGCAAACCCAGGAGCCGGGCAATCCCAACATTTGACCAAAGACATGATTCGGAGCTGATGCATATAAGGCCAAGCTCGCGACGCCGAACACTCCCGAAGGTATTCGGACTTTAGAACATATACTGGGCTGAAGAACGCCCTTTGTTATGAACCATGTATTTCCAGGTACGTGCATTAGTCTGTCGTGGCGAAATGCCAAGAACGGCAATATCCCCTGTGGTCATAGTACCCATGGGATGTGTAAGCAACAAAAGACAATAAAGAAGGTTTACACAGGGGATTAATCTAAAGAGAAACCTTTGAGCGGGGCCCTGCTGCACATCTACGCCTTTGTCTTCGTTGTGCCGTGTCCTGGGAGGGTATCGCATGAATGGTGTCTGTAAAAAGAAAAACTCATGTAGAAGAGTATTACGTAAGCATGCAAAGAATTGACTATTATCAATGGATAGTAGAAGTGTAATACATTGGCCTGTTAATGAGGTCAAGCCAAAGGGTGGGCTTTATTGAATATTTGAAGCCCCTGGTGTCCTCTATGGGATTACATGTATAGTGCCCAGCTCAGGTTTATCTGGGCTGCCGGACCCGTCTAACCGTGTCCGTTGTCTTGACGACCGATCATGCGTTCTTGATATTAGAGGCCGCTTAGTGTCCGGCTGTTGGAGCCGTCACGTACCTTCCGCGCGTAAGGAACGCTTTGTATTTCCATTAATGGTGATGACGCCACGTGGACCGGGCATCTTTAGTTTAAGGTAGGCATAGTGCGGTACTGCGTTGAAGCGGGTGAAGGCCGTTCTCCCGAGCAATGCATGATAACCACTTTGGAGGGGGGCGATGGTGAAGAGTAGTTCTTCGCTTCTGAAGTTGTCTGGGGAACCGAATGTCACCTCTAGTACGAGGGAGTCCTTGCAGCGGGCTTCAACGCCTGGTATCACCCCTTCAAAGGTGGTGTTACTTTGGCTGATTCTGGATGGGCATATCCCCATCCTGCGGATAGTGTCCTGGTATATTAGATTGAGACTACTGCCGCCGTCCATGAGGACGCGACTGAGATGGTATCCGTCGATTATTGGGTCGAGCACCAAGGCAGCTGATCCTCCGTGCCGCATACTAGTCGGGTAGTCCCTGTGATCGAAGGTGATTGGGCGGGCCGACAGTGGTTAAGTTTGGGGGCGACGGGCTCTACAGCGTATGCGTCTCTAAGCGCGCGTTTGCGCCTTCTCTTGGGTGTGTGAGCCGCATGGATCATGTTTACTGTTTTTACCTCTGGTGGGAATTTTTTCTGTCCCTCAGTGTTCGGCTGGCGAGGCTCATCCTCGTCTTCACTTGGTGTTTTCCTTCCCTTGTGTTCAACATTTAATTTTCCGGCCTGCTTAAAGACCCAGCATTCTCTGTGATTGTGATTTGCAGGTTTTTCGGGGGTGCCATGAATTTGGCACAGTGTGTTCAGGACTTTGTTCAGGCCGGACGGTCCCTCTTTGCTGCCTTTAAATGGCTTCTTTTGTTGACCGGGTCGAGAGCCCCTGAATCCTGCATTGACCGTTGTGTTGTCCGGACTTTCTTCCTTCTTTCGACGTTTGTTTTTATTGCGCCGTGGCTTCGAGTTGCCATCCCTGATTTCAGATGTACTTGGGTCGCTGGTGCCTCTACGGGCCAACCAGCTGTTTTCACCCGTCCAAAAGCGGGTCATAAGGCTTGTTAAGGCTGCCATTATCCTTGGCTTTTCTTGGCCGAGGTGTCTGGCGAGCCACTCATCCCGGATACTGTGCTTGAAGGCCACTAAGGCTTCGGCATCCGGACAATCGACAATTTGATTCTTCTTGGTGAGGAATCTGTTCCAAAGCTTGCGAGCGGACTCTCCGGGCTGCTGAATTATGTGACTTAAATCGTCTGCGTCTGGAGGTTGGACATAGGTCCCCTGAAAATTGGCCCTGAAAGCATCCTCGAGTTCCTCCCAACTTCCGTTTGAATTTTCGGGGAGGCTTTTCAACCAGTGCCGAGCTGGTCCCTTCAACTTGAGGGGAAGGTATTTTATGGCGTGGAGGTCATCCCCACGAGCCATGTGGATATGCAGGATAAAAACCTCAATCCAAACCCTGAGGTATGTCGTTCCATCATATGCCTCTATGTTCACAGGTTTAAAACCCTATGAAAATTCGTGGTCCAGTACCTCTTCGGTGAAGCACAGAGGGTGAGCAGCCCCTCTGTATCTGGACGTGTTGTGGCATGCTGTCAGCTATTGTTGTGTCCGTTGGTGATTCCGAACTGGTACTCGATCAGTCTGATCATTTTGGTGACCATAATCCCGCACCGGAACGTGTCCTCTAGATCCATAGATGGACCTGGTCGCGCCGGCCTTTTTATTCAGGAGCTCACGTAAATCGTGTGCGGCGTCACTAGCTGCTCTATTGCGGTTATGAAGTGGTTGGTCCGACTTACTGGCCGTATTGTTCTTCGGTGGAACGGCCTCATCGTGGAATTCTGGCAGCAGCTTGCGCTTTGGATAGCTCTTTGTGGGCCAACGTCGCCGTATTTTTCTCCAGCGTCTAGCACTTTATTCCATCTGCGCTTGAGCGTTTCCTGTGCGGCTTTAAGCCTTTGCTTCCCCTTCTTTAGACTTCTCGCAGTGTCCATAAGCCTTCTGTGGAGGTTATCTCGTTCCAAACGTGTTTCCGGGATGATGAATGCGTCGTTGTCCGGACTATGCTCCTGTCCCGAGGCAGTTTGATGAGTTCGTCCCTCGGGATCACTGTGATCGGGCGTCTGCTCCGGGCTGTGTTCGGCGTGACCTTTGCTCATCCTGCTCCATTGCTGGGTCCATATGGTCGTTGTTGCCTTCGGAGTTGACTGGGGTGTCGATCTTTCTAGCGCTGTTATCGCTATTTTTACTGTGGCTGGACTTAGAGCGGCGTCTGCGTCGTCGTTTTGGCTTTTGTCCGGGGGTTTTTATCCTCCGTTTTGTCGCCATCGTCCTCCTTAGGCGTATCCACCATGTATATATCATATGATGAGGTGGCAGTCCTGCGCCCTGTGGGTGGTGGTTCTAAATCGTCTCCTGCGCCAACGTCCATACCGTCGGTGTTATCCGAGTCGAAGTCAAGCATGTCTGTTACGTCATCGACAATGGATATGAAGTGGGTGGTGGGTGGGCAACGAATTTCTTCATCGCCTTCTTCCCCCTTGAGCCGGACATAGTTCGGCTAAGAGTCTCCTGATAAAGAGAGAGACTTTAATGAGTTCAGCATGTCGCCAAAGGGCGAGTGCTGGAAGATATCCGCAGCGGCAAATTGGCTCGGGGGCGCACGGTCTGGGACCTACAACCGGACACGAGTCCAGGGGTCCGGAGACAAGGGCTTCCTTGGGGGTAAAGTCTGTGTTCGGCTCTACCACCGATGAGTGTGCGGCCTCTGGGGCAGGGTCCATCCACCCGTCCTCGGACGACGCAATCTGCCCCGGATTTAGGTCCGGGGCTCCTGCAGGTGCGATATCCCGAGTATTGTCCGACAGCAGGTCTAAGCCATGCTCATCGTGACTGTTCGGCGCTCCTGGCGTAGGCCCGAATCCGTCGAAGATCAAGTCTCCGCGGATATCGGCCGTGTAGTTCTAGTTTCCGAACCTGACCTGATGGCCAGGGGCGTAGCTGTCGATCTGCTCCAGATGGCCGAGCGAATTGGCCGGCAGTGCGAAGCCCCCGAACACGAAGATCTGTCCGGGGAGAAAGGTCTCACCCTGGACCGCGTTGTTGTTGATGATTGAAGGAGCCATCGAGCCTTGCAGCGACGACACAGATGAACTCTCAATGAAAGCACCAATGTCGGTGTTAAAACCGGCGGATCTCGGGTAGGGGGTCCCGATCTGTGCGTCTAAGGCTAATGGTAACAGGAGGCAAGGGACACGATGTTTTACCCAGGTTTGGGCCCTCTCGATGGAGGTAGAACCCTACTTCCTGCTTGATTGATCTTGATGATATGAGTATTACAAGAGTTGATCTACCACGATATCATATAGGCTAAACCCTAGAAGCTAGCCTATGATGATTATGATTGTCCCTATACAGACCAAACCCTCCGGTTTATATAGACACCGGAGGGAGCTAGGGTTTTCACAGAGTCGGTTACAAAGAAGGAGATCTAATATCCGGAACGCCAATCTTGTGTTCCACGCAAAGGAGAGTCCCATCCGGACACGGGACGAAGTCTTGAGTCTTGTATCTTCATGGTCCATCAGTCCGGCCAAAGTATATAGTCCGGCAGTCCAGATACCCCCTAATCCAGGACTCCCTCAATGGGCTCTTGGTTAAATCTACAATAGTTCATATAAGAGGCACTCAACATTTTCATCATGGTCTTCTCCTCTCGACCCCCAAAGGAAAGGTAAGAAATAAAACTATTTACACGGGAAAGCTCCTAACAAGCAAAAGAAGAACGAGAAATCTTTTTGGATTTTCTTTTAATTACTACTACAGGCAAGGAAAGTAAACTAGCTAAATGCTACAACTAATTTTTTTGGTTTTTTTAAGGTTATTCAAACACAGAAGAAGAAAGCAAGAAAAAGAAAATAAACTAGCATGGATAGTACAATGAAAAAGTATGAGCACCGACAACTAGAATGAGTGTGTGAACATGAATGTAATGTCGGTGAGAAATACGTACTCCCCCAAGCTTAGGCTTTTGGCCTAAGTTGGCCTATGCCCATGGATCAAAGTGGTAGCTTGGGTCGTACTGAGATGCAGCAGCTACTGCCTCATGAGCTGCATCTTGGAGGCGTGCTGCCTCCATCCTCCTCTCGTACTCGTTCGCCTCCTCCCTGGTTATAATATATCTCCTTTTTGCCTGAAAATCAAATAAACCAGGAGCAGGGAGAGCAACATGGATAGTGCGACGTCTGTCAAAGATTAGTCGGTATTGGAGGAACTGTTCATTCCTTCTAGATACTGATGGTTAACCATGGCATTAGAATCTAAATAAGCGGGAGGCAACTCCCTATCACTTCCATGTATGGGTATACCAAGATAATTAGCCACACCTGTTGCATAAATCCCTCCAAACAAGTCTCCATCTAAACCATTATTATGCAACCTACGTGCAACAATTGCCCCCAAGTTATATTGTTTATCACCTAATACAGCACTCTTGAGGACACTAAGATCAGAAACGCACATGTGACAAGCTTCATCTTTACCGTTAATGCATCTACCTATGAAGAGAGCAAAATAATGTATAGCAGGAAAATGAATGCTCCCTATGGTAGCTTGTGCTATTTCTCTAGATTCCCCCACAGTGATACTAGCAAGAAAATCTTTATATTTAGATTTACAAGGTTCGTTAACATTGCCCCACTGCGGGAGTTTACAAGTAGCAGTAAAATCTTCTAGGTCCATGGTATATGATTTATCATAAAGATCAAATAAAGTAGTGTGAGAATTGCGTGTAGATGTGAATTTAAACCTTCTCACAAAGGAATCAGTAAGGTAGTAGTGTCGGGAGCACTTATCTGACATGAAGTCCTCAAGATCGGTGTTACGCTCATACATGTCAAATTCATCCTTAATGCCTGCTTTGACCATAAACTCCTCTGATGGCCATTCACAAGGCCACACTTGAGCTTCCCTCGGTGGTCCATTGTCCTGCTCACGTATTGCGAGCCTGGGTCCTTGCTTCCTTGAAGAACCGCCTTCGTACATTTTCCTAGACATATTTCTTCCTTTGAAAAATTTCTGAAATTTTTATTAACTCAAAAAAAAAGTGAACCAAACTCAACAAAATTGATAGCAACTACTCCCACAAGTGCCTAGAGACTATATCATGCATTAGAACTACTTGGGACCAGATAAATTTGACATGCAAGCTCAACAACAGGGTCACCTAGGCAGCAAAAATTTGCAATGAATAAAGCACTAGAACAAAAACTAATTGGACCATTGCAGGAGTCACATACCAAAGAACAATCCCCCAAAGCAGTTTTGTGAATGGAGATTTGAGCAAGGAGATCAAAAATGGCAGCAAAATGAGCTAGAACTCGTGCTTGAGCTGGAGGGTGATTTTTTTGGGGAGGAAGATGAAGTGTGTGGGTGCAGGAATAAGTGGAGGGGGCCCACCATGGGCCCACGAGGCAGGGGCGCGTCCTAGGGGGTGGGCGCTCCCTGGACCCTCGTGGCCAGGTGCCTGCTCCCCCTGCTGTGTTCTCAGTGCCAGATATTCTCAAATATTCCAAAAAATCATATTTAATTTTTAGGGCATTTGGAGAACTTTTATTTTTGGGGTATTTTTATTACATAGATAATTCAGAAAACAAACAGAAAAATACTATTTTTACTTTATTTAATCTAAATAACAGAAAGTAAAAGGAGGGTACAGAAGGTTGTGCTTTATAACTTCATCCATCTCATGCTTATCAAAAGGAATCCATTAACAAGGTTGATCAAGTCTTGTTAACAAACTCATTCCGAATAACATGGAACCGAAGAAATTTTGAATAACACCAGGTTACCTCAACGGGGATATGCACATCCCCAACAATAAGAATATCATATTTCTTCTTGATAGTAGGAAGAGGAAATTCAAACCCTCCAATAATAATCGATGGAATTTTTCCAATAGAAATGATCCTGTGAACTTGAGGTTGCTTCCTCGAAAAGTGTACCGTATGTTCATTGCCATTAACATGAAAAGTGACATTGCCTTTTTTGCAATCAATAACAGCTCCTGCAATATTCAAAAAGGGTCTACCAAGGATAATCTACATACTATCGTCCTCGGGAATATCAAGAATAACAAAGTTCGTTAGGATAGTAATGTTTGCAACCACAACAGACACATCCTCACAAATACCGACAGGTATAGCAGTTGACTTATCGGCCATTTGCAAAGATATTTTAGTAGGTGTCAATTTATTCTATTCAAGTCTACGATATAAAGAGAGAGGCATAACACTAACACCAGCTCCAAGATGACATAAAGCAGTTTTGACATAGTTTCTTTTAATGGAGCATGGTATAGTTGGTACTCCTGGATCTCCTAGTTTCTTTGGTATTCCACCCTTAAAAGTATAATTACCAAGCATGGTGGAAATTTCAGCTTCCAGAATATTTATTTTATTTGTAACAATATCTTTCATGTACTTAGCATAAGGATTTATTTTAAGCATATTAGGCAAACGCATACACAAAACATAGGTCTAATCATTTCAGCAAATCGCTCAAAATCCTCATCATCCTTTTTCTTGGATGGTTTAGGAGGAAAGGGCATGGGTTTCTGAACCCATGGTTCTCTTTCTTTATCGTGCTTCCTAGCAACGAAGTCTCTCTTATCATAACGTTGATTCTTTGATTGTGGGTTACCAAGATCAATAGCAGGTTCAATCTCTACATCAATGTTATTGCTAGGTTGAGCATCAACATGAACATTATCATTAACATTATCACTAGGTTCATGTTCATCACCAGATTGTGTTTCAGCATCAGAAATAGAAATATCATTGGGATTCTCAGGTGTGTCTACAACAGGTTCACTAGAAGCATGCAAAGTCCTATCATTTTTCTTCTTATTATTATTAGAAGTAGTAGGTGCACCTACATTATTTCTCTAAGAATCTTGCTCATTCTCTTAGGGTGGCCCTCAGGATACAAAGGTTCCTCAGTCATTTTACCCGTTCTAGTTGCTACTCTCACATCAAAGTCATGTTTATTATTCAATTCATTGAGAAAATGATTTTGAGCTTTAATCACTTGTTCTACTTGAGTGGTAACCATAGAAGCATGTTTACTAATAAGTTTGAGTTCATTCTTAACTCTAGACATATAACCACTCAAGTGTCCAATCATATAAGCATTACTTTTCAATTTTCTACCAACATAGGCATTGAAGTTTTCTTGTCTAGCCATAAAATCATCAAATTCATCCAAGCATTGGCTAGCAAACTTAGTAGATGGGATTTCAACTTTATCATATCTATAGAGAGAATTTACCTTTACTACCTGTGTCGGGTTATCAAGACCATGTATTTCTTCAATAGGTAGTATATTAAGGCCATGTATTTCTTCAAGAAGAGGTAAATTCTTAACATCTTTAGCTTTAATACCTTTTTCTTTCTTATAGATTTCTTGGCCTCTTGCATATCTTCAGGACTGAGAAATAGAACACCTCTTTTCTTCGGAGTTGGCTTAGGAGTTGGGTCTGGAAGTGTCCAATTGTTTTCATTAGTTAACATATTATTCAATAGCAATTCAGCTTGATTGACAGTTCTTTCCCTGCACAACCAGCACAACTATCCAGGTGGTCTCTGGAAGCATCGGTTAGTCCACTATAAAAGATATCAAGTATTTCATTTTTCTTAAGAGGATGATCAGACAAAGCATTAAGTAGTCGGAGAAGCCTCCCCCAAGCTTGTGGGAGACTCTCTTCTTCAATTTTTGCACAAAATTATATATTTCCCTTAAAGCAGCTTGTTTCCTATGAGCAGGGAAATATTTAGCAGAGAAGTCATAAATCATATCCTGGGGACTACGCACACAACCAGGATCAAGAGAGTTAAACCATGTTTTAGCATCACCCTTTAATGAGAACGGAAGTATTTTAAGGATATAGTAGTAACGAGTTTTTTCATCATTAGTGAATAGGGTGGCTATATCATTCAATTTAGCAAGGTGTGCCACAACAGTTTCAGATTCATAGCCATAAAAAGGATCAGATTCAACCAAAGTAATTATCTCAGGATCGACAGAGAAATCATAATCCTTATCAGTAACACAGATAGGTGAAGTGGCCAACGCAAGGTCATATTTCATTCTAGCATTCAGAGACTTTTGTTTCAGCTTAGTTAGTAGCTTCTTAAGATCACATCGATCATTGCAAGCAAGAAAATCTCTAGCAGTTTCTTCATCCATAACATAACGCTCAGGCACAACAGGCAATTCATATTTCGGGGGAGAATCTTCATCATCACTTTCATCAATAATTTCATTTTCAATAGTTTCATTCTCTCTAGCCCTAGCAAGTTGTTCACCAAGAAATTCACCTAATGGCATAGTAGTATCAATCATAGAAGTAGTTTCATCATAAGTATCATGCATAGCAAAAGTGGCATCATCAATAACATGCGACACATCAGAATTAATAGCAGAAGCAGGTTTAGGTGTCGCAAGATTACTCATAAGAGAAGGAGAATCAAGTG
The DNA here is from genome assembly GCA_963921465.1 of Triticum timopheevii. Classification (NCBI taxonomy): domain Eukaryota; kingdom Viridiplantae; phylum Streptophyta; class Magnoliopsida; order Poales; family Poaceae; genus Triticum; species Triticum timopheevii. The sequence continues at coordinate 327,529,371 of OY997266.1, forward strand.
TAGAGCTAGATGGCAGTTCCTTACCTCCCCTCGTAGTTGAGGGATAAATCTTAGTTCTTTCGTCTTTCAAGTTCCTCATAGTGATCAGCATATATAAATCACAAGGGCATAGGCCAACTTAGGCCAAAAGCCACAAGTATAGGGAATCGCAACAGTTTTCGAGGGTAGAGTATTCAACCCAAATTTATTGATTCGACACAAGGGGAGCGAAAGAATATTCTCAAGTATTAGCAGTTGAGTTGTCAATTCAACCACACCTGGATAACTTAGTATCTGCAGCAAAGTATTTAGTAGCAAAGTAGTATGGAAGTAACGGTAACAGTGGCAAAAGTAACAGTAGCAGTTTCGTAGTAATTGTAACAGTGGCAACGGTAAAGTACCTAAGCAAAGAGCAATATGTGAAAAGCTCGTAGTCATTGGATCAGTGATGGATAATTATGTCGGATGCGATTCCTCATGTAATAGTTATAACATAGGGTGACACAGAACTAGCTCCAGTTCATCAATGTAATGTAGACATGTATTCTCAATATAGTCATACGTGCTTATGGAAAAGAACTTGCATGACATCTTTTGTCCTACCCTCCCGTGGTAGCGGGGTCCTATTGGAAACTAAGGGATATTAAGGCCTCCTTTTAATAGAGTACCGGACCAAAGCATTAACACTTAGTGAATACATGAACTCCTCAAACTACGGTCATCACCGGTAAGTATCCCAATTATTGTCACTTCGGGGTTAACAGATCATAACACATAATAGGTGACTATAGACTTGCAAGATAGGATCAAGAACTCACATATATTCATGAAAACATAATAGGTTCAGATCTGAAATCATGGCACTCGGGCCCTAGTGACAAGCATTAAGCATAGCAAAGTCATAGCAACATCAATCTCAGAACATAGTGGATACTAGGGATCAAACCCTAACAAACTAACTTAATTACATGGTAAATCTCATCCAACTCATCACCGTCCAGCAAGCCTACGATGGAATTACTCACGCACGGCGGTGAGCATCATGAAATTGGTGATGGAGGATGGTTGATGATGACAACGGTGACGGATTCCCCTCTTGAGAGCCCCGAACGGACTCCGGATTAGCCCTCCAGAGAGAGATTAGGGCTTGGCGGCGGCTCCATATTGTAAAACGCGATGAATCCTTCTCTTTAAATTTTTTTATCCCCGAATGTGAATATATAGAGTTGGAGTTGAGGTCGGTGAAGCTTCAGGGGGGCACGAGGTAGGGGGGCGCGCCCTAGGGGGGACGCCCCCACCCTCATGGACTGGGTGTGGGCCCCCTGACGTTGTTTTTTTCGCCAATATTTTTTATTAAATCCAAAAAGTTACTCCATGGATTTTCAGGTCATTCCGAGAACTTTTATTTCTGCACAAAAATAACACCATGGCTGTTCTGCTGTAAACAGCGCTAGTCTGGGTTAGTTCCATTCAAATCATGCAAGTTAGAGTCCAAAACAAGGGCAAAAGTGTTTGGAAAAGTAGATACGACAGAGACGTATCAGCAGTCCACGCACCGATCTTGTTGCCTGGATTTAATGACACATCCGTACTCTGATCACGAGTTAACCTCTTCCGAGAGATGATCGAATGTCACCAAGTTGCTCCTCACGGGCATTTACCCCAGATCAGTCGGGAAGTGCAGTGCCAGAATCCATTGAGATTTTGTTGAAACCTTGATTGTTTGAAAGCACGATGACGGGTATCGAGTATTTCCGTAACCACTCGGGCCAAATTCTGTCTTTCACAAATTTGTTCTGCAAAATCACAACTGATTCGGGGGCTAATATTGAGGACACACATAACAGGTAAGCCCACGAAGGGTCAAAATATCACAAAGCATTGGGTCCACACATGAGGTGGGTCCAGATAAATCTAACTCATATATACTATCCGCTCGAACATATCGATGTACCATCCACTCGGATGGCAGGCAACCACTTGGCAGTATGATTCACCCGGATATGTGAAGACCAACAGTCGGCAAGGCAGTTGAAGCATCATACTAGTAGTAGTTAAAAATTATGGCATTCATGCTCCACCTTGTAACATAAGGGATGAGGGGGTGGAGCACCCTATATAAGCCACCCCCCACCACTAGACTCAGGCTCTTTTTTCTTCTACTTATCTCTCCCTCTCTAGTCTCCAGACTTATCTCAGGCAAGGGGATCCATTCTCCTCTCTCTCACACACATTGTAATCTCCGGATACATACTCAGATAAAACAAAGCCTCTCCGGAGCACGAGACGTAGGGCTATTATCTCCACTGTGAGAGGACCGAACTCGCTAAAACACCGTGTCACCCATATGCATCTCGGTACATCATGCTCCTTTACCCTACCCCCTTCATATTGTCAGAATCATTCCCACGACACTATTTACACGGGAAGACTACAAACAAGTAAAAGAAGAACAAGGAAATCTTTTTGGGTTTTCTTTTTTGTGCTACAATAACTTAAACTAGAAAGAAAAATCAAAAAGAAGCCAGAAACATATTTTTGGATTTTCTCAAAGTTTTTCAAACACACAAGAGGAAAGCGAGAAAAAATAATTTAAGCCTGGATGGTACAAAGAAAAAGTGTGAATACCGACAACTGGAGTGAAACGTGTGAAAATGAATGTGATGTCGGTGGGCATACGTACTGCCCCAAGCTTACGCTTTTGCTAGCTTGGTAATCACCAGTCATAGAAGCCGTTAGGTCCGATGTTCAAGTGCTGGGGAGCAGGCACCATAGGGTCCCACTGCTGGGGCTCCGCCTGTGCTGCCGTCAGGTTGTTCCGGTAAGCGACAATGTCCTCAGGCATAACTCTGTATCCGTTCCTGGCAACATAATCAAACAAAACAGGTGCAGGCAAGGGGATAACATCATGAGTGTCTTCACTAAAAACTAAATTGTAAGGCAAGTCAAGATCAGGGCGATCGACAGCAAGAAAATGATGGTCCTTCATAGTTGCTCTGTCTATGTAAACCTTGGGCAAGGGGTGATCATGTTGGCATATATGCACATTGAAGTGAGTCGCCAAACAAGTAGCATAAATGCCCCCATGTGATTTACCCTTGAATCTATTAAGGTGAAGGCGACGTGCCACAATAGCTCCCAAGCTAAAAGTGTTGTCACCATAAAGTGCGCGACGCAAAACAGTAAAGTCTGGGGCGCTAAGTGAACCCACCTTCTCTCTCGCTAGCAAGCACTTTGCGATAAATAAAGAAAAATATGCATGGCAGGAAACTGCAAGCTTGCGGCAGTGGTGCCCGATACTCCTCTCTCATCCCCCACTGTCAAAGTACAGTAAAAACCATCAAACTCTGAGGGCCTAGGCTCTACCAAACCCCCATCAGAAGGAAGCATTCAAATGTCACAAAATCCAGTAAGTGGGATTTGGCGGGGTTCAGCATATATGTTAAATGACACCTCAGGTGGATTATTCCTAGAATGAAAATGAAAGTTTTGCACAAAGGAATTTGTGAGGAGATGATAATGTCCGCATTCAGCTGCAATGAAGTCGGTGAGGCTGGCATTAGCAGCATATTGGTTGAACTCTTGGAGGATTTCGGCCTCTTCCATGAAATCATTGTCCGACAACTGACACGACCGTAGTTCCGCCAACCTCGGGGTATGAAGATCAATGTTAGATGACTGCCCAATAACCCCCTTGGAGTTCTTCTTGGAAGCAAACTTCCTGAAGATATTCATCTTTTTCGTATGAACAAAATTCTGAAATTTTTAGTCCACAAAATTTTTCTCAACTAAGCTTCACAAAATTGATAGTAACTACTCAGAGGAATGTAAAGAGGCCATAGCAAGCATTCAAACTACTTAGAACTCTAAGAATTCAACATGCAAGCTCATCTACAGCAACACCAAGAGTAGCTAATTATTCTAAATATAAACCACTTAAACAAAAACTAATTGCACACATGGTGGAGTCACATACCAAGCAACAAATCCCCGAAATAGTTTGGGAAACATAGCTTCGAGCAAAGAGATCGAAATCCGCGGTCTCGGGAGCAAGAACACGAGGGAAAGTGTGTTGGTGATTTTTTCTGGGTGAATGGAGTGGCGTGGGAGGAAGAAGTAAGTGAGGGGGCCCACCAGGTGGGCAGCACCCACCAGGGCGTGCCTGGGGGCTGGCGCGCCCAGGTGGGTTGTGCCCACACTACAAAAAAATACACTTCCGTGATGATATGTGTTTGTCACGGTAGGTCACGTTTTCTGTCATGCATGTACATCCATGACGATTTTATGACAGAATCAAGATAGTCATACCTGTGTTGTCGTAGAAGTGTTCCATGACATTACCAAAATTATCATCACGGAAGTGTCCACTTCCATGACGATAAATCACGCGTCACAAATGTGCTTTCCTCAAGGGTGACCGACATTTGGCATCCACCATAACGGAACTCCATTAAGCTATCAGGTCCGGTTTTGGATCCGATAACCCATTAACAGACCCGACCAATGGGGATTTTCCACGTGTAAAATCATCATTGGCTGGAGGAAACACGTGTCGGCTCACCGTTGGGACAGATGTCATCCACTCATTGGACCGAAGGCACCTATGAAACATCGACATGTGGCACGGCCCAACAGAGGCCCATTCCTGTGAAAAGGCCAGCCCCTTTGACTTGGTCAAAAGGTGGCGGGCCGGCCCACAGAAAGCTTGTTAACGGCCTGTTCGCATAGAGCCCATTTACAGCCCGCTAACCCAGGGCCCGTTACGACCTATCTGAATTAGGCCCAGTAGCGTCATCTGGGCCGTCCAATGTGATTCCAGCCAGTTTTAACTTCTGTCCCATGTATGGCTCATGACGTCTTTCAGCCCATATGAGGACCTTTGTAACACTTGGCCCATATGAGGACCTTTGTAACTCTTGGCCCATTAATGGCCCGTGGTGAAACTTGCCCGTAATGAACAGTGTATCACTTTATACCCATTAACGGCCCATTATTCCATTGGGCAATTTCCAGCCCATGTTAGCTTTCGGCCTTCTCAAGGCCCATTTATTCTTGGGCTCATTTCCAGCATTCTATTACTTACGGCCAAATTCAGCCTGTGGTTACAGTTGGCCCGTTTGTGGCCCGTTAATACATTGGGCCGTTTTCATGTCAAAAAAACCCGATTGGTTGTTTTCATAGAGTTATCAAATACGGCTTATTAACAGCCCGTTATGGTCCACGAATAGTATGACCCATGGTTGGCGAAATGATTATACGCCCCATAGAAGGCCCAAGGATCCTACGGCCCGTAGAAGACCAATGGATCCTGCGGCCCATAGAAGGCCCATGTATCATACAGCTCATAGAAGACCCATGGGTCCTACGGCGCGTAGAAGGCCCATGGATCCTATGGACCGTATAGAAGACCAATTGATCCTACGGCCCGTAGAAGGCCCATGGATCATACTGCCCGCAGGAGGCCCATGGTTACAACAGTCTGTGTGTTGCCATGATTATTGTGGCCTAGTTACCAAAAATAGGTTATTGTGGCCACTAGAAAAACACGGAAAAAGAACTGCAGTGACTACAAGCAAACAACTAAACAAGACAATAAGGAAATAAATAAGCAAGGAACTAACGCTAGCCTATTACCGCTATTACACATATTACATCCACTGGGCATCAAAGTTCGCCACAGTGCAAATATAGGGAACAAAGCAACATATTACATATACTGGTCGTCAAAATTGGCCACTAGTGCAAGTAAACGCGGCAGCAAAACAAGAACATAACTGAAACAACTTCAGAAGAGCTCAAGAAACGTTATCCTGGGTATCCACCATGCTGGCAATAAGCTTAGCAAGCTTATTAGCTTTGTCCTGTTTGGCACTAAAATCGTCCAACGCTTGCTGTTGCACTAGAAAGTATGCATCTGAATGTTCCAGGGACTTCCGCAGTCCTTCCGCTTCTTGTTGCAGCACAGCTAATCGATGTCTTTCAGCTTGTAGTTGAGACTCAAGAAACCGACTGATTCAGATAGTGAGTATGAATAACTTGTGCAAGCGGTAGTGGCCAGTAACTCGAACACTAAACCAAGAGAGGACTTTGGGGTTGTCTCATTGTCTTCAAGATAGTCTTCCTTAGCTGTTTTATGAGCTTTGTTGGAGACCAACAAGGATGTCTCACTATCATGAACCTTATCTGCATTACTTCCTTTACCACTACAAAAAAAAATACACTTCCGTGATGATAAGTGTTTGTCACAGTAGGTCGCGTTTTTTGTCATGCATGTACATCCATGACAAATTTATGACAGAATCAAGATAGTCATATATGTGCTGTCGTAGAAGTGTTCCATGACATTACCAAAATTATCATCATGGAAGTGTCCACTTCCATGACGATAAATCGCGCATCACAGAATTGCTTTCGTCAAGGGTGACCGACACGTGGCATCCACCGTGACGGAACGCCGTTAAGCTATCGGGTCGGGTTTTGGATCCAATAACCCGTTAACAGCCCCGACCAATGGGGATTTTCCATGTGTAAAATCATCGTTGGCTGGAGCAGACACGTGTCAGGTCCGCGCTGGCACAGGTGTCACTCATCCAATGGGCGAGACGCGCCTATGATATGTTGACACGTGGACCGGCCCATCAAGTTTAAATGGGCCGGCCCAACTAAAGGCCCACAAGATTTTGCAGACCATAATGGGCCGGCCCAGCTAAAGGCCCATGAGATTTTGCGGGCCATAATGGGCTAGCCCAGCTAACGGCCCACAAGATTTTGCGGGCCATAATGGGCCGGCCCAGGTAAAGGCCCACAAGATTTTTGTTTGCCATAATGGCCCGGCCAAGGTAAAGGCCCACAAGATTCTTGCGGATCATAATGGGCCGGCCCGGCTAAAGGCCCACGAGATTTCACTGACATTAACGTGCCGGCCCACCTGTAGGCCCACAAGAATTTGAGGGCCCTAGTAGGCCGACCCATTAACTGGCTGCCATGTTTAGGGCCAAATGCCGGCCCATATTTGATCCGGTCCATTAATGGCCTGCCACGTTCCGGGCCTAATAGTGGCCCATATGAGATCCGGCCCGTTAAAAGCCTACCATGTTGTGGGCCAAATTACGACCCAAATCAGGTACGACCCTTTAAGAGGCTATGGGCTCAATTATGGCCCATATCAGATTCGGCCCGTCAACTGGACACTATGCTTTGGGCCCACTTGCTAGAGGCCCACTTAGTAATTCGACCTGACATTAGTTTTGGCCTCTTAAGGACCCGTTTAACATTTGGGCCCTATATTAATTTCGGCCTGTTAAATGCCCGTCATATAGTTGGGCCTAACTACGGCCCGGTTTGCATCCGGCCTGCTCGCAGCCGATATCTGATTGGGCCAAACAAGGACCGAGACAATTTTGGCATGTTAAAAGCCTGTGATTTGATTCGCACAATCATGGACCGGGGTTCATTTCAGGCTGCTGCCGGCCCGTTAGCTGTTCGGCATGTTTCAGGTACATCGTGATTGCATGATGACCCGATTATGTACCATAATTTTACGGTTTGGCCGGTTTACTGCGAAGACAGTAAAATAACTGCAGCATCGTGAATAAGAAAAAACCTAGACTATACAATAAAGAAATTACAGCATATTACATCCACTGGGCATCAAAGTTCACCACTATGATAATAAAGCACAAGAAGACAGCAGATTACATACACTGGGCATCAAAGATCGCCACCAGTGCAAATAAAGACGCCGACAAAATAATATACAAAACCGACAGCACTTCAATAGAGTTCAAGAAAGGTTAGCCCTGCTGGGGAGCTGCAGTGCAAGCAGCTGAGCAAGATGATGAGACTGTGCTTGTTCAACACTTAAATCTTCCTCACTCTGAAAGATAAACAAGCAGACAGATGACATGTTTTGCACATAAAAGTATCAGTGCTAACAATTCATCACATTTCTTACTGACGAATAAAGTGACATAGTTTAAAATTGCATTAACACAATATGGTATTGTTCAGGTCAAGACATGGCAGGAAATGACATTGTGAAGGACTTGGCAGCTTCACGACACCACTGGATTACAGATCAAGAACTCATAAGTATCAATGGTTAGTGTGCTGTCAATTTATCCCATTTCAGATTGGCAAATAAAGAGACGGTTTAAATAATACTCCCTCCATCCGGAATTACTTATCATCAAAATGGATGTGTCTAGAACTAAAATACATCTAGATACATCCATTTCAATGACAAGTATTTTTGGACGGAGGGAGTAGTAGAAGGATATGACATTGTTCTTAGTTAAGACATTGCAGAATATGACATTGTGCTATAGTGGGTAGGTTCACCACACCACTGGATTACGGATGAAGAACAGAAGCATACATGCAGTGCAAAATTAGATCACTTGCTCCGTATACTTTAATTTACATGGTATGAATAAGGAACTTGGTTGTACAACTAAAAACTTAAATTGAGAAAGGACAAACTTTTGTTTATGAACTACTCCCTCCGTTCTAAAATAGATGACCCAACTTTATACTAACTTCAGTAAAAAATTGGGTCATCTATTTTGGAACGGAGGGAGTACATAATAAACTTTAAACATGCAATTTGATGCAAACACCAAAAATAAACAGTTGTTGCAGTCATGCCTAACCAAATATATACAACAAAGTTTGAAGGCTTGAGATGGACAAACTTACATTATTGGTGAAGACAGGCTCTATAAAGGCCTTGTCCATGCTGATGGGGGGGCAATTCAATAAGTTTACCACAGAATCTTCTTCATAAGCATTGCCTTTATTCTACATTTTGTTAAGAGTAAATATAGATGTGATAATATACGAAAAAATGGAGAATATTTAAGATAAGATGAAGAGTGATGCTACATAACCAAGTAGCTATAAATGTAAGTGCAGTGATACAGGCAAAAGGTACAGCCAAGAGCAATGCAAAGCTAAACTTCTTCAGTACCAACCTTATGGTAAGAGTAAATATAGATCTGATGTGTAGAAAATGGATGGCAAAGGAAAATAAGTTGCAGAGTGATGGTACATGAACAACTACCTGTCATTATAAGTACACTGATAAAGGACAGCATGTACTTACAAGAACAATGCAAAGCTAAAAAAACATTGGCATTGGATACTGAAGAATTTGGAGCGAACAATTGATAATCAAGCCATCATGCATACTGCTGTCACATAATGAACCAGGTATGTATGCAAGTACAGTGATACAGGATAATAGGTACTAACAAGAACAAAGCAGCGGCAGCATATTTGCGATATCCTGTCGTTCTTTCAAACCGGAATTCTTCTTCGAGCAGATTTCCTGCAAACAAGATCCGTAAGGCACATGCGGAAAGGTAGAAGTTCAAATTGTCATGTGATTTCATAGACACTACCTCATCCTGGGAACGAGACCAGTGCATAACAATGTTTTTCCATTCAATGTCTTTTAAATTTAGCACAGGAGACTTCACCAGAAATTCGTTTATAGATTTGCCACCAAAGTGTGATTTCCTCAGGTAACACCGATACTGCTGCAATGCTTCCTTGAAAATCACAAGCAAGCTTTCCTCGTCATGACTATCCAGATTGACCATCGCCTAGTTATAACAATGTAATGTAAATCATTGATGTGTTCAATCAGCAGAAAACAGGAAAATAATAACCATGAATAATAGCACTTACACGTAAGTTGGACAGGAAGATGTGAAAATGGTGTTTGTCTTCACAATAATCTTCCCATGATGGGAATATATGCACGTAGTCCCTAACAACATTGAAAGCATTGTCTTTTAAACTGGGAATAAATGGAATGGGGTTCCAATCTACAGGAATTGGCCGTCTCTGCAGTTGGGATAGGTCTTCGGCCGGTGGACTTGCTGTACTTTTTGCTGGAGTGGTATTTTTCTGTGGTACAGCTGGTGCTATGGCAAATGAAATCGGTATACCTTTTGTTGGAGTGCAGGTCCTGTGTGGTGGGGCTAGTGGTGTGGCCAGTGATGTATGTGTACAGTCTGCTGGAGTCGGTCCTACGTTTTGTGTCACAGCTCTATCAAACATGGTAAAGAAGAGCAAGCAGATTTTGGATAATAAAATGTTGGTTGCGCAGTGCCCACACATGATGAACCAGAGCGCATTAAGAATGCAACTCCCAGCTGTCTCTCGACCATTTCAGGCGGTTGGATGAAGATCCTACGTCTCCTAACCCTTCTTCTTCCTTGTCTGTGATTCTTCCCATACAGAACACCGCACGGGCCACCGGCCGGACAACCGGCCCCCACCGCCTGTGTTCCTCCGCCACCCCCACCCCCCACCCGCGTTGAGTTTTCTTTGTTCGGCGAGGCCCCACAACCACCCGAGCCCGTTGGATCCCACCGGCGAACTCCGGCGAGCTCTGAAAAATTGACTGACCCAATTTTGAAATTTAGTCTACTGTGATTTAACTAGTGTGGAATATAAAAGGGGAAAACCATAAGCATTGGGAATATAGTGTTGAGCGTGCCATGGCGGATCTGAAGGTGCAAACCGGACAAAGGCAACTTCGCAACCAAGACAAGCAATCAGAGTAAAGCAGTGGTGATCTATTTTCTTGCTGCGATAAATAAGTTGAGCAGATACGAAAGAGTACTGCCTCTGGTGCGGCGCCGTGTACGCATATGGTGAGAATTTGACGGTGTTGCGGTAGCGATGGCTGTCGGCAGCATGGAAGCAGATCTAGGAGGGTAGACGGTGGCGGCAGGGCACGGTGGACGAGACGGTCGTAGGAGCGGCGCCGGCAAGGTAGACGACGGTGGGGATGAAGCGAGTGGACGGGATGCAAGGATCCCGGTCCGAAGGCATGGATGAGAGAGGTCGATCTCTTGTAATGGATGGCGGCGTCGGGGTATCAGCTCCGGCATGGTGGCGGAGGATGGCGGTGGATGGGGTGGCGGACGGCGGCGGACGGAGGAGGGTGGGGTGGAGAGGGTGTTTTGGCGCCCACGGAGTACAAATGGGGAAAAGGGAGGTAGAGAGGAAGGGGGAACCATGTAGTCACGGTGCGCTTGTCTCAAATGCAAGGAAATTTACAAACTTAGCCCCCGTTTCAAATTTCTACTACATCACAGCAACATTAGTCGGTTGGGGATAGGACGGTAATCTCGCATACACCGAATATTTGCCGACGAGAGTTTGTTTTTGGTGCCCACCGTGTATGAATATGAATCGGGGAGAGAGTCGATTTCGGCCGAGGGCACACTGTGTTTTGGCGCCCACCGTGTATGAATCCGGGTGAGAGGTGGTTACGTCACGTTTGGGTGAAATTACAAACCTACCCCTATCGAAACCTATAGAAATCCAGCAGATAGGCTTTGCGCGGCAGGGATAGGCAGTAGTGATTTCCATCTCGCAGATTTTGGTTTCGGACGGTTACTGCGACTTTCCCCGCTTCGTTCAAATTTTGCACAGTGCACGTTTACCGTGCCAACTCAATTCGAATCCCGTTTGTATTCTACTATTTTTTTCGGGCGGGATCCATTTTCAATTGGAATTACATTCTATATACATCTCTTTTTACATATATGCTTTCAAAAGCACAACAAAGAATTCTGCTCCTTTATATGTATAATATGATTTACAAATACAACAATCTCGAAATCTTAAGGTTGAATTCGAAAAAATTTAACCAAATTATGTTCTACTAAAATGTATGGATCAGTAATATCTACATATTAAATAACATAGATGTGCGTGAATTCATATGAGTATGCATGTTTGATAGATCAATTTTGGTTCGAGTATGGATTACATGTATCATCATCTCGAATTCAAATATTTGAATCCCTTTTTTGTTCACTCCTTTCACGGCCATCTCTCTCACATGCATGCTCCTTCAGGTAGTCATCACTCTCTTTTCTCCATCTCACCCGCACGCTCACTTCATGTTTCTCCTATCCTCGCAAACATGGTCTCTCGAAGTCTCCCTTGAGAAGTGTCACACTCTCCCTATCATTATACATTACACGGTTTTCATTACCTCTCACGTCTCTACTGTTCTCTGGTATCACTCGGTACCTAAGCTTTCTTTTTCACCACCACACACACAGTCTCCACTCGTCTTTCACTTTGTCTTTCTCTCTATGGGATTCTCTCACACACCCTATATGTCTCTACATATGACTCATACCACTAAAATTACTCTCTCTCTCTCTCTCCTGTAGACACAACATTTGTTACGGTCTCCTTTTCGTCTTGATCCCAGACTGACACCGATCAGACAACCCCGACTACCGTCTCCTCTCTCTCTCACACAGACACACACACACAACTCCTACTTCCACCCCCTTCCCGACTACCGTCTCTCTCTCACACACACAAAACTCTCGCTTTCGCACCCCGACTTGTATTTCTCTCACAAGCATTTATCGACTAGCTAGCCTCTAGATAGGTTTATACACCCGCACACTCATGCTTCCACCATCGCATACATGTCTCTCTCTCGCTCCTGGTATCTATGTAGCTTTTTCTGCCCTTCTTGAGACACGCCCTCTCGATCGTGCACACACGCACTATCGCCTCATTTTAAGCTGATACCTATCGCACACACACTACTTATGTCTTTGTCACACATGCACTCCGTCCTCCTCCACTCTCCCTCTCTCTCACACACACATGGGCTTTTTGCAACAACTAGCAAGATGTCATGCGTTGCACGGAACATCAAGATGCATTTATATGAGTAGTTTATCTTGTGGGGGAAAAGGATGAACGAGGGAAGACCTTATTTGCAAATGTGGAGAGGGGTGTGGGTATCTTTTTGCAAAATTGCCATAGTTTCCTTCCTATCTGTCAGATATAGATCGGACGGCCTATATTGCAGGATGGCAGGCACACGATCATCACCGACAATGCTTTTTATAAGAGTGGGGATAAAAATAGAGTTGGTGATGATGCTGGGCCTACCATCCTGCAATGTAGGTCGTCCGATTTATATCTGACGGATAGGAAGGAAAATATGGCAATTTACCACACTCTTCACCACATTTGCAGATAGGGCCTTCCCTCGTTCATCCGTTTCTCCCACGAGATTTTGATGTTCTGTGCAACGCATGGGCATCTTGCTAGTAAGAGTAGAAATTAGACATATACCACTTCTTGAATCTTGAAACCAACAACATGCCTCCCTTATCTCATCAAAACCGCCAAAGGAATATATTTTGAGTGAAACATAACATATTTTTAGTGATATACGTATTTCAAAACTAGACTTTTTTTCTATCAAATCGGTGAATATGTATTAATCTACTTTGATCATGTGGCAATGCATTGGCACATTGCTAGTAGTTATTATAATTTTTTGGACGCCAGACAAAGGGTGGAGTGCATATACGAAGAGAAGAGGCGCACGCACGCAGTCGGCCTCTCGCTGTCTCGCACACATGAGTGTTACGGAAAGGCGACGTTAACAAATAAACCCTAAAACCCTAGGTGCATGATTGCTGCATTCGTGGGTACCGGGTACGTGGTGGAGCACCTTTGTAGGAGTTGATGGTCGGGACTACATGTGAACGACTTGGAGCGCGGTGGCTCGCCAGTTGCCACAGAACGAGTAGCCACATTTAAAATATCGTTTTTTTAGCGGGGTTAAGTGTTCCGATTTTAAATGGCACGTTACAAGTAGTAAGTAGTTTTTAGAACGATTGGTATGGAGCGAAAATGGAATTCATAGTACTACGTACCTCCTTGGCGTATGGTTGTATGGGTTTATGTTACGAGATGTTGAACCTGGTAGTTCTAGGGCAAATACTATGGTTTAGATTTAGATGCTGGTTTTTAGTAATCGGAAGGGGAAATCCTTCTTTGATTAAAAAAAACTACTACCTCCATTCCGGTATACTAGTCCCCATCGTACTTTGGGTCAAAGTTTGTCCATGAATTTTACTTGTAAAATGTGAATGGAAAACGAGATTTTGTTATACCCAAACAAAAAAGGACTGGAGGGAGTGATTACTCTGACACGGACGCACCCTCTCATAGTGCAGGCATTGAACCGGCGCGCCGGCCAAGAGGGCCGCACTCACTGCAGGCCCGGCTGAGCACGCCTCCTCGCCACGTGCAACCAGCTTAAGACTGCCCCGCCTGCCTTCATTGAATCCGCGCGTGTGCTGGCAACACGTCCTTCCGTGAGCCGGCAGGCATTTTAGAACACAAAAAATGACTAAAATATAATTAATTTACGCATGGTCTTAACTTGTTGTGCTCGCACTAGTAGCAGGAACTAGTAGAGGTTTTTCTTTATTTATAACTCTCCTCACATTTTTTTGGCTTTGGAGTGAATCATGATTGTGGACATTATGTATGAATGTGCAGATTTCTGTGAACATGAGTTTGATGTGGAAGTTGGAATTGGAATGTCGGGCTTGCGTGTGAACTATACCATGTCCAATGCTTCGTCTGTTATTGTTTGCAAAGTAATTGCTGTTATTACATGACCCGAAAAAAACATTTTGTGCACAGACATCACAACAGGCATGCTGACTGGATAAACATTTGAACCTAGCTATTATGAAGGAAATTTTGTATTGACAACAGTTTTAGATAGCAGGAGACGCCTAGCCTGCTCTGCCTCTGCTAGCTTATCTCTGGCTTCTTCCATCTCTTCTTTGGCTTGGGTGAAGAGAGCATCTGATTGCTCTTTTCGCTTCTTCGGGAACTCAGCTACATTCTTAAGGGCTGCTGCACGCTTTCGTTCAGCCTTTACTAATGCCACGAGGACACTAACAGCTGACGACTCCACCTGGCTTGTGTGTAATCCAGCATCATCTGGGAATTTGCACCTTGTGTCTAATTCGTCATCATTAGGGAACTGGCACCTTGTGTGTAATCCAGCCTCATTTTGGAAACATGATCTCGAGGTTGACCATACTTCCCTCCTCGCAGGAACTGCATCCTGACATGGAGTTACTTCTTTTTTAGATCAATACTCAGAGAAACCTAGATCCATTTAGTAGAAGCTGGATAAACAGAACTCGGAGAAGTGAATTCAAAAGGAAAAGAAATATAAAAACAGACTACACGGTGAGAACACCCACTTCCTACATCAAGTTAAAAAATGAAAGCATTAGGACGATTAAGACTCTTCTTATTACACATCGAAGAACACCACACTTAAGAGAAACAGAAACTACAACATATACACATCGAAGAACACGAGGCTAAACGAAAGTAATTGAAAGGGTGTTACTTACCAAAGCTCATTTTACAGGTTCGGTGCAACTCCTCTTTAACTTGCCATGCTCCTTGAAGATGTCCCGAATATCCCGTGTTTGGTCTTCATTGCTCCTCTGCATGTTCACACTCGTGGTTTCAAAATCTCAACATGGCAAGAAAATTACTACTAGTAATACTCGCGCATCTTGTGGGCAACATTAAAGCACTCGTCCACCATGTTAGAGTATCTCCAACAAAATCGCAACGCACGGCGCTTTAAAAAAGCGTTTACAGTGCTGAGATCGAGAAGTAGATACTAGAGAGTAGAGGATAGTTCTCAGCATAGATAGATACAAAAAAGATAATTCAACTACTCCTCGCCGTCCGACTGCTCCTCGGTGATGTCCTCCTCCAACGTCTGACTGTAGGCGTGAAGATACCGATCGTCGTCGGATTCCTAGGGTGACGCTGCTCCTAGCCTCATGTAGAATTGAGCGTCCGCTTTTCGCCTACGCTTGTCCTCGCGATAGGCGGCTCGCTCCGCCCTCCTCTTATCCCTCTCCACCCTCCTTTGCGCGTAGAACTCGCGATCGTTAATGATGTCCTGCAGGAAGTGTTGGCGCCACAACGCAATAGCTTCCTCGTCGGTGCCGAGATGGTGCTACCTCCTCCGGTTGTCGCGACGATCCTCATCGGTGCTAAGCCGCGGCAGAGGCGCGAGCTTCTGTGCCCGCTCCCGCATTGGCACGTTGGGGAAGTTCAATGTTCTATGAGGCCACCGGAGGCGCCACGCCGCCACGTCGTACGCGCGGGCGGCCTCGGCACTGGTGTCGAAATTGCCGAGGGCGAGGCGCATCCCGCAGAACCGGATCTCGGCGGAGAAGCCGCCGGAGGGGCGCGCGAGGATGCCGCGGTATCCCCAAGTGTCCCGGCGACGCGGCGGCATGGTGGCGCGGCGGCGGCGAGGCGAAAAAGAGCGGGGAGAGAGCGGTGGCAAGGCACAGAGCGGTGGGAGGGTGTTGGATTTTATAAAGCGCGACGGACGCCGCGCGCCAAAACTAGCGCACGCCCGGCCGCTTTTTCCCGCGCGCGTGCGATCCTTTCCCGGCGTCTCTGCTATCTCTACTCTCTTCTCTATGGTTATATTTATTTAATATTTAATATTTAATATTTAATATTTATCTCTACTTCCTTTACTGTCTAGTTTTTTTCTCTATACTTTTTTTTCTTGCAATATAGGCCGTCCGATTTATATCTGACAGATAGGAAGGAAACAAATGGGAATTTTGCAAAAAGATACCCATACCCCTCTCCAGATTTGCAAATGAGGCCTTCCCTCGTTCATCCTTTTCTCCCACAAGATAAAATACTCATACAAATGCATCTTGATGCGTGCAATGCATGGGCATCTTGCTAGTTCTAAAAACCTTTCCATCATTTGCCACACTGCTGGTTGCAGATGAAAAACCTACCCAAGCACAACGCGATACAGGAGCGACGCACAGTTACAAGCTGATATTCTGTTGGACAATGGAGGCTATAACCAATTACTTTTATGGGAACAATGGCACCCAGGAAAATTGAAGGGTAGGTATGAACAAAATTGGAACTGCACATGTACTGCTAAGTGATTCAATACACACATTACCATTCGAGGAGGAGAACGATGGTCGCGGCGGCCTCTGTGAGTCATGGTCGGCAACGGGAGTCAGTTCATTGTCCACGACGGTGGTACTTCTGCGCTTGGCGTCGGCTTCCAGGAAGCAGATCCGAGACCGTGGAAGACGATGCCGGGGAAGAGGCTCCGTCTACGACGACGACGGTGGACCGGCTCCAGTGCGGCGTACGAGGTCGTCGATGAGGCAGATGCGCTGCGGTGGACGAGTGCGCCGATGTAAAGGGGAGGAGCACGAAGGCTGCGGTGTTGTGAAGAAGTCTATTTTTCGGTGGGGATAGAAAATGGGGAGTATTCAGGTGTACTACTCTGGGTGCCGGGGTGGGGCTGGCTGGGTAGGTTGAACCTGAAGTTACGAAAACATCCCCCTACCAAGCGTCGTACGTAGGCCTGTTCCGAAGGCTATGATGGTAACTTCCCACTGCTCGAATCAGGGTCGCGGGAGATTTTCCCGCCGACCTCAAAATTTTGTGACACTGGACTCCCCGTGTGGCGTGTTGAGTGATTCGGCTAAGAAACTAGCGAGTAGTAGTAGTAAACTCTGCATATTAGGTTTGGCCGAAGTCAAACTTCCTAAAGTTTGACCAAGTTTATATAAAAATATAAACATTTACCATAACAAATATGTATGATGTGGAAGTACATTCAATAATGAATCTAATGGTATTTATTTGTTATTGCATATGTTAATATTTTTTGTTATACGCTTTCTGAGAGTTTACAAAACTTGACTTTGACCAATGCTAATACGCGTACTTAAATAAAAACGGAGGGAGTACACATTTATTTTCTTAGTTTGTAGTGAACTAATCATTTGTTGAAATTGTGAAATAAATATATTAGGCTATTGACTTTGAATGTAATGGTCTATACAATTCAATAGTTACAATCATTATCGAATCCCAAGATGTATACAAGGTCTATAGTACTTAACAACATGCTCAAACTCACATAATTCCAGTCAAATGAGAATCTAAATGCATTTCATAGTTATTACTTTGTAGGATGCAACAAAAACAACCAAAACTCTGCATCAGCCATTATAGAAGCAACATTTTGACATATCCCATTGTGTGAATGAAACGTGCAGAGAGAGCTTTTGAAGATGGAGTAGATAGGGCGGGAAAGATTGTATGTATGTGGACGAGAGAGTAGGAGACAAACCTAACGAGACACACACACACACAGAGAGAGAGAGAGAGAGAAAGAGAGAGAGAGAGAAAGAGAGAGGAAGAAGTTAGGTCTGTGAGAAAGATGGAGACATGTAATATACGTGATTCTGTATACGTGGAAGGAGAAGAGACAACATGTTTGATGAGAGAGCTGGAAAAACATGGACGAGAGGGGAAGGATCTCATGGGTTGAGGGATTGACAATTTTGTGCGGGGAGAGAGGGGTTGGTAATTTTGTGCAAGAGAGAGAGAGGGTGGGGGGAGGATTCAGTCAGTCGTTGTCACATCACCTTGCTTCCAAATGACCGCGCATTCTCTAACGCGGTGTGGTCGCCGTCTTCGATCTGCTCGATGCCCTCTTTGAAGATTGAGGTGTTGTGCATGTTGGGGTGCAAAGAAGCACAAGCGAGAGTGGTCGCCGTATAAACTTGGATGGGGATGAATTGTGTGCTCGGGGGAGTGTGTGTGTGTGTTGTGATGCGTGTGTGTGTGTGTGTGTGCGTGCGTGTGTGTGTGTGTGTCAGATATTGAGCGAAAACAAACCTAAGGAGAGAAATGGGAATTCACGAAGAGATTGCGCGGGCCTTGAGGTGGGCAGGGGCCGAGTGAGGGTGTCAAAATGTGCGCGTTGATGCATATGTTGCATGCGATCGTGCGAGGGACGGATGAATCGAGAGAGGTGGTTGTTGTGTTACGGATGCTCCTCTCTCTCTCTCTCTCTCTCTCTATCTCACACACACACACACACAAGTAAACTAGAAGACCGTTATCTCATGTATAAACAACGTATCGGCATCTGTCTATGTCTCACTCATGCATGATCGTTTGCACATTCACACCTCTCTATGTCTGTATCACACGCACACCGTCTCCACATTGCCCTACCGCCACAACACACATATGGACACATACACACGTTCTCTCTCAGTCACACACACAAAATAAGTATTAAAAAAACTAGGGCGCACCTAAAACGTCCAAATCCAAATAAACACAAACTGGAGCTAAATTCAAACATATGGAAATATTGCAGCGTCAAGAACTTTCCCAGGAAAAAAAAGTTGAGTAATATCGAGGATTGTTTTCACACACACAAAAAGGTTTGGTTGATGTCCTTCGAGCGCGACATGGTGATGCACCATTCGATCGACCGCGCGGCCGCGGTTCACGCGCTTGCACAGGATTCCGTATCATGGCTGTGGTACTAACTTCAAAAAAAGTGCTGCCTAAGTCTAATGTTTACGTGTACTAGTACGGTTTTCTTTTAAGTTTGTCCAACCTCATATAAAACTAAAGTAAGCTCCCATACGCGCACTCATCAATATGCCGCCGCCGCTGTTGCGCATGCCGGCGCCCACCTGCTCCGGCCAACAATTTCTCCCCCATCACCGCCGTGTCGCCGCCATCCCTATGCCATGAAGACGAAGGCTTGCCCGCTCACGTCGTCTGCAGTCCCACCTCGCCATCCCGCCGCGCTGCCAAGCATGCGAGCAACTGGTGGAGCCGCATCTATGCATGAAGCGTACGAAGAGGAGGACGAGCGCGTGCAACAGCATGCCGGCGAGGAGGAACTAGCGTGTCATTGTCGTCTCCGCCCGCGCGGAGGAAGCGCGCATGGTGGCTTTCGCGGCGGAAGCCAGTCGCGCGCACGTCGAGCCTGGAAACCGGGTGCGGACGCTGAATCTACCTTTGAGACCTTGAATGCCACGTGGATCCTACAATCTGAAGGAACAATTTGGGTCAGTCGACTCATGTGAGCAGTTTGATGCAACATGGATGGCTAGAAGGGCTTCTTCCACCTCTTCTGCCGTCTTCTTCCTTCGCTTCGTCGAACTTCTTTCACAAATCGACTGACCCAAATTATACTACTAGTACGAACGTATTAAGTACAGTGGGAACACGAAGGTACGAGCAGTAGTACCAACTGCAAGAAGAACAGTAGTAAGACATAGTACTAGTACTACTCTACATACTAAACAGTTCAAATAACGAGAAAGAACATAAACATAGTTCTGCTGGGGCCTCAGCACAACACACCCTTGAAAATAAACTAAGCAACTACTCCCTCCATTCCAAAATAGATGACCCAACTTTGTACTAAGTTAGTACAAAGTTGGGTCATCTATTTTGGAACGGAGGGAGTAGTCATCTTGACACTGCAGTAGAACCAGCATGAGCGATGGCACTGCCACCTACTCGGAGTCCGAGTCCACGTCCTCGACTTCGTCCTCGTCCCTCTTTCTCTTCCTCTTCGCCGACGCTTCTTTGCTTGAACCAGACACTGGGCTCTGCTTCTTCATCCAACCCATGTAGATATTTAAACAAAGGTAGGCATCCATTGTTGCATACAGGATGTGATCTTCATCTAATGTATTCGACTCCCATGCATGATAAAACTCGTGATGAGGTTTCTTCAGATTAGTGTACGAAGGATCAATCATGGCTGCTGCCAGGGTCAGCATTGAAGGTGGAGAGGAGGACACTAGGCTTGCCTTCTGGAGATCGAAGGGCTGGTCTACAACGAGACCTTTCCGACGCAGGACTTCTTTGTCGTTCTTAAAGCCTAGAGTAACGAATTTCACTCCTTTGTCCTTGAGGAAGTTCTTAAATCCTGGCACTCAACGTCGGCATGGCATATGTGGTAGACGAAGAAAACGTTATGTACGCAAACCTGGATCACGGCGGGCTTCTTCCTCTCTTCGTCCTTTAGATCCTTCTCTCGTCCCAGGACTGTGATGTACTCAACATCTAGCCCAATGACCCACTCATCCGTTGAACTGTTGAACATGCGTAGGAAGCGAGCAAGCCATGCTTTCAGCGTCACGGATCCACGTGTGTAGATGACGATGAACTGATCGCCGGTGATGGCTCTAACCTGGTACTTAGCGGCGACCATGGAGATTTGGGAGGCCATGGATTTTGGAGGAGGGTTAGGAGAAGTTGAACTGTTGTACCCCGCAAAAACTGGGAGCGAAGTAATGTGAAAGGACGGGACGACTGGGAGCGAACTGTTGTGAGGTAGAAGACGGGGACGAGTAGGGCGTGCGAACGGCGTGGGGTTGCTGGCTTTCCCGGTGAACAAACGGCTCCAAGCCCCCAAAGAGTTCTCGAGAACTATGCGGGACCCACTAGATGTCATGTCTACTAGACCCATATCGTAGGCCTGACGGTATGGCTTCTGCCTGTTTGCACGCCATGCCGGCGCGTGGATGTAACTTCACTTAATTCCGTCAACCGTCGCACCTCCCACGACCTTCGCCTCCCTCGCGCGGTCGCGCCCTTTGAGACTTCGACCGGCTAAAAATGAGCAATTTTTTTGCCTACTCCGCATGCATGATACTCCCTCTGGTCCTTTTTACTCCCGTCAACCGTTTGCAAAGTGTTTGACCAAATATATACTTTTTTAAACACCACCTTATATTAATTAACCAGCCACACCAGTACACTCATTCGATAAAATATTCACCACACAGGGCGGTATGTTATTTACAAGAATACCACCTAATCTATTATCAAAGCTATACTTAGCGATTAAGTGTGCCACCTTATTGGCCGAACGGCTAATCTTTGACAATTGAAGATTGTTGACCAACTTCGAGATGCTCAACGCTTTCATCTTCAGGTCACGCATAGCCGACCTGTCATAGTCCCCCGATGCACGAGACGCTACCACAAAAGCGCAATCAGTCTCTAAAATTACAGGATTATGAAGAGAAATACCTATGTAGAGACCGGCAATGCAAGCCCTAAGCTCCGCTTCCTCCACGCTTTGACAGGCATCAATGAAATCCCACGACCAAATTTATACTAAAAATATCAATATCTACAATACTGATTATAATGAGTATAAGAACGACGTTTTATAATGCATGTAAAAATATTTATTTGACATTGTGAATGTTGATACTCCCTCCATCTAGGTGAGTAAGTCATCTTAGGCTGTGCACCGTGACCAAGGAGGAGGGGAAAATGAGAGACATTAATGTTTATTTGCTAATTAAATAGTATTGCATGCAATGAACTAACCACTGCATGTCATGTTTGATAGTCTCAGGTCATTAAAAGCATGCACACCCTCATCTCTTATTGGTTGATATGTCAAGAAACAAGAAACGAGGTAGAAGTTAATGCACCACACCTACGTGTTTTGGGATTATTTGGTTTTCGTAAGATGACTTACACACCTAGTTATTAGAGTACCACTACCTTCCTTCTAGTTTAAAGGGCTCGACTCAAAAATTTCACCTACTCTTCGCAAGATAGTAGAGGCGATGGAATAGTTTTTGAAGTCTGCAAAAGTACTCAACTAATGTTGTCGTTCTTCACAAAAAAATGTGTTTACCAATGCATGCATGAACACTAGTTAGTCTAACCCCCCTCTCTTCTTTAATTCTTTGCCACATCAGCATGTTTGCTATTCCCGTGTACCAGCTAAGATACCACCATGATGGCCAGCCTTAATCTTCGCATGCAATAATTTAGTGCACCTTGAAATATGAACCTGTGTGGGGCGTGTATGTTTTTAATGACTTGAGACTATACCTAGCCCGGCATGCAAGATGACTTATTATGCACCGTTCCCCATACCTGCAGGAAGCTCGTTCTTCTCCAAATCTTTTCCTCTCCATGTGTGGAAACAATATGCCTGCCAAACTCTCCTTCTCCCTCCGGCGGTCCCACCACTTCACCCCGTGTGAAAAAATCTGCATGCATGACTCTCCTCCCCCCACGCTCGTCCAATCCATTGTGACCAGCAATATTTCTACCCCTTCGCTCCCCCGTAATTTACTCCAACAAATATGCCCACGTAGCTTTTACTTAACTTCAGGTGCATTGGGTCACTGACATACGGGCCCAGCAGTGTACTGTCCCACATGTCAGTGATGCAACTGGACCTGCAGTTAAGTTAGTGCAGCTCAGTCCATATCTTGCGTAGGTGTGCCATTGCTCGCTATAAATACTGCGCCTCCCACGACATCGCTATCTCCTCCCCCTCATGTTCACATTCATCGCTATCTCCTCCCCTCCCTCTCACGTCGAACACCATGGCATATCCCCTCCCAAGCCCTAGGAACCCCTTGCTGCACCGCGCGGACGGTCACGCGTCGTCTTTCCGTTCCTCGCCGCCACTAGTCGAGGAGGACGCGTCGGTGTTCCGCTCCTCGCTGCTACGTGACGCATCGCCGTTCCGTTCCTCGCCGCCACTAGTCGAGGAGGACGCGTCGGTGTTCCGCTCCTCGCCGCGACGCGATGCATCGCTGTTCCGTTCCTCGCCGCCACTAGTCGAGGAGGACGCGTCGGCGTTCCGCTCCTCGCTGCAACGCGTCGAGGTGGACGCGTCGGCATTCTCAATCTCGCCGGCACACGCGTCGGAGGACGCGTCGGGTCCCCGCTACGAGGAGAACACCGCGCCGCTCGCCGAGCCCCCAGCCTTAAGGAGCTTCGGAAAGAAATGGATGTCACCTTGTGGGAGGCTTTGCCTCCAGCAGAGCGCGCCAAAATAGAGGCAGAGAAGGCCGAGGAAGAGAAGCACACCGCGCAACAAGCTTTCTGGGAGATCTATGTCGCGTCCGAGAGAGTCAAGCAATTGGTTCTTTAGCAGAAGCCTCGTGCGAGGGCCGTGAGGGTGGCGGAGGACGCCCGTGCCGACGCCCTGAGTGCAGTCGGGCCCAAGCGCCTCATCTACGCTTGGCGGTATGTGGACCGGGTGCGTGCTTCTAGCCAGGAGGAGTACCTGTTGGCGCCGGATCAGCACACCGGTAAGATCGCGCTCGCCCGCCGGCAAGCCTCCAATCATCACCTCGTGAGTTGCGAGGCTGAGGAAGAGGCGTTGTGTCAGCGCGCTGGGAAACGGCCGCGCACCAGGGCACTCGTGGCGCGCTGCAAGCGCTCCTGCGAGCGCCGTGGCTTTTAGGAGGAGTATAATTTTTGTTTCGTAAGGCGATCTCATTAGTTTTGGGATGCAAATGATAAATCCTGAACGTTTAGGAATTTTTAGCGTCCTTAATTAAGTATGTAAAAGGGAAAGTTTGGAAATGTTGTGTATTATTACGCATTTTGCAAGTACGTGCATATAGCACAAACTTTACTATATACTATCGGACTACACGTCTCTCTCGATATATGCTTGCAGACTGTGCTACTCCCTCCGTCCAGGTCAATAAGTCATCTTTGGTTGTGCACGGTGACCAAGGAGGGAAGACTTGTACACCTAGACGGAGGGAGTACTACTATTACTTATGTACGTGCAAATGCACGTTTGAACATTATGATGCGGTTTTTATAAAAGTGGAAAAATAGCACTAGTCAAGCTTGTGAAACGATTCAATGCAAAACAAATGCAAAAATGCTCGTTTGATTGTTTACTTTTAGCTTCCTTCTCTCTGGTTATTTCTCTGTGCACCATGACCAAGGAGGAGGAGAAAACAAGAAACGTTAATTTTTATTTGCTAATTAATTGTATTGCATGCAATGAACTAACCACTGCATGTCGTGTTTGATATCTCAAGTCATTAAAAGCATGCACACACTTTATCTGTTATTGGTTGATATGTCAAGAAACAAGAAACGAGGTAGAAGCTAATGCACCGCGCCTAAGTGTTTTCGGATTATTTGGTTTTCGTAAGATGACTTACACACCTAGATGCACCGCACCTAAGTGTTTTGAGTAACATTTTATCAGTTAAATCTTTGGTCAAAATTTAGCACAAATTACAATGGTGAGGAATAAACCAGGACGGAGTAGTAGTTTAGAAGCCCAAATAAATGAGTGAGGCGCCTTATTGTTACTCTCCACTGTGACTAGTCTTGTAGGAAAAGCTGGGGAAGCCGCCAAAAGAACTGGCCCTAGGAGTAGTAGCTAGGGATCAAGCGTGGGAGATGAACCGGAGAAAGTAAATGCAGAGAGATGAAATGCAAAAAAGACGGAGGGATGTGATGGTTGCTTGTCCGTTTAATTTACCAGGCCATTTATTACTGGGAGTGGTTGGGTTTTGTGATATGACGACTTTACTGCCGCGCCACGAGCGGGGTGAGAGGTGAGACTCCCATGCAGCGGTGCCCTCTACACTTGTACTACATCGGTCGTGGTTTATTAGTCCCCCATTGAATTTGACTGAAGATTTAACTGACAAAATGTTAGTGCATGTCAACAAAAACTATATCGTTGGATTCGTATTTGAACATAGTTTTGAATGATATAATTTTAGGTGACATGCATCAGTATTTATCGTACTATATATAATGTTAGTTCAATTTTTGGTCGTACTAATCTATAGTAGTAATGTGCCCGTGCATTGCACCGAAGAGTGAAATGCATTGATATGGGAGTTGTTTATTTTGACAAAGGATGTGGGGGGTCATCTCATGTGTAACGGGTATCGATAGGTTTCTTCGGATATTATCTCATCTCTAGAGCTCACAAACATCCGGGCGAAATAGATAAAAAGGTATCTTTTGCAAACAAAAGCGTTCAACTGTTCAACCTGCATCCAAAACTTGTGAAGAAATAACACTTATTGTGCTTTGCAATAAATGATCTTTAAGAATTAGTTTTTGAGTATCGATTGTTATACATGTTGGCTACAGATGACATGGCACTTTCTTATAGTCAATAGTTGGCTATACTATTAACTAATATTAACCATGCCCTTATACACCTAGACGGAGGGATTAAATCAGGATGACTTGCAAGGGGGCAGAGGAGATGTAAGAAATGGTTCATCGTAAGTCTTGCACAAGTACTGTAGTAAAAATTCATACATGGAAGATTCTAGACTAAACCGTAAATGGATACACTTTTATTCATGTGCGATACTCCAATAGAGCAAGGTCCTGCATGGAAGTCTCCACATGCTTAGACAGCAGATTACATTGAGCGAAGACTAATGATCAACATTTAACTTGATAATGCGTATTTTTTTAGAAGAACAGGGAGGCTCCTCCCCGGTTCCATTATCAAATGAAACCCAAAGTGTCTTACATCAGCTCACTGAGAGGAGCAATTCAAAGGAAGGACTGCGGCGAAAGCCACTCAAGTTTAACGACAAGCTTACAGAATCAAAAGCGGCAAAGACACGGGCCATAAGCGCCCACACACACACTACATGTTTTCTAAGTGCACTTGATAATGTGTATGTCCAGGTGAACCTCCTTGGAGTCCCCGTGCACCGAGTTGGCGGGTAAAGGATAGAACGGATGCCATGGGTTTTCCATGTCCACATTGGCGGGATAGTCCCAGCTCCTCAGATTCCAAGTCTGTCCGATGAGGCCGGTTTCGCCGCCCACGTGACCCCGAGGGGTAGTAACATTGACCTTGCACCCGTACATCTGCCTCGTGTCAGTGTCAGCGTCAGCGGTGATGCCCCTGACGCACGCTACAAAGAAGGGGCGGTGGCCTGTGCGGGCCTCGCCGATGCCCATGATCAAGAGGAAGACGCTGTCGTCCTCCTCCGAGACTAGGAGGCGGCGGTGATCCTCCGGCGACTCCGGCATGGTGAACCGGTAGCACGTGTCGTACTTGATGTTCTCCACCAAGGGCCAGCAGTGACGGCTACACGCATCCATGAGGTGATGCACCATGTCCGCCGGCGTGCCACAAAACGGCATCGGGCACTCATAGCAGTGGATGAAGGGCTCCTTGGAGGCATCGACCAGGCCGTCCATGAAACGGGAGTGGCTGTAGGGGACGTTGTGCCAGTTGAATATGTGAGCAAGTTACTACGAGATTTAATCCGAATAAGCACAAAATAAATCATGACGGCTATAACAGAGATGAAACTAATCATGTGGACTAGCATAGTAGTAGGATACAGAGTAGAAACATGAATTCTACCATGATTTCGAACAGGAAGGACAGAAACACATATGGTGCAACGGGAGCAGCACCGTTGGCGTTGAGGTTGTCGCCCATGTCGTTGAGGAAGAGGTTGCCAAGGTTGGGGAAGAAGTCGTTGTCGGTGAAGTCGTGGCTGCCAGCAGTCGCGAGAGTGCACTCCCCAGATTTCAACAGCGCCCGCCGAATGGAGCGCAGGAGGGAGTGGCTGTAGGGGACGTTGCGGCCGCCGAATGGAGCGCAGGAGTAGCACACGAAGTAGTAGATGGTGTCCTTACTAGTACTCCCTAGTCTCTATCTATCTATATCTATATATATCTACTCTTATAGAATACTATGATGGTTTGCCTGCCATCTTGTAATATAGACCATCCGATCTATATCTGATGGATATAAAGCCAACTATGACAATTTTACAAAGGATACCCGCACCTCTCTCCACATTTACAGATAAGGCCTTACCTCGTGCTCCTCCCTATGCCTCTATCTCTAGAAGTACTTTTTATAACAAATCAAATAGTTCTGCGCCGTCCGCTGCACGCCTGGCTAAACACGCCTCCTCGCCTCCATCATCACCAACTGAGTCTTTTATAGGAGTAGGAGTAGAGAAAAAACCGAGTTGGTGATGATGGTGTGCCGTGCAATGCACGGGCATCTTGCTATTTTTTTGCATATAAGTCCAAACACCATGTAGACATGGTCTTTGAGCACGGTTCATAGTCGTTCCACAATCGGGCATCAAAGTTTGTAACTATTTTAGATTAGAATATACTACTCCTCCGGTGCTAGTAGTAGAGCAGAGTCCTACTCTACTACTCTACTCTAGCAAGCTAGGGCATAGTACTGTAGTAGGTACTGTAGGGAGTACCAGTACTGTGATCACTCAAGCAAGTTGTCTAGCATCGATATGACCCTACGCTACTGGTATGTGTCTTGTAAGTCAAGCGGCGTGATGTAGTCATCATCACCTGTCCACTTCCCGCAGCACATATTCGCTTCTCCATCTTTGTCTGCACATAATCTTGTCCAAGCTTCCATCCCCGCTAAGGCGCCTCCCCCCCCCCCTCGTCCAAAACCCAAGCACTAAAAATGGCAGAACCGAGCAGCGTCCGCTGAAAGAGTGGCTGGAATTCGCTCCCCACGGAGGTAATCAAGCTCATTGTTTCGCGTGTGGACAATCTCAGTACCATGTCGCTCGCCGCGTGCTCGTCGAGGCTGTACCGTTTACTCAAAGCCCTCGGGCCGGAGCTTTTTAAGCCAGCTCCTTGCTTGCTGATGCTGCCTGATCTTCAGAAACGGCATGTCACGCAGCATAACGATCATAGGGTGGCGAGCATCAACCCCCTTTCACTGCGATCCGATCCCCGTTAGCCTCAGCTACATTAACGGTATGTATTGGGTCGACATGAACACGTCTTGGATGGTGCTCGTCGACGGTCGCGGCAGCTGGATGCTCGTGGAGGTCTACACCCGGCGATTGATCCCCCTTCCTTCGATTAACACTGCACCGCTTTGGCACCGCGGCCACGAATACTCGGAATCTTACAGTAGCCAACATGATACCAAGTTTGATTTGCTCAAGGTTGTAATCTGCCAAGTGCCCACAAGATCTGGGAATTATAAAGATTTAAGGCTAATTGCGTTCTTCAACCGCGGTTGTCGCCTATCCGACAGGTCACCGCGGTAAGTGGATAAATCTGCACGTCCATTGCAGGATCATACATCCTCCATGGTTCTCTGATGCCATTGTACACAAGGGCTTCATTTACGCTGTCGACTCCTTCTATGGCTGGACGTATTGCTGGCCTACTCCAGTCATCGCTACAAACGGCTGTTACAGCAGTATGTTACTTTCCTATGATATCATAATGGCTTGCTTATATTACTGTCAATATTTACTGAAAAATATTCATGCTCATAACATGCTGTTCTTAAGATTGAGTAAATCAAGAGCCCTTTTTTATTTGACTCCAACTTTATATGGTGTTGTAGGCTGCCTGGTGTCCCTACCCTTCCTAATCCCAGAACCTTTCAAAGAAAAGCGGCATGGTAGTTGCAGGTTGTTCCTGGCTCGATCAGACAACGGCGAAAGATTGATGATCGTTCACACGTACTGGACGTGTTGTTTCACGGAATACAATCACAGTCACTGCAAGGTCTTTGAGCAGGATCCCAGCTTCTCTGGGCCTTTAGGAATTTTTGACTGGAGGCTGGTAAGTAGCCTTGGCACACGCTCTCTGTTTGTCGGACTGAATTATCTGATTAACCAGGAGATAACCGACGGCAAGGATCATGATGGCAGCGCGGTTTCGTTCATCAGGCAAAACTGTGTGTACACAGCGTACCATGCGTCTCTGCATGCACCATACCCTGATATGTGCCGCCACGCTCTGCAGCCCAAAGTAGGAGAGAGGGTCGCAAGTATCAGACTTCGACCTGCTGGCTGGAGTTTCCCCCGTCAGGCACCCATCTGGTTCAAGCCGTCAACCAATCTCCACAGCTTAATAAATAGTAACGTCTAACTGAGCCAGTTAGTTAGATGCGTACACTTGGTGTAGTAGGATCTTTATTTAGTTTGATGCATACACTTGTTCTTTTTTGGTAGCCCTTTTGTAATGATGGCTGATGTTTGGTTTGGAAGAGAGAGCTGCGTCTTCACTCTTCTGGCCTGCTTACTGCTTCTGTTGCACCCCTAGCCCTGGTTGCTGCAACTACTGTTTTCAATGTACAATCAGTAGTATATTTCGTCTGTTGGTTGAATATAAATGTGTTGTTAGAACAACAAACACAATGTTTTGGAAGTCGTTGCACGGTTCGATCCTTTAGTGCCCCGTATCGTACATAGCTCATACTATTTTTCATATGGAACACATTTTCCACTTGTTGATAACATGCAGCCCACTGATGAAGGCCCAATAGAGAAGCCCATAATTAACTGGAAGGGACGCTCTCACATGAATCCGGCCCAGGTACATGCTCATGGTCCCCTAAACATAAATAAGTAAATAAATAAATAAAGCTAAATGCTCATGCACCAGTTCTTTGGGAAAATAGGTAGCCCAGTATTTCTTTTTGAAGAATACCCAAGCTAGGCGTATTTGTTTTCTCTGAATTACTGGGTTGCAAATCTTTCAAGACGAGCAAATGGGATATTAGTTTTTTTTTGAATTTCGTTCTTCATTGATATCTTATACGTATTTCATTGGATTTAACATTACATAGTACTAACTTATTTTTAAATTTGTTTTAGTAAGGCTATTAATTTTTGGATTAAGAATATTTCGTTCCCCAGCAAAAATTTCCCACATATTTAGTTAATTTTTTGACCCTGGTACTGACCAGAAAATGGCCGACAATTCTAAAAATGGAAAACAGGCTGCAATAAATTCCATATGAATTAGAAAATGAGTAAAACTTATAAAAATAATAGCAAATGGGATGTACACGCCACAGATTTCGAGGCTGACTTGTTTACACAAGGCTTTGTCAGTGAACACACGATTCTAGCCGCCGTGCTTCTTCAATCTCTGATCTTCCTGCTCCAGCCGCCTAAACTAGCGCCGACGGGACTGCCTGCTCCCTCCTCTTGTGGCCCGCTGTGATGCCGCGCAGGCTTCCCCGGCCCACCCTACTCCCTCCACTGGCCTGGCCGCACACAATCAACTGCCTCCTTATTACGTGAAAAAAATGATTCCTCCCACTGACATCTGGGGCGCACCGGTTGGGAGGCTGACCTGTAGGCCTACTACGTTGACGCGTACGCAGGGCTTGTCAACTTAGTCAACAAACGATTGTAGCGGCAGTAACTGTTGGATTTGAATCGAACGGTCCTGCTGCTTCTTCAACCGCTGCTCTTCTTGCACCAGCCGCCCAAACCAGCGCCGGGGAGACCGCCTGCTCCTGCCTCCAGTGGCCGGCTGTGCTGCTGTTGAGGCCTCATCGCCCCCTACTACCACCGCTAGCCAGGCCCTGCGGCGACGGCAGCCTCACACCGCAACCGAACCAGTGAACCCTGGTACTCCTCTCTGCGTGGGCATCCACTGCCGCGTCTTCCCCGGCTCCGTGTCGTCCCCTTCCTAGGCCTCGCCGTCGTCCACCGCCTTGGTGCTCTCGGCGCGGCGTGGTCAATGTGGTCAACGACATTCCATCGGGACGGTACTTACGTGTAGAGGCTGACTGCTGGGTCCATTGCCACAGCCCATTTTTTTGTGATTTGCCAAGTAAGTCGCTTTATCAGGCCTGTTGGGCTGCAAATCTTTCAAGACGAGGAGAGCTTTCATTCGGCTGGCCGAGAAAATGGCCCATCAGTAATGAGAAATGGGTTGTACATTTTTAAAACACATCAAACCGGCCGTTAGTTTCAAATATCTTTTTTTTCATTTTGAGATTTTAAATTACATTAATTTTTATGCGTGGATAATTTGTTGGATTTTATATTGATATACATTTATTTTTAAAATCAGTTTGAATGTGAGTCGAAATTTCAGGATTAAGAACCGCACCGAAATATGCAAAATTTCGTATAAGTTGTTAACCGTGGCCACAATATGGGCTATAATGCTAACAAAAAGAATATGGGCTCCAAAAAAACCTTAAGAATTAGCAAATGGGCTGTAAATTATTAAAAATAATGGCAGATGGGTTATATGTTGTTTTCCACAGATTTGAGGCTTTCCTAAAAAAAGGTTGACGTACAAGCAGTGACTGTTGGATGGCCATCCAAAGGCCGTCGTGCTTCTTCAATCTCTGCTCTTCCTACTCCAGCCGCTCAAACAAGCGCCGGCGGGACTGCCTGCTCCCTCCTCCCCGCGGCCGGCTCTGACAGCTCGGACCCACCAGTTATATCTTTGTACGCAAGGAAGTGCCTCCTTATTACGCACAAAAAAAATCAATACTCCCCCTGTTAGCTGGGACCCAGTATAGTGGCAGGCTGACTTGTGGGCCTACTAAGTTGATGGGGACGGAGGGCTTTGTCAACTTAGTCAATATGCACGATTCTAGCTCCAGTGACCGTACGATGTCCATCCAACGGCCGTAGTGCTTCTTCAACATCTGGTCTTCTTGCTCCAGCCGCCTAAACCAGTGCCGGTCGTGCCTCGTGCTCCTGCCTCCCGTGGCCGACTGCAATGCGGCGGAGGCCTCACCGCCCCCTACTACTCCCACCGCTGGCCAGGCCCTCCCTCTACTCACCCACACCCCCTATTATTCTACGGCGACGGCAGCCTCACACCGCAGTGAACCAGTGAACCCTCGTACTCCTCTACGCGTGGGCATCCACTGCCGCGTCTTCCCCGGCTCCGCATCATCCCCTTCCTAGGCCTGGCCGTCGTCCACCGCCCTAGTGCTCTCGGCGCGGCGTGGTCAACGTGGTCAAGGAACGGCTTCCATTGGACGTGGACTGTACGTGGAGAGGCTGACAGGTGGGTCCACGGCCGCAGCAAGGAAGTGCCTCCTTATTACGCGCAAAATAATTATTCCTCCACCTGACAGCGGGGACCCACCGGACGGGCCACCATATTTAGCGAAAAAAAGCGTTTCCCCCCTAACTGCTGGGACCCACCAGCTACACCTTCGCATGCAAGGAAGTGCGTCCGGGCAAAAAAAACGATTCGCCCCCCTGACTGCTGGGACCCACCGACTACATCTTCGCACGCAAGGAAGTGCGTCCAGGAAAAAAAAACGAGTCACCCCCCTGACTGCTGGGACCCACCAGCTACATCTTCGCACGCAAAGGAAGTGCGTCCGGGCAAAAAAAACGATTCGCCCCTCTGACTGCTGGGACCCACCAGCTACATTTTCGCACGCAAGGAACTGCCTGACAGTCGGGACCCACCTGGTCGAAGCATACGTAGCGTTGTCATTCTGGTCGTGAACTTGTACGTACATATATACTAGTCGATGTAGAGGCGCGCACGTGTCATAGTAGAGGCGCGTACGTGTCGTAGTAGAGGCGCGCACGTAGCATGTATACCTACGTACATCGACCAGGGTGCAAGAAAGAAAATATGGCCACGTATGTGTACATACGAGCGGGGTCTCGAACGCCTAGTCGCGCATACATACGGCGAGGGCTCGTGTTCATTGGGAGGCAACGGAATGCGTCGTGTTCATGGGGAGGCAACGGAATGCGTCGTGTTCATCGGGAGGCAACGGAATGCATGGGAGCCAACCGGCTTGGACGGAACAGGCGATGGAAACGAGGTCTGGCATACTGCAGAACAGAGGAAGCGGACCTCCTACAGTCCAAACAGGGGTCCTGTTGATCGGGAGGGGTGTGGCGTACCGCAAAACGGACGAAACGGACTTCCTACGGTCGAAACGGGGGTCCTGTTGATCGGGAGGGGTGTGGCGTACCGCAAAATGGATGAAACGGACCTTCTACAGTCGAAACAGGGGTCATGTTGATCGGGAGCGGTGTGGCGTACCGCAAAACGGACGAAACGGACCTCCTACGGTCGAAACGGGGGTCCTGTTGATCAGGAGGGGTGTGGCGTATCGCAAAACGGATGAAACGGACTTGTGTTGGAGCGCTACGGTCGAAACGGGGGGGGGGGAGGGGTGTGGCGTACCGCAAAACGGGACTCCACGGGATACTGTTCATCTCCACCGTCGACCTCCTCCAGCCTCCACGGGCTAACGTCGACGTCCTCCAGCCTCCACGGGCTCCTGTTCATCCAGCCTCCACCGTGCGCTACTCCACCGGCTACTGTTCAACCACCCCTCCACGGGCACCCCTCCACCGTCTACTATTCATCCAGCCCTCCACACCACGGGGTCATGTTCAACCACCCCTCCACGGCTACCCCTCCACCGTCTACTGTTCATCCAGCCCTCCATACCACGGGTTCCTGTTCATCCAGAGGCAACGCCACCGCTCACTGTTCATCCAACCCCCCCCCCCCCCCCCCGCAACGCTCACTGTTCATCCCAGAGGCAGCATCGATCGGCCTCAATTAGCAGAAGTAGCGAAAGAATCGCTCCATCGGGTTCAGTTAACAACCATCGATCAATCGCTCGGGTTCAGTAATGCGTAGCCTGCAGTGCAATCGCTTGGGTTTAGTTAGAGCCCAATGCCTCGCTCGGCTTCAGTTAGAGCCAACGCCTCGCACACACGCGCGTACGTACGCGAGAAACGCGCATCACTCCGCCCTCAACCTCCCACCGTAACCGGCAACTCCCCGAAATTTTTCTCCCCCTCGCTTCTACCATGGTTTTTTCCGTCATGGACAGCCCAAAGAATGTCATGCAGCTGCGTCTCCTACCCGCCCAGGACGAAAAGCCCATTTTATGTCATGATTTTTTGTCATAGAAGTAGGAGCCCACCACATCTATGATGATACCGGGTTTTGTCACAATTATCGTCATAGAAGTGTCATATGTATGATAGAAAAAAAATTCGTTCGGCCAAAATGTCACGGATGTGTCTTTTTTTTGTAGTGTACCATTGCTTAATAAGGCACTCTTCCCCAATATTTTGTCAGCGTTTTAAAATAAGAAACAAGGAGACAAATAACAGGTTTAGCATGTACTAGTATATGAAACTCATTTCGGCTAACCAGTTCATCAGTAAGGTGAACAGGATTAAACTACCAAGTCTTCTATTGCCAAGTACTAGTACATAATAAAAGCATCAAACAAACATATATCTATGTCCTATTGTCACTGCATTGTCTTGCCAAATCAAAATAGAGACACGGTTCAAATCATATCAGTTCAAGACAAAGCAGCAGTGAAAGAATACAAAGCGTGGGAAACTACACGGCACAACAAGATTTCAGATGGGTACCACGGGTCTACATGTACAATAACACTATTGGCTCTGTTGTGATGCTAGTAATGTGCATGATATGAGAAGTCAACTGTATACACAATTGAAACTGAAATCAACAGAGCTATTGATAAGAGCAAACATGTTAAAGAAACATGCGTGAACATACCTGTTGTGCCATTGGAGTTTCGATTGGATCCTTCAATTTAAAAATAATTTTGTATGAGTAAATACAGTGATACAAGAGCAAAGCAGTATGCACGATAGCAATCATAGTTAAAAAGGGGCGCCTAAGCGAGCGCTTAAGCACGCCTAGGCTCTAGGCTCTAGGCGTTCACAAAATGCATTGCGCATAACTACACTTAATTTGTGCATAACTGCGCATAAGCATGCGCTTTGGTCAGTAAAGCGCTAGGCGGTGGCAAAACGCACAATTAATGCCTAACGCTGTTTTGAACTACGATAGCAATGGAGTCTTTAATTAGAATAGTTGTTCTTTGGGTTTAGGCACTTGTTCTACATGAACAGAGTACAGTAAGACGCAAGAATATAGGACTTTAAAATAGAAAATGATCTCATAGACCTTACCACATTCTTGGTTCCGGACCAGTACAGAACAAGGCATTCCCAGTCATCGTCTAGTAAATGTGTCTGAGGAGAACGTAAGGGAATTTGATGAGTTTCTTTGTCGGTGAAGTACGTTTTCTTTAGGTAATTCCGATACTGCCACCAAGCATTCTTGAAGATAGCAGAGGTATTAGCACAGGTTACCTCCTCCTGAGTTTCCAAATCGGTACTTCTCTATAGAGGAAAATGGGAAAAATCGTTGTATTATAACCATCATGGAGGTAGGATGTATGGGACAAAGCAAAGTAATTGCCATGAATAAAATTACTTACACATAAGTCCTGGACAAACACCTGCAACTGGCATTTTCCTTCATCTTCAGTATAATATTTCCAAGATGGGAAGATACGCACATAGGATTTAACAACATCAAATGCGATAGATGCTAAACTACGACTAGCTGGTTGTGCTTCCTACACAGGAATAGGCATACTAACTGGTGGAGTTGGGGTTCGCCGTGGTAGTACTGGCCCTTTGGGCAATGGAGTTGCATTACTAATAGCTCTTGTTTGGGAGCTCTATGGTGGAGATGGTGATGTGTCAACAGGAACTGGGTTACTATCTACTGGGGTTGGGGTTAGATGGGTGAAGTTGGTTCTCTGTCCATCGCAGTAGGGGTATAATCTGCGAGAGTTTGGGTTATGTGTGGTAGGGCTGGTTCTTGTGCATGTACAACCGGGGTGCTATCTCCACCAAGAGGTAGCACTGTTTTATTTGAAGACCATGTTTTTACTCCGCTAGATACTGGTATCACCCGCTCCAATTCAAATGGCTGATAAACAGGAAACATAGTTGAATGTACACACATTGTATGAGAGATAGATGCAATAGATAGTGTGGAAAAAAGAGGGCATGAAATAGTTGACATGTATATTGTTTAACTAAAATGGATAGCATGACATAATTTCAGATATATGATGTATATCTAAACTGGATAGCATAGCATAACATAATTCAAAGATATGATGAATAACTAAACAGGATCGCATGACATAATTCACCTACGTGTTATCTAAGTAATCAGGATCGCATGATTTAATTCACATATGTGATTTATATGCTAAACGGAGGGCATTCGATATGATGTCTGAACTAAGAACATGGTGTTGAATATTGTGTATATGATGTCTAAACTATGCAATGCAAGACACCACATGCATGATATGAGCAGTATAACCGTGCCAAGTTAGAGCATACACCTCGATGGGGGAATAGGACTGGTCATTTGTCTCTGAATCCATCTCTGAGGAGCTATCGGGGCCCAACAAGAGATCTGCTTCTACAGATAGCACTGTCTGCTCTGAAGGCCTTGTTTTCACTCTAGATTTTTCCATCTCCCACCCAAATGGCTGATTCACAGGAAGAGTAGTTTAATGTACAAACATTGTCGACAAATGGAAATGTAATGAAGAAAAGGATGGGCAAGATATCATTCAAATATATGATGTCTGGTTAAACAGGATGGCATTGCACATTTCACATATATTATGGCTGGATAAAAGACATGAGACTGCATAATTCCCATATATGATATAGAAACTAAACAGGTGGCATTACAGAACATGTCTAAACTAAGCAGATGACATATATGATGTCAAAAGTAGGCACTGCAAGGCAACATATGCATGATATGACTAACATCATCATGCCAAGGTAGAGAAAACACCTTGAGGGGTAAATAGGAGTGGTCAGCTGCGTCTGAATCCGCCTCAGAACAGATATCTTCCTCTGGATTACAATCTGGAGAGGGTGGGAGGCTTGGCCATTGAACCCACCATGGAGCGATGTCTGCATGACATTGTATTGCCGCGCAAAACTCTTCTCTTTCTCTATACATGTTCAGCATGACTGTGTACAATATCTAACATGCATACAAAAAAAAAAATATGGCGAGATTATGTAAGGACAGCATGCAGAAATTTAGGGTGATGGTAACAACCAGTGGATGGATCCAAAAATAATGATAGCAGGCTGATGATTGCTTTAATTTAATAAAAAGACAGATGATGATTGCTTTACTATTTGTTTCCCACCCAAGATGAACAACATAGCATACCCTAGGTGAACCAGATATTAGACAAAGATACTATTCATTGCTACCTCGATATGTTCCCCACAACTAATTTAGAACTCAAGTTTGAACATTAATTTGGACCTGACTTGGAGTCCAAGAGGTGAACAGGACGATAAAGTAGCAGGTAATTTTAAGCAATGCGTAACATAAGCAGAAACAAAAGAGTGTGACCTCTCTTGTGGACCCGTGTACTCCTTAGGTTCATCTGCTGAGTCGATGATGGTGATGCCGTTGCGGTGGGTGCCGGCGGCAGGGTAGGAGATCTGAGGCGGCGAAAGACAGTCAGGAGTCGTGATGTCTGGTTTGGTGGATGCTTCTGTCGATGAAGCAGCTCAGGTGAGGTGCACGACGTCATGGCAGGAGCAGGACAAACCACAAAAAGTTCCCTTCGACACCTACCTGTAACTGAAGTAATTCTGTAAGGGCTCATTTGGCTTGCATGACTCTAAAAACGCAGGGATAGGAAAACCACCAGAATAGGATAGGAATGCACATGGTAAACAGAGCATTTGTAAACACAGGATTTCTGTCAACTTGGGTGTTTGGTTCACAGGAATTGGAAGAGTAGAGGAATGCAAAGAAACATGGCCAAAATAAAGTGAAACCATATGAAAGCGTGTATAGTTAGAATGTTATTCTGCCACTAATGCACTTGGTCTTGTTTTCATGCGTAGGACTTTGAAAAGTAGGTCCAGGTGGATGTTTTGCTCCATTCCTTTCAACAAAATGCATGAATAATTGAATAGTAGAGTGACATAGGATAATTCCCTATTGCTATGTTTTTCTTTGAACCAAAATAGCCCTAATGGATCGACATGAATGTATAGTAATAAGTGATGCAACAAGTGTACAACCTCTTTGGTGTAGTCGTCTCGATCTTAGCATCATTGGGTTGGTCACTGAAGCAGTTGAGGCAGAGGTGGCTGTCGGAGGTGTGGAGGAAGATCTGAGGAATCTGTAGAAGGCGTCCAGGGCACTGCTCTATTGTGATGGATCATTCTATCGTTGGACCACCTCCGGTGAGCCGTAAGACGTCAAGGCTGAAGCAGCACAAGACAGACATCGTTAATCTCAAGTGGGATTCTAATAGCATCTCCAATAGATGATGTAAAATAGATGTAAAATTTACAGCACCAAAAACCACCCGACTACAGCAGATGAGGTAAAAACTGTTGACTCTAATCTTAACTCTCGAAACTAAAATTTACTGTCGAATTTGAATGTTACTATCGAAACTAAACGCAATGGTAGCAGAGAGGCACTTGACATGTAGTTTAGGGAGGGCCTGCAGTTCATCTTCAACCTCCACCCCCCTGAGCCGCCATCCACCACCGTCCGAATCGCCGGCCCCAGCGCCGCCTCGCCGCCCCGAAACAACTCCCCACCACCGGTCCGCCACCGCCCCGCCGCCCCGGCCAGCCCTCTAGGCCCCCCGCCCCCATGCTGAACTCTAAGATAGATAGTGGGGTACCTCGCCGGCGAGCCCCCCTCCCCGCTGCGGGTGGTTCTTCCTTGATGTTGATTCCAAATAATAGTACATTTGATGTGCTAACTATACATCCATAATCTAAACCATGTTCCATACGTACACCGTGTTTATCACACAAAGTATAGTGCCCCGCCCCCTACATTATGACAAGTATTTAGCCCTGAGTTGCAAAAGCGACACATTAGCCCAAATTATAGTCAATGTTCTACATTATGATATCTTCTTCAAGTATCTGTATCCACTTTTTTTATAATGAATTATGATCTGTGTTCGTCTTTTACACCTTCACGATCCTCTTCTATTTGTAGCTAGCTAGCGCTAACTTTCTATCATGCATGCACACGCCCGCCCCCCTCTCACCCTCCCTCAGCATCCCCTCCATTGCGCCCGTTCGTTATTTCTCTTTAGGTCGTTCACCCGCGGTGTGTGTAGGCCCCCTGGCTCCTTCTTTCCGGCACACACCGGTTAATATAGCTCTCTAGCCAAGTGTGCCTACCACAAACACATATATACTTCCCCTCTTCTCTTCTCACTGTCCATACCTCCCTATGTCCAATACGGTTCCACGTAGGTGCACACTCCCGCCCCTCTTTTCATTGATCTCATACTCGCACACTCCTCCCCCCTCGACATGGTAGGCTTCTCGCACCACCTCCTAGCCGCACCCCTCTCCCCATGTCTGTCTCTCTGGACTTTATTTCCTTCTAACACATGCATGCATGTATACATACCAATCACCCAAAATATAGCCAGGTCGACTATAATTCGTTTTCCCCATGCACCAATACACTTACCTCGCTAGTTATGTCTCTCCCTTTCTCGGACACACGACGGTTGATCTTCCTATGTAGTTACGTATGCTTACCACAACCATATCGTCTCCCCTCATCATCCTTGCATACCTCCCGACCCGTCTCTCACACGCACGTGCATAGACATCCCCCACCCTCTCTTATTGATATTGCACTCGTACCCTCCGTTTGTCTAGCAGTACTCTCCCACCATTTGTGAGACGCCACTCCACCACCAACCCTCCGACACTCTACCTTTGTCTTTCTCCCAACCTTATTCCTCTGCTACACATATCCATGGATGCCGATCGATCTCCCTCAATACATAGCTAGGTCTCTTCCTTCCCCACACATATACTAGTCGATCAGTCTTTGCCCCTCCCCCCCCCCCCCACACTGATAGTCGAACGTTGTAGGCAGGTATCCATGCCAAAGAGAAAAACTGCACCCCGTCCTCTCAAATTCTAGTAGGCCAGCCGGGCAAACACAAATTCGATGGCACTCTTTATCGACCGCGTAGCCACACACTTTATCCCTGTTTTCAATTCTATCAATATCTCACGTCCATGACTCCGTTTCGCACATATTGCATATGTTAAATTTTTTGGTTTGAGATATCATCAACACATTGCCTCTGTTTCGCACAAACCATCTCTCTCACACCCACCCACGTACGTACCTGCACCTAAAGAAGAGGTGCACGCAGGACGCACGTACTCACGTCTCGTTCCCGGCCACACCCGTGCGGGTACATGGTGGAGTTCGTTTCTGTACGAAAAGGAAGCCCATGTGATAATTTGACGCGTGTAGCAGTTGTTTACTCGAAGGAGGGTCGGGTACCACGCCTAGACAGAACAAAGTTCGACTTGACGCGTTAGTATTAAATAAAGTTATATATTCATCAATGGCACGTACAAAATATAAAACGATTGCCGTGGGGAAAATGGAAAAATGGGTTTGTCTCTCGTCACACCATCTCACACAAGGCGGCAGTGGCCTCTCTCTCTCAGTGTTGGTCAGTGATCCGGCCGCATCCCGTCCGCCGGCGGAAAGGGAGGATGTGCATCATCTCTTCGTTCGACGAAGTTGAGGCAGCATGTCCCGATCTGTAGTACCCGCCGTTCTCTTTGACCAGGCTCCAGCACAGTTGGGCCTTTGACACTTGCTCGCTGCCGCAGTATGGGCAGATCCCGGCCGCCGGTGCCCTCCTAGTAACATCCCAACGACCCTCAGGTACAGCTTCCTCTGGCCTTGCTCCACTGCCCATCTTCCAATGTTGCTGCCTGTGGATCTTCTTTGTTTGCTTAAAACGTATCTCGGCTGGCGTACTTTCCATCTTCCAATCTCGTCCTCAAACCATTTTTGATAGACCACCATGTGCTATATTTCCCTTATTACATGGAATATGCTTCTTTTTTGTCGGCGTATGTGTCTTCAACTCATGTTATTGGGCAGTAATTGTTTCCTTTCTACCTCCTTTTGCAAACAAGGCTATCCATTTTAACCTCGTTGCTATTGCGACCTTTTGGTGAACTGCACAAATCACTTTTTTCTTAAGAGTTTTGTGCAGTTCTGCCAAAATTTCATACGGGCAACGTTTTTACATTTCTCTGGGACTGTAGAAAGGGACATTGGTTTTGCTATCCTCCTCATCCAACTCCGTGCCTAATCTTCTCCAACAAGTAGTTAGTCCTAAAGAGAGATCGTAGAGGTGATCGGCTTCTATTTGTGTGTGTTATGTTTCATCATCTAGTTCCACTATTATTATTGTAATCATACTGACTGGATATCTTTGCAAAAAGGTATGGTCCGCTCGATTTTAGTGGAGCTGCACAAAATGATCGGATTGTAGTGTCCTCCATACACCTCTTTTTTGGCTACAGAGCTGGGTGAAAGTAGCTGCCAAGCAATGAACATTGTGCCAAGGAAACGGAGCCATGCCTATGAACAGCATTGATAATTATATATTTCTTTATTTGTACACATTCTCACAACTTTGTCTTCAATTGTGGTGTGAATATTGGCGCTGATCTGCGAACCATTGAGATGCATTAGCAGCCATGGTAGTTTCATTTGTATTTGATGGAATGTTGTAACGAGATAATCTTGAGGCAAGACACATGAATCCTAAGTTGAAACGTTTTTTTCCTGCGGGAACAAAAGTTGAAACCTTCAGAGCATCACAGTACAATTTCATTAAAATTATACATATAAAAAAATCATGAAGGATTGATAGCAATGCCAGAAACAATTCAACTTCGTTTCGCCGACATGTGGGACATCCTTCATCCGGCTCCATCCGCCATGCAGCAGAGTGCACAACTATAAGGAAAGATTCACCCTGGTCATTGCGCCGCAGTAGTAATGACTAGTGAGCAGTCAAATAACAGAGCCCCACCTTCGCCACAGTAAGTTGCTCGGACGAAGCAACCATCATTTCTCTATTCCTTGAATCCGCCGGTACTCCCATATTCCCAGAGTAATAAGTTGCTCGGGCGAATCAACCATCACTTCAACTTTCCCATAGTAAGTACTAGTACCTCCTTTTTTTTACTCTAGAAACAACCACATGCGAATATTGGACGGTAGCAGCACAACAACTGAATAAAAAATCAAAACCAACCAATGAACTACTACTACTGGTGAGTGTTTGCTAGTATATACATGGACAGACGGAGTACATGATACGTACTAGCAAACACTCACTAGTAGTAGTAGTTCATTGGTTGGTTTCAATTTTTGATTTAGTTGTTGTGCTCCTACCATCCAATATTCGCATGTGGTTGTTTCTAGAAAAAAAAGGAGGTACCCCTACTTATGTTACTCCCACCACGCCTAGCCTAAGGTTAGTAGGTGACCTTGTGCTTGGCTCTTCACCTTTTCCGGAAGTCGATGGTTCTATAGTAGTACTTCTAGCAATCTGACAACAAATGAACTGCTACACGTCCACCGCTTGTAAGCAAAAGTTTCTCCTCGTGCTGCGAGCCATCGCGCATGCATTGGCGAGGGATAAGGCATAGTAACCAAGCTTCTTGTCGTTCTGCGAGTTGACGGGACACATCAAAGTTATTTAGTATGTACTCTCTCCAAAAAAGGGCTGACCATGTGATGGCTAGCTTCCCGTGCTCCGTCGTTGAGTACGTCCACTATTCACGTGCCATCGAGGAGAAAAAAAATTGCATAGTAGGTGCCATCGAAGTGCACGACTCAGTTACGCACTGCTTATCTGATTATCTCCATTTTCTTGCATGACACGTGCACCTTGATGCTAGATGTCACGCATATTGGCAAAAGGATGAACAAAGCTCACATAAAAAAAGATTTGAAGAACATAGATTCCCGACGACCG
This sequence comes from Triticum timopheevii, assembly GCA_963921465.1. NCBI lineage: Eukaryota > Viridiplantae > Streptophyta > Magnoliopsida > Poales > Poaceae > Triticum > Triticum timopheevii. The sequence goes on from OY997266.1 coordinate 327,572,320, forward strand.
AGAAGGAGCAAGGAACCTCGCGATGGAGTGTTTGCAAAGAACCTTGCGCCTTTTCCCCTATTTTTTGCCACCTGTCCACCTATAAACAAACAAAAGAACATGAACTCTTGGCTAACCACTAGATACGATACATCAGGATGCTAAGTTGAAGATGTTTTATAATTTATATTGATAACCACGCAACAAGCCACGCATGTACAGGACGCATGCAGCCACGCATGTACACATGCCAACGCACTAACTCCATCTGATCCAACTCATGGACATACGCGCACAGCATGGAGCACACAACGCATGTACACAACACATGCATGCACACACACTCAGCCGCAGAATGCACGTGAATAACACATGCATGCGCACACACTCAGCTGCATGGAAGCGTGCGCCATCTACGGCGACGTCCGGTTCGTTGTGCTACGACGAAGCTCGCACACAATGGCACCTACGCATCTCTTGCAGCACCTCTTTGCCGTCGTTGCTCAACGACTAGTCGGAGACAAAGACGACCGCAGCCTCGGCCTTAGAGCTAGCACCGATGGAAAAACACGCACGCTGCACGCACACGAGCACGTACGGAGTGCCCACGACGTGGTGCGTCCCCAGTCGCCTCTACTCCTTCTGCGCATGTTGTCTATCAAGGCGGCTGCATGCCTAATGATGATGTGGGTGAGATTTTCCAGGACTCAGATGATGACAAGGAAAATTATGAGACTAGCCACAGTGGGAGTAACATAGGTAGTAACATCACACATGTCTAGATAAAGTAGATGATGTGGCAAGCAATAAATGAAGAAACAGAGGAAAGTAGTAACATCACACTTATCAAGGCAAGATGTGTCTATAGTCTAATAAATGAAGTGTTGCATGTTACCACAGATATGTTATTATAGAGGTAGTAACAAAGACTAGTAACATGAGCATGTTACTAGTCTATGTTACTACCCATTGTGGCTAGTCTGAGGGGGGGGTGTCTCCAATAGTGTTCCTCGGCTCACACCTCTTGCATCACGGTGGTCGAGCTTGGAGTCATTCATCTGGTACACGTGGCATCTCAGATCTGGACACAAGGTGACGTACACCATCAAGGTCCACGGTCAAGGGGGTGCTAAGTGCTAAGTGCTTAGATGTGCTTAGATGAGGTGCTAAGTGCATTAAATGGCTTAGCAACTCAAGTCTCCAATGCATAGGTGCTTAGTTTGTTGTTGCTAAGCTTGTTTCATTTAATTAGCTATAGACTCAAAACTGTCTTTCCACTGTTTCTTCCTGCGGTCACCAAACTAGTCTCCCTCTTCTTAATTAACTTGCCACATCATATTTTATGCCTACATGGCAGGCTTAGCAGCTATACATGGTGGAGCACTGGGAGAGGCCAAGGCTGGTCATAGTGGGGAGTAACTTATATTGTAACATATTACTATGTTACTCTAAACATCTCTATAAACCGGAAAGGAGGGAGTAGTAACATAGACTAGTGTCATATGCATGAAACTACTAGTGAGTATGGGAGCACATGATATTTCCCTGTCCGGACCGATCTCAAGATGGCTTCTCACCTTCTTGGCCCAACAAAAACCACTCCCCCCTCCTGCGCGCGCTTCCTGCCCGGCGCCAGCTAAGCCCGCCGCTCCACATTGATGGCAAGTCAGGGCGACGCGACCTCTCACTGCTTCCACTATTGAAGCGGCACGCCGACCGAGGGCACCGCCCGCTGCACGCCTGGCATTTCATACTACATAGTGTAGAGTAACTTTAGAGCAAGTACTACAGTTAGATGACATATGCAGGCTATAAGGATTTAAATATAGTATTTGTGCTTAGTTGAAGGAGAGAGAAGAGAAGCGGGTTGTAAACTTGTAGCAGGTTGTAGCAGGAGCCCCAACATACTTTGTGAGACAAAAGGTGGGGCCATTATTAATGATATAGTATTATACTAAAGGGACTAGCAGACGTCTTAATTACTCAATTTTTTTGAGACAAACCTTGGTGGGACTATTATTGACTTGGACGTGGGGTTTGGGGGCCAAAGGCCTACTATTATACTTGGTCTTACTCGCATGACCGACCTGACATGCTCTACCCTAGCCGCCGATGTATCATATGGTTTCGCACCGTTCCAGATGTTAGCGCCACCATGCAATTCTACTCCAGCCCTCCTTCCGGCATGCACCGCAAGAAGGGACAGCAGTCCGAACCCCTCCTTTCGTTCTCCTGTACAGGAGAGGGGCGATCAGGTTTTTGGGGAGCACACTCCTATGACTGCTGCCAGCGACGACTTCCTCAACGGCAGCCTTCTTCCCCGACCTCGGTAACCTCTTCATCAACGACATGAATGACAATACAACCACAACGGTTCTGCTCCCGCTGTATAGTATGTGATTCTGTCCTCCTGGTTTAGTCCGCATCATTACTTTGATGTTTGTAATTGTCGTCATGATCTATTTACCGCTGATTCGGATTAAATCTCATAGTAAATTGCTCATATATTCAACAATCCAATCCAAAAACCTGATTATACGCAATTTACTCTGAGTGGTTTTGCTGCGCTTTTGAAGCCGCCTACTTTTAAGGGGGTGCAATATAAAAGGTGGCGCACAAGAGCGGTATATTGGTTTCAGATCATGTACTACTATGACGCCACTAAGGGTAAGCCTGAGGGCGATCTTAATCCTACACAGCATGAAGCTTTTGAGAACATGGATACCCTCTTCAAAGCCGCCCTGCTGAGTGTTCTTGACGATTCCATTGTGGATTCATATATGTCGTTTGACAACGGCAAAGACATGTGGGCTGCGCTGGAGGCCACGTTTGGGGCCTCGGGCGTTGGCAATGATTTGTATGTCATGGAGCAATTCTGTGACTACAAGATGACTGATGAGCGCTATGTTGTTCAGCGGACTCATGAGATACAGTCACTCTCTAAGGAACTTGAGTACTTTAAGTGTGTGTTGCCGGACAAATTTGTTGTTGGGACCATCATTGCCAAGCTTCCACCTTCGTGGAATGATTTTTCTACTTCTCTAAAAAAACAAGAGACATGAGTTTTCTATTTTGGATCTCATTAACACTCTTGATTTTGAAGAGAAGGCGAGAGCAAAAGACACACGTGCTCGGGTCGCTGAGGGAGCTTCTAGTGCCCACATAGTACATGAGAAGAACTTCCAGCCCAACCAGCCCCAAAACAACAAGAACAAATCTCAGGGGAAAGGCAAGTTTGATGCAAAGAACAAGCCGTCACATTCTACCAACTTCAAGAAGAATTCTCATAACGGGAAGGGATACAAACCTCAATTTTGGTAGCACCGCACAGAATTTATATGGCTGCATCTACCTGCTGTCAGCTAACCTCATGGTGCTCCAGGTATTCCTACATTCGTAACTAGATACAATGACCACCGCAAGATGAAATAAGCTTATTCGTACATTGACTTGCTGATTGCAGTGCGGAACGATCCTGTCATGTGTGGAGGAGCAAACAAGCAGAGCCGAAGGTGGAAATCAACCAAGGACTTATGAAATTATATATAATCTTCCTCAGGCAGGTCAGTATCCCCTTCATCTAGATGATCGTGTTTTGTCATGCCGAGCTATTTATATGTGCTACTATTTTGCAACACCGTTTAAGTATAGCAATTGTTTTCCTATCTTTTCATATTCAGGACAATGAAGATGATTTCAGGGGAACTGCACAATATGGACTCATGTTGAGTCATCTCTATTGCATCATGTGTTTGCTAAAATGTGTCAGTATCAATTGCAAGATGAGGCAGCTAGCTAGCTGTGGAGTTGCCAACATGCTCAAAGTGCTCGCAACATTGAGAAGAAACAAGCATGGCCAGGAAATTAATGCATGCACAGGGAGGCCCTTTGCTCAGAGAAGCATCGACCGATTTTCTTTATTTCCACACCTTCTCACAGCTTTGTATTGGTTATAGTATGGTGAATCATTGAGATGCATCAACTTGCTGAACTTTTATTCTTCTGAATGTTAGTATGCATACCGTATCTTCTGAAGCTTAGTTTAATGTGAGTGTCTGCGTCTAGTACCGCATCCTCTAATTCGGTGGATGCCAAGTTGAAAAAGGTTACCGATGAGTAGCCATAAGCTGGAGGCGTCTCTTTTTTTCTTTCGAATGGGCAATAAGCTGGAGAGTGTCTCAGGATGCCTCTAGCACAAGGCCCTATAGTACGAAAACGGGCAGCCGACTGGGCCGATACAAAAGCCTATCCATCTTAAAGCCCATTTGTTTTTGTTTTTTGCGAGGAGAATCCCATATTTCTTGAAGAGGGGGTGATCCCAGAAAAACCCTCCTTCCTCCTCGCTTCCACTTATACTCCCTCCGTCCGGGTTTACTAGGCCCATGAGCCAATTGCTAAGACCAAGAAGATGCACACAGAGAAAATAAATCTCCTTAATTTACTCCATAGCCACCCTAGTAAATAGGCCTAGTAACAAACCAGGCGCATGCAGTGGCCGGCAGGCACATGCATCCTGCATGCATGGCCAGTCAGCCAAGTCCATGCGCGAGCTCCAATGCAGCAGCGCAAAAGAAGAGAGCGATTTTTGGGAAAAAGTGAGTACTTAGTGCAGCGGGCCTTATAAACACGAACAGCTCGCTCTCCCACTTCTGTCTCCCCCCAATCCCCCCCCCCCCCGCCCCCGCTCCCCAATCTTCCTCACTCGTCCAGAAAAGCCCCGCTCACCTTCTTCCTCACTCGTACAGAAAACGCATGCTCCTCTTCTTCCACTCCTACAGAAATCCCCAGCCCTCCTTCTTCCCAACTCGCACTGCCACTAGGCTCGTCTCTGTCTACTCTGCTCAAACCTGTGAGCTCAGCGCGACGCCCACAAGAAAAATGGAGTCGGCTGGCCCCACCGCCAAGAAGATAAGGCTCCCGCCAGCGGCGACGCCGGTTGTAGATCCCACACCCGGTAGCGCGGGGAGAAGCGGCGAGCCCCTCCCCCCCCCCCCACCCCCACCCGGATCTGAGGAACCGGTAGAATTTCCGGTGGACCACATCAGCGATCTCCCAGACGTCATCCTTGAGGAGAACATCTCGCTTCTCCCCACCAAGGTTTCCTGCCGCACACAAGTCCTCTCAACTCGGTGGCGCCCTCTATGGCGCACCACGCCCCTCAATATCGACTATTGTCAGATATCTGTCCTTCCTGAATTTGATCTCCTCAGAGCCATCGTCTCCTCTCACCAGCAGGGCCCCGTTCAATGCCTCTGCATCCCGACACGCTACCTGCTGTCCATACCCGGCATGGTGGATGCTTGGCTGACATCCCCTGAATTCGGAAAACTCTAGCAGTTTGAGTTGTACCATTACGACAAAAGTTTGATACCACGAACACACCAAGAATTCGTGCCCACACCACAGTTGTACATCTCGCGGTTTTCCTCCTCTCTCCACACCGCCACCTTTGCCCGGTGCCATCTACCAGACGATCTGGTACAAATGCTTCGACTTCCACTGCTAAAAAAACTTTCTCTTGTGGTGGTTTATCTATTGGAGGCCTCACTGCACAGCATCATCCACTACAGTTGCTGATTGTTTTAGGAATAGAAATCCGTATCAGTTGTCTCCAAATAAAGTCACCTCACCATAAAAGCATTGGAATTTTTTTGAAGGACAGCAGCTCATCATCGAAGATGCCCCTTCACTTCAAAGGTTGCTCCTTGATAATTGTTATAAACCTTCACAAATAGTTGTCGTCTCTACGCCCAAACTGGAGACCTTGCGTGTAATTCGTGACCCATTTAATGATCACAAGGAGTTGGTGTTTGGCTCCTCACTTTTTCAGGTACCGTATATTATCATCTACACATTTGTAACCATAAGTTGCATTTTTCATTTGTGCGCATAAGTTTTATATCATCTTGGAGTACACTTTGGGTACTAATATTATGTTATATGCTCAATGAAGAGTTCAACTATTGATAGCCTATCAATGCTGCTGGATTCTGTCAAGATCTTATATATCAGAATGTTTATTTTAATCTGAACATAATTATTGGCTTGCTGCGATGCTTTCGATCTCTGGAGAATTTATATATAGAGGTGATGATTTCATGCACATTGAAAGCCCATATATATTGTACTAGAATTAACTGTTCAGCTATCGTTCTTTCGACATACTCTCTTTTCAGACCTTAACTGTTTTCAATCTTCATGTCTACTTAGGCACAACCACATGGAGCAAAACATATAATCAATCGGTGACGTAATAAGCACCAGGATTTTCTCAGTTCTCATGACATTCGTTTGAGGACAATAATGATGGAAGGATATGCATCCAACCAGGCAAACAGAAGCTTTGTCACATTCTTCCTGTTGAATGCGAGGTTACTATTGTCCGTGAGGCTTAATTTTTACCGCAAGAGATTTCTCACAGACTTACACGTTGAACAGCAAAAAAGAAGTTTCAGGTGGACAAATGGGCTTCTAAACGTGTTCGGCTTCTATTTACAACAAGTTGTAGTTATCCTGAAATAAATTTTCTTGCACAGGATGTTGATTTTACGGATCAGACCAATCCATTTGTTTGTAACTGCAAAAAAGAGTGGTTGGATTAGATGTTACTGCCATGTTCAATCTGGGTTTTGTCTAAAAATTTGATGAATAATTAATCCTTAGGCTTTTTGTACCATTTGTAAGTTTGAGTTGCACGTTGTTGCCCTCATACTCCCCTCCACATGCCACTACATTGCAGCATCTTCCCTGGCTGCTGTTCATTCCCGTCCGAGGCCTCGCCATCGTTCTCCGCCTTGGTTCGCTCGCTGTGCCCACCGCCGTCTGGCGTTGTCAACATGGTCAACAACCAAGAGGAATCAAGAGATGCCTATACGTGGAGAGGCTGATAGTAGGGACCCACCAGGGTCATTGCATTTCGCAAGAAGGTGCCTCGTTATTACAAGACAAAAAAATAATTCCTCCTAATTTTCTGACAACTAGGTCCCACGCCATTGTCAAAGTAGTCAATAAATGAGAAAATTACACAACGAGTGAATAACACCAGGGACCCAGCAGCTCGCCCAGTTGTTTTTTAGTTTCAGAGACGAAGCTCAACTGCGTGTTGTGCGGGGGATGTGGCCCGTCTAGCCGATGTTTACGCTTTTATTTAAGACATGACGAGCCCAGTTGATATATTTTTTTCTTTCTGAAAATGGCTAGCCCAGTTATTTTTTTTAGAATACCAAAACCGAGGCCTACTTGCTTTTCTCAGCCCTGCTGGGCTGCAAATCTTTCAAGATGAGGAGGGATGTTAGTAGTAAGAAATGGGCTTCCCCAAAAAATGGGCTATAAGTTGTAAGAAATGGGATGTAAATTTTTAAACCAAAGCCAACCGGCAATTGCATTAAAATATCATTTTTTTCAGGATTTCTCTACTCTCTACTCTCATAAAAACCAAAGTCAATTGGCAATTACATTAAAATATCATCTTTTCTCCCACAAGATAAACTACTCATACAAATGCATCTTCATGTTCCGTGGAACGAACGGGCATCTTGCTAGTTAAGATTCTAAATTTCATTATTTTTTTGCGGAGAATTGTTTTTTGAATTTTATTTTGATATATTTTTAAAAAAATTATTTTTAACATGACTCGAAATTTTGTGATTAAAAGAGTTCGGACCCCACCGAAATATGCAAAATTTCGTTGAATTTTTTAGAAGTGCCCAGAATATATGGTATGTAATGCTAATAAAGAGAATATGGGCTTAAAATATACTTAAGAATTAGCAAATGGAATGTAAATTATTGAACATAATGGCTAATGGGCTGTATGTTGTTTTCCACATATTTGAAGGCTGACTTCTAGGCCTACTAGGTTAACGATGACGCTATCCTAAAAAAAATTGACACGTACGCAAGGCTTTGTCAACTTAGTCAACACAGAGCAGTGACTGTTGGATGTCCATACCCATGTGATTGCCTGTGCTACCGCCGTGCTTCTTTAATATCTGATTTTCCTGCTCCAGCAGCCCAAAGCAGCGCCAGCGGGCTGCCTGCTCCCTTCTCTCGTGGTTGGCTGTGCTGCCGCCAGGCCATCCCTCTAACCATCCACACATCATGTTACTTTCCGGCGACGTCAGCCTCACCCTGCAGTCGACCAGTTAGCACTCGTACTCCCCTCAGCATGGGCATCCGCTACGGTGGCTTTGCCGGCTCCGGGTGGTTCCCTTCCTTGGCCTCGCCCTCGTCCATCGCATTTGTGCTCTCCGCGCGGCGAGGTCAACATGGTCAACAAACAACAGCCATCGGAAGAGGCTGACAGTAGGGGCCCACACAAGGAAATGCCTCCTTATTACACGCAAAATAATGATTCCTCCACGGGACAGCTAGGAGCCACCGGAAGGGCCTCTGTATTTCACGAAAAAAACGTTCCCCCCGCTGTCAGCTCGGACCCATCGGAAGTGTCTCCTTATTACGCACAAAAAAAATGAATACTCCCCTGCTAGCTGCGACCCACCTTGGTGGGAGGCTGACTTGTGGGCCTACTAAGTTGACGGGGACGGAGGGCTTTGTCAACTTAGTCAATATGAACGATTCTAGCTCCAGTGACCGTACGATGTCCATCCAACGGCCGTAGTGCTTCTTCAACCTCTGGTCTTCTTGCTCCAGCCGCCCAAAGCAGCGCCGGTCGTGCCGCATGCTCCTACCTCCCGTGGCCGGCTGTGCTGCCGCGGAGGCCTCACCGCCCCCTACTATTCCCACCGCAGGCCAGGCCCTGCAGCGTCGGCAGCCTCACACCGCAGCCAAACCAATGAACCCTCATACTCCTCTCTGCGCGGGCTTCCACTGTCGCGTCTTCCCCGGCTCCGCGTCGTCCCCTTGCTAGGCCTCGCCATCGTCCACCGCCCTGGTGCTCTCGGTGCGGCGTGGTTAACGTGGTCAAGGAACGACATCCATCAAAAGAGTACTGTACGTGGAGAGGCTGACAGTTGGGTCCACGGCGGCCACAAGGAAGTGCCTCCTTATTACGCGCAAAATAATTATTCCTCCACTTGACAGGGCCACCGTATTTCGCGAAAAAAAACGTTTCCCCCCTGAGTGTTGGGACCCACTGATACGTCTCCATGTATCTATAATTTTTTATTGTTCCATGCTATTATATTACCCCTTTGGGATGTTTATGGGCTTTATTTTACACATTTATATCATTTTTGGGACTAACCTACTAACCGGAGGCCCAGCCCATATTGTTGTTTTTTTTGCCTATTTCGGTATTTTGAAGAAAAGGGATATCAAACGGAGTCCAAACGGAATGAAACCTTCGGGAGCGTGATTTTTGGAACGAACGTGATCCAGAGGACTTGGAGTGCAAGTCAAGAAGCAGCCGAGGCCCCCACGAGATAGGAGGCCGCACCCCCACCCCCCTGTAGGGCGCGCCCCCTGTCTCGTGGGCCCCTCGGGCGGCCACCGACGTACTTCTTCCTCCTATATATACCTACGTACCCCGAAAACATCCAGGAGCACCACGAAAAACAATTTCCACCGCCGTAACCTTCTGTATCCGCGAGATCCCATCTTGGAGCCTTCGCCGGCACTCTGCCGGAGGGGGAATCGACCATGAAGGGCTTCTACATCAACATCCTTGGCCCTCCGATGAGTTGTGAGTAGTTTACGACAGACCTATGGGTCCATAGTTATTAGCTAGATGGCTTGTTCTCTCTTTTTGGATCTCAATACAATGTTCTCCCCCTCTCTTGTGGAGATCTATTCGATGTAAACTCTTTTTGCAGTGTGTTTGTTGAGATCCGATGAATTGTGGGTTTATGATCAAGTTTATCTATGAATAATATTTGAATCTTCTCTGAATTCTTTTATGTATGATTGAGTTATCTTTGCAAGTATCTTCGAATTATCAGTTTGGTTTGGCCTACTAGATTGATCTTTCTTGCCATGGGAGAAGTGCTTAGCTTTGGGTTCAATCTTGCGGTGTCCTTACCTAGTGATAGAAAGGGTTACAAGGCACGTATTATATTGTTGCCATCGAGGATAACAAGATGGGGTTTATATCATATTGCTTGAGTTTATCCCTCTACATCATGTCATCTTGCTTAATGCGTTACTCTGTTCTTATGAACTTAATACTCTAGATGCAGGCAGGAGTCGGTCGATGTGTGGAGTAATAGTAGTAGATGCAGGCAGGAGTCGGTCTACTTGTTATGGACGTGATGCCTATATACATGATCATGCCTAGATAATCTCATAACTATGCGCTTTTCTATCAATTGCTCGACAGTAATTTGTTCACCCACCGTAATACTTATGCTATTTTGAGAGAAGCCTTTAGTGAAACCTATGGCCCCCGGGTTTATCTCTTATCATAATTTGCTTTCAATCTACTTTTATTTGCATCTTTACTTTTTTGAATCTATATTATAAAATACCAAAAATATATTTATCTTATCTTACTATCTTTATTAGATCTCACTTTCGCCAGTGGCCGTGAAGGGATTTACAACCCCTTTATGGCATTGGTTGCGAGTTCTCAGTTTGTTTGTGTAGGTGCGTGGGACTTTTGAGGAGCCTCCTACTGGATTGATACCTTGGTTCTCAAAACTGAGGGAAATACTTACGCTACTATTGCTGCATCACCCTCTCCTCTTCGAGGAAAACCAACGCAAGCTCAAGACGTAGCACCCACCAGCTACATCTTCGCATGCAAGGAAGTGTGTTCATATTATGGGCAAAAAAAGGATTCGCCCCCCTGACTACTGGTGCGTGACAGTCGGGACCCACCTAGTCGAAGCATACGTAGCGTTCTCATTCTAGTCGCGAACGTGTACGTACATACTTCGTAGTAGAGGCGCGCACGTAGCACGACATAGCATGTACACGTACGTACAGCGGCCAGGGTGCAAAAAAGTAAATACGGCCACATACGTACATACGGGCGGGGTCTCGAATGCCTACTCGCGCATACGTACGGCCAGGGCTCGTGTACATGGCTGGGTTGGAACGGAGAAACTGTGTCGTCGTCGTGTTCATGGGGAGGCAATCGGCTAGGTCGGAACGGAATGCGTTGTCGTCTTCATCGGGAGGGCTTGGACAGAACAGCCGATGGAAACGAGGCCTGGGTACCGCGGAACAGAGGAAATGGCCTTGTGTTCAACCGGCCACGGTCGAAACAGGATCTTGTTCATTGGGAGGGGTCTGGCGTACCGCAAAATGGAGGAAATGGACTTCTGTTGGACCTCCTACGGTCGAAACGGGGTCCTGTTGATCGGGAGGGGTGTGGCGTACCGCAAAACGAAGGAAACGGACTTGTGTTGGAGCGCTACGGTCGAAACGGGGGTCCTGTTCATCGGGAGGGGTGTGGCCTACCGCAAAACGGGACTCCACGGGATACTATTTGATACGTCCATTTTGCATCATGCTTTTATATCAATATTTATTGCATTATTGGCTGTTATTACACAACTCCAAAAGTCCTGAAACTCCAAGGAAGTTATTTTTGGAATTAATAAAAAATATTGAGCGAAGAAAATACCAGAGGAGGGGCCACCCACCGTCCACGAGGGTGGGGGCGCGCCCTACCCCCTGGGCGCGCCCCCTTCCTCGTGGGCCATCTAGCAGGCCTCAGGTGCCCATCTTCTGCTATATGAAGTCTTTTACCCTGGAAAAAATCATAAGCAAGCTTTTGGGACGAAACACCGCCGCCACGAGGCGGAACCTTGGCGGAACCAATCTAGGGCTCCGGCGGAGCTGTTCTGCCGGGGAAACATCCCTCCGGGAAGGGGAAATCATCACCATCATCATCACCATCGATCCTCTCATCGGAAGGGGGTCAATCTCCATCAACATCTTCACCAGCACCATCTCCCCTAAAACCCTAGTTCATCTCTTGTATCCAATCTTTGTCCAGAAACCTCAGATTGGTACCTGTGGGTTGCTAGTAGTGTTGATTACTCCTTGTAGTTGATGCTAGTTGGTTTATTCGGTGGAAGATCATATCTTCAGATCCTATATGCATATTAATACCCCTCTGATTATGAACATGAATATGATTTGTGAGTAGTTACATTTGTTCCTGAGCACATGGGAGAAGTCTTGCTATAAGTAGTCATGTGAAATTGGTATTCGTTCGATATTTTGATGAGATGTATGTTGTCTCTCCTCTAGTGGTGTTATGTGAACGTCGACTACATGACACTTCACCATTGTTTGGGCCTAGAGGAAGGAATTGGGAAGTAATAAGTAGATGATGGGTTGCTAGAGTGACAGAAGCTTAAACCCTAGTTTATGGGTTGCTTCGTAAGGGGCTGATTTGGATCCATATGTTTCATGTTGTGGTTAGGTTTACCTTAATTCTTCTTTCGTAGTTGCGGATGCTTGCGAGAGTAGTTAATCATAAGTGGGATGCTTGTCCAAGAAAGTGCAGTACCCAAGCACCGATCCACCCACATACCAAATTAGCAAAGTAACGAACGCGAATCATATGAGCGTGATGAAAACTAGCTTGATGATAATTCCCATGTGTCCTCGGGGGCGCTTTTCTCTATATAAGAGTTTGTCCAGGCTTGTCCTTTGCTACAAAAAGGATTGGGACACTTTGCTGCACCTTATTTACTTTTGTTACTTGTTACCCGTTACGAATTACCCTATCACAAAACTATCTATTACCGATAATTTTAGTGCTTGCAGAGAATACCTTACTGAAAACCGCTTGTCATTTCCTTCTGCTCCTCGTTGGGTTTGACACTCTTACTTATCGAAAGGACTATGATAGATCCCCTACACTTGTGGGTCATCAAGACTCTTTTTTGGCGCCATTGCCGGGGAGTGAAGCGCCTTTGGTAAGTGGAACTTGGTAAGAAAAAATTTATATAGTGTGCTGAAATTTACTGTCACTTGTTACTATGGAAAGTAACCCTTTGAGGGGTTTGTTCGGGGTATCTTCACCCCAACCAGTAGAGTAAAGAGTTGCACCTCAACCTACTGAACCTACTGAAAATATTTACTTTGAAATTCCTTCGGGTATGGTAGAGAAACTACTAGCTAATCCTTTTATAGGAGATGGAACATTGCATCCCGATCAGCCCCTAATCTATGTGGATGAAGTTTGTGGATTATTTTAGCTTGCAGGTATGCCCGAGGATGTTATCAAGAAGAAGGTCTTCCCTTTATCTTTGAAGGGAAAGGCATTGACATGGTTTAGGCTATGTGATGATATGGGATCATGGAACTACAACCGATTGAAATTGGAATTTCATCAGAAGTTTTATCCTATGCATCTTGTACATCGTGATCGTAATTATATATATATAGGCCTCATGAAGGAGAAAGCATCGCTCAAGCTTGAGGGAGACTTAACTCAATATTATATTCATTCCCCAATCATGAGCTCGCAATAGAAATTATTATTCAAAAGTTTTATGCTCGGCTTTCTCTCAATAATCGCTCCATGCTCGATACTTCTTGTACTGGATCTTTTATGATGAAGACTATTGAATTCAAATAGGATTTATTGGAAAGAATTAAACGCAACTCTGATGATTGGGATCTCGATGAAGTTAAGGAGTTAGGTATAACACCTAAGTTTGATTGTGTTAAATCTTTTATGGATCCCGATGCTTTTTGTGAATTTAGCACTAAATATGGAGTTGATTCCGAGATAGTAGCTTCTTTCTGTGAATCATTTGCTACTCATGTTGACCTCCCTAAGGAGAAGTGGTTTAAATATAATCCTCCCATTGAAGTAAAAGTAGTTACACCTATTAAAGTTGAAGAAAAGACTATCACTTATAATGATCCTATTGTTCCTACTACCTATATTGAGAAAACACATTTCCCTGCTAGAATGAAGGATCATGCTAAAGCTTCAAATGTGGTTCGTAAGAGTAATACTAGAGCACCTACACCACCTGAGAAAATTAAATTCGAACCTAGTATTGCTATGGTTAAAGATCTCTTGGCTGATAATATTGATGGGCATGTTATTTACTTCTGTGATGAAGCTGCTAGAATTTCTAGACCCGATACTAAAAATAAACATAGACCTGTTGTAGGCATGCCTATTATTTCTGTTAAAATAGGAGATCATTGTTATCTTGGCTTATGTGATATGGGTGCTAGTGCAAGTGCAATACCTCATTCCTTATACAAAGAGATTATGCATGATATTGCACCTGCTGAGATAGAAGAAATTGATGTTAAAATTAAGCTTGCCAATAGAGATACTATTTCACCAGTTGGGATTGTTAGAGATGTTGAAATCCTGTGTGGGAAAGTTAAATATCCTGTTGATTTTCTTGTTCTTGGTTCCCCCCAAGATAGCTTTTGTCCCATCATATTTGGTAGACCGTTCTTGAATACTGTTAATGCTAGGATAGACTGCAAAAAGTATGTTATTACTATTGGTTTGGGGGATATGTCTCATGAGTTTAATTTTGCTAAATTTCGTAGACAGCCCCATAATAAAGAATTGCCTAGTAAAGATGAAATTATTGGTCTTGCTTCTATTGCCATGCCTCCTAATGATCCTTTAGAACAATATTTGCTAGACCATGAAAATGATATGTTTATGAAGGAAAGAAGGGAGAGATATATGAAGTATTCTTTAAATAGGGACCTATTTTGAAACACAACTTGCCTGTTGAAATTCTAGGGGATCCTCCACCACCCAAGGGTGATCCCGTGTTTGAGCTTAAACCACTACTTGATACTCTTAAATATGCTTATCTTGATGAAAATAAGATATATCCTGTTATTATTAGTGCTAACCTTTCAGAGTAGGAAGAGGAGAAATTATTGAAAACACTGAAGAAGCATCGCGCTGCTATTGTATATACTCTTGATGATCTTAAGGGCATTAGTCCCACTCTATGCCAACACAAAATAAAGTTGGAGAAATACGCCAAACCAGTTGTTGATCACCAACGATGGTTAAATCCTAAGATGAAAGAAGTGGTAAGAAAACAAATACTAAAGCTTTTGGAGGCGGGTATAATTTATCCTGTTGCTGGTAGTCAGTGGGTAAGTCCTGTCCATTGTGTCCCTAAGAAGGGAGGTATTACTGTTGTTCCTAATGATAAAGATGAATTGATCCCACAAAGAATTGTTACAGGTTATAGGATGCTAATTGATTTCCGCAAATTAAATAAAGCTACTAGAAAAGATCATTACCCTTTACCTTTTATTGATCAAATGCTAGAAAGATTATCCAGACATACACATTTTTGCTTTCTAGATGGTTACTCCGGTTTCTCTCAAATACCTGTGTCAAAAGAGGATCAAGAAAAGACCACTTTTACTTGTCCTTTTGGTACTTTTTCTTATAGATGTACGCCTTTTGGTTTATGTAATGCAGCTGCTACCTTTCAAATATGCATGATGGCTATATTCTCTAACTTCTGTGAAAAGATTGTTGAGGTTTTCATGGATTATTTCTCCGTTTATGGATCTTCTTTTGATGATTGCTTGAGCAACCTTGATCGAGTTTTGCAGAGATGTGAAGAAACTAATCTTGTCTTGAATTGGGAAAAGTTCCACTTTATGGTTAATGAAGGTATTGTCTTCGGGCATAAAATTTCTGGAAGAGGTATTGAAGTTGATAAAGCTAAAGTTGATGCTATTGAAAAGATGTCGTGTCCTAAAGACATTAAAGGTATAAGAAGTTTCCTTGGTCATGTCGGTTTTTATAGGAGGTTCATTAAGGACTTCTCTAAAATCTCTAGGCCTCTGACTAATCTCTTACAAAAAGATATTCCTTTTGTCTTCGTTGATAATTGTGTAGAAGCATTTGAAATACTTAAGAAAGCTTTGATTTCTGCACCTATTGTTCAGCCACCTGATTGGAATTTACCCTTTGAAATTATGTGTGATGCTAGTGATTATGCCATAGGTGCTGGTCTAGGACAAAGAGTTGATAAGAAACTAAATGTTATTCAATATGCTAGTAAAACTCTAGACAGTGCCCAGAAAAATTAGGCTACTACTAAAAAATAATTTTTAGCAGTTGTATTTGCTTGTGATAAGTTTAGACCTTATATCATTGACTCTAAAGTCTGTTCACACTGATCATGCTGCTATTAAATATCTTATGGAAAAGAAAGATGCTAAACCTAGACTTATTAGATGGGTTCTCCTACTACAAGAATTTGATTTGCATATTATTGGTAGAAAGGGAGCTGAGAACCCCATTGCAGACAACTTGTCTAGGTTAGAGAATGTTCTTGATGACCCACTACCTATTGATGATAGCTTCCCTGATGAACAATTAGCTGTCATAAATGCTTCTCATACTGCTCCATGGTATGCTGAATATGCTAATTACATTGTTGCTAAATTTATACCACTTAGTTTCACATACCAGCAAAAGAAAAAGTTTTTCTATGATTTAAGACATTACTTATGGGATGACCCACACCTTTATAAAGAAGGAGTAGATGGTGTTATTGGACGTTGTGTACCTGAGCATGAACAGGAACAGATCCTACGCAAGTGTCACTCCGAGGCTTATGGAGAACACCACGCTGGAGATAGAACTGGGTATAAGGTATTGCAATCCAGTTTTTATTGGCCTACTCTCTTCAAGGATGCCCGTAAGTTTGTCTTGTCTTGCGATGAATGTCAAAGAATTGTTAACATTAGTAGACGTCAAGAAATGCCTATGAATTATTCACTTGTTATTGAACCATTTGATGTTTGGGGCTTTGATTATATGGGACCGTTTCCTTCCTCTAATGGGTATACACATATTTTAGTTGTTGTTGATTATGTTACTAAGTGGGTAGAAGCTATTCCAACTAGTAGTGTTGATCATAACACTTCTATTAAGATGCTTAAAGAAGTTTTTTTTCCGAGGTTTGGAGTCCCTAGATGCCTAATGACTGATGGTGGTTCACATTTTATTCATGGTGCTTTTCGTAAAATGCTTGCTAAGTATGATGTTAATCACAGAATTGCATCTCCATACCACCCATAGTCTAGTGGCCAAGTAGAACTGAGTAAAAGAGAGCTTAAATTGATTTTGCAAAAGACTGTTAATAGATCTAGAAAGAATTGGTCCAAGAAACTTGATGATGCATTATGGCCTTATAGAACTGCATATAAAAATCCTATGGGTATGTCTCCATATAAAATGGTTTATGGAAAAGCATGTCACTTACCTCCCGAACTAGAACATAAGGCATATGGGCCATTAAAGAGCTCAATTATGATTTCAAACTTGCCGGTGAGAAGAGGTTATTTGACATTAGCTCACTTGATGAATGGAGAACTCAAGCATATGAGAATGCCAAACTGTTTACAGAAAAAGTTAAAAGATGGCATGACAAAAGGATACAAAAGTGTGAGTTTAGATTAGGTGATTATGTGTTGCTTTTCAACTCTCGTTTACGATTTTTTGCAGGAAAACTCCTCTCTAAATGGGAAGGTCCTTACGTCATCGGGGAGGTCTATCATTCCGGTGCCATAAAAATCAACAACTTCGAAGGCACAAATCCGAAGGTGGTGAACGGTCAAAGGATCAAACATTATATCTCAGGTAATTCCATAAATGTTGAAACCAATGTAATTGAAACCGTAACCCCGGAGGAATACATAAGGGACACTTTCTAGAATGTTTTAGACTCCAAAAAGGAATAGGTAGGTACGGTAAGTAAATCGACACCAAAACAGTTCTAATGGCAATTTCTCTCCGCTTTGGAATATTTAAGAAAATAGGAAAATAAGTAGTCCAGGAAGGAAACGAGGCGTCCACAAGGGTGGAGGGCGCACCCCACCCCCTGGGCATGCCCCCTGCCTCGTGGGCACCTTGTTTGCTCTCCGGACTCCGTTTTCTTGCACGATACTTCTTGTGGTCTGTAAAAATTCATTATATAATCTCCCGAAGGTTTTGACCACCGTACCACGACGAAATCCTATGTGTTTTTTTTGAGTTGTTTCTGCCACAGATTAGAGCAATATGTCGTCCCAGGATTCGGAGGGAGAAAGCTATGTGGCCGATTACCTTGCAGACCCTAAGGTCTACGGGGACTTGGAGCATTATGGTTGGACCACTGAGAAAGAAGAAGAGTACGAGCCTAAGGGAAAGGAGGAGACGAGCTCAGATGAAGATGAAGTCCCATTACCTCAACCTGGGGACATGCATGTGGAGTTCAAAAAGTCAAGCCTCCCTGACAGAGCAAAGAAACCTAAGATCGAGTTTATCCCTTTTTGTCTCTTGCAGGAGAACAAACAGGAACTATTCAAAAGGATATTAAGCCTTGAGCAGAAGATCAATGATCTAAGGGAGCAAAATTCCATCCTCAAGCGCAAATTAAGGAAGAAGCCTACATCATCAACAACTCCATCATCATCACCTCCGAAGAAGGAGACATAATCACATGGGTATGGGCACTCCCCTTGGCAACTGACAAGCTTGGGGGAGGTGCCCCGGTATCGTATCACCATCACACTCCTATCTTTACCATTTTTCTTAGTTTAATCCTTTTGGTAATATCTTGATCTAGTAGAATAAAGTTTTAGAATGATCTAGTTTTGAGTTTTGCTTTATGATTCCTCTATGTAATTGAGTCCATGAGCTATATAAAATAAAGATTAGTCTTGAGTCAAGGGCTTTGCTATCTTGCTATGATCTTGAGGGAATAAAAGAAAAAGAAAGAATAAGAAGAAATAAAGAGATCATATGTATCTTATGGAGAGTAATGACTTCACATATTGAGAGTATGATGAATAAAAGTTGTTGAGAGTTGACAAACATAGTTTTGGTCATCGTTGCAATTAATAGGAAGTAATAAAGAAAGAGAGGTTTTCACATATAAAAATACACATCTTTTATGATTGTGAGCACTCATTAAAATATGACATGCTAAAGAGTTGATGTTGGACAAGGAAGACAACGTAATGGGTTATGTTTTCTTATATCCTAAATAAAGTATATTGTCATGGATCATCCAACATGTTGAGCTTGCCTTTCCCTCTCATGCTAGCTAAATTCTTTGCACCAAGTAGAGATACTACTTGCGCTTCCAAAATATCCTTAAACCTGGTTTTGCCATGAGAGTCCACCATATCTACCTATGGATTGAGTAAGATCCTTCAAGTAAGTTGTCATGTTGCACGCAATAAAAATTGCTCTCTGAATATGTATGATTTATTAGTGAGGAGAAAATAAGCTTTATACGATCTTGTGATGTGGAAGCAATAAAAGTGATGCACTACATAATAAAGGTCCATATCACAAGTGGCAATATAAAGTGATGTTCTTTTGCATTAAGATTTAGTGCATCCAACCATAAAAGCACATGACAACATCTGCTTCCCTCTGCGAAGGGCCTATCTTTTACTTTTGTCTTATACCTTTTACAAGAGTCATGGTGATCTTCACCTTTCCTTTTTAAATTTTATCCTTTGGCAAGCACATTGTGTTGGAAAGATCCTGATATATATATATATATATATATATATATATATATATATATATATATATATATATCCAATTGGATGTAAGTTAGCATGAACTATTATTGTTGACATTACCCTTGAGGTAAAACGTTGGGAGGCAACACTATAAGCATGTGGTGTGTGTGTGTGTGTGTGTCTGTTGATGTTAGAAGAATGATCATGATGCCCTCATGTCCGTATTTTATTTTATCGACACCTCTATCTCTAAACATGTGGACATATTTTTCGTTATCGGCTTTCGCTTGAGGACAAGCGAGGTCTAAGCTTGGGGGAGTTGATACGTCCATTTTGCATCATGCTTTTATATCAATATTTATTGCATTATGGGATGTTATTACACGTTATGTCACGATACTTATGCCAATTCTCTCTTATTTTTCAAGGGTTACATGAAGAGGGAGAAGGTCGGCAGCTGGAATTCTGGGCTGGAAAAGGAGCAAATATTAGAGACCTATTCTGCACAACTCCAAAAGTCCTGAAACTCCACGGAAGTTGTTTTTTGAATTAATAAAAAGTACTGAGCGAAGAAAATACCAGAGGGGGCCAACCACCGGCCACGAGGGTGGGGGCGCGCCCTACCCCCCTGGGCGCGCCCCCTGCCTCGTGGGCCCCCTGGTAGGCCTCCGGTGCCCATCTTCTGCTATATGAAGTCTTTTACCATGGAAAAAATCATAAGCAAGCTTTCAGGATGAAACACCGCCGCCACGAGGCGGAACGAATCTAGGGCTCCAGCGGAGCTGTTCTGCCGGGAAAACATCCGTCCGGGAAAGGGAAATCATCACCATCGTCATCACCATCGATCCTCTCATCGGGAGGGGGGTCAATCTCCATCAACATCTTCACCAGCAGCATCTCCCCTAAAACCCTAGTTCATCTCGTGCATCCAATCTTTGTCCCAAAACCTCAGATTGGTACCTGTGGGTTGCTAGTAGTGTTGATTACTCCTTGTAGTTGATGCTAGTTGGTTTATTCGGTGGAACATCAGATGTTCAGATCCTATATACATATTAGTACCCCTCTGTTTATGAACATGAATATGATTTGTGAGTAGTTACGTTTGTTCCTGAGGACATGGGAGAAGTCTTGCTATAAGTAGTCATGTGAATTTGGTATTCGTTCGATATTTTGATGAGATGTATGTTGTCTCTCCTCTAGTGGTGTTATGTGAACGTCGACTACATGATACTTCACCATTGTTTGGGCCTAGAGAAGGCATTGGGAAGTAATAACTAGATGATGGGTTGCTAGAGTGATAGAAGCTTAAACCCTAGTTTATGCGTTGCTTCGTAAGGGGCTGATTTGAATCCATATGTTTCATGCTATGGTTAGGTTTACCTTAATTCTTCTTTTGTAGTTGCAGATGCTTGCGAGAGTAGTTAATCATAAGTGGGATGCTTGTCCAAGAAAGGGCAGTACCCAAGCACCGGTGCACCCACATACCAAATTATCAAAGTAACGGACGTGAATCATATGAGCGTGATGAAAACTAGCTTGACGATAATTCCCATGTGTCCTCGGGAGCGCTTTTCTCTATATAAGAGTTTGTCCAGGCTTGTCCTTTGCTACAAAAAGGATTGGGCCACCTTGCTGCACCTTATTTACTTTTGTTACTTGTTACCCGTTAAGAATTACCGTATCACAAAACTATCTGTTACCGATAATTTCAGTGCTTGTAGAGAATACCTTACCGAAAACCACTTGTCATTTCCTTATGCTCCTCATTGGGTTCGACACTCTTACTTATCGAAAGGACTACAATAGATCCCCTACACTTGTGGGTCATCACTATTCATCTCCACCGTCGACCTCCTCCAGCCTCCACTGGCTACCGTTCATCCACCGTCAACCTCCTCTAGCCTCCACCTGCGACTGTTCATCCACAGGCTCTTGTTCATCCAGCCTCCACCGCGCGCTACTCCACCGGATATTGTTCAACCAGCCCTCCCCATGGGCTACTATTCAACCACCCCTCCAGGGGCTACTATTCATCCAGCCCTCCACCGGCTACTGTTCAACCAGCCCTCCACGGGGTCGTCCTGTTCATCCTGCCCTCCACGAGGTCCTGTTAGTCCACCCCCAACCAGCCCTATCAGGGTCCTATTCATCCAGAGGCAACACCATGGGGTCCTGTTCATCCACCCCCACCGGGAACTGTTCATCCAAACCCCCCAACAACGCTCACTGTTCATCAAGGGAAGGAGGCGGCAGGGCGTTCGATCGACTTCAGTTAGCAGCAATAGCGAAAGAATCACTTGGGTTCAGTAACGTAGCTAGTGCAATCGCTCGGGTTCAGTTAGAGCCGAACGCATCTCCCAGGTTCAGTTAGAGCCCAACGCCTCGCACACACGCGCGTACGTGTACAAGAGAAACGTGCATCGCTCGGCCCCCGACCACCCACCGTAACCGGGAACTCCCCGAAATCTTCCTCGCCCTCGCTTCTACCACGGTTTTTTCCGTCATGGATGTCCCAAAGAATGTCATGCCGCTGCGTCTCCGGCCCGCCCAGGACGAATGGACCATTTTCTGTCATGATTTTTTTTCATAGAAGTAGGAGCCCACCACATCTATGATGATATCGGGTTTTGTCACAATTATCGTCATAGAAGTGTCATAAGTATGACAGAAAAAATTGCGTTGGGCTCAAAATGTCACGGATGTGTCTTTTTTTTGTAGTGCCACCTGGTGCACCTCCCTCAGGTATTATTTGCACCAGAAATTCATAAATATTCAGAAAAAAATCGTGTTAGGTTTTCAGAGCCTTTTATTTTTGGGTCATTTTTTATTGCACAGAAAAAGCAGAAAATAGAAAAGGCATGGCATTTTATTTTATTTGACTATTAAAAACAGAAAAACAAACGGTAAGGACAGAAGGTAGTGCTTACTAAATTCATCAACTTCATACCTCTCAAAAATGATCCATTAATAAGGTTGATCAAGTCTTATTAACAACCACTTTTGATTAGCATGAAACCGAAGAACTTTCGTAAATCACTAAGTTACCTCAATGGGGATATGAATGTCCCCAACAATAAGCATTTCATATTTCTTTTTGACAGTAGGTAGAGGTAGTTGAAAACTTCCAATAGTGATTGTCAGAGATTTTTCAATAACATTAATACCATTCACTTGGAATTGTTTCTTCGGAAAGTGCACCGTATGCTCATTACCATTGATATGAAAAGTGACCTTGCTTTTATTGCAATCAATAACAGCCCCTGCGGTATTCAAGAAGGGTCTACCAAGGATAATTGACATGTTTTTATCCTCGGGCATCTCAAGTATAACAAAGTCAGTCAAAATAGTAACATTAGCAACAACAACGGGCACATCCTCACAAATAATGATAGGTATGGCAGTTGATTTATCAGCCATTTGCAATGATATTTCAGTAGGTGTGAGTTTATTCAAATCAAGTCTTTTATATAAAGAGGAAGGGGTATAACACTAACGCTGGTTCCCAAATCACATAAAGCAGTTTTCATATAATTTCTTTTAATGGAGCAAGGTATAGTTGGTATTCCCGGATCTCCAAGTGTTTTAGGTACTCCATCTTTGAAAGTGTAATTAGCAAGCATAGTGGAGATTTCATCTTCTGGTATTTTTCTCTTATTAGAGATGATGTCTTTCATGTACTTTGCATAAGGAGGAATTTTCAAGATATCAGTCAAGCGTGTGCGCAAAAGGACAGGCCTAATCATTTCAGCAAAGCGTTCAAATTCTTCATCATCTTTCTTTTTAGTTGACTTAGGTGGAAAGGGCATAGGTGTTTGAACCCATGGTTTTCTTTCCTTTCCATGTTTTCTAGCAACAAAGTCTCTTTTGTCATATCGTTTATTCTTAGGTTGTGGGTTATCAAGATCAATAGCTGGATCTATCTCAACATCATTATCTGGTTCTTTATCATTAGGTTGAGTGTTTTCATGAACCTCATCATTACCTTTTTCAATATCACAAGGTGAGTGTTCATTACCAGATTGAGTTTCTGCATTAGAGATAGAAACTTCATTATCATTAAGAGGAGGTTTTTCTTTTCAGGTTCACTAGAAGCAGGCAAAGTCTTATCATTTTTCTTCTTCTTTTTATTTTTAGAAGAACTAGGTGTAGTGGTGTTGTTCCTTTGAAAATCTTGTTCAATTCTCTTTGGGTGTCCCTCAGGATAAAGTGGTTCCTGAGTCATTTTACCTCCTCTAGTTGCTACTCTAACAGCAAAGTCACTTATATTATTGTTCATTTCATCAAGTAACTCTCTTTGAGATTTAGCAACTTGTTCTAATTGAGTTTGAACCATAGAGGCATGTTTTCCTACACCTCTAACATCATTTGAGATTCTAAATAACAAGTCACTTAAGCGAGCAATCATATCAGAGTTGTATTTCAATTGTTTCATGACATTTGCATTGAAGTGATCTTGCTTTCTAATGTAATTATCAAACTCATAATGGCATCGACTAGGAGGTTTATTCTGAGGATCATCACTAGCATTGAATTTCATTAAAGATTTTACCTCTACCACCTTGGTGGGTGGTGGTGCTTCAAGCCCATGTATTTCTTTGATAGGTGGTAAATTTTTAACATCCTCGGCCTTAATACCTTTTTCCTTCATAGATTTCTTTGCCTCTTGCATATCTTCAGGACAGAGATATAAGATACCCCTCTTCTTTGGAGTGGGCTTAATAGGTGCTTCAGGAGGAGTCCAATCATCATAATTTTTCAATATGTTATTCAATAATTCCTCAGCTTGTTCAATGGTTTGTTCCCTGAAAACACAACCAGCACAACTATCTAGGAAGTCCCTAGAAGCATCGGCTAGTCCATTATAGAAGATATCAAGTATTTCATTTTTCTTAAGAGGATGATCAGGCAAAGCATTAAGCAATTGGAGAAGCCTCCCCCAAGCTAGTGGGAGACTCTCTTCTTCAACTTGCACAAAGTTAAATATTTCCTGCAAGGCAGCTTGTTTCTTATGAGCAGGGAAATATTTTTCAGAGAAGTAATAGATCATATCCTGGGGACTACGCACACATCCAGGAGCAAAAGTATTGTACCAAGATTTAGCATCACCCTTTAATGAGAATGGAAATAACTTGAGAATATAGTAATAGCGAATCTTCTCATCATGAGCAAAAAGGGTAGCTATATCATTCAACTTAGTAAGATGTGCCACAATAGTTTCAGTTTCATAACCATGGAAAGGATCTGATTCAACCAAAGTGATCAGCTCTGGGTCGACAGAGAATTCATAATCCTTATCAGGAATAACAATAGGTGAAGTAGCAAACTCAGGATCATATTTCATTTTAGCATTCAGAGATCTTTCTTTATACTTGCATAATAATTTCTCTAGATCATCTCTATCCTTACAAGCAAGAATATCTCTAGTTGCCTCCTCACTCATAGTATAACCTTCCGGTACCTTCAGCAATTCATATCTAGGAGGACTAGTTCTAGTAGGTGTTTCAGTAGTTTCAGTTTCAAGTTCATCATCAGATTCAACAATATCATGTTGTCTTACTCTAGCACTTTGTTCCTCAAGAAATTCACCTAGTGGCACATCCTCAGGCAAGGTACTAGCATCATCATGAGCAGCATTCATAGCAGAAGTAGCATCATCAATAACTTGCGACATATCAGAATTAATAGCATGTTGTGGTGTTGCAACTTTACTTATAACAGAAGGTGAATCTAAAGCAGAACTTGATGGAAGTTCCTTACCTCCCCTTGTCTTTGAGGGAAAATCGTAGTCTTAGCATCCTTCAGATTCTCATAGTGATAATATGATAATAATCCCAAGTGACTCAACAAATATAGCTATGCTCCCCGGCAACGGTGCCAGAAAAAGGTCTCGATAACCCACAAGTATAGGGGGTCGCAACAGTTTTCGAGGGTAGAGTATTCAACCCAAATTTATAGATTCGACACAAGGGGAGCCAAAGAATATTTGAAGGTATTAGTGATGTCTACTACACAACCTTCTTCTTGTAGACATTGTTGGGCCTCCAAGTGCAGAGATTTGTAGGACAGTAGCAAATTTCCCTCAAGTGGATGACCTAAGGTTTATCAATCCATGGGAGGCATAGGATGAAGATGGTCTCTCTCAAACAACCCTGCAACCAAATAACAAAGAGTCTCTTGTGTCCCCAACACACCCAATACAAAGGTAAATTGTATAGGTGCACTAGTTCGACAAAGAGATGGTGATACAAGTGCAATATGGATGATAGATATAGGTTTTTGTAATCCGAAATTATAAAAACAGCAAGGTAACTAATGATAAAAGTGAGCGTAAACGGTATTGCAATGCTAGGAAACAAGGCCTAGGGTTCATACTTTCACTAATGCAACTTCTCTCAACAATAATAACATAACTGGATCATATAACTATCCCTCAACATGCAACAAAGAGTCACTCCAAAGTCACTAATAGCAGAGAACAAACGAAGATATTATTGTAGGGTACGAAACCACCTCAAAGTTACCCTTTCTGATCCATCTATTCAAGAGTTCGTAATAAAATAACATGAAGCTATTCTTTCCGTTCGATATATCATAGAGTTTGTACTAGAATAACACCTTAAGACACAAATCAACCAAAACCCTAGTGTCACCTAGATACTCCAATGTCGCCTTAACTATCCGTGGGCATGATTATATGATATGCATCACACAATCTCAGATTCATCTATTCAACCAACACAAAGTACTTCAAAGAGTTCCCACAAAGTTTCTACCGAAGAGTCAAGATGAAAACGTGTGCCAACCCCTATTCATAGATTCCCAAGGTCACGGAACCCGCAAGTTGATCACCAAAACATACATCAAGTGAATCAATAGAATACCTCATTGTCACCACGGGTATCCCACGCAAGACATACATCAAGTGTTCTCAAATCCTTAAAGACACAATCCGATAAGATAACTTCAAAGGGAAAACTCAATCCATTACAAGAGAGTAGAGGGGGCGAAACATCATAAGATCCAACTATGATAGCAAAGCTTGCGATACATCAAGATTGTGCCAAATCAAGAACACGAGAGAGAGAGAGAGAGAGATCAAACACATAGCTACTAGTACATACCCTCAGCCCCGAGGGTGAACTACTCCCTCCTCGTCATGGACAGTGCCGAGATGATGAAGATGGCCATCGATGAGGGATACCCCCTCCGACAGGGTGCCGGAACAGGGTCCCGATTGGTTTTTGGTGGCTACAGAGGCTTGCGGCGGCGGAACTCCCGATATATTGTGTTCCTCGATGTTTTTAGGGTATATGGATATATATATAGGCGAAAGAAGTCAGTCAGGGGAGCCGAGAGGGGCCCATGAGGGTGGGAGGCCCGCCTAGGGAGGTAGGGCACGCCTCCCTGCCTCATGGCCACCTCGAAGCTGCCCTGACGTCTACTCCAAGTCTCCTGGATTGCTTCCGTTCCAAAAATAACTCTCCCGAAGGTTTCATTCCGTTTAAACTCCGTTTGATATTCCTTTTCTGCGAAACACTGAAATAGGCAAGAAAACGACAATTTGGGCTGGGCCTCCGGTTAATAGGTTAGTCCCAAAATAATACAAAAGTGTATAATAAAGCCCATAGACGTCCAAAACAGATAATATAATAGCATGAATACTTCATAAATTATAGATATGTTGGAGACGTATCAGCATCCCCAAGCTTAATTCCTGCTCGTCCTCGAGTAGGTAAATGATAAAAGAAATAATTTATGAAGTGTGAATGCTAGCAGGTGCATAAGTTTGATCAATGATAATTTCAATCACCTTTTATAGCATCATTATATGTCATAACAGTAGCTTATCTCATAAAACTTCTCATGATCAAGTAACAAGCTATTCAAACGTTAAAGCATAGACCATGAACTTTCTTGAAAACTAGCAAACTATGTTCTCAGTCATCAAAGAATTGCAATTCATCTTATTTTCAGGAAGGGTCTATGTAAGAGCTTTGATTTAGCAAATCCCACATACTCAACTATCATATAGTCTTCCATGATTGCTACCACTCAAAGCATATTTTTAAAACAAATAGCATCGATCGAACACAGAGAAAGATAGGGGCTTAATGTTTCGCCTCACAACATACTTATCATATAGATAATTGTCAACAGTAATAATTCATGATCAAATATATTTGAATGGCCATATATGCTTAGATCTTTCCCCATCACACGATGCTTGCCAACTAAAGAGTAGGTTGGAATAAGAAGGAATACTACTGACTCTTGCATAAAAATAAAAGATAGGCCCTTCGCAGAGGGAAGCAGGGATATGCAGAGGTGCCAGAGCTTGAAGATTTTAAACATAGATGAAAATAATTTTGAGAGGTATGCTTTCATTGTCAACATAACAACCAAGGGTTCCCAGTTTCTTCCATACTACATACATTATAGGCGGTTCCCAAACAGAATGGTAAAGTTTTTACTCCCCCTCCACCAACAATCATCAATCTGTGGCTTGCCTGAAACAACGGGTGCCTCCAACTAACAACAATCCTGGGGGAGTTTTGTTTGCAATTATTTTGATTTGATTTTGATCTTTTGATCATGGGACTGGGCATCCCAGTTACCAGCCATTTTTCTCATGAATGATAAGCGGAGTCCAATCATCGTGAGAATAACCCACCTAGCATGGAAGATACCGACAGCCCCTAGTCGCTACATGAGCAATTCGGGCATACAAAACAGATTATTATTTGAAGGTTTAGAGTTTGGCACATGCAAATTTACTTGGAACGGCAGGTAAATACCGCATATAGGTAGGTATGGTGGACACTCATGGAAGAAACTTGGTTCAAGGGATTTGGATGCACAAGAAGTATTCCCGCTTAGTACAGATATTTTGGCTAGCAAACGATTCTAAATAGCAAGCACCACATGTTGGAGGATCTATAACAATATAACTTCTATACAAATATACCCAAGCATAACTCATTATGTTGTCTTCCTTGTCCAACTTCAACTAATTTGCTCAAGTTTGAAAATAATTAATGGGGCTCACAATCATAGAAGATGTCCAAGATAGTATATCTATATGTGAAATCTCTCTTCCTTCAATATTCTTTCATTAATTGTTCAAATGACCAATAAATTTACCACCTCTACTTCTTATAAGTGGAGTCATTATTCCCCTGGGATAAGCATATGAAACATATATAATTTCAGATTTATGATATTCAACTCATTCAACCATTTACTCATAGGATATAAGTGAAGCACACAAGTAAATGACAAACTACTCCAAAAAGATATACATGAAGATCAATGATTAGTTAAATAATTAAGTAGCTATGTGAAGACTCTCTCTCAATTAAGAATTTCAGATCTTGGTATTTTATTCCAACAGCAAGAAAAACAAAAGAAAATAAAATGATGCTCCAAGCAAAACACATATCATGTGGTGAATAAAAATATAGCTCCAAGTAAAGTTACCGATGAACAAAGACGAAAGAGAGGATGCCTTCCGGGGAATCCCCAAGCTTAGGCTCTTGGTTGTCCTTGAATATTAACTTGGGGTGCCTTGGGCATCCCCAAGCTTAGGCTCTTGTCACTCCTTATTCCATAGTCCATCAAATCTTTACCCAAAACTTGAAGACTTCACAACACAACACTCAACAGAAAACTCGTAAGCTCCGTTAGTATAAGAAAATAACTCACCA
This sequence comes from Triticum timopheevii, assembly GCA_963921465.1. Taxonomy (NCBI): domain Eukaryota; kingdom Viridiplantae; phylum Streptophyta; class Magnoliopsida; order Poales; family Poaceae; genus Triticum; species Triticum timopheevii. Next base: position 327,601,404 of record OY997266.1, read on the forward strand.
CTTAGGTACTGTTATGAACTCATTATAAATTCATATTGGTGTAATATCTGCTGTATTCCAACTTCTATATGGTTCATACCCTCCGATACTACTCATAGATTCATCAAAATAAGCAAACAACACATAGAAAACAGAATCTGTCAAAAACAGAACAGTCTATAATAATCTGTATCATTCGAATACTTAGGTAACTCCAAACATCCTACAAAATTAGGAAAACCTGAGAAAATTGTGTTTAAATCTAGATCAAAAAGAATCAGATCAAAATCATGTTTATGTGAATTATTAAAACTAATTTACTGGGTGCAAAAGTTTCTGATTTTCAGCAGGATCAACACAACTATCACCATAAGCTATCCTAAAGGTCTTACTTGGCACTTTATTGAAACAAAAATATAGACATGATTACTACAGTATCACAATCATGTGGACACACAAAAACAGTAAGGGTAAATATTGGGTTGTCTCCCAACAACTGCTTTTCTTTAATGCCTTTCTAGCTAGGCATGATGATGACAATGATGCTCACATAAAAGATAAGAATTGAAACATAAAGAGAGCATCATGAAGAATATGACTAGCATATTTAAGCCTAACCCACTTCCTAGGCATAGGGATTTTGTGAGCAAACAACTTATGGGAACAATAATCAACTAGCATAGGAAGGCAAAACAAGCATAACTTCAAGATTTTAAGCACATAGAGAGGAAACTTGATATTATTGCAATTCCTACAAGCATATGTTCCTCCTTCATAATAACTTTCAGTAGAATCTTGAATGAATTCAACAATATAACCAGCACCTAAAGCATTCTTTTCATGATCTACAAGCATAGAAATTTTATTACTCTCCACATAAGCAAAATTCTTCTTATTCGGAATAGTGGGAGTATCATAAGAGACTCGAATACTATAAATTGTTTCCATATTAAAAGAGTAATGTTTAGAAAAAGGGTAATCATAATCATGACAAGTTTTATAAATATAATCATCACTACTATTTATAGCACAAGTATCAGCACAATAATCATCATAAGTAGCAACTTTGTTCTCATCATAATCAATTGAAACCTCTTCCAAAATAGTGGATTCATCACTAAATAAAGTCATGACCTCTCCAAATCCACTTTCATAAATATCACAATCAGATTCAACATTCTCCAAAATAGTGGGATCATTACTTCCTAAAGTTGAAACTCTTCCAAACCCACTTTCAACAATATAATCATCATAAGTAGGAGGCATGATATCATCATAACAACTTTGCATATCAAAACTTGGGAGGCTAGAAATATCATCTTTATTAAACATATCCTCCCCAAGCTTGGGACAAACATTAATTGCAGCAAATATATTCTCAAACACGTAGCATCCCCAAGCTTGGGCCTTTTCATATCACAAGCATAATCACGCTCATCATTAATAGTATGGATAGCACCAATAGTATAGCAATTATCATCATCACAATGAGTAATAGGAGAAACATCATTTGGGAGGGATACCTTTCTACCTTTGCTTCTCCGTCTTTTCTTTTTCTTCTTCACATCATGTGTGGGTTTAACCCTCTTTTTGAGCTCCTTATTAATGAGATTGGTTGAATAGAAAGCTCCTCCTCGTTACCTGATTCATCATAAGAAATAATAGGAGGATATTGGGAAGTCTCTTCCCTTTCATTAGTATTCTCTTCATCTTCTATTTGCTTTCCTTTCTTTATGTAATTGGCAATATAAGGATATTCAATGCAATTCACCGCACAATACATATAAATTTCCTCTAGATCAATATCAAGGAATTTCTCAAGGTTATATTCTGGAATATGCTTAGTTATACGTTTCATTTCTTCATAACCCAAAAGCAAACTAAGTTCATTATGATGTGTAAGGGAAATCAAGTCATCACAATTTTTGGACACGATTCGATCATGAAACAATTTGCATCGGAGATTTAAATGACCACGTTCATTGCAAAGTTCACAAGTACGGCAAAGAAATTTCAAATTTTCAGCACAAACATCTAGCCTTTCTTGCAACCATTTAGTTTCTAAATACTTATGCCTCTTGCAGAATCTATCTTCTCTATTAGGTGTGTACTTGCAAACTCTATGCACTCCACAAAAATTGGCATGCTTATAAGAGACATTTTCATCATTACTAGTGCAATCATCATTAGTACTATGGATATTCAAAGAGTTCATACTAACAATATTGCAATCATGCTCATCATTCAAAGATTTAGTGCCAAACATTTTATAGACTTCTTCTTCTAGCACTCGAGTACAATTTTCCTTTCCATCATTCTCACGGAAGATATTAAAATGATGAAGCGTATGAGGCAAACTTAATTCCATTTTTTTTGTAGTTTTCTTTTATAAACTAAATTAGTGATAAAACAAGAAACTAAAAGATTCGATTGCAAGATCTAAAGATATACCTTCAAGCACTCACCTCCCCGGCAACGGCGCCAGAAAAGAGCTTGATGTCTACTACACAACCTTCTTCTTGTAGACGTTGTTGGGCCTCCAAGTGCAGAGGTTTGTAGGACAGTAGGAAATTTCCCTCAAGTGGATGACCTAAGGTTTATCAATCCGTGGGAGGCGTAGGATGAATATGGCCTCTCTCAAACAACCCTGCAACCAAATAACAAAGAGGCTCTTGTGTCCCCAACACACCCAATACAATGGTAAATTGTATAGGTGCACTAGTTCGGCGAAGAGATGGTGATACAAGTGCAATATGGATGATAGATATAGGTTTTTGTAATCTAAAATTATAAAAACAACAAGGTAACTAATGATAAAAGTGAGCATAAACGGTATTGCAATGCTAGGAAACAAGGCCTAGGGTTCATACTTTCACTAGTGCAAGTTCTCTCAACAATAATAACATAACTGGATCATATAGCTATCCCTCAACATGCAAAAAAGAGTCACTCCAAAGTCACTAATAGTGTAGAACAAACGAAGAGATTATTATAGGGTACGAAACCACCTCAAAGTTACCCTTTCTGATCGATCTATTCAAGAGTCTGTAGTAAAATAACATGAAGCTATTCTTTCCGTTCGATCTATCATAGAGTTCGTACTAGAATAACACCTTAAGACACAAATCAACCAAAACCCTAATGTCACCTAGATACTCCAATGTCACCTCAAGTATCTGTGGGCAAGATTATACGATATGATCACACAATCTCATATTCATCTATTCAACCAACACAAAGTACTTCAAAGAGTGCCCCAAAGTTTCTACCGAAGAGTCAAGACGAAAACGTGTGCCAACCCCTATGCATAGATTCCCAAGGTCACGGAACCCGCAAGTTGATCACCAAAACATACATCAAGTGCATCAATAGAATACCCCATTGTCACCACGGGTATCCCACGCAAGACATACATCAAGTGTTCTCAAATCCTTAAAGCCTCAATCTGATAAGATAACTTCAAAGGGAAAACTCAATCCATTACAAGAGAATAGAGGGGGAGAAATATCATAAGAACCAATTATAATAGCAAAGCTTGCGATACATCAAGATTGTGCCAAATCAAGAACACAAGAGAGAGATATCAAACACATAGCTACTGGTACATAACCTCAGCCCCGAGGGTGAAGTACTCCCTCCTCGTCATGGAGAGCGCCGGGATGATGAAGATGGCCACCGGTGAGGGATCCCCCTTCGGCAAGGTGCCGGAACAGGGTCCCGATTGGTTTTTGGTGGCTACAGAGGCTTGCGGCGGCGGAACTCCCGATCTATTGTGTTCCTCGATGTTTATAGGGTATATGGATATATATAGGCGAAAGAAGTCGGTCAGGGGAGTCACGAGGGCCCCACGAGGGTGGGGGCGTGGCCAGGGAGGTAGGGCGCGCCTCCCTACCTCGTGGACACCTCGAAGCTGCCCTAACGTCTACTCCAAGTCTCCTGGATTGCTTCCGTTCCAAAAATAACTCTCCCGAAGGTTTGATTCCATTTGGACTCCATTTGATATTCCTTTTCCGTGAAACACTAAAATAGGCAAGAAAACAGCAATTTGGGCTGGCCCTCCGGTTAATAGGTTAGTCCCAAAAAAATATAAAAGTGTATAATAAAGCCCATAAACATCCAAAACAGATAATATAATAGCATGAATACTTCATAAATTATAGATACGTTGGAGACGTATCAATTAGCAGCTGAGTTGTCAATTCAACCACACCTAGAGATTAATTATCTATAGCACAGTAGTATGGTAGTTTTGATGATAGCATCAGTAGTAATGGTAACAGTAACAGTGGTAGCAGTGACGATAGCAGTAGCAACAGTAGTAACTTAGCAAGAACAATATATGATAAATTTGTAGGCATTGGATCGATGACTCGTTGGATGATATTCATCATGAGACAGTTATAACCTAGGGCGATACGGCACTAGCTCCAGTTCATAAATATAATGTAGGCATGTATTCCGTAAATAGTCATACGTGCTTATGGAAAGAACTTGCATGACATCTTTTGTCCTACCCTCCTGTAGCAGCGGGGTCCTATTGGAAACTAAGGGATATTAAGGCCTCCTTTTAATAGAGAACCGGAACAAAGCATTAACACACGGTGAATACATGAACTCCTCAAACTACGGTCATCACCGGGAGTGGTCCCGACTATTGTGACTCCGGGATTGCCGGATTATAACACGTAGTAGGCGACTATAACTTGCAAGATCGTATCTAGAACATGGATATAATGGTGATAACATAAATGTTCCATATTTGAAATCATAGCACCCGGGCCCAAAGTGACAAGCATTAAGCATGGCAAAGTCATAACAACATCATTCTTAGAACATAGTGGATACTAGGGAGCAAGCCCTAACAAAACTAACTCGATTACATGATGAATCTCATCCAACTCCTCACGGACCAGCGAGCCTACGAAGGAATTACTCACTCCCGGTGGGGAGCATCATGGAATTGGCGATGGAGATGTGTTGGTGATGACGAAGATCGAAGATCCCCCTCTCCAGAGCCCCAAACGGACTCTAGATCTGCCCTCCTCAGGAAGAACAGGGCTTGGCGGCGGCTCCGTCTCGTGAAACGCAATATTTCTTTCTCCCTCATTTTTTTCTGGAAATATGGGATTTTATAGCGTCAGTTTGAGGGTCAGCGGGGCTACCAGGTGGGTAGCACCCACCTAGGCGCGCCTGGGGGGGCTGGTGCGCCCTGGTGGGTTGTTCCCACCCAGGTTCCCCCCTCAGGTCCATCCTGGCTCCAGAAATTCTCTTATTTGATAAAAAAAAATCCTTGCAAAGTTTCGTTCCATTCCAAGAACTTTTATTTCTGCACAAAAATAACACCATGGTAGTTCTGCTGAAAATAGCGTCAGTCCGGGGTTAGTTTCATTCAAATCATGCAAATTAAAGTCCAAAATAAGAGGAAAAGCGTTAAGAAACGTAGATACGTTGGAGACGTATCAGTAGTGCCCAGACATTTTGAGCGCATGCTCACTAGCTGAGCTATTCTCCTCCATCTTGTAAGCAAAGTACTTGCCAGAGGTCTAATACCTCTCGATACGGGCATGAGTCTGAAATACCAATTTCATCTCTTGGAACATCTCATATGCTCTGTGGCATTCAAAACATTTTTGAAGTCCCGATGCTAAGCCGTAAAGCATGGCGCACTAAACTATCAAGTAGTCATCATTACGAGCTTGTCAAACGTTCATAACATCTACATCTGCTCCTACAATAGGTCTGTCACCTAGCGGGGCATCAAGAACATAATTGTTCTATGCAGTAATGAGGATAATCCTCATATCATGGACCCAGTCCGCATCATTGCTACTATCATCTTTCAACTTATTTTTCTCTAGGAACATATCAAAAATAAATGGGGAGCTACATCGCGAGCTATTGATCTACAACATAGATATGCAAATACTGTCAGGACTAAGATCATGATAAATTAAGTTCTATTAATCAAATGACTTAAGAACTCCCACTTAAATAGACATCCCTCAAGTCATCTAAGTGATACGTGATCCAAATCAACTAACCCATGTCCGATCATCACGTGAGATGGGGTAGTCATCAATGGTGAACATCTCTATGTTGATCATATCTACTATATGATTCACGTTCGACCTTTCGGTCTCTAGTGTTCCTAGGCCATGTCTGTACATGCTAAGCTTGTCAAGTTTAACCCGAGTATTCTGCATGTTCAAAACTATCTTGCACCCATTATATGTGATCGTAGAGTCTATCACACCCGATCATCACGTGGTGTCTCAACACGACGAACTGTCGCAACGATGCACACTCAGGGAGAACACTTATACCTTGAAATTTAGTGAAGGGATCATCTTATAATGCTATCGCCGTACTAAGCAAAATAAGATGCATAAAAGATAATCATCACATGCAATCAAAATATGTGACATGATATGGCCATCATCTTGTGCTTTTGATCTCCATCTCCAAAGCATCGTCATGATCTCCATCATCACCGGCTCGGCACCTTGATCTCCATCGTTGCAACATGGTCGTCTCTGAAGGAAATATGCCCTAGAGGCAATAATAAAGTTATTATTCATTTCCTTATTTCATGATAAATGTTTATTATTCATGCTAGAATTGTATTAACAGGAAACATAATACATGTGTGAATATATAGACAAACATAGTGTCACTAGTATGCCTCTACTTGACTAGCTCGTTAATCAAAGATGGTTAAGTTTCCTAACCATAGACATGAGTTGTCATTTGATTAACGGGGTCACATCATTAGGAGAATGATGTGATTGACTTGACCCATTCCGTTAGCTTAGCACTTGATCGTTTAGTATGTTGCTATTGCTTTCTTCATGACTTATACATGTTCCTATGACTATGAGATTATGCAACTCCCGTTTACCGGAGGAACACTTTGTGTGCTACTAAATGTCACAACGTAACTAGGTGATTATAAAGGTGCTCTACAGGTGTCTCCGAACGTACTTGTTGAGTTGGCGTATTTCGAGATTAGGATTTGTCACTCCAATTGTTAGAGAGGTATCTCTGGGCTCTCTCGGTAATGCACATCACTATAAGCCTTGCAAGCAATATGACTAATGAGTTAGTTGCGGGACGATGCATTACATAACGAGCAAAGAGACTTGCCGGTAACGAGATTGAACTAGGTATTAAGATACCGACGATCGAATCTCGGGCAAGTAACATACCGATGACAAAGGGAACAACATATGTTGTTATGCGGTTTGACCGATAAAGATCTTCGTAGAATATGTAGGAGCCAATATGAGCATCCAGGTTCTGCTATTGGTTATCGACCGAAAATGTGTCTCGGTCATGTCTACATAGTTCTTGAACCCGTAGGGTCCGCACGCTTAACGTTCGATGATGATTTATATTATGAGTTATGTGTTTTGATGTACCGAAGTTAGTTCGGAGTCCCGGATGAGATCGGGGACATGACGAGGAGTCTCGAGATGGTCGAGACGTAAAGATTGATATATTGGACGACTATATTCAAACATCGGAAAGGTTCCGAGTGATTCGGGTATTTATCGGAGTATCGGAGAGTTACGGGAATTCGTCGGGGAGTATATGGGCCTTATTGGGCTTTAGGGGAAAGAGAGAGGGGAGGTTGCGCACCCCCCCAAGGCCTAGTCTGAATTGGACTAGGGGGAGGGGCTGCGCCCCCTCCTTCCTTCTCTTCTCTTTTCCCTTTCCTTGACTCCTACTCCTACTACTTGGAAGGGGGGAATCCTACTCCCGGTGGGAGTAGGACTGCTCCAGGGCACGCCATAGGAGGGCCAGCCCTCCCCCCTCCTCCACTCCTTTATATACGGGGGCAGGGGGCACCTCTAGACACACAAGCGGATCTGTTGATCTCTCCCAGCCGTGTGCGGTGCCCCCCTTCCACCATATTCCACCTTGGTCATATCGTAGCGGTGCTTAGGCAAAGCCCTGCGTCGGTAGCAACATCATCACCGTCATCACGTCGTCGTGCTGACAGAAATCTCCCGCAAAGCTCTGCTGGATTGGAGTACGTGGGATGTCATCGAGCTGAACGTGTGCAGAACTCGGAGGTACCATACGTTCGGTACTTGGATCGGTCAGATCGTGAAGACGTACGACTACATCAACCGCGTTGTGCTAATGCTTCCGCTTTCGTTCTACAAGGGTACATGGACTCACTCTCCCTGCTCGTTGCTATGCATCACCATGATCTTGCATGTGCGTAGGATTTTTTTTGAAATTACTACGTTCCTCAATAGTGGTGTCAGAGCCAAGTTTATGTGTAGATGTTATATGCACAAGTAGAACACAAGTTAGTTGTGGGTGATACAAGTCATACTGCTTACCAGCATGTCATACTTTGGTTCGGCGGTATTGTTGGATGAAGCGGCCCGGACCGACATTACACATACGCTTATGTGAAAATGGTTCTACCGATGTGCTTTGCACACAGGTGGCTGGCGGGTGTTAGTTTCTCCAACTTTAGTTGAATCGAGTGTGGCTACGCCCGTTCCTTGTGAAGGTTAAAATAGCACTAACTTGACGAAATATCGTTGTGGTTTTGATGCGTAGGTAACCCATAGCAGCCTCGTAAAACTTGCAACAACAAAGTAGAGGACGTCTAACTTGTTTTTGCAGGGCATGTTGTGATGTGATATGGTCAAGATGTGATGAGATATAAGTTGTTGTATGAGATGATCATGTTTTGTTGAAGTTATCGGCAACTAGCAGAAGCCTTATGGTTGTCTCTTTATTGCATAAGATGCAAGCACCAAATAATTGCTTTACTTTATCGCTATGTGATAGCAATAGTTGCAAGAGCAATAGTTGGCGAGACGACCATGTGATGACACATTGATATAGATCAAGATGATGGAGATCATGGTCTCATGCCGGTGACGATGGAGATCATGATGATGCTTTGGATATGGAGATCAAAGGCACAAGATGATGATGGCCATATCATGTCACATATTTTGATTGCATGTGATGTTTATCTTTTATACATCTTATTTTGCTTAATTCGGCGGTAGCTTTATAAGATGATCTCTCACTAAATTTCAAGGTATAAGTGTTCTCCCTGAGTATGCACCGTTGCAAAAGTTCTTCATGCCGAGACACCACGTGATGATCGGGTGTGATAAGCTCTACGTTCAAATACAGCGGGTGTAAGACAGTTTTGCACACGCAGAATACTCAGGTTAAACTTGACGAGCCTAGCATATGCAGATATGGCCTCGGAACACTGGAGACTGAAAGGTCGAGCATGAATCATATAGTAGATATGATCAACATAGTGATGTTCACCATTGAAAACTACTCCATCTCACGTGATGATCGGACATGGTTTAGTTGATTTGGATCACGTGATCACTTAGATGATTAGAGGGATGTCTATCTAAGTGGGAGTTCTTAAGTAATATGATTAATTGAACTTTAATTTATCATGAACTTAGTCCTACTAGTATTTTGCAAATAATGTTGTAGATCAATAGCTCGTGTTGTTGCTTCCCTATGTTTTATATGTGTTCCTAGAGAAAACTAAGTTGAAAAGATGATAGTAGCAATGATGCGGATTGGATCCGTGATCTGAGGATTATCCTCATTGGTGCACAGAGGAATTATGTCCTTGATGCACCGTTAGGTGACAAACCTATTGCAGGAGCAGATGCAGACGTTATGAACGTTTGGCTAGCTCAAAATGATGACTACTTGATAGTTTAGTGCACCATGCTTAACGGCTTAGAATCGGGACTTCAAGGACATTTTGAACGTCATGGACCATATGAGATGTTCCAGGAGTTGAAGTTAATATTTCAAGAAAATACCCGAGTTGAGAGATATGAAGTCTCCAACAAGTTCTATAGCTAAAAGATGGAGGAGAATAGCTCAAGCAGTGAGCATGTGCTCAGATTGTCTGGGTACTACAATTGCTTGAATCAAGTGGGAGTTAATCTTCAAGGTAAGATAGTGATTAACAGAGTTCTCTAGTCACCATCACCAAGTTAGTAGAACTTCGTGATGAACTATAGTATGCAAGGGATGACGAAAACGATTCCTGAGCTTTTCGTGATGATGAGATCGATGAAGGTAGAAATCAATAAAGAGCATCAAGTGTTGATGATTGACAAAACCACTAGTTTCAAGAAAAGGGAAAAGGGAAAGAAAGGGAACTTCATGTAGAATGGCAAGCAAGTTGTCACTTCCGTGAAGAAGCCCAAAGCTAGAGTAAAGCCTGAAACTGAGTGTTTCTACTGCAAAGGAAATGGTCACTGGAAGCAGAAATTCCCTGAATATTTGGTGGATAAAAAGGATGGCAGAGTGAACAAGGGTATATTTGATATATAGGTTATTGATGTGTACCTTACTAGTGTTTATAGTAGCCCCTGGGTATTTGATACTTGTTTGGTTGCTAAAAATTAGTGACTCGAAACAGGAGTTACAGAATAAACAGAGACTAGTTGAGGGTGAAGTGACGATGTGTGTTGGAAGTGGTTCCAAGATTGATATGATCATCATCGCACACTCCCTATACTTTCGGGATTAGTGTTAAACCTAAATAAATGTTATTTGGCGTTTGCGTTGAGCATGAATATGATTTGATCATGTTTATTGCAATACGGTTATTCAATTAAAGTCAAAGAATAATTGTTGTTCTGTTTACATGAATAAAACCTTCGATGGTCATACACCCAATGAAAATAGTTTGTTGGATCTCGATCATAGTGATACATATATTCATAATATTGATGCCAAAAGATGCAAAGTTGATAATGATAGTGAAACTTATTTGTGGCACTGCCGTTTGGGTCATATCGATGTAAAGCGCATGAAGAAACTCCATAAAGATGGACTTTTTTGAATCACTTGGTTATGAATCATTTGATGCTTACGAACCGTGCCTTTTGGGCAAGATGACTAAAACTCCGTTCTCCGGAACAATAGAACGAGCTACTGACTTATTGGAAATAATACATACCGATGTATGCAGTCCAATGAGTGTTGATGCTTGTGGTGGGTATCGTTATTTTCTGACCTTCACAGATGATTTGAGCAGATATGAGTATATCTACTTAATGAAGCACAAGTCTGAAACATTTGAAAAGTTCAAAGAATTTCAGAGTGAAGTGGAGAATCATCGTAACAAGAAAATAAAGTGTCTACAATCTGATCGTAGAGGAGAATATTTGAGTTACGAGTTTGGCCTTCATTTAAAACAATGTGGAATAGTTCCACAGCTCACGCCACATGGAACACCATAGCATAATGGTGTGTCCGAACATCGTAACCACACTTTATGGGATATGGTGCGATCTATGATGTATGTTACCGATTTACCAATATCATTTTGGAATTATGCGTTAGAGACAGCTGCATTCACTTTAAATAGGGCACCATCAAAATCCGTTGAGACGACGCCTTATGAAATGTGGTTTGGCAAGAAACCAAAGTTGTCGTTTCTTGAAGTTGGGTACGATGCTTATGTGAAAAAGTTTCAACCTGATAAGCTTGAACCCCTGATAAGCTCGAACCCAAATCGGAGAAGTGCGTCTTCATAGAATACCCAAAGGAAACTATTGGGTACACCTTCTATCACAGATCTGAAGGCAAGATATTCGTTGCTAAGATGAATCCTTTCTAGAGAAGGAGTTTCTCTTGAAAGAAGTGAGTGGGAGGAAAGTAGATCTTGATAAGGTAATTGTACCTTCTCCCGAATTGGAAAGTAGTTCATCACAGAAATCAGTTCCAGTGATTCCTACACCAATTAGTGAGGAAGCTAAAGATGATGATCATGAAACTTGGGATCAAGTTACTACAGAACCTCATAGGCCTTCCAAAGTACAGTCCGCACCAGAGTAGTACGGTAATCCTGTTCCGGAAGTCATGTTACTAGACCATGATGAACCTATGAACTATGAGGAAGCGATGATGAGCCCAGATTCCGCGAAATGGCTTGAGGCCATGAAATCGGAGATGGGATCCATGTATGTGAACAAAGTGTGGACTTTGGTGGAGTTGCCCGATGATGGGCAAGCCATATTGTATAAATGGATCTTCAAGAGGAAGACAGACGCTGATAGTAGTGTTACTATCTACAAAGCTCGACTTGTCACAAAAAGTTTTTTCGACAAGTTCAAGGTGTTGAATACGATGAGATTTTCTCACTCGTATCGATGCTTAAGTCTGTCCGGATCATGTTAGCAATTGCCACATTTTATGAAATCTGGCAAATGGATGTCAAAACTGCATTCCTTAATGGACTTATTAAAGAAGAGTTGTATATGATACAACCAGAAGGTTTTGTCAATCCTAAAGGTGTTAACAAAGTGTACAAGCTCCAGTGATCCATCTATGGACTGGTGCAAGCATCTCGGAGTTGGAATATACGCTTTGATGAGTTGATCAAAGCTATAGTTTTATACAGACTTGCGGTGAAGCCTGTATTTACAGGAAAGTGAGTGGGAGCACTACAACATTTCTAATAAAGTATATGTGAATGACATATTGTTGATTAGAAATAATGTAGAATCTTCTGGAAAGCATAAATGAGTATTTGAAAGGAGTTTTTTCAAAGAAAGACCTCGGTGAAGTTGCTTAAACATTGAGCATCAAGATCTATAGAGATAGATCAAGACGCTTGATAATATTTTTCAATGAGTAAATACCTTGACAAGTTTTTGAAGTAGTTCAAATTGGAACAGTCAAAGAAGGAGTTCTTGCCTGTGTTGCAAGGTGTGAAGTCGAGTAAGACTCAAAACCCAACCTTGGCAGAAAATAGAAAGAGAATGAAAAGTCATTCCCTATGCCTCAGTCATAGGTTCTATAAAGTATGCTATGCTATGTACCAAACCTATTGTATACCTTGCTCTGAGTTTGGCAAGGGAGTACAATTATGATCTATGAGTAGATCACTGGAAAGTGGTCAAGATTATCCTTAGTGAGGACTAAGGAAATGTTTATCGATTATGGACGTGATAAAAGAGTTTGTCGTAAAGAGTTACATCGGTGCAAGATTTTACACCGATCTAGATGACTCTAAGTCTCAATCTGGATACATATTGAAAGTGGGAGCAATTAGCTAGAGTAGCTCCGTGCAGAGCATTGTAGACATAGAAATTTGCAAAATACTTACGGATCTGAATATGGCAGACCCCTTGACTATACTTCTCTCACAAGCAAAACATGATCACACCTTAGTACTCTTTGGGTGTTAATCACATGACGATGTGAACTAAGATTACTGACTCTAGTAAACCCTTTGAGTGTTGGTCACATGGTGATGTGAACTATGGCTGTTAATCACATGGTGATGTGAACTATTAGTGTTGAATCACATGGCGATGTGAACTAGATTATTGACTCTAGTGCAAGTGGGTGGCTAAAGGAAATATGCCCTAGAGGCAATAATAAAGTTATTATTTATTTCCTTATTTCATGATAACATTTTTTTATTCATGCTAGAATTGTATTAATCGGAAACATAATACATGTGTGAATACATAGACAAACATAGTGTGACTAGTATGCCTCTACTTGACTAGCTCATTAATCAAAGATGGTTAAGTTTCCTAACCATAGACATGAGTTGTCATTTGATTAACGGGATCACATCATTAGGAGAATGATGTGATTGACTTGACCCATTCCATTAGCTTAGCACTTGATCATTTAGTATGTTGCTATTGCTTTCTTCATGACTTATACATGTTCCTATGACTATGAGATTATGCAACTCCCGTTTACCGGAGGAACACTTTGTGTGCTACCAAATGTCACAATGTAACTGGGTGATTATAAAGGTGCTCTACAGGTGTCTCCGAAGGTACTTGTTGAGTTGGCGTATTTCGAGATTAGGATTTGTCACTCCAATTGTTGGAGAGGTATCTCTGGGCCCTCTCGGTAATGCACATCACTATAAGCCTTGCAAGCAATGTGCTAATGAGTTAGTTGCGGGATGATGCATTACATAACGAGTAAAGAGACTTGCCGGTAACGAGATTGAACTAGGTATTGAGATATCGACGATAGAATCTCGGGCAAGTAACATACCGATGACAAAGGGAACAACATATGTTGTTATGCGGTTTGACCGAAAGACCTTCTTAGAATATGTGGGAGCCAATATGAGCATCCAGGTTCCGCTATTGGTTATTGACCGGAGATGTGTCTCGGTCATGTCTACATAGTTCTCGAACCCGTAGAGTCCGCACGCTTAACGTTTGATGACGATATATATTATGAGTTATGTGTTTTGATGTACCGAAGGTAGTTCGGAGTTCCGGATGAGATCGGGGACATGACGAGGAGTCTCGAAATGGTCGAGATGTAAAAATAGATATATTGCACGACTATATTCGGACATCAGAATGGTTTCGAGTGATTCTGGTATTTATCGGAGTAAAGGAGAGTTACGGGAATTCGCCGAGGAGTATATGGGCCTTATTGGGCTTTAGGGGAAAGAGAGAGGGGAGGTTGCATGCCCCACAAGGCCTAGTTCGAATTGGACTAGGGGGGGCTGCGCCCCCTCCTTCCTTCTGTTCTCTTTTCCCTTTCCTTGACTCCTACTCCTACTACTTGGAAGGGGGGAATCCTACTCCCGGTGGGAGTAGGACTCCTCCAGGGCGCGCCATAGGAGGGCCGGCCCTCCCCCTCCTCCACTCCTTTATATACGGGGGCATGGGGGCACCTCTAGACACACAAGTTGATCCGTTGATCTCTCCCAGCCGTGTGCGGTGCCCCCCTTCCACCATATTCCACCTCGGTCATATCGTAGCGGTGCTTAGGCGAAGCCCTGCGTTGGTAGCAACATCATCACCGTCATCATGCCGTCGTGCTGACGGAACTCCCCCACAAAGCTCTGCTGGATCGGAGTTCGTGGGACGTCATCGAGCTGAACGTGTGCTGAACTCGGAGGTGCCATACGTTCGGTACTTGGATCGGTCGGAACTTTAAGACGTACGACTACATCAACCGCATTGTGCTAATGCTTCCGCTTTCCGTCTATGAGGGTACGTGGACTCACTCTCCCTGCTCGTTGCTATGCATCACCATGATCTTGCATGTGCGTAGGAAATTTTTTGAAATTACTACGTTCCTCAACAGTCTCGCCAACTATTGCTTCTACAACTTTCGCTAACGCATAGTGATAAAGTAAAGCAATTACATGGCGTTTGCATTTCATACAATAAAGAGACAACCATAAGACCCCTGCCGGTTGCCAATAACTTTTACAAAACATGATAATCTCATACAATAACGTATATCACGTCATCTCTTGACCATATCACATCACAACATGCCCTGCAAAAACAAGTTAGATGTCCTCTACTTTGTTGTTGCAAGTTTTACGTGGCTGCTACGGGCTTCTTGCAAGAACCGTTCTTACCTATGCGTCAAAACCACAACGGTGTTTCGTCAAGTTTGTTGTTTTAAACTTCTTCCAGGACCGGCCGTAGTCTAATTCGATTCAACTAAAGTAGGAGAAACAGACACCCGCCAGCCAACTTTATGCAAAACTAGTTTCATGTCTGTCGGTGGAACCGGTCTCATGTGCGTGGACATGTAAGGTTAGTCCAGGCCACTTCATCCCACAATATCGCCGAATCAAAATAAGACGTTGGTGATAAGCAATATGACTATCGCCTCCCATAACTCTTTGTGTTCTACTCATGCATATCATCTATGCATAGACCTGGCTCGGATGCCACTGATGGGAAACGTTGCATGGAAAACAAAAAAAATTCTATGCACACGCAATGATCTATCCATGGAGATGCATAGAAGCGAGGGGGAGAGTGTGTCTATGTACCCTCGTAGACCAAAAGCGGAAGTGTTTGAAAATGTGGTTGATGTCATCGAACTTCTTCTAGCTCCGACCGATCAAGCACCGAATGTACGGCACCTCCGAGTTCTGCACACGTTCAGCTCGGTGACATTCCTCGCCTTCTTGATCCAGCAAGGTGTCGAGGTAGTAGATGACTTCTATCAGCATGATGGCGTGGTGATGGTGACGGTGAAGTGATCTGCGCAGGGCTTCGCATAAGCACCACAAGAATATGATCGGGGGTGTAAACTATGGAGGGGGGCGCCGCACACGGCTAACAATTGATGTTGTGTGTTCTACGCGCCCCCTCCCCACATATATATAGGTGGAAGGGGAGGAGAAGCAGCCATGGGGCGCCCCAAGTAGGATCTGAATCCTAATTGGGGTTTCCCCAAGTGGCGCCCCCTTTCCTTTTTCCACTGGAGAAGAAAGGAAGGGGGAAGAAGAGAAGGAAGGGAGGCCGAACCCCCTCTTCTCCTTCTCCTATTCGGCCACCTGCCATAGGGGGGCGCGCCACCCCTTGTGGGCTGGTGTGCTCCCCTCTCATGGCCCATATGGCCCATATATTTGAAGGAAATATGTCCTACAGGCAATAATAAAGTTGTTATTTTATATTTCCTTATTTCATGATAAATGTTTATTATTCATGCTAGAATTGTATTAACCGGAAACTTGATACTTGTGTCAATACATAGACAAAACACTATGTCCCTAGTATGCCTCTACTAGACTAGCTCATTGATCAAAGATGGTTAAGTTTCCTAGCCATGGACATGTGTTGTCATTTGATTAACGGGATCACATCATTAGGAGAATGATGTGATGGACAAGACCCATCCGTTAGCTTAGCATAATGACCGTTCGGTTTTATTGCTACTGCTTTCTTCATGTCAAATACATATTCCTCCGACTATGAGATTATGCAACTCCCCGACACCGGAGGAATACCTTGTGTGCTATCAAACGTCACAACGTAACTGGGTGATTATAAAGATATTCTACAGGTATCTCCGAAGGTGTTTGTTGGGTTGGCATAGATCGAGATTAGGATTTGTCACTTCGAGTATCGGAGAGGTATCTCTGGGCCTGTCGGTAATACACATCATATGAAGCCTTGCAAGCAATGTGACTAATGAGTTAGTTACGGAATGACGCATTACAGAATGAGTAAAGAGACTTGCCGGTAACGAGATTGAACTAGGTATGAAAATACCGACGATCGAATCTCGGGCAAGTAGCATACTGATGACAAAGGGAATAACGTATGTTGACATAGCGGTTCGACCAATAAAGATCTTCGTATAATATGTGGGAACCAATATGAGCATCCAGGTTCCGCTATTGGTTATTGACTGAAGAGGGATCTCGGTCATGTCTACATAGTTCTCGAACCCGTAGGGTCTGCACGCTTAACGTTCGATGACGATATGTATTATATGAGTTATATGTTTTGGTGACCAAAGGTTGTTCGGAGTCCCGGATAAAATCACGGACATAATGAGGAGTCTCGAAATGGTTGAGAGATAAAGACTGATATATTGGAAGGTGGTATTCAGACACTTGAATTGTTCCGGTGTGTTTCGGATATTTATCGGAGTACCGAGGGGTTACCGGAACCTCTCGGGGGAAGTAATGGGCCATATGGGCCATAGGGGAGAGGCAAGGCAGCCCATAAGGGGGTGGCTCCCCCCCCCCCATGGGGAGTCTGAGTTGCACAAGGGGAGGAGGCGTGGCCCCCCTTTCCTTCTCGCTCTCCCTCTCCTTCCCCCTTTCCCCCTCCGAAAGAAGGAAGGGGGCCGAATAGGACTAGGAGTCCTAGTAGGACTCCCCACACTTGGGGCGCGCCCTAGGCCGGCCTCCTCTCCCTCCCTCCTTTATATACGGGGGGCGCCCCTATGAGACACAACCATTGCTCATAGCCGTGTGTGGCACCCCCCTCCACATTTTACGCCTCCAGTCATATTCTCGCGGTGCTTAGGCGGAGCCCTGCGCCGATCACATCATCCTCACCGTCACCATGCCGTCTTGCTGACGGAACTCATCTACTCCTTCGACCCTCTACTGGATCAAGAGCTTGAGCGACGTCATCGCGCTGAACGTGTGCAGAACACGGAGGTGTCGTACGTTCGGTACTTGATCGATCAGAATGAGAAGATGTTCGACTACATCAACCGCTTTGAGCAAACGCTTCCACTTTCGGTCTACGAGGGTACGTGGACACACTCTCCCCCTCTCATCTCTATGCATCTCCTAGATAGATCTTTAGTGAGCGTAGGAATTTTTTTGAAATTGCATGCTACGTTTCCCAACGGTGGCATCAGAGCCAGGTCTATGCATAGATGATATGCACGATAAAACACAAAGAGTTGTGGGCGGTGATCATCATACTGCTTACCACCAATGTCTTATTTTGATTCGGCTGTATTGTTGGATGAAGCGGCTCGGACCAACCTTACATGACCACGTTCATGAGACTTCTTCCATCGACATACATGCAACTAGTTTTGCATAAAGGTGGTTGGCGGGTGTCTGTTTCTCCAACTTTAGTTGAATCGAATTTGACTGCGGCCAGTCCTTGTTAAGGTTAAAATAGCAAACTTGATAAATCACCGTTGTGGTTTTTTGTGCCGTAGGTAAGTACGGTTCTTGCTAGAATACCATAGCAGCCACGTAAAACTTGCAACAACAAAGTAGAGGACATCTAACTTGTTTTAGCAGGGCATGTTGTGATGTGATATGGTCAAGACATGATGTGATATACGTTGCTGTATGAGATGTCATGTTTCGTAAAAGTTATCGGCAACTGGCAGGAGCCTTATGGTTGTTGCTTTATTGTATCAAATACAAACGCCATGTAGTTGCATTAGTTTATCACTAAGCAGTAGCGATAGTCGTAGAAGCAATAGTTGGCGAGACGACCACAACGCTACGATCGAGATCAAGGTGTCAAGCCGGTGATGATGGAGATCATGACGTTGCTTTGGTGATGGAGATCAAAAGCACAAGATGATGACGGCCATATCATGTCACATATTTTGATTGCATGTGATGTTTATCTTTATGCATCTTATTTTGCTTAGTACGGCGGTAGCATTATAAGATGATTCCTTAACTAAATTTCAAGGTATAAGTGTTCTCCCCGAGTATGCACCGTTGCGAAAGTTCTTCGTGCTGAGACACCACGTGATGATTGGGCGTGATAGGCTCTACGTTCAAATACAACGGGTTGTCACGCCCAATATGCGATACTATCCTAAAGAGACTCGAAGGTCCCACCAAGGATAGAACCGCATATTGATACGCTTTTGCAAGGTGGATATCATTACATCAACATTACATAATAGATGGGGATACATACAAAAGGCATACAATGCCACACGTATACAACATCATCTTACATAAGAGCATCATCCGACTACGGATGAAATACAAACAGAAACTCAAACGACATCCACCCTGCTAGCCCAGGCTGCCGACCTGGAACCTATCCCCTGATCGAAGAAGAAGCAGAAGAAGAACTCCAAAACAAGTAACCTCGCTCTCGCGTCATGCTCATTGCATAACCTGTACCTGCAACTGTTGTTGTAGTAATCTGTGAGCCACGAGGACTCAGCAATCCCATTACCATGGGTATCAAGACTAGCAAAGCTTAATGGGTAAGGAAGGGGTAAAGTGGTGAGGTTGCAGCAGCGACTAAGCAAGATATGGTGGCTAACATACGCAAATGAGAGCGAGAAGAGAAGTAAAGGAACGGTCGTGAGTCTAGCAATGATCAAGAGGTGATCCTAAACTCCTACTTACGTCAAACATAACCCAAAACCATGTTCACTTCCCGGACTCCGCCGAAAAGAGACCATCACGGCTACACATGCGGTTGATGCATTTTAATTCGGATCTGTTGTCAATTTATCTACAACCGGACATTATAAATTCCCATCTGCCACATAACCGCGGGCACGGCTCTCGAAAGTTTATACCCTGTAGGGGTGTCCCAACTTAGCCCATCACAACCTCTCATGGTCAACAAAGGATATTCTGTAGGACCTTGAGAAGAGGTGTCTAGAGGGGGGTGATTAGACACTAAGTACCAAAGTTGCAGATTTTAAGTTTCTTTAAGTTTAAGTGGAGTTTAGGCACAAGTTTAACATTCACAATACATATCAAGCAAGCATGCAAAGAGTATATGGGCAGCGGAAAGTAAAGCATGCAACTTGCAAGAAAGTAAAGGGAAGGGTTTGGAGGATTCAAACGCAATTGGAGACACGGATGTTTTTGGCGTGGTTCCGATAGGTGGTGCTATCGTACATCCACGTTGATGGAGACTTCAACCCACAAAGGGTAACGGTTGCGCGAGTCCACTGAGGGCTCCACCCATGAAGGGTCCATGAAGAAGCAACCTTGTCTATCCCACCATGGTCGTCGCCCACGAAGGACTTGCCTCACTAGCGGTAGATCTTCACGAAGTAGGCGATCTCCTTGCCCTTACAAACTCCTTGGTTCAACTCCACAATCTTGTTGGAGGCTCCCAAGTGACACCTAGCCAATCTAGGAGACACCACTCTCCATGAAGTAACAAATGGTGCGTTGATGATGAACTCCTTGCTCTTGTGCTTCAAATGAATAACTCTCTCTCATAGGTTTTGGATTTGGTGGAAAGAAGATTTGAGTGGAAAGCAACTTGGGGAAGGCTAGAGATCAGGATTCATATGGTAGGAATGGAATATCTTGGCCTCAACACATGAGTAGGTAGTTCTCTCTCAAAAAATGTATGCTGGAAGTGTAGGTTCAGTATGATGGCTCTCTCCACGAATGAAGAGGAGGTGGAGGGGTATATATAGCCTCCACACAAAATCTAACCATTACACACAATCTACCAAACTCGGTGGGACCGAATCGTTAAACTCAGTCAGACCGATTTAGCAAATAATGTGACCATTAGGATTTTCAGCGGGACCGAAATGCAACTCGGTGAGACCGATATGGTTAGGGTTAGGGCATAACGTAATCTCGGTAAGACCGATTACACAAACTCGGTGAGACCGATTTTGGTAATAAGCTTTCCAGAGAGTTGGTCAGGCAAACTCAGTTTGACCGACTACACAAACTCGGTAGGACCGATTTTGGTAATGAGTTAACCAGGAAGTTTGCATTGTAATCTCGGTAGTGCCGATTGCTCAAACTCGGTGAGGCCGATTTTGATAATGGACATACACAAAGAGATTACAATCCCATCTCGGTGAGACCGAGATCCCTATCGGTAAGACCGATTTGCTTAGGGTTTGTGGCAGTGGCTAAGACATCTGAAATCGGTGGCGCCGGATAGAAAGAATCGGTGTGACCAATTTTGGCTTTAGGTTTAGGTCATTTGTGGAAGTGGGAAAGTAGCTGAGGGTTTTGGAGCATATCACTAAGCACATGAAGCAAGAGGCTCATTAAGCAACACCTCATCCCTCCTTGATAGTATTGGCTTTTCCTATAGACTCAATGTGATCTTGGATCACTAAAATGTAAAATGAAGAGTCTTGAGCTTGAAGCTTGAGCCAATCCTTTGTCCTTAGCATCTTGAAGGAGTTCCCACATCCTTTAGTCCATGCCACTCCATTGTTGAACTTATCTGAAACATACTAGATAAAAGTGTTAGTCCAACAAGAGATATGTTGACATTAATTACCAAAACCACCTAGGGAGCACTTGTGCTTTTAATCTCCCCCTTTTTGGTAATTGATGGCAACATACATCAAAGCTTTAGATAAAGATATAAAGAGTAGCAAGTAAAGCTTTGGAAAGACATGTAACAAACATAGGCTCCCCCTACATGTATGCAATCATGTGAATATGGAATATAGAAGCATGTGAGAGCATAAACATGATAGAGCAGGCAATGTGTTACATGTATCTTGGTCATATGCATCAGAGCAAAGAATATTAACGAAAATACCTGCATGCTCATGAGTCCTTCTTGCAAACAATATGTACATCAGCAAGAATTCCTCATACACATGATTGTGATGCATATACTTACCTTGTAGTCTTGAGTTAGCTTAGGATGGAATGAACCTGCGCAAACAAGGTTAGACAACACAGGTGCATCTACTAGCCAGAGCAAACAGAAGAAACCACAAGAATACCAAGACTAGGATGACATGTAGAGAGTGAGTACTAAGTACCACATTGGATTAGACATGTCCCCAAGAGTAAAGATATGCAATGAATTTAAATGATTTCTTGCCCTTAAATGTCTTGCTCCCCCTGAATCTAGCTTGGGATACTGGGAGAAGATAGGGAATAGAAAATCAGAGCTAAAAAATCAGAGCTGAAAGATATAAAAGATGAACAGAGCTAATGCATGCTAATGCAAATAAGAAAAAAGATCATATGAACATGTCTCTCCCCTCAAGAAGACATGTGGCCATCTCTCCTCTTGAACACCAAGCATCTGGGATCCATGAGAAATACTTTCTACTTAAGTATCCTCTCCCCCTGGAGATCTATCTTTCCTTTGATGATCTTTCTCCCCCTTTAGGGCCTCTCTCCCCCTTTAGGAGATGATAAACTCTTTCCCTGATGTGATCTCTCTCTCTAAATGATGAGCTTAGATGTTCTCTCTCTCCCCCTTTGACATCAATTTCCAAGAAGGGTTTTCTGGAATCCGTCGAATGGGTTTGGTCCTTGAGACACAGCACAAAGTAATGATAAAAATGTGATGCTTGTAGAGGACAAGATTCATTGAGTGGAGCTGGATCAGAAGAAACATAGAATATGTGGCAAACTGTTTTTCCTGTTGTGAGATCGGTCGCACCGAGTGGTATGCTTTGGTTGTACCGAAAGGATTCGGTTGGGCCGAAAATAACAAATCGGTGAAACCGAGTTCATCTCAGAGAAAACACTTGTCACCTCAGCTCACTAGACTAGTAAGATCTCACAAAGATTTGCAAGGAATTTACTGAAAGATATGCAATGAATTGGAATGCAGAAAATGCAGAGCAAACAGAAAGAAAGCTAGATGAAGTTTTTTTTTTGAAAGGGGAAACAAATATGCATGATACAAATGCAAAAACACAGAAAATAATACACGAGAACTTCATCTAGAGATGGTCGGCGACAAAGTCACCTATGTTAGAGTATGTTGACTTAGGAGTCAAGTGAGATCACTTGATCATAGGTCATACTCATCGTTTAAGCTCAAAATGGGGTTGCCATTTTTCGTTTAAGCATCTTGATGTATTCATATCTTGTCGAGTCGCTTTAGCTCATGACTTGGAGTAAAGCTTCTCTAAGATGGAATGACATACCTTGGTTGGTGGTGTAGTCCATGTAGTTGAACTTGTGTGGGTTGCTCAAGGTTGATGTAGCTCATCAAGAATTTGGAGCACCACTTGGAATGTTTGAATGGTTTCGTGCTTTATTGTCTTCATCCACCATAGTGTAGAGACTTGGTGATGTAGAGATTTCTCAAGATGTGAGTAGATTACAATCTCATGGAATTTGATTCCACCAAGTACCTATAAGGGTTAGATAACATGCAAGATACAAATATATCCAAGACATAAGATTTTCATCATAAGAGAAATATCAAGGATTAGTCATAAGCTCATGTCTTGCATGTATCCAATGGAGTTTCTACTCCAAGTTTGAAGCATCAATGATGTTCAATTCTCCTCTTAACCTGCAAAACACTTTCTCATCAAGAGGTTTAGTGAATATATCCGCTAATTGCTTTTCGGTGCGAACATGCTTAAGATCAATGTCACCCTTAGCAACATGATCTCGAATGAAATGATGACAAACTTCAATATGCTTAGTTCGAGAATGTTGCACAGGATTATGACCAATTTTGATAGCACTTTCATTGTCACAAAGCAATGGAACATGTCTCACATATATCCCATAATCTTTAAGAGTTTGGGTCATCCAAAGTAACTAAGCACAACATGAACCAGCGGCAATATATTCAGCTTCGGCGGTGGACAAGGATACCGAGTTTTGTTTCTTGGAGGACCAAGACACAAGAGATCTACCAAGAAATTGACAAGTGCCCGAAGTGGACTTTCTATCAACCTTGTCTCCGGCATATTCCGAGTCGGAATAGCCAACAAGATCGAAAGAGGCCCTCTTAGGATACCAAATGCCAAAATTTGGTGTATGGATTAAGTATCTCACTATCCTTTTCACGGCCTTAAGATGACATTCCTTAGGAGCAGCTTGATATCGTGCACACATGCACACACTTAGCATGATATTGGGATGTGAAGCACATAGATATAACAATGAACCAATCATAGAGCGATAAACCTTTTGATCAACCGGTTCACTATCTTTGGTCAAGTCAAGGTGTACACTAGTAGGCATGGGTGTAGACATACCTTTGCATTCTTGCATATTGAACTTCTTGAATAAGTCCTTGGTGTACTTTGTTTGAGAAACAAATGTACCTTCCTTAGTTTGCTTGATTTGCAACCCAAGAAAGAATTTGAGTTCACTCATCATAGACATCTCAAACTTCTCCG
Source organism: Triticum timopheevii (assembly GCA_963921465.1). Taxonomy (NCBI): domain Eukaryota; kingdom Viridiplantae; phylum Streptophyta; class Magnoliopsida; order Poales; family Poaceae; genus Triticum; species Triticum timopheevii. Next base: position 327,625,719 of record OY997266.1, read on the forward strand.
ACATTAGCTTCCCAAACTTTTCACTAAAATGAGGGTTAGTTGAACCAAATATAATATCATCAACATAGATTTGGCACACAAATAGTTCTCCATTAACCCTTTTAGTAAAAAGAGTAGAATCAATTTTCCCAATTTCAAAGCCTTTTTCAATAAGGAACTTGGTCAAGCATTTATACCATGCTCTAGGAGCTTGTTTAAGACCATAAAGAGCTTTGTGAAGTTTGTAAACATGATTGGGTTTCTTAGGATTGACAAAGCCGGGAGGTTGCTTAACATAAAATTCCTCCTCTATTTCACCATTTAGAAAAGCACTTTTAATGTCCATTTGGTACAAGGTGATATCATGATGATTAGCATAGGCAAGTAAGATGCGAATGGACTCAAGTCTAGCAACGGGAGCGTAAGTCTCACCATAGTCCATACCTTCGACTTGTGTGTAGCCTTGGGCGACGAGATGTGCTTTATTGCGAACTACTTGTCCATCTTCATCTTGCTTGTTGCGAAACACCCATTTGGTACCGATGACGTTGTGGTTCTTGTCGGGCTTCTCAACCAATGTCCAAACTTGGTTCCTCTCAAAGTTATGTAGCTCTTCATGCATAGCATTTATCCAATCTGGATCTTCCAAAGCTTCTTCAACCTTCATAGGTTCAATGCTAGAGATGAAAGAATAGTTTTCACAAAAGTTAGCTAAACGAGTTTTAGAGCGAGTGATTCTCCCGGTTTGAATGTCATTGTAGATTTGCTCGACGGGATGATCTTTAGCAATTCTTGCTCAAACTCGTGAAAGCTTTTGCTTGGGTCTTCGTTGAACATCTTCTTCATCTTGTTCTTCTTCGTGGCCTTCTTCATTGTTGGCGTTGTCGTTCTCTTGTCATGGTGGAGAAGGAGGCTGTTGACGTTCGTCTTGATGCACTTCCTCGTTTTCTTCATCTTGGTGCGTCCCACTTGTGGATGCTTCCATATCAACTCTTGGTTCACCTTGTCGTGAAGTAGAAGCTTCCACTTGGATGGACGAGGTACTCTCCTTCACCTCTGTTGGACGAACCTTGCCAATAGACAAGTCTTGGATTGCTTCCGAAGGATCTTTGTCTCCTACATCAATTGGCAATTGCTCTACTTGCGAGCCGTTAGATTCATCAAACTTCACATCTACCGTATCTTCAACCTTTCGGGTGAAATTGTTGTAGACACGGTAAGTGTGAGAGTTTGAGCCATAACCTAGTAGGAAACCTTCATAAGACTTAGGAGCAAATTTAGAACGACGATGCTTATCAAGAATGTAGCACTTTGAGCCGAATACTCGAAAGTATCCAACTTGGGTTTGTTACCGGTGAGGAGCTCGTATGCCGTCTTGCCGAGTAGCTCGTGAAGATACAAGCGATTTGTTGCATGACAAGATGTCTCAACCGCTTCTGCCCAAAAGTGCTTCGGCATCTTGTAGTCATCAAGCATGGTTCTCGCCATTTCGATGAGCGCTCGGTTCTTCCTCTCAACAACTCCATTTTGTTGAGGTGTGTACATAGATGAGAACTCGTGTGAAATCCCTTCTTCGTCAAGAAAGGTGTCCACATTTGCGTTCTTGAACTCCGTTCCGTTGTCGCTGCGAACCTTCTTGATCTTCACTTCAAATTGATTTTGGGCCTTCCTAGCGAAGTTTTTGAAGATCTTTTGGACCTGCGATTTATCATCGAGAAAGAACACCCACGTAAATCTTGAAAAATCATCAACCATAACTAGACCAAAAGAATTTCCACCGAGACTCTTGTAAGAGTTGGGACCAAAGAGATCCATGTGAAGTAGCTCGAGTGGCCTCCATGTGGTCATGATGTTCTTCACGGGATGCCTTCCTCCAACCTGTTTACCTGCCTGACAAGCGCTGCAAAGTCTATCCTTATCAAATATGACATTGTTAACGCCAAGGATATGATTTCCTTTAATAAGCTTGTCAAGGTTTCGCATACCAACATGACCTAGTTGTCTATGCCATAACCAACCTTTTGAGGATTTAGCAATGAAGCAAGTTTTAGGTTGAGCCTTTTTAGTGAAATCAACAATGTATAGATCACCTCTACGCACACCGGTAAAGACCATTTTATGATTGTCTCGATGAAACACTTGGCAATCTACTTCAGTAAATAGGACATTGAAACCGAAATTAGTAAGTCTAGATACTGAAAGTAAGTTGTATCCAAGAGATTCAACGAGCATGATATTTTGTATGGAGCTATCATGTGATATGGCCACCTTACCAAGGCCAACCACCTTACCCTTTGAGTTGTCACCGAAAGTGACATACTTTCGAGGACTATCATTATCAGCAAGCTCACGAAACATGTCTTTATCTCCGGTCATGTGATCGGTACATCCACTATCAAGAACCCATTCCTTTCCTCCTGACATATATCCCCGAAGATTCGCCATAAGACCAAAGTGTCTCATTGCATCATCAAGATTGAAGTCACTATCATCATCCTCATCATAGTATCCATGTTCAACATCGTCATGTGGTGGATCAAGTCCTAGAGAGGGTAATTCATTAGAATGAGTTTGACAATGATCTTGCTTATGAATTTTTATAGCTTCGGAAATAATATCACTAATAATGCCAACATTTCCTTTGGCACGCATAAGGTTTGTAAGCTCAAATAGACGATCACCAAACATAGGATCACTAGTATTCATCTTACTCAAGGCAATAGACTTATGGAGAATTTCATCAAGATTTTTCAAGGAATAATCTGGAAATCGTTCCTCAAGAAATTTCCATATAGTGTAGGCACACTTAAAAGTAGGCAAACATCCAATCAAGTTTCTAGGCAATCCTCTAATGATAAGTTCGGCAGTTCTAAGATTCCTAATCATGTCAATTGACTCATCATGGGTAGGATGCATAGGATCAACATAAGGAGCACAAGGGCTAGCAATGTACTTGTTGAAATGATATTGATTGAAAATAACAAGCATCTCATTTTTCCAATCATGAAAGTACTCTCCATCAAGAATAGGCACTCTATGTCTAAGACTCCCAATAGTAGACTCATCCATCTTCCTCCAATGGTGATTAACCCAAAGCAATGGAGACCAATGCTCCGATACCACTTGTAGGACCTTGAGAAGAGGTGTCTAGAGGGGGGTGATTAGACACTAAGTACCAAAGTTGCAGATTTTAAGTTTCTTTAAGTTTAAGTTGAGTTTAGGCACAAGTTTAACATTCACAATACATATCAAGCAAGCATGCAAAGAGTATATGGGCAGCGGAAAGTAAAGCATGCAACTTTCAAGAAAGTAAAGGGAAGGGTTTGGAGGATTCAAACGCAAATGGAGACACGGATGTTTTTGGCGTGGTTCTGATAGGTGGTGCTATCGTACATCCACGTTGATGGAGACTTCAACCCACGAAGGGTAAAGGTTGCGCGAGTCCACGGAGGGCTCCACCCACGAAGGGTCCACGAAGAAGAAACCTTGTCTATCCCACCATGGCCGTCGCCCACGAAGGACTTGCCTCACTAGCGGTAGATCTTCACGAAGTAGGCGATCTCCTTGCCCTTACAAACTCCTTGGTTCAACTCCACAATCTTGTTGGAGGCTCCCAAGTGACACCTAGCCAATCTAGGAGACACCACTCTCCAAGAAGTAAGAAATGGTGCGTTGATGATGAACTCCTTGCTCTTGTGCTTCAAATGATAGTCTCCCCAACACTCAACTCTCTCTCATAGGTTTTGGATCTAGTGGAAAGAAGATTTGAGTGGAAAGCAACTTGGGGAAGGCTAGAGATCAAGATTCATATGGTAGGAATGGAATATCTTGGCCTCAACACATGAGTAGGTAGTTCTCTCTCAGAAAATGTATGCTGGAAGTGTAGGTTCAATCTGATGGCTCTCTCCACGAATGAAGAGGAGGTGGAGGGGTATATATAGCCTCCACACAAAATCTAACCGTTACACACAATCTACCAAAGTTGATGGGACCGAATCGTTAAACTAGGTCAGACCGATTTAGCAAATAATGTGACTGTTAGGATTTTCAGTGGGACCGAAATGCAACTCGATGAGACCGATATGGTTAGGGTTAGGGCATAACGTAATCTCGGTAAGACCGATTACACAAACTCGGTGAGACCGATTTTGGTAATAAGCTTTCCAGAGAGTTGGTCAGGCAAACTCGGTTTGACCGATTACACAAACTCGGTAGGACCGATTTTGGTAATGAGTTAACCAGGAAGTTTGCATTGTAATCTCGGTAGTGCCGATTGCTCAAACTCGGTGAGACCAATTTTGATAATGGACATACACAGAGAGATTACAATCCCATCTCAGTGAGACCGAGATCCCTATCGGTAAGACCGATTTGCTTAGGGTTTGTGGCAGTGGCTAAGACATCTGAAATCGGTGGCGCCGGATAGAAAGAATCGGTGTGATCGATTTTGGCTTTAGGTTTAGGTCATCTGTGGAAGTGGGAAATTAGCTGAGGGTTTTGGAGCATATCACTAAGCACATGAAGCAAGAGGCTCATTAAGCAACACCTCATCCCTCCTTGATAGTATTGGCTTTTCCTATAGACTCAATGTGATCTTGGATCACTAAAATGTAAAATGAAGAGTCTTGAGCTTGAAGCTTGAGCCAATCCTTTGTCCTTAGCATCTTGAAGGAGTTCCAACATCCTTTAGTCCATGCCACTCCATTGTTGAACTTATCTGAAACATACTAGATAAAAGTGTTAGTCCAACAAGAGATATGTTGACATCAATTACCAAAACCACCTAGGGAGCACTTGTGCTTTCATATTCCTTCTCCCAGGAAGACCCGATCAGTCTCGGAATCCCGGTTTACAAGACATTTCGACAATGGTAAAACAAAACCAGCAAAGCCGGCTGATGTGTCGACAATCCCGATAGGAGTCGCACGTATCTCGTTCTCAGGACACCAGATAAGCGAAGCATACAGGTACCGATGTAACCCAAGTTGCCAAGGGATGGTCCCGCATGATGCTCTAGTTTGGACCAACATTTAGACAAGCATTGGCCCAGGGGGGCTAAAATAAAGATGACCCTCGGGATGCGCGACTCCCAAGGGAAAAAGCCTAGGCGAGGCAAATGGTAAAACCAAGGTTGGGCCTTGCTGGAGGAGTTTTATTCAAAGCGAACTATCAAGGGGGTCCCATAAATCACCCAACCGCGTAAGGGACACAAAATCCGGGAACATAACACCGGTATGACGGAAAACTAGGGCGGCAAGAGTGGAACAAAACACCAGGCATAAGGCCGAGCCTTCCACCCTTTACCAAATATATAGATGCATTAAAAATATAAGAGATATTGTGATATCCCAACATAATCCTGTCCACCATGGAGCAATCTTCAACTTCACCTGCAATGAACAACGCTACAAGAGGGGCTGAGCAAAGCGGTAACATAGCCAAGCAATGGTTTGCTAGGAAGTGTGACAAGGTTAGAGGCTGACATGGCAATTTGGGAGGCTTGATAGAACAAGGGATAGGTAGCGCAACATAGCGATAGAACGAAGCAACTAGCATAGCAATGATAGTAGTGATCCACGGTAGCGGTCATCTTGCCTGAAATCCCGCAAGGAAGAAGAACGAGTTCATGAAGAAGTTGAAGCCACGAAGACGAACCAATCGTAGACGAACGAATCCTCACAATCGCAACGAAACCGGAACTATCGAGAAGAAGCACACAACAAGGTAAATACACCACACATATACATGACATGATGCACAACCAAGCATGATGCCTGACAAGGCTACATGAAGCTACTCATGGCAAGAGATGATGCATACAAGAACAACATAGCCAAACAAGTTTAAATGAGGCCGGAAACAACATATAACTAATCTGGTAAGTCCTCATATGCAAATTTCAAAATTGGTCCAGATCTGAATAAACCTTATGTTCAAATTGTTAAACAGCAAATTAAGATGCACCAAGATGATCTACACGAGATTTTAGTCAAGTTACATATAAAGTTCATTTAATTCGTCGCTACGGCCTAGAAGATATGAGCAAAACAAGTAAAACATGGCATTGATGCAAAATGCATACAAACATCAAGCAAACACCTCAAAACAAGGATGAAACATGATAATATGAAAATACATGCAATTCTAAGAAAGTTTCATATAGGGCACACTCAAAACGGAGCAAGGGTTCAACACACTCTATACAAGTTTAAAGGACAAGCTGTCCAAAACAGCAACTAGGCATCTAGCAAGCATCAAAACAATATGCTACAGCACCTCAACATAAGAACAAAAGGCGTGGGAATGAAGTACAGGTAAAGTATGACAAAACATGAACACTGAGCTATCTCCAGAAAACACTATAACATGCTCAAAAGGACATGACAAGATTGCAAATAATAACAGTTTCAGGCTTAGCAGGAATAACATCAGGTTGCAATGTTTAGAGCTATCAAACATCATGTTAAAGAAAGCTATCATGGCAAACAAAGGCATGGGATCCTAGTACTAAAAACAAAGAACAAAACTCCCTTACTGAACTTATTCCAAAGATCAACAGAAAAGATGGTAGCATCCATGCAAACATGGCAAATGATATGACAGATTCATACATGGCAGGAACAACAATAAGTAAGCATGTTGGTGAGCTTGAACCACTCACCACAGAACAATACATGGCATGAAAAGGTGATAAACAGTAAGAATACATGTTTATAAAGCTAAGCATGGCAAGAGCAAGTACATAGGGTGCATGGATCACTAGCAAAGCTCATGGCAAAACTGAACTTAATGTTAACAGGCTGACAACAACATTATTTAGCAAGTTTAGAGCATGATATGAACAATCTACAGCAAGTCATAAATGCAACCAGGGGCATGGATGGATATAGCATGACATGTATAACAAAACATCCTTTGTGAATATCTCCAGATTATGCATAGAATGACTTGTAGCAGCAGGTTTACATAGCATCATGATATAGCAGATTCAGCCTAGCAAAACAGCAATAGCAAGTACCCTAATTCACGAGCTCGATGCACTCACTACAAGACTCAGAAAAATACATGGATTGCACCACTCTAAAGATGGCATGACATAGCTCAAAACTCGTGTAGACATCAACCTCATAGGATGCACACATAAAATGCAATGAAAAAGACAAAACAGCAAGTTCTGTTAATAGACAGCAGTTAACATCATATAGCACTCTTGTGACGATGATAAGGGCATCAAGATGACCTCAAACAAACATGGCACAGTGGAATTAAATGTAGAGCATCTCCTAATGAACAATTTGACATATTACATGCACAAAACAGAGCAGCGGACAGAGAGTTATGGCATGATGAATGGAGCAACATATTGTGAAATCTTCGGGACTTGGAAAAATATTACCCTCTCAGAAAAGTCAACGGCGGCGTGGATCTCGCCGGAATGTCGCCGGAGACGATGGGGACGACAGCAGAGGTCGAGGGAGAGGCACCCTCGACGGGGACGGGCGGATCTGGGCACGGTGGGGCCAGATCTGCCGGAATTCGGGGCCGACGGGGCACCGGCGCGGCGGGGCTTCACGGCCGGAGGCGGCCATCCATGGCGGCGGCGGCGGCGGTGGTCCCTTGAAGGGGCGAGCAGAGAGAGGGAGGTGAGACAGGGAGGAAAGGAGGAGGAAGGAGCGGGGATGGCGCGACTCACCGGGACGGCGGCGGGACTAGCACAGAGGAGGCGCCGGCGGGCGGACGGTGGGGCCGAGGGAGATCTCAGGCGGCTCGGGCGGCGCGGGCGGCGAGGTTTCCTGGCGGCAGCGGAGGCGGGCGCTTGCCGGCGGGGTCGGGCCGACCTGGGCCCCAACGGGCTTCGGAGGTCCCCGCGCGGGCTGGAGCGGGCCGACGGCGGGGGAAGGCGCTGGCGGGGCCGCGTGGCCTTCGCGGGTTGGCTGGAGGGCGCTCAGGAGGCGGCGCGGCTGGCTGTGGAGCCGCCAAGTAGCGGATGGGGCTTGGGGCGCGCCGGATTCAGGGGAGAAGGTGGGAGGTGGCGGCGGCTGATGATTGGGGGGCGGAGTTCGAGGAGGACGAGGCTAGAGGTAGGTGGAGGCTAGGGGATACCCAAAATGGACTAGGGGGTGACCATATATAGCAGATTTGCTAGGGTTAGGGGGTTTTAGGAGCGTTCCGGGGCCTCAGATCGCCATCGGATGGCTCCGAATTGGAGGGGGGTTTAGCTGAGGGGGTAGATGGGCTGTGAAGAGAGGATTTGGGCTGAGAGGAGAGAAGAGTAATGCAGCTCGATGGCAGTTTCGGAGACCGAAACGTCCGACGAAGGTACCGGCAACGGTACCGCTATATGTTTAACGGTTGGGCTATCAGATGAGTTCCGAATGCGACGAAACTTGACAGGAGCTCTGTCTACACTATAATAAGACCGCATGCCAAGCTTTGACCCATTCCGAGAACATTTTTCGGCCACTCACGAAACGGGTAAAAGGGGGCGCCGGAGGACATAGGAGTGCTGGATTGCAAAACGGACAACGCGGAAAATGCTCGAATGCATGAGACGAACACATATGCAAAATGAGATGCACATGATGACATGGAAATATGCAACACGCAAGCAAATGACATGGCAACGACGGCGAATAACTGGAAGACACCTGGCGCATTGAATCCGGGGCGTTACGCGGGTGCAAGCCATTTTTGCACAAGCGGAATACTCGGGTTAAACTTGACGAGCCTAGCATGTACAGACATGGCCTTGGGACACTGGAGACCGAAAGGTCGAACGTGAATCATGTAGTGGATATGATCAACATAGAGATGTTCACCATTGATGACTACTCCATCTCACGTGATGATCGGACATGGTTTAGTTGATTTGGATCACGTATTATTTAGATGACTTGAGGGATGTCTATCTAAGTGGGAGTTCTTAAGTTATATGATTAACTAAACTTTAATTTATCATGAAATTAGTCCTGATAGTATTTGCAAATTATGTTGTAGATCAATAGCTCGCGTTGTAGCTCCCCTATGTTTTTTGATATGTTCCTAGAGAAAACTAAGTTGAAAGATGATAGTAGCTATGATGCAGACTGGGTCAGTGATCTGAGGTTTATCCTCGTTGCTGCATAGAATAATTATGTCCTCGATGCACCGCTAGGTGACAGACCTATTGCAGGAGCAGATGTAGACGTTTTGAATGTTTGGCTAGCTCAATATGATGACTACTTGATAATTTAGTGCACCATGCTTTACGGCTTAGAACCGGGACTTCAAAAACGTTTCGAATGCCACAGAGCATATGAGATGTTCCAAGAGCTGAAATTGGTATTTGAGACTCATGCCCGTGTCGAGAGGTATGAGACCTCTGACAAGTACTTTGCCTAAAAAATGAAGGAGAATAGCTCAGCTAGTGAGCATGTGCTCAGAATGTCTGGGTACTACAATCGCTTGAATCAAGTGAGACTTAATCTTCTAGATAAGATAGTGATTGACAGAGTTCTCTAGTCACCATCACCAAGTTACTGGAACTTCATGATGAGCTATAATATGCAAGGGATGACGAAAGCGATTCCAGAGCTCTTCATGATGCTGAAATCGACGAAGGTAGAAATCAATAAAAAGTATCAAGTGTTGATGATTAAATAAGACCACTAGTTTCAAGAAAAGGGCAAAGGGAAATAAAGGGAACTTGAAGAATGGCAAGCAAGTTGTCACTCCCGTGAAGAAGCCCAAAGCTGGACCTAAGCCTGAAATTGAGTGCCTCTACTGCAAAGGAAATGGTCACTGGAAGCGGAACTACCCCAAATATTTGGCGGATAAGAAGGATGGCAAAGTGAACAAAGGTATATTTGATATACAAGTTATTGATGTGTATCTTACTAGTGCTCGTAGTATCCCCTGGGTATTTGATACCTGTTCGGTTGCTAAGATTAGTAACTCGAAACAGGAGTTGCAGAATAAATAGAGAGTAGTTGAGGGTGAAGTGATGATGTGTGTTGGAAGTGGTTCCAAGATTGTTATTTTCATGATCACACAATCCCTATTAGGCCTGGGCGTTCGGTATAAACCGAAAATTCGGTTTCTACCATTCATTTTTTTTGTTCGGTTTGCAAAGTGAGAAACCAAAAATACCATTACGAAATGAGTAACCAAAAATTTGGTTAACCGAGTTTTTTGGTTTGGTTTTCGGTTTATACCGAACTAGCTGCATATGCCATCCGACTGCGTAGCTTCTTTCCACCTGCGCTACTATATAGACTAGTTATTGACCTCCTTGTGTGTGGCTGGCCGAGGTGGTACTAAAGAAAACCAGCAGCACCTCGTGGGAATCACAAGCGGGCTAGCATGCATGCACATGGTTGGCCCATAGTCAAACTGTCAAAGAAAGGGACGTCCCATCTTGTCATTTTTTTTGACAACGTCCAAGTTTGTTGGTGGCACATGAGCTAGTGGCCAGCTACATCTAGACCTTGCCTATAAAAAAACAAAATCGATGCCTTCAGCGTAGGGAAGTGTGTGAGGCCGTTGTTGCGTACGAAAAGATGGGACAACAACGTTCGCTCCAGCCTGTTTTGTGTCTGCTTACTGTCTTTTGTCACACATACGCATAGACTTCGGTTTTGTTTGGCTAACCAAATCAAAAACCGAGACAACCGAACTTAGTTCGGTTAGTACAAGCAGAAACCGATTTTTCCTGTACTATTGATAAAAACCAAAAAAATGGTTTTTTCAGTTTTGGCTTTGGTCCGGTGTTCGGTTTGTCGGTTTTTATGCCCACCCCTACTCCCTATACTTTCGGGATTAGTGTTGAACCTAAATAAATGTTATTTGGTGTTTGCATTGAGCATGAATATGATTAGATCATGTTTATTGCAATACAGTTATTCATTTAAGACAAAGAATAATTGCTATTCTGTTTACATGAATAAAACCTTCTATGGTCATACACCCAATGTTAATGGTTTATTGAATCTCGATCATAGTGATACACATATTCATAATGTTGATGCCAAAAGATGCAAAATTGATAATGATAGTGCAACATACTTGTGGCACAGCCGTTCAGGTCATATTGGTGTAAAACGCATGAAGAAAATTCATGCTGATGGGCTTTTGGAATCACTTGATTATGAATCATTTGATACTTGTGAACCATGCCTTATGGGCAAGATGACTAAAACTTTGTTCTCCGTAACAATGGAACGAGCTAATGACTTATTGGACATAATACATATTGATGTATGGGGTCCGATGAGTGTTGAGGCTCGTGGCGGGTATCGTTATTTTCTGACCTTCAGAAATGATTTGAGCAGCTTTGGGTATATCTTCTTAATGAAACACAAATCTGAAACATTTGAAAAGTTCAAAGAATTTCAGAGTGAAGTGGAGAATCATCGTAACAAGAAAATTAAGTTTCTACGATCTGATCGTGGATCTGAATATTTGAGTTATGAGTTCGGCCTTAATTTAAAACAATGTGGAATATTTTCACAGCTCACGCCACCTGGAACACCACAGCATAATGGTGTGTCCGAACGTCGCAACCGCACTTTATTAGATATGGTGCGATCTATGATGTCTCTTACCGATTTACCACTATCGTTTTGGGTTATGCATTAGAGATAGTTGCATTCACGTTAAACAGGGCACCGTCAAAATCCGTTGAGACAACACAGTATGAATTGTGGTTTGGCAACAAACCTAAGCTGTCGTTTCTTAAAGTTTGGGGATGTGATGCTTATGTCAAAAGGCTTCAGCCTGATAAGCTCGAACCCAAATCGGAGAAGTGTGTCTTCATAGGATACCCTAAGGAAACAATTGGGTACACCTTCTACCATAGATCCGAAGGCAAGATCTTTGTTGCTAAGAACAGGACCTTTCTAGAGAAGGAGTTTCTCTCGAAAGAAGTGAGTGGGAGGAAAGTAGAACATGATGAGGTAGTTGTACCTTCTCTCAATTTGGAAAGTAGCTCATCCGAGAAATATGTTCCCATGATGCCTAGACCAACTGGAGAGGAAGCTAGATAATGATCATGAAACTTCAGATCAAGTTGCTACAGAACCTCGTAGGTCAAACAGAGCACGATCCGCACCAAAGTGGTACGGTAATCCTGTTCTGGAAGTCATGTTGCTTGATCATGATGAACCTACAAACCATGAAGCTATGATGAGCCCAGATTTCTATAAATGGCTTGAGGGCATGAAATATGAGATAGGATCCATGTATGAGAACAAATTGTGGACTTTGGTGGATCTGCCTGATGATCAGCGGCCCATAGAGAATAAATGGATCTTCAAGAAGACTGACGCTAATGGTAATGTTACTGTCTATAAAGCTCGACTTGTTGTAAAAAGTTTTTGACAAAGTTCAAGGAGTTGGCTACGATGAGATTTCTCACCCATAGCGATGCTTAAGTCTGTCCAAATAATGTTAGCAATTGCCGCATTTTATGATTATGAAATCTGGCAAATGGATGTCAAAACTGCATTCCTTAATGGATTTCTTAAAGAAGAGTTGTATATGATGCAACCAGAAGGTTTTGTCGATCCTAAAAGTGCTAACAAAGTGTGCAAGCTCCAGCGATCCATCTATGGACTGGTGCAAGCATCTCAGGAGTTGGAATATATGCTTTGATGAGGTGATCAAAGCATATGTTTTTATACAGACTTATGATGAAGCCTGTATTTACAAGAAAGTGAGTGGGACCACTACAGCCTTTCTCATAAGTATATGTGAATGACATATTATTGATCGGAAATGATGTAGAATTTTTTGGAAAGCATAAAGGAGAGTTTAAAAGGAGTTTTTCAAAGAAAGACCTCGGTAAAGCTTCTTACATGTTGGGCATCAAAGATCTAGAGAGATAGATCAAGACGCTTGATAAGATTTTTCAATGAGTACATACCTTGACAAGATTTTGAAGTAGTTCGAAATGGAACAGTCAAAGAACAAGTTCTTGCCTGTGTTGCAAGGTGTAAAGTTGAGTAAGACTCAAACCCGACCATAGCAGAAAATAAAAAGAGAATGAAAGTCATTCCCTATGCCTTAGGTTCTATAAAGTATGTTGTTGTGTACCAGACCTATTGTGTACCTTATCATGAGTTTGTCAAGGGGGTACGATAGTGATCCAGGAGTGGATCACTAAACAAAGGTCAAAGTTATCCTTAGTTACCTAAGAGGACTAAGGAAATATTTCTCGGTTATGGAGGTGATGAAGAGTTCATCGTAAAGAGTTACGTCAATGCAAGCATTAACATTGATCTGGATGACTCTGAGTCTCAATCTGGATACATATTGAAAGTGGGAGCAATTAGCTAGAGTAGCTCCATGCAGAGCATTGTAGACATAGAAAATTTGCAAAATACATACGGCTCTGAATATGGCAGACCCGTTGACTAAACTTCTCTCAGAAGCAAAACATGATCACACCTCAGTACCCTTTGGGTGTTAATCACATAGCGATGTGAACTAGATTATTGACTCTAGTAAACCCTTTGGTTATTGGTCACATGGTGATGTGAACTATGGGTATTAATCACATAGAGATGTGAACTATTGGTGTTAAATCACATGGCGATGTGAACTAGATTATTGACTCTAGTGCAAGTGGGAGACTAGAGGAAACATGGCCTAGAGGCAATAATAAAGTTGTTATTTTATCTTTCCTTATTTCATGATAAATGTTTATTATTCATGCTAGAATTGTATTAACCGGAAACTTGATACATGTGTGAATACACAGACAAAACACCGTGTCCCTAGTATGCCTCTACTAGACTAGCTCATTGATCAAAGATGGTTAAGTTTCCTAGCCATGGACATGTGTTGTGATTTGATTAACGGGATCACATCATTAGGAGAATGATGTGATGGATAAGACCCATCCGTTAGCTTAGCATAATGATCGTTCAGTTTTATTGCTACTGCTTTCTTCATGTCAAATACATATTCCTCCGACTATGAGATTATGCAACTCTTGGACACCGGAGGAATACCTTGTGTGCTATCAAACGTCACAACGTAACTGGGTGATTATAAATATGATCTATAGGTATCTCCGAAGGTGTTTGTTGGGTTGGCATAGATCGAGAATAGGATTTGTCACTCCGAGTATCGGAGAGGTATCTCTGGGCTCTATCGGTAATGCACATCATATGAGGCCTTGCAAGCAATGTGACTAATAAGTTAGTTGCGGGACGATGCATTACAGAACGAGTAAAGAGACTTGCCGGTAACGAGATTGAACTAGGTATGAAGATACCAACGATCGAATCTCGGGCAAGTAACATACCGATGACAAAGGGAATAACGTATGTTGACATAGCGGTTTGACTGATAAAGATCTTTGTAGGATATGTGGGAACCAATATGAGCATCCAGGTTCCGCTATTGGTTATTGACCGGAGAGGGGTCTCGGTCATGTCTACATAGTTCTCGAACACATAGGGTCCACACGCTTAACATTTGATGACGATATGTATTATATGAGTCATATGTTTTGGTGACCGAAGTTTGTTCGGAATCTCGGATGAGATCACGGACATGACGAGGAGTCTCGAAATGGTTGAGAGGTAAAGATTGATATATTGGAAGGTGGTATTCGGACACCGGAATGGTTTTGGAGTGTTTCAGATATTTATCGGAGTACCGAGGGGTTACCGGAACCTCCCAGGGGAAGTAATGTTCCATATGGGCCATAGGGAAGAGGCAAGGCAGCCCACAAGGGGGTGGCGCCCCCTCATGGGGAGTCAGAATTGGACAAGGAGAGGGGGCGCTCCCCCCCCCTTTCCTTCTCCCTCTCCCTCTCCTTCCCCCTTTCCCCCTCTGATAGAAGGAAGGGGGGCCAATAGGACTAGGAGTCCTAGTAGGACTCACCCCCCCCCCCTACTTGGGGCGTGCCCTAGGTCGGTCTCCTCTCCCTTCCTCCTTTATATACGGGGGGCTTCCCTATGAGACACAACAATTGCTCATAGCCGTGTGTGGCGCCCCCTCCACAGTTTACGCCTCCGGTCATGTTCTCGCAGTGCTTAGGCGAAGCCCTGCGCGGATCACATCACCATCACCGTCACCACGCCGTCATGCTGATGGAACTCACTACTCCTTCAACCCTCTGCTGGATCAAGAGCTCAAGGGACATCATCGCACTGAATGTGTCCAGAACATGGAGGTGTCGTACATTCGGTACTTGATCGGTCGCAACGAGAAGACGTTCGACTACATCAACCGCGTTGAACAAAGCTTCTGCTTTCGGTCTATGAGGGTACGTGGACACACTCTCCCCCTCTCGTTGCTATGCATCTCCTAGATAGATCTTGCATGAGCGTAGGAATTTTTTTGAAATTGCATGCTACGTTTCCCAACAATATTCCCCTTGCGGTTTCCGGTAACCCCCCGGTACTCCAATAAATACCCGATACATTCCCGAACACTTCCGGTGTTCGAATACTATCGTCCTATATATCAATCTTTACCTTTCGACCATTTCAAGACTCCTCGTCATGTCCGTGATCTTATCCAGGACTACGAACAACATTCGGTCACCAAATCACACATATAATACAATATCGTCATCGAATGTTAAGCGTGCCGACCCTACGGGTTCGAGAACCATGTAGACATGACAGAGACACCTCTCCGGTCAATAACCAATAATGGAACCTGGATGCTCATATAGGCTCCTACATATTCTACAAAGATCTCTATCGGTCGAACCGTTATGACAACATATGGTATTCCCTTTGTCTGTTGGTATGTTACTTGCCCGAGATTTGATCGTCGGTATCTCTATACCTAGTTCAATATCGTTTCTGGCAAGTCTCTTTACTCGTTACATAATACATCACCTCGTGACTAACTCCTTAGTCGTTTGCTTGCAAGCTTATGATGTGTATTACAAAGAGGGCCCAAAGATACCTCTCCGATACTCAGAGTGACAAATCCTAATCTCGATCTATGCCAACTCAACAAACACCTTCGGAGATACCTATAGAGCATATTTATAATCGCCCAGTTATGTTGTGACGTTTGTTAGCACACAAGGCATTCCTACGGTATCCGGGAGTTGCATAATCTCATAGTCGAAGGAATATGTATTTGACATGAAGAAAGCAATAGCAATAAAACTGAACGATCATTATGTTAAGCTAACGGATGGGTCTTGTCCATCACATAATTCTTCTAATGATGTGATCTCGTTATCAAATGACAACTCATGTCCATGGTTAGAAAACCTTAACCATCTTTGGTCAATGAGCTAGTCTAGTAGAGGTTCACTAGGGACATGGTGTTTGTTTATGTATTCACACATGTATCAAGGTTTACGATCAATACAATTCTAGCATGAATAATAAACCTTTAACATGAATAAGGAAATGTAAAATAACAACTTTATTATTGCCTCTAGGGCATATTTCCTTCACCAAGCTTGGAATAAAACTCCTCTTCGCATCGGCATGCCATACGCAAACTGACGGTCAAATAGAGGTCACCAACCAGACCTTATCTACACTTCTTCGACTCTTGATGAAGAAGAACATCAAGGAGTGGGATGAATATTTTCCCATCGCCGTGTACGTCTACAATCGAGCACGTCACTCTTCTATCGGCAAGTCCCCCTTCAAGATCCTCTACATATTCAGCATGTTGTCTCCATTGGACATCCTACTGCTACCACTACAAGAGCGCATCAACATGGACTCGAGTGTACGAGCAAGCTATCTCAAGAAGGTGCATGAAGATACAAAGCACACAATTGAACGCCAAGTACAATGACTCGCGACCAAGATCAACATCGACAAGCACCCCATGGTATTCAATATCGGTGATCTTGTATGGCTACACCTTCGCAAAGAACGCTTCCCCAATGAGTGCAAGTCCAGGATACTACCTCGCGCTGATGGACCTTTCAAGGTGCTAGCACGCTACAACAACAATGCATACAAGATAGACATTCCATGCGACAAGTACAATGTGAGCGACATCTTCAACATCAAGGATCTATCTCCCTTCCATGGTGATGAGGTTTTCAATCCCAGGTCGAATCTTTCCCAAGGGGGGTGATGTGGATCATCCTACGGTCATCCCCATGGATCTACCTTTGTCTCCCAAGACACCGCGCGGACCAATGGCTAGAGCTCGTGCAAGGGCTATCGAAGCCGAGGTGAACTCGCTCCTCTCCGAACTTACGTACTCAACATGTGAGACATGGATACTACCTCAAGTGGAGACCTTGTGTGTGATCAGGTACTTGGAGGAAGGCCATGAAGCTTCCACCACCAATGGACAAGATGGCGAGGACACCGAGCGCGAGAAGCAAGAAGAATTGCAGCGAGAGAGCTATAGGCCCCGGACGACCGGTCCCCGCCGGACGTCTGACGCCTAGAGACTTAGCCATCCAGAAGGCCCAGCTAACGAACGCTACGGCGGCCGGACGACCGACAAGTACCGTACGACCAACAAGTACCAGACGTCTGAGACACTTCAACGACCAGACGTTCGACCGACTCCGGATATCATGTACCACAAGTCTAGAGCCAAAACCCCAGAAGACCGAAGCATTCCGGATGACCGACGCACCGGACGTTCGACAGCGTCCGGAAATCCGACAACGCCTCAACAGAGCCGAAATGCCGGATGTCCAATCCTTTTTTCTACCGGACGTCCGGTCCCTCATGAGACACCGAACGACCGATAATGACCGTACGTCCGAAGCCCGTGTGTGCACAGCCCGCGAACCTTGGCCCATGTATTCCTCTCTCTCTCCCTAGACTATAAATACCCCTTCATGTGCATGTTTTAGGGTTAGCACTGTGATAGCCCAAGATAGAGAAAGAGCTTTGCTCATCCACTTACCCCTACTCCCATGGAGATCAAGGCCTCCATGTGAGAAGATCCCCCAAGTGGATTCAAGACCCCTTCATGGGAAGATCCTTCTAAGATTCAAGACCTCTCTCCTCCAAGGATTGGGATGAACTAGCTACCCTTTGTACCCTCTGTTGGGGAATGTAGTAATTTCAAAAAAATTCCTACGCACACGCAAGATCATGGTGATGGCATAGCAATGAGAGGGGAGAGTATTGTCCACGTACCCTCGTAGACCGTAAGCGGAAGCGTTATGACAACGCGGTTGATGTAGTCGTACGTCTTCACGATCCAACCGATCCAAGTACCGAACGTACGGCACCTCCGAGTTCAGCACACGTTCAGCTCGATGACGATCCCCGGGCTCCGATCCAGCAAAGCGTCGGGGATTAGTTCCGTCAGCACGACGGCGTGGTGACGATGATGATGTTCTATCGGCGCAGGGCTTCGCCTAAACTCCGCGACGATATGACCGAGGTGGAATATGGTGGAGGGGGGCACCGCACACGGCTAAGGAATGATCCGTAGATCAACTTGTGTGTCATGGGGTGCCCCCCTGCCCCCGTATATAAAGGAGCAAGGGGGAGGGGGCGGCCGGCCAGGAGAGGGCGCGCCAGGGAGGAGTCCTACTCCCACCGGGTGTAGGACTCCCTCCTTTCCTAGTCCAACTAGGAGAGGGGAAGGAAGGGAAGGAGAAGGAGAAGGAAGGAGAGGGAGGAAGAGTAGGAAAGGGGGGCCGGCCCCCTAGTCCAATTCGGTTTGGGCTAGGGGGGGCGCGCGCCCTGCCTCCTCTCTTCCACCACTTGGCCCATGAGGCCCATTGCTTCTTTCTCGTATTCCCGTAACTCCCCGGTACCCCCGAAAATACCCGAATCACTCGGAACCTTTCCGATGTCCGAATATAGTCGTCCAATATATCGATCTTTACATCTCGACCATTTCGAGACTCCTCGTCATGTCCCCGATCTTATCCGGGACTCCGAACTCCTTCGGTACATCAAAACTCATAAACTCATAATATAACTGTCACCGTAACGTTAAGCGTGCAGACCCTACGGGTTCGAGAACTATGTAGACATGACCTAGAACTATTCTCAGTCAATAATCAATAGCAGAACCTGGATGCTCATATTGGCTCCTACATATTCTACGAAGATCTTTATCGGTCAAACTGCATAACAACATACGTTGTTCCCTTTGTCATCGGTATGTTACTTGCCCAAGATTCAATCGTCGGTATCTCAATACCTAGTTCAATCTCGTTACCGGAAAGTCTCTTTACTCGTTCCGTAATGCATCATTCCGTAATTAACTCATTAGCTACATTGCTTGCAAGGCTTATAGTGATGTGCATTACCGAGAGGGCCCAGAGATACCTCTCCGACAATCGGAGTGAGAAAACCTAATCTCGAAATACGCCAACCCAACATGTACCTTTGGAGACACCTGTAGTACTCCTTTATAATCACCCAGTTACGTTGTGACATTTGGTAGCACCCAAAGTGTTCCTCCGGTAAAGGGGAGTTGCATAATCTCATAGTTACAGGAACATGTATAAGTCATGAAGAAAGCAATAGCAACATACTAAACGATCAAGTGCTAGGATAATGGAATGGGTCATGTCAATCACATCATTCTCCTAATGATGTGATCCCATTAATCAAATGACAACACATGTCTATGGTTAGGAAACATAACCATCTTTGATTAATGAGCTAGTCAAGTAGAGGCATACTAGTGACTATATGTTTGTCTATGTATTCACACATGTATCATGTTTCCGGTTAATACAATTCTAGCATGAATAATAAACATTTATCATGATATTAGGAAATAAATAATAACTTTATTATTGCCTCTAGGGCATATTTCCTTCAGTCTCCCACTTGCACTAGAGCCAATAATCTAGTTCACATCACCATATGATTTAACACCAATATCCATATATGTATATGATTAACACCCATAGTTCACATCGTCATGTGACCAACACCCAAAAGGTTTACTAGAGTCAATAATCTAGTTCACATCGCTTATGTGATTAACACCCAAAGAGTACTAAGGTGTGATCATGTTTTGCTCGCGAGAGAAGCTTAGTCAACAGGTCTGTCACATTCAGAGCCGTATGTATTTTGCAAATATTCTATGTATACAATGCTCTGCACGGAGCTACTCTAGCTAATTGCTCTCACTTTCAATATGTATCCAGATTGAGACTTTAGAGTCATCTGGATCAGTGCCAAAACTTGTATCGACGTAACCCTTTACGACGAACCTTTTATCACCTCCATAATCGAGAAACATCTCCTTAGTCCTTACTAAGGATATTTTTGACCTCTGTCTAGTGATCTACTATTAGATCAAAATTGTATTCCTTTGCCAAACTCAGAGCAAGGTATACAATATATCTGGTTCACAGCATAGCATACTTTATAGAACCTATGACTGAGGCATGGGGAATGACTTTTCATTTTCTTTCTATTTTCTACCATGGTCGGGTCTTGAGTCTTACTCAACTTCACACCTTGCAACACAGGCAAGAACTCCTTCTTTGACTGTTCCATTTTGAACTATTTCAAAAATTTATCAAGGTATTCATTGAAAAATCTTATCAAGCGTCTTGATCTATCTATATAGATCTTGATGCTCAATGTGTAAGCAGCTTCACCGAGGTCTTTCTTTGAAAAAAAACTCCTTTCAAACACTCATTTATGCTTTGCAGAATAATTCTACATTATTTCCGATCAACAATTTGTCATTCACATATACTTATCAGAAATGCTGTAGTGCTCCCACTCACTTTCTTGTAAATGCAGGCTTCTCAAAAAGTCTGTATAAAACCATATGCTTTGATCAACTCATCAAAGCGTATATTCCAACTCCGAGAGGCTTGCACCTGTCCATAAATGGATTGTTGGAGCTTGCACACTTTGTTAGCACCTTTAGGATTGACAAAACCTTCTGGTTGCATCATATACAACTCTTCTTTAATAAATCCATTAAGGAATGCAGTTTTGACATCCTTTTGCCAGATTTCATAAAATGTGACAATTGCTAACATGATTCGGACAGACTTAAGCATCGCTACAGTTGAGAAAATCTCATTGTAGTTAACACCTTGAACTTGTCGAAAACCTTTTTGCGACAAGTCGAGCTTTGTAGATAGTAATACTACTATCAGCATCTGTCTTCCTCTTGAAGATCCATTTATACAATATGGCTTGCCGATCATCGGGCAACTCCACCAAAGTCCACACTTTGTTCTCATACATGGATCCCATCTCAGATTTCATGGCCTCAAACCATTTCGCGGAATCTGGGCTCATCATCGCTTCCTCATAGTTCGTAGGTTTATCATGGTCTAGTAAC
Organism: Triticum timopheevii; assembly: GCA_963921465.1. Lineage (NCBI taxonomy): Eukaryota > Viridiplantae > Streptophyta > Magnoliopsida > Poales > Poaceae > Triticum > Triticum timopheevii. Next base: position 327,646,923 of record OY997266.1, read on the forward strand.
ATGACTTCCAGAATAGGATTACCGTACCACTCTGGTGCGGATCTTACTCTGGTTGACCCACGAGGTTCGGTAATAACTTGATCTGAAGTTTCATGATCATCATCATTAGCTTCATCACTAATTGGTGTAGGCATCACTGGAACTAATTTCTGTGATGAACTACTTTCCAATTCAGGAGAAGGTACAATTACCTTATCAAGCTCTACTTTCCTCCCACTCACTTCTTTCGAGAGAAACTCCTTCTCTAGAAAGGATCCATTTTTAGCAACGAATATCTTGCCTTTGAATCTGTGATAGAAGGTGTACCCAACAGTTTCCTTTGGGTATTCTATGAAGACGCACTTCTCCGATTTGGGTTTGAGCTTATTAGCATGAAACTTTTTCACATAAGCATCGCAACCCCAAACTTTAAGAAACGACAACTTGGGTTTCTTGCCAAACCACAGTTCATAAGGTGTCATCTCAATGGATTTAGATGGTGCCCTATTTAACGTGAATGCAGCTGGCTCTAATGCATAACCCCAAAACGATATTGGTAAATCGGTAAGAGACATCATTGATCGCACCATATCCAATAAAGTGCGGTTACGACGTTCGGACACACCATAACGTTGTGGTGTTCCTAGGTGGCGTGAGCTGTGAAACTATTCCACATTGTTTTAATTAAAGACCAAACTCGTAACTCAAATATTCGTCTCCGCGATCAGATCGCAGAAACTTCTTTTTCTTGTTACGATGATTTTTCCACTTCACTCTAAAATTCTTTGAACCTTTCAACTATTTCAGACTTATGTTTCATCAAGTAGATATACCCATATCTACTCAAATCATCTTGTGAAGGTCAGAAAATAATGATACTTGCCACGAGCATCAACACTCATTGGATCGCATACATCGGTATGTATTATTTACAATAAGTCAGTAGCTTGTTCCATTGTTCCGGAGAACGGAGTTTTAGTCATCTTGCCCAAAAGGCACGGTTCGCAAGCATCAAATGATTCATAACCAAGTGATTCCAAAAATCCATCTTTATGGAGTTTCTTCATGCGCTTTACACCGATATGACACAAACGGCAGTGCCACAAATAAGTTGCACTATCATTATTAACTTTGCATCTTTTGGCATCAATATTATGAATATGTGTATCACCACGATCGAGATCCAACAAACTATTTTTATTGGGTGTATAACCATCGAAGGTCTTATTCATGTAAACAGAATAACAATTATTCTTCAACTTCAAATGAATAACCGTATCGCAATAAACATGATCTTATCATATTTATGCTCAACGCAAACACTAAATAACATTTATTTAGGTTTAACACTAATCTCGAAAATATAGGGAGTGTGTGATGATGATCATATCAATCTTGGAACTACTTCCAACACTCATCATCACTTCACCCTCAACTAGTCTCTGTTTATTCTGTAACTCCTGTTTCGAGTTACTAATTTTAGCAACCGAACAAGTATCAAATACTCAGGGGCTACTATAAACACTAGTAAGGTACACATCAATAACTTGTATATCAAATATACCCTTGTTCACTTTTCCATCCTTCTTATCCACCAAATATTCAGGGCATTTCCACTTCCAGTGACTATTTCCTTTGCAGTGTAAGCTCTCAGTTTCAGGCTTTGGTCCAGTTTTGGTCTTCTTCACGGGAGTGACAACTTGCTTGTCATTCTAGTTGAAGTTCCCTTTATTTCCCTTTGCCCTTTTCTTGAAACTAGTGATCTTGTCAACCATCAACACTTGATGCTCTTTCTTGATTTCTACCTTCGTCGATTTCAACATCACGAAGAGCTTGGGAATCGTTTTCGTCATCCCTTGCATACTATAGTTCATCACAAAGTTCTACTAACTTGGTGATGGTGACTAGAGAATTCTGTCAATCACTATCTTATCTGGAAGATTAACTCCCACTTGATTCAAGCGATTGAAGTACCCAGACAATCTAAGCACATGCTCACTAGTTGAGCGATTCTCCTCCATCTTTTAGCTGTAGAACTTGTTGGAGACTTCATATCTCTCAACTTGGGTATTTGCTTGAAATATTAACTTCAATTCCTGGAACATCTTATATGGTCCATGACGTTCGAAACGTCTTTGAAGTCCTGATTCTAAGCCGTTAAGCATGGTGCACTAAACTATCAAGTAGTCATCATATCGAGCTAGCCAAACGTTCATAACGTCTGCATCTGCTCCTGCAATAGGTCTGCCACCTAGCGATGCATTAAGGACATAATTCTTCTGTGCAGCAATGAGGATAAACCTCAGATCACGGATCCAATCCGCATCATTGCATCTTTCAACACAGTTTTCTCTAGGAACATATCAAAATAAACATATGAAAGCAACAACGCGAGCTATTGATCTATAACATAATTTGCAAAATACTACCAGGACTAAGTTCATGATAAATTAAAGTTCAATTAATCATATTACTTAAGAACTCCCACTTAGACAGACATCTCTCGAGTCATCTAAGTGATCATGTGATCCAAATCAACTAAACCATAACCGATCATCACGTGAGATGGAGTAGTTTTCAATGGTGAACATCACATGTTGATCATATCTACTATATGATTCACGCTCGACCTTTCGGTCTCCGTGTTCCGAGGCCATATCTGCATATGCTAGGCTAGTCAAGTTTAACCCAAGTATTCTGCGTGTGCAAAACTGGCTTGCACCCGTTGTAGATGGACGTAGAGGTTATCACACCCGATCATCACGTGGTGTCTGGGCACGACGAACTTTGGCAACGATGCATACTCAGGGAGAACACTTCTTGATAATTTAGTGAGAGATCATCTTAAAATGCTACCATCAATCAAAGCAAGATAAGATGCATAAAAGATAAACATCACATGCAATCAATATAAGTGATATGATATGGCCATCATCATCTTGTGCTTGTGATCTCCATCTCCGAAGCACCGTCCTGATCACCATCGTCACCAGCGCGACACCTTGATCTCCATCATAGCATCGTTGTCGTCTCGCCAATCTTATGCTTCTACGACTATCGCTACCGCTTAGTGATAAAGTAAAGCATTACAGGGTGATTGCATTACATACAATAAAGCGACAACCATATGGCTCCTGCCAGTTGCCGATAACTCGGTTACAAAACATGATCATCTCATACAATAAAATTTAGCATCATGTCTTGACCATATCACATCACAACATGCCCTGCAAAAACAAGTTAGACGTCCTCTACTTTGTTGTTGCAAGTTTTACGTGGCTGCTACGGGCTTAAGCAAGAACCAATCTCACCTATGCATCAAAACCACAACGATAGTTTGTCAAGTTGGTGCTGTTTTAACCTTCGCAAGGACCGGGCGTAGCCACACTTGGTTCAACTAAAGTTGGAGAAACTGACACCCGCCAGCCACCCGTGTGCAAAGCACGTCAGTAGAACCAGTCTCGCGTAAGCGTACGCGTAATGTCGGTCCGGGCCGCTTCATCCAACAATACCGCCGAACCAAAGTATGACATGCTGGTAAGCAGTATGACTTGTATCGCCCACAACTCACTTGTGTTCTACTCGTGCATATAACATCAACGCAAAAAACCTAGGCTCGGATGCCACTGTTGGGGAACGTAGTAATTTCAAAAAAAAATCCTACGCACATGCAAGATCATGGTGATGGCATAGCAACGAGAGGGGAGAGTATTGTCCACGTACCCTCGTAGACCGTAAGCGGAAGCGTTATGACAACGCGGTTGATGTAGTCGTACGTCTTCACGATCCGACCGATCCAAGTACCGAACGTACGGCACCTCCGAGTTCAGCACACGTTCAGCTCGATGACGATCCCCGGGCTCCGATCCAGCAAAGCGTCGGGGATGAGTTCTGTCAGCATGACGGTGTGGTGACGATGATGATGTTCTACCGGCGCAGGGCTTCGCCTAAACTCTGCGACGATATGACCGAGGTGGAATATGGTGGAGGGGGGCACCGCACACGGCTAAGGAACGATCCGTAGATCAACTTGTGTGTCATGGGGTGCCCCCCTGCCCCCGTATATAAAGGAGCAAGGGGGAGGGGGCGGCCGGCCAGGAGAGGGCGCGCCAGGGAGGAGTCCTACTCCCACCGGGAGTAGGACTCCCTCCTTTCCTAGTCCAACTAGGAGAGGGGAAGGAAGGGAAGGAGAAGGAGAAGGAAGGAGAGGGAGGAAGAGTAGGAAAGGGGGGCCGGCCCCCTAGTCCAATTCGGTTTGGGCTAGGGGGGCCACGCGCCCTGCCTCCTCTCTTCCACCACTTGGCCCATGAGGCCCATTGCTTCTTTCTTGTATTCCCGTAACTCCCCGGTACCCCCGAAAATACCCGAATCACTCGGAACCTTTCCGATGTCCGAATATAGTCGTCCAATATATCGATCTTTACGTCTCGACCATTTCGAGACTCCTCGTCATGTCCCCGATCTCATCCGGGACTCCGAACTCCTTCGGTACATCAAAACTCATAAACTCATAATATAACTGTCATCGTAACGTTAAGCGTGCGGACCCTACGGGTTCGAGAACTATGTAGACATGACCTAGAAGTATTCTCGGTCAATAACCAATAGCGGAACCTAGATGCTCATATTGGCTCCTACATATTCTACGAAGATCTTTATCGGTCAAACTGCATAACAACATACGTTGTTCCCTTTGTCATCGGTATGTTACTTGCCCGAGATTCGATCGTCAGTATCTCAATACCTAGTTCAATCTCGTTACCGGCAAGTCTCTTTACTCATTCCGTAATGCATCATTCCGTAACTAACTCATTAGCTACATTGCTTGCAAGGCTTATAGTGATGTGCATTACCGAGAGGGCCCAAAGATACCTCTCCGTCAATCGGAGTGACAAAACCTAATCTCAAAATACGCCAACCCAACATGTAGCTTTGGAAACACCTGTAGTACTCCTTTATAATCACCCAGTTACGTTGTGACGTTTGGTAGCACCCAAAGTGTTCCTCCGGTAAACGGGAGTTGCATAATCTCATAGTTACAGGAACATGTATAAGTCATGAAGAAAGCAATAGCAACATACTAAACGATCAAGTGCTAGGCTAACGGAATGGGTCATGTCAATCACATCATTCTCCTAATGATGTGATCCCATTAATCAAATGACAACACATGTCTATGGTTAGGAAACATAACCATCTTTGATTAATGAGCTAGTCAAGTAGAGGCATACTAGTGACTATATGTTTGTCTATGTATTCACACATGTATCATGTTTCCGGTTAATACAATTCTAGCATGAATAATAAACATTTATCATGATATTAGGAAATAAATAATAACTTTATTATTGCCTCTAGGGCATATTTCCTTCACCCTCTAGTGTTGACTTTGGATTATTGTGTCTCCTCTTGTGGATGTGGATTTAGCATACGTGTGATGTGGATCTTGTTGATTGAGTGTTTTCCCTCTCGTGTTCCTCGCGGGATCCCCTCCATTTCACGCTCCATTTCATGAAAGATCAGCCCTTAGGGTTCGACCCTACATCAGGTGATCTCCAAGCCCAGGTCGACATCATATCTTACCACTAAGGGCTTGTTTGGTTGCACATGCACCATACCCAGGGGAGCAAAGCCCCATTGGGGGAACTTTCATGGCAAGTGGTATCCCTTCCAACACATGGAGGAAATTTATGTTGTCATTTGAACATGGAGGGGGCTGATTAGTTCTTATAGCTGATTCGAGGCGACTGAGGTTGCACGGCAGATGCAGAAAGGAGGCAAGGGAGCAGGGGACGAGGTGGGCAGCGGAGGCTGCAGTTGAGCTTTGCATCCTCGCGAGGTGCATGGGGAGAATTCTCCTGGCGCCAGGAGGTAGTGATTTCCTACCGAGGAAAGAAAGTGCATCGAGGATGGAAAGTCCTTGGCTGATGACACCAAATGGGCCCTCTAGAAAAAACGGGGCATATTTGATCATGTTTCCACACCTAAGGAAATGAAGGGGATCCCCCGGGATCCCTTGCGCATACAAACCTTGAGACGGTTGTAATATTCCCTGTTCGATGTAAAGGGACCATCCTCTAGGAGCTAGTCTAGTTTTTCTATCAACGGTCACCTCCATACCAGGGGTACCTGGGATCGTGCCTTCACTTTGAAAGACTTGGAATAATTGACTATCAGTTGCTCATTAGCCTGGTTGGGACAAAGCTGATGGGTTGGAAATGTAAAAATGCGATGAGAGATGGAAGGGTGGCACATGCAGTTCATGCTTTAGGCATGAGCCAGCTATGATCTTGTGATTATCCCAATGTCAGGGTATGCCATTAGAAGATTGGAAAAATGAGAGGCTTCATCTCGCAGAGGTACACGCGAAAACATCTCCTGGGGGACACTCCAATCCCTATTCAACTTGAAGATCGTTTATGGCTGGAAACCGCTCAATTACCTTGGGATCAAGGGTCTAGTGGCTAGAGCATTTTGGCCAGGCTTTGAGTCGTCGCAAGCCTTGATTTTGATGGACTAACTCGGATCATCCCTATATCAATTCAAAGCTCCCATGTGACTAGTAGGCGTCAACTGCAATCTTTGTGTGTGGTAGAAAGATGCTATTTTTTTAACGATTGGATAGGTGTGGGCTACTGCATGAGGTGCCATGATTTTTTAGGCGGCTTTCTATTAAAAGTGGGTTGTTCTTTAGGAGCTAGAATATTAGAATTGGATCAAATATTTTGTACAGAAGAGAATAGGATCCATAGATAACCAAATTTCGCACAAATGCCTGAAGAATGCTATAAGAGGAGAGGAACTAGGATAGGCAAGGAGAATAAAAATGGAGTCAAAGACCCTTTAGTGGAAAGATAAGGCATGTGGCCGAACATGACTCGGGAAACCTCACACGCTTACGACGTAGAATTAATTAGTCGCTTTTACTCATACATTTTCCTCCCTACCAAGGATATTGCTCGCCATTTTCACACTGGTAAGAACCTATAAAAGACACCACAATGGTCACTTGTAGCTCCATATCTCCTGTGACCAATAGCTAACTCTTAGAGTGAAAGCTAAACTTCTTGGGATGACCCGTCTCGCCATTGGTTACAAGAGGAGTTTTTTTTCCCACAATTAGCCACGCGAAGTGAGCTCAAGGGAAGTACGAGGCTTGTTGACAAAGTTATCCGATGACATGACATCAAGTGTGATACAACCCAACTTGTGTGGAGATAATTTTAGGGGGCAATCCCAATCTCGTGTACAGCCATCCCGACCTTCTATTCACGCACCTATTAACACAAATAGTTGTTGAATTAGACCCCCCCCCCCCCCTCGATAGGCATTAATGGACCAATACACCGACAAATCTTTATTGTGATTTTTTTACTCCATCTGTTTTGGATATCTTGTTGTCCCTTTGTGCAACTAACCGTGTAGGAATTGATTCCATGAAGCAAAGTTTACCCTCAACTCCAAGTACGATTGCTACAACTCTTCACCAACCTAGGGAACACATCAAATTCCACGAAGGAGAATGTAGGGTTTTACCTCACCATATGAGCCCAAACCTGGGTACCTCCCCCCTCCCCGTATGAACTCCCCTCTGGTACTTATGACTATTCTCGCTACCCTACCGAGGGATCAGACGGTTTTCTACACTGTCATACATCATGAGGGTCGCCTTAACAAGAGTGGCTCTACCAGCCGCCCAGATGAATCTCTTCTACCATGGCACGAGCTTACCCGCGACTTTTGTTAATGTGGCATTGAAAATCAATCTTCCAAAGGGGGTGTACCGATAGGGGGAATCATAGATATTTCACGGGGAAGGTGGAAAATGTAACCAGAAAGCTCTCAAGGACCTAGTCCAAGTCGATGTGGACCCATCTTATCGGAGCGACGAGGCTTTTCTTTAAATTTGGCACAAGCCCGGCCATTTCCCCCAAGCCGACAAGAATGGAACAATGTATGTGTTGGCGAAGAAATCATATACTCCCTCCGATCCAAAATAACTGAGGTAGCCTCTATACAATACATCATCTTGGTTGTTGCACCATGACGCTCGCACAAATGAACTGTAGCTATAGGCAAACTACTCGAGCACTGGGTTAACAAGATCAAGTCATGCAGGCTTGTGTTTGGAAAGTGCGGTTGGATTCCTAAGCTACCTAATTTCTTGAAGAATCTCAGTCGTATTTCTAAGCCTTAGATCACATTCAGCCATCATTATCTAGAAATTACTTCACACATATATGTGACCTGCACACACAAAATTACAATAGCCCCATTCTACTATAGTCACGCTAAGAAGGCAGCCTAGCTCACATGGTTAGGGAAGTGCATATACGGACATAGACCATAACTTAAGTCCCTCTCAGCCATCCATTAAAGATCCGACGTACCAGATTGACATATATTTCGAACGGAATTTTCTTAAGTGTTCAAAAAAATTGAAAAAGAATTGAATAAATCATAAATGTTTCGTTTTGTAGTCTGTGAAAAATTCAATCCATTTGGACGTATCGTTTGTGAATAAACTTTTTTTATTTATTTGAGCTTAGAAGGTTGTTAAATCACAAAAGCATACATCCAAATGGGTTGAAACTTTCTCAGAATATAAAAGAGGTAATATCACCCGGAGTCACATGACTTGCGTATGATGTTCATTTTGGTGCTAAAACTTTAAAAGTATGAATTTGTGGTTATTTCAACTCGCGTTCTCGTGCAAATACGGTGCTTCCTCTCATATCTAGTCGTATGGCCTGCTCACATGGTGTGCCAACTTGGCGGAGGCCCACCTGTCCGTGGCTAAAGTACACACGGCGTTGGGTGACTATAGCATGCAGGATTTTTTAGAAAACCCCCTTGCAATTTGTTTAATTGTGCACAAAAGGCCTCAAATATAATGAAAAAATGGGACAATGAGGTTCAAACCAATGACCTGTTACTAAAAGGTAGGCGTACAACGATCACACCAGCACTGGTTCACGTTGAACATCTGGAACTAAACTTTATTTAACAATACACAAAAAGCCGATAAATAGGCCCATATGTCTAATGGGATACTAACAACGGGTTAGGCTAAACATGTAATTAAGCTAATTTACGCAGGGCCCATCCGTCCGTGTGTTAGATTGAAGTTTGGTCGCATGGATAATTTTGCAGAAAAATAGGGGAACGAACGGAATCAATTTCTTGACTTCAAGCGTGTTAGTGCACGAGCCAACCACAACACCAAGTACATGTTACTACCCACAAAGAGGAACATTTAATTATTTTATAATTTTGCAATGACAACTACTCATATTCCTGTTTTTCTCTCTCGGACCGAATTTCTGATAACTTATTTAAACTTTTTTGTCAAACTAAATATTTTTAGATGTTAAAAAATGAAATCAAAATTCATTTCAAAATTTTAGGCGAAAAAACTAGAATTGTTGAGATATTTTGAAACCCGGATTTTCCAGCCCCTTCCGAAAAAAAGGGAACAAAAAAAATTCGCTTGCAGAAAAGTTTTGTACGTAATAGATTAAACATTATATATTTTCCCCTCAAAAAAGGAAAAAAATTATATGTTTTGACGGCTTTTTTGGCCCAAAAAGGCAATATTTTCTGGAAACCCGAGAAAAAAGGAGTCTAGAAAAAGAAGTACGTACACTGTATATGAGGTCAGGAGTTCGAATAGTCATGAGTATGTAGTCGGTGTAGTTGTTGGCTAGTGTGTGCACTGTATATAAGGTCGGGAGTTCGAAACAAAATTGTGCACGCCGCATAGAGCAGCTCTAATCACTAACAGGGGGGCCGTAGCCACGTTGTCGTGTCACATAAGCGCAGGATACGTCTGAATACGAGCGAAGTGACTGTATTTGCACGAGAACGCAAGTTAAATGACCATAAATCTGTATTTTTAAAGTTTTAGCACCAAACTGAATGTCGAACGGTTCTGTGACTTTCGGTGATATTACCACAATATAAAACGAAACATTTATGATTTATTGATTTTTTTTTAAATTTTTTCTGAACACTTAAAAATTCAGGTTTGGAAAATGGGTCAATCTGGTACGTCGGGTATTTAATGGATGGCTGATAGAGGAACGCTAAGTTATGGCGAGACTTAACATCACGAAGCCAGAAGCTGCGTCCTGCATATACAACCCAGCCTCCCAGGTTCAAGTCATCTCAAATGCGAGTTTGTGTTCTTATAGAAATGGCAGAATTGTAGATCTCCTTTTGCAGCAAAGAGAGCAAAAAAATTACGTTGAAAGTGGAGGATCAAGATCCTTGGATACAAGAAGGTCCCTCAGCATACTGTTGGTTGGTCCACAGGGAGTATAGTACAAGAAGACCCTTGAATAGTCGCACGCACCCCCACCGGCCACACTGACACCGCTGCGTACTACTATCTCCGTCCAAGATTTTCGAGCTGCCATATGCACAAACATAACAGCTCAGGGGCCCTTCCTCTCCTCCGATCAGTGTGAGGCAACTATTCATGCCATGTGACCTTGCTGAGAACCAACTGATTACATGCACCCCCGAAAGAAAAGAATAAGAAAAATACCACCACAAAACAAAACAACGCCATGATTGATTGACAAACAGCGGGCAATGCCCCCGAAGCCCAGTAGGCGCAGCAGTGCGGAGACCACATCGAGATCTACAAACGGCACACATTGCATGGCTGCCATTCTCATCAGGGTGACTGACGATTGCAAATAGTTATCACAACTGAGATCTTCGCACAACTAAATGTCATTTCAGGTCACATTCCGTCGGGCTGATACACAAAAGAAGAGCTAACTCAGAGCTCAATATACTTGTAAACCTATTGACATTCCTACTATACACCAGGACAAGGTAGCAGCAAAAGCTTTGGGCCTACGATTACTCAAAAGCAGAGGGCGGGGGAATAATACATAATTGAGTTGCTAAGGGAAGGGAAGAGCATTAATATCGGTTAGAGATGCTCTTCTTGTCTCGGTCCCAGGCAGCCCTCAAAGCGTCATAAGATTGTTGTTTCCTTCCAACCACTCGCTGCGAATCTTGCCGGGCTGGGCTGCTGTAGTCCTGATAATGCTGTTGATCATTTGCCTTTCGCCAGCTCCTGCTCGCAGAATCGCTACTTGGGGCCGAAACGGAGACGGAATCGACAACCATGTCGCCCTCGAGCAAGCGAAGAACCTAAAAGAAAGATATGGAAAAATGGTACAAGTTGCCAAAATTTAGTTTCCCAACAGGCATTTACACAAAATAACTCAAGGCCGAGCCCAGAAAGAACTTACATGAGACATGCGAGGCCTTGAATGAGGATCACGTCGTATGCACAGGTTTGCGGCATGCAACATGCAACGGACCTCATTTTCGCTGTATCGGTCCCCCAAGCATGGGTCTATGAGCTCGTCGACTGCATTATCCTCCAAGAGATGGCGTGCCTATCATACATAGAAACTTCATTAATACTCCAATCACACCGTGCACACAGTTTTGACATAGCAGCACTAGCATTGTAGCCAACTCTGAAATCCTTGGGCATAAGTTTTATTAGTCAAAAAGACTTGATTGCGATTTCGCAACAAAAACTATGACAACTTGCAAGAAGATGGGAGGCAATAGACCATATATCATTAACACCAACCTTAAGCGTGCTAACTATGCAAAAAGGAGTCGTCTTACAAAGAAACTCACCCATTCAGTTAGAAACTGCTGGCCCTTAGGTCGGTTAATGTCAACAGCCTTGCGACCAGTGACAAGTTCTACCAACACGACACCAAAACTGTATACATCAGCCTTCTCTGTTATTTGTCCACTCTGCGCATACTCTGGTGCCAGATAACTGCAACAGTCGCTAAGAATCATTGAGTGCTCCAAATTACTTAAGGTGACAAATTATTGGAAATTCCAGTACATACCCAAATGTGCCGATGACTCTTGTTTCAACACCCATGTCTCCATCGGGTTGCCATCGTGCTAGACCAAAATCTCCAACCTATCAGAACATGATTGAAAACATACAACCCTGTCAGGAAATTATATGCTTGGTGGCCATGCATAATATAAGACTGGATATTGGCATAATTAAAAAAAAAGGTGTCTGTAAGATAATACTGGGGAAGTTAAACAGAAAGTATTGCAATTTCATCAAATTTACACAAGACAAGACGCTATTATGGTCTAGAAAAGTGCAGTTACAAGATAGGCCAACCCAATTAAGTATACAGAATGGCTTCATCCATCAGGCACACAAATTTAACATCATATCTGGAAAGACGTTCAATGCAATCCCAGAGGACAAATGCCAATTAGTAAATTCCAATAGTGCAGTCCATACCAGAGGTTCAAAATCATGTGTGACAAGGATGTTGTTTGGTCTCATGTCCCGATGGATAATGCAGCCAACTCTACATTCCTCGTGTAGATACCGCAACCCTCGAGCAGCACCAACAGCAATCTTTTGTCTAGCTGCCCATTCCAGTGTGTCTTTATTATTGCGACCTGAAAGATATTTCACAAACAGCTTAACAGGTAAACAAACATAGATTTATTGCAATATCACTAACTTTTGCTTGCTACTGGTAAAAGGCAGAACAACAATATGCATGTAATGAATACTAAGTGCCATAGTGAGCCTGCAGACTGGAAAATGTGTCTATACAGACATGCAAGAGAGAGAAAAATCATACCATAAAGATGTGAGTCCAAGGATCCATTGCAGATGTACTCATAAACCAATAAACGCCTCCTTTCCTCAACACAAAAACCAATGAGCATTACAACATTACGGTGTTGTGCACAACTCAGAACTTCCACCTCTGAGCAAAATTCAACATCACCCTGGGAACTAGCAAGCTTATGTTGCTTGACAGCAATTGCCTGACCATCAGGAAGGACGCCTCGATGAACAGATCCAAATCCACCTTCAGCCAGGAAATTTGCCTGGGAGAAACCACCCGTTGCAAGTTCAAGTTCAGCGTAACTAAACCACCGAGGAGGTTTCCCAAACACAGGAGCCTTGTGCTGACATATCGAACACAATGGAGGCGGCCCAGGAGGTGCGCTCCTTGCTAACGAGACAGCGTCCCTGACATTTCCTCTAAAGTTTAAGTCTGATCTGCTTCTCATAGAACTTATTTCATGCAAAAGATCTAACTTGGAGATCTTCTCAAGCAAAGTATCTGCAGTTGGGGTGCGAGTTTTTCGTGGTGGTTTTGAGGATGCAGATCCCTGTAGAATTTCGACCATCCATGGCTGAAGCGAGAAGGTTGCTGAGGGACTCAATATTTCACTGTCGGTATCAGAAATATTGACATCCGAATGCTGGATCTTATCCTTTGTTGCTTGTACCTCTTTCTTTAGAGAAACAGTTGTTTCAGAAGCACAAAATGGAGAAGTCCCTGGATCTGAACTTGAGACTGAGGATGTTCCGGCTTCGGTACTTCCAAAAGGCGTCTCTAAGTCTGGGCTGCTATTTGGTGTTACAGCTGGTCCTCGAACTGAACTCCGCGGCTCCTTTACATCAGTTGCTGTTTTACCAACAGAACTATCCAACACTGCTGGAAGTGAACAGGATCCTTTGGACTCTTTATCGGGAGATCCCATAAGATTCAGACGGAGAACTTTAGGCTGAGAACGCTTCATGACAACAATGTTGCACTGTAACTCTTCCATGCAACGCTTCTCTTCATGCTTCAACTCCCTAAGAGCAGCAGCATGGGCAGCTAAGCAAAGAGAAAACACAAGATACCTGAACGTACAAAAGAAAATTACAGTAGTAAGTGTTGATCATTACTTATCTAGCACAACCCAGCTTGCTTGTGCTCGCTTAGATTCAGCAGCTACGACACCAGGAGGAGATCCAGAAACAACCTTAACCTTAACATTTATCTGCACAAATGAGAATCGTCATAAAAAAGATTGCAGTGTGTGATAGGAGTCAAGAAAACATGTACAGAAGCATTAACAGTGATCCTGATTAGCCTGCTGGCTACCGATTGTTATTCTGTCACTTCATCAATAAAGCTCCCATTTTCACGGCACCAAAGAAAAAAAACATGTACAGAAGCATGTACAAACCTTGCTTGCATCATAAACATCATGAAGTTTGAGCATCATTTGCGAACACAGCTCTGAGACATCTGACTTCTGATCCAACATGGTCTTATGGCCACTTGCGCAATCTCCCGCAAATAGAGGAAAGCCCCAGAACTTCCTGCCTGAAAGAGGGAAACCATAGTGCATTGAAGCCACTACCACAAAATTCAAAACTCAACCCAGAACTCAGTGGAAGCTACTGGACAAAGTGCAGCAACTTCAGTGATCATGGTAACAGAAGAGTTTAGAGACCAATGATGGCAACCCATATATGCATTTAGCTGTGCAACTAATGTGCATATAGGATGCACTATTATAGCTAAGCCCCCAAAACAACACGGCAGTACAGCAAAAGTAGAAAATTGCATTTGCGAAGGACGGATAGGATTGCAAGGAAAGGAAACAATACCAGAGCTCTGTGCCGGGATGACAACGAGGAGTATGATGCTGCCGCCGGGCTGCACGACGTGCGTCAAAGCCCAGACGATGGCTGTCTTGGAGATCTCCCTAATGGCAGCACGCACCGCCACCACCACCTTCTCCTCAGCAGCAGCAGCAGCCGGTGCGCCCTTGTCAGCCACGGCCTTCCCCTTCCTCTGCTGCAACAGCTGCTGCTGCTGCTTGATAGAGCTCGCCATCACCTCCTCTCCAGCGATGCCTACAAATCAAGAAGCTCCCTCTAAACAGCTGAGCTGAACCACGGAAGTGCTGGCCAAACCCAAGAAGCAAACAAGTAGGAGTAGTAATGCCTAGTGCAAACAAGGCAACAACCAGCCCCAAGTGCTTAAATGCAGATGAGATAGGAGGAGCTACCTCCCTGACAGTTGCCAGCGGCGTTGGACACCGAACTCTGTTGAGAGAACCAAAAGGCAGCCAAAGACCAGTAAAGATGGCGGCAAGGCAGTAAAAAGGAGACGGCCTTTCCCCCTCAGCTGGGTCCCGGATTCTCGACGACCAAGCTCAAGCTGCTGCGGATTGAGAGAAAGATCGCCCACTTTATGGCTGGCCGCAGAGCGGGCGCCACTGCCGCCTGTGAATGTCCTCGCCGCCACTGTAGCCGGAATAGGGACACGGGGAAGGGGAGAGAGAGCCCAGCTCCAGCTCCAGCTCGCTCTCGCTGTCTGGGATGAGACGACGAGGTGACCCCGCCTCCCCGTTGCGCCAAACCGGTCAGATTGCACAGTGCCGCCTCGTCCTCCCAGCCTACACGATTCCCAGCACGCCGTAGGAATCCCCAAATCATTGAAAAATCGTTCGAATCTTCGCACAGATCTCGCCGCGCTCTCCGCCTCGAAATTGGCCTCCACGACCACGAGTGGGACAAAATGGAGTCAGTTTCTACGGAAATTTCCCCATTCCATATGCAAGCAGATCTCCGACGCGATATTTGACTCGCATTGCCTTCCATAAACGAACACCTACTCTTCCCAAATACCCGGGAAACTTGCCCGCCATACCAGGCGGAGTTCGGGGGCATCTGAACCGACGCGAATCGAAGCTATTCAATCAAAAACGAAAACGACAGCTCAATCAAAATGGGGGGGGGGGGGGGGGGGGGGGGGGGAGAGAAGAGACCCACCGAGAAGAGAAGACGAGGAGCGCCCGGCCCGACCCGCCGCCGGAGAAGGCGACGAAGAGGAAGCTCCGCCTCGCGCGCTGCCGCCCCTCCTACGACCTGGGTACGATGCGAAACCTAGGGCGCTATAGTGCCGTACGCGTGGGAGCGGGGGCGAGTGGAGGCGGTGGCCATTAAAGAGCCAAGGAGCGCAAGCAATTAAACCTCCATTGCTGTGCGTGACGTTAACCTTTTCAGGCTTCAGTTCCTACTAGTGGTAGTACCGTCGTTCGCCGTCCAGGAGTAGGCTACCCGTTTTACCCTCCAGGCTTGGTCGCATTAACGGCGCTGCCACTCAAATGCAACGCGTTTGAAAACCGGTCGCCGTCGCCGGCCATCTGATTGGGATCGGACGGCCGAGGAGTCCCACAGGATTGAATGCGGCTCAGGGTGCTGTCTCGTGAGCAGACGGTCCCAGCTTCCAGGTGGGGACCACGCGACAGTGTCAGGCAGTGCACGGCCCCGGCGTGGTCCCGGTGCACGAGGAGGGCGCTGACATGGTCCTGGTGGGCCATCGCCGTCTCCTCCTTCCTACTCCTACAGGGTTGATCTGATTTCTGAACTTTTGCTGCAGTTTGGCGGAAAATTTCCCAGCCTTTTTACAGGCTTTTCTTCCCTGGATGGATGCAGCAACCCGTAGGGGCTACCTTGGCTCTGTTTGGATACTCTAACTCAGTTAGAGGTTAGAGTTAGATTCTAATCTTGAACCAACCCTAAACTAACTCTAACCAAAGAGCTGTTTGGATGATAGGGTTAGATTGACAATAAATATTCTTTTTCAATCATTTGACTACTTTAGACCATGTTTGGATGGGAGGGGTAACTTTTTTTACTAATTTTTTAGTGGGCCCAAGAGAACTAACCCAAATAAACTCCTTTAGTGTGGGCTAGTTTTTTGGGTGGGTTAGATCCAACTAACCCAAACTAACCCACCATGTTTGAATACTTTTGTGTTATTTGAGCCTCAACTAACCAAAACTAAATCTAACCTAGGTATCCAAACAGGGCCCTTGTATAGGGACTTGCATGTTTTTTTGTGTTTATTGTGTGTTGTACTTTCCATTGCGATGTGATGTGAGAGCAGTGGTACTATCTACCAACGGATGCTATGGGTTAAAACTAGTAAAAGGTGACAAGGCTATGGGTTAAAACCCTTTTTACGTACTTTTATCTACTCCCTTCGTCCGGAAATACTCGTCAGATAAATGAATATATCTAGATGTATTTTAGTTTTAGATACATTCATTTTTATGCATTTTTTTGACAAGTATTTCCGGACAGAAGGAGTAGGTGCAAAACGTATTTGCCTTGGCCATTCGACTGGAAGAAAATGAAAACATGAGACGAAGACCCAGGTAGATTGTTTTTAGATGATATCACTACACTACAGGAATATTAATACTACATATCAAAGTTGTATTAGAGTTGCATTATTTAATTTGAATCAGAGAGAGTATTATACAGTACTGTATTATCTAAGTGAGCATGCAAAGAGCCGTGTACCGTTGGCGACGCCCAAAGATGATTGCAACCAACAGTTTGGCTATGTACGTAGCGTTTTAACAAATCAATTATCTACCTATGTGTCAGCGTGTGTAGTGTGTGTATTATATATATGTACAAGAAAATATGATGAGCTCCGGCTGTCCTTTGAAATATAACGCCGATGTCCCCAGCCAAGTGGTAGTGCCGTAGTGGTAGTACATTTCAGACAATTCAGTGGCCCTCCGATCCGTAGTAGTAGGTTTGTAGGTATGTGCAGTTAACCGTCCACATTGAATCAAGAATCATGATAGGTTTGTTCTTGTCTGTCTTGTAACACTACTTTGCACGCTAAACGTACAATATGTGTTCCCACCAAACCCAGCACCGAACAGCCATATGCGCAGTACAACATCAACAAGAAATACTCACTATCCTTTCAAATTAAATACTCACTATACATAAATGGACGTGTAGAGGATATCCAAAAAAAATGGAGGTGTAGAATAGATTGACAGGCTCCTCCCCAAAGAAAAGAAAAGTCTAGGTTTCTTCCGTCTCCTGCCGGTATATCTGGCCATGGGCTGGGCCGGGCCGGGCTTGGGCCGGGCCTAAAAAAGCCCACGGCAAAAATCTGAGGCCCAGGCCCTCCCAGGCCTGACCATCGGGCCTACTTTTCAAGCCTAAGCCCGGCCCATCTGGTAAAAAGACCTAAAAAGCCCTTAGGGCTTAGGGCCGTGGGCTGAGCCTCTTCCTTAAAATGCCGATATGCCAAGCCCAAGCCCGTTCAGGCCCTACTGGTGGGCTCAAAACTCGGGCCCAAGCCCGGCCCATGGGCAAGCCCATCGGGCCTAGGCCCTGGATTTTAGGGCCGGGCCTGGGTGGGCTGACAGGGCCGGGCCTGAGATGGCCAGAACTACCTGCCGGCTCCGTCGCCGGTCCGCCTCGTCTCGGTAGCCCTAGGGCCATGGCGGCGCCGGTGGATCCCGGCCCTTGGCGGCGGGAGGGCTCCGTCTTTAGATGTTTCTTCAAGTTTTGTTAGGGTTTATGTCCCGCTCAGGAAGACGAGATGGCGGCGGCTTTCTGAAGATGGAATAAGGTTCTCCCGGCCTAGTCCCCGTTTGGGTGGTGCGTCTAGCATTGTCGGTGTGTGTGTGGAGGCGTGTCTCCGGTGGATCTGTCATTGGTGGATTTGCTCGGATCTTGTCGTAGTTCGTCTACGTTCGTGCGTCTTCAGATTGGATCCTTCTGGTCTATGCTACTCTTCAACGACGGCGGTTGCTGTTTTGGTGCGTTGGTCCTATGGGGCCTTAGCACGATGACTTTCCAACTATCTCCTACAACAAGGTTTGTTCGGCTCCAGCGAGTGAGGGGCGATGACGACGACGCGCTTTCGGCTCGCTTTAGTGCTTGTAATCGTCACTAGGTGGTCTACGGATCTGGATGTAATTTTTATTATTTCTAGTGTTCGTTGTACTATCATGATTGAAGATGAATAGATTATATTAGAAGTTTTTCGCAAAAAATGGAGAGATGACTTTTGGCCCCCAAGTTCTGATGGCTTCTTTACTTTATGGCGCATGCTACGTGTCGGTTAGCAGATTTTTTTAAAGATCTGCTCGGTCGCTGGTCATCCTATCTGCACACGTGCTGATCATCGCATTGCTCGCGACATGTTCTTGTAACAAGAATATTATTGCCAAAAAAACTATGTGGCTCGCGCAACAAGAGTCTTGTTCTTGCAATAGCAACAAGGCCCTTGTTGCACACAAAAGTTCATCTCAGCTCTAGGCCCCTTGTCACAATGCCATCATTCACCGCCACCATTTGCAACACCGTTGTTCCAACAGAGCGCACAACGGCTCCCGGAGGAGCATGCGGAGAGCACTGAACCAGCTCATGGGCATGCATCGGCCCATACGGGCATGCTGGAGCACAAGGCACAACTGGGGAGTGAGGACTCGCCGGCAGCGCGGGCCGACAGATCTGTTCCACGGCGGCCTTGGCGCTCGGCGTCGAACTTGATTCCAAGCGGGCCGAGGCCTACAACAACGGTAGAGGGGAAAGGAGCGGCACAACTCACCGGGCTCGAATAAGTAGTCGTGGATGTCGGGAAAGCGGCAGTTGCGATGAAACGGCGGCTGATGGAGAGTTGGAATCAACCGGTTTGAGAAGAAGCCTCTGCAATAATGGTAATGTTACGCTCTTTTCTTTCCAATAGGAGGCAATTTGTAAAGGTGTGGAGATGGTCACAAGCCTTCCGGTCAGAAATGGGTATGACGGATGTGCGGGTGGTCGAAACGCACAGCTCCGTTAGTCAAGTGGATGCTAGTATTTTCGTTATCTTTTTTTCCTTCAAGATATTAGGTTTCAAGTTCCACCCAAAAATGAAGATAGTCTCACATGTAAACATGGGAATGCAATATGGCTCTGTAAAATTTCGTGAAAACAATTTTCATTCATGATTGACTCACAATAACCGTAGAAAGGGGGCTCCTAAAGCAAAATTTAGTACTACAAATTTGAGTATTCACCTGCTCGATTTCCCCCTTCCATAGCGATTTGTGCATACTTAATTTTCCTTTTACTTGATGCCAGAAATTATTATTTTTTCCCGAGATCATGGGAACTCAAGATCACTCAGGGCCCTTTTGATTCAAAGATTTTTCGTAGGAATTTTTCGAGGATTTTTTCCTTAGGATTTTTTCCTTTGTTGGTTGTTTGAATTATATGGTTGAATCATATAGGAATTTTTTCTAAGGTTTTCTTTGTACTATTTCCCATAGGATTTCTAGCATCCACTCAAACCTCTTTGGGGAACCTTTGTTTTTTCTATGATGCAATCGAACAACGGAAAATCATGTAGGATTGAGATGGCCATGACATTTCAATCCTTGTTTTCCCTGTTCCCGTGTTTTTAGAATCCTACGAATAAAAGAAGCCCTTATTGTCATATGTGATTTTTGATTGATATTGATTGCTCTATATATTGCCAGCTAATTTGTGTGCAACTACACCTAATGCTTTTTGTCACAGAAAAACTTACATCAATTTTAAAATATCTCCTCCATTTACATATGCTCCTTTATGAAATTAAAGCCAAAAGGATGTTTGTCATTTTAGGAGTAAACACTTGAGCTACACAATTACATCAACTTTCAAAAAACATGTCACGAACAATTGGATATTGTGCGGTAGAGATATCCCTCGCTCCCGAGCTCAATAATCCGCAAATTACTGGGTATCCTAAATCCAGCCTTTGAAAAATGGGCTCCAAGTGGTGACAACCAAAAAGTATATAAATGTCACCATGGGCAGGCTCGACAATGTCATTGAGGCCTTCTTGTGGTACATGTTGATGTTTGAGTCGGACCTTGCAAATAAATATAACTACAAGAATCCAGAAGCACCTCAGATTTTGCTTAAAATCTTGAATATATTTGCAACCACCGCTTGAATTTGTGGATCAACATTTATATTACTTGTTTGAAATTAGTCAAAACTTGAACTTCAACATCTTATCTTGATGAAACATTTTAACATGCATATTCAAAGATATTTAACATTAACAACAAAACACAATCCTAAACAAGAATACACAACTGTTTCTAGCATCATATACCTTGTTCCACGCATGTGCCATGACTAGAAAGTTGGGTGTTGGAACGTTGCAACAATAGAAGGTAATGTGCGTCAATTGATGTGGAGTCCAAAAAGGCATTTCTCCTCATTTTCTGAAAAAACACCCCAGCTAACACAAACAAGTAAAGAGCCCTGGAAGTAGTAAACCTATGCATACTCACTATTGCAGGATGTTGCTAACGCGACACTACGATCACAGACCCTTCGACGAAACTATGTGAAATGCAATAATCGGAAACGGTGGTGTAAAAACGTCAAAAAAGGTGCAAAATGTTTGCAATGACGGATGCATCGAACACGGTTCATATTTTGGTTGCGTGTGCGATTCAAGGCATACGGTTCAGTTCAGCTAACTGTTCGCGATGAGGATGAACAAAAGAAACGGACTGCCAGATGAAGGTGTGTGCGACGTAGAGCATACGGTTTATTCAGATGAACTGTTTGTGATGAGGCAGAACAACAGGAACGGGTAGCCAGATGAAGGTGTGTGTGCGATATACGGTATACAGTTCACGCGGATGAACTATTTGCGTTGAGCCAAGAGAACAGAAATGGTTTAACTTAACAAGATGTGTGTGATACGCGGCAAATAGGTCTGTAATCGGAAATGTGTGGGAAAACCGATAACAACACAGACGAGTCCTGTTAACAAGCCGTGTGTGTTGTGAGCAAACGATTGCTGGTATAGAATTATCAGTGATTGATGAAATCATCACCGACGGGTTCCATTGTTTAGTCCGTGTGCGATGTGATTTGTTCTAATCTAGAGAGCATCAACATATATATTTTAAAAGACAACATTGCATAACCAAATTAAGCATACAATTACACAAGTGACTACACACATAACATTTTCACACACCAAAGTAAGCAATTACATGCATACTAAACTAGGAGAAACAAGGATCTAATCATCTACTTCTTGTTGCAACGACGCTTGCCATTGCTCTGCTTCTGGCTGGATCCCTAGCTGTTTGGGGAAGGAGGCACTTCCTCATGTCAACGATCCGCCTGTACATGTCGTAGCACGTGTACACCTTCTTGGTCGCGTACACGACGTGAGATTTGTCGAGTTTCTCCATCCAAGCCGAGTGCCAGGCACGCTTGTCCTTGTTACATGAATCCTTCATGTCTCTCTCCTCCACATAGGCAAGATTGCCATGAAGCGGGCTATAAGCCCACTATTGTAGTACTTGCTCTTAGCGGCGTGGCGGACCAACCGTGTGGAGTGCGAAGTGGCTTCACTCGTGTGGGGGACAGAGGCCATCCCGCGCGGGCGCTAGGTCTGAGAGGACGGCCTTGTCGTCAGTGTGTGACCTCTCTGTGGCAACCTTTCGCTTCCCACTAGCCTCTTCGTGTACCGTGGCAACCGTCCACCGCCTCTTGGCATTTCCCTCTCGATTTGGAACTGCTGTCACACGCTCTTCCTCCCTCATTTGCCTTCACCCTTCCCTCTACCATTGTTCGATCGTCTTCTCCATTGAGGGAATAGGCCGGAAACGACCCCGTTATTCTTGCCCCGGTCTAAAAGATGACGTGGTGGAGGAACTCATTGATCGGTGTGATGTCATCACCTCGGCTAGTGATACGTCCATTTTGCATTATGCTTTTATATCGATATTTATTACATTATGGTTTGTTATTACACGTTATGTCACAATACTTATGGTTTTTCTTTGTTATTTTACAAGGTTTACATGAACAGGGAGAATGCCGGCAGCTCGGATTCTGGGCTAGAAAAGGAGCAAATATTAGAGACCTATGCTGCACAACTCCAAAAGTCCTGAAACTCCACGAAAGTCATTTTGGGAATTAATAAAAAATACTGAGCGGAAGAAATACCAAAGGGAGCCCACACCCTGGCCACGAGGGTGGGGGCGCGCCCTACCCCGCTCGGCGCGCCCCCTGCCTCGTGGGCCACCTGGCAGCCCTCCGGTGCCCATCTTCTGCTATATGAAGTCTTTTACCCTGGAAAAAATCATAAGCAAGCTTACGGGACGAAACTCCGCCGCCATGAGGCGGAACCTTGGCGGAACCAATCTAGGGCTCCGACGGAGCTGTTCTGCCGGGAAAACTTCCCTCCGGGAGGGGGAAATCATCACCATCGTCATCACCAAGGATCCTCTCATCGGGAGGGGGCCAATCTCCATCAACATCTTCACCAGCACCATCTCCTCTCAAACCCTAGTTCATCTCTTGTATCCAATCTTTGTACCAAAACCTCAGATTGGTACCTGTGGGTTGCTAGTAGTGTTGATTACTCCTTGTAGTTGATGCTAGTTGGTTTATTTGGTGGAAGATCATATGTTCAGATCCTTAATGCATATTAATACCCCTCTGGTTATGAACATGAATATGCTTTGTGAGTAGTTACGTTTGTTCCTGAGGACACGGGAGAAGTCTTGCTATTAGTAGTCATGTAAATTTGGTATTCGTTCGACATTTTCATGAGATGTATGTTGTCTTTCCTCTAGTGGTGTTATGTGAACGTCGACTACATGAAACTTCACCATTATTTGGGCCTAGAGGAAGGCATTGGGAAGTAACAAGTAGATGATGGGTTTCTAGAGTAACAGAAGTTTAAACCCTAGTTTATGTGTTGCTTCGTAAGGGGCTGATTTGGATCCATATGTTTCATGCTATAGTTAGGTTTACCTTAATACTTCTTTTGTAGTTGCGGATGCTTGCAATAGGGGTTAATCATAAGTGGGATGCTTGTCCAAGAAAGGGTAGTACCCAAGCACCGGTCCACCCACATATCAAATTATGAAAGTAATGAACGTGAATCATATGAGCGTGATGAAAACTAGCTTGACGATAATTCCCATGTGTCCTCGGGAGCGCTTCTCTCTATATAAGAACTTGTTCAGGCTTGTCCTTTGCTAGAAAAAGGATTGGGCCACCTTGTTGCACCTTATTTACTTTTATTACTTGTTACCTTATCACAAGATTATCTGTTACCGATAATTTTAGTGCTTGCAGAGAATACCTTACTGAAAACCGCTTGTCATTTCCTTCTGCTCCTCGTTGGGTTCGACACTCTTAGTTATCGAAAGGACCAAGATAGATCCCCTACACTTGTGGGTCATCAAGACTCTTTTCTGGCACCATTGCCATGGAGTGAAACACCTTTGGTAAGTGGAACTTGGTAAGGAAACATTTATATAGTGTGCTGAAATTTACTGTCACTTGTTACTATGGAAACTAATCCTTTGAGGGGCTTGTTCAGGGTATCTTCACCCCGACCAGTAGAGCAAAGAGTTTCTCCTCAACCTACTGAACCTACTGAAAATTATTACTTTGAAATTCCTTCGGGTATGGTAGAGAAACTGCTAGCTAATCCCTTTACAGGAGATGGAACATTGCATCCCGATTTACACCTAATCTATGTGGATGAAGTTTGTGGATTATTTAAGATTGCAGGTATGCCTAATGATGTTGTCAAGAAGAAGGTTTTCCCTTTATCTTTGAAGGGAGATGCATTGACATGGTATAGGCTATGTGATGATATGGGATCATGGGACTACAAACGATTGAAATTGGAATTTCACCAGAAGTTTTATCCTATGCATCTTGTTCATCGTGATCGTAATTACATATATAATTTTTGGCCTCGCGAAGGAGATAGCATCGCTCAAGCTTGGGGGAGGCTTAAGTCAATGTTATATTCATGCCCCAATCATGAGCTCTCAAGAGAAATGATTATTCAAAAAAATTATGCTCGGCTTTCTCTCAACAATCGCTCCATGCTCGATACTTCTTGTGATGGTTCCTTTATGGTGAAGACTATTGAATTCAGATGGTATTTATTGGAAATAATTAAGTGCAACTATGAAGATTGGGATTTCGACGAAGGTAAGGAGTCAGGTATAACACCTAAGTTTGATTGTGTTAAATCTTTTATGGATACCGATGCTTTTCGTGGATTTAGCACTAAATATGGTCTTGACTCTGAGATAGTAGCTTCTTTCTGTGAATCATTTGCTACTCATGTTGACCTCCCTAATGAGAAGTGGTTTCAATATAATCCTCTGATAATCCCCAAGTGCAGGGAATCATCATAGCAATTACCAAAGGTGGAAGTGATAAGTATGGAGTGTCGAACCCACAAGGAGCCAAAGGTAAGATCAATATTCTCTCAAGCCCTATCTGTCACTGATACGACTCTACGTGCACCTAACGTTTGCTTCCAACTAGAAACAAGAAATAAAACTGTGTTGTGGGTATAAAGAGGATAACTTTGTATGAAATCGGAGAGCTAAAATATAAAAGTAGGTGTTGTTATCATAAGGTTAGAATATAATACTAAATAATATAAATAGCGAGTGTGAAATAATGGTGGATGGATGTGTGGAATTGTTCTAGGCAATTGTTAACAAGACCGGTGATCACAATTGCAATTTCATATGATGGAGAGGCGTAAGCTAACATACTTTCTCTACTTGGATCATATGCACTTATGATTGGAACTCTAGCAAGCGTCCACAAGTACTAAAGATCATTAAGGTAAAACCCAACCATAGCATTAAGGCATCAAGTCCTCTTTATTTCCATACGCAACAACCCCCTTACTCGGGTTTGTGTTTCAGTCACTCACCAACCCACTATAAGCAAATCATGAACGTATTGCAACACCCTACAACGGGAATCCCTCACGCTTGCTCGACACGGAGGGCACCATAGGATAGCATCAAAGTAAAACATACAACTCATACCAATCTAGATCATCAATCAACCCAAAGACAAAAGATATCTACTCAAAACATCATAGGATGGCAACATGGCATTGGATCATAATATGTGGCATAAAACACCATGTTCAAGTAGGGATTACAGCGGGGTGCGGGAGAGTGGACCGCGTAAAAGAGGCGAGGATGATGATGATGATGGTGATGTTGATGAAGACGATCACCGCGGCGATGATTCCCCTCCCGATGGCACTCCGGTGCCACCAAGAGAGAGGAGGAGAGGTTCTCCTCCTTGTGCTTCCTCCTCCATGGCTTTCCCCCTCTGGTCCTTGGCCTTCATGGCAATGATGGCCCCTCCGAGATCCTCCTCCATGGCCTCCGGTGATGATGGCCCCCTCCAGCAGGATGCCGGAGAGGGCCTAGATTGATTTCTTGTGGCTACAGAGGCTTGCGGCGGCGGAACTTCCGGTCTAGGTTAATTCCCGAAGGTTTCTCTATTTATAGGAATTTTTGGTGTTGTTTTCACGTTAGGGGGGTCTCCGGGCTGTCCACGAGACAGGGGGGCGCGCCCTAGGAGGGGGGGGGGGTGCCCCCCACTCTCGTGGGCAGCCCGGGACTCTTCTGGCCCAACTCCGATGCTCTGTGGTCTTCTTTTGGTCCATAAAAAATCGTCAAAAATTGGCACGTCAATTGGACTCCCTTTGGTATCCCTTTTCTGTAAAACTCAAAAACAAGGAGAAAACAGGAACTGGCACTGGGCTCTAAGTTAATAGGTTAGTCCCAAAAATCTTATAAAATGGCATATAAATTCATATAAAACATCCTAGATGGATAATATGATAGCATGAATACTTCATAAATTATAGATACGTTGGAGACGTATCATCCTCCCACTGAAGTAAAAGTAGTTGCACCTATTAAAGTTGAAGAAAAGACTATCACTTATAATGATCCTATTATTCCTACTACTTATGTTGAGAAACCACCTTTCCCTGTTAGAATAAAGGATCATGCTAAAACTTCAACTGTGGTTCGTAAGAGTAATACTAGAATATTTACACCTCCTCCATGGCCTCCGGTGATGATGGCCTCCGGTGATGATGGCCCCCTCCGGCAGGGTGCCGGAGAGGGTGAAAGGATCGATATGGTTGACTAGAGGGGGGGTGAATAGGCAACTAACAATTTTTAAGCTTTTCTTTACCAAATTAAAATTTGCAACAAAATAGGTTGTCTAGATGTGCAACTAGGTGAGCAACCTATATGATGCAATAACAACTAGCACACAAGCAAGCAAAGGATGTAAAACAAGTAGGCTTGCAAAAGTAAAGGCACGAAATAACCAAGAGTGGAGCCGGTGGAGACGAGGATGTGTTACCGGAGTTCCTTCCTTTTAAAGGGAAGTACGTCTCCATTAGAGCGGTGTGGAGGCACAATGATCCCCAAGAAGCCACTAGGGCCACCGTATTCTCCTCACGCCCTCACACAATGCGAGATGCCGTGATCCACTATTGGTGCCCTTGAAGGTGGCGACCGAACCTTTACAAGCAAGGTTGGGGCAATCTCCACAACAATCGGAGGCTCCCAACAACAACAACAACAACAACAACACGAAGCTTCACCACAATGGAGTATGGCTTCGAGGTGACCTCAACCGTCTAGGGTGCTCAACACCCAAGAGTAACAAGATCCGCAAGGGATAAGTGGGGGGAATCAAATTTCTCTTGGTGGAAGTGTAGATCTGGGCCTTCTGAACCAATCCCGAGCAAATCAACAAGTTTGATTGGCTACCGAGAGAGATCGGGCGAAAATGGAGCTTTGAGCAACAATGGAGCTTTTGGGGGAAAGAGGTAGGTCAACTTGGAGGAATAAGACACCTTTATATAGTGGGGGAACAAATCCAACCGTTACCCCACTGAGCAGCCCCGCATAGAGCGGTACTACCGCTAGGGCAGGGCGGTACTACCGCTGAGAGCGGTACTACCGCTCCCTACCGAGCGGTACTACCGCACTGGTGAGGAAGACAGGCCACTGGCCCCAGAGCCGTACTAGCACGGGAGTAGGAGCAGTACTACCGCTTGGAGCGGTACTACCGCTTCTACTACCGCTTGTAGTGCCGCAAAACCCGACACGAGAAAACACCACTCTCGAATCGAGGCGGTAGTAGCGCAGAACAGCTGCGGTACTACGGCTGAAGCCCGCGAGCGGTACTACCGCTGAGAGCGGTACTACCGCTTCGTGGAGTGGTACTACCACTGGAGGGCTTCGGCGGTACTACCGCTGAAGACCACGGTACTACCGCTGGCACAGGGTGAAGCAGGTACGAAAGAGAAGATGCAGCTCCAAAGATGCGAAAGGAAGACGACGGGTGTGATAGGGATGTGTACGTGTTGATTCCACCCTAGTCTTACCAAAGCGGATCCCCTCTTAATAGTACGGTGACTCCTACGAAACTAGTCCACCAACAACGAAACGAAGGAGCTACACCGTCTTGAATAAAACACCGAGGGGAGGAAATCATCTCGTGCCAATGGATGATTCTCTAAAAGAACTTAATGCACATGATTAGTCCGCAAAAGCATTGTCATCAATCACCAAAACCACTAGGGGATCAATATGCCCTTACAATCTCCCCCTTTTTGGTGGATTGATGACAATACGGGATTTGCACAAGCATGATATAGAGTAAGCATACAAACCCCACCGTCCTAAAATGTAAATGGGCTCCCCCTAGATGTGTGCTATCTAGATAAGTGCTTTGGACTGCACGGCACACATACTAGGATCAATGCTCCCCCTACATTTTAGAGACCAACAAACTAAGAAAGATATATGAGAGCAGCATAGATGATATAACAAGAAAAGCAAGCAACTCATAAGCTAGATAGTGACATAGATAATGATACTGGAAAGATAAGGTAGCATATGTCTCACACCATATGACTCGAACTTAGGTCTCACTCGAACTTAGGTCTCACAGATAAACCAGCCAAAGCAAATGCGAGGAAAACACGAACAAGAGACGAAAGACACAACTCGCAAATGCCTAAACTCTCTCCCCCTTTGGCAACGAGACACCAAAAAGGAGAGGGAGTGTTGCTACGGCTCCAGGTGAGAGCAAATGAGGGACACACGCATCAGAGCCCCAGCGGAAGCATCGGCACAACTGTCGTCAGTCTGGAAGTGCTCGGCATCAGAATCGGTCCACGGGTAGTGCTGCTGAATCCACTCCTCCTCCTCAGTAAGCTGGTCCTCAGATCCACTGTTGACTGTAGCACCCAACTGACGCATGAGCTCCTTGTGACGACCTCGAGCCTTCTTCTCAGCCACGTGAGTCATGCACTGACCGTGAGCCTCCATGCAGAACAACTTCTTCATCTTAGACTTGAGCTTCTTAGCCCAAGAGGGCTCTGCCTCAGAAGGCATGTAGTCATCATCCTCATCATCATCAGCTGCAGGCTCCTCCTCTGTCTCCATGGCAGCAGCAGACGTAGGAACTCCAGTCCTAGGGGCCTGAGTGCCCCAGTTCTCCTTCTTCCTCAGACGCTTGACATCGTGAGAGATCAACTCTCCAGACTCCAGAGGCACCTTTGGATAAACATGATCCCAGGCCTTCTCAATGAGCAACATGATGAACGGGCCATAGATCGGGCACTTGCGCTCGGAGATAGCAGACAGCAGCTCAGACCACATAACATGAGAGATATCCAAGGACTCTCTGGTGGGCTGAGTCTTCTCACGCTGGCAGAAAAGAAGCATGTCCACGAGATAAGAGTGAACCTGGTCCAGATTCCCGATGTGAGGGAAAAGAGTCTCTCTGAAGATGCGGTGAAGGATATCCAGATAGGCAGGAAGCTCATAGGTTTCCTTCTTTGTCTCATGGTTGATCCTCAGAGTGCAGTAGGGCCAGAGTGCTTGCTTGTGAGTGGCATTGGGGTGGTCGTGAGGGCGAAAGCCGATAGGAGACTCAAGACCTAGATCTTGCACCCCAATTAACTGCATGAACGCTTTCCACTTGACTGAAAGTAGCTTGCCATTGGTCATCCAGGTCAGTGTCCTGTCCTCATCAGTTCCCAGGTGAACCGTGGCATAGAATTGGGCCACCATATCAGCATCAAAGTCCTTGTTGAATTTCATGATCCCAAGAATGTTCAGCTGAGTGCACATCTAAAGAGCTTCACCAAAGTAGTCAGGGTCTTGCTCCATATGGTCGGTGTCGATGGAGTGCACGTTGACATAGAAATTCTTCTTGGCTTTGAGAACATCGAAGAAGATGGCCAACTGGAACCTGTTCCAGAACGGACGGTTGACCAAAGTGGGATCTTGGTCAGCTTCATATGGGTTGCGGCGGTGCCTTGCCCAGAACTCCTTAGGCGGCATTTCTGGCACTGTTTTGCCGGGCTTTGGCTTGACCCCAGACTTCTTCTGGAGTTTAGGTGGAGGTGGAGGTGGAGGTGGAGCACTTGAAGACCCTCCGGCAGGCTCGGTGGTGCGGTAGCGCTTGGACGTGGCACGTCCGGGGTTGACACGACGAGCCTGATGCTCAGGGACCTCATCACCTGGAACAACACACAAGAACACGCAAACAACCAGAAGGAACGAGGATAAGCCACAAAGCACGAGCAAAAAGATACCTGAAAGGTAGAAGTATAGTGGAAGTTGGTAGGGAGCGGTAGTACCGCGACCTGCTAGTGGTAGTACCGCTCCAAGCGGTAGTACCACCCTGGAGAGGGCGGTAGTACCACTCGAGACGGGGAAACAACAGTTTCCTACTACCGTGGTCAGATCCGGCACTACCGTCCTACCAAATTCAAAAATACTCCAACCAAACATCAATCTAAACTGCCTAGAAGCATTCTCCATCTTACTCAAGCCTAGATTTGGCCAAAAATCTAGAGATGCAACTGCTACTGCCCCTGAGATGCTAGATTGGAAATCTAGACAAAAAGAACGAGAGAACAGGGGCAATACCGGCATCCATGGCAAGAGGACAAGGTGGGGATCGTCTCCACCGAAGGGAATGGAGAGGGACGGCCCGGAGAGGGAGATCCGCCGGAGCCCTCCCGTGGCGCCGGTTGCTGGAGAGAGAGAGGAACAGACGAGGGGGCGTGCGAATGGGTATGGGGAGAAGAAACTCCCCCTGCCCCCGATATAACCCCTGCCCGTGCCTCTCAGCGGTAGTACCGCGCTGGAGGGCAGTAGTACCGCTTGGAGCGGTAGTACCGCTCGCCAGCGGCGGTAGTACCGCCAGCAACCAAAAAAATGCTTCTAAACTAAAAACTCAAACACACAGAGAAGAACGGGAAGGCAAAGACAAGAAAAAGACCAAAAAGACAACACACACACGAACAACGAACCGGAACCCACTCCTTCAAGGCAACCAAACAAAAGAAGAGCGAGCTCTGGCCTCTCTCAAGAGAGGGCGGGGGCCGGAGCCACCTATGTTTGAGTCAATTGGTATGGCACCGCGAAGAATTATCCTTGGGCCCATGACCAAAACTCGTCTTTGAAGCACAAGTACCATCAAAAATGGCTAATGTGAAAGAGTTGATCGTTTTATGCATAATGGGGGGAGGGAGAGTTCATTGAGAGAACAACACTCCCCCTATGTCCATGCCTACACCTAAACTAGACAACAAGTTGAGTGTGGTGGGGGTGCACGGGTTCAAGTCACATTGCTCAAATCAATGATATTTAGCTCATGCCTTAACTCGCGAAATCTTGCTTCATCCAAGGGCTTCGTGAAAATATCTGCAAGGTTATCATGAGTGTTGACATACTTGACCTCGATCTCCCCTCGCCTAATGTGATCCTGGATGAAGTGATACCGAATCTCAATGTGCTTCGTCTTGAAGTGTTGCACCGGGTTGAGAGAAATCTTGATGGCACTTTCATTATCACACCAAAGAGGCACTTTGTCACAAATGACACCGTACTCCTTTAAAGTTTGCCTCATCCATAGGATTTGAGCACAACAACTACCGGCCGCCACATACTCCGCTTCGGTGGACGAGAGAGACACACAACTTTGCTTCTTGGAAGACCAACTTACCAAAGAGCAACCAAGAAATTGGCACCCTCCGGAGGTGGACTTCCTATCCACTTTGTCTCCCGCCCAATCGGAATCCATGAAACCTTCAAGCTTGAAGTTTGCTCCTCTTGGGTACCATAAGCCAAAGTTTGGGGTATGAGGCAAATATCGAAAGATTCGCTTGACCGCTACAAAGTGACTTTCCTTTGGTGCGGCTTGAAAACATGCACACATCCCCACACTCAACATGATATCCGGTCTAGATGCACAAAGGTAAAGCAAGGAGCCAATCATGGAGCGATATACCTTTTGATCCACCGCTTTACCATTGGGATCGATGTCAAGTTGGCACTTGGTAGGCATTGGTGTAGTAGCCGGCTTGACATCACTTAGCTTGAATCTTTTAAGCATGTCTTGAGTGTATTTGGCTTGGTTGATGAAGGTTCCTTCTCTCCTTTGTTTGATGTCAAAACCGAGGAAGAACTTCAACTCTCCCATCGAAGACATCTTGAACTTGGAGGTCATGAGAGCGGCAAATTCCTCATTGAAAGCTTTGTTAGGAGAACCAAAGATAATGTCATCAACATATAGTTGGCATACAAACAACTCCCCGTTGACCTTCTTAGTAAAAAGAGTGGGGTCGATTAGCCCCACCTCAAATCCACGATCTTGTAACAACTCGGTAAGGTGGTCATACCACGCACGTGGGGCTTGTTTAAGGCCATAGAGTGCCTTATCGAGTTGATACGCATGATCCGGAAAGTAGGGATCCTCGAACCCGGGGGGTTGCTTGACATAGACCAACTCATTAATAGGACCATTAAGAAAAGCACTTTTCACATCCATTTGTTGCAACTTAAAGTTGTGATGGGAAGCATAGGCAATCAACAAACGTATGGATTCAAGACGAGCAACGGGAGCAAAGGTTTCTCCATAGTCGATACCCTCGACTTGGGAGTAGCCTTGTGCTACCAATCTTTCCTTGTTGCAAACAATGTTCCCATGAGCATCTTGCTTGTTCTTGAAGATCCACTTGGTTCCAATGACATTGTGGTTCCCCGATGGCCTTGGCACCAATCTCCATACTTTGTTGTACTCGAAGTTGTTGAGTTCTTCATGCATGGCATTGAGCCAATCCGAGTCTTCGAGCGCCTCATAGACCTTTTGGGGTTCAACACAAGAGACAAACGCGTGATGTTCACAATAGTTTGCTAATTGTCTACGAGTGCTTACCCCCTTTCTTAGGATTCCAACCACATTTTCCATTAGATGGCCTTGGGTGGTGAGCTTGGAAGCAATCTTCACGGCATGACACTCTAATTCCTCCTCGGATGTGGAGGGAGGAGGGTTGACTTGATCATCTTGAGCGCCGTCTTGAGCTTGTTCTTGATCTTGAGCTTGCTCTTGAGCTTGAACTTGCTCGAGGGGGAGAACTTGACCTTGGGCATCATTTAGAGGTTCACCACCATCTTGAGGTTGATCTTGCCCTTGGTCTTGTTCACAAGGTTGAGGGCCTTCACTTTGTTCTTCGGAAGCATGTGGGTCTTGATGAGGTGATGGCTCTACTTGAGTAGAGCATTGTCCTTCTCCTTTGGCCACAAGGGGTTCCTCAATGGGTAGGATTTGACCAATACCCATTCTTCTTATGGCTTGGGGAGGAATTTCATCACCTACATCACAAGTACCACTTTGCTCCACTTGGGAGCCGTTATTTTCGTCAAACTCCATGTTACACGTCTCCTCAATGAGTCCGGTGGACTTGTTGAGGACACGGTAAGCATGAGAGTTTGTATCATAACCAACAAATATGCCCTCATGAGCTCTAGCCTCAAATTTAGACAAACGAACACCTTTCTTGAGAATGAAACACTTACAACCGAACACCCGGAAGTACTTGAGATTGGTCTTGTTGCCGGTGAGTATCTCATAAGGAGTCTTGTTCAAGCCTTTGCGAAGATAGAGCCGATTGGATGCATGACATGCGGTGTTGATGGCTTCGGCCCAAAAATTGTACGGAGACTTGAACTCCGCCATCATGGTCCTTGACGCATCCATCAACGTCCAGTTCTTCCTCTCTGCAACACCATTTTGTTGAGGGGTATATGGTGCAGAATATTGATGCTTGATCCCCTCATCACTAAGAAACTCATCCAAGGTGTAGTTCTTGAACTCGGTGCCATTGTCACTTCTTATTGTCAAGATCTTTGCATCATGTTGATGTTGAGCTTCATTTGCAAAGTCGATGATGGTTTGTTGAGTCTCACTCTTCCTCTTGAAGAAGTATACCCAAGTGTATCTTGAATAATCATCCACAATCACCAAGCAATACTTTCTCCCTCCAAGACTATCAAAAGATGGAGGCCCGAAGAGATCCATGTGAAGGAGCTCCAAGGGTCTCTTCGAGTAGATGATGGTTGAAGGAGGGTGAGCCTTTTCATGAAGCTTTCCTTCGATACAAGCACTGCAAGCACAATCTTTGGCAAAACTAACATTTGTTAGTCCACGAACATGGTCCCCCTTGAGAAGACTTTGCAAAGATCTCATATTGAAGTGGGCTAAACGGCGATGCCAAAGCCATCCCACGTCAACTTTAGCCATTAGGCATGTCGCGGTCTTAGTGGGTCGCTCCGAAAAGTTAATCACATAGAGACCGTTCTCGACATGCCCAATAAAGGCTACTTTAAGAGTCTTGCTCCACAAGAGGGCCATGGTATCAATATAAAAGAATGTATCAAAGCCCATGAGTGCAAGTTGACGAACGGAAAGTAAATTGAATGCAAGGGACTCAACAAGCTTGACTTTCTCGATCGTCAGATCATGAGAAATGACAACCTTGCCGAGACCCAATACCTTAGAATGTGATGCATCACCCCACTCGACATTGGTGGGCATAGATGGAATCTCTTGCACGTCCTCCACCAAGTCCTTGCTCCCGGTCATATGATTTGTTGCTCCACTATCGAGCAACCATGATCCCCCACCGGAAGCAAACACCTACATGAGATCAATGCTTGGTTTTAGGTACCCATTTAGTAATGGGTCCTTTGATGTTAGTAACAAGGGTCTTGGGAACCCAAATAGACCATTCAATGTACTCATAAGAAGAACCAACAAATTTAGCATAAACATGTCCATCACTAGCACGGCACAACACATATGACGGGTTAAAGTCGCCGGCTTTGTTTGAGGAAATGCTTTTGCCCTTTTGGACATCAACTCCCTTCACTTCCTTCTTATTCTTAGGAGCACCCTCTCCCTCTTTCACAAACGTTTGTTTGAGAGGAGGAGGATGATTGGTCTTGTTTTTCTTCTTCTTCTTGCTCTTGGACTTGGGTGCAAACCCAATTCCTTCTTTGGCCACAACTTCCTTTTGATTGCTCAAAAGGTTGTTGAGGTTCTTCTCACCTTGAATACAAGACACGAGGCCTTTCTCAAGTTGATCCTTCAACTTGGCATTTTCCTCCACAAGATGCACATGCTCACAACATGGGTTAGTAGCACATGCATTATCAATTAATACCATATGAGGAAAGGTGGCCTTTTCCTTGATTAGCTTAACTTGGAGTTGAGCATGAGACTCTTTGAGGTTAGCATGAGTACCCTTCAAGACTTTGTGGGCCTTGTCAAGTATCTCAAACTCCTCTTTGAGTCTAGCATGATCAACCCCAAGTTTAGCCTTCTCGGATGTTAGCACACGAGACACGACAAGAGCATGATCAAGATCTTTCTTTAACTTAGCATGGTCATCATTGTGTGACTCCTCAAGAGTCACACGATGCACATGCTCTTCCTCAAGAGCATTAGAGAGATCCGATATCTCATCGGCATAGTCACGACTATGACCTTCCATCTTGGAGATGGTTTCTTCGTGAGCCTCGATCATGTCATTGGCCTCACCAAGTTGTTCCAAGAGAGCAACAAAGTGCTTCTTGGACTTTCCCTTGAGCTTACTCATAAAAGACTCAAATTCATTCACTTCCTCATTAGACTCAACATGTTCATCAATGCAATCCTCCAAGGAGGGATTAGTAATGATGGTGGTTGTGATGTTGGGGGTTACCTTGTTTGAAGCTTTAGACATGAGGCATCTGGCGGTGATGTTTTCGTTGGGTGATTCGAAGAGAGACACCCGGGGAGTAGTAGCAATGGCAACGGACGCCATGGCCATTTCTTCTTCATTTTCATCATCATCGTCATCCTCTTGGTATTCTTCTTGAACCACCAACCCACGAGTGGGAGTCTTCTTGGCGAAGTTGTTCTTGTTGGGGAAGGACTTAGCTTTGTCTTTTCGGATGAACTTGCCACCGTTGTCTTCCCGCTTCTCGTAAGGACAATCCGCAATGAAATGGCTCACATTGCCACAGTTGAAGCAAGTTCTAACTCGTTGCTTGCCCTTGACGCCGCTTGAGTTGTTCTTGTTGAAGTTGGGTCTTGAACTCTTCTTGCTCCAAAATTGTCTTGAAGCAAGGGCCATGTGCTCATGGTAGTCAAACTTGGTGTCTTTGGGGTTGCTTTCCTCATCTTCCACTTCCTCCTCTTCTTCCATAGTAACCTTGGCCTTCAAAGCAATGTTAGGCTTCTTTGCTCTTTGAGAACGGAGCACCGCATTGTCGGCGGTCTTGTCCAAGATGCTCATTGCAACGAATTCATCCAACACTTCACTTGAGGTCATGGAGTGGAAGTCCGGTCGTTGACGAATGACGGAGGACATGGCCTTGTTGTAGGGCATCATGGCCTTGAGGAACTTCCGCTTGATCTAATTGTCATCCATGTCCTTGCTTCCATGATCTCGAAGTGCGACCGCGAGTATGGTCACTCTTCGAAAGAGCTCACAAGGTTCTTCATCTTATTTCATTGCAAACTCATCGGCTTCATCTTGCACCACTTCATAGTTGGAGCGTTGAATGCTAGCACTTCCACGATAGAGACCCTCGACACATTTCCATGCTTCTTTAGCCATGACATGGGGTCGAAGATGAGGGAGATCTTCGGGAAGGATTGCATCTTGGATGATGAAGAGAGCACTCTCATTGAATTGATTGTCCACGGCTTCTCGAGGGGTGAAGTTGCTTGGGTCATGAGGATAAAAACCTTCTTCAATGATTCTCCAAAGGTTAGTGTTCACATGTTTTAAATGACGCTTAAAGCGATAGACCCAAGAATCAAAATCTTCATGTTTCTCATATTTAGGAGGAGGACCGGCATGATTCAAATGAGTGGAGGGGATTGGCCCTCCATAAACCGGGGGTTCCACATGGGCAAAGATGCCGATACCATTTCTACCACTAATAGAAGGACTCTTATCAATGTTAGCTTCCCCCTTGTCGGAGGGAGCATCCTTCACATTGTTAGTGGGATCACCCACTTTCATCGGCGAGGTAGATTGTTTAAGTCCTTCTAGGAATTCCTTAAACATGTCCTTGACCTCGGTCGTCATGGAGGTTTTCAATGTTTCCAAAGCAACATTGAATTCCTCACGTGAGATCGAGTTACCCCCATCTCCCGTAGATGAGATCGGATTCGCACCGTAGTGCTCTCCCACCTCATCTACGACATCAACCATACTCTTTGGACGGTAAAGTCCTTATAAAGAGACGAGGCTCTGATACCAATTGAAAGGATCAATATGGTTGACTAGAGGGGGGGGGTGAATAGGCAACTAACAATTTTTAAGCTTTTCTTTACCAAATTAAACTTTGCAACAAAATAGGTTGTCTAGATGTGCAACTAGGTGAGCAACCTATATGATGCAATAACAACTAGCACACAAGCAAGCAAAGGATGTAAAACAATTGCAAAAGTAAAGGCACGAAATAACCAAGAGTGGAGCCGGTGGAGACGAGGATGTGTTACCGGAGTTCATTCCTTTTAAAGCGAAGTACGTCTCCGTTAGAGCGGTGTGGAGGCACAATGCTCCCCAAGAAGCCACTAGGGCTACCGTATTCTCCTCACGCCCTCACACAATGCGAGATGCCGTGATTCCACTATTGGTGCCCTTGAAGGCGGCGACCGAACCTTTACAAGCAAGGTTGGGGCAATCTCCACAACAATCGGAGGCTCCCAACAACAACAACAACACCACGAAGCTTCACCACAATGGAGTATGGCTTCGAGGTGACCTCAACCGTCTAGGGTGCTCAACGCAAGAGTAACAAGATCCGCAAGGGATAAGTGGGGGGAATCAAATTTCTCTTGGTGGAAGTGTAGATCTGGGCCTTCTCAACCAATCCCGAGCTAATCAACAAGTTTGATTGGCTAGCGAGGGAGATCGGGCGAAAATGGAGGTTTGAGCAACAATGGAGCTTTTGGGGGAAAGAGGTAGGTCAACTTGGAGGAAGAATACACCTTTATATAGTGGGGGAAAAAATCCAACCGTTACCCCACTGAGCAGCCCCGCACAGAGCGGTACTACCGCTAGGGCAGGGCGGTACTACCGCTGAGAGCGGTACTACTGCTCCCTACCCAGCGGTACTACCGCGCTGGTGAGGAATGTTGGGGAACATAGTAATTTCAAAAAATTTCCTACGCACACGCAAGATCATGGTGATGGCATAGCAACGAGAGGGGAGAGTGTTCGTCCACGTACCCTCGTAGACCGTAAGCGGAAGCGTTAGCACAACGCGGTTGATGTAGTCGTACGTCTTCACGATCCGACCAATCCAAGCACCGAACGTACGGGGCCTCCGAGTTCAGCACACGTTCAACTCGATGACGATCTCCGTGCTCCGATCCAGCAAAGCTCCGGAGATGAGTTCCGTCAGCACGACGGCGTGGTGACGATGATGATGCTCTACCGGCGCAGGGCTTCGCCTAAACTCCGCGACGATATGATTGAGGTGGAATATGGTGGAGGGGGGCACCGCACATGGCTAAGGAACGATCCGTAGATCAACTTGTGTGTCTATGGGGTGCCCCCCGCCCCCGTATATAAAGGAGCCAGGGGGAAGGAGGCGGCCGGCCAAGGAGGGCGCACCAAGGGGGGAGTCCTACTCCCACCAGGAGTAGGACTCCCTTCTTTCCAAGTAGGAGTAGGAGAAGGGGGGAAAGAGGAGGAAGAGGGGAAGGAAAGGGGGGGCGCCGCCCCCCTTCCCTTGTCCTATTCGGACTAGGAGGGGGAGGGGCACGCGGCCCCCTCCTGGCTCCTTCCCTCTTCTCCCTCGAGGCCCATGTAGGCCCAATAACCCCCCGGGGGGTTCCGGTAACCTCCCGGTACTCCGGTAAAATGCCGATTTCACCCGGAACGATTCCGATGTCCAAATATAGGCTTCCAATATATCGATCTTTATGTCTCGACCATTTCGAGACTCCTCGTCATGTCCGTGATCACATCCGGGACTCTGAACAAACTTTGGTACATCAAAACTTATAAACTCATATTAAAACTGTCACCGTAACGTTAAGCGTGCGGACCCTACGGGTTCGAGAACTATGTAGACATGACCTAGAACTATTCTCGGTCAATAACCAATAGCGGGACCTGGATGCCCATATTGGTTCCTACATATTCTACGAAGATCTTTATCGGTCAAACCGCATAACAACATACGTTGTTCCCTTTGTCATCGGTATGTTACTTGCCCGAGATTTGATCGTAGGTATCCAATACCTAGTTCAATCTCGTTACCGGCAAGTCTCTTTACTCGTTACGTAATGCATCATCCTGTAACCAACTCATTGGTTACATTGCTTGCAAGGCTTATAATGATGTGCATTACCGAGAGGGCCCAGAGATACCTCTCCGACGATCAGAGTGACAAAACCTAATCTCGAAATACGCCAACTCAACATGTACCTTCGGAGACACCTATAGTACTCCTTTATAATCACCCAGTTACGTTGTGACGTTTGGTAGTACCCAAAGTGTTCCTCCGGTAAACGGGAGTTGCATAATCTCATAGTTACAGGAACATGTATAAGTCATGAAGAAAGCAATAGCAACATACTAAACGATCAAGTGCTAGGCTAACGGAATGGGTCATGTCAATCACATCATTCTCCTAATGATGTGATCCCGTTAATCAAATGACAACTCTTTTGTCCAT
Source organism: Triticum timopheevii (assembly GCA_963921465.1). Lineage (NCBI taxonomy): Eukaryota > Viridiplantae > Streptophyta > Magnoliopsida > Poales > Poaceae > Triticum > Triticum timopheevii. Next base: position 327,686,475 of record OY997266.1, read on the forward strand.
GGCTAGGAAACATAACCATCTTTGATAAACGAGCTAGTCAAGTAGAGGCATACTAGTGACGTTATGTTTGTCTATGTATTCACACATGTATTATGTTTCCGGTTAATACAATTCTATCATGAATAATAAACATTTATCATGATATAAGGAAATAAATAATAACTTTATTATTGCCTCTAGGGCATATTTCCTTCAGTCTCCCACTTGCACTAGAGTCAATAATCTAGTTCACATCGCCATGTGATTTAACACCAATATTCATATCTATATATGATTAACACCCATAGTTCACATCATCATGTGACCAACACCCAAAGGGTTTACTAGAGTCAATAATCTAGTTCACATCGCTGTGTGATTAACACCCAAAAGAGTACTAAGGTGTGATCATGTTTTGTTCGTGAGAGAGGCTTAGTCAACGGGTCTGTCATATTTAGAGCCGTATGTATGTTGCAAATATTCTATGTCTACAATGTTCTGCACGGAGCTACTCTAGCTAATTGCTCCCATTTTCAATATGTATCCAGATTGAGACTTAGAGTCATCTGGATCGGTGTAGAAGCTTGCATCGTTGTAACTTTTTACGACGGGCTCTTTTATCACCTCCATAATCGAGAAACATCTCCTTAGTCCTCACTAAGGATATTCTTGACCGCTGTCCAGTGATCTACTATTAGATCAAAATTGTATTCCTTTTGCCAAACTCAGAGCAAGGTATACAATACGTCTGGTTCACAGCATAGCATACTTTATAGAACCTATGACTGAGGCATAGGGAATGACTTTTCATTCTCTTTCTATTTTCCGCCATGGTCGGGTCTTGAGTCTTACTCAATTTCACACCTTGTAGCACGGGCAAGAACCCTTTCTTTGCCCGATCCATTTTGAACTTTTTCAAAATTTTATCAAGGTATGTGCTTTGTGAAAGTCCTATTAAGTGTCTTGATCTATCTCTATAGATCTTGATGCCCAATATGTAAGCAGCTTCACCGAGGTCTTTCATTGAAAAACTTTTATTCAAGTATCCCTTTATGCTATCCAGAAATTCTATATCATTTCCAATTAATAATATGTCATCTACACATAATATCAGAAATGCTACAGAGCTCCCACTCACTTTCTTGTAAATACAGGCTTCTCCAAAAGTCTGTATAAAACCATATGCTTTGATCACACTATCAAAACGTTTATTCCAACTTCGAGATGCTTGCACCAGTCCATAAATGGATCGCTGGAGCTTGCATACTTTGTTAGCACCTTTTGGATCAACAAAACCTTCTGGCTGCATCATATACAACTCTTCTTCCAGAAATCCATTCAAGAATGCAATTTTGACATCCATTTGCCAAATTTCATAATCATGAAATGCAGCAATAGCTAACATGATTCGGACAGACTTAAGCATCGCTACGGGTGAGAAAGTCTCATCGTAGTCAACTCCTTGAACTTGTCTAAAACCTTTCGCAACAAGTCGAGCTTTATAGACAGTTACATTACCATCAGCGTCAGTCTTCTTCTTAAAGATCCATTTATTCTCAATTGCTTGCCGATCATCGGGCAAGTCAACCAAAGTCCATACTTTGTTTTCATACATGGATCCCATCTCATATTTCATGGCCTCTAGCCATTTTGCGGAATCTGGGCTCATCATCGCTTCCTCATAGTTCGTAGGTTCATCATGGTCAAGTAACATGACTTCCAGAATTGGATTACCGTACCACTTTGGTGCGGATCTTACTCTGGTAGACCTACGAGGTTCAGTAGAAACTTGATCTGAAGTTTCATGATCAATATCATTAGCTTCCTCACTAATTGGTGTAGTTGTCACAGGAACCGGTTCTTGTGATGAACTACTTTCCAATAAGGGAGTAGATACAGTTATCTCATCAAGTTCTACTTTCCTCCCACTCACTTCTTTCGAGAGAAACTCCTTCTCTAGAAAGGATCCAATTTTAGCAACGAAAATCTTGCCCTCAGATCTGTGATAGAAGGTGTACCCAACAGTTTCCTTTGGTTATTCTATGAAGATGCACTTCTCCGATTTGGGTTTGAGCTTATCAGGTTGAAAACCTTTTTCATATAAGAATCGCAACTCCAAACTTTAAGAAATGACAGCTTAGGTTTACTGCTAAACCATAGTTCATACGGTGTCATCTCAACGGATTTAGATGGTGCCCTTTTAATGTGAATGTAGCTGTCTCTAATGCATAACCCCAAAACGATAGTGGTAAACTGATAAGAGATATCATAGATCGCACCATATCTAGTAAAGTACGATTACGACGTTCGGACACACCATTACATTGTGGTGTTCCAGGTGGCGTGAGTTTGTGAAACTATTCCACATTGTTTTAATTGAAGACCAAACTCGTAACTCAAATATTCATCTCCACGATCAGATCGCAGAAACTTTATTTTCTTGTTACGATGATTTTCCACTTCACTCTGAAATTCTTTTGAACCTTTCAACTATTTCAGACTTATGTTTCATCAAGTAGATATACCCATATCTGCTCAAATTATCTGTGAAGGTCAGAAAATAACGATACTTTCCACGAGCATCAACACTCATTGGATCGCATACATCGGTATGTATTATTTCCAATAAGTCAGTAGCTCATTCCATTGTTCCGGAGAACGGAGTTTTAGTCATCTTGCCCAAAAGGCACGGTTCGCAAGCATCAAATGATTCATAACCAAGTGATTCAAAAATCCATCTTTATGGAGTTTCTTCATGCGCTTTACACCGATATGACCCAAACGGCAGTGCCACAAATAAGTTGCACTATCATTATTAACTTTTCATCTTTTGGCATCAATATTATGAATATGTGTATCACTACGATCGAGATCCAACAAACTATGTTCATTGGGTGTATGACCATTGAAGGTCTTATTCATGTAAACAGAACAACAATTATTCTCTGACCTTAAATGAATAACTGTATTGCAATAAACATGATCAAATCATATTCATGCTCAACGCAAACGCCAAATAACATTTATTTAGGTTTAACACTAATCCCGAAAGTATAGGGAGTGTGCGATGATGATCATATCAATCTTGGAACTACTTCCAACACTCATCGTCACTTCCCCTTCAACTAGTCTCTGTTTATTCTGTAACTCCTGTTTTGAGTTACTAATCATTGCAACCGAACAAGTATCAAATACTCAGGGGCTACTATAAACACTAGTAAGGCACACATTAATAACCTGTATATCAAATATACCCTTGTTCACTTTGCCATCCTTCTTATCCACCAAATATTCAGGGCATTTCCGCTTCCAGTGACCATTTCCTTTGTAGTGTAAGCACTCAGTTTCAGGCTTTGGTCCAGCTTGGAGCTTCTTCACGGGAGTGACAACTTGCTTGTCTTTCCACTTGAAGTTCCCTTTCTTTCCCTTTGCCCTTTTCTTGAAACTAGTGGTCTTGTCAATCATCAACACTTGATGCTCTTTCTTGATTTCTACCTTCATCGATTTCAATATCACGAAGAGCTCGGGAATCGTTTTCGTCATCCCTTGCATACTATAGTTCATCACGAAGTTCTAGTAACTTAGTGATGGTGACTAGAGAATTCTGTCAATCACTATCTTATTTGGAAGATTAACTCCCACTCGATTCAAGCGATTGAAGTACCCAGACAATCTGAGCACATGCTCACTAGTTGAACGATTCTCCTCCATCTTTTAGCTATAGAACTTGTTGGAGACTTCATATCTCTCAACTCGGGTATTTGCTTGAAATATTAACTTCAATTCCTGGAACATCTCATATGGTCCATGACGTTCAAAACGTCTTTGAAGTCCCGATTCTAAGCCGTTAAGCATGGTGCACTAAACTATCAAGTAGTCATCATATTGAGCTAGCCAAACGTTCATAACGTCTGCATCTGCTCCTGCAATAGGTTTATCACCTAGCGGTGCATCAAGGACATAATTCTTCTGGGCAGCAATGAGTATAAACCTCAGATCACGGATCCAATCCGCATCATTGCTACTAACATCTTTCAACACAATTTTCTCTAGGAACATATCAAAATAAACATATGAAAGCAACAACGCGAGCTATTGATCTACAACATAATTTGCAAAATACTACCAGGACTAAGTTCATGATAAATTTAAGTTCAATTAATCATATTACTTAAGAACTCCCACTTAGATAGACATCTCTCTAGTCATCTAAGTGATCACATGATCCAAATCAACTAAACCATGTCCGATCATCACGTGAGATGGAGTAGTTTCAATGGTGAACATCACTATGTTGATCATATCTACTATATGATTCACATTTGACCTTTCGGTGTCCGTGTTCCGAGGCCATATCTGTATATGCTAGGCTCGTCAAGTTTAACCTGAGTATTCCGCGTGTGCAACTGTTTTGCACCCGTTGTATTTGAACGTAGAGCCTATCACACCCGATCATCACGTGGTGTCTCAGCATGAAGAACTTTCGCAACGGTGCATACTCAGGGAGAACACTTCTTGATAATTAGTGAGAGATCATCTTAAAATGTTACCGTCAAACAAAATAGAATAAGATGTATAACAGATAAACATCATATGCAATCAAAATATGTGACATGATATGGCCATGATCATCTTGCGCCTTTGATCTCCATCTCCAAAGTACTGTCATGATCTTTATCGTCACCGGCACGACACCATGATCTTCATCATCTTGATCTATATCAATGTGTCGTCACATGGTTGTCTCGCCAACTATTGCTCTTGCAACTATTGCTATCGCATAGCGATAAAGTAAAGCAATTATTTGGCACTTGCATCTTATGCAACAAAGGGACAACCATTGGGCTTCTGCCAGTTGCCGATAACTTCAACAAAACATGATCATCTCATACAACAACTTATATCTCATCACGTCTTGACCATATCACATCACAACATGCCCTGCAAAAACAAGTTAGACATCCTCTACTTTGTTGTTGCAAGTTTTACGTGGCTGCTACGGGCTGAGCAAGAACCGTTCTTACCTACGCATCAAAACCACAACGATAGTTCGTCAAGTTGGTGCTGTTTTAACCTTCGCAAGGACCGGGCGTAGCCACACTTGGTTCAACTAAAGTTGGAGAAACTGACACCCGCTAGTCACCTGTGTGCAAAGCACGGCGGTAAAACCAGTCTCGCGTAAGCGTACGCGTAATGTCGGTCCGGGCCGCTTCATCCAACAATACCGCCGAACCAAAGTATGACATGCTGGTAAGCAGTATGACTTGTATCGCCCACAACTCACTTGTGTTCTACTCGTGCATATAACATCAACGCATAAAACCTAGGCTCTGATGCCACTGTTGGGGAACATAGTAATTTCAAAAAAATTCCTACGCACACGCAAGATCATGGTGATGGCATCGCAACGAGAGGGGAGAGTGTTCGTCCACGTACCCTCGTAGACCGTAAGCGGAAGCGTTAGCACAACGCGGTTGATGTAGTCGTACGTCTTCACGATCCGACCGATCCAAGCACCGAACGTACGGGGCCTCCGAGTTCAGCACACGTTCATCTCGATGACGATCTCCGTACTCCGATCCAGCAAAGCTCCGGAGATGAGTTCCGTCAGCACGATGGCGTGGTGACGATGATGATGCTCTACCGGCGCAGGGCTTCGCCTAAACTCCGCGACAATATGACTGAGGTGGAATATGGTGGTGGGGGGCACCGCACACGGCTAAGGAACGATCCGGAGATCAACTTGTGTGTCTATGGGGTGCCCCCCGCACCCGTATATAAAGGAGCCAGGGGGGAGGAGGCGGCCGGCCAAGGAGGGCGTGCCAAGGGGGGAGTCCTACTCCCACCGGGAGTAGGACTCCCTTCTTTCCAAGTAGGAGTAGGAGAAGGGGGGAAAGAGGAGGAAGAGGGGAAGGAAAGGGGGGGGGGGGGGCGCCGCCCCCCTTCCCTTGTCCTATTCGGACTAGGAGGGGGAGGGGCGCGCGGCCCCCTCCTGGCTCCTTCCCTCTTCTCCCTCGAGGCCCATTTAGGCCCAATAACCCCCTGGGGGGTTCCGGTAACCTCCCGGTACTCCGGTAAAATGCCGATTTCACCCGGAACGATTCTGATGTCCAAATATAGGCTTCCAATATATCGATCTTTATGTCTCGACCATTTCGAGACTCCTCGTCATGTCCGTGATCACATCCGGGACTCCGAACAAACTTCGGTACATCAAAACTTATAAACTCATATTAAAACTGTCATCATAACGTTAAGCGTGCGGACCCTACGGGTTCGAGAACTATGTAGACATGACCTAGAACTATTCTCGGTCAATAACCAATAGCGGGACCTGGATGCCCATATTGGTTCTTACATATTCTACGAAGATCTTTATCGGTCAAACCGCATAACAACATACGTTGTTCCCTTTGTCATCGGTATGTTACTTGCCCGAGATTTGATCGTAGGTATCCAATACCTAGTTCAATCTTGTTACCAGCAAGTCTCTTTACTCGTTACGTAATGCATCATCCCGTAACCAACTCATTGGTTACATTGCTTGCAAGGCTTATAATGATGTGCATTACCGAGAGGGCCCAGAGATACCTCTCCGACGATCGGAGTGACAAAACCTAATCTCGAAATACACCAACTCAACATGTACCTTCGGAGACACCTGTAGTACTCCTTTATAATCACCCAGTTACATTGTGACATTTGGTAGTACCCAAAGTGTTCCTCCGGTAAACGGGAGTTGCATAATCTCATAGTTACAGGAACATGTATAAGTCATGAAGAAAGCAATAGCAACATACTAAACGATCAAGTGCTAGGCTAACGGAATGGGTCATGTCAATCACATCATTCCCCTAATGATGTGATCCTGTTAATCAAATGACAACTCTTTTGTCCATGGCTAGGAAACATAACCATCTTTGATAAACGAGCTAGTCAAGTAGAGGCATACTAGTGACGTTATGTTTGTCTATGTATTCACACATGTATTATGTTTCCGGTTAATACAATTCTAGCATGAATAATAAACATTTATCATGATATAAGGAAATAAATAATAACTTTATTATTGCCTCTAGGGCATATTTCCTTCAAGGAAGACAGGCCACTGGCTCCAAAGCGGTACTACCGCGGGAGTAGGAGCGGTACTACCGCTTCTACTACCGCTTGTAGTGCCGCAAAACCCGACACGAGAAAACACCACTCTTGAATCGAGGCGGTAGTAGCGCGGAACAGCTGCGGTACTACGGCCGAAGCCCGCGAGCGGTACTACCGCTCTGCGGAGCGGTACTACCGCTGAGAGCGGTACTACCGCTTTGTGGAGCGGTACTACCGCTGGAGGGCTTCGGCGGTACTACCGCTGAAGACCGCGGTACTACCGCTGGCACAGGGTGAAGCAGGTACGAAAGAGAAGATGCAGCTCCAAAGATGCGAAAGGAAGATGACGGGTGTGATAGGGATGTGTACGTGTTGATTCCACCCTAGTCTTACCAAAGCGGATCCCCTCTTAATAGTACGGTGACTCCTACAAAACTAGTCCACCAACAACGAAACGAAGGAGCTACACCGTCTTGAATAAAACACCGAGGGGAGGAAATCGTCTCGTGCCAATGGATGATTCTCTGAAAGAACTTAAGTCACACAATTAGTCCGCAAAAGCATTGTCATCAATCACCAAAACCACTAGATTGATTTCTCGTGGCTACAGAGGCTTGCAGCAGCAGAACTTCCGATCTAGGTTAATTCCCGAAGGTTTCTCTATTTATAGAAATTTTTGGCGTTGGTTTCACGTCAGGGGGGTCTCCGGGCTGTCCACGAGACATGGGGGCGCGCCCTAGGAGGGGGGCGCGCCCCCCACTCTCGTGGGCAGCCCGGGACTCTTCTGGCCCAACTCCGATGCTCAGTGGTCTTCTTTTGATCCATAAAAAATCGTCAAAAATTGGCACGTCAATTGGACTCCGTTTGGTATTCCTTTTCTGTAAAACTCAAAAACAAGGAGAAAACAGGAACTGGCACTGGGCTCTAAGTTAATAGGTTAGTCCCAAAAATCATATAAATGCATATAAAACATCCTAGATGAATAATAAGATAGCATGAATACTTCATAAATTATAGATATGTTGGAGACGTATCATCATCCCCAAGCTTAATTCCTGCTCGTCCTCGAGTAGGTTAATGATAAAAGAAATAATTTATGAAGTGTGAATGCTAGCAGGTGCACAAGTTTGATCAATGATAATTTCAATCACCTTTTCTAGCATCAATATGTGTAATAATAGTAGCTTATCTCATAAAACTTTTCATGATCAAGTAATAATCTATTCACAATATCAAGTATGGTTCGGAAACTTCATTGAGAACTAACAAACTATAATCTCAGTCATTGAAGCAATTGCAATTTATCATAACATCAGAAAGAGAATAGAGCTTTTCAGCAAGTCCACCTACTCAACTATCATATAGTTGTCTACAATTGCTAACACTCACGCAATACTTGTGGTTATGGAGTTTCAGCCGGCACTGAGAAAGATAGGGGCTTATTGTGTTGCCTCCCAACGTATTCACCTTTAGGTGATGTCAACAATAATAGCCCATGCTAACTTACATCCAATTAGATATATATATATATATATATATATATATCATGATCTTTCAAACACGAGGGGCTTGCCAAAGGATAAAATGAAAAAGGGAAAGGCGAGGACCACCTTGATTCAAGTATAAAGTAAAAACATAAAGTAAAAGATAGGCCCTTCACATAGGGAAGCAGAGGTTGTCATGCGCGTTTAGGGTTGATGCACAAAATCTTAATGCAAAAGAATGTCACTTTATATTGCCCCTTGTATGTGGACCTTTATTATGCAGTCCGTCGCTTTTATTACTTCCACAACAAGATCGTACAAAGCTTATTTTCTCTGCAGTAATAAGTCATGCATATTTAGAGAGCAATTTTTATTGCTTGCATCGATGACAACTTACTTGAAGGATCTTACTCAATCCGTAGGTAGGTATGGTGGACTCTCATGGCAAAACGGGGTTTACGGGTATTTGGAAGCACAAGTAGTATCTCTACTTGGTGCAAGGAATTTGGCTAGCATGAGGGAGAAAGGCAAGCTCAACATGTTTGGAAGGTCAATGACAATATACTTTAACTGAGATGTCGGAAAACATAAACCATTACGTTGTCTTCCTTGTCCAACGTCAACTCTTTTAGCATGTCATACTTAATGAGTGCTTCAGAATCATAAAAGATGTCCAAGATAATATATTTGTATGTGAACCTCTCTTTCCTTATTACTTCCTATTAATTGCAAAGATGACCAAAACTACGTTTGCTAACTCGCAACAACTTTTATGCCTCATAATTTCTATGTGTGAAGTCATCACTAACCATGTTATAAGCGAATTAAACATATAAAAGTTCAGATTTATGACATTCAATTCATTCCCCCATTTACTCATAGGATATACATGTAGCACATGAGTAAATGACAAACTACTCTAAAAGATATGAGTGAAGGACACTAAGTAGTCAAATAATTAACTAGCCATGGGAGGGTTCCTTTTTTATTCAATATTTCAGATCCAATGATTTTATTCAAACATCAAGTATGAAAATATGCTCCAAGCAAAACACATATCATGTGACGAATAAAAATATAGCTCCGAGTAAGATGTACCGATAGTTTTGAAGACGAAAGAGGGGATGCCTTCCGGAAGGCATCCCCAAGCTTAGGCGCTTGAGTCTTCCTTGAATATTACCTTGGGGTGCCTTGGGCATCCCCAAGCTTAGGGTCTTTCCACTCCTTATTCTCCTCATATCGATATCTCACCCAAAACTTGAAAACTTCAATCACACAAAACTTAATGAAACTTCGTGAGCTAGGTTAGTATGATAAAGAGTAAACCATGCACTTTGGTACTGTAAAAGACAAGGTTCATAATTGTTTTCACATAATGCCTACTGTACCTTATCATTTCTACAATTTATATTGAAAATATAAGCCATAGAAACTAGAAAGCAAGCAAACTATGCAATGAAAACAGAATCTGTCAGAAACAGAACAGTCTGTAATGATCTGAACAATAACCATACTTCTGCTACTCCAAAAATTATGAAATAAATTGGTGGACGTGAGTAATTTATCTATTAATCTTATGCAAAACAAATCAACTCAAAATCACTCTTATGTAAAACATGACAGCTAATCTCGTGAGCGCAAAGTTTCTGTTTTTTACAGCAAGATCACATTAACTTTCACCCAAGTCTTCCCAAAGGTCTTACTTGGCACTTTATTGAAACCAAAGCTATAAAACATGATTACTACAGTATCTTAATCATTTAGACACACAAAAAATAGTAAGGGCAAATATTCGGTTGTCTCCCAACAAGCGCTTTTCTTTAATGCCTTTTAGCTAGGCATGATGATTTCAATGATGCTCGCATAAAAGATAAGAGTTGAAACACAAAGAGAGCATCATGAAGAATATAACTAGGACATTTAAATCTAACTCACTTCCTATTCCTAGGTATTTTGTGAGCACACAATTTATGGGAACAAAAGTCAACTAGCATAGGAAGGCAAAAACAAGTATAACTTCAAAACTTTAAGCACATAGAGAGGAAACTTGATATTGTTGCAACTCCTACAAGCACATATTCCTCCCTCATAGTAATTTTCAGTAGCATCATGGATAGCAACTTTGTTCTCATACTCAATTGGAACCTCTTCCGAAATAGTGGAATACTAGCTAAAGTTGACACTCTTCCAAATCCACTTTCATAAATATCGTACGAAGATTCAACACCCTCCAAGATAGTGGGATCACTAATTCCTAAAGTTGACACTCTTCCAAACCCACTTTAAATTATAGTATTATTCATACTCCAAAAGATATAAGTGAAGTTCCTGAGCATTCTACAATTAATATAGACTAGCCAATATCCAAGCTCAAAATATATAAGTGAAGCGCATGAAGCATTCTATAAAACCATACTCAAACGATTTAAGTGAAGCACAAGGAGCAATTCTATAAGATCATACTTAAAAGATATAAGTGAAGCACATGAAGTATTCTATAAATCAATGAAGAGCTATCTCGTACTAGCGTGATTCTTAAAGAAAAGTAAAAACACAAATGACACAAATCATGTGAACATAACAAAAACCGAGGTATACCGATATTTGTTGAAGAAGAAAGATGGGATGCCAACCGGGGCATCCCCAAGCTTAGATGCTTGAGTATCCTTTGAAATATTTACTTGGGGTGCCTTGGGCATCCCCAAGCTTGAACTCTTGTCTCTCTTTATTCTTCTCACATCGGTAACTCCTCGTTCTTCCAACACTTCATTCACAAAAACTTAAACAAAAACTTTGTGAGATCTGTTAGTGTAATAAAGCAAACTACCACTTTTAAGGTACTGTAATTAACTCATTCTTTGTTTATATTGGCGTTAAACCTACTATATTCCAACTTCTCTATGGTTCATACCCTTACATACTAGCTAGGGGTGGAAAGTGGTAGCGGATAATCCGAAATATCTGATATTCGTATTCGAGAAAATGCCTATTCGTATCCGAAACATCCGCATCCGAACCAAAATGGAAATGGAAATGATCCGTATCCGAATTTATTAAACAAATAAAAAATAAAATATGGTAGGAGATTTTAACACAAATATGGATATGGAAGTGGATATATCCGTATCCGAATAATATTATGAGAGGTACTTTTCAAAATTTTGGACCCAGTATTCCAATTATCCAACATAAAAGCCAAATAAGTGGTCAAATTTTACTCTTTATATGATTAAACATATAAATTATTATGCATTACAATAGTATTTATTCATAAACCTATTTATCATTGACTTATTGTATGTCACAAGTTACTATTTCAGGTCACACAGCTATCGACTAATATACTTAAGCAATATGTTGATATTATTCGTATCCATTCCGAATCAAGAAAATAACCGACGTATCCGTATTCGAATAATATCCGAGCCGCATTCGTATCTGATAACATCCATATTCGGATTCGTATTCGTTTGAAAATATGGAAATGGAAGTGGTAATAGCACTATACGATCCACATCCGATCCGTTTCCACCCTTAATACTAGCCATAGATGCATCAAAATAAGCAAACAACACACGAAAAACAGAATCTGTTAAGAACAGGATAGTCTGTGGTAATCTGGAAGTTTAGTAAACTTCTATAACTCCAAAAATTATGAAATAAATTTGACAATTTGAAAAATTTGTACATAAGTAATGTGCAAAAAGTTTCAGACCCATTTGACTTTCCAGTAAAAAATGTAAATTCATGAACTACAGCCAAAGTTTCTATTTTTGTTCTGCACATAGTAAGCAAGCAATCTTATCATACTAAAACCAAAGCTTGGCACATTATTTTTATAATTCAATGGTCATATACAAGGGGATAATTATTTACAGAGAAACTTCCATGAAAAATTCTACATTGTTTCCGTAAGCATGAACACAAGTGCTCAAGGTCGACCCTCACTTCTTCAATGCATAAATTTCCAATCACTTCTCTTTTTAAAAAACTTTTTTAGGCATGAGAGGCAAGTAATATATATATTTTTGGTAATTCATTCTTTTTTTTAAAAAATTGTATGTTTCACCCACAACTAAACGAAAACAAAAAAGGGAAAAACAAAATCTACTTAGTGAAGGAAGCAAACAAGCACACACGAAAATATCAACCCCACGCTATTGCTCCCCGGCAACGGCGCCAGAAAAGAGCTTGGTAATCCCCAAGTGCAGGGAATCATCGTAGCAATTCCCAAAGGTGGAAGTGATAAGTATGGAGTGTCGAATCGACAAGGAGCCAAAGGTAAGATCAATATTCTCTCAAGCCCTATCTGCCACTGATATGACTCTACGTGCATCGAACGTTTGCTTCCAACTAGAAACAAGAAATAAAACTGTGTTGTGGGTATAAAGAGGATAACTTTGTATGAAATCGGAGAGCTAAAATATAAAAGTAGGTGCTGTTATCATAAGGTTAGAATATAATACTAAATAATATAAATAGAGAGTGTGAAATAATGGTGGATCGATGTGCGGAATTGTCCTAGGCAATTGTTAACAAGACCGGTGATCACCATTGCAATTTCATCTGAGGGAGAGGCATAAGCTAACATACTTTCTCTACTTGGATCATATGCACTTATGATTGGAACTCTAGCAAGCGTCCCCAAATACTAAAGATCATTAAGGTAAAACCCAACCATAGCATTAAGGCATCAAGTCCTCTTTATTCCCATACGCAACAACCCCCTTACTCGGGTTTGTGTTTCAGTCACTCACCAACCCACTATAAGCGAATCATGAACGTATTGCAACACCCTACAGCGGGAGTCCCTCACGCTTGCGTGACACGGAGGGCACCATAGGACAACATCAAAGTAAAACATAAAACTCATACCAATCTAGATCATCAATCAACCCAAAGACAAAAGATATCTACTCAAAACATCATAGGATGGCAACACATCATTGGATCGTAATATGTGGCATAAAGCACCATGTTCAAGTAGGGATTACAGCGGGGTGCGGGAGAGTGGACCGCGTAAAAGAGGTGAGGATGATGATGATGATGGTGATGTTGATGAAGACGATCACCGCGGCGATGATTCCCCTCCCGATGGCACTCCGGTGCCACCAAGAGAGAGGAGGAGAGGTTCTCCTCCTTGTGCTTCCTCCTCCATGGCTTTCCCCCTCTGGTCCTTGGCCTTCATGGCAATGATGGCCCCTCCGAGATCCTCCTCCATGGCCTCCGGTGATGATGGCCCCCTCCAGCAGGATGCCGGAGAGGGCCTAGATTGATTTCTTGTGGCTACAGAGGCTTGCGGCGGCGGAACTTCCGGTCTAGGTTAATTCCCGAAGGTTTCTCTATTTATAGGAATTTTTGGTGTTGTTTTCACGTTAGGGGGGTCTCCGGGCTGTCCACGAGACAGGGGGGCGCGCCCTAGGAGGGGGGGGGGGGGTGCCCCCCACTCTCGTGGGCAGCCCGGGACTCTTCTGGCCCAACTCCGATGCTCTGTGGTCTTCTTTTGGTCCATAAAAAATCGTCAAAAATTGGCACGTCAATTGGACTCCCTTTGGTATCCCTTTTCTGTAAAACTCAAAAACAAGGAGAAAACAGGAACTGGCACTGGGCTCTAAGTTAATAGGTTAGTCCCAAAAATCTTATAAAATGGCATATAAATTCATATAAAACATCCTAGATGGATAATATGATAGCATGAATACTTCATAAATTATAGATACGTTGGAGACGTATCATCCTCCCACTGAAGTAAAAGTAGTTGCACCTATTAAAGTTGAAGAAAAGACTATCACTTATAATGATCCTATTATTCCTACTACTTATGTTGAGAAACCACCTTTCCCTGTTAGAATAAAGGATCATGCTAAAACTTCAACTGTGGTTCGTAAGAGTAATACTAGAATATTTACACCACCTAAGCAAATTAAAGTTGAACCTAGTATTGCTATGGTTAAAGATGTCTTGGCTGATAATATTGATGGGCATGTTATTTACTTCTGTGATGAAGCTGCTAGCATTGCTAGACCAGATAATAGACATAAACATAGACCTGTTGTAGGCATGCCTGTTATTTCTGTTAAAATAGGAGATCATTGTTATCATGGCTTATGTGATATGGGTGCTAGTGCTAGTGCAATACCTCATTCCTTATACCAAGAAATTATGCATGATATTGCACCTTCTGAGATAGAAGAATTTGATGTTACAATTAAGCTTTCCAATAGAGATACTATTTCACCAATTGGGATTGTTAGAGATGTTGAAGTCTTGTGTGGGAAAGTTAAATATCCTGCTGATTTTCTTGTTCTTGGTTCCCCACAAGATGACTTTTGTCCCATTATATTTGGTAGACCCTTCTTGAATACTGTTAATGCTAAGATAGATTGCGAAAAGGATGTTGTTACTATTGGTTTGGGAGATATGTCTCATGAGTTCAATTTTGCTAAATTCCGTAGACAACCCCATGATAAAGAATTGCCTAGTAAGGATGAAATTATTGGTCTTGCTTCTATTGCCGTTAGAACAATATTTGCTAGACCATGAAAATGATATGTTTATGAATGAAAGAAGGGAAATAGATGAAGTATTCCTAAACAGGGACCTATTTTGAAACACAACTTGCCGGTTGAAATCCTAGGGGATCCTCCACCACCCAAGGGTGATCCCGTGTTTGAGCTTAAACCATTACCTGATACTCTTAAATATGCTTATCTTGATGAAAAGAAGATATATCCTGTTATTACTAGTGCTAACCTTTTAGAGCAGGAAGATGAGAGATTATTGAAAATTCTGAAGAAGCAACATGCTGCTATTGGATATACTCTTGATGATCTTAAAGGCATTAGTCCCACGCTATGCCAACACAAAATAAAATTGGAGGAAGACGCCAAATCAGTTATTGATCACCAACAACGGTTAAATCCTAAGATGAAAGAGGTGGTAAGAAAGGAAATACTAAAGCTCCTTGATGCAGGTACAATTTATCCCATTGCTGATAGTCAGTGGGTAAGTCCTGTCCATTGTGTCCCTAAGAAGGGAGGTATTACTATTGTTCCTAATGATAAAGATGAATTGATCCCGCAAAGAATTATTACAGGTTATAGGATGGTAATTATTTTCTGTAAGTTAAATAAAGCTACTAAAAAGATCATTACCCTTTACCTTTTATTGATCAAATGCTAGAAAGACTATCCAAACATACACATTTTTGCTTTCTATATGGTTACTCTGGTTTCTCTCAAATACATGTGTCAGCATAGGATCAAGAAAAGACTACTTTTACCTGCCCTTTCGGTATTTTTGCTTATAGACGTATGCCTTTTGGTTTATGTAATGCACCTGCTACCTTTCAAAGATTCATGATGGCTATATTCTCTGACTTTTGTGAAAATATTTGTGAGGTTTTCATGAATGACTTCTCCGTGTATGGATCTTCTTTTGATGATTGCTTGAGCAACCTTGATCGAGTTTTGCAGAGATGCGAAGATACTAGTCTTGTCTTGAATTGGGAAAAGTGACACTTTATGGTTAATGAAGGCATTGTCTTGGGGCATAA
Source organism: Triticum timopheevii (assembly GCA_963921465.1). Classification (NCBI taxonomy): domain Eukaryota; kingdom Viridiplantae; phylum Streptophyta; class Magnoliopsida; order Poales; family Poaceae; genus Triticum; species Triticum timopheevii. The sequence continues at coordinate 327,702,591 of OY997266.1, forward strand.
ATTTTTTGAAAGGGGTATTGAAGTCGATAAAGCTAAAGTTGATGCAATTGAAAAGATGTCGTGTCCCAAGGACATCAAAGGTATAAGAAGTTTCCTTGGTCATGCCGGTTTTTATAGGAGGTTCATTAAGGACTTCTCTAAAATCTTTAGGCCTCTGACTAATCTATTACAAAAAGATATTCCTTTTGTCTTCGATGATGATTGTGTAGAAGCATTTGAAATACTTAAGAAAGCTTTGGTTTCTGCACCTATTGTTCAGCCACCTGATTGGAATTTACCCTTTGAGATTATGTGTGATGCTAGTGATTATGCTGTAGGTGTTGTTCTAGGACAAAGAGTTGATAAGAAACTAAATGTTATTCAATATGCTAGTAAAACTCTAGACAATGCCCAGAGAAATTATGCTACTACTGAAAAAGAATTCTTAGCAGTTGTATTTGCTTGTGATAAGTTCAGACCTTACATTGTTGATTCTAAAGTAACTATTCACATTGATCATGCTGCTATTAAATATCTTATGGAGAAGAAAGATGCTAAACCTAGACTTATTAGATGGGTTCTCCTACTATAAGAATTTGATTTGCATATTATTGATTGAAAGGGAGCTAAGAACCCTGTTGCAGACAATTTGTTTAGGTTAGAGAATGTTCTTGATAACCCACCACCTATTGATGATAGCTTTCCTGATGAACAATTAGCTGTCATAAATGCTTCTTGTACTACTCCATGGTATGCTGATTATGCTAATTACATTGTTACTAAATTCATACCACCTAGTTTCACATACCAGCAAAAGAAAAAGTTTTTCTATGATTTAAGACATTACTTCTGGGATGACCCACACCTTTATAAAGGAGTAGATGGTGTTATTAGATGTTGTGTACCTGAGCATGAACAGGAACAGATCCTACGCAAGTGTCACTCCGAGGCATATGGAGGACACCACGCTGGAGATAGAACTGCACATAAGGTATTGCAATCCGGTTTTTATTGGCCTACTCTCTTCAAAGATGCCCGTAAGTTTGTCTTGTCATGTGATGAATGTCAAAGAATTAGTAATATTAGTAGACGTCAAGCAATGCCTATGAATTATTCTCTTGTTATTGAACCATTTGATGTTTGGGGCTTTGATTATATGGGACCCTTTCCTTCCTCTAATGGATATACACATATTTTAGTTGCTGTTGATTACGTTACTAAGTGGGTAGAAGCTATTCCAACTAGTAGTGCTGATCATAACACCTCTATTAAGATGCTTAAAGAAGTTATTTTTCCGAGGTTTGGAGTCCCTAGATATTTAATGACTGATGGTGGTTCACATTTTATTCATGGTGCTTTTCGTAAAATGCTTGCTAAGTATGATGTTAATCATATAATTGCATCTCCATATCACCCACAGTCTAGTGGTCAAGTAGAACTGAGTAACAGAGAGCTTAAATTAATTTTCAAAAGACTGTTAATAGATCTAGAAAGAATTGGTCCAAGAAACTTGATGATGCATTATGGGCCTATAAAACTGCATATAAAAATCCTATGGGTATGTCTCCGTATAAAAGGGTTTGTGGAAAAGCATGTCACTTACCTCTCGAACTAGAACATAAGGCATATTGGGCCATTAAAGAGCTCAATTATGATTTCAAACTGGCCGGTGAGAAGAGGTTATTTGACATTAGCTCACTTGATGAATGGAGAACCCAAGCCTATGAGAGTGCCAAACTGTTTAAAGAAAAAGTTAAAAGATGGCATGACAAAAGGATACAAAAGCGTGAGTTTAATGTAGGTGATTATGTGTTGCTATTCAACTCCCGTTTAAGATTTTTTGCAGTAAAACTTCTCTCTAAATGGGAAGGTCCTTACGTTATCGAGGAGGTCTATCGTTCCGGTGCCATAAAAATCAACAACTTCGAAGTCACAAACCCGAAGGTGGTGAACGGTCGAAGAATCAAACATTATATCTCATGTAATCCTATAAATGTTGAAACTAATGTTATTGAAACTGTAACCCCGGAGTAATACATAAGAGACACTTTCCAGAACGTTTCAGACTCTAAAAAGGAATAGGTATGTGGTACGGTAAGTAAACAGACTCCAAAACAGTTCTAATGGCAATTTTTCTCCATTTTGGAATATTTAAGAAAACAGGAAAATAAGAAGTAGTCCAGGAAGGACACGAGGCATCCATGAGGGTGGAGGGCGCGCCGCCTCGTGGGCACCTCGTGTGCTCTCCAGACTCCGTTTTCTTGCACGTTACTTCTTTTGGTCGATAAAAATTCATTATATAATCCCCCGAAGGTTTTAACCACCGTACCACGACGAAATCCTCTATTTTTGTTTTGAGATGTCTCTGTCATAGATTTAGAGCAAGATTTCTTCTCAAGAGTCGGTCGGGGAGAGTCGGTGTCTCATCCGACGCCAGGTCCAGGAGCAAACAACGATGCGTATCACTTTGGGCCATCAATGGAGGAGGAGATGGAGGCCGAATTGAAAAGGATAGAGCCATGGAGGAGGATCAAGAAGTTACCTCTCGTTTCCAAGCCGGATTCACGATGGGGGAACTACAGAGCTCAGCCATTCCAAACTCGGTCATCCCTTCCAAAGTTAAGTTTCTTTCTTATGAAAATATGAAAAAGAGTGTCACTTGTTCTCCAGCAGCTATGCAACATCCATGGGTGAAAGGAGCTTTAGCCATCACGGGTAAACTCCGCAAAGAAAATATGGACCTCAAGCAGCAAGTCAATAAGCTGGAGGAGGAGAACCGTATCCTAAGGGGCATCATCGCCAAGAAGATCACACCACCACTTCCGAAGAAGGAGACATAAACACATGGGTATGGGCACTCCCCTTGGCAACTGCCAAGCTTGGGGGAGGTGCCCCGGTATTTTATCACCATCACACTCCTATCTTTACAGTTTTACTTAGTTCGATCCGTTTGGTAATATCTTGATCTAGTAGAATAAAGCTTTGGTATGATTTAGTTTTGACTTTGGCTTTATGATCCCTCTATGTAATCGAGTCCGTGAGCTATATATAGTAAAGATTAGTGTTGAGTCAAGGGCTTTGCTATCTTGCTATGATCTTGAGGAAACAAAATTACAAAAAGAAATAAAAGAGACCATATTGATCCTATGGATAGTAATGACTTCACATATAAAGAGTATGATGATTAAAAGTTGTTGAGAGTTGGCAAACATAGTTTTGGTCATCGTTGCAATTAATAGGAAGTAATAAAGAAAGAGAGGTTCTCACATATAAATATACTATCTTGGACATCTTTTATGATTGTGAGAACTCATTAAAGTATGACATGCTAAAGAGTTGATGTTGGACAAGGAAGACAACGTAATAGGTTATGTTTTCCCACATCTTAATTAAAGTATATTGTCATGGATCATCCAACATGTGGAGTTTGCCTTTCCCCCTCATGCTGGACAAATTCCTGGCACCAAGTAGAGATACTACTTGTGCTTCCAAATATCCTTAAACCCAGTTTTGCCATGAGAGTCCACCATACCTACCTATGGATTGAGTAAGATCCTTCAAGTAAGTTTTCATGTTGCATGCAATAAAAATTGCTCTCTAAATATGTATGACTTATTAGTGTGGAGAAAATAAGCTTTATACGATCTTGTGATATGGAAGTAATAAAAGTGATGGACTGCATAATAAAGGTTCATATCACAAGTGGCAATATAAAGTGACGTTCTTTTGCATTAAGATTTCGTGCATCCAACCGTAAAAGCACATGAAAACCTCTGCTTCCTTCTGCGAAGGGCCTATCTTTTACTTTCTGTCTTATGCAAGAGCCATGGTGATCTTCACCCTTCCTTTTTACATTTTATCCTTGGGCAAGAACCTTGTGTTGGAAAGATCCTGATATATATATCCAATTGGATGTAAGTTAGCACGAACTATTATTGTTGACATTACCCTTGAGGTAAAAGGTTGGGAGGCAACACAATAAGCCCCTATCTTTCTCTGTGTCCGATTAAAACTCCATAACCATAAGTATTGCGTAAGTGTTAGCAATTGTGAAAGACTAAATGATAGTTGAGTATGTGGAATTGCTGAAAAGCTCTTATATTGAATCTTTCTGATGTTATAATAAATTGTAATTGCTTCAGTGACCGAGATTATAGTTTGTTAGTTTTCAATGAAGTTTCTGATTCATACCTGACATTGTGAATAGATTGTTACTTTACATAAGAAATTATATGACAAAATATATTTATGTTGCTGTTATAAGAATGATCATGATGCCCTCATGTCCGTATTTTAGTTTATCGACACCTCTATCTCTAAACATGTGGACATATTTTTCGATATCAGCTTCCGCTTGAGGACAGGCGAGGTCTAAGCTCGGGGAGTTGATACGTCCATTTTGCATCATGCTTTTATATCGATATTTATTGCATTATGGGCTGTTATTACACGTTATGTCACAATACTTATGGCTTTTCTCTCTTATTTTACAAGGTTTACATGAAGAGGGAGAATGCCGGCAGCTGGGATTCTGGGTTGGAAAAGGAGCAAAAATTAGAGACCTATTCTGCACAACTCCAAAAGTCCCGAAACTCCACGAAAGTCATTTTGGGAATTAATAAAAAATACCAAGCGGAAGAAATACCAAAGGGGGCCCACACCCTGGCCACGAGGGTGGGAGGCGCGCCCCCCTGCCTCGTGGGCCACCTGGCAGCCCTCCGGTGCCCATCTTCTGCTATATGAAGTCTTTTACCCTGGAAAAAAAATCATAAGCAAGCTTACGGGACGAAACTCCGCCGCCACGAGGCGGAACCTTGGCGGAACCAATCTAGGGCTCCGGCAGAGCTGTTCTGCCGGGGAAACTTCCCTCCGGTAGGGGGAAATCATCAACATCGTCATCACCAACGATCCTCTCATTGGGAGGGGTCAATCTCCATCAACATCTTCACCAGCACCATCTCCTCTCAAACCCTAGTTCATCTCTTGTATCCAATCTTTGTACCAAAACCTCAGATCGGTACCTATGGGTTGCTAGTAGTGTTTATTACTCCTTGTAGTTGATGCTGGTTGGCTTATTTGCTGGAAGATCATATGTTCAAATCCTTAATGCATATTAATACCCCTCTGATTATGAACATGAATATGCTTTGTGAGTAGTTACGTTTGTTCCTGAGGACATGGGAGAAGTCTTGCTATTAGTAGTCATGTGAATTTGGTATTCGTTTGATATTTTGATGAGATGCATGTTGTCTTTCCTCTAGTGGTGTTATGTGAACGTCGACTACATGACACTTAACCATTATTTGGTCCTAGAGGAAGGCATTGGGAAGTAATAAGTAGATGATGGGTTGCTAGAGTGACAGAAGCTTAAACCCTAGTTTATGCGTTGCTTCGTAAGGGGCTGATTTGGATCCATATGTTTCATGTTATGGTTAGCTTTACCTTCATACTTATATTGTAGTTGCAGATGCTTGCAATAGGGGTTAATCATAAGTGGGATGCTTGTCCAAGAAAGGGTAGTACCCAAGCACCGGTCCACCCACATATAGAATTATCAAAGTAACGGACGTGAATCATATGAGCGTGATGAAAACTAGCTTGGCGATAATTCCCATGTGTCCTCGGGAGCGCTTTTCTCTATATGAGAACTTGTTCAGGCTTGTCCTTTGCTAGAAAAAGGATTGGGCCACCTTGCTGCACATTATTTACTTTTATTGCTTGTTACCCGTCACAAATTACCTTATCACAAAATTATCTGTTACCGATAATTTCAGTGCTTGCAGAGAATACCTTACTGAAAACCGCTTGTCATTTCCTTCTGCTCCTCATTGGGTTCGACACTCTTACTTATCAAAAGGACTACGATAGATAGCCTACACTTGTGGGTCATCAGCTAGCATGGCAGGTTCATTCAAGTCCATTCTCTACTCAACAAATAGGGTTCAGGAGTGGTTTGATCTCCCCTATCTTCTTCGCCATGATGTTGGTCGCCGATGTGGGGACGACGGAAGCCTAGCATTGTGCAAGTTGATGCCGCTTGATAATGATACATGTGATATTAAGATGCCATCACTTGAGGGTAAGGCTTGAGAAGGCGCAAATGGAGATTGGGTTGTTTATATTGGGTATAATTGCGAGTGGGAACTTGTGAATTTTTACACTCGTCACTGGGTTCCACTTCCAAAAATCACAGACTGCCCTGAGGTTGAGCACACAGATGATCTACGTACGTTCAAATACGATCATGGTGACTGTCGTCTACGGAAGATAGCAATTTGTCGAGTTCCCAACCGCTCTTGGGATTAAAAGAACTATGAAGTTGTTGCTATCTTCGACAAGCTTGTTGCCGTCCTTACTTCCACGCCTCGATGGATATTGCTCAAAATCAATTTCTGTACATGGATGAGTATTGTGATGCAATTCAATATGAGGGTCTTGTGTTTGCTGCCACCACTCGTGGCACTGTTTTTGCATGGAATCCTTATGATTAAGGTACGTTTGTCTTCCACCATAATTATAATTGTTTCATCCACATGCATGCGGGTTAGCTTGTTTCCCTTTACTAATTAACCTTCTTGTGTTTCAGGGGTCCTGTGAACATTCCACCACCTATACTTGAAAATTTTTATAACCAAGGGGGAGACGACGATGGTGATGATCATGAGCATGATGACGAGAAGGACCTATATACTCAGTGGCGCCTGGCAACTTATTCCGATAGATCACCTCTTCTTGTATGTATACAGGGCACTGCTGATGTTACTAATAGAGCAGGTGTTGTCTCCCATGGTCGCACTCTCCGGACCTATCCCAACATCCGTTGCAGGGTATTCGGGATGGATACTCGTGTGCTAGCGCCAACACCTTCTCCCTGGTTCAGTATTGATAGTCTTGGAGAAAACTCGCTCTTCCTTGGACAAAACTATCCAAGGCAATCCAGTTGCTATTGACACAACGTTACTACCGTTTATGAGAAGCAACTGTATCTATACCTCGTACATTACTATGGTTCCCTACCCTCGCTATCATGATATGCGTCCTATAGGCCGCTTCAGCCTGGATGATCAGTCCTGCGTTGGTCTCAAGATTGAAAATAGTAGTCCCTTCCTAGAGAAACAATTATGGTTCATGGCAAGCGTTTTCAATGCCGAGGATTGGTTGAGCTGAAGTTCATTTCATCGCTTTGTTATTTGTTGCGTGAGAAAAACTTTAGTATTTACTAGAATGTTTTGTTGGAAATAATCTATAATCCAACATGTATCCTCATTGTCGTTGTGTGTTGATGACTTGTTGTATATATCCAGCGTATATTATTTTTCTATTTGGATGATTAATGCTGCCGCTTTATTGCCTAACTGAAGCATGGCACTATCCATTGTTGGTCTAATGCTCACGGTTCGAATATATAATCCGTTTGGGATATTTGTTCCCAATTACTAATAATCTTCCGTTTGTAATTAGATAAAGATTACATCAAAACTGGTCTCAAATTTGACCAAAAAAAGTACAATTCAACTTTGTATTGGTGTCCATATGACAACACGATAAGTTTCATGAACTTAAAATAAGTTTGGATGTACTAGAATTTAAAAATCAAGATTCTCACTGTTTGAAATTTGTTGCACGGGGAGTAAACATGCACCCAGTGAGCCACATGTGTTTTTGCAATCCATTTAGGTGCACTATCACGTGTGCATGTAGCTTGAATTTGATTTTTGCACATTATACCCGTAGAAAATCAATCAATTAATGTACTAAAACGTCTTAATGATCTCTGATTTTTTCCAAATTAAAACGTCTCTCCTTTGGTAACATATATATGTTCACCGTGGGATAATTTATTTAACATGCATCGTAGTTGCGGTGGATTTGTGGTGTGTGTGTGGGTATGTGCATCTGGGGGTGGCGGGTGGCTCGCAGTACACTACGAGTTGTGAGCACCGTGTGGGTTGGCCGTTTTGTTAGGCAGGCCGGTGCCACATCAGAGTCGTGAATTCATAATTTAAAACATTACACAACCCTTTCATACATATATGTTTTAGCCACATACAGTCGATGGTTGTCCTATACGACACTCGATACTCCCGTGTGACGCTTTCTGTGGGCCCGCGAGGTCGTTGTCCATCACTTTGACGAACAGTCGGTAATGAGGTTAATTTAAAAAGCAGGTATCTCAATGTTTGTGGCCGAGTGACGGTGGCAGGGTGTTTGACATTTATTCCCATTTCTTACATGTGACCTAAGCATGCAACCAAGGACACAGATTTGAATTTTCGACCAATTTATATGCATTAGAGCATGTGCATGTAGTTCAAATTTGAATTATGCATAAAAATGCATTGAAAACTCAATTAATGTATAAAAATATCCAAACAAACCCCCAAAAATTCCAAATTTTAATACAACACTCCTGTTGTTCTATGTTGATACTAGGGAAAAATTTTTAAAGCAATAATAGGCAATGGATATCATTTCATCCCCAAAGGTGGCACGTTCCCTACCGAAACCATGAGGCTCTTGTTGTGAGAAGCTCTAGTTTGTGAGAAGCTTATACCCAAACCTGCCCCAAATGGGACAAAAAATTTATCATGGCATGTTGATGCCGCTCCATGATAGCATGCCAAGTTTCATGAATTTCAGAAGAGTTTTGGATTTCTAGAATTTTAAAAGCAGGTATCTCAATGTTTGCGGCCGAGTGACGGCGGTAGGGTCTTTGACATTCATTCTCATTTCTTGTATGGGACCTAACCATGCAACCAAGGACACGGATTTGAATTTTCAACCAATTATTATGCATTAGAGCATGTGCCTGTACTTCAAATTTGAATTATGCACATAAATGCATTGAAAACTAAATTAATGTATAAAAATGTCAAAACGAACCCCCCAAAAAATCCTGAAACTAACACAACATTCATGTTGTTCTATGTTGTCACTAGAAAAAAAACTGAAATCAAGAAGAGGCAAAGAGATATTGTTTCGTGCAAAAAGGTGAAATGTTCCCTACCGTAACCAAGAGGCTTGTTGAGAAGCTCTGATTTGTGAGAAGCTTATATACCCCAACCTGCCCCAAATGGGACAATATTTTTACCACTGCATGTTGATGCCGTTCCATGCTAGCGTGTCAAGTTTCATAAATTTCAGACGCGTTTTTGATTTACTAGAATTTGAAAACCATGTATCTCAATGTTAGCGGCCGAGCGATGGTGGCAAGGTGTTTGACATTCATTCTCATTTCTTGCATGGGACATAAGCATGTAACCAAGGACACACATTCCAATTTTGAACCACTTTATATGCACTGGAGCATGTGCGTGTAGTTCAAATTTGAATTATGCACATGAATGCATAGAAAACTCAGTTAATGTTTAAAATGTCCAAGCGAACCCCGAAAAATCCCAAACAATGAGACAACACTCGTGTTGTTCTATGTTGACACGAGAAAAATTTAGAAAGTAAGAAGAGGCAACATATATCGTTTGTCCCCCAAGCTGGCACGTTCCCTACCGAAACCATCTGGCTTGTTGAGAGAGAAGCTCCGGTTTGCGAGAAGCTTATACCCAAACCTGCCCCAAATGGGAAAATATTTTTATGACGGCATGTCGATGTCGTTCCATGATATTGGTTTACTACGCAACCTTCTTCTTGTAGATGTTGTTGGGCCTCCAAGTGCAGAGGTTTGTAGGACAGTAGCAAATTTCCCTCAAGTGGATGACCTAAGGTTTATCAATCCGTGGGAGGCGTAGGATGAAGATGGTCTCTCTCAAGCAACCCTGCAACCAAATAACAAAGAGTCTCTTGTGTCCCCAAAACCCAATATAATGGTAAATTGTATAGGTGTACTAGTTCGGCGAAGAGATGGCGACACAAGTGCAAAATGGATGGTAGATATGAGTATTTGTAATCTGAGATTATAAAAACAGCAAGGTAACTAATGATAAAAGTGAGCACAAACGGTATTGCAATGCTAGGAAACAAGGCCTAAGGTTCATACTTTCACTAGTGCAAGTTCTCTCAACAATAATAACATAACTGGATCATATAACTATCCCTCAACATGAAACAAAGAGTCACTCCAAAGCCACTAATAGCGGAGAACAAACCAACACACAATCTAAAAGTCATCTATTAAACCAACACAAAGTACTTCAAAGAGTGCCCCAAAGTTTCTACCGAAGAGTCAAGACGAAAACGTATGCCAACCCCTATGCATAAGTTCACAAGGTCATTGAACCCGCAAGTTGATCACCAAAACATACATCAAGTAGATCACGTGAATATCCCATTGTCACCACAGATAAGCACATGCAAGACATACATCAAGTGTTCTCAAATCCTTAAAGACTCAATCCGATAAGATAACTTCAAAGGGAAAACTCAATCCATTACAAGAGAGTAGAGGGGGAGAAACATCATAAGATCCAACTATAATAGCAAAGCTCGCGATACATCAAGATCATATCACCTCAAGAACACGAGAGAGAGAGAGAGAGAGAGAGAGAGAGAGAGATCAAACACATAGCTACTGGTACATACCCTCAACCCCGAGGGTGAACTACTCCCTCCTAGTCATGGAGAGCGCCGTGTTGATGAAGATGGCCACCGGTGAGGGATCCCCCCTCTGGCAGGATGCCAGAACGGGCTCCCGAGAGGTTTTTAGTAGCTACAGAGGCTTGCGGTGGTGGAACTCCTGATCTATTGTGCTCCCGGATGTTTTCGGGGTATATGTATATATATAGGCGAAAGAAGTCGGTCAGGGGAGCCACAAGGGGCCCACGAGGGTGGGGGGCGTGCCCAGGGGGTAGGGCGTGCCCTGGACCCTCGTGGCTTCCTCGAAGCTTCCCTGACATCTACCCCAAGTCTCCTGGATTGCGTTTGTTCCAAAATTAACTCTCCCGAAGGTTTCATTCCGTTTGGACTCCATTTGATATTCCTTTTCTTTGAAACATTGAAATAGGCAAGAAAATAGCAATTTGGGCTGGGCCTCCGGTTAATAGGTTAGTCCCAAAAATAATATAAAAGTGTATAGTAAAGCCCATTAAACATCCAAAACAAGTAATATAATAGCATGGAATAATAAAAAATTATAGATATGTTGGAGACGTATCAGATATCATGTCAAGTTTCATGAATTTCAGCCGAGTTTTTGATTTACTAGAATTTTAAAAGCATGTATCTCAATGTTAGCGGCCGAGCGACAGTGTCAAGGTGTTTGACATTCATTCTCATTTCTTGCATGTGACCTAAGCTTGCAACCAAGGACAAACATTTGATTTTGCACCCGTTTTTATGGAGTGGAGCATGTGCTTTAATTTTGAACTGTGCACCTAAAATGGCTAGAAAACAAATTTATTGTATAAAATTTCCAAATGAACCGTGAATAATTCCAAAATTTTTATGACACACATATAGTTGTATGTTCACTGCAAATAAAAGGTCTAGCAATTCAAACACCCTCCATTGCTGCTGTGACCCCATTATGTAATTCAAATCAAAATGAAAATCAAGTAGATCCCACATAGTTTATTATCACCAACCGTGTGAGATGCAGTACAAAATATCCTGGAGCACCGTCGGTGTATAGTACGCCTATGGCTTACGCGAGAAGGTGTGTCGGCTACAACCCACAGCCGGCGTGTTTAGCATACTAGCTCGCTTCCCAAATACTCCCGCCTTTGCATCCCTCGCAATCTCAAAAATATCTGCTCGCCCTTGATCCAAATTTTCAGTAGCCCCGCCTTGTTACTCCCGCCTAGTAAAATTTTCAGTTGCCGCGGTATTTTCTCGAACACCCCCTTAACCCCCCACCCCCTCCACACACACCACACACTCCCCAAAACCTCCGCTGAAAGTGCAACTATCCCTAGGTGGTTTTGGTAAATCATAACAACATATAGCTCATTGAGCTAATGCTATTCCAAGACTATTATTTCAGGAAAGCTCAATGAATGGCATGGCATGGATGATGAAAGTGGATCCCTCAAAATACTAAGGACAAAGGATTAGCTCAAGCTCAAAATCTCAAGACTCTTCATTTTATATTTTAGTGATCCAAGATCACATTGAGTCTATAGGAAAAGCCAATTCTATCAAGGAAGGATGATGTGTTGCTTAATGAGCCTCTTGCTTCATGTGCTTAGTGATATGCTCCAAATCCCTCAGCTACTTTCCCACATCCACAAATGACCTAAACCTAAAGCCAAAATCGGTCACACCGATTCTTCCTATCCGGCACCACCGATTCCAAAAGTCATAGCCACTGCCACAAACCCTAAGCAAATCGGTTTTACCGATAGGGATCTCAGTCTCACCGAGATGGGATTATAATCTCTCTGTTTCCCTTCGTAACGTTTTGGTCTAACCGAAGAGAGCGATCGGTCCCACCGAGATTGCAATGTAAACTCTCTGTTTCCCTTTTGTAACATTTCGGTCTCACCGAAAAGAGCAAATCGGTCCCACCGAGTTTACCTGACCAACTCTCTGGAAAGCTTATTACCAAAATCAGTCTCACCGAGTTTGTGTAATCGGTCTTACCGAAATTACGTTATGCCCTAACCCTAACCGAATTGGTCTCATCGAGTTGCATGTCAGTCCCACCGAAGATCACTAACGGTTACTAGGTTTACTAAATCGGTCCGACCGAGTCTGTTGAATCGGTCCCACCGAGTTTGGTAAATTGTGTGTAACGGTTAGATTTTGTGTGGAGGCTATATATACCCCTCCACCTCCTCTTCATTCGTGGAGAGAGCCATCAGAACAAACCTACACTTCCAACTTACCATTTCTGAGAGAGAACCACCTACTCATGTGTTGAGGCCAAGCTATTCCATTCCTACCATATGAATCTTGATCTCTAGCCTTCCCAAGTTGCTTTCTACTCGAATCTTCTTTCCACCAGATCCAAAACCTATGAGAGAGAGTTGAGTGTTCGGGAGACTATCATTTGAAGCACAAGAGCAAGGAGTTCATCATCAACGCACCATTTGTTACTTCTTGGAGAGTGGTGTCTCCTAGATTGGCTGGGTGTCACTTGGGAGCCTCCGACAAGATTGTGGAGTTGAACCAAGGAGTTTCTAAGGGCAAGGAGATCGCCTACTTCATGAAGATCTACCGCTAGTGAGGCAAGTCCTTCGTGGGCGACGACCATGGTGGGTGAGGGAGTCCTGGACTAGGGGGTGTCCGGATAGCCGGACTATCATCATCGGCCGGACTCCAAGACTATGAAGATACAAGATTGAAGACTTCGTCCCGTGTCCGGATGGGACTTTCCTTGGCTTGGAAGGCAAGCTTGGCAATACGGATATGTAGATCTCCTACCACTGTAACCGACTCTGTGTAACCCTAGCCCTCTCTAGTGTCTATATAAACCGGAGGGTTTTAGTCCGTAGGAGGAAAAACCATTACACCAATCATACCATAGGCTAGCTTCTAGGGTTTAGCCTCCTTGATCTCGTGGTAGATCCACTCTTGTACTACCCATATCATCAATATCAATCAAGCAGGAGTAGGGTTTTGCCTCCATCGAGAGGGCCCGAACCTGGGTAAAAACATCGTGTCCCTTGTCTCCTATTACCATCCGCCTAGGCGCACTGTTCGGGACCCCCTACCCGAGATCCGCCGGCTTTGACACCGACATTGGTGCTTTCATTGAGAGTTCCTCTGTGTCGTCACCGATAGGCTTGATGGCTCCTTCAATCATCAACAACCACGTAGTCCAGGGTGAAACTTTTCTCCCCGGACAGATCTTCGTGTTCGGCGGCTTTGCACTGCGAGCCAATTCGCTTGGCCATCTGGAGCAGATCGAAAGCTACGCCCCTGGCCGTCAGGTCAGATTTGGAAGACTAAACTTCACGGCCGACATCCGCGGAGACTTGATCTTTGATGGATTCGAGCCACAGCCGAGCACGCCGCACTGTCACAATGGGCATGATTTAGCTCAGCCGCCGGACAGTGCCCTGGAGGCCACACATGAGTCCTCTCCGACCCCTAGTTCGGAGCCGATCGCGCAGATCGTGGATAGGTGGCTGGACACCACCTCGGGAGCTGCAATCTCTACGGCGATGGAGCCGAATACTGACCTTGTCCCTCGTAAAGCTCGTGACTCTGAGGTGCCGGACTCCTCGCCGGACTCCGAACCTCCTGCGCCCCTACCAATCGAATCCGATTGGGCGCCGATCATGGAGTTCACCGCCGCGGACATCTTTCAGCACTCACCCTTTGGCGACATCCTGAATTCGCTAAAGCGTCTCTCGTTATCAGGAGAGCCCTAGCCGGATTGCGGTCAGGACGGTTGGGATGCGGATGACGAAGAAATTCAAAACCCACCCACCACCCACTTTGTAGCCGCTGTCGACGATCTAACCAGCATGCTAGACTACGACTCCGAAGACATCGACGGTATGGATGACGATGCCGGAGACGACCAAAAACCAGCGCCTACGGGGCACTGGAAGACCACCTCGTCATACGACATATACATGGTGGACATCCCAAAGGATGGGAATGGCGAAGAAGCAGCGGAGGCAGATTCCCCTAAGAAACAGCCCAAGCGCCGACGTCAGCGGCGCCGCTCTAAATCCCGCCACAGCAAGAATGGAGATTCCGGCACCGGAGATAATAACACCCCAGAAAGTGCCGAAGACAACCCCCTCCAACAAGATTCAGCGCAGGAGGACGGAGAAGCCAGCCCTCACGAGAGAGCGGCAGACGAAGAGGTCGAGGATGATAATTACATGCCTCCCTCCGGAGATGAGGCAAGCCTCAATGATAACGAATTTGTCGTGCCCGAGGATCCCATCGAACAAGAGCGTTTTAAACGCAGGCTTATGGCCATGGCAAACAGCCTAAAGAAAAAGCAGCAACAGCTCAGAGCTGATCAAGACCTGCTGGCCGACAGATGGACCGAAGTCCTCGCGGCCGAAGAGTATGAACTCGAACGCCCCTCCAAAAGCTACCCAAAATGCAAGTTGCTCCCCAATTAGAGGAGGAGGAGTATAAACCCTCGTCACCAGCGCACAATACGGTAGACCGACCACCTCGTGGCCGTGACAGAGAGGCATCTAGGCCCTCCACCAGAACCGTACCTCGGCACCGCTCGAAAAGTGCGAAGCCACGGGGGAATGCGCCGGACTTGCGAGACATATTGGAGGACAAGGCAAGACAATCAAGATCGATCTACGGATCATGTGGGCGCCCCATGATGCACGACGACTACCGTCGTGCCGGATACAGCAACTCCGGTCGGGCCGAACACAATAGACAAAGCTCTCTTGAGCTACGTCGTGATATTGCCCAGTATAGAGGCGCCGCACACCCACTATGCTTCACAGATGAAGTAATGGATCATCAAATCCCTGAAGGGTTTAAACCCATAAACATTTAATCCTACGATGGCACAACAGACCCCGCGGTTTGGATCGAAGACTATCTTCTTCATATCCATATGGCCCGCGGTGACAATCTCCACGCCATCAAATATCTCCCACTCAAGCTTAAAGGACCAGCTCGGCATTGGCTTAATAGCTTGCCAGTAGAGTCAATTGGGTGTTGGGAGGACCTGGAAGCCGCATTCCTTGACAACTTCCAGGGCACATATGTGCGACCACCAGACGCCGATGACCTAAGCCACATAATTCAGCAGCCAGACGAATCGGCCAGACAATTCTGGACACGGTTCCTAACAAAGAAAAATCAAATTGTCGACTGTCTGGATGAAGAGGCCCTCGCAGCCTTCAAACACAACATCCGCGATGAGTGGCTGGCCCGGCACCTAGGACAGGAAAAGCCGAAATCCATGGTAGCTCTCACATCACTAATGACCCGCTTCTGTGCGGGGGAGGACAGCTGGCTAGCCCGCAGTAACAACCTCAGCAAAAATGCTGGCAGTCCGAATACTAAGGACCGCAATGGCAGGTCACGTCGAAACAAAAACAAACGCCGCATTAACGGCGATAACACTGAGGATACGGCAGTCAACGCCGGATTCAGGGGCTCTAAACCCGGTCAACGAAAGAAGCCATTCAAAAGAACCACTCCGGGTCCGTCCAATTTGGACCGAATACTCGACCGCTCTTGCCAAATACATGGCACCCCTGAAAAGCTAGCTAATCACACTAACAGGGATTGTTGGGTATTCAAGCAGGCAGGCAAGTTAATTGCCGAAAACAACGACAAGGGGCTGCATAGCGATGACGAGGAAGAGACCCGGCCGCCGAACAGTAGAGGACAGAAGGGTTTCCCCCCACAAGTGCGGACGGTAAACATGATATATGCAACCCACATACCCAAGAGGGAGCGGAAGCGTGCACTTAGGGATGTATATGCGATGGAGCCAGTCGCCCCGGAGTTCAATCCATGGTCCTCTTGCCCGATCACTTTTGATCGAAGGGACCACCCCACTAGTATCCGCCATGGCGGATTCGCCGCATTGGTTTTAGACCCAATCGTCGATGGATTTCACCTCACCAGAGTCCTGATGGACGGCGGCAGCAGCCTGAACCTGCTTTACCAGGACACAGTGCGCAAGATGGGCATAGACCCCTCAAGGATTAAACCTACAAAGACGACCTTCAAAGGCATCATACCAGGTGTAGAGGCCAATTGTACAGGCTCGGTTACACTGGAAGTGGTCTTCGGATCCCCGGATAACTTCCAAAGTGAGGAGTTAATCTTCGATATAGTCCCGTTCCGCAGCGGCTATCATGCTCTGCTCGGACGGACCGCGTTTGCAAAGTTCAACGCGGTGCCGCATTATGCATACCTCAAGCTCAAGATGCCAGGCCCTCGAGGAGTCATCACGGTCAACGGAAACACGGAATGCTCCCTCTGAACGGAGGAACATACAGCGGCTCTCGCGGCAGAAGTACAGAGCAGCCTCTTAAGGCAATTCTCAAGTCCGGCCGTTAAGCGACCGGACATGGCCAAGCGCGCCCGGAGCAACATACATCAAGACCACCTGGCACGTTCCGAGCACGCGTAGCAATGCGGCCCCAACCCCAGCCCTTGCATGATTGCAAGACTAGTCCTTCGCGTACATCATTACGCTCTGGAGATACCATGGGCATAGGGGGAGGGGCACGACCATGACAGGCCCAGAGTGCGGCTCAACCACACCAGGGACTCCCAAGTACGTCGGCCTTTTTCTTTTTCTTTTTTCTTATCCACGGGACTACGTTCACCAGAGGCCTTGTCCGACAGTAGACCTGCCGAACTCACGATGCAATAGCCAGGGAAGGAGAAAGGCTACGACGAACACTAAGGTGGTCTCCATTACGAGCATTAAATCTGTTTAATAGACCATTCCGCAGCCTACCCCTGGAGGGGGACATGTTTAATAGTCCAACCCCTTGCTTACCGCACTATTTGTATCGCTCTGCATCCATGGCAGTATTTCTAAATAACCAATGCATCGCTTCTTGCTTATAGCCGCATTTTTTTATATATATATGTTCATTTACGACATCCTGCATCCGTACACTTTGGTACGGCCGAATACACCAGGGGCTTATGTTCCCCGCATTATGGTGTGATAAGTCCGAACACTTTCCCAAGTGCGGCACCCCGAACTTATAGCATTATATGCATCGGCTCCGAATCATGTCTTGGGTCAATAGTTGGGTTTGCCCGGCTCCCATGTTTTGATACCTTACATTCCGTTTTATCGGCTAAGGTAGCACTGGGAGAACCACTGCGATTGCGCCCCGGTTGAGCTGGGCGAGCGCCTCAGTGGAGAAAGCTAAAACTGACCGTCATGATAAGGCGAGAGCTGGTCGCTGTTTGAGAGGTCTTTTCGAGTCCCTAAAGACTTATGCCGCTTAGAGCGAGGAACCGGCTTTGTCCGGCCCAGGCGTGGATAGCGCCCTGAACTCGGTCTTCCGAATACTAGGTGCTTCGCCGAAATTTAAAATTATAGAATTCTATGGCTAAGTGAGAGTGTTCAAGCATTATAAGTCCGGTTGCCTTGTTCGTCGTGTTGAGCGCCTCCCTAGATGGACCCAAAAATGGGAACAAGAGCGCTCAAGTTTATCCCGAACACCCCAACACTCGTGGCATGGGGGCTGAAGCCGACGACTTGCCATCTCTCAGATTTGATAAACGACCGCACAGAAGGTAATATTTTAAATCAATAAGTGTTGCTTAGCGCACATGAACAAAGTTTTCAGCGCACAGGATAACACATTGCGAGTCTACTCAAATATTACATCTTTGGAGCACTCATCTGCAATCTTGCGGGCACCCTTCAGGACACTCTTATAGTACATTTCGGGCGTGCGATACTCCTTGCCCGCCGGCGGTGCGTCCGTTAGAAGCTTCTCAGCATCCAGCCTGCCCCAGTGCACTTTTGCACGGGCAAGGGCCCGACGGGCACCTTCAATGCAGGCGGAGCGCTTGACAACTTCCACCCAGGGACGCGCATCCACCAGCCGTCGCACTAAGCTGAAGTAGCTCCCAGGCATGGCCTCCTCAGGCCACAGCCGAACTATGAGGCCCTTCATGGCCTGTTCGGCTACCATGTGGAGCTCGACCAGCTGCTTTAGCTGGTCGCTAAGGGGCACCGGATGTCCGGCCTCAGCATACTGAGACCAGAAGACCTACTCCGTCAAGCTCCCCTCCTCGGCCCGGTAGAATGCGGCGGCATCGGACACGCTGCGAGGCAGATCTGCAAACGCTCCTGGAGAGCTCCGAATTCGGGTAAGTAATAGGTAATTCACATTCACATGCTTGCTTTGCATGAAAAATGCCTTACCCGCCGCTATCTTCTTCACCGCCTCGATCTCCTGGAGGGCCCTATGGGCTTCGGGCTTAGCGGCTTTGGCACTCTCAAGAGCCGAGGAAAGCTCGGACTCTCGAGTCCTCGATTCGCGCTCCAAACTCTTGTGTTCTTCCACAAGCACCTAGAGCTCTTGCTTCACCTCCGCCACCCGCGCCTCTTGCTTCTCCCGCTCGGCTCGCTCCGCGGCCGCATTGCGTTCGGCCGCAGACACCGCTTCTGGGTCGCCACCTCGTTCGTGGCCCCTGGAGTACCCACGTTATCCTTGTTATTTTTCTTGCAACCAAAATCCTTTTCTATAAGGTACAAATTCAATATGGTGTTACTCACCTACCCTGTCCTCGAGCTGCTTCTTGGCACGGCCGAGCTCACTCTCGAACCGCTCGAGGTTCTGCTTCAAAGCATCGACCTCCGCGGTTAGTGCGGCGGAGGTCAGCAGCGCAGCCTGCAATCCCATATTGACATAATTTTTAGACCTCCTGCGTATATCTTTTTAGATCCTCAGTCCGGCTTTTCTTTCCAAACACCGAACCGAGCATCAGGGGCTATTGTCTATGCGGTATTACATTACATATTTTAAATTTCTTACCTCAAAGCCCATTAGAAGGCTGCTCCAGGCTTCGGTCAGCCCGCTCTTGGCGAGCTGAACCTTCTGAATCACCGCACTCATGATAGTACGGTGTTCTTCCTCGATGGAAGCGCCGTTGAGCGCCTCCAACAAGTTGTCCGGCGCCACCGGTTGGACGGAGGCCACCGGTGTCACGGTCTTGCCCTTCTTACGAAGGGGCCGCCTGCCGGACTCTAGAACCACTGCTGGTTCCGGTGCGGAGTCCGGTGCAAAGTCCGGGAGGCTGCCTTGCGGCGCCTCTGGAGCCTCCTCCTCCCGATGGGTCCCCTCCTAGGATCCCACCTCGGCGTCGTCAGCGTCACGGGGAGTTGAGGCGGTCGGAAGGGAATCCACATCCGACGGAGCCAAGGACCCGCTCGATGAAGCGGGAAGATCATCCTCGGCCAGACTACAGGTAGTATGCGGCATTAGAAGGACACTATGTGGCACAAAGAGAAATTATAGATCATTCAGGAATCCGGATACTTACGATCTTGCCGGGGGCTTGGCCCTTGAGGGCCACTCCCCGTCGCCGTCGCCGGCGTTGGCGGAGTAGTTCGGAGGAAGGGTCCTTCCCTTCTTGGACCCTTCGGCCTCCCTCGTTAGGGAAGCCTTCCTTTTCTTCTCTCCCCCTTCTTGGGGAGAGGCCTCTTTCTCCTCCTCGTCTTCGGGGGAGGAGTCCGCCTCGAAGCCATCGGACGACGAGTCCGATACCACCTGGCGTCGGGAACTTCTTCGGGTTCCCGTGGCCTTCTTCTTGGCCTTCTTCTCCGGCACCACATAAAGTGCCAGGACTAGCAGCCCCGTCAAACGGGTATCCACTGGGTCTTCGGGGAGGGGAGCCGGACAGTTAACCTGTCCGGATGTCCTCTGCCAGTCCTGTTAAAGGCATGGGGAATTTTAAATCCCACATAGAGTCAAACTATGAAAGAAATGAATGTCCCATAGAGGATAACAAATCTTACCGCGCCGGCCGGGCGCTGCGTGCTGAATCCGCGATCTTCAGTTGCGGATGCGGGGGCTTCTCCCCCCTTGAACAGCACCCTCCAGGCTGCTTCGTACGTTGTGTCGAAGAGCCCGCTAAGGGTCCGGTGCTGTGCCGGATCGAACTCCCACAGATTGAAGGCCCATTGTTGGCAGGGGAGAATCTGGCGGACGAGCATGACCTGGATCGCATTGACAAGCTTAAGCTTCTTGTTCACCAGGGTCTGGAGACAGGACTGGAGTCCGGTCAGCTCCTCCGAACTGCCCCATAGCAAGCCCTTATCTTTCCAGGAGGTGAGCTGCATGGGGGTACCAGATTTGAACTCGGGGGCCGCTGCCCATTTAGGGTCACGCGGCTCGGTGATGTAGAACCACCCCGATTGCCACCCCTTGACGGATTCCACAAAGGCGCCCTCGAGCCAAGTGACGTTGGGCATTTTGCCCACCATGGCGCCTCCGCACTCCGCTTGGTTGCCCTTCACAACCTTCGGCTTGACATTGAAGGTCTTTAGCCACAAGCCGAAGTGGGGCTGGATGCAGAGGAAGGCCTCGCACACGATGATAAGCGCTGAGATGTTGAGGATAAAGTTTGGCGCCAGATCGTGGAAGTCCAGGCCGTAGTAGTACATGAGCCCCTGGACGAAGGGATGAAGTGGGAAGCCCAGTCCACGGAGGAAGTGGGGAAGAAACACGACCCTCTCATGGGGCCTGGGGGTGGGGATGAGCTGCCCCTCGTCGGGCAGCCGGTGCGTGATGTCGCCGGACAAGTATCCGGCGCCACGCAGTTTTTCGATGTGCCCCTCCGTAACGGAGGAGGCCATCCACTTGCCTCCCGCTCCGGACATGGCTGGAGAAGGTTGAGGCGAGGTGTGCGGACTTGGGCGCTGGAGCTCGAGTACGCGGAGATGGATAGGCAAAGGAGGAAGAAGGCGTAGGTAAAAAGGGTGGATCCTTATCCCCTTATATATGGGCAGACAAAGACTATGCGTTCCCACCGGCCTGGTAAAACTCGCCTATCTCCCAAGCGCCACAATCAATGGCGCGGTTGGGTTACCCACGTTCGTATTGATGGGAATCCCGGAATAAGGGGAACACGATCTCTGCTTCGACAAGACGTGCCAAGGAAACCGCCTCGCTAAACGCGCTGAGGTGGTATGGTAAAAACGATTCAAGTAAAGGCTTGGTAGTGGTGTGGCGTCACGCCACAAATTACGTCGGCAGATTGAGCTTGTGTACATGTTATTCTCTCTACGATAGTATGTGGAATTTATTTTGCAGAGCCGGACACTATCCTGGTGTTCGCAATCTTCTATGAATTAATTCGAAGGAGGAACCCGCCTTGCAATGCCGAACAATATGCGCGCCGGACTCATCGTCATTGAAGCCTGGTTCAGGGGCTACTGAGGGAGTCCTGGACTAGGGGCTGTCCGGATAGCCGGACTATCATCATCGGCCGGACTCCAAGACTATGAAGATACAAGATTGAAGAATTCATCCCGTGTCCGGATGGGACTTTCCTTGGCGTGGAAGGCAAGCTTGGCAATACAAATGTAGATCTCCTACCATTGTAACCGACTCTGTGTAACCCTAGCCCTCTCCAGTGTCTATATAAACCGGAGGGTTTTAGTCCATAGGACGAACAACCATTACAACAATCATACCATAGGCTAGCTTCTAGGGTTTAGCCTCCTTGATCTCGTGGTAGATCCACTCTTGTACTACTCATATCATCAATATCAATCAAGCAGGAGTAGGGTTTTACCTCCATCAAGAGGGCCCGAACCTGGGTAAAAACACCGTGTCCCTTGTCTCCTGTTACCATCCGCCTAGACGCACAGTTCGGGACCCCCTACCCGAGATCCGCCGGTTTTGACACCGACAGTGGGATAGACAAGGTTGCTTCTTCGCGGACCCTTCGTGGGTGGAGCCCTCCGTGGACTCGCGCAACCATTACCCTTCGTGGGTTGAAGTCTCCAGCAACGTGGATGTACGATAGCACCACCTATCGGAACCACGCCAAAAACATACGTGTCTCCAATTGCGTTTGAGTCCTCCAAACCCTTCCCTTTACTTTCTTGCAAGTTGCATGCTTTAATTTCCGCTGCCTATGTACTCTTTGCATGCTTGCTTGAATAGTATGTTGATTGCTTGACTTGTCCTAAATAGCTAAAATCTGCCAAACTCTAAAATTGGGAAAAGGTTAAGTTTTTAATTGGTCAAGTAGTCTAATAACCCCCCCTCTAGACATACTTCAAGGTCCTACAAGTGGTATCAGAGCTTTGGTCTCCATTTGCTTTGATTTCCATAGATTTTGGTGGTCATAGCCTTGGTTTCACAACCTAGGAGAGTATGGCGTCTACCGAGGGAAATTATCACCGTAGAGGTCCTTACTTTGATGGTACTAATTTTACTAGTTGGAAGCTTAAGATGAAAATGCATATTCTCGGACATAACCTCGCCGTTTGGGCAATTATTTGTATTGGCTTGCAAGGTGAATTCTTTGATGCGAGAGAACCAAACCGTGAAGCTAATGCGGAAGAATTGAAGACGCTGCAATACAACGCTCGAGCTTGTGATATCATCTTCAACGGATTGTGCCCCGAAGAATTCAACAAAATCAGCCGTCTTGAGAATGCAAAGGAAATTTGGGACACTTTGATTGATATGCATGAAGGTACCGAATCCGCCAAGGAATCCAAGTTGGATGTGCTCCAAAAACATCTTGACAAGTTCAAAATGAAGGATGGTGAAGGTGTCGCTGAAATGTACTCTAGGCTTGCTCTTATCACAAATGAGATTGCCGGCTTAGGGAGTGAAGAGATGACCGACAAATTCATCATCAAGAAGATCCTAAGAGCATTGGATGGAAAGTATGATACCGTGTGCACATTGATCCAAATTATGCCAAACTACAAAGATCTCAAGCCAACGGAAGTCATTGGAAGAATTGTTGCTCATGAGATGTCACTCAAGGATAAGGAGGAACTTCACAACAAGTCAAGTGGTGCTTACAAAGCCTCAAGTGAAGCCCCCACATCATCAAGTGAGAAACAAACCTTCAATGAAGAATTGAGCTTAATGGTGAAGAACTTCAACAAATTCTACAAGAGTAGAAGCAAAGAAAGAAGCTCCAAGTCAAGGTCTTACAATGACAAAAGGTCTTCTAGTCGAGAGCGCAGTTGCTACAATTGTGGGAGACCCGGACACTATTCCAGTGAGTGTACGACACCTTACAAAAGAAGATAAGATTCTCCAAGAAGAAGAAGCAAAAGAGAAGAATCACCACCAAGAGAGAGGCGGAGTAGAGATGATCATTATGAACGAAGACCCTCACGGAGAAGCAAGGATTCGGAAAGGAAGGACAAGTCATCAAGGAGCTACACAAAACAAAGACATCAAGCTCATGTTGGTGAATGGGTATCCGGCTCCGACTCCGACAATCACTCTGAGAGAAGCTATCACTCCGACTCCGAATATACTCAAGATGAAGGTGTTGCCGGTCTAGCACTTGTGTCAACCAACTCCTACGACATATTTGATTCACCAAATGAAGGAATTGGAAGATGCTTCATGGCCAAAGGTCCAAAGGTAACACATCCTGAGTATGTTGATTTCAATAGTGATGAAGATGACTTGCTTGTGGATGATGATTTACTTTTTGACAACTCTAGTGATGAATACTATGATGAAACGTCAATTAATCATGCTAATCAAGATAAAATGAATTACATTGATAAGGAGAAGATTGAGCTTCTAACTAAAGAACTAAACACTCTTAAGTTGGCTCATGAAACTATCTTCGAAGATCATCGAGAACTTTTAAGGGCTCATGAGAAGTTACGCTTTGAAAAGCTCAATCTTGAGCAAGAGCATGAGTTCTTAAAGGCAATCAATGATGATCTCTGTACGAAAAGTTCTTCTTACATTGCCAAGCGTTTACTCTTATCTACTTACATGCCTCAAGTCAAGTCTAGTAACAAGTACAAGAAAGATACTTCCTCTAGTAGTAACAATAATAATGTCAAATCCAATATTGTTGCTTCTATTAGTTCTCTTGATTCCACTAATGATTCTCTTAGCCAAGTTACACTTGAGCAAGAAAATAGCTTATTGAAGGGAATTATAGAGAAAGGTGTTTACAAGAGCCTTGCCGGGAGTAAGTAATTCGAGGAAATTGTACGCAAGCAAGGAGGGCACCGGAAGAATCAAGGTGTTGGTTTTGAACGAAAGTTCAATGCCAATGGAGTTGAGTGGGAAGAAGATCAATACCCCAAGACGAAGTTTGTTCCTAAACAAGAGAAGTATGATCCTACTTCCTTCAAGGGAACACAAGCCCAAGATGATCTTCCACCACAAGACCACAAGAACAAAGGCAAGGACAAGCTTCAAGAAGAGATTGATGCATTTGAAGAAGCACCTAAAGCCTCATTCAAGTGGGTTCCCAAGACTACGTCAAGTTCTACTTCATCAAGTACAACTACAACTCCAAGGATTCCCATCAAGATGATGTGGATCCCGAAGAAGAAGAACTAGAGAGTTCTTGAGGGTGACTCCGCCAACATTCTTCACTCATATCATTATGGCAAGAACAAGTGCAATCAACTTCCACATCTTGCACTAGTTCAAGGAGTCACAAACCCTCATGTTGGTAAGGCAAGGGACAAGGTAAACTAATGATTTCATGGACATCATTTTGTGTGTGCTTCACTCTATGTCTATGGATATTCTTGTTTGTTCCTTGTGGGACTAACCCATGTAGGTATTGAAAGTGCAACTCACTCCAAAGGATTGATCCAAATGATCTACATCAACATTGAGCGTCCACATCTTCAACACCTACATGAAGTCATCATTGACAAAACCCAAGGTTAGTTCATCCCTCTAAGGGGGGATCTCACATCTAGGAGGAGCTTAACTCTAAGAATTGAGTCAAAGCAACTCTAATGGTGTGAACATATCAATGCATTATGTAAAAGTGGCAACCCCACTTGAGCTTAAACAATGAGTATGACCTATGATCAAATGTTTTTCATTTGACTCCTAAGTCAATATACTCATATATAGATGACCTAGTCATCGCCAATTGTTTGGTAGATGCTAGAATTGGTTGTGCATGCTTTGCCACATATTTCATTTGCCATCTTATTGTGTGAGCATGTTGGTGCATATTTTACTCATTCAGGACATCCACTTGTTGTTTTGATTGTTTGGTTTCTTTTCTTTTTGCCAAGTGGATGGATAAGAATGCCTAAGAACCTTCTCTAGCTATCTATGCTTTTCTCGTCTCAAGCTCTATTCATGCTACATCACAAAATTTGATCAAGTCAGATTCGAACCACTCTGTGTGAGGAGCACTCGGAGTCCCCGATTTGTCATAGACTTAAACTTCCAAAACCTCTTTGTGATTCTTGGTCTGACCGATTCCTCCATTTCGGTCCTACTGAGATCATTAAGTTGATCTAAGTTTTCCATCTCGGTGCAACCGATTTGAACTTTTCGGTCACACCGAGTTGCTGTAACTGTACACAGTTATGCATCTCGGTGCCACCGAGTTGTTCCACTTGGTCACACCGACAGGGTCGGGCTATATATAGTCACGGGCAAAATTTTGGAAATTTCTCCGAACCCCTTCGCCCGCGCAATAGCTCGCTCTGCCTCGAAGGTCTCCGGATCGTCTCCTCGTCGCCAGCCGCCTCCAGTAGCTGGTCTCCGCCGCCGTCAACGGATTTCGCCCCCGCCGTTGCCGCTGTAGCGAGTTCATTGCCAAGCTAGGGTATGGACTCAATCACTATGCTATCCTCGTCTGATTCCTAGCACATTGTGTTCTTATTGATTCTTGCCACGATTGAAACACTCCTATCCAGCCAATGTAGTCCGTAGATTAGATGAGATTCAAAATTTTAGGGTTAGGTTTCCGCCGAAACCATCTTGGTCCCACCGATTTGGCTTATGCCATTGCACTAGTGACTCTCGGTCTGACCGAGAATTGCTAATCGGTGAGACCGATTTTAGGACTTTGTGAAACCCTAGCAGTCTCGGTGCCACCGAACTGTGACTCGGTCCAACCAAGATCATCAGTTTAGGTTCCAAAACTGCTTCGGTATCACCGAGTTTGAAATTCAGTTGATCCGAAATGCTTTCTGTGGAAAACTAAAACTGAACTTTTGAATCATTCTATTGCAAAAACATCTGCATTTTGTGATGCTCATCTATTCTATCTCATCTATAACTCTTCACAGGGTCAGCAGTTAGTGTTTGCAGCATGTCAGACCAAAGTGACAGCCAGAACAGGTCAGAAGAGCAGATTGACATGAGCAAGGGCACTAGTCCCTCAAGTTCTACAGATGAAGGGAGCAGAAGCACTCCTAGCAACCTGCCCAAGGCTGCTACCAGGCAAAGGAGGAAGAGAACCTCAGACTCAGAGGATGAGGATTATGTGGCAGCTGAAGATGAGGCTACTTCCAAGAAAGTAGTGCTCAAAAAGGAGTATGGCTCAGCAAAGAATACAAAGCCTGAACTGAACAAGAAAGTTCCTGCCAAGAGGACACCAATGCCCAAGGTCAGAAGGTCCACTCAAGTGCCAGAACAGACTGAACCCAAAGAGGCACCTGCTAAGAAAGTTACAACTTCAAAATCCAAGAAAGTTCCCACTGGAGAGACAATGAAGTTTACCATTGAATTAGAGGATGAAGGCGCTCAGGACAAGAAGAAGAAGAGAGCAAGAACCACAACTGCCCAGGTTCTTGGAAAGCCCTCTATGAGAAGAGATACTGACGAGGAAGAAGAGGTTGCTGCACCAGCACCCAAGGCACGTGATGCTATTAGATCAGGGGCTGCAACATCGAAGCCCAAGGAAGCACCCAAAGCTGCCCCCAAGGCCAAGCTTGCACCAAATAGGAATACCAGGAGTATTCCAGCTGCTGAGAAGAACAAGGCCCCAGTGCCAAATGTTGCTGATGAAGAAGATGAAGAAGGACAGGTCCTAAGGAAGCTCAAGCCCAAGATACCAGACCACAATGATGCCCATCCTGTGGCTGAGGACATGAGGATCAGGAAGGACTCAGGGTTGAGAATATGGAGGATGGAAGATCCATATGCCTCAAGGAGGAGAACTGCTGTTGATTACAGGTTCCATACAAAGGAACAGCAGGACTTCTATGAGACAATCTTGTTGGATAAGAAGCCCATAGTTTGTGACATGAGGTGGGTCGACTGGACCTACATCAAGGACAATGAAGAGCACTATCCTGGAGTGCAAGACAGCTTTGTTGGTTGTGGAGTTGCTGATTTTGTTGGGCAAAAGCTCACCAACTGGAATGAGGAACTTATCATGCAATTCTACTCCACAGCACACTTCTATCCAGATGGAAGGATAGTATGGATGTCTGGAGGTATAAGGTACCAGTCCACTGTTGAAGAATGGGCAAGTCTAATAAATGCCCCAAAGGAAGATGATGATGACCTCGACATTTATGCCAAGAAGAAGATGGACCACAATTCCATGGCACACATGTACAAGGAGATCCAGACAAGGCTGTTGAGACACATAAGTTTGGATCAGTCCACTTTCTACTGTCAGGGCTGCCAACTATCAATTGGATCCTAAGGCATACTCTGTTGCCTAAGTCTGGTGACCACTACATGATCAGAGGGCATGCCATCAACATGTTGCATGTGTTTGATGTGCCACAGAAGTTCGAAGTCATGAGCCTTATGATTGAAACCATTAAGAGGACTGCAGCAGATCAGAAGAGGAGCTGTGGATATGCCCCTCAGATTCAGGAGTTGATTAACTCAAAGATGGGCACAGGGAAATATCAATTGGATAAGGAACATTTTCCACTTTATCCAGACTTTGAGGACAATGAGGTTGTTATGAATGAGAATGATCCATCATTAGTTCAAGCTCAAGAGAAGAAGGAGAAGGCAAGGAAGGAGAAGGCTTCCAGGATGCCAACTCAAGAGGAGGCATCTGAGTATTTCTTGAAGAACAAGCAGGAGCAGCTTGGTTACTTAATAGCATCAACACTGAGGATTGAGAAGGGATTGGCCACCCTCACTCAGAATCAGGAGAGCCTGGAAAGAATCATGGAACTCAAATTCCATGACCTTGATGTCAAAGTAACTGAGATTCAATCTGTTGTGGAGCAGCTACAGGATGACATGCAGGAGAGGCAGGGCAAGACTACCACAAATGTGTTTGCCAGAGTGCCTAGAGCCCAAAGGTCGGCTACAGTGCCTGTGACAGACACTAGAGCAACATCATCTACACCAGCTACAGCCCCTACTACTCCAGTGCAACCAGCCTCAGCATCAACTCCAGCACCCTCTACTTCAACTGAAGCCTTCGTTCTTGGAGTTATCCGGACACCACCACCTGAAGATCAAGCCTGAGAGTCGATCTAGCACTATGCATTTTCTATGAACTTTTTGGTAACTTGTTGCCAAAGGGGAGAAAAATGTATAGATCATAGGCTTCGAGAGAGAGAGTGTTGCTTTTGTTCTCTCTTGCTTTATTTGGTGGTTAAACTTGTTTGCTTTTGATTGCTTGAGATACTATGCTTGTGAGACATTGATGATCATGTGTTTGATCATAAGCTACACTTATGCACGTTTGATGATATTATCTTATCTATCCTATGTGATCATTCACTTTGCTTGGTGATGAGTGCATGTATTCAATTTTTATCATTTTGAGCGCTCCACCAAGATGTATGTGACATGGAAGAGTAACCCATGAGCCTAATTCATTGTGCATTTGCAGTCCAAAGCAAATCTTAAACTATGCACAAATTTAGGGGGAGCTCTTGCTTATCACATACTTCTCAAAGCGACGATGTTATTCAATCTTATTATCATTTATCGAAGCTTTGATCTATATGTTGACATCAATTACCAAAAAGGGGGAGATTGAAAGTGCAACTATCCCTAGGTGGTTTTGGTAATTCATAACAACATATAGCTCATTGGGTTAATGCTATTCCAAGACTATTATTTCAGGAAAGCTCAATGAATGGCATGGCATGGATGATGAAAGTGGATCCCTCAAAATACGAAGGACAAAGGATTGGCTCAAGCTCAAAAGCTCAAGACTCTTCATTTTATATTTTAGTGATCCAAGATCACATTGAGTCTATAGGAAAAGCCAATACTATCAAGGAGGGATGAGGTGTTGCTTAATGAGCCTCTTGCTTCATGTGCTTAGTGATATGCTCCAAAACACTCAACTACTTTCCCACATCCACAAATGACCTAAACCTAAAGCCAAAATCGGTCACACCGGTTCTTCCTATCCGGCGCCACCGATTCCAAAAATCATAGCCACTTCCACAAACCCTAAGCAAATCAGTTTTACCGATAGGGATCTCGGTCTCACCAAGATGGGATTGTAATCTCTCTGTTTCCCTTCGTAACATTTCGGTCTAACCGAAGTGAGTGATCGGTACCACCGAGATTGCAATGTAAACTCTTTGTTTCCCTTTTGTAACATTTCGGTCTCACCGAAAAGAGCAAATCGGTCCCACTGAGTTTTCCTAGCCAACTCTCTGGAAAGCTTATTACCAAAATCGGTCTCACCGAGTTTGTAATCGGTCTTACCGAGATTACGTTATGCCCTAACCCTAACCGAATCGGTCTCACCGAGTTGCATGTCAGTCCCACCGAAAATCACTAACGGTCACTAGGTTTACTAAATCGGTCCGACCGAGTCTGTTGAATCGGTCCCACCGAGTTTGGTAAATTGTGTGTAACAGTTAGATTTTGTGTGGAGGCTATATATACCCCTCCACCTCCTCTTCATTCGTGGAGAGAGCCATCAGAACAAACCTACACTTCCAACTTACCATTTATGAGAGAGAACCACCTACTCATGTGTTGAGGCCAAGATATTCCATTCCTACCATATGAATCTTGATCTCTAGCCTTCCCAAGTTGCTTTCCACTCAAATCTTCTTTCCACCAGATCCAAAACCTATGAGAGAGAGTTGAGTGTTGGGGAGACTATCATTTGAAGCACAAGAGCAAGGAGTTCATCGTCAACGCACCATTTGTTACTTCTTGGAGAGTGGTGTCTCCTAGATTGGCTAGGTGTCACTTGGGAGCCTCCGACAAGATGATGGAGTTGAACCAAGGAGTTTCTAAGGGAAAGGAGATCGCCTACTTTGTGAAGATCTACCGCTAGTGGGGCAAGTCCTTCGTGGGCGACGACCATGGTCGGATAGACAAGGTTGCTTCTTCATGGACCCTTCGTGGGTGGAGCCCTCCATGGACTCGCGCAACTGTTACCCTTCGTGGGTTGAAGTCCCCATCAACGTGGATGTACGATAGCACCACCTATTGGAACCACGCCAAAAACATCCGTGTCTCCAATTGCGTTTGAATCCTCCAAACCCTTCCCTTTACTTTCTTGCAAGTTGCATGCTTTAATTTCCACTGCCTATATAATCTTTGCATGCTTGCTTGAATAGTATGTTGGTTGCTTGACTTGTCCTAAATAGCTAAAATTGGGAAAAGGTTAAGTTTTTAATTGGTCAAGTAGTATAATCACCCCCCCTCTAGACATACTTCAAGGTCCTACATCCGCTCACCGACACACACCACCCCTATAACCATTGGTAGGTCGCCGCCATCGCTGCCGCCTCCATCCTCAACCTCTGCCTATGTGCCGGGTAGCTCGAGGCGCCAATGGCCCAAGAGAGGTTTATCACGGCCTCTTCACCTGACACCGGCGAGGTGGCTGCCGAGGTGTCCCCGTTGTCCTCCGCGGGCTCTTTATCGATCCGCCGTCATCGGTCCCTCGATCCACCCGCCATCGCGCCCCTACGCCGGTTCGAGGACTTCCCCGTCCTCCCACGGACCCAACAGCCGATAAGGTCCTACCTTGGGGTCCGCCAACGGCGGTGGGGGACATGGGTCACTGAGATTACAAATCGGGAGACCCACACCTGTCGGTGGATCGGTAGCTTCCACAAGGCCGAGCTCGCGGCCATGGAGTACGACCGTTGGCAAGTCTGCTACCGCGACTCGGCGGCTAGGCTCAATTTCCTCTTCGGCACACGTCTCGTCCACCTCGTTCCAATGGAGCCGTGGGTGGTGAGCTCGGCTATGGCTTGGGAGGACCGCAAGGCATGGGAGCGCCTCGAGGCAGAGGCCACCGACGAGGCCTACATGCAAGAGCTCCGCCGGCAGCACCCAAATCTTGTGGAGGCGGAGCGGGCGATCTTTGCCGGCACGAAGGGCGGTGAGGTTATCGCGCTCTCCTCTGATGATGAGGTCAAAGGTGGCGAGGACGACAGCACGGAGGGCGGCGAGATTATCGCGCTCTCCTCTGATGACGAGGTCGAAGGCGGCGAGGACGGCGACCGCAGAGGACGTCGAGGTGGGCGGCGAGGACAAGGAGATTGACGTCGACGAGGGGAAGAGTGCCTTCCCCAACGACCCCGATTACGGCACCAGCCCGGACCCGGCTCATGGCACACCATACCTGACAAGAAAGGATTGGCTCGACCTGTACTTCGACCGTAAGTAGTTTAGCTTAGTTTAAATTTATGTTTTTATGTTCGGTTATGCAAAACTATCTATGTTTATGTTTGAATGCATGCTACTTTCGGTTGAACCTGCTTTGAACTTGATCAAATTGAAGTTTACAACATTAAGTTTATGGGATCGACTAGAAACGGCCAAAAATTGCTAGAGTATATATATATATATCCGCTAAGGGTTTTAGTCCTTTAACTTTTAAAGGATCGGCTAGAGATGGCCTTATGCCTTGTTTATTTCAGTTCTTCACAATGTGATGCTCTATATGTGCAACTATTTGCCATACAATTCAATTTCATTAATAACAGTTTCAACAATACCACTATGAATTACGGTATTTGGTTGCTATTAAAGATATTGCAGTTAACATGCTTTTTCTTTGTTTAACAATAACTAGTGTACTTTAGACCTGCACAATACCAGTTTGAATGACTATTTGCTTGTTTATAAATGTTATGCCTGATGGAGTTAACACACCTTCCACTTCTTGTTTTGCTTAACTAGCGTGCTTGAGCCTGCACACTGAAGCTATCATTTGTAGATTATGTTGTCTACCATGGATATATTTGGTTGATGTTTAGCCTG
This sequence comes from Triticum timopheevii, assembly GCA_963921465.1. Classification (NCBI taxonomy): domain Eukaryota; kingdom Viridiplantae; phylum Streptophyta; class Magnoliopsida; order Poales; family Poaceae; genus Triticum; species Triticum timopheevii. The sequence continues at coordinate 327,735,053 of OY997266.1, forward strand.
TTGTGCTTAACATGCCATTATATGTACTCATATAGGACAATATTGGGAACAGTGCTATTTTCCATCGAGGTTAGTTTCATCGCATTGCTTATGTACTCACTGTTCAGGATCTCGGTAGCTGGTACCATATAGCCTGGGGGCTGATAAGTGATTAATCGTCGAATAGGACATTTCACTGAATATATCTGAGGCTACATAGCAACATGCATTGTACTGAATGACTAAATATGCAATCCCAAGCCACATAGCAACAAGGAAGAGTGTTACCTTATTGTTCGTGTTACCTTAATGTTCTGATGATGTCTAGATATACATGTATAAAATCTTATAATGGGATGGAGGGAGTGTTGTACTACATCATTTTGTAATAGTTGTTTAGCTCCTAATATTAACTTGGTGCTTTTGGGTACACGTGACATTGCCAAAGATCCACACTTCGACCCTTTCTGCGTATGGGGCAATGAGATATTCATGAACTGGCATCAAGTGAGGAAACTGATAAACATTGTTATTAAAATGGGTAAAAAGATGTCAATCGAACTATTTGTTTACACTTTATGCAAGACAGTAGTGAACTGCAAGATGGTAAGTAAGAACCATCCTTCTTTTTACTTCCTGTAATGAGTTGTGTTAGATGACAATGTCTGAATCTTTTTTCTTTGCAGTGGATCCTGAAGCAGTTTACTCAAGATTACCTCTCAAACTACATGATTGGCGACCGTCCATCACAAGGGGTTGGACTAGAGTCGTGCGTGCCTTCTGCATCAAGGAGAACACAATAGGGCCATTCCGCTTCACCTTATTCAGCAACCAGAATGTCTATCGCCTCTTTCTTTACGATCTGTAATAGTACAAGTATAGAACCTGTGTTCATCATTCTTTATTTGGTGCTTATGTAATTCTTAAACATACATACCTGTGAATTGAATAATCCATTGGTTGTTTGAACCTAATGGATATGAATAAAGCTATAGGCTACTTTCAAGTTTAAATTAGGTTCAATTTTAAATAACATCAATTAAATTAGGACAAAATTACGGTGTGCATGTCATTACGATGCACACGGTTAATAAAGCACAGCGTGTGCGATATACATCATAATCCGACACGGTTCACGAAGTGGAAACGTGTGTAATAATGCACATAGTTGCTGTTTGCAAAGCATGTGTGAGGTCAGACACTATCACATACGGTGCGGGAAAACTAAATGTGAGTGAATGTCTACCTATCATACACAGTTTATAATCATGAACTGTTTGTGATGTGCCAGGCATCATAAACGTAGAGCCAGTTCGGTATGTGCCTAGAAAACTCCCGTGCCTGGAATCTGCCTGGTTTTAGGTCAAACCACAAAACTCTGACTGCGATGGCAATGCGAGGACAAACGAGTAGCAAGGATAAAGCGTTTTGGATATTCGAGACATCGGAAACGGTTATATAGGGGCAACTGTATGTATCAAGGCTCCCTATCCACGACGGTTTCTGGGTCGTGTGGGAAGGACCCCCCTATTGCCCACACTCACTTGGCGACGGTTCCAAATGCCATCGTGAAAAGGGGTTAAAAACCTTTTGTATAGCACATCGATGTACCAGTGACTCTTGTAAATTTACAAGCCCGAATTTCAACTATCAAGCCGAGGCCCAACCCTAAGCCCGAACATTGTGTTGTAGTCAAGGCTAAGCTCGGCCATGTGTAAAAACCCATAAACCTATATCAAAACAAACTAGGAGCAATCGCTTGTAGAGATTTATAGATATAGGAAAATAAATAAGACATGTATGAGTAGCTACAATTAAGATATTACGACCTCTTCTTATTAGACCATAGAGCTAGCTAACAATATTGTACAACCTCTTGTACAACCTCCTAGATGGATGACCTACGAGGACGTTTGTCGAATGTGTTATACTCAAACTCATTGACCATTGGACCAAGATCTCTTGTTACCCCCTTCTTTCCGGCACGAACAATTGTACATGGAAGTGGACGCCATCCGGGTTGCATTCTACCATATTGGTGTATGAAGTGGCTTTTGTTGGTCACATCGATTGGAGATGAGATCTCCACATTTGGAAGCAATGGGTCGTCCGCTTGTCTTGTTCTCAGCAACCATGTGTGGTCATCCGATTGCCTTGCCAAGCGTGCCCTTCCTCACCAAGCCTCTTGCATGCTTTTGTTGCCAAGGCATGGAAATGATAAGCACTTGTTGGTGTGTTGTGTATTTGCGGATGAGGTACAGACTAATGTCCTGAGATGGATCGGCCTGCCGAATTAGACGCCTAATGCTACTAGCGACATCCTCACCTGGTGGTTGTCTCTTTAATAGGTCATCCCTCCCAAGCTGAGGAAAGGTGTTAACTTCATGATCCTCTGCTCTCTAAACTCTCTCTACTTACTATCGCGATAACCAATAAGATCCACGATCATTGCGTAGTGTCGGTGGGAACGACACCTATGGGATCACAGGAATCCCTACTGTTGTCGGCGGGAGCGGGGTCGTGAGAAGAGCGGGTCTAGGAGCCAGCACAAGGAGAGTTTACCCAGGTTCGGGCCGCGAGGATGCGTAATACCCTAGTCCTGCTCTTGTGTCTATTTGAGTGTTCTTGGAGTTCTTGAGCTAGCTATGATGAGTGTAACTTGCCCGAGGGGCCGAATCCTTTTCCAGTATGCCTCGGGCCCCTTTTTATTATCGAAGGAGGTGCTACAGTGGCACATAGGAGGTGGAAAGGGGTACAGTGGATGTGTTTATCTCTTGTCATTACGGGACAAGATGCATTAAACGAGCCTCTGAGGTGTCCCCTTACTTTATTGCCGCCTCGCCCTGCTTCGACATGCGCCCGGGCCAGCGGGGCGGCCAGTGCCATGTAGGCCGGCAGGCTATTGAGGTGGCGTGGTGGTGGCGTCTTCACGAAGATCTGCATGCCACCACACAGGAGCCTACTAAGTTGGCTTCGGGACCACATGTTGCCATGCAGGTGCTCGCCTGGCTGGCTGGGCTGGCAGCTGCATGGGAACGACGGTGGGATCTTGGCGCGTGCGGGCCTGGTTGCGGCCTCGCTGATGCCCTCGGCAAGGCCCTTGCCAGGGCCCCGGCAAGGGTCTAGCCATGGCACCGTGGTCGTCTCCGGCAAGGATGTCGCTGGAGGCCTTGTCTTCTGGTCTTCATTTGTTCTTGTGTGTTAATGGTCTTCACAAAGATCTGCATGCCACCATGGAGGCACCTCCTGAACCTTGGTTCCAATGTGGTTGGTGATGTTTGGAAAGCCTCAGGCTCAAAGGTGGTGCATTCCGCTGGTGTTGGGCAAGCTGTCCCGGCAAGGTTCTTGCCATGGCTGCGAAGGTTGTCCCGGCAAAGGTCCTGCCGGGGGAGCCTGCCTTGCCCTCTTGGTCCTTGTGTATTCGGCCTTGGCGTTGCTTTGACCATCCTGCGGCCTTGACCCCTCCCTCTGCCCTGCTAAGTATGGCTGCCGGCGCAGCTCTGACTGCCCGTGCACAAGTAAGGGGTACAAAGGAGTGCCCCTACTTTAGCACACCGATAGGAGCCCCTGGGCCCGGGCCACACATAAGCGCAACGCGTTGTTGGGCTAGGCCCAAAACGGTTTGCGGGCAGGCGGGGCGGTTTTTACCGCAGTTACTTTTTCTGCCGCTATGCTTCCCCATGACCCGCATTGAATGTGTGATGTGGGGGTCGTGTGTGACGTGGGGGGCATGCGTGGAGCGGTCGCTGCAGGCATGCGTCACGTCATAATAAATGGTAAAGGGGCGGCCCATGCCTTCCCCATAAAAAGGAATAACCGCGGGCACGCAGCTCATTTACCCTCTGCGCTTTTCCCAATCTCGGCATCCCCGTCTCCATCTTCCTCCTCCTCAAGCTTTCACTCCCACTTGCTGCTGCTGCGCCCCCACTGCTTTCGACGCCTCGCCCTCTTCCCAGCCGCCATGGCGCCTAAATCTGGCAAGGGCAAGGGCGTAGCCAAGGACACAAAGGAAAGGAGATGCCGGAGAGCGAGGCGGTGGCGCGGCGGGCGCAGTTCACCTATTTCATCCCATCGTCAATCGACGTTTTCGACCTCAAGGACTACTTTAGGCCTTTGTGGGGGACGGAGACGGCGGGGCATACTGCCACGCGCGTCATCCCCGCTGATTGCAACAAGGGAAGCCCAAAACGGTATCCATTCTTCGTCGACTTCTTCTTCTGCGGGCTCTGCCCCCCTTTCTCCGATTTCTTCAACGATGTCATGCGCACCTTTGGCTTCCATTTGTTGGATCTCACACCGAATGCAGTGGCGTTCTTGGTGTGCTTTGCCCACCTCTGTGAGGGCTTCACCGGGGTGTTTCCCAGCATGGCACTTTTCCGCCACTACTTCTCCCCTCGCATCCAACCGGGGGGCGCCCTCATTGGGAGCGTCGCCTGGATCCCGAGGGCCCGGGGGAAAGGCGCATACCCAGAGGGTGCCATGAAGGAGAGGTGGGAGGAGTGGTGGGGCCAGTGGTGCTGGATCATGGAGGAGAACTCACCGAAGTTCTGCTGGGGTGTTCGTCGGGAGCCGCCGACCCGTGGCGCGGACTGGAGCAACCTCGACGCTGATGACAAGGAGTTTTCAATCGCCACCACCAAGATTCGCCGCCTCACCGAGGCCGGTCTCACTCTCGAGATGATTGGGGCGGATTTCATCCACCGCTGAATCGCTCCGCTGCACAACAAGGGGAGGCCGGCCTGGGATTTCAGGAACGCGGCCGACATCATGAGGCTCCGCACCGGCCTGAAGCACAACCTCACGGTGATGGGGCACTCCTGTTATTGTCAGAGGATCTTCCAGCTCGATGTGTTCGCCGACGGCAGGGTGGAGAGGACTGGCAAGGCCACAAAGTCCGGCAAGGCCATCAAGGGGCCCTTGTTCGGGCTGCCGCCGGGAGTGGTCCCGCTGAGCAACAACTCCCGACAGGCGGACATCCTCGCCATGATGCCGGTCTTCAACACGCACGGTCTTGACCCAGCCTGGGTCGAGCCCCCGGCATGCGAGGTGCAGGAGTTCTTCGACAACTTGGTCGAAGTTCTCGATCATGACGAGTCGTTGCTCATCCAGGACACCACCCAGGAGGAGCTGAAATACATCGCCGCCTGAGTGGCGGAGGCAGGGCTTGCCAGGGCGGCCGGCGATGCTGGTGGCGTGGAGAATGAGGTCGCTGTGGCTGCAGAAGAGAAGGAGCTCGCCCAGTGGGCGAAGTCTTCCAGGGTGGCGGGCGGTGTCAGCACCGAGGCCCTCCTTGTCGAGGACGTGGTCGAGGAATCGTCCGAGGAGGAGGCCGAGGCCGATGCCCCCTCGGCTATGAAGAAAGGGCACATCCTGCGTCAGGCCAGCTCTGGCAAGCCGGTTTGGTCCAGCAGGGCCGAGTCGCGGCAAGGGGTTTAGGGGAAAACCACGCGCGTGACGAGGGCCGTGGTGGCGAAGAAGAAGTCCATGGTGGCGAAGAAGAAGGAGACCGCCTCTTCTTCATCCAAATGCTACCGGACTCCATCGCCTTCCCCTCCTCCCGCAAACACCGGCACGGAGGTCGCGTTCGACTTTTCGTCCCTCGGCCCGAGGAGGAAGAGGAAGGTAGGATAAGAGGAGGTGCAGGACGAATAAGCATTCCGCCCCTCGTCGTTCCTGTCCTCTCCAATTGTGCCGCCTTCCTTGATTCATTTTTGTCTTCGCAGGAAAATGGAGACGCTAGCCCAGCAGGCGGTGAAGAAGGCCAAGGCCTCGACGGGCAGCCAGCCCCTGGCGGGTACCTCAAAGGCGCCGCTGGTGGTGGTGAGCAGCCCGGACAGTAGCTCGCGGCACAGCCCCCGGCTCAGCCCCCAGCGTGCGTTCACCATCTACTCCCCATCAACGTGCGCCGGGGTGTGACTTTTTGGTACTGATCTTGTCGTGGTTGGAGGAGGAGGACGACAGCAGGAGGAGCCACCAAGGGCCACCCCCACCATGTCGCCCCCATCGACCACACCACCCCGAGGGGTGTCCCCAGCAAGGGTGCCAGACACCGAGCCCATGCGCATGGAGGAGGAGGAGGTAGACTTGGGAACTGGTGGCCCCGTCCCGGCAACAAATGTTGGCGGGGAGGGGGGCACTTCTCAGCCCAGCACGGGTGAGTCATCTGATTTTCCTTACTCTTCTTCTTTTTTGACACTTTATCTTCGCCTCGCCTCATCCTCCCTTCTGACATCTAAATCCTCCCTTGGCGGACCAAGGGGACATCGACACTGTGATCACGGAGGTCGCCAAGGACACTGAGGTTGAGGCCGACAAGATTGCCGTCGAGAAGGCCGCCAAGACCACGGCCGAGGATGTCGCCAAGGGGCTTGCCAGCTGATGACCCATAAGTGTAGGGGATCTATCATAGTCCTTTTGATAAGTAAAAGTGTCGAACCCAACAAGGAGCAAAAGGAAATGATAAGCGGTTTTCAGTAAGGTTTTCTTTGCAAGCACTGAAATTAGAAGTAATAGATAGTTTTGTGATAAGATAAATAGTAACGAGCAAAAGGTAAATAAAGTAAATAAAGTGCAGCAAGGTGGCCCAATCCTTTATGTAGCAAAGGATAAGCCTGGACAAATTCTAATAATGAAGAAGGAGCTCCCGAGGACACATTGGGAATTATCGTCAAGCTAGTTTTCATCACATTCATAAGATTCGCGTTCAGTACTTTGATAATTTGATATGTGGGTGGACCGGTACTTGGGTACTGCCCTAACTTGGACAAGCATCCCACTTATGATTAACCCCTATTGCAAGCATCCGCAACTACAAAAATGAGTATTAAGGTAAACCTAACCACATCATTAAACATATGGGTCCATATCAACCCCTAACGAAGCAACGCATAAACTAGGGTTTAAGCTTCTGTCACTCTAGCAACCCATCATCTACTTATTACTTCCCCATGCCTTCCTCTAGGCCCAAATAATGGTGAAGTGTCATCTAGTCGACATTCACATAACACCACTAGAGGAAAAGACAACATACATCTCATCAAAATATCGAACGAATACCAAATTCACATGACTACTAATAGCAAGACTTCACCCATGTCCTCAGGAACAAATGTAACTACTCACAAAGCATATTCATGTTCATAATTAGAGGAGTAATAATATGCATAAAGGATCTGAACATATGATCTTCCACCAAGTAAACCAATTAGCATCAACTACAAGGAGTAATCAACGCTATTAGCTACCCACAGGTACCAATTTGTGGTTTTGATACAAGATTAGATACAAGAGATGAACTAGGGTTTTGAGAGGAGATGGTGCTGGTGAAGATGTTGATGGAGATTGACCCCCTACCGACGAGAGGATCATTGGTGATGATGTTGGTGATGATTTCCCCCTCCTGAAGGGAAGTGTCCCCGGCAGAACAGCTCCGCCAGAGCCCTAGATTGATTCCGCCAAGGTTCCGCCTCGTGGCGGCGGAGTTTCGTCCCGTAAGCTTGCCCACGATTTTTTCCAGGGTAAAAGTGATGATATAGTAGAAGATGGATGCCGGAGGCCCACCAGGGGGCCCAGGAGATAGGGGGCCGCACCTTATAGGGGGGCGCCCCCTGTCTCCTGGACAGGGTGTGGGGCCCCTGGCCTATTTCTTTCGCTCATAAATTCTTATTAAATCGAAAAAGTTATTTCATAGAGTTTCAGGACTTTTGGAGTTGTGCAGAATAGGTTTCCAACGTTTGCTCCTTTTCTAGCCAGAATTCCAGCTGCCGGCTAAACCTTGTAAAATAAGAGAGAATACCATAAGTATTGAGATATAATGTGTAATAACAGCCCATAATGCAATAAATATTGATATAGAAGCATGATGCAAATGGACGTATCAACTCCCCCAAGCTTAGACCTCGCTTGTCCTCAAGCGGAAGCCGAAATCGAAAAATATGTCCACATGTTTAAAGATAGAGGTGTCGGTAAAAATAAAATACGGACATGAGGGCATCATGATCATTCTAATAACAGCAACATAAATAGATCTTTGTCATATGATTTCCTATGCTCAAGTAACAAGCAATTCACAATGTCAAGTATGGTTCAAAAACTTCATTGGGAACTAACAAACTATAATCTCAGTCATTGAAGCAATTGCAATTTATCGTAACATCAGAAAGAGTCAACAATAGAGCTTTTCAGCAAGCTCATATACTCAACTATCTCGTAGTCTCCTATAATTGTTAACACTCACGCCATACTTGTGGTTATAGAGTTTCAGCCAGACACTGAGAAAGATAGGGGCTTATTGTGTTGCCTCCCAACGTATTCACCTTTAGGTAATGTCAACAATAATAGCCTATGCCAACTTACATCCAACTGGATATATATATCATGATCTTTCAAACACGAGGAGCTTGCCAAAGGATAAAATAAAAAGGGAAAGGTGAGGATCACCTTGACTCAAGCATAAAGTGGAAACATAAAGTAAAAGATAGGCCCTTCGCAGAGGGAAGCAGAGGTTGTCATGCGCGTTTAGGGTTGATGCATGAAATCTTAATGCAAAAGAACGTCACTTTATATTGCCCCTTGTATGTGGACCTTTATTATGCAGTCCGTCGCTTTTATTACTTCCGCAAAAAGTTCGTACAAAGTTTATTTTCGCTGCACTAATAAGTCATACATATTTAGAGAGCAATTTTTATTGCTTGCACCGATGACAACTTACTTGAAGGATCTTACTCAATCCATAGGTAGGTATGGTGGACTCTCATGGCAAAACTGGGTTTAAGGATACTTGGAAGCACAAGTAGTATCTCTACTTGGTGCAAGGAATTTGGCTAGCAAGAGGGGGAAAGGCAAGCTCAACATGTTTGGAAGGTCAGTGACAATATACTTTAACTGAGATGTCGGTAAACATAAACCATTACGTTATCTTCCTTGTCCAACATCAACTCTTTTAGCATGTCATACTAAATGAGTGCTTCACAATCATAAAAGATGTCCAAGATAATATATTTATATGTGAACCCCTCTTTCCTTATCACTTCCTATTAATTGCAACGATGACCAAGGCTATGTTCATCAGCTCTCAACAATTTTTATGCCTCATACTTTCTATGTGTGAAGTTATCACTATCCATAAGATCAATATGAACTCTTTTATTCTTTCTACTTTATCAAGATCATAGCAACATAGCAAAGCGCTTGACTCAACACTAATCTTTATTATAGATAGCACACAGACTCGATTACATGAAGATATCACAATGCAAAACTCAAAACTACTTGATATCAAAATTTCAAACTACTAGATCAAGATACTACTAAAAGGATCGAACTGAATAAAGCGGTAAAGATAGGAGTGTGATGGTGATACGATACCGGGGCACCTCCCCCAAGCTTGGCAGTTGCCAAGGGGAGTGCCCATACCCATGTGATTATTTCCTCGGAGGTTATGGAGGTGGTAATGACGGTGGAGTTGTTGCATTTTTCTTCTCTAGCTTGCGTCTGAGGCTAAAATTTTCCTCCCTCAGATCCTCATTCTCGAGTTCAAGTTTCATTATCTTTTTGCATAGTGCTGCCTTGGTGTCCTGCAAAAAACGTGGTGGGATAGATTGGACCTTAGGGAGGCTTGACTTCTTGAACTCCACATGCATATCACCAGGTTGAGGTAGTGGATCGTCCTCTTCATCAGATCTTGTCTCCTCCTTCCCCTTTGGATCATAGTCTTCTTCTTCCTCTGTGGTCCAGCCATAATGTTCCACATCCCCATATACTTTTGGGTTTGCGATATAATCTTCCATGTAGCTCTCTCCCTCCGAATCTTGGGACGACATCTTGTTCCAAATCTGCAACAGGAACAACTTGAAACGAAAACAGAGGATATTTGCGTGATACGGTGGTCAAAACCTTCGGGAGTATATATAATGAATTTTTACCGACCAAAATACGTAACATACAAGGAAACGGAGTCCGGGAGGCACATGAGGTGCCCACGAGACAGGGGGCACGCCCTACGGGGGGGTGGGGGGGCGCCCTCCACTCTCGTGGGGGCCTCGTGTCCCTTTCGGATACTTCTTTCTTCCTAAAATTCTTAAATAATCCAAAACTGATAAAAATTGCCATTAGAGTTGTTTTGGAGTCGGTTTACTTACCGTACCACGTACCTAGGCCTTTTCGGAGTCTGGAACGTTCTGGAAAGTGTTCCTTATGTATTCCTCGGGGGTTATGGTTTCAATAATATTAGTTTCAACATTGATAGGATTACCTGAAATATAATGTTTAATTCTTTGACCGTTTACCACCCTCGGGTTTGTGCCTTCGAAGTTGTTGATTTTTATAGCACCAGAATGATAGACCTCCTCGATAACGTAGGGACCTTCCCATTTTGAGAGAAGTTTTCCTGCAAAAAATCTTAAACGAGAGTTGAATAATAACACATAATCTCCTACGTTAAACTCACACTTTTGTATCCTCTTATCATGCCAGCATTTGACTTTTTCTTTGAAAGGCTTGGCATTCTCATATGCTTGGGTTCTCCATTCATCAAGTGAACTAATATCAAATAACCTTTTCTCACCGGTAAGTTTGAAGTCATAATTGAGCTCTTTGATAGCCCAATATGCCTTATGTTCAAGTTCAAGAGGTAAATGACATGCTTTTCCATAAACCATCTTATATGGAGACATACCCATAGGATTTTTGTCTGCAGTTCTATAGGCCCATAACGCATCGTCAAGTTTTTTGGACCAATTCTTTCTAGATCTATTCGCAGTCTTTTGCAAAATTAATTTGAGCTCTCTATTGCTCAACTCTACTTGACCACTGGACTGTGGATGATAAGGAGATGCTATTCTATGATTGACATCATACTTAGCGAACATCTTACGGAAAGCACCATGAATAAAATGTGAACCACCATCAGTCATAAGATATCTAGGGACTCCAAACCTCAGAAAAATAACTTCTTTAAGCATTTTAATAGAAGTGTTATGATCATCACTACTAGTTGGAATAGCTTCTACCCACTTAGTAACGTAATCAACGGCAACTAAAATATGTGTATAATCATTGGAGGCAGGAAAAGGTCCCATATAATCAAAGCCCCAAACATCAAACGGTTCGATAACAAGAGAATAATTCATAGGCATTTCTTGACGTCTACTAATGCTACCTATTCTTTGACATTCATCACAAGATAAGACAAACTTACGAGCATCTTTGAAGGGAGTAGGCCAATAAAAACCAGATTGTAGTACCTTGTGTGTAGTTCTATCTCCAGCGTGGTGTCCTCCATAAGATTCAGAGTGACACTTACGTAGAATCTGTTCCTGTTCATGCTCAGGCACACAACGTCTAATAACACCATCTACTCTTTCTTTATAAAGGTGTGGATCATCCCAGAAGTAATGTCTTAAATCATAAAAGAACTTTTTCTTTTGCTGGTATGTGAAACTAGGCGGTATATATTTAGCAACAATGTAGTTATCATAGTCAGCATACCAATGAGCAGTACGAGAAGCATTGACGACCGCTACTTGTTCTTCAAAAAAGCTTCATTAATAGGCAGTGGGTCATTAAGAACATTCTCTAACCTAGACAAGTTGTCTGCAACGTGGTTCTCAGCTCCCTTTCTATCAATAATATGCAAGTCAAATTCTTGGAGCAAGAGAACCCATCTAATGAGTCTAGGCTTAGCATCTTTCTTTTCCATAAGATATTTAATAGCAGCATGATTGGTGTGAATAGTAACTTTGGAATCAACAATATAAGGTCTAAACTTATCACATGCAAACACAACTGCTAAGAACTCTTTTTCAATAGTAGCATAATTTCTCTAGGTAGTATCAAGAGTGTTACAAGCATACTGGATAACATTCAATTTCTTATCGACTCTTTGCCCTAAAACAGCACCTACAACATAATCACTAGCATCGCACATAATTTCAAAAGGTAAATTCCAATCAGGTGGCTGAACAATAGGTGTAGTGATCAAAGCTTTCTTAAGTGTTTGAAATGCTTCTACACAATCATCATCAAAGACAAAAGGAATATCTTTTTGCAATAAATTAGTCAGAGGCCTAGAGATTTTAGAAAAGTCCTTAATGAACCTCCTATAAAAGCCGGCGTGACCAAGGAAACTTCTTATACCTTTTATGTCCTTGGGACATGGCATTTTTTCAATAGCATCAACTTTGGCTTTATCAACTTCAATACCTCTCTCGGAGATCTTGTGCCCAAGACAATGCCTTCATTAACCATAAAGTGACACTTTTCGCAATTCAGGACGAGACTAGTGTCTTCGTATCTCTGCAAAACTCGATCAAGGTTGCTCAAACAATCATCAAAATAGGATCCATAGACGGAGAAGTCATCCATGCATCTTTGAAAATCTCTAGGCCTCTGAGAATATAGCCATCATGCATCTTTGAAAGGTAGCAGGTGCATTACATAAACCAAAAGGCATACGTCTATAAGCAAAAGTACCAAAAGGGCAAGTAAAATTAGTTTTAGATTGATCCTTCGCTGACACAGGTATTTGAGAGAAGCAACAATAACCATCTAGAAAGCAAAAATGTGTGTGTTTGGATAGCCTTTCTAGCATTTGATCAATAAAAGGTAAAGGGTAATGATCTTTCTTAGTAGCTTTATTTAACTTACGGAAATCAATTACCATCCTATAACCTGTAATAATTCTTTGCGGGATCAATTCATCTTTATCATTAGGAACAACGGTAATACCTCCCTTTTTAGGAACACAATGGACAGGGCTTACCCATTCACTATCAGGAACGGGGTAAATAATACCTGCCTCAAGGAGCTTTAGAATCTCCTTTCTTACCACTTCCTTCATTTTGGGATTTAATCGTCTTTGAGGATCTCTAACTGGCTTGGCATCTTTCTCTACTGAAATTTTGTGTTGACATAATGTGGGACTAATGCCCTTAAGATCATCTAGAGTATATCCAATAGCAGCTCGGTGCTTCTTCAGAGTTTTCAATAATCTTTCTTCTTCTTTCTCTGAAAGGTTAGCACTAATAATATCAGGATATATTTCTTTTACATCAAGATAAGCATACTTAAGATTATCAGGTAAGGGTTTGAGTTCAAACACGGGATCACCCTTGGGTGGAGGAGGATCCCCAAGAATTTCAATGGGAAGATTATGTTTCAGCATAAGTTCCTATTTATGGAACACTTCATATATTTCTTCCCTTTCCTTCATAAACATATCATTTTCATGGTCTAGGAAATATTGTTCTAACGGATCAGTTGGAGGAACAGCAATGGAAGCAAGACCAATAATTTCATCCTTACTAGGTAGTTCCCTTTCACGAGGTTGTCTACTAAACTTAGCAAAATTAAACTCATGAGACATACCATCTATGCCAACAGTAACAATATTCTTTTCACAATTAGTTCTAGCACTCGCAGTATTCAAGAAGGGTCTACCAAAAATAATCGGACAAAAATCATCTTGTGGGGAAGCAAGAACAAGAAAATCGGCAGGTTATTTAACCTTCCCACACAAAACTTCAACATCTCTAACAATCCCAATAGGTTTGATGGTATCCCTATTAGCAAGCTTAATAGTAACATCAATGTCTTCTAATTCAACGGGTGCAATGTCGTGCATAATTTCTTTATAAAGATCATAAGGTATCGCACTAGCACTAGCACCCATATCACATAAGCCATGATAACAATGATCTCCTATTTTAACAGAAATAACAGGCATGCCTACAACAGGTCTACGTTTCTTAGTATCAGGTCTAGCAATATTAGCAGTCTCACCCAAGAAAGAAATAACATGTCCATCTAAATCCTCATCCAAGAGGTCTTTAACCATAGCAATACTAGGTTCAACATTAATTTGCTCAGGGGGTGTATAGGTCCTAGTATTTGTGACGCCCCCGATTCAATCGTACACTAATCATGCACGCAAACGTGTACAATCAAGATCAGGGACTCATGGGAAGATATCACAACACAACTCTAAAAACATAAATAAGTCATACAAGCATCATAATACAAGCCAAGGGCCTCGAGGGCTCGAATACAAGTGCTCGATCATAGACGAGTCAGCGGAAGCAACCATATCTGAGTACAGACATAAGTTAAACAAGTTTGCCTTAAGAAGGCTAGCACAAACTGGGATACAGATCGAAAGAGGCGCAGGCCTGCTGCCTGGGATCCTCCTAAACTACTCCTGGTCGTCGTCAGCGGGCTGCACGTAGTAGTAGGAACCTCCAGTGTAGTAGTCGTCGTCGACGGTGGCGTCTGGCTCCTGGGCTCCAGCATTTGGTTGCAACAACCAGAAAGAAAGGAAAGGGGGGAAAGTGGGGAGAAAGCAACCGTGAGTACTCATCCAAAGTACTCGCAAGCAAGGATCTACACTACATATGCATGGGTATATGTGTAAAGGGCCATATCGGTGGACTGAACTGCAGAATGCCAGAATAAGAGGGGGATAGCTAATTTTGTCGAAGACTACGCTTCTGGCAGCCTCCGTCTTGCAGCATGTAGAAGAGAGTAGATTGAAGTCCTCCAAGTAGCATCGCATAGCATAATCCTACCCGGTGATCCTCCCCTTGTTGCCCTGTGGAAAAGCGATCACCGGGTTGTCTGTGGAACTTGTCTGGGTGTGTTTTATTAAGTATCCGGTTCTAGTTGTCATAAGTTCAAGGTACAACTCCGGGTCATCCTTTTACCGAGGGACACGGCTATTCGAATAGATAAACTTCCCTGTAGGGGTGCACCACATAACCCAACACGCTCGATCCCATTTGGCCGGACACACTTTCCTGGGTCATGCCCGGCCTCGGAAGATCAACACGTCGCAGCCCCACCTAGGCACAACAGAGAGGTCAGCCCGCCGGTCTAAATCCTATGCGCGCAGGGGTCTGGGCCCATCGCCCATTGCACACCTGCACGTTGCGAGGCCGGCCGGAAGCAGACCTAGCAACCTCCATTACAAAGGAAGTCACATTACGCGGTCCAATCCGGCGCGCGCCGCTCCGTCGCTGACGTCAAGAAGGCTTCGGCTGATACCACGACGTCGAGTGCCCATATCTTTCCCGCGTAGTTGGTTAGTGCGTATAGGCCAGTGGCCAGACTCAGATCAAATACCAAGATCTCGTTAAGCGTGTTATTATGAAGCAACCGCGAACGCCGACCAGGGCCAGGCCCACCTCTCGCCTAGGTGGTCTCAACCTTCCCTGTCGCTCAGCCACAAAGATCCACACATAGGGCCATCGGGACAAAGGTCCTTTCAGCCCCCAATCCGTGAGTCACTCGCGGGTACTCTTCGAGCGGACCCGACTTTAGTCACCCTCTGTAGTATGTATATATGTATAGTATATACCCGTGATCACCTCCCGAGAGATCACGGCCCAATAGTATAGCAAGGCAGACTAACAAGAATGTAGGGCCAATGGTGATAAACTAGCATCATATACTAAGCATTTAGGATTGCGGGTAAGGTATCAATGACTGTAGCAACAATGGCAGGCTATGCAATAGAATAGGAGTAACCGAACAGTAACATGCTACACTACTCTAATGCAAGCAGTATAGAGAAGAATAGGCGATATCTGGTGATCAAGGGGAGGGGCTTGCCTAGTTGCTCTGGCAAGAAGGAGGGGTCCTCAACTCCGTAGTCGAACTGGGCAGCAGCAGCGTCGGTCTCGTAGTCTACCGGAGAGAAGAGGGGGAAGAAACAATGAATACCATGCAAACAGATGCATATCGATGCATGACATGACAAGTAACGATGCTAGGTGTGCCCAATCGCGGTAGTAGGTGATACCAACGAAGGGGGAAAACATCTGGGAAAGTATTTCCGGTGTTTCGCGTTTTCGGACAGATGAACCGGAGGGAGAAAGTTGCGTCTTTGCTATGCTAGGAATGTGTGGCGGATGAACGGGATGCGTATCTGGATTCGTCTCGTCGTTCTGAGTAACTTTCATGTTGAAAATAATTTAATCCGAGTTACGGATTAAAAGATATGATTTTCTAAAGATTTCATTAATTTCCGGAATTTAATTAGTTATTTAAATTAATTCGAAAATGGATTAATGACATCAGCATGATGTCATGCTGACGTCAGCAGTCAACAGAGTTGACTGGTCAACCTGACCAGTGGATCCCGCTGGTCAGTGACATATTTTAATCAAACCTATTAATTAACCTAATCATGATTAATTAGGGGTGGGCCCCACTGTCATTGACTACTTAATTAACTAATTAACTGATGAGGTTAATTACGTAACTAATGTGTAATTAGTTTAATTAGTTGTTTAATTTAATTAATCAAAATTAATTAAGTTAACTATTTATTTATTTATTTATTTTTATTTACGTTCTGGGGAAGGACCCCACATGTCTGTGGCCCCAAGGGCCCTAGCGGGTGAGCGGGCAGCGGGTGACGGGCGCCTGGGCGTGGGCGAACCCGCATGGCGTCCGGGGAGCCCGCCCAGGAGGTTGAGGCCGCGGCGACGGGCGCCGGCTGTGGGTGTCGGACCCGGGAGGTGCGGGGCGGCACCGCGGGCAGAGGCCGAGCGGCGGAGGGCGCAACGGGGTGCAGAGACGAAGCAGGGACGGTCGCGGCGACGCAAGGCGGGAGCAGCAGACGGGCGCCGGGCTGCGCGGGGTCGGCGGTGGCCGAACGCGGCCACGGCGGTCGCGCGCGCAGACGAAGCGGGGTGAGGCCAGCACGGGCCGGCGGGAGCCGTGAGTGGCAGCAGGCGCGGCCCCGCATGGGCGGGCGCGCGGTAGGACGACAGCAGGAGGGCACGAGGCGCTCACCGCGGCGGGGGGGTGCGATGGGCGACACGGGTTCAAGCGCGTGCGCGGGGGAGGAAGAGAGAAGGATCGGCGCGTGCTCACGGGGGTATGCAGGGATCGTGGCAGCGGGCGTCGAGGGGGGCGACGGGGACGACGGGTGACGTGGGAGCAGGCCGGTGGGGAGGTGGAAGCAGGCCGGCGGGGGAGCTCCGTGCGCCGGCGAGGTCCAGGCGGCGACGGGCGCGTGGGGTCGAGGGGCGAGGGGATCGGGATCCTCCTGATCCAGATCCAGACGAGGGAGTGGGGGGAGTGGGGTGTGGGGTGACGGGGAGTGGGTTAGGGTTTAGAGGGGTTATGGGATAAGGGAGTGGGGGTTGGTTCGGCCAGTTGGGCCTTTTGGGCTGGCCGGGCGACAGCTGGGCCGGTTGGCCCAGTGGGGGGGTGTTTTTTTTGTTTAGTTAGGTTCTGCTTTTCTTTCTATTTAATTGTTTTCTTGATTCCATCCACTATAAAATATCTAGGCATTTTATAAAAATGTGTTTATTGCACCATATTTACATATGCAAATTATGGCACCTCCCGAACATTTTTGTTTTAACTTTCAAAAACTTTTATTGTTGACATTAATTTGAATTTGAATTTTGAAACGGTTTCGAATCATCGCGAGGTTAACAACAGTGACCATGGTGACGTGACATCATTAGCGTGGGATTACTGTAGCGTAATTATCCGGTTGTCACAAATCTCCTCCACTACAAGAAATCTCGTCCCGAGATTTAAGAGGGGGACTAGGGGAAAAGGTCTGGTTACGAAATCCTAACGAATCTTCTCGTCTTTGGTTGCTCTTCTCGAAGAGGTGGATCCATTACGTTGAAGTCTTGATTTCTCTACTCCAGGTGATCATGGTGAAGCCAGCATCCTTTCTTC
The DNA here is from genome assembly GCA_963921465.1 of Triticum timopheevii. NCBI lineage: Eukaryota > Viridiplantae > Streptophyta > Magnoliopsida > Poales > Poaceae > Triticum > Triticum timopheevii. The sequence goes on from OY997266.1 coordinate 327,752,729, forward strand.
GGGAACTCCATCGTACTTACGAAAGAATAAAAAGTGGGCATTCCGGGAGAACAGACCTCTGCAAGGTCGACTATCTGGTCGATAACATCGGGGAGGGTGGCGGATAGCAACTCTCGAATTGAAACTTAAGAAAATATCGTGAGCAAAGTAAGCAGGTGAAAAATAGAAGTTTCAAGCGCATAGGCAATCGTTCGTTGCCTGAAACAAAGTGTGAAAGGGGTTCAGAGCAATGGGAATAAGTATTGTGTCTGATAGCAGAACTGATGATCTCTCGGAAGGTGGCTCGTAAATTACTTACGAGGCCACGCGCGAGGAACAACCTTGGCAACAGGGGGTTTACCGGAGAGTCAGGTTTCGATCCTGTGGAACTGTGGGTTATGGGCCCACCATGTGGGTTGAAAGTAGGAAGGGTGGCGACATCTTGCACAGCCGCGACAGGGAGGCATGTCAGTGAATAGCCTGCTAGCTATGCCGGCAACAATGCCGGTACCAAGCACGGGGAACAAGGAGAGCATTTTTCCTGCTTGTTGAACAAGGCGAACCAAATGGCAAAGTTATCATCCATCGGTGGTTACCGGAATGTCATCAACAATAGTAACAGGATCTTACAGACAAAGTGGTACAACAAGGTGTTTACATAAGCAGAAGAACATTACTGCTTAGATCAAATAGATCACGAGAAGGGTTAAACAAAACAATGGAAAGGAAAAGGTGATCTTCATACTAAACAAAACAATGGAAAGGAAAATGTGTTTAAACACAAATTTCAGGGGGTATATCCTTCTGAAGGACAAACAGAGCATGATATCCATGACAGGATATAATGTAGAAAACCCTTTAGGAAAGGGGAGAGAAATCTCATGACATTACCCATACAACGGTGTTTGGATAATGGATAAAGAGAATTTAGCATTGTGCTTCAAATGCTCTTATTGATGATCGGAGTAGCACAGACATGCTTCGAGATAGCATTGACATGGACATCAAGTAAGGTTCAGATTTTAGATACACAAGGATCCATCAGGAACAACTTATAGAACAAGTCTTACAATTTCCTCATGGAAGAATGGATAACCTTGCTAATAAGGAATCTATAACAGCAGGTCATCCGGCCAGGTGTGTTGGGCATGCCATCACCTTACCAGGTCATAAAAGACCAGTGTTATAACTCTTGGAAAAATGTTCCAACCATCATGCCTGACCGAGATTCAGATCTGATCGGTGTTAGGATACCTCAGACTCAGGATGCCTGAGGAGTAAAAAAAGGTGCAAAACAAATTGACGAGATGACATTGCAAGATTCTCGGGAAATGAACTATGGGAGAGGGTTCCTGAAACAATAGTTCATTATTAAACCAAGGAGAGGACGAGGAGGTCGTTGATGGACTCAACGACATAGCATCGAGATTTCCCAAAAGATGGATTTCCACAATTATGTGAACAAGGAGATAACATTTGTCATATCAAATGATATAATGATGTATGCTCGAGGAAAAACATATACACCTAAACATTGTTTGAAAGTTGCACCCGTAATATGGGCTTAGGGTGCATGATCAAGTTAGAATGGTGATCCAATAAACAATAGTCTAAGAATGAACGGTTGACCATTTACTTGAGAGCAATAGGGTCGCTAGAAGTTTTGAATTCACACATCATAGTTCAATTGTCGGTTTCCCGTTTAGAAACAACACGGGGACCAAGGAATGAACGAAGATGGCAGGAAGTATCACTTGTACCAAGAATGCATAAGAGGTGGTGAAATTCTTGTGACATTATTGACACAAAAGATGGCAATACTCCAAGGTAAAGAAGATCAATTGCTGGATAGCATGGCTCTCAAGGTATAGCACAAAACACTAACAAGTTTGTGTTGAACGGAAGGCAATAAAGTGGCCGAGATAACACAAATCATCGAGGGCAAGGATGGTATTTCTCTTCATGAATTCAATCGATATCCTGGAAGAGCTCAAAATGTTGATGATGATCATGACACATTTGTCGAGAGGTTTCATGAAGATATAATCGCTCATCGACGACATCAAGCAAAAGGAAGGATGGAGCGAAAAGTTATTAAAACCACGGATATGACACAAACTCGGAATCAAGCTTGTTGTTCAAGGCGAAATGATATGACGAGGAGAGTCGACGTAAGCTTAGCTCATCATCAAAAATTGTGCTTTGGAAAGAAGGACCAGATAGCATAGTTAAAAAGTTGCACGATAATGATATAGCCGATAAGGCTAGGAATGACGTGATCGGGTACAAACTCGTACTTAAAGAAGATTACTAAGAGTTGTTGAACCGTAGTGCGGACTCGATTCAGTTATCGATGTCTTTGAGTGTTTAATAACTCAGAGCCCATGAAAAATTGTAATCAGTGAGAATGTAGTACTTGATGAAGAACTCATAAGGAGTTATGCAGTTCCAAGATAATCTCGAGATACCAGGGGGTAATACTCGACGACAGTCCAAAGTAGAGCTTGGACTGGGGTATTGCTCTAAAGAAGGTTAGTGCTTAAACTTGCACGAGAAATGGTATTTCAAGGAGATCATGGTCGGAACCACGATTGCAAAAGGCCAAATCCTAGATATAAGAACTTATACCAAGGGAATAATTAATTTAAGAGAAGCTTTAATGATACGATCTACATCACGTCCATGGGCATGAACACAAAGTTCAAGGTCGACTCCCACTTCTTCAATGCATAACCTTTCATTCACTTCTCTAGATAAAAAATGATTTCAGTGTCAAAACCTACCTGGTGAATTATCGGAGGAGTATGACCCGTGAAAACTTTCGAGTTCATACAGATTAAGGAAGGCATAGGTTCAACCCATCGGGGATTCTTAGAACATATACCACAACTTCATGGGTAAATAACACAAGCTCGAAAGCATAGCATGTTTGACAAAGCATAGGATACAATTTACCAAAGGCATTATGTATCCGAGAAAAGACTCACAGAGTTATTGAATATAAAGGACGTCGTCGGATAAAATCCAATAAGGATCTGGTGGTCCATAAGGGATCTGATGTGAGCATCGGTACTCAACCAGAAGAAGAAAGAAAGCAAGGAGATCAGATTATCGAAACAACTGACTAATCCAAGCTCAACTGCAAAGGAGTTATGATTTCCAAGTTAAGGGCTCAGAAACAAATGCTCAGAAACAATTAAGGGCACAATCGACGGTAATTTGTTTGGTCGAGAACCAGCTCATGTTCAAAATGACATATGAGCTGGAAAGATAATTTAAAAGGATCAATTGATGTTTGCGCATATTCACTCACATGTTGAATCAATAGGATCAAAATGACGGTGTCAAAGGATTACTAATGAATATCGCTGGACATATGGGAAGCATCCATAATGCAAGCAGACAAGTATTTGCAGAGCAATAGTTTGAAGAGGATTCACGGAAGATCGGATAGTATTTCAGAGTATCTTATGAAGCATACAAACAACTGGGGATGAACAAATACTCGATAAGTGTGAGGAATTATCCGTAGGGGGTATTCATGCGATAAAGAACTGCAAGGCACTAAACTCAAAGGATTCTCGGGACAACGGAGAGTATTTTGGGGCATCTTGTAATAACAAGAGCAACGGAAAATGATTGTATGATTGGCAAGTGTATGCAGCTTTCCATATGGGTTGACGGTGGAGGGAAATCGCAAATGCGAAGGCACAAGGTCTCGAAAGAACATCGTAGAGTAACTTCAAAATCTTCTGGTGCAGCCGGCGATCATCTGGACTGAAGGGGCTCTCCGGGAGGAAGTGTTTTCGAGAACCTAAAGTTAGATTTTTAGAAAATCATTTAACCCGAATAGAAGAGAGATCAAAGTCCTAGAGTATAGACAAGGAGTAAAAGATCCTAATACCATCCAATGGCGGCGTGGGCTCGTAAGCCACACAGCCATGTTAGTAAAAAAATTCAATGACTAGACTCGACTTCGGCCAAGGAGTTGGAAAGGGGATTCCTACAGGCAGTCGGCTCTGATACCAACTTGTGATGCCCCCGATTCAATCGTACACTAATCATGCACGCAAACGTGTACGATCAAGATCAGGGAGTCATCTGAAGATATCACAACACAACTCTAAAAACATAAATAAGTCATACAAGCATCATAATACAAGCCAAGGGCCTCGAGGGCTCGAATACAAGTGCTCGATCATAGACGAGTCAGCGGAAGCAACCATATCTGAGTACAGACATAAGTTAAACAAGTTTGCCTTAAGAAGGCTAGCACAAACTGGGATACAGATCGAAAGAGGCGTAGGCCTGCTGCCTGGGATCCTCCTAAACTACTCCTGGTCGTCGTCAGCGGGCTGCATGTAGTAGTAGGCACCTCCAGTGTAGTAGTCGTCGTTGACGGTGGCGTCTGGCTCCTGGGCTCCAGCATCTGGTTGCGACAACCAGAAAGAAAGGAAAGGAGGGGAAAGGGGGTAGAAAGCAACCGTGATTACTTGAGGGAGTCCTGGACTAGGGGGTGTCCGGACAGTCGGACTATCATTATCCGCCGGACTCCAAGACTACGAAGATACAAGATTGAAGACTCCGGCTCGTGTCCGGATGGTACTTTCCTTGGCGTGGAAGGCAAGTTTGGCAATACGGATATGTAGATCTCCTACCATTGTAACCGACTCTGTGTAACCCTAGCCCTCTCCGATGTCTATATAAACCGGAGGGCTTTAGTCCGTAGGACAACATACATTACAACAATCATACCATAGGCTAGCTTCTAGGGTTTAGCCTCCTTGATCTCGTGGTAGATCTACTCTTGTACTACCCATATCATCAATATTAATCAAGCAGGACGTAGGGGCCCGAACCTGGGTAAAAACATCGTGTCCCTCGTCTCCTGTTACCATCCGCCTAGACGCATAGTTCGGGACCCCCTACCCGAGATCCGCCGGTTTTGACACCGACATTGGTGCTTTCAATGAGAGTTCCTCTGTGTCGTCACCGATAGGCTTGATGGCATCTTCAACCTGCAACGCTGTCCAGGGTGAGACTTTTCTCCCCGGACAGATCTTTGTATTCGGCGGCTTCGCCCTGCGGGCCAATTCACTTGGCCATCTGGAGCAGATCGAAAGCTACACCCCTGGCCGTCAGGTCAGATTTGGAAGCTTAAACTTCACGGTCGATGTCCGCGGAGACTTGATCCTCGACGGACTCAAGCCACAGCCGAGCGCGCCGCACCGTGACGATGGGCATGATCTAGCTCTGCCGCCGAACAGTGCCTTGGTGGCCGCACACGGATCCGCTTCGGCCATTAGCCCGGAGCCGATCGCCCAGATCGAGGGTCGGTGGATAGGCGCCACCCTGGGGGCTTCAACATCCACGGCGATGGAGCCGAACACTAATCTTGTCCCCCGCGAAACTCGTGACTCCGAGGTGCCGGACTCCTTGCCGGACTCCGAACCTCCCGCGCCCCTACCAATCGATCCGGATTGGGCGCCGGTTATGGAATTCACTGCCGCGGACATCTTCCAATGCTCGCCTTTCGGCGATATCTTGAATTCACTAAAGTATCTCTCGTTATCAGGAGAGTCTTGGCCGGACTATGGCTAGGACGGTTGGGGAACGGACGACGAAGAAATTTAGAGCCCACCCACCACCCACTTTGTAGCCACTGTCGACGATCTAGCCGACATGCTAGACCTTGACTCCGAAGACATTGACGGAATAGACGACAATGCTGGAGACGAACGAGAAATAGAGCCTATAAGGCACGAGAGGACTACCTCGTCACATGACATATATATGGTAGACACCCCAAAGGAGAGCGATAACGAGGATCAACGGGCCGCGGCAGAAGATGACCACGCCGATAAACGACCAAAACGGTGGCGCAGGCGCTGTCCTAAGTCCCGCCTCGATAACAACACTCCCAGAGAGCCCGCAATACGGCAGGGCTCACAAACGGACAACGAACACGCAGATAAGCAACCGTCCGACCATGACGAGTCAGATAATCAGTCCAGGCCAGGTGAAAACAACAGTCCGGACGACCTCACGCCGGACACACCGCCGGAGAGCAAGAACCTTCGGAAAAGACTCGTCAGTACTGCAAAAAGCCTGAAGAAGGAAAAACGGAGGCTCAAAACAGCTGAAGACACACTCAGAATGAGATGGAGCAAAGTGCTCAAAACCGCAGATAAGTACGGCAATGGCCACCAATCAAAGAGCTACCCGAAGCGCAAGCTGCTACCAGAATTCGACGAGAAGGCCATAAAGCCCCCACCGTCCAAAAATAAAGGGGCTGCCTGGCTGGATAGAGGCCAGATGATAGGCCAAATTCTGACAGCGGCGCCACACATAAACCAACCAACGAACTTGGAAGGATAGATGGCCCAGCCAGATCCATCTACGGGCCAAAGGAGAAGGCCCCAAGAAGCAAGGCAACACGTCAAGTGTCCGATGATAGCGGCACACACAAATACAGGGGCGCCGCACACCCACTATGTTTCACTGACGAGGTGCTGGACCATGAATTCCCAGTAGGATTTAAACCCATAAACATAGAGGCCTACGATGGAACAACAGACCCTGGAGTCTGGATAGAAGATTATATACTACATATAAATATGGCCAGAGGAGATGATCTCCACGCCATAAAATACCTACCCCTCAAGCTCAAAGGGCCAGCCCGTCATTGGCTTAAAAGCCTCCCAGAAAATACTGTTGGAAGTTGGGAAGAGCTCGAGGACGCGTTTAGAGCAAATTTTCAAGGGACTTATGTCCGTCCTCCGGATGCAGATGATCTAAGTCATATAACTCAACAACCCGGAGAGTCAGCACGGAAATTCTGGAACAGGTTCCTTACAAAAAAGAACCAAATAGTCGACTGTCCGGACGCCGAAGCCTTAGCAGCTTTCAAGCACAATGTCCGAGACGAATGGCTCGCCAGGCACCTCGGTCAAGAGAAACCAAGGACAATGTCCGCACTAACAAGACTCATGACCCGCTTCTGTGCGGGCGAGGATAGCTGGTTAGCACGATGCAGCACCAGCAACCCAAGTACATCAGAGATAAGAGATGGAAACGGAAAATCACGGCGCAGAAAAGAGCAGCGCCGGAATAAAGAGAAAAGCCCAAAGAGCGCGGCAGTCAACGCCGGATTCAAAAGCTCGCGGCCCAATAATAAAACACAGCCTTTTAAGGATGACAGCGATGAATTGTCCAACTTAAACAAAATTTTGGGTCGGATATGCCAAATCCACAGTACCCCCGGAAGGCCTGCAAATCACACCCACAGGGATTGTTGGGTTTTTAAACAGTCCGGCCGACTAAATGCCAAACACAAGGGGCTCGACGCGTCAAGCGAAGAAGATAAACCCCACCAGCAGAGCACCGGAAAACAAAAGACTTTCCCACAAGGGGTCAAAGGAGTAAACTCACTTCATGTGATAATACGGAAAAATAGTGCGGCACTTTCTAAAAAGAGCTTCGCGCGGTCCAACCCAGCAGACCGTAGAGATTGGATATCAAAACCAATCACTTTCGACCACCTGGACTATTCCAGAAGTGTTCGAAATGCGGGACGGACTCCCCTGATATTGAATCCCATAATAGACGGATTGCAATTTACTAACGTCCTAATGGACGCAGGCAGTGACTTAAACCTTCTATATTCAAACACAATCCGTAGGATGGGGATAGACCCTACCAAAATTTGACACAGCCGCACTTCCTTCAAAGGAGTGACGCCAGGCCATTACGCCAAGTGCACAGGCTCCATATTACTAGAAGTCGTGTTCGGATCGCCGAACAATTCTCGACGCGAAAAATTAATTTTTCACATCGTCCCATTTGAAAGTGAATATCAAGCACTCTTGGGACGAAAGGCTTTTGTCCGCTTCAACGCCATACCGCATTACGCGTCTCTTACACTCAAGATGCCCGGACCGCGTGGCGTAATTTTCGTGCGAGGGTCACTTAAAGACCCCGGACTTGGATAGACGAATCCGACGTCAGTGGGCTAGGGGCTCCCTAGCCGCATACCCCTTCACAGGGGGCTGCGCGCACAAATAACCGCGGGTTTATACAACCCCGCTTTAATTATTTATATTTCTAATATTTTTCGCACAAACTGTTTTTAAAACTAAACGTTCCTCTCTTTTTACAGATGAACAACGTGCATACCCGTCCAGGATAACGGCGCAACGGAGACACAGGTGCAGACGTGCAGTAGGGACCCGTTGTGAGGATTCTTTTCAGATTAAGACCCTGCGTAAACCTTTTTTACTGTCTCTTGTTGTTATTCTCCCTTGGTTTCTTCCTATAGCCAAAGCGGAGCCTGACGTTTTGGCATCGGCCGCGTCAGAAGACCATGCCCGTACCTGGACACTAGGGGCTTAGGGCATCGTTCTGCCCATTATTATAAAGACCGAACACCTTAGGGAGTGTTCGGCGTCTCGAGTTAGGCATTATATGCATCAGCTCCGAATCATGTCTTTGGTCAAATGTTGGGTTTGCCCAGCTCCTGTGTTTTGCTGCCTTACGTTCCGTATCATCGGCTAACGTGGCACCAGGAGAACTACTGCAATTGTGCCCCAGTTCGGCTGGGCGAGCACCTCAGTAGAGAAAGCCAAAAACTGACTGTCATGATACAGCGAGAGACTGGTCAGCCACTCGATCGACTATCGGAATGTTTAGAATTCCCCGCTTTGACGAAGGGCCGTTTCCCGGTCAGGCACACGCGCTCCGACTTCGGAGAAGGGCGATGCCACCAGGGGCTATATCGTAGCCCCACCCTCGAGCTCCACTGGCTAAGTGAAAGTGATAAAGCATTATAGTCCGGATTGCCTCGTTCGCTACGCTACCACCTCCTTATAACAGGACCGAGATGTCGGATTAAGTGTGAAAACGCGCTATTTTTGCGAACACCCCAGCACCTTGTGCGTGGGGGCTGCAGCCGAAGACTGCCATCTTTCAAGTTATACACAAGTATACGTAAACGGCCGCACAGGAGAAGTTTTACTACTTGGACGCACAAGTATAAAAAGCAGTTATAACATAATCATCGATTTACAAGCTAATGCGTTCATTTGAATGTTACATTCTTCGAGCACTGCGACTCTATTACACGAGCGCCACGCATAACTTCACCGAAATAGTGCTCGGCAGGGAGCCGGTCTTCATCCGAACCCTGGGCAGCAACAGCGGTGGCGTCCATCTCTGGACAATGCGCCTTCACACGGGCAAGAGCCATCCGCGCGCCCTCTATGCAGGTCGACCGCTTCATCTCCTTTATATGCGGCACCGCTCCAAGGAATTGCTGTAGTAAGCCAAAGTAGCTCGTCGCCTTGGACCTCTCTGGCCAGACATGGGCCACGATGTCAGTCATGGCAAGTCCGGACAATCTATTTAGCTCGGCCCATTCGGCCAACCGGTCTGTCAATGGAAGTGGGCGATCCGGACTGTGGAATTGAGACCAATATAGCTCTTCCGTCTCGTGATCCTTCTAGCTCCGGAAGTGCTTAATGGCATCGGCCGCACTTGCAGCTAAGTCCATATACGGATCCTCCGTACTCCACAGCCGCTCAAATTGAGCATACTTTACATCCATAAACCGGCGACGCAGCAGAAAAGGCTTGCCAGCCACGATCTCTCCGGCCTGGCGCAGTTCCTCCTTCATAGCCCGCATTGCAGAGCGGGCATCCTTGGCTTCGGCGGTGGCCTTCTTCAGGTCTTCCCGCTCCGATAAGCGCTCCTTTTCAAGAGCCTCATTGCGGTCGGCAGCATCCTTTACTTTCATGGCCAATTCGGCCACCTCGGCCCTGCTTAGACAGTGCGCGGCCTTTTCGGCTTTCAACTCCTCGGCCGCCCTTGAGGCAGCCGCTTCACTCCTTCGGGCTTGCTCCTTAGCTCGAGCAAGTTCAGCCCGAAGGCCCTCCACAGCAGCAGCACCGTCTATACAAACAACATATAATTTATCAAAGGAGGGCTTCGACCCTTAATAAAGCGACTGCGGAGAACTCTTTTACCTTGCGACTCGTCAAGTCGCCTGTTGACAAGTGCGATGTCCGCATCTGCCAAGTCAAATTGCCGATTTAACTCGGCAAACTCACTAGTCCGGCTAGCCCCCGGACTATCCGCCACCTGCATAGGACCGACGGAATTCATTCTTTTATATTTCGATCCTCGGTACGCTGTCGTTTCCGACAACCTACCGAGTCTCAGGGGCTACTATCTACACAGGGCGCATTTTTTATATGCAGAACTGTTAAAAGACAAAGGGGTGCGTCATTCTCGCATACCTCAAATCCCGCCAGCAAACTCATGGCGGCATTACGCAATTCGCTCTCAGCAGACGAAATCCTTCCAATCACCATACGCATTAACGCACGGTGATCTTCTACAATGGACGCCCTCTCAAGAAGATTCTTCAGTTCTCCCGGCCGGACACTAGTAGGTGCCGAACTCTCTGGCCCCTCCGGACTCGGGGATACCCTCCGTGATGACACTTCGGGTTCGCCTGCCTCATCTGGCGGCGCTGCGGACGGAGGCGTATTGCTCTCCATCATCTCCGGAAGAAGGTCCCCCGAAGATGAACTCATCTGAGAAGGCTGCAGGTCCGAACTGCAATATAAATATTTCGGTTATCTACAGAAGCACAAATGAAGGTATTTCCTTACTAATTAACTCCCTCTTTCATACTCATGGCTCGCTGGAGGGCCGATCCTTTGATGATGATTGTGCGTCCGGATTCTTTCCGGGCGCCGGACCCCCCGGGGAAGATCTCTTCCCACGCTTAGGGGCTTTGGCCTCCGGATCTTCGGAGGCGGTCCTCTTCTCCCCCTGAAGGGAGGGGTTCTTGGTTCCCCCCTCTTCAGTCGCCCCTTTGGGCGAAATATTAGCTCCTCTATTTTCCCCATCGCCCCCTTCTGTGGGCGCAACCTCCAACATTCTGACCAGCACGGGCTCCAGTGCGGTCTCTGGGAGGGGGGCCGGACACCTTATCAGCCTTGATCGCGCCACCCATTCCTGTAAAGAACAAAGGGTCAGGAGGCGAACTCTAGAAAGGCACATAAACAGAATGTCCGGACTCTGAGCTACTTACCTGAGTATCCGGGCGATCGCGGCTTAGGCCTGCATCCTCGGCTAAATCTGGACACGCCACCTGCGGTCCAAAGAACAACTTGTGCATCTCCACGGGTGTCGCACCCATGAAGTGTTGGAGAATCCGAGGTCCCTCCGGGTTGAACTCCCATAGACGGAGAGGACGGCGTTTGCAGGGCAGAAGATGCCTGATTAGCATAACCTGCATCACCTTGATCAGGTCGATCTCCCTCGCTTGGAGATCTTGAATCCGGCCCTGCAGTGAAGGCACGTCTTCGGACGGCCCCCAGTTGAGCCCTTGGTTGACCCACGACATCAGTTGGCGTGGAGGTCCCGGGCGGAATAAGGGCGGCGACTTTTGCCTGCTGCCCCTTGGAGCGGTGATATAGAACCACTCCTGCTGCCACAGTCCAAGTTCCTCTTGGAAGGAACCCTCGGGCCACGGGGCATCGACCTTTTTGCTTATGGTCGCCCCGCCGCACTCCGCTTGACGCCCCCCCGATCATCTTCGGCTCCACCTTGAAGGTCTTCAGCCATAGGCCGAAGTGGGGAATGACGCGAAGGAGGGCTTCGCAGACGATAATGAATGCGGAGATATGGAGGATGGACTCCAGAGCCAAGTCGTGAAAGTCCAGCCCATAGTAGAACAGGAGCCCCCTTACGAAGGGGTCCGTCGGGAAGCCTAAACCCCGACGGAGGTGGGATACGAAAACGACGTATTCACCGGGCTCGGGGGCTGGCACAGCCTGCCCTTGGGCAGGCAACCTGTGCGAAACCTCGTAGGCCAGGTACTTGGCCTCACGCAACTTCAATATGTCCTCCTCCGTGACGGAGGAGGGCATCCACCGGCCCTGGAGGTCGGAGCCGAACATGATTGAGGATCCGAAGCGCTCGAATCTGAGGCTCTGGGTGTTGGAACTAGGAGCGGGGAAGAGATTCGATGCGAGATTGAAGAACGATGGCGAGCCTTGGTCCTCTTATAAAGGGGAAGAAATACCAAGGGCCGTCTCCGTGACCGTTTGGGATTCCCCTTCGATAGAGGAGGCGAGGCGACGGGAGCGGTTGGGTTACCCACGCACGTATTGATGAGAATCCCGGAATAAGGGGAACACGATCTCTGCTTCGACAAGACGTGCCAAGGAAACCGCTTCGCTAAACATGCTGAGGTGGTATAGTAATTCAAACAAAGGCCTGGTGGCGGTGTGATGTCACGCCGCATAATACGTCAGCAGATTGAACTAAGTGTACATTTTATTCTCTCTACGGTGGAACGTGAAATTTATTTTGCAGAGCCGGACACTATCCTGGTGTTCATGATCTTCTCTGGATTATTCAAGAGGGGAACCCGCCTTGCAATGCCGAACATTATGCACGCCAGACTTATCGTCATTGAAGACTGGTTCAGGGGCTACTGAGGGAGTCCTGGACTAGGGGGTGTCCGGACAGCCGGACTATCATTATCCGCCGGACTCCAAGACTACGAAGATACAAGATTGAAGACTCCGGCTCGTGTCCGGATGGTACTTTCCTTGGCATGGAAGGCAAGCTTGGCAATACGGATATGTAGATCTCCTACCATTGTAACCGACTCTGTGTAACCCTAGCCCTCTCCGGTGTCTATATAAACCGGAGGGCTTTAGTCCGTAGGACAACATACATTACAACAATCATACCATAGGCTAGCTTCTAGGGTTTAGCCTCCTTGATCTCGTGGTAGATCTACTCTTGTACTACCCATATCATCAATATTAATCAAGCAGGACGTAGGGTTTTACCTCCATCAAGAGGGCCCGAACCTGGGTAAAAACATCGTGCCCCTCGTCTCCTGTTACCATCTGCCTAGACGCACAGTTCGGGACCCCCTACCCGAGATCCGCCGGTTTTGACACCGACAGTACTCATCCAAAGTACTCGCAAGCAAGGATCTACACAACATATGCATGGGTATATGTGTAAAGGGCCATATCAGTGGACTAAACTGCAGAATGCCAGAATAAGAGGGGGATAGCTAATCCTGTCGAAGACTACGCTTCTGGCAGCCTCCGTCTTGCAGCATGTAGGAGAGAGTAGATTGAAGTCCTCCAAGTAGTATCGCATAGCATAATCCTACCCGACGATCCTCCCCTCGTTGCCCTGTGGAAAAGCGATCACCGGGTTGTCTGTGGAACTTGTGTGGGTGTGTTTTATTAAGTATCCGGTTCTAGTTGTCATAAGGTCAAGCTACAACTCCGGGTCATCCTTTTACCGAGGGACACGGCTATTCGAATAGATAAACTTCCCTGCAGGGGTGCACCACATAACACAACACGCTCGATCCCATTTGGCCGGACACAGTTTCCTGGGTCATGCCTGGCCTCGGAAGATCAACACGTCGCAGCCCCACCTAGGCACAATAGAGAGGTCAGCCCGCCGTTCTAAATCTTATGCGCGCAGGGCTCTGGGCCCATCGCCCATTGCACACCTGCACGTTGCGAGGGCGGCCGGAAGCAGACCTAGCAACCTCCATTACAAAGGAAGTCACATTACGCGGTCCAATCCGGCGCGCGCCACTCCGTCGCTGACGTCAAGAAGGCTTCGGCTGATACCACGACGTCGAGTGCCCATATCTTTCCCGCGTAGTTGGTTAGTGCGTATAGGCCAGTGGCCAGACTCAGATCAAATACCAAGATCTCGTTAAGCGTGTTATTATGAAGCAACCGTGAATGCCGACCAGGGCCAGGCCCACCTCTCGCCTAGGTGGTCTCAACCTGCCCTGTCACTCCGCCACAAAGATCCACACAGAGGGCCGTCGGGACAAAGGTCCTTTCAGCCCCCAATCCGTGAATCACTCGCGGGTACTCTTCGAGCGGACCCGACTTTAGTCACCATCTGTAGTATGTATATATGTATAGTATATACCCGTGATCACCTCTCGAGTGATCACGGCCCAATAGTATAGCAAGGCAAACTGACAAGAATGTAGGGCCAATGGTGATAAACTAGCATCATATACTAAGCATTTAGGATTGCGGGTAAGGTATCAATGGCTGTAGCAACAATGACAGGCTATGCAATAGAATAGGAGTAACCGAACAGTAACATGCTACACTACTCTAATGCAAGCAGTATAGAGAAGAATAGGCGATATCTGGTGATCAAGGGGGGGGGGGGCTTGCCTGGTTGCTCTGGCAAGAAGGAGGGGTCCTCAACTCCGTAGTCGAACTGGGCAGCAGCAGCGTCGGTCTCGTAGTCTACCGGAGAGAAGAGGGGGAAGAAACAATGAATACCATGCAAACATATGCATATCGATGCATGACATGACAAGTAACGATGCTAGGTGTGCCCAATCGCGGTAGTAGGTGATACCGACGAAGGGGGAAAACATCCGGGAAAGTATTCCCGGTGTTTCGCGTTTTCGGACAGATGAACCGGAGGGGGAAAGTTGCGTGTTTACTATGCTAGGAATGTGTGGCGGATGAACGGGCTGCGTATTCGGATTCGTCTTGTCGTTCTGAGTAACTTTCATGTTGAAAATAATTTAATCCGAGTTACGGATTAAAAGATATGATTTTCTAAAGATTTCATTAATTCCTGGAATTTAATTAATTATTTAAATTAATTCGAAAATGGATTAATGACATCGGCATGATGTCATGCTGACGTCAGCAGTCAACAGAGTTGACTGGTCAACCTGACCAGTGGATCCCACTGGTCAGTGACATATTTTAATTAAACCTATTAATTAACCTAATCAGGATTAATTAGGGGTGGGCCCCACTGTCATTGACTACTTAATTAACTAATTAACTGATGAGGTTAATTACGTAACTAATGTGTAATTAGTTTAATTAGTTGTTTAATTTAATTAATCAAAATTAATTAAGTTAACTATTTCTTTAATTAATTATTTATTTATTTTTATTTACGTTCTGGGGAAGGACCCCACATGTCTGTGGCCCCAAGGGCCTTAGCGGGTGAGCGGGCAGTGGGTGACGGGCGCCTGGGTGTGGGCGAACCCGCAGGGCGTCGGGGGAGCCCGCCCAGGAGGTTGAGACCGCGGCGACGGGCGCCAGCTGTGGGTGCCGGACCCGGGATGTCGGTGTACTAAAGTAGGGGTACCTTAGTATCCCGAACTTGCGCACGGGAAGTCGCAGCACCCAGCGGCAAGGCTTGCCGGGCGTCCGCCAAGATCCTCTGTAGCTCATATTGATGCCATTCAAGAACAAAGTGTTTTTGACTGAGAAGACAAGGCTCCGGCAAGAGTAGCTTGCCAGGAAGGACAAGGCCCCGGCAAGAGGAGCTTGCCGAGAGGGCCAGCCAAGAAACTTGCCGCGACGCGCCGCGCGTCCCGGCAAGACCCGGCGAGCGACAAGCTTTCGGGTGCGACAAGACAACGACCGCGGCAAGGCACTTGCCGCGGCGAAGCCACCACTCTGCGCCCACGCTCCAGCGCATCCGACGACGTGTCGCCATAGGATCGTTCCAGGGACACGTGGCGGGGAGCTGTGCAGCCAAGCGGTGCGAGGTGGCGAGTGGAGATGACAAGGAGGCCATCGTGGCAAGAGATGGCGCCCCAAACGGTCGTTTTCTACACTGTTTGGGCGACCGGACGGGCATTAAATGCGCTTGTCCCCTGCCGTCAGAGTTAGGTAGGGTGCACTGTAGATAGCAGTTGTACCAACCCCCCTTTTAACATTTGTACCCCTCTCTGCGTTGCCACCTGTCGGTGACCCCTTTAGCCTATAAAAGGAGGCCCATGCGCAACGTAGAGGGGGTTCGACTCATTCGAAACTACAGAACGCTCACGCCCTCGAGCAAAAACACAATAAAAACACAAAGCAGCAGTAGGAGTTTTATCTCTCCGGAGAGCTCCGAAGCTGGGTAAAATCCCTCGCGTGCCTCGCCTCGATCTGCTCTTCGTGTGCCCTCCGCTCCCTGCCGGACCGAGAAGGGGCCCTGCCCCATAGGTGCTCGTCTCCCACGACATCTTTGGCGCGCCAGGTAGGGGGGCGTCGAGGTTGTGTGAACCTGATCCGGTGTTCGCGCGCGGTACATCAACACCCTCATCGACATGCCACCGAAGAAGAAGACTTCGGAGGTGGTTGGTCCGTCCGCGGGTGGTGGGGTGGACGCCGGCGGAGGAACGGGCGCCGACGGGGGGACTCACATCGTCACCAGGTCCAAGGACAAGGCCCCGCAAGCCTCGGCGTCTGTGCATACACCGCACCCCTCTTAGGAGGTGCGGGATCGACAACACCATGGTGCTCCTAGCACCGTACTCGCGTTGGAACAAGGCCAAGCTGGTGGATCGCGGGACGCTCAAGGCCAACATACGCATCAACATGTTGGCACGAGCGCAGTACGGTCGCCTGGACGAGATGTTGCTCCTTCTAACACTGTTAGAAGTTTGAGCATATCCCGCTCCTTGCGTCGTTCGCCACCGCCGCCCAAGACTCCAGAGGAAGCGCTGGCCCGAGCCCAACTGCTTCTAGATTACCCTCTAGCGCCAGACAAGATCGACGATTGGAGGGCCACCATTCAGAGCCTCATCGGCTTCGCTAACGGCGACAAGCCCCGGCAACCGAGCACGTCGAAGCCCCGGCAAGACGCCCAGGCGCAAGCCGGCGGCGACAAGACCGCTGGGGGTGCCACCACCGTGCACTCCCCGCCCAGAAGGCCAAGATCGCCGACTCGCCAGGCTAACCTCGACACCGATTCCACCGCGTCGTCGGACCCGCGAGCTCGTCGCGATCAGCGCCAAGTTCTCCAAGAATGACGACAAGAAGACGCTCGTACTCGCATCGAGCGTCGAAGAGAAGTGCGGCGTCAGTCAGACCAGCGCGCTGGGCCCGCTGTTGATATGCATGCGCCAGGGGAACCAGGCGACTTGCCGTACGTGGTAGGTTGCCCTGCGTTCACTCGTGAGCTGCGGCAGGTCCAGTGGCCCAGTACCAAGAACTTCAAGCCAGATGTACCTGAGAAGTACGATGGCAGGATACATCCGTCAGAGTTCCTTAGCGTCTACACCATCGCGGTGCAGGCTGCCGGGGGGCGCGACGAGAAGATCCTCGCCAACTACTTCCCGCTGGTGCTCAAGCCCAACGTCTGATCTTGGCTCATGCACTTGCCGGACAACTCCATCTCTTCATGGGCATATCTGTACCATCAGTTTGTCGGCACCTTCACAGGCGGCCACAAGCCCCATGGCCAGGAGAGCGATCTTCATCTGCTCGCCCAGAAGGAAGGAGAACCCCTGCGCAAGTTCATTCAAAGATTCAGCCAGGTGCAATGCAACATCCTAGACGTCCACCCCGCCGCGGTTATCAGCGCGTTCCATCAGAACGTGCGTAATCGCAGGATGAGGGAGGAGATGGCGATGTGCAAAAATCAGAGATGTCAGCGAGCTCTATGCTCTGGCCGACAAATGCGCACGTGCTGAGGAGGGGAGGAAACTCCCTGGAGAGAATGCAGGAGTAGAAGGGTCTGACAGTGAGGATGCCGCCCCGGCAAAGAAGAACCGGAGGCGGAATAACAGAAAGAGGAAAGCCAAGGATGTGCTAGTTGTCGAGTAGTCCGGCAATGGAGGTGGCGCCGAGAAGGCCAAAGCTGGTGACTCCGGCGAGGCTGTGGTAGCCGCCGACAAGCAGGACGGCTCCGGCAAGCAGTACTGCAAGATCCACCGCACCAAGGGCCATGATCTCCAGACCTGCAAGAAAGTTGAGCAGCTCGTTGAACTACAGAAAGCTGAATATGAGCGGCGAGACAAGGAGAAGGCCCAAGAAGGTGGCGGAGGATCCGGCAAGAAGCGTCCTGCCCGGGGAGGGCGCCGTGGCAAGGCTAAGCAGCGGCAAGGAGACAGGCCTCCCCGTGGCCGCGACAAGGATGAAGACGAAGACGAAGATGAAGAGATGGATGAGGATGAGGCCGACGAGCAGGAGTTTCAGAAGGCAACAGAGGTTTTGTGCGTCGACGGCGGTGCTTCTCTGCATACTTCGCATCGCCAGCTCAAACAGTGGGTGCGTGAAGTTAATGTAGCAGAACCGTCAGTTGAGTCGCGCAAGCCTCTGAAGTGGTCCAGCACGCCCATCATCTTTGATGTTGAGGATCACCCTGATCGCATAACTGCGGTCGGGTGCTTGCCGATGTTGGTTTCACCAACTATCCGCAACCTCAAGGTCACAAAGATGCTGGTTGACGGTGGGGCCGGCTTGAATCTGATCTCCTCCGCGGTGCTCAAGAAACTCCAGATCCCCGACAGCGAGCTTGAAGAGACTGGTACCTTTCAAGGAATCAACCCAGGAAGGAGCAAGCCGAAGGGGAAGATCACACTGCCAGTGACATTTGGCAGCGAGCTGAACTTCAGGACAGAGAAAGTTACCTTTGACGTCGCTGATTTCCCATTGCCCTACAATGGGATACTTGGCCGTCCAGCGCTCGCCAAGTTCATGGCAGCCTCTCATTATGCCTACAACGTGCTCAAGATGCCCGGTCCAATAAGTGTCATTTCTGTCCCTGGCGACAAGTAAGATGCCCTTATCTGTACCGACAAGATCTACCGGGAAGCAGCAGCCGCAGCAGATCGCAAGACACTTGCCACTGAAGCTCCCGGGGGGAAGAAGAAGACCAAGTCCGACAAGAACTCTGAGGCCCACTCCGGCAAGCGCACCTCTTCGGAGTGCTGCGCTACCGTCGAGGACGCACCATCGAGCTCCACTGGCAAGTGTAAGAAGGCAAAGACAGCTTCACCAGAGACCAAGAAAGTGGCCGCCAAGGAGGACGGCACTGGTGGTACCTTCACCATCAGTGCCACGCTTGACCCTAAATAGGAAAGCGCGCTCGTTGCTTTCCTGCGGGCGAATGTCGATGTGTTTGCATGGCAACCATCTGACATCCCCGGTGTTCCCAGGAAAGTAATTGAGCACCACCTTGCTGTCTGTCCCCACGCGCGGCCCGTCAAGCAGAGAGTCAGGAAACAAGCAGTGGAGCGACAAGAATTCA